>OZ026499.1:1266378-2616378 GCA_964019985.1 Aurelia sp. 4 Dawson et al 2005 | reverse complement strand
TTCACATGTAATTTTGTCCATTTTAGTACTGAGAGTTTCTTAATTGGTTTCTTATTTTTTAAATGCAGAATTAGCAGTCTGGTCGCTAAGCGGCAGATATGTTTCTTGATATTTAAAACATCATAAAGGAATAAACAGTGTTCTGTTATGTTGAAAACACAAATGGTTAGATAATATTGCTCACGGATAAAGGTTCAACGATCTATTTGCTATAATATCCATGCTTTTAACTTTCAAAAGTTTCTTAGTACTTCTCGAGATTTTCTTAAAATTTTGGCCATCCTGGTACTAGTTTCTCATCAACCAGTTTCTTATTTAAAAAACGCGTATGCATTTTATATGACCTGATCCAACTCTCTCATTTAAGACGTTTGGCTGTAAAACTTTAGCCTGCGTGCAGACTCTACAGTCATTGCGGAGGAGCGAAAAGGAAAAGAAAGCGCTCTTTTCCTTTTGCTCCTCCACACTGACCGTAGAGTCTGCACGCAGGCTATAAAACTTATCATTTGGGCAATCGTTACTTTGGTCAGGATTTGGACGCCCATCATGATGAAAACAGTCTACCTGAAAAGAATTTGAAAAGGCGGCAAAGCCCAAGGTTTTATATAGAAACTGATGTTCAAGTCACTGAATTATTTACAAAGTTTCAAACATTACATAATAGAGTTACTTCTGTAAAGGGTTTCGATCGCCTTTTATTTTGCCAAACTTTCATTAGTGAAAAGAAAGCGACGATTTTGAATTAAATCGCGAGGAAATATTTAGTAAATGTTAAGTCGAGGAATGGCATTAGATACCCTAAGTAATGTCCTCTTGAAGATGTCAAAGGCGTCTGGAATCCAAGTAGAACACTTCACGACGTCAATGCTACTTGACAAAGATGTCATCACAGGTAGCGGAGAAAAATTGATAAAAAACAAGTACTTCTCTTTTTACTTTAGTGTTTGCCAAATTTGCCAACGACGACGATGTTTGTATGATAAGCATCGTCGTCGTTGGCCTAACTTAGACAAAGTTGGCAAATTTGGCAAACACTAAATTAAAAAAAGAGGTACTTGTCGTTTTTATTAATTTTTCCCGCTACCTTTGGTGTCATTCGAAACAACATTTGAAAATTATGTGGACTATATTCCTACTTCTTTTATGGTCGTTTTGATTCACATTGCGCCAGCAAACCATGTTTATCAAAGTAGATAAATTTCCACTTGTCAAGGAAGGACATTCATGCAATGTAGTTTTTTCAAACATTGACGAGTTGCTTTCTCCGAGGGGTGTATGTTTTGTAAAGCAATAGGACTTTGCGGGATTTTTGAGGATTTTTCTTGTAAAAAAAAACGAATTTTGCCAAAGGTGTACGAGATTTTTAGAGTGACATACCCCTCAGTTTTCTCCAGGTACCAATTTTGTTCCAGCCTATTGGAAAAAATTTCCTGCTGCTGAAAATGTGACCGAGAAGTGTGATAACGTCATATTTTGGTAGACACAGATAAAGTGGGCCTAAATTTGCGCTCAGTTTTACCAAAGTTTATTGGCCCAATTCACGAACGGGTGCCTAATACATCAGCCAATCTGGAACTGATTATCTTCCTCCTGAGCAACGGGCCCTTTGAAACCCGTTTGTATAAAGTTGGACTAACATTCAAGCGTCCTGCTGCCGCTGGTGAGTCTTCATCTCGTTCTCAGAATTATTCCCAGGCTCCAGGGACGAGAAAAGACTCACCCGCCAAATCTCAGGGGCATTTCCTTTCTGCAAAAAAAGCGTACGAGATTTTTCATGACAAAAGGATTTAAAAAATTTTCGGAGAATTTTTCATCATAGAAAGAAACAAAACTACGTTACCAAAAGTGTTCAAGACTCTTTTGGTGTGAAATGCCCTTCGCCAAGCAACTCTTCTTGTCGGGTTGTTTAAACTGCAGTGAGCAAATTTGCCCGGCATCCCCTCCCTCGTCTTGTCTTTTGCGCCTTGAATAAGGGCTTCTGCGCTCCTTGCTCAAAAAAATGCTTTCCTAAACTGATAAAATGCACCCCCATTCCCTCCGCATGGTCCTCTTGTCCATTATCCCCCTCCCCAGTTCTCGAGGATTAGAATCATCCCTTTTAATACCAGACCGCAATCCACCCCCCTGGTCTCGTCTGAACTTCATCGAAAAACAGTTCTGCATCCGTTGCAAAAAATACTGAGTTCCCACTACAACAAAGAATTCATACATTAGAATCGAAAACTTTCGGACAATCAAACTCTCGGACAAAATTGAAAGTTTATTTATCCAAAATGTGGTGATGTCCGAAAGGTTTTTCGCTCGAAAGTTTAAAATTCATTGAAAATAGAAAAGCACAAAGAAAAGTAACATAAAACCTTAATACACGTTTTTTTATATAAGAAACTTGGATTAGGCCATAGTACTAAAAGTTTCTTAATTTCACATGAAATTTTGTCAATTTTAGCACTACAAGTTTCTTGATTAGTTTCTTATTTTTTGAATGCAGATTTATCAATGTGGTCGCTATCATTGCGGTAGATATGTTTCTTGACATTTAAAACATCATAAAGGAATAAACAGTGTTCTGTTATGTTTAAAACACAAATGGTTAGATATCATTGCTCAAGAATAAAGGTTCAGCGATCTGTTTGCTATAATATCTGTGCTTTTAACTTTGAAAAGTTTCTTAGTACTAATACTAGAGTTTCTTAAAATTTTGGCCATCTTAGTACTAGCTTCTTATAAACAAGTTTCTTATAAAAAAACGTGTAATACCAGACCACCATCCATCCCCCTGGTCCCGTGTGAACTTCATTGAAAAACAGTTCTGCATCCGTCGCAAAAATACTGAGTTCTCCACTAAAACAAAGCATTCATATCCTCTGGACACATTCCCCTCTCAATAACCCCCTCCCAGGTTCCCAGGAATGAGAGTCCCCACCAGACCTTCCCTTGTCTCGTCTGCATTTCGTTGAATTTTTTGAGCAAAATGCTTTATACGATGCTCAGTATTGGCGTTAAATCAATATATTCTTCACTCAAAGTACTTTTGTCCACCAACCAAAGGGTGCATCCCCATACCTTCCACATCTTCCCTTCCCAATAGCCACTCGCAAGCAAAGTCCCTTTCTTACCAGCCCTCCCCCACAGGTCTCGTCTGCATTCTGAATAACATTCCAATCAGAATTGACGTCATCATCACCTTGTGTATGCAACTTCATCAGGTTGAAGCAAAACCACAGGCTGATGTAAAGCACTGAAGAGCTACTTACACCAGATGTTTTTAATTCTCTCCGACAGCCGCAAATCCTTGCATATTCATTACAAATTACAGCAGAGCAACAGTTGGTTAATTCGCTCAAGTATCCTTGCCGTGGTAAGTTATTTTTTATCGTTCTTTTATCGGATTTTTTCAGTTGACTTTATTTTGCTGCACTGCAGGCTTGAACAGGTATTGATACGTGTCATGGCCTCAAGGGGGATGGTGACTGATGTGAAGGGAAAGTTTAGATACCTAATCGCGATGATCAGAAAATATGATTTTTATTGTAGAATATTAAAGGCTAAATACCGATTAATCTAAACCCATGTTGAAAGAAATTGGTTTTTCTCAGACTTTTCAGTTGACTTTTCATTTTGCTTCACTGCGGGGTTGATACGTGTCATGGCCTCAAGGGACGTGTTAATAGGTGGAAAGGAAGCCGATTAAAAAGCTGATTTACTTCCCGACCTGACTGATTAGAAACATAACTTTCAGTTTAGAAGACCAAGGCCTAATTATTGCACATTTCAAGCCCAAATTCGAGGTTATTTGGAGATCGATGGTGGATATGGCCTTGAACCAAACTCTAGGTAGCCTTGTGGAAGTCCTACAGTACTTACTGCCATTCAAGTGTTAGGGTCAAGTGCCGTTCTTTAGCTAAATTCCCGCTTTTTACTCATTCAGTTACATTATTCTTATTTCAACAATTTGGTCATGACACCCTTGACATTTGTGATCGTGTTGGAAGGTTATTCCAGAATGATTGGCTAAAGGTCGGCCTACAGACTGCAACCGCAAACTGCAGGAAAGGAGAGGAAGGACCTCCGCGGTTTTCAAGTTATTATCCTAAGTATGGAGTACTTTGACGGTGGAAGCTCGTTGTAAATTGTTGCTCGTCTTCATTTAAAGCATGGATTTTGTATGATCCACCAAATATGCATGCAGACCTTACAATATTTTGTTGCTACTGTAAAATCCTTGTTTAGTTAAACCTCTCTTAAAAATATGACATTTAGCTGAGCCAATATCCATGATTTTACACAGCTAAAAAAGTAAACTCTTCCCACTGCCTTTTCAGAGTGTAAGCAAACAACGCCCGCCTTGTGATAAATCGAAAACCAGTTGTTTGATAAGATTTATTTCCTCAAGATTCCTATCAGTTTCAAATCAAGAACTTGCTTTATTTTTATGCATTTAACTTCCTCTTGCAGATAACAAACTTTGCATAACACATTTCTTCTCTGTCTCCACTAAGATCAAACTTATTTTAATCTAAAATGTAATTTCATCCACAGCTGGGTCTTTTGAGGTTTTTGGGAATTAGTTTCCAACCAGATATCACACAGATTTCTCTCTTGAAGGACCTGTGGGTTGATATTTCAAACAAAGGCCATATTTGCTTGTCTAAGTAGCCAATAAAAATAATGATCTCTCCAGATAAATATTGCAAAATAAATTGGGCAGTGAGAGGGAGCAGGCTTGGATGTTCTTGCTTCCATGGGCTCTTAGTTTGAATAGGCATACTTACTAAAGCATGGAACCACCCAAAACAAGCCACAACTACCCAAAATGATTCAAAAAACCCAAAACTAGATAATATGACCACCTGAAACTACCCAAAACCATCCACAACCTGGTCATTCCTAAAATTTGATTTCACATATCAGTTCTTTAGACCAGGGGTGTAACCATGGTGTAACACTCTTTGGAAAGGTGTAGGAGATTTTTTAAAACAATTGAATTTGTGGGGATTTTTGCAGATTATTCTGAAAAGCAAAATGGATTTTTGCCAAAGGTGAACAAGATCTTTAAAGACTGATATGTCCCTCTATTTAGGTGAGCAGCAAATCACTCAAAGAAGCTCATACACTCTCATAGGAAATGCTAAAACTCTCCAAAAATGTCAAACTCTCAAAAGATTTTTAAAATCACAAAATTCTTTACAAAATATTGCAAATCCCAATGAAGCTGTAAAAGTCTTGGAAAATCTAAGCAATCCCAGAAATTACTCACAAAAAATCTTTCAATAAATCTGTAAAAATTGTGAATAATCTTGAAGAATCTTGCAAACTTAGTCTATAATAAACAAGAGCACATGCTAAGATGAAAGCACTGGGATTAAAATGTAAAGAATTTATGTTACAAAGCATTACCTGCCAAGTTTTGGGGGTGTTCGGCCCCCCTAAAAGGCTGATAATTCTAGGATTTCTAGGTGCTTGTAGGTGGTTTTGATTTGATCATGGAGAGTTTTTGGGTCATTTTGGATTTTTGTGGGTCATATGGGGTGGTTGTGGCTCGCTTTGGGTTGCTTTTTAGTAAGTACGTTTGAATAGGCTCTGGATGATGAAATAAACTGATTTTTATCAAAGAGAAACAAATATCACAAAACAAAATGAAGTTGGAAATCATTATCCTTAACATCCAAACTCTAAGATTTTGCCATACTCAACAAAATATGCAGCTGTCCTTGAGAAATAAAGATGGAAAATCTAGAGGAATTGATTGCTGTTGAAAAATCAAATGTTCTTTCAAGCTTCCTAAAGCAAAGATGGATGCATTTTATTCATGTTGAATTTTGATTTTTGAAAATTTGAAAATGCTTTTATTCATTTCTGGCAAAAAGAATATTTTATTGAATGAGCCTGCCATGATTAAAAATCTGCCAACTCATCGCTTGATAGCATGCACTTACTTTTGTGGGTTGCATGATATTTTAGATTTTAAAAACCAATAATGCAATAGATATTTGAATTTGCAAGGAAATTGAAGCCAAAATGTTCTCAGTGTTCAAAGATTTAGTTTGTGGTGATGAAAATAAAGATAGTGAACAAATGAATAAATTAACAATTCATACAGATGCTGGCTTTTTCTCATTTCATTATTGGCAGATTTTAAATGCAGTCGATAAAATAAAGGAAGCAACATTATAGGAATCTTGGCAGTAATGAGGGGGGGGGGGGCTTTGGGGCATACTAGAACCTGCAAACCCAGACCAAAATTAGCAAAATCCCTAAATCCCAGGAGCAAAGAAGCCATCCCGAAATTGCATTCCTGTATGAAATCTCTCAGTTTTGTTGGTAATCTTCGATTATTTTCAGGACTTTCATTGTCACCAACTCCCTGCGCCTTGTTTTAAGCATTCGAAAGCTGGTTTTTCAACCTCAGTTTACTACATGAACTTCAAAAACCTGACAATATAGGAATTTTGAGTGAAATACCCAAAATCCAAGAACAAAAAAAAATGGTCATACTCACAACTTGCAACACACTGCAAAACCAAAATCCTGCAACATTTAAATGTAAATAGTGAAACTCAAGGGCTAAAATTGTCCAAAACCCCCAACCCATTAAACCCCAAAGCTCCCTGTTTCAGAAACTCTGTGATATAAGGTGAGAAAGAAAAAGGTAATAAACATTCAATCTCATTTTTGTGATCTTGCTTACTTTAAGAAAGTTGTTTTTTATTGTCAAATGTAACATAGAAAAAGAGCCTGTTTTTACTAGATATACAGAAGAGTTAAAATTTACCAGACTGTGTTGCTTGTTCTTATCATCAATTACAAAAATTTTATGCTTGTTGGGTAGTTCCATTGTTATCAGCATTTGTAGGGAGCTCAACTTGAGCCCTCTCCTCCTGCTTTCAGTAGGCCGTTCATTGAAAAATCAGGGACCGCGGAGCAGGGTAGGCTGGGTGGGCAATAGCCCAGCCACTTTTTGGCAACAAATGGCTTTATTTTTGTTTGCAAAATTTTGAAAATAATTAGCACAAAGTCGGCTGCAAGAGAAGCTGAAAATGGAACCGTTAAAGACGAATTCAGAATGGTATATATCGAAGCTCTTGATTTCGTAGTACACTTTACAGACCTACGACTCAATTAGCCAAATTTTACATTATACGAACAGCTTGAATTGCTACGTCTCGAGGCATCGGCGGCATTGACATCCAATAATTTTGTAGATGAAATTGAAGAATTGAAACTGCTTACTATGATGATGATAGTTTCTTCATGTTATCATGAAGAGGGCGTTTCCTAGCAATCCAATGACTGTGATCCCAAGAAATTTTTCCGGGGGCTACGCCCCGGACCCCCGGATTACATTCGCTTGCTAGCCCATCCACTTTTTGGGTCGCTCCGCGGTCCTTGAAAATGGAGTGCCCGTTTAAGAATTTTAGCTTCCAGGGCAATTTCATAGAAAAGCTAAGCATTTCCCAAGTTAAACAAGATAAGATAGAAACAAGCCTTGGAATAAGACATAACAGAAAGTTACTCATGTTTTTTCACAAAAATTATCTCAATCGAGGGGCAAATCACTTCTCAAAATAGCGTACGTAATTTTTGTGATTTTGAAATCACATGATTTTCTTCTGTGATATTTTGTGATTTTAGTGATTTTTAGTAACTTTTTCGTGTGATTTTCCAGTAAGTTTTCAGTGATTTGTGATTTTTGGTGCTTTCTGTATGTGATTTTTTTGTGATTTTGTGATTTTTGTATGTGATTTTTTTGTGATTTCAAGGGAGGTGTACGAGCAAAAATCAGTGATTTGCCCCTCGATCTCAATACCCTTTCAGACCTAGAAAGTTTCTCTCATTTTTAAACAACCAAGCAAGTATCCCTATTCAAAGATATTTATAAGCACTCTTGGGGAACAGACAGGAATAGATTATGATCAGATCAGGGCCAACGCCTATGGGGAGCTGGAGGGTAGAGTGCCCCCCCCAGCAGATCATTTGTTCGAAAACTGGCCCCCCCTCAGCAGACCATTTGTCGGAAAATATTCTTGATCGATATTCACTAACTGTGTTGATTGCAACTTTGGATAGCAACACATGGCTAAGACTTTGCGAGGAATTACATCGGTCAGATGATGCCTTGATATGATGCATCAATTTAACGTGCGTTGCTACAGCTGTTGTTGCTGTTGTTGTCGATGGTTTATCATGGCAAAATTTGGCTCTTTTCCCCCACGCGGTTGTGGTTGGTAGCAGCCCTGGATGAGATACAACTGAAGTGAAATTGCCATGATGTGGAAACTGGTAAATCAAACATCCTTCCAAAGTGGGATGTTTTTTGGAGTCTGTGGAATGTCATAAATTTCTGCCTGCTCTGTCATGGAATTTTCAACCTTGAATGTGATTCTCTGTTGTGGAATTCGATTCGCAGAATAATCTAATTCTCCAGTTGAAATTTATCAATCCTCTCACAGTTCAAAGAGGATTTAATTTTTGTTGTAGGTTGTTCAAAGCCGAGTAGCTTATCACCTTTTGAATTCATTGTAATCCACCTTGTAAAAATCTGATTAAAAAGTTAATACAGACTCTGACCTTAGACCTTGACTCTTTGATGCAAAGTCCCAGGAGCATTGATATTCCTTTTTGATGTTAATAAGTTGCTTTGAAGAACAATCATCAGGCAGTCGTTAATATGATTTTTGATGTTCTCTCGTAGTTGCATGCTAAGCTCATCAAAAAAGGACCTTTGGCAGCTCCTTATCCTTGTAAAAACACTTACTCGGTGAGTAAAAAAATTTATCCAGTTTTAAAACTCGTACAGGTTATACGTAATTTATAAGATTTGATTCCTTCACCGAGGTTGCAACCATACACGTTTTTTTTTAAGAAACTAGGATCAGGCCATAGAACTAAAAGTTTCTTAATTTCACATGAAATTTTGTCGATTTTAGTACTAAAAGTTTCTTAATTGGTTTCTTATTTTTCTGAATGCAGAATTAGCAATGTGATCGCTAACACTGCGGCAGATATGTTTCTTGATATTTAAAACATCATAAAGGAATAAACAGTGTTCTGTTATGTCGAAAACACAAATGATTAGATAATATTTCTCAAGAATGAAGGTTCAATGATCTATTTGCTATAAAATCAATGCTTTTAACTTTGAAAAGTTTCTTAGTACTTCTCAGACATAGTACTAGAGTTTCTTAAAATTTTGGCCTTCTTAGTACTAGTTTCTTATAAACCAGTTTCTTATAAAAAAAACGTGTACTTATGATTCAACTCAGTTTCAAGATTTTAGTCATAATTTGTTGGTGCAATATTTCGCTACGAACTTTAGAAATTAGCTGACAGTCCTGTTTCTTGTTACGTTCTAAGACAATCCACCTTTTAAGGATGCGTGAAAGTGGAAGTCTTTTGTGATGTTGTTAGAGATTTTGCATTTTCGAGTCTAAAATCTCGTTCTGCGTAAATAATTTTGAACGGAAGCAGATTTTCGCTTTCGTATCCCTTTCGTATCTGCCTTCGTTTGGAATTTATGTTTACGTGTATGCAGATTTGGATTATTTTGTCGCCAGCATTGACGAGGGAGCATATTCACGGGCTTCTGGTCATTAGAGTTTATTTTACATTATTTGACATTATTTTTTTATTTGACATTATATGACATTATTTTACAATTTCAATTGTTGAAAAATTGGCCAGATGAAGGCAATCACTAAGGGTGTGTTTAATTGGTACCAATTTTGAAAACGATAGACTTGGAAGACTCGGAATTTGTGTTTGATCCCGGTGGGTGCAATGTTAATGAAAATATGAGACCACGCTCATCCATGATTTCCCTGAGAAAGGGGTATATTTGAAACAAAATCCTAGGACCTAGAATCTCAAAATAAGGGACATTTTACCCTAGAAAATATCTTGGAAAAACAGTTAAAGACAAATGACGGAGATATAAGTCGACTTAAATCAGGGGCCTGGGCAATCTAAATATAGTCTATTGTCTTCCATTATGCTTGATGATCTCGAGAGATTATCAAAACAATTGGACAGATGATGGCAGGTGCCCATCTTTTGTTCTATTTTTAAACGAGACGCTATATATCAGTCAATTGTCTTTAAATGCTGTTGGAGTAGAGACCCTGGAATATAGTGAATTTCAACTGGCTTGAAAGCAATTTGATACCGCTAGTTTTATAGGTGCTACTGTTTACCAATAAAACATACCAGTAATATGAATGGCAATACAAGTGCAAAGGTCTCAGAATTCTCTCAAAGCATTATTTCTGCTGTACAGATTTCTTCTTTAGGGATCAGTGATATTCATTTTAAAGTGGGTTGCTTTCAAATATTTTCCGTGATAAGGGGTCTCTCGCCAACTAGCAAGTCAGAGAAAAGGGTAGTCTATAAAATAGTATGGACAAGCGTGGTGTACCTTTCACAAATGCATTGCACCCACCGGGTGTTTGATTGACTCCCCAATTCTGAAAGCGGCAGATGTGGAAGGTTTGGAAGGCCTGCTGAATGTTCTGCTCCAAAATGCAGAAGGTTTGGCAGACTTTGGAGAGATTCTCGATTTCAAGTTAGGTTTGTTTCAAACCGGGGGGAGAGAGGGGGAGGGGGTATTTGATTGTTTATTGATACTGGACGTGCCACTCATATGGGTGGCTTTTTCACCTGAAATTCCCCTACATACGGCTCTGTTTTCAACCTTAATTCTGCTTGGTGGGTAACTTTTTGAGAGTTTACATCACAACTGAGGTAGATAACTTTGAATAGGCCTTGCATCCTTAAATCGACAAAATTCATAGACATGGTTACGAAACTTCCTGAAATTCATACGAAAGGGTTCGAAATTCTTGAAAGATTCTGTTATACAAATGGATCCTTTTGTCAAAGTCCAAATTCACGTCGAGTCACGTTCATAGTCAAATACGTACTAGACTGATGACGATGAGTCCCTTGTATCCCTGCGGAAAACCTTGCTCAAGAGGGAGTCTTAATGAAACAGTGAAAACCCTTGCCCTATTTTCTTTAATCATGGCTTCGAATTTCAATCCCGTTGGGGTGTTTTCAATTGTTCAATCGAATCGAAAATTCTATCACATTTACACTTTAACAATAGTAATTCACATATCTCGAGTTTGATTGGTACTGGAGGAATTGCGAAGTTTGGGCCTAAATAGGGCCAAATTTTTCAGAGGTATACTACGAGTCTCTATTGCCCGAAGCGCCATCATTAATTCAAGGAACACAGGGCAACAAGAGACTGATCGTCATTAGTCTAGTCAAATACCTCCCCCCCCCTCCCCGGGATTTCGCTTATCGTTATTGAGATTAAGATAAATTACAACTTTCAAAATGTTACACGGCATGATCGATACTGATAGTAAAGTATTTTTTGAACGAAGTACTTCAGTTACGAGAGGACACAATCTGAAGCTTTTCAAGTTTGCTTCATCGTCGAGCCTGAGGAAGAACTATTTCTCAAACAGAGTAATAAACGAATGGAACAATTTGCCAGCAACCATAGTCAATGCGAAGTCAGTTATCGAATTCGAGAAATTATATGACAATTTTTGCGGCAACGAGAAGTACAACTATGAATGCGCTTAAAAACGAACACTAAAGGGTTTAATAGGCCAATGGCCTCCTTATCCCTCATCATATCATATTATTATTATTATAAATGCATATGCTAGATTATCAATTTATTATCAAAATTAAGTTCAACCGTCCGTTATGCAAAACGGAGATGCAATTTTTCAAATTTGTGTCATACTGGGTAAGTCAAAAAAGGTTTGGCGGTTGAAGGGCTAGTGCTCCCTGAGTATATAAGAAACGATATTTTGCAATAACTGATTGAATAGCTAATACGCAAAATTATTTTTAAAATTTTCGTAGGATCAAATTGGTCGCTCCGTTCGGGTTTTGCAAGGGATTTTCTTAAAAGATTCCCTTCGAGAAACCTTAAAAAACGTGCTAATCAGTTTACCTCACAGGGAGGACTTGTGCACCCGGGGGGGGGGGGTACTTGGCCTAAATTTGTACGGGGATGTGCCCACGAAATAAAATTTTTTCACCCTGCTCCAGAATTTTTGCCTTCAAATGATACCCTGTTCTAGAAAAAATCGGTAAAAAGTATACTCAAAACACAAAAATTTGACTAAATAATAACCCGTTGTAACAAAATTTCCTCTTTTGACATTTTTTGACAACCTGCTCCTGAAAATTTGCCTTCTTTTGATACCCTGTCCTAGAAAAAATAGGCGAAAACGATACCCTAAAAAACGGCACATCCCCGTCGGACAAATATAATAAGTACACCCCTCGGGTTTTGCACGCTTCAGCATGTACCGTATCCCTTAGGGGAATGATATCGGCCCCCCAAAGGCGCCCCAAATATAGTATTACTAACTCACCCGAAAATCTAACCGACCAATGTCAAAGATTTAACTTCATTTTAAATTCTTTATACAGGGTAAAGTCTACGATAATAAAATTGATGTACAAACTGCCCTGTTAAAAACCTAATTACAATTGTTACTAGATACATCCATAAATGTATAATCCATCCATCCATAAACAGACCTTTCAAAATTGAAAAGAAAATTACAATTTGAAGTGAAAATAAAAATTGGAGGAGCCTCGGGGGGCCCAGGCACGTCATCGGGCTTTGGCGTTGTTGAATCATCGTCTTCTTCTTCACCAACTGGAGCCAACAAGCGTTGTTCTTCCTCTGAATTCATCGTCGTGTAGGTGTTGGAATTAGCGGATGGAAACATGCGCTCAGAAATACTGAGGTGGAATACGGGCGTTGGCGCTTATATACCGTCGTAGGACCATTGTTATTTGTCTCTTTAAATAGCGGTTGGATCATGTGATCGGAAGAAATCTCCTATCAGAAAGTAATAAACTGTGCAAGCACAGTGAGCCTCGATGCGGAGAGGAGGCGAGGAAGAACTGATACTTGTATGTATGTATGTATGTAAAATATCTTTATCGTAAATAACAGGATTAAGCATACAGAGCTTGTTTTCAACCTGGTTTACGTATACTTGCTGCCATAGTGGCATAATAGTAAGGTATGATTTTCATAATTTGCACTTGAAAGCCAAAAATGTGCTTGCTCCTTTGTTCCAAATAAATCGAAAAAGAAAAGGACACGATACCAATGTCGCTCGTCGGATCCGAGGATGCTTGCAGTGATAATTCGTTAATAAGTTTGAGAGCAGGAACACCGCAATGCGACGAAGAACAACAGCAAATTTGTGCGAAATTAAGAAATATATATCAGATACAATATTTGGTCCTGCTTCCATGCAGGACTTCTTCAGGGCTGTTCCAAATACATACTTCTCTACATTCAAAGCTTTTTCTGTCCTGAGGACGTTTTGCACAGAGGAATGCGAAAATCAGTATTGGAATAGACGATTCCGCAAAAGATGGCGGACCTCATTTCACGCAATGCATGATAGGAATATGCCCCCTAGTAACGCATAGCTACCAAAACTTACAACTGCAGCATAAAATCTTGACCGCAGCTAAGATAGATTTAGGCCGTCGCGACTTCATCGTGAGATCTATGCTCTCATAAGCCTTCGCTAGCAATAATTTACAGTTTGTCTTCCAACAATATCAAGATGTAGATGGCCAGCTGTTTTCGTTATTTCGTCAAGATTTTCAAGAAGATTTTGACCTTGTTTACATAACTGATTGAAATGGAGAATTGTTGAAGAGACCCTGGATAAAAAAGTTCTAACAACATTCGAAAAAAGAATGAAATGATGTAAATTCTTTTCTCTTGAGATTTGCATAACATAAGTATTGCAATGGCTTCAGTTCACTCGACCGAACACAACGTTCGAACTCTTTAACTTTCTTTCAGAGTTCTCATTCTTTTGAGATTTTTCTCCGCCAAGTCTGCCGACTTTTAAACTCTACTGTTTTCAGAATTTGCATCCTTTGGTACGCTTTGGTAGCAGAGGTTTTTATCTGCGAAGTCTACCGTTTTCAGAAGACTTCGCAGACTTCAGGTGTCCAAAGAATATGCGTGGATTTTACGATAAAGTTGAGATGCGGCGGCCTAAGTTTATCGTAGTTGTGGTCAAGATTTTATGCAGCAGTCGTAAATTTTGGTAGCTATGTGTTGCTAGGGGGCATATTCCTATCATGCATTGCGTGAAATGAGGTCCGCCATCTTTTGCGGAATCGTCTATTGCGTGGCACCGTAATTTAAGTATCAGACAACCTAATTTAAGTATCAGCCCTTTGATAGATTCTTCTAATTTCGGCTGATCCCGGGTGAGTACTTAGTATATTTATCAAAACGACGGGGATTTGCCATTTTTCAGGGTATCGTTTTCACCTGTTTTTCTAGAACAGGGCAGTTTTCTGAAGCCGGTTATCAAAGCATGTTAAAAGGGGAAATTTTGTTAGATCGGGTTGTTAGCTATAGGTTAATTTTTGTGTTTTGGAGTATACTTTTAGCCGATTTTTCTAGAATTGGGCATCATTTAACGGCAAAATTTCTGGAGCATATTTATAGATTTTCGTTTTTAGGCAAAACCCCGTACAAATTTAGGTTAAGTACCCCCCCCCCCCACCCAGGCGGCAAATGTAATTCTTTTGCCTTTTTTAATTTGATTTCAAGCTCGGGGGGGGGGTAACTTAGTACTTTTCATGGTACGGGGACGTGCCAATTTTTAGGGGTACTTTTTTCAAACCGTTACGAATTATGGGTATCTTTTTCACAATTTTTAGACATTTAACGGAATTATGGGTTTTCTTTTCAAGGGATTTTTCATAATTTACGGAATTATGGCCCAGATTTTCATTCGATTTACGGAATTATGACCCAAAAATCCACCAGAATTTATGGAATTATGGGTACCAATTTTTCGGGCAAAATGGCACGTCCCCGTCAGATGATAGGTCGAGATATCCCCCCCCCCCGAGATTTCAAGCCAAAAGAATATCCTCGTTTTGTCGTTAATTGCGGTCATCCAGCCTTTTTTCCGTCCTTCATCTTCAGGACACTTACACTTCATGTAATTTAGGAACTTCATTCAAAGTGCAGTATCATGAAACTCTGAATATCCATCCAAATAACTGTGGTTCTGCAACAAGTATCATCATAACCAGACACGTATTTCTTATGAGAGACTGCTTATAATAACCTCACCTCCAGAGCGCTAAATTTAAGAAACTTCAGCTCGGGAAAAATATGTTTTAAGAAGATATACATTTCCATGAAGAAAGTCCTTTGCATATTTGAGTTTGAATCCTCCTCAGCTGAAAACATTTTATAACCCAGTCCTTCTTAAAAGCCTCACTTATCTAATTTTCAGACTTCTGGCCTACCATTGCGTCATTTTAATGTCTGGCTAACGGCCAAACGTAGCCTGCGTGAAGACCCCACGGGCAGAACTGCACGCAAGCTAAGAAACGTTCTCTGTTGGGATGTTTTTTTAAACCGGACCCTACGACCCTACGACCGCGGACCATACGACCATACGACCATACGACCCTGAACCCAAGTTTATATTTTCAGCTGACACGTCTTTATCAACACTCATGGTTGATTGTAGGGCCGTCGAGAGACGGCACAGGCCCCAGGACTGGATGCGGATTGGACCCCCGGCGCCAAGGGCCCCGGAAAATGTTTTCTGGCCACGCCTTTTTTCTCTTGGATCATGCCCTCCTATGCACTGGTAAAAGAATGCTTATAGATGAAGACGCCCTCCTATGAATTATTGATAAGATTCTTAAATGGAAAATTTGTTTATCTCGCGGTTTATCTCGTGTGTAAAGACGGAGCTGAGGATGCCCTGCGGGCCAAGAAGCGTTACTGGGGAAGTCAAAGACAAAGAAAGAATGCATAACGTATACTTTGCCCGGCCCCTGATGGCCTGTGGCCCCTGGTAACTACCCTGGCTACCCCCTGTTCTCGACGGTCTTGGTTGATTGGTGAATGCGCAAGACATGAGTACGTGTCAAAGTTACCTGACCAGGCACAATTCGATGTATTTGTACTGACGACAGAACAGCACCAGAAACCCAGTTACGTAAAGAATACATGATCTAATAGCAACCCTCAGTACTGGCCCAAATTCTTAGTTTCTTATATCAAAATAGGTGTCCTATAAATAAAAAATGGCAAACAAATTTACTACGTGCCCTAAAAAAGTAGAAACCGCTTATGAGAAGCTGTCACCTCAAATTTCGAAGTTCAGAAACTGTGCTACCTTGGCTGAAAAAGATCGGTGTGTACACAAACCCCAAAATGTCATCTTGTGCTCTTTTAGAGTATTAAGTTGTTGGTGAACTTATTCCAGACTGAAGTCAAACGTAAAAACTAAATAGAGTAAAATTTGACCATAGAAGTACACCCTGCCATGAAGACGCCACGTGGAGCCATTTCAGGTTGTCACGAAATCAGTTCGCAATGTTCTAACTCTCTTGATCCCAACGTTTGTCGCGAAAACCGCAGTCAATTAAAAATTAACAGTTAACATACCCTTCAAGTTTTTAAATTAGCTTTTGACCCTCGCCTTTCGCGAGTTAGCAAATTATTGCTTTAAAAAAATGTTTTTTTTGTGTAGCATGCTGACTTCAGTTTTCGAGCTGGCTGAGTGAAGTAGCAATTTACTAAGCTGGATTTTATGAAAATGTCTTTGGAAACATTGACTTTGGTCGTGATTAGCAGTATGATCATCACAGACAGATTGTTTGCAAATGTACCGTAATAGCTCTATCAAGCCCCCGGGGGGAGGGGCTTATTCAATGTCGGACACTCCAGAGAGGGGGCATAGTAGAGAGGGGGGCTTATTAGAGAGGGAGCTTACTTACAAAATCAAATGACTTGAATACGAATGATGCTCCATAATTTGCAGATTCAACATGTAATTTTACTTGTCATATGGCTAAATTTTGCACAGTTTTTATTCCAAACTTCATCAAAATAAAGATGCAAGCTTATTTAGCAATGTAAATCGAAGATCTTTGTAATTTCTGGAATTTGATGTAAGTCGGGGAGTTTAATAGAGACGGGGGCTTATTTGAAAATTTGGCTTAGAGGGGAAGGGCTTGATAGAAAGGGGGGGCTAAATAGAGCTTTTACGGTAAATAAAATTCATATTTTAAACATTTCTGAACAAGAGGAGGGAGCTTTGGGGCTTCACAGGTTGCGCGTGAGTTTAGCACAATTTTAGGACGTGAGTTTGGGTATTTAAAGGCTCTTTTTCAACTAGCGTACTTGCACGTGTCGCCCTTGGTTGGCTTTTGTTGTCGCCATTTTCATAGGTCATGCCATTTTCATAGGTCATGCCATTTTCATAGGTCATGCCATTTTCATAGGTCATGAAAATGACGAGAACAAAGGCCACCAAAAGATGGCGGCAGCAAAGCAAGCTGGTTGAATAGGAGCCTTTAAGTTTAAATCATACGTATTTTTTGGGGTTTGAGATTTGTCGCTCGCGTTTCGGGTATTTCATTCAAAATTCCTACAATTTATGGTTTTTCGAAGTCCACGTAGTTGAGTCAGATTTAAAAACCAGCTTTGAATGCTTAGAACGACGCGCAGAGAGTCGGTGAAAACGAAAATACTGGAAATAATCGAAGATTGCAGATGAAGATTGATGCTTTTTGTTCGGAAGTGCATTTTCGGGTTTTGACTGGAGTTGATTCAGGGCTTTTGGATTTTCGCTAATTTTTGCCCAGGTTTAACGGGTTCTACCACTTTTACCACTCCCCAATAGACTTGCTCCAAGTCTATTCCGAGATATATCAGCACTAAGGAACATAGTTACTTCTGGGGGGGGGGGGGGTTCGCATTCGCTTTTTCTTCGCAGCGTCCTCTTCGTGGTTTACGCCCCCGCAGAAGTAACTATGTTCCTTAGTGCTGATATATCTCGGAATAGACTCGGAGCAAGTCTACTCCCCAAGGGCCTAAGGCCCCCCTCTTAGAAAAGCCTCCTCTTCATAAATTGGCGTCAGAAAATGAATTCAATTCAACGGGAAATTTAAACTCAAAGGAAACAGTAGGGGCTGCATGCAGGCTAGAAGTTCCACTCAAGTTTAAAATGAGACTTTTTGAATCTCTACGATTAAAGTCTCCTCACCAAAAATAAATTAATTCCAGATAAAAGATTAAATTTCATACCGCATTCCTGATATGTGGAGAACGAGGTGCCGCTAAGCTACCACCTGTTCACCAAAAAGGTCACCACAGATTCCAAAATGCTAGCCTGAAACCAAAATGCGTCTAGCTTTTACCAGCTCAAGCGAGCGTTTGCCTGAAGAGTTTTGATACACGACTTCAAGGATATTCACCTGTACACAGAGAGCGTTAAAAATTGCAGCTTGCAGTATAGTAAGTAATGCCTTTAAGAAACTGCATTTGATTAAACACAGGCCTGATTTCGCTGAATAAATTGCCTCGCTACAAGAGACTATTCAGGCTGATTCATGCTCAGTTTCTTCTAAAACACATGTTTTTTATAACAAATTAGTACTAAATGTTCCTTAATAGACCTTTTAGCTATTCAGCTAAAGAGCCTGGATCGAGCGTTATTTTTATACATTTTTATACACGAGATTCGATCGAGTGGCGTTAGAGCTTCTATCACAATTGTACACATTCGAAAATTCTACAAAATGTAGTAAAGTATCGTTCGATTGAGATTCTTTCTCAGAATAGCTAAAAGGTGTATTGTTTTCTTATTTTTTGACTGCAGAATTATCGATGTGGTCGCTAACACTGCTTCAGATATGTTTCTTGGCATTTAAAACATCATATAGGAGTAAACAATTTTCTATGATGTTGAAAACACGAATTTTTAGTTCATACTGCTTAAGAATAAAGGTTCAACGGTAAATTTGCTATAATATCCATGCTTTTGACTTTTGAGAGTTTCTTAATGCTTCTCAGACATAGTACAAGAGTTCCTTAAAATTTTGGCCATCTTAGTGCTAGTTTCTTATAAACCAGTTTCTTATATAAAACGTGTAGTACATAGTAATATTGCATGGCGTGTAGTTGAATATGGTTGGGGCAACCACAATAGTGCTGATTATTATTAAAAGAGGTCATTTAGATATAGTTATATGCATTGAGTTGTAGTTTTTCCTAAGAAGAAACGAAAAATGAGAGAATATGAAAATCTTGATCATTGTTTATTTCTGGTTTATTTACAATTATTCTATTTTAGGTCGAGAAGAGAATTTTGATTTGAAAACTTTTTATTAAAGGTTATATGAATAATTAATTTGGCCGTTTTTGTCTTGGAGGAAAGAAGCAGGGTTGTTTTTGAAATGAAATCGAATTGCCAACAAAAGAAGCGATGTTTGTAAAGGATCATATGACATTTAATGAATAAATCTAATTTATTAAATAAATCACATGATAAAGTTTATTGTAGCGAAAATGTTATTTTTCAAAAAATGATTTTGTGGAGTCTATAGTTAATATAAAGAATAATGTTATTTCCCTGAGAAAAAATTAATCTATAACAATTAGCAGTTTACCTTTTTGACAAAAATCTTCTTTCATTGTTAGACTTCTTCGTTTCTATCAAGTGTGTTAGGATTATTTGTTTACACTGATTATTTACATTGGTCGATTGATTATTCATTTACATTGTTTTGATTGTTTACTGTCCTTGTGTCCTGTATAATGGTGTGAGTAGCTGAACGTGGGTTTAGGCCCAAATGTTCGGTTTCAATCTGCGGAGCCTGAAAGGAGAATCTAGACTTTCCTATGGCTTTACGGTTTGAAACCTTTCTTGTGCGAATGTGCACTAAGACACAGGAATACAAGGCAGTGGCATTCGAACATTTTGAGATGAAAGTTATATCGAGCTATTTCCAACCCTGCCTCACTTATTCTCACCCCCAGGTTTATTCGGTACTAGTAAGTGATACGTTTCATGTAACATGATACGGGAAGCAATAGACCTTTTAGCTATTCTGAAAAAGAATCTCAATCGAACGATACTTTGCTACAGTTTGTAGAATTTTCGAATGTGCACAATAGTGATAGAACCTCTGACGCCACTCGATCGAATCTCGTGCATAAAAATGTATAAAAATAACGCTCGATCCAGACTCTTTTGCTGAATAGCTAAAAGGTCTATTGAAAATAAAGAAGAAACATACCAAAGAATGTCTTTGTCAAAAAATAGCTTTATAAGTTATATTTTCCCAGTACTAGAGTTTCTTATTTTTTGGCGATCTGAGAGTTGAGTTGCTTATAAGCGCTTTCTTATAAAAAATTACTCTTACGAGTGTATACTTGGGAGAAAGTTGACCTACTTTTCATGCTAAAATCCGGCACTTGTATCACGGGTTAGGAGACCAGGTGTATTATTAAACATCACACTGAATTTCGGCGAATTTGCATCATTGAAAGAGAGTTTCAATAAAAATCGCCCTCAGATCGTATTTGCCATATCGCTGTTTTATGAAGTGCTGTGTGATCTTTTTGATCTCCTAATAAGATATAACATGTAATCTTTTTGTATCTTTGCGATATTTTGGGTTACTGTTTCTCGATCTATATCCGTTGCAATTCGGTAACATAGTTGTCTTTTGTTGATGCCGAAATAGATACAAAGGAGAAATGGAGAGCGCAGATTTCTTCAAACTTTACGTTGAGATCCCGGGTGTAGAGAGATAGCGAGAAGTGGAATGCGCTTGGGGAATGCGTTTAGAGGACTGAGTTTAACGTCAATGGGAAGCAGTTCTTGGAGGGGCATTACAATCAGAAGAGCTGCCTTTAAGAACTGAAGGGACCATTTAAGATAAAAATGACCTAGGAAAATAGCACTTTCATTGCAGGATATCCAAAAAAATTGAGCCCTATTAATGTGGCCTCTCTGGAGGAGCTGTACCTTATTTTGTGCCCGTTTTTACAAAGTTGCGTTAAGTAGGCTTCGACTTAGAGTTTGAGGCCTTGTTTGAGTCAGTCTGACGAATTGCTGCTGATGGAAAAGGAAAATAAATGGTTGCTTCGACAACAGCAGTGCTGTTGTTCTCCAGCAATGTCAAAATTGAAACTAAGGCTCCTTCACAGCAGCCACACAAACTGACCACAATTTTTGTGGAAACTCTATATGCAAACACGAGTTTAGTTCATGGTTTCTTTCTTCCTTTGGTAAATGTATCTTTTTCTTTATCTTCCACTCCCTAAAATATTCTTTTTTCCAAACCTTATAAGTTTACGTCTAACATAGATCTTTGACAGCCGTGCCCCCTTAACCTCGCATGTACCTCCTGCGAACGAAGCTTCCTCTCAAAGAAATACCTTCCTACAAGCGAGGTAGACTTATGACGATGAGTCCCTTGTACCCCCTCGGTAGACCTTACTCAAGAGAGACTCATAATTAAACAGTGAAAATCGTGCCCCTACTTTCTACAATCATCAATGGAATTATGATGGAATCACGGATTCGAATCTCATTCCCGTGGGAGTGTTTCAATTCTTCAATCGAATCGAAAATTGTATCACATTTACACCGTAATTCACAAATCTCGCAATCTGATTGGTACAGTAGGAATCGCTAAGTTTGGGCCTAGATAGGGCCAGTTTTTTCAGAGTAATATTATGAGTCTCTGTTGAATGAAGCGCCATCAAGGCACAGGGAAACAAGAAACTCATCGTCATAAGTCTACAAGCGGGGTTGTGTAAGCAGTGATACCAACCTCAACCCCCGTCTCACAGGAGGTACAATCAAACTAGAAAGGATACATGTTTCAGATAAACTCTAGCTTGCTCATTAAAATGTTTAACCAATTAAGTAACGGAGCATTTATTTGAAAATAAGCTCCTTTGCTCTTCTTTTCTTTAGGATCCCTGCAATGGATGCATATACAGTAATCTTATCACTGAACTGTGCTCACATCTAAAGATATAACCTAATTGTGTTTTATTGCGTAGTGAATGATATTATTGTTTGCACCATGCAATCTCTTTACCTTTGCTTAATTATTCATAGAAATTAAATGAGATTACTTAGAGTATGCCTTCTGTTATTTTTACCATTTTTCAGATCGTTTTTCTCGTCATTTCACAGGAACGCTGAAGTTAACCGGCAAGTTTTGAAACATCAACATTCATATGAAAGTGACAGAGTTGCTAAGGTAAGTGAATAGTTAAATTCATTCTGACTTCATTTCATGTGTAAATGCAAGTGTTTCTCCAAGCTTTCATTTAAAGGGTCTGTTTCATCCAGCATGCCTTGCACGTGTTGTCTCCGTTGTCTCTTGGTTTGCCTTTGTTGTCGCCATTTTCACGACCAATGAGAATGGCGACAACAAAGGCAAACCAAGAGACGACACATACAAGGAATGCTGGATGAAACAGACCCTTTAAACGTTGCAGATGACCTGTACAGGATTGCATTGCCTAAACGCGGACAGTAATTCTTATGCTTTTGTAGTAATATCATTCATTTCCATGTGAGAATTTATTGAAGCTGGTTTTTTAAAGTAGCAGATTGTCTTTACGGGTAAGGCCTCAGAAGGCTCATGCAGCATTGTCTTGCCAGAGATTTAGACGAGAACTCCTATGCCCGTGGAGCAGTTTATTCATTCTATACAAGAGTGTACTGAGACTGGTGTTCTAAATTTGCAAAATTGTAAGATAAGGTTGTCCAACCCCGTAGAGCATCAGAAGTCTGTCTTACCTCATATGTGAGTAACAGTTTATGAGCCCCTGGATCAATTTAATTCATCTCCACACAGGTGGCGGAGAATGGTTCAGTATTACTTGCACGATTCAGTATTACATACAACTGTACTAAAATTTAATTATACCTGTCAGTTAACTGTGTTGATTTTCTCTTGAATCATCGATCAGTTGCACATACTGCCATGTCTGCATCTCTGTTTTCGTTAGGCCATACATTTTGTTGTGTAGTTGCAATTGTATTGAATATATAGTGTGTAGAAATACAACTGCAACAACACAGCACAATATATGGCCTAACGAAAACAGAGTTGTAGATATGGCAGTCTGTGTAACTGATAGGGGATTCAAGGCAAATTAACTGGCAGTTAACTAAAAAACACAGTTAACTGGCAGGTTTAGTTAAATTTTAGTACATTTGTGTGTATTACTGAATCGTGCAAGCATTACCGAACCATTATCCGCCACCTGCGATCTCCATTCAGCGATTTGTCGATGAGCTCCGAGGTACAATACCGCACTACATCGACGATACCAGGAGGAGCAAAAATATCATGACTACCCCCTGGAATTTAACATAGAAAACCTAAAATACAAGTAATTATACGACACAAGATGCTATTTAGCAAACACAAAAATGATTTTACAATTAACAAAAAAGAAAATATTTAAGGAGAGAGAGGAGAATTTACGTACAGGTTTTCATTACCAACTTATTCAAAATATTTGGAGGCCTGGAAATATTCTGGGGTTGCTGTGAGAATTTTCTCATGTGAATCACATGATGATATGATCATCGACATAGCAGATCAAATAGAATGTTTAATGACGAGTGTAATATTCGAATTCGGTAATTTTTTAAACGGTGGGAGTTTTTTTGGGAAATACATACATACATACATACATACATACATACATACATACATACATACATACATACATACATACATACATACATACATACATACATACATACATACATACATACATACATACATACATACATACATACATACATACATACATACATACATACATACATACATACATACATACATACATACATACATACATACATACATACATACATACATACATACATACATACATACATACATACATACATACATACATACATACATACATACATACATACATACATACATACATACATACATACATACATACATACATACATACATACATACATACATACATACATACATACATACATACATACATACATACATACATACATACATACATACATACATACAGATTTATTTTATGAGGAGGTTAATTTACTGGCAGCTAGACAAGCTGATGTGGACCTCCTATCTAGAAAATTGCAGATAATATTCTACAACTAAAATAAACTCTTTTAACCTATTTCCATTATTTCAAATTAAAGTTGAAAATATATAAAATCGAAGTCTTTCTTCAAAAATTGTCCCGTTCCTTTGGTAAATGAAATGTCATTTATCTTCTCTCGTTCATATTTAAGATGTTTTTTAAATGGTTCAATGGTTGAATTCTTCTTTTCTTTGCTTAATGAATTCCACAACACAGGCCCTCTGAAGGAGATTGAGAGACTGAGATTGAGAAGGAGACATCCTATACACATGGTAGTTTTTTTGCTTTTTGTGAGAACTTGAGCATATTTACTTTGCTTTATCTCAGCTCTAGTTAAACAAGCTGATTATTTTGTTGTTGTACTGTGTGTGGCCTGTCTCTCGCAAATCTTGACAGGTTAAAGGCTCTGTTTCATCCAGCCTTCCTTGCACGTGTCGTCTTTTGGTTTGCCTTTGTTTGCCGCCATTTCATGGCCCATGAAAATGGCGACAACAAAGGCAAACCAAAAGACGGCACGTGCGAGGAATGCTGGATGAAACAGACCCTTTAAGAATTAGCTTTTTGTTGGTGTCTGATGTGTTGGTTGGGTCGAGTCGACGAGACGAAGTAAATACCACAGTTTGACGTTTTCCTCGTTATATATCCAACAGCAACTGAACAGTAACGACTATAAACTATAAGCTAATATGTAGTAAAAATAAGAGGCAGTGAAATTGAGTTGAACGCCTTTATGCGAACTTTTTACTGTTACCAAAAACTCTTCGACCTTAGTGTCGAATAATCACTTTTATGTCTGCACTCTACGTGCCTTGATCTCTAACTGCCAGTGCAGAGGCACTGCCAGAAGTCTGGGTACGAGAAGGAAGTAACAACGTCACGCAAGGGCACAAGGCCAAACAGAATGAATGGGCTGTTATTTCCTTCACAAAATTGACGTCTTATTTTCGCCGTATGTTTGAGTCTCCAGAACTGAAGAAATTTTGCGTAGAATTTTTGAGAATGACTGCAAAGCTGGACTTGCTTGAAGTCTCTCTCGCGGCAAAAACGGGAGAAGAAATAAAAGTGAGAGAGACCTGTAATACTTGGCAGCTTGGGTCGTTGGCTGGACAGGATTCTGTCCAGTCGGCATCCTTTTACAAAAAACCAATATCCAATCCTATGCTTAGGAAGGGCAATGATACAACGGAGCGAGGCTCTGCGATGTTCTTTGACGATGGCAGACTCAAGCTTCGATGAAACAGTTGACAACAATCCCGTCATTTTTGAAAATGGCAGCAAGGCTCGATTCCTCATGAATATTAATGAGCATGCCAAGTATTACAAGTCTCTCTCGCTTTTTTCCTTTTCCTGTTTTTTCCGCGAGAGAGACTTGTAGCAAGTCCACTGCAAAGCCTGCGAATACACGTTTTTTTTATAAGAAACTGGTTTATAAGAAACTAGTACTAAAATGGCCAAAATGTTAAAGGGAGTGTGCAATGGTAAATAGGCTTCTCTATAAATAGAACAAAGAAAATGCGCAAACATAGTATTGTTTCTTTAGCTATCGATTATTAACAACACTTGTGGGCCATCAATTTCAATGGGTTATTTTTAGATTTTTCTGCTCTGTGCAAATGCGGCTTTAGCCTTGCACAAACCCTTTAAGAAACTCTAGTACTATGTCTGAGAAGTACTAAGAAACTTTTCAAAGTTGAAAGCATGGATATTATAGCAGATATATCGTTGAACCTTTATTCTTTTGCAATATTAACTAACCATTTGTGTTTTCATCGTGACAGAACACTGTTTATTCCTTTATGATGTTTTAAATGTCAAGAAGCGTATCTGCAGCACTGTTAGCCACCACATTGATAGTTCATGCATTTAAAAAAGTAAGAAACCAACTAAGAAGCTTTTAGTAGCAAAATTGACAAAATTTCATGTTTAGTTAAGAAACTTTTAGTACTATGGCCTGATCCTAGTTTCTTATAAGAAAAACGTGTAAGGAGTGTTTATGAAACGCACCCACCGCTAAAGGGATTTGATAAAGGCTGCCGTCAAATTCAGTGCATACCTTCTCTCATTCTTCCGTTCAGTTTAAACAGTTGCTCTGTTTACAATTTGACTTTTCCTGTCCGTGCACTCACTTCCTTTTTTAGCGAATGCGTCATGTTTAGAAATATGTTAAGTGGCAAAACTCACAAGCGAATGCGTCTGCTCGCAACGACAGTAAAATTCGAAAAGCTAATCGCAGCAATCTATTGAAATGCAGACTTGCCGGTTTCGCCTCACTTTGGAATCACCCAACGGTGTGGGTCTTTGCGTCTCTTTCGGCAACTCACAAAATTTGTTAGCAATGCTTAGTTTTAAGAGCAGAGTGCCTTGTTTGCAGCAATGAAATTTACTTCCTTTTGCGAATGCAGGTTTCACCTCGAATCGAACTTGAATTTGTGTAAATGTCTATTTTGGACTTTTAAGAAACGGCAGCTTTACTATCGTTCGCCATCTCCGTAATTTGTTTTTAAAGGTTGTGGTTCTTTTTAATTTGGTTTTTATTGTAGCTTAGTTATTTACAATCAATGAACTCAGTCCAAATATCGCTCTAGGTCAATGTCCAAAGCCTATGACAAGTGACCCTTAGAAACAATGTGTTTTATTTTTGCGAATAAGTAGTATGAAGACCGATGTGCTGTGTCCTTGAATTTTTTATCGATGTTTATAGTTATACAGTGTTGTACATTGTCTCCTTTTTGTTTTCTTTTCTACATTGTCTTATAATGTCTCGTTCGATTACAACCCTGACCACCCCCGCGCTGCCTGGGGGTCAACTGAAATTTATGCACAATTGCCCGGGGTTGGAGCAAATATTATGGCAAATGCTAGGGGCGAGTTCGAAAAAGTACACATTCCCAGTATCTTTCTCAGCAAACGCTCTTTGTATTGTCAATTGTCCTGGGACAGGGAAAAATTTGGTGTCAAATGCATGGGGGCCGGGGGTGTCCCCGGGAGATGATAAAGGTAACAATGGAACGAAACATAGGCATGTAACAGGTCTTAATAGAGATTCTGTTGTGTTCAGTCGGCTTTGTAAAAAACTAGGCGTCATCTTAAAGTATCTTCGGTTTTGCAGAGTGTATCAAACAAGCTTAGAAGATTTGAAGTATAGTGTTGCAGAGTTGATCAAGTTGAGAAGATTTAAAATTCATCACGTAATGCAACATTGTATGAAATGCCCGTCTTTGGAATGTTATTGAGTTTAAACAGAGACACGCCCCTTGGAAAATTAGAAGTAAGGTATGGATACTACTATGCTGTGCAGATCGTAGAGGCGTAAAAAGTTGGCTTTGGATCGAATTAACGGAGATATAGTGTTCTAACCTGACATTACATTGGTGTAGGGAGAGATAGAATTTAGGAGGGGGAGTGCTCGATAAAGAATCCATTGTTTACGACAATTTTCTCGACTTAAAGATTGCCCAGACCCCTTCGTCAACGCCATTTTTAACTTCGTTGACCTTCTTTAAGGTGCAATGCTGCAATATCTTTGAACCATGTAGGTCTAAAAGCTTATGAAGAACAAATTAATCGCCTTAACGTGCAATCGGTCTTTCTTTGGGATGTTCGGAAGACTGGAAGGGTGAGAACCACTATCTTTGCTGCATTTGAGGTTAGGTTGCACACTTTCAGATTGTTCGATACTTAAAAGGATAGAGGATAGACTTGTCTCAAGTCTTGCTCATCATGAATTTTGAACGAAAGATCGTCCAGTTGAAATATTTTCTAAACTCGTCTTTGAAGTTCTTTTACGCATAGTAAAACGCTTTTACGCTTTTACGCATAGTTTACGCCTAGTCTTTTACGAAGTTCGTTTGAAAAATGCACAGTGTAACAAAAAACAGACAAGGCTTTGCAGTTCTAGAAACCATTCTTGTGCGAAGGCGCACCAAGACACAGAAATACAAGGGAGCTCTATTCGAACAACTTGAGAGCGGTTGGGCCTATCCACGCTCAGTTGAAGACGAAACAGAACAGAAAACAAGACAACAAAACAAGACACAAGGATCAAAATAAGGTAAATAAATAATCAATCAAATCACCCGTGTCCTAACACCCTTGATAAGACTCTTTTTTATATTCAATAGAAAAATTTACACGGGAACAAGGTACTAAAGACTATACTTACAAAGTACTGGACTACATAACAAAGGATGATGAATAACCCGGGAAGCAAGAACGGAAGCAAGAACCCATGACTATTCCAAGGATCATCAAATAAAGCACTAAACTAAATTACTGACAAATACTAACAAACGAAAATGGAAACAAAAAGAAATAGATAGTTACAACGAGCTACACGAAAATGATTAATAACGGATACATACCAGGATCTGTTTCATATTGGAAGGTAGACCAGTACAGATGACAACGCTGAACCGCAGAAACCCCGGCCGAGAGAACGCCACCGACAACCGCTGTTATCGCTACTGCACCCCCCTCAAGATTCCCCACCGCTCAATAACACCGCACCTGTTCTACCGCACTCTTTTTTATACCTGCTGATGCTAGTTAATGCCCTGACGTTGTTATTGACAAGCTAGTTTACTGATCTTAGATTCGTATCTCCTGCAAAGACCCTTTCTAAATTTCCCTAGTTAATTTGCTTTCAGTTCAACCACGTTTGGGTTACAAGACTGACATATGTTCATTCGCTTGATGTGAGAAAACTGTCATTCTCAGATGCTTCTCTTTGATTATTCACCCTTCCTTCGTTTTATCTGAGAATATGGCAGTCTAAAGTCATTTCATTCGCCATTACGCTGATCTTCTTAAGATTTCAACCCACAAGGTGTCCGTCTTTTTCAGCTGCAAAGACTTTTGACCCTCTGCCAGACCGATCCTCAGGCCCAAATATTTTGAACTTTTTGTTTTTCACCATATTTAATATCGATTATTTACATTCTAGCTTACTATTTACAAATGTTCAGGCTAGAATAATTTAAATCAATAGTGTTGCTGTACTTTCATGGTTTGAAATATATGAAGATTTACATGATAACCCTTCCACGCCCGGCTAAAATTAAGCTTAACAGGAAAACCTAATGTAGATTGTCGTTTTCAGGGGGTATCATAGTCAGTGATTCGGTAAGCAATAGATAAAAGCAGTGTTCGTAACCTCTCAAAACAATCAAAATTCCAAATGATTTACCCCCTGAAAATTTCGCAGTTCTCAATGAAAACTGTTGGGCCATATGGCCCTTCCGGGGGTGAAAGGAATAACAGGAGCACATGAAAGAAAATACCATTTCAAATGTAATGAGAAAGAAGAAAGCAGTTCCGTTTGAGAATTAATCGAAAATAAACTAGTGTTAGAAAGGAACTTACTTCCTGAAGAACAAGCTTTTAAAGAAATTTACTTCAATTATCTCAAAGCATTTTCATACCCCCTCCATGAGCTTTATTATTGTCCTCCCTTTCTTTAATTAGGTGAAATTTTGGTACCCCTCCCAGGCAAGAAATAATGACTGGTTCATAAGTCACCACTCTATAAAAGCGCAGGTTTGAAATTCTGTTGATTGCCAGAATCAAGGGTGTTAGGACACGGATGTTTTCATTGATTATTTATTTACCTTGTTTTGATCCCTGTGTCTTGTTTTGTTGTCTTGTTTTCTGTTCTATTTCGTCTTCAACTGAGCGTGGTTAGACCCAACCGCTCTCAAGTTTTTCGAATAGAGCTCCCTTATATTTCTGTGTCTTAGTGCGCCTTCGCACAAGAAAGGCTTTCAAAACCGAAATTCGTAAGAAACTCCCGAGTACTGAAAATCTGATGGTTTAAGGAACTTCTAGTACTGGCCCATATGCTTAGTTTCTTATTACAAAAATACGCGTAAAGCAATGTGGACCTTAGTCTGCGTGCAGACAATACTCATACATTTTCCTTGGGTAATACAAAACTGATGACGATGAGTCCCTTGTATCCCTGCGGTAAACATTGCTCAACAGGGACTCATAATGAAACAGTGAAAAACCTGCCCCTATTTCATACAATCAACTGGATGGAATGGAATGGAACTGTTCACTGAAGCGTTATCATGAAGTCAAAGAGCACAGGGAAACAAGAAACTCATTGACATACGCCTTCTCAACTAAGCGGCCTCGTTTTGGAATTCTTCAAAATATCTTCAGCTTGCGTCATATGAAATTTCTGATCTGACCCCATTTTCACATTCAGCACCCTAATTTTAGCCTAGTTGCAAGCTTTCACGATCTTAGTGTATGTGAATTTAATTTTACGAGGATAACAAATTTGAAAATTTATAACATGTTTGACCCTGAATAATGACTGAGGGTGTAAAGTAACAACCCGAACAGTTTCGACGGTCAAATCCCATATAGATTCTCAAAATTTATCATAGCCATAAAATCATAGTTGCATACTCCAGGAATATGAAAATGTGCAATTAGACTAAACTTGGGGTGCTGAATTGAATCCATTGTCAGAAGTTCTGTATCAAGAAATTTTCAAAAATTTCCATGACGAGGGGGTTGATGGAAAATTTATATTGTGTTCACGCAGGCTGTATGGATATATACACAGGTGGCGGAGAATTGTTCGGTAATACTTGCAAAATGCAGTAATACTTAAAGGTGCATTCCGCGGGAAAAGACTGGGCATCGGCGAACTGCGTCGTTTGCATATAAAACGAACATTCATATCATTATCAACATTTCCCGATATTTCTCCACCTTAACCCTTTCACGCCCGGCTAATATAAAGCTTAACAGGAAAACCTAATGTAGATTGTCATTTTCCAGGGGGTATCATAATCAGTGATTCAGTAAGCAGTAGATAAATGCAATGTGCATAACCTTTTAAATCAATCAAAATTCCAAATGCTTTACCCCCTGAAAAATTTGCAGTTCTCAATGAATGCTGTTGGGCCATATGGCCCTTCCGGGGGTGAAAGGGTTAAATAAAGCTCAAACCGGCCACAAACGACAGACCGAGAACTCAGACATAACCTCGCATTTGATTCCGAGACAGATACCGAGAATTGTCGTTAAAGCCGATCATTTCTCTTGGTCGTAGTCGATCATGGACACATGAATGAACCAATTCAACAGGATTTTCAAACTTAAATCTAAGAGCGACACGCAACAAACCCATCAGTGCTCGCCGACGACTAACCGGCGGGCAATAACGAAAATTTGCAGCCTTTGCAGCCAACAACGAAGCACAAAATTTGCAAAATTTGCAGCCAACAACGAAGCACAAAAATAGTAGGGTATTAAAATTGAAATCGGTCCAAATGTTTTTCTCCATATCTTGCCTTTGGGAAGTGCGATCGAGGAAAGGAAAACGATTTCTGAGGGCTGAAAAAATTTGCTTTTCGATCGGGATAACGATATAAACATTTGCATGCATTTGATTTTCGCGGAATGCCCCTTTAACTAATGTACTAAGATCTAATCATACCTACCAGTTAACTGTGCCAAATTTCTTTTGAATCCTCTATCAGTTACACAGTCTCCCATATCTACATCTCTGTATTCGTTAGGCCATACATTTGTGTTGTGTCGTTGCAGATATTCGATATAAAGTTTCCGTTTAGGGCATATCTGATTTTCAGACATTCTAAAATGTACTATGCCCGCAAAGGACCTTGGGCGGCAATGGCTCTTTAACCGATATCCTCAAGTCAAAGAGCGCAAGGAAACAAGAGACTCAGATGATTAGTCTTAGAAAGCAGATTCGCTTCAAGTTCTTTTAAAATTTGAAACAAACTTCCCTGCAATCAAACGATGCCAAATAATGAAGAATAAAGTTTGTTAAATCGCGATAAATTTTTCATCATTTGCTGGATCAAGTAGATAAGATTGTCAAAATTTATAGGACACTATTCACATTCAACTGCACGTAGCTAGCACATAGGTCAAAGTTGTCAATGTGTTTCATTTCCAGTAGGAAGAAGTCTACACGTACGTTTTACTGGAAATTAAGAATTTGGGCCTGTACTGAAAATTTCTTGAAATTATCAGATTTTAAGTATTCTGAGTTTCATAAAAATCTTCGTGTTCACTTCCTATTCCCTCATGAACATTTGAAAACAAGGTCTTGAGTCCTTCTAGTGTTTACATCTAGGCTTATGACGATGAGTCCGTTATATCCCTGCGGTAAACCTTGCTCAAGAGGGACTCATAATGAAACAGTGAAAAACTTGGCCCTATTTTCTTGAATCATCAATGGGATTATGATGGAATCACGGCTTCGAATCTCAATCCCGTGGGAGTGTTTTCAATTCTTCAATCGAATCGAAAATTCTATCACATTTACACTTTAACAATAGTAATTCACAAATCTCGCAATCTGATTGGCACTATAGGAATCACGAAGTTTGGGCCTAAATAGGGCGATGTTTTTCAGAGTAATATTTAATGAGTCTCTGTTGATTGAAGCGCCACCATTAAGTCAAACAGCATAGGGAAACAAGAGACTCATCGTCATAAGTCTAGTTTACACCATGGTCAATAATGCATAATTTTTATAGTTTGGAAATTAAAGTTGATTACCTCGATATGACTGCTTTTCTCTGTTGCTTTCTCTTCGGCCCAAGCCGAATCAGTGCTAGAAGTCAAATTCAAATGACTCCTGCGCGTCTGAACAGTTAGGTCCTACACAGCGTTCGTCTTCGTTTCAAACTTCCTCGTAAAATATGTAGGAAGAAATTTGAAACCAGGATGAACGCTGTGTAGGCGCTAACTCTTCAGACGCTCAGGAGTCATCTGAATTTTTTTATTCCTAGCACTGGTTATGCTTCAGCCGAAGTGACAGCAACAAAGAAAAGCAGTCATATCGAGTTTATGAACTTTAATTCTTAACCGTTACCAGCATTTTCCTCAATTTTGGGCCTAGATAAAAATGATTTGAAATTAGCCTTTGACTGATAGATTAATATTTCATTTTGGATATCGGCTTCGTACTTTTTCCATAGCCCACCATTTTTCCATTTTTAACTCTAACTCGCCTGGTGTATCGATGAGTGATAGGACACAATTTTAGATCAGATTAGATTCTTTGCCCTCCTTTAAATGCCATAAAATTCGTTCAGTGGCTCAATGGCGATCTGCACGTGATACTCAAATGTCTTTTGTTGCGTTCGGTATAAAACGGCCCAGTCGTGTCATTTATCTCTTCTTCGCATGACCCAAACTGAAGAGTGAGCGACGAAATGCGTAGTTGGTGTAATAATTTGGTATCATAACGTTGTTGGTAAGTGATTACTTGATTTTCTTGCAGGTTTAATAGTTTTCTCTTTAGTGACAGGTTTTATCTTATATTTTGATTATTGCTCTTTTACAGGAGTTGACAGTGTTCCCCTACAGGTTACAAGTTTATTTTGCGTCCACTTGTTTATTATGATGAGTCTGCTGTTTAAGGCTGTTTTCAAATTCCCTCCCTTGTCGTGGGCTACCTTTATCATTCTGGCCTTGAACTTCAGAGCTTCGTCGCTTGTGTCATCTGGGAATGTTTGGGCATCTCAAATCCTGTTGCATCTCCAAAGTCAAATGGCTCCTGCGTGTCGGAACTGTGGGCTCCTACGCATTGTTCATCATCATTTCAAACTGCCTGTAATGTGTAAGAGAAAGTTTGAAATGAGGCTGAACACTGTGTAGGAGCTAATTGTTCAGACGCGCAGGAACCATCTGAATTTGATTCCTAGCACTGGTTAGGCAAAGCAACGATATAAAACAGTAATATCGAGGTAATAAAATTTGATTTTTAGCTACAAACAGGATGCATCATTGCCCATGGTCCAAAGTACAATATTTAGCCTTCAAACAGTAACGAATGCCTTAAAATGTTTCCTAATTGGGTTTTCATTCGGATAAAGAGTACAATATTATTGTTCGCCTGCCCTTGAATCCATGAGATCAGGTTGAAATCCGCAAGGATCATGCTAACGCGACCTTAATCCGTGTCTTTAAGATAAAATATCCAGGTCTTATCCAGATTGCAATGCCGGTGTGTATGGTCCAATCAAATCTTACGCCACTAGAGATCCAATTAAATGGATCTTGAGATTGTGGCTGATATGCCCACGCGTTTGGTTCGCCTTTCACGATTAATCGTAAGAAAGAGCTTGATTTTGTCATGAAATTGTTAAAGGGCATCTCAAAATACTGGGTGATTTCAAGAGTTTTCCTTTTCAAAAAAAATTCATGCAAAAGTGTTCGCACTTGCCTTACCAAAAGAGTTTCTTTAATACAAAAGATTGAATCAGTTTTTGTGAACTGTTTGTTGCTCTCGTATAGAAGCCAAGCGCCCTCGTATGTGCCGTGGCAGGTTTGACTTTCGTGGCAAAGATGTCTGTGACGTACACCTTCAAAAGGAGCCAATGGGCGAGTAGGGCCAGGCCTCCTGAATGCTACAGATCATTCATGTTGGATGACATACAGTAACATAAGCGTACGAGGCGGGGTCCAGGGGGCGGTAGCTCCCAGCTCTGGAGAAATTTTCAAAAATCAGCCCCACTCAAGCAAATTTTTGCCCTTAGTCGGGCAAAAATGTTGGCAAACCGTGGGCTTTGTGTCGGGCCACCTCCTGGTGGGATATCATGCAGTAAGGCGGAGGTTTTTCCGTCATCCAGAGGGACAACAAACAGTGCGATGGAGAGGCAGCATCCAACCTACTGCACTGGTGCTCTACAAGGTGAAACCACTCAACTTTAATCTTTGCGAAAGGAAAGAGGACAAATTCAGCTAAACAGTCTGCAGAGGAAAACTTTAGGCCACTAAAAGGGAAAATGTGATTTTTTGGCTTTTGAAAATACTGAAGGTCATGGAAAGTTGAAAGGTACTGCCAGGAAGGTATGAACAGTCTATCGTTGGAAACAAACACAGACACATTAGCCTCGTTCGCATTAGCAATCTTTGACCTCTTAATCTTGATAGAACACACATGGTACGTAACGTGATTTTATCCATGGTAAATGCCGGTTACGAAAGGCTTTGCCACATCGCAAATTCGACAAAAGATCTGTGAGAAAAACAAGGAAATCACATTCTGCCAACCGACTATTTATCAAGAAAATCCTAACCATACATCTAACATTATTTGCCATCAATATTTGTGTATCATAGATTCGCTGGATATCCGGACATCCAAGTGTAAATATTCTTTTTGAAAACCTTCGTCATCAAACGATTCGTAAATGCAGAATTATTTCTTTATTCTTTAATTAATCCAGCATATTTTCATTTTGGATAGCTGTAGCCGCCTTCCCGCGGCCGCTAGTAGGACCGTCAAGAAGGGGAGGGGGTACAGTGGGTGAAAGGTCCGGGCCCGGTCAAGATTTTGTGCCATTTAAGTCTATTATTGCTAGAAATCTCTGCTTTACATTTTTTGGTAATTCATCTGCATGGAAAGAGTATTTGCAAGAAACGTCGACTTTCATAACAATATACATATTACAAACCGTCATATCGATATTTCTATTTTATAGAAACTGGTTCTATCCCAAAAAGTGAATCGTTGCTGTCGTAGGGTCGTTCAATTACCGTTCAGATTCAATCTTTTTGGCCTTTTGAGTCGTTTGTTCGCAAAGACTCTGGCAACTCCAGCAACAGCAACGATCTGGTATGAACCAGGCTTTCCTAACATAAAGCAATGCTCTTGATTCATGAATACCATTTTTCGCATAACCTTGACACGGAATGTTTCAGCAATCTTTTAAGATAATCAGTCTTAAAAGAGCATTTTGCCCTCCTTTTCTAGGAGTCTGAAGGTTGTGGTCACCCTAATTTTGGCCGGTGGGGTCTCGTATGGAAATGAATAGCTCCATGTCTATTTCAGGTCCGTCCATGAGCGTTGGGACACCCAGTGTGTAGCAGTTTGAAATTTAGATCAGAAATTAGCCCCCTTAATTTATTGTATTTTTGTGTTTTGAACTTATTTTTACTTGGTATACAACAACGTTTTTCCCCCTTAGAGTTTTACGGTTAAGGTTGCTCTGTACTTAAGGTGGCTCACTACCGAAAAATTTAAAAATTACGAAACAGTGAAAGGTGGTTGAATACCAAGTAAAAATAAGTTCAAAACACAAAAATACAATGAATCAAGGGGGCTCGCTTCTGTCAGCTTGGAATAGGGGACTGCGGATCCTGGGACTGCAGGAGAAGGGATCGGTCATACGGATTTTGTGAAGTGTAGACGAAGGGCTAGTATAGGGAATTTCGAATTCTTGTGATATGTTTTTAAAAATTTGAATGCAATTTTCTTCAGAATTAAGTCAGAAGGAACAATTCTTATTTGAAGTTTTGTACGTCGTAGGGCCTCATTAAAAGACCGCTACTTTATAGTTACCTTCAAAATGGTTTTGCTAATCTTTGCTAGATTTTGCCTGGGCCTTTCATTCATTTCATTTCATTTCATTTTTTATTTTTTATCCACGGTAGCCCCGTCAATCTGCATTGATTGCTTTACAGGGGGCCGTGCAAAAATACATATAATTTCCAAGTTTAAAACCTAATCCTAATTAATTTACAATTGTGTTTACAAAAAACGAAAAAAAAAAAATCAAATGAATGTACATAAAAAAGATCTTTAACCCTCCACTACGTCTTTAAACCTCCTTTTGAAGGTAGAAAGGGAGGGTGCAAGTCTGACATCAGAGCTTAATTGATTCCACAGCTTAGGCCCACGAAATGATATTGACTTCTGCCCATTTGCCGTTTTGAAGAGAGGAACACGCAAGTCAGCTTCGGTATTTCTAAGTCTCATTGTGTTAAGCGCTGAGTTCTTTACAAACAGCTCGGAAAGATATTCAGGCGCAAGACTATTTGTTGACTTAAACATTATGGTCGCTGTTTCACTTAGAATAATGTCCGAGATTGTTGGCCACCCCAGCTTTTTAACCAGCCTTCGAAGAGTTCCCCTTCTAACTCCTTAGAAATCTCGTGCACTTGCAGCCATTGTCTGTTTATTTTGACGCAAGGTCTGTAAAAATCTGTTTGCTTTTGAAAAAAATTCGTGGAAGTTTGTTTACTTTTACGTAGACCCTGAAGATGCTCACCCCTCAATCGGTGTCTTGTTATACATTTCTAACATCTTAAAACTTGACAGAGTCTTAGAACCCTGTCAAATTCCCCTACAAACCGCTTTCTTCATCAATGATAACATATTTCCAAGTTGAAGAAACTAGCCTATAATAGATCTGGCTTATATTTACACAGACATATGACTTACAAAGGCGAAAGACAACAGCAAGAAAATAATACCCGTATTCGCGGCAAATCCTTTTTATGATCCCTGTAGCTTCGTTGTTAGGCGACGCGGCGAACTCTCTGTTATCGCTTTGTTATTTGAAACGTTGTTTGTCTTTGATAATAAGGTATAAAAAAGATCTTTGTTTCTTATTTTTAGGGCATGAACACTTGCTTGGACTTCGACGAAAAGCTGGAAAAGTTTGATTGCTTAAACGCTGTCGGATGTGAGCATTAAATTCCTTAATTGCAGCAGCGAGAAGTGGATGCAACACCACTGGTTGCATTGAGAGAAGTTCAAAGATAGGTAAATATTTCAAAGTGTCTTGATTGGTCAACTAGAATCTTAACTTTGCTTGGGTTTTCGCAATGGCATGTTGTATAGAAAGAAATGCTGACTAAGACTTTGGCGATTTGTTTTGATGCCGGAACATTGGTCGGAAAGCGCAGCTTTAATATAAATTTGAGCACTAGGACCACGACGAACATCTTGAGGGTCATTGTAGAGAAAGACAAATCAGTATCTACAATTCCAGTTAATTAAGACATCACGACAGTTGTTTTGATGCCTTTTGATGTTCAGTTTCGTTCATAGCAAGCTTAAGAAGGAAAGCATCCCACTCTCCTTTGGTAGCTGAACTAACATGGTCAGAAACATAATTTTCAGCTTTGATTTTCCTCAGTCGTTCAAGACGTTTTGAGTCTGTACAGTACACGTATTTTTGGAGACTTGGCCAATTGCAATATGTTCCTTAAAGATATCAGATTTTGAGTAAGTTTCTTACTAGTTTCTTGAAGATTCAATAACGATCTTACTTTTGCCCTCGTCAACATTTCAAAAAAGAAACCTTTTGAAGCAGTTACTACATACTGGAGGCAAATTGAAATAGAAGAAACACATAAGCTACTACCGTTTATATCATGCGGTTGAAAACAGTTTGTAAGTGAGTTTGAAATCCTAGTTTCAAAATTCCCTGGAAAAATCTTCTGTCATTGGTAGGCCCCTGCTCCTCTAAATGGCGAAATCCTCACGACTAGAGCATTTTCCAACGATCTAGAGGGCATGGTTACAAAACTTTTCCAGGAAAACCCCCAGACTGGGCCCACGAGATAGTCTCGGATATCGCAAAAACAACAACAACGACAACAGCATTTAACAATTTCTAACAGAACTGTTTGCTTAAAGGCACACTGTCGTGGTGCTGATTGGATAAACAAGACAATCAAGAAGAAAGAGTCAGGCAAGGTTCAGTAATTTTGCGGTACAGTGAAATTCACGAAGATGATAATGATCTGATTCCCTTTATTCTAGAAACAAAGTATGATCCAAGAACATAAAGGCTTGGTAATTACTCAAAGGCCAGAGCTTTGTTCTTGATTTCCACATCACAGCTAGCCAATCACGACGACGACAGTTTGCCTTAATCTGATTTGAGCATCCATCAATCTTTCACTAGCGATGCGATAACTACGAATACGTAATCAGCCCATTCCCCGGGGACCCATTTGTGGCCGGTCTGCGCACGTCAGCTCATCCCTTCCCCAATATGACTTTCGTTTTGACGGGCATGATCAACAATTGAAATTGAGAAGTAAATTGTGTGAGACGTGGGCTGGGTTGACGAACCTTTGTTTGGGCAGGGCTCTAGCTATTAGGTAACTGTTTCAGAGCTTTCAACTAAGTTGATACGTAGATTTACGTAGAAAACAAGGGGTCTTGAAATAATTACATGGGTTACAAGCTCTTGGATCCAATTTAAAAATTCCCAAGATTTGGTCAGAGATTCAGATCAGGGTTTTTGGAATGATGAAGAAAGACTATCGCGGATTTTGTTTAAAGTGAAGTACCTGAGATATATAGCGCTTTTCTAAAAATAGTACATTGAGACACCTAATCCCTTCATTGTTCTCCATGGCCTTGCTTTCTTTCGCCACGAGCTGAATTACCAAATACAATAGGCTATTTATAAACCTATGCGATCTCATCTTGTAGCTCAGGTTCGGAAAAACCAGACCCTATGACCCTGAGACCCTTATGACCCCTAGGACCCTTAAGTACTGCGATTTGAAAGGACCCTTAACATAGAGGGGTCATCCCCTAAAACGGCCTTAGAGAACATGGCAGTTTTCTTGCGAATATGCCACCAACTATTAGTTTCAAAACAGGCAGGCCCAAGTTTCACTTAATGTTTTTAACATAGTTTCAAATATCATTGGAGTATTTACTGTTGTTTTTTATCCGCTCTTTTTCTATGCAAGGGTAGTAAAAGCCTACCTGACTGATTGTGCTTTGCAGATATTTATTACTTTGTTTAGGCCTATTCCTCCTGCTTTTGTTTCACGAAAGATTCCTCGATGAATGCCAACGATAATCAAATAGATTACACGTTTTTTTATAAGAAACTGGGATCAGGCAATAGAACTAAAAGTTTCTTAATTTCACATGAAATTTTGTCCATTTTAGTACTAAAAGTTTCTTAATTGGTTTCTTATTTTTCTGAGTCCAGAATTAGCAATGTGGTCGCTAACACTGCGGCAGATAGCTATGTTTCTTGATACTTGAAACATCATAAAAGAATAAACAGTGTTCTGTTATCTTGAAAACTCAAATGGTTAGATAATATTGCTCAAGAATGAAGGTTCAACAATCTATTCGCTATAAAATCCATGCTTTTAACTTTGAAAAGTTTCTTAGTACTTCTCAGACATAGTACTAGAGTTTCTTAAGATTTTGGTCATCTTAGTACTAGTTTCTTATAAACCAGTTTCTTGTAAAAAAAACGTGTATAGGATTATGTAAACAACCAGAAGACAGAAGATATCTAATTATTTGGCAATACAAGGGCACTTCCGTTGCCGGGGAATAAAAAAACCCTTGTTCTACAATTTAGAGAATGAAACGTTTTTATAGGTAGGTAGGTAATCATATTTAACGTGGCTAGCCTGCGAAAGTCTGAGAGACTTATTTCCAGCAGGGGTCACGGATGTTTTACCATCAACCCGTCGCAGCCAATGGCCGCAGCTACCAGATTTCCCTCACATGGCTCTGGTCGACCCGGGCTAGAGTTACGGACAGCGACCAAACTGTCCAGCGTGGGATTCGAACCTCGGCCGTTCAGACCTTTGGTTTACGAGTCAGTCGCCTTAACCACTCGGCCACACGCTCATCCATACGCTCATCCTTGTCATGTCTGTTCTCACTCCCTGCTGCAATGGACCGAATTAGCACTAAATTTGAACAATTATAGCAGAAGTAAGCTGATTGGCATAGAGCATCTTGAAACACTGCCTTTATGCAGAGGGGATGACCCCACTATGTTAAGGGTCCCTTCTAAACTCAGTACTTAAGGGTTCTAGGGGTCATAGGGGTTTCAAGGTCATAGGGTCTGGTTTTTCCAGTATGCCCTTTAAAGCCAATCCCAAATTAGATCTTACGTCAAATGCCCAAGAATAGATACATTTGAAGAATTTTGAATGAGCAGTTTGTGTTATCGCAAACATCACATATGTCACCAAACTTCAAACATACTTTACTTCAAAAGCTGAGTATGTACGATATGCATTACGATATGCATGTATGCATATATGTATGTATGTATGTATCTATTTGCCACAATAAAAGATTTACAAGTTATTATAATATGTATCAAGAATAAATACAGTATAATAAAATGTATCCTTATAAAATGCTAAAAATGTAAAAAGAAAATGCCCCTAATCACAGTGGCATTGATAGCATTATACGGTTGAGCCAACCTTATTTTCATAATGTTCCCCTTAGAGGTGCCGGTACAACAAAAAGAGAGAAAAAATAGGAGGTTGTAGGTGCTGCAATCCTCGTAAATTTTCGTTGCAACCAAAATATATGGTGGTTAGCTTCGAAATAATTGGGATTACATGCTTCAGGCAAAAGTTTAGTTTCATGCCTCTTCCTTCGATGTATAATGGTAACTCGGTGTGCACCAAGGGACAGTTAGCCGTGCAGTAGACTTGCCAAAGGTCTTTGTCAGACTTGTTACAGATGACGAAGTAGACTTGGGGCATGTCTAGCCGTACAAGTGGCAGAGCATCTTTTAATTTCTCTGGATTCTCACATTCGTTGAGTTTTGAGATGTCTTACATGTAGCATCTCTTGGTTTGCGTTTGTTGTCGTCATTTGTGTTGGCCATAAAAATGATGACAGCAAAGGCCAACCAAAAGGTGGCATTTGTAAGGCATCCTGGTTGCAAAATGAGTAGTTAGACACAGCATTTTTTTTATATTCAATATAAAAGTTTACAAAGACGAATTACTTAAACACTAACTACGAAGCACTATACCACACTACAAGGGCGATACCAAGAGGAGCAAAAATATCATGACTACCCCCTGGCATTTAACATTGAACACATAAGAACTAAAATACAACTAGGTATACGACACAAGATACTATTTAGCTTATACAAAAGCGAATTTACAAATAAACGAAGGAGAAGATGTTTAAGGAGAGAGGAGAATTTACGTACAGGTTTTCATTACCAACTTATTCAAAACGTTTGGAGGCCTGGATATGTTCTAGCGTTGCTGTGAGAATTTTCGCATCTGAGTTAAATGATATCTATTCGTGGCAATAGAGGATGATTTTTAATAACTCTTCATTTGAAAGATTTATAAAACAATGAGGCAACAATATCGTGTTTACACTGTTGAGAAGATCAAGTCTATTTGCATCATAAGAACGGCAGAGCAAGAAATAGTGTTCCGTATCCTCAACACCATCATTTGTTTGGCACAAAGCAAAGGGTTCAAATTATCCCTGAAGTTATGCTTAAATTTGTGAAAGTTTAGTTATGTGACTGTAGTTATGTTTCAGCATAGATGCTTCTACGGAGGAATTTTATGCATTTCTGTGGCGGAGGTATTGAAGAAGTTGAAAAGAAGAAAACGAATGGTTGAGACATGGTTGAGACAGACCCTTTAAAAATTTAGAGCTTTTGACAATAGAACACCAGCTGTGCTTTGAAACTACCATTAGTGGTTTAGAGGCCACAGTTGTTCCATTGCGCAGGAAAACACTTTATACTACCACGAAAGAGCAAGCGTAAGAGATTGAAGAATGAGGCAAAATTTTTCTTCTTCCTTCAACTACTTTTATACCTCCTCCGCAGAAATAATAAATTTTCCTCCGCAACTGCATATATCCTGAAGCATAGCGACAGTATCTTAATACCCGTGAAAATACATTAAAGTTTTAACGGTTTGACCAAAAAGTTCGCTTATTTTGATCTGAGACTGTGGGTCCTGAGAGAAGAAGATTTATCTGATAAAATTGGATAATCCAGGATTTTGCACCATTAATATTAGCATTTTCAAGAAAGTATCCTAGATGATCCTTGTAATCATCGGCGCTCAATCATTCCTACGCGGATTGTTTCATTTTATCAGAACATTCCAAGGCGCCATTCTTCTTCGTGGTTTCACTGATTGTAAGTTCTTTCTTGTCCTGGGCGAGAGATTACCTGGATTGATTGAACACTGAAAATCGAGTTCATCCAGTTTCGAGAGCGAATGATAAATCATGTATTCAAATTGTCAAAGTTTAAGAGATTGATGGTTGGGTCGTTTACTGTAAGCAAGGGTGTTAGGCCCGGGGGGAGGGTTACTCCCGTACTTGACGGGGTGTGCCGCTCAACAGGGTGTCCTCTTACGGTAAAAATTATGCGACAGGGTGTCCTTTGCTGAACAAAATTATGCGACAGGGTACTACAATCGAAGAAAATTATGCGGCAGGTTATTATGTGAAAGGACATATGTATACTTTGGCAAAATTTTTATGCGACAGGGTATGCTTATGGAGCATTTTTATGCAACAGGATACAGGATGTGGAGAGGTTTGCCACACACCCCCGTCACTGCCCTAGTCAAGTAGCCCCCCCCGAGGGTGTTACAAAAAGCATGTTTTGATTGATCATCTGTTTACTTAATCCTTGCATCATGTTTTCTTATCTTGTTTTCTGCCTAGTTTGTCTTCCAGCTGATGTGTGCAAATGAAAATAGGTTTAGGCCCAAACGGTCTCAAATGGCTCGAATATTTCTCCCTTGTATCCCTGTGTCTTAGTGCGCTGTCGCACAAGAGAGGAATCAAATTGCCTGTATTTTACTTGATTTCACTTTGTCTATCCACATCAAAATCAGCATACAAACCTGTTTAGCTAAATAAATGGAAAAGCTTTGGTAGCCTCTGGCACTTTATTTTGTGGGGGGAGGGGCTTAATAGATAGAGATGCTAATTCAATCCTTTGGCTTGGAGGGGATGGGCTAATAGAGATGAGGGCTTAATACGGTAGACCGTTTATGGTAATAGTTGTTAGAATAATTTATATATGAGGGACAGGGAGCAACAGGGCACGACCAAGAAATACGGGAATTTGTAAGGGAACAATGACCCCAACCCACCCCCACCCCCTTAAGAAAGCATTCGAAAGCTATATAGCGAAGTGAAGGAATAAATTTAATGCAGTTTCCTCACAGTTAAGCATGTTTTACGTCGAGGAACTCTTGCAAACAGTGGCGGCAGTCTTGATATGGTAAAGCTAAAGGAAATGATTAGTTCAGCTGGCCCCCATCCAGCTCACTGTTTTTTAAGAAAACATAGATGTGTTTTGCTAGTCTTATTACATGTGTTTTGCGTCCGTTTGTTATTCAATTCGATGTGATCGCAATTAGGCCCGAAATTTTATTGTTAGGAAAGCACAGTTCCAGTGATCTGTAGTGTCAAAACTCGCTTTGTTTTCATTTTCTCACAGCATGTGGTGAGAAACTTCAAAATCGCTTGCCTTCAGGTCAAATGTTTCGCCACATTTTGGCGAATTTTTCGTCACAAAGTTCTAAATTTCGAACGAACATCTCAGCTGGAGCTCTGTTTTGTAGGCTCCTTCACACCACCGCATTCCACATCGTCATTTACTGTGACCGCATGACTAAACCATACGATCAGTATTGCAGTTAATTACGTGTAAAATGAAGCTCCATCTTGCATTTGCAAACTGCAACAAAATAACAAGATATTCCTTCAAATCCAAGTTGCACATCCCAGGAGGCACTCAGCACATGTAGATATGGGGAGGTAAGTCCGATAGCTTTGGATCAGAATATTGCCGAAAGTGATATTTTTTGGTCCTAGTTAGAATAAAGGCTGTGATATGTTTTGCATCATATTTAGGCTAAGTGATATTTTTGGGTTCTTCAGAAGCAATCCTGACCTCAATTTGCATCATTTCGGCATATTTCTTGTTCGTTTTCAGAGTATGAAATAAAATTATATTTTTGGGTTGCTTGAAAATTTCTCAGGCTGACGCCCGCCCCCCCGTATGCGCATATGCTGAGTTCCCGCTGGGTTACTTATGCACCCTGAACGAAAGATCACCAAAGAAAACCTCTGAGTCTGTTCTGAGTGTTTTCTTTGTTCAGTTCATGGACAAGCCAATTCACCATCGCACATTCCCTTCGAAAGGAATATGGCATGAGTGATAGGACCATAGGACCATATTTCTATGGATAGGACACACGCTGTGCAGCTGTTTAAAATTATATCAGTAGCGAGCCACCTTACATTATTGTTTTCTTCGTGTTTTGAACATATTTTTACTTGGTAAACATTCACCTTTCACTGTCTCATAATTTTGAAATTTTCAGTAGTGGGTCACCGTGCAGATCTACCTTAATCGTACTTTAGGTTGCTCACTTCTCAAACTTTCAAGTTTACGAAACAGTGAAAGGTGGCTGTATTCCAAGTAAAAATATAAGTTCAAAACACAAAAATGCAGTAAGGTATTGTGGCTCCCTACTGATATAAATCTCAAACTTCTACACAATGGGTGTCCAATCGCTCATGGTTGGGCTTGTCAGAAATCATTGCTGTTAAAACCTTCAAGTTCAGCTTCAAGAAGATTTACACCAAGTTTGTCGCGTTAGGTCCGTCTGACCCATCTCGTTCAGTGGCTCCAGAACGCGCAGGTTTTCAGCTATGAATTCAATTTTAGGGAAGGAATTTTCGTAACAACATGAAAAACAAAGAAAACTCATCTCAGAAATCACTTATTTGTAATTAAACAGGTGCTAGTATTTCCATCGGAATTCATGGCTCCTAAAAAGCTAAACTGAAGATGCCTTAGACCCCGAGTGCCGAGACGAAAGTTCACACATGTTATTAAGTTTTTGATATGATTTTTACCCCGCTCAAAAATTAGCAAAATTAGAATAAAATTTTTACTGTCCTGCTTTGGTAAAGTTTTTTTCGAGTCACGTTACATTCAAATTCATTTGCACCTTCGCTCAAGGATTTTCTGGATTTAGGGAACCGTTAAACCCCGCAAAATTTCGCAAAAGCCGTAAAATCGTTAGCGTAGGTGTAGTTAGATAAAATTGAAAATAATGCAACAAATATGAGCCAGAATATAGGCGAAACTGCGTAACCGTAAAACCCAAACACCCCCTTCTTGCAAGAATGATTTTGTTTCTCAATGGTTCACTGCAATAAAAGGTCTGCATTTAACGATGTTTTATCCTGCACTTTGTTATGTTTGTGGAGCCAGAAGTGCACAATCACTTCACAAAAAACTGTGAAGGTTTCATCGTTTTAGTTAAAAGAATCCACATGAATGATTGTGGTTTTCTGTCAAATTCTCCTGCCCAGTCTTTTGCCTCACCAATTAATTATTTATGTCGCATCTGGATACGTTTTATGCCGTAAAAGTTGCGGTCAAATATCCTCAAAATACGTCTCTTCAGTCGCACTCAACAGCATTCAGATAAATAGCTCACTTTTTAGTCGCTCTTAGGATTTACGTGAAGGTTGCTAACCATTTCTCTGTTTTTCTGCAAGAATTCGTTCCTGATAAAGTGTGATGATATCGTGCGGATATCGTGTATTTTATCGTGGAATTAATCGTGTAATCTCTGGATCGTGCAAGCTCTTCGCAACAAAGAATTAACACTTAGCTGAGCGCAGTTGCAGATTAAAACATTTGTGCAGGCTGTAGAGGTAAGACAAAGCATTGATCTTCCATATTGCTAACAGCGTTCTTGCAAGCAGCATCATAAACGATGCATTCCACTGCGTAGATTTTTAGTTGCTTTGTTGAGACGGACGCCCCTTCAACAGAAGGAAAATATTAGCTCCTATGATAATTTTCCTACCCAGTGTTCATCTCGTTAAAATATTTTTCGTTGATAACTAATTCATAATCGAGGAGCGGAGCGATCCACTTCATCGACGAAGCAAAATTGAGCAAAATTAATACATGCATTTGCTGAGACTTGCCAATGATTTTTGTCTTTACTGAAGCGTAGTATACGATTAAAGTTTTGAAAAAGAGCTTCAAAAGTTAGTTTTGAAACAACATCCTATCACTTCATGTATCTTTTACAAAGAAAATAAGAATTTGAGCCTGCACTGACAGCTTCTTAAAATCATCAGCGAGATAAGATAAGAGTACTCAGAGTTTCTTACACGTTTCTTTGGAGTTAACAGCCTTCATTTTTAGCTTTAGTGCCCTCGCGAACGTGTCAAAATGATTCTTCTTACACTCTTTCCAATATATTGCTCAAGTACGTACCTCTCGAGCTGAACAATTTTGGCCTGTGCGGAAAGTTTCTTAAAATTATCAGATTGTGAGTACTCAGAGCAATTTTGGCCAGTAAGGAAAGTTTCTGAAAATTGTCAGATTTTGAGTACGATTTTGAGTACTCAGAGTTTCTTACAAGTTTCTTAAAGGTTCTGTAACAATCTTTATGTTCACTACCTGTGCCCTCGAAAAATTTCAAAACACTGTTTTTGAAGCCTTCCCTGGCCAATGTGTACACATCACTCATATACCTTACAAGTACTATCATACAAGAACCACGTGGAAATAAAGTAAAAATATATTAAAGGGTTTGTGCAAGGTTAAAAGCTTGCATTTGCACAGAGCAGAAATTCTAAAAATATCTCATTCAAATCGAACTTGCACACAGAGTCAACAAAGGATAGTGTCACAATAAGATTTTATCTTGCCACGAACCAAGCTGTGTCGGAGTAATTTCTTTGTTCTATTTTTAGAGGAGCCTATTTACCATTGCACATTAGCTTTAAGGACTTATGTTTCAAAAAGGAAGAGTTTCTCAAGTTATATTTTCTCACTACTGAAGTTTGCTAATTTTTTAGCGATCTAAGAGTTGAGTCTCATACAAGCAGTTTCTTATTAAAAATACGTGTACCGGGTGGCCCAGAAATAACTTCACGAGCTAGATCATAACTAGCTCTTTTAACTCATAAGCTATTGCCAAATGCTTTCTATCACAGTTTATTTGAAAAGATTAGCTATCCTTTGAGAAGCTGCATGGTCATTTTAAGCAATGATTCCCATTGGAAAACCAGATTCAGTGAAAATTTCGAATCCAGGATTCCTCATTTTGCGTGAAATAATCGCCATCATTTTCCAGTCAACATTTTGTGAAAACTCTCCATAGCGATGGATTAGAAGACGTCTGGGGAAATTCTTTGTTTGCAAAATGAGTGACATGAGTTCCTCATTCAACTTACATGCTCAAAAGCAAAGTTTGAATTCAAGTTTTCGCCACACTTTCCAAAAAATGGACTGAAAAGCGAGGGAATGGTCCAAGAAATGAATGAATTTCCATATTTAAAACTTTTTTTCAGACAGTTTGCTTATCTTAAACTGACCAAGCAACACCTCAAAAGATAGCGGAGCCATTCAGCTACTTGCTGATACCTTGTTTATTCATTTGCGCTGCCTTTCAAGCAGCTTCATCAACCGTGCGGAATCACAACAACTTTTCAAAAGGATTCGGAGCTCTACAACTCTTCTGCAAATATTATTTCTTGCAGTTTATAACTGTTTACCCTAACAGTGAATAATTTGTTTAAAATTCGGTTTCGTGGTACGTATATAGATATCTATTTGCGGTGTTGTAAAAGCTCCATCTTGTGTTGTATGAATTAGTATTGATAAAGAGAAACACTAGAATATGAATTGTTCAATATTGTTCAATGTTCGAGGTGATCAGCTTAATGTGTCTTACGGGTGGTTTTCAAACAGGTAGTAGGCTCTTATAGCAGCAAGATGCGGACGTCTTTGAAAACGTAGCTACTTTTCTATGTTTTTAGAGCATTTTAATTTTCGAGCTATTCCCTCCTAGAAAGCTGCTCACAGACCATAGATGTAGGAACTGGGGTACTGGGGGCAAGTGGCCTCAAGATTTTGCAATAAGCAAAGAAGTGCCCTTTTTATTTTTAGAAAGTGCCCTTTTTTCCTAAGGAAAAAGTTCCCTCGAAGTGTCGTGCCCCCCAAGTTTGAGATGCTTCTTACGTCCTTGTCACAGACCGACAAATTCCCTAAGAACAGTTTGCATGCTCGCATTTCCATCATTTGTGAGTATGCTCGCATTAAGCTTTGCTTCCTTTCTCGACGTCCTATTTTATCAGTGCGACCTTTAAAAGGTGTACTTTTCAGGTTATCAGTGTCAGAATAGGACGAACAAGGGCAGATTGTGTAGCACAATACTATCAGTTGGTTTTGTTCACTCCCCAATTCAAAGCGATTAGTGAATGCAGACAAAAGAAATTCTATCAAGCAGTAATTCAAAACAAACACGGCCACAAAAGTTGCCCCGAAACCAGTAGTGCAAACTCTCACTTGGTGCGGGCGAAGGGAAATTTTTAAGAGAAGTTATGTGCCTAAGACGAAAGGACAAGGGTAAATTTCTAAAGTTCTATTCCTAAGTTCTTTCTCGCGGATTTTACATGATTTAGAAGCCGAGCATGGGGCATTACAATTCTTGCATATTTATTGCTGAAATGTAAACAATTACTCCTCAGCTCTTGAGTCACATTGACAAAATCCGCCAGACCACACTAGGGATTTACCTTCTTCTTTCGTACTAATCTCATAACTTCTCTTAAAAGCGTCCCTTCGCCCTCACCAAGCGAGAGTTTGCCGTACTGGTTTCGGGGCAACTTTGCGGCTGTGTTTGTTTTCAATCACTGGTTGAAAGAATTTCTTTTGTCTGCATTCGCTAATCGCTTTGAATTTAGGTGTGAACCAAGGCGACTGATGCTATTGTATTACAAAATCTGCCATTGCTGCCCAGTAGATTTTGGACGGGTCCCTGGGCGCCGTTCACTATTCTGACATATTGTTGGTATTTTCAGAATTTTTAGCTAAAATTAGACCCCAATCCCAGAATACATCTTTGAAAAAGTACACTCCAATCTCAGAATTTTTGTTCCAAGAACCACCCAAAACTGGCACACAGCCCCGTATGACTAGATATGAAGTACTCCACCCCCTCCTGCGGGCTAGCCATCGTAATTCAAACGGCTGTAAATTTCTGAAAGTTGGGCTTTCGTGCCTGCTCTAATTTCTGGATCTGAAAGATAACTGGTTTTACCAAATTCAGTTTTTATATATCTAAGTTGAATTAGCTTAGATCCAGGTTAACAGTTAGCAACTGTGGCGTCAAACACCTGGCCGTAGTTGGCATGTTCGGGAAGCCATTTGGTTCCCAAATTCAGTTCGCTTCTCAAACAACAACACTATTACTTTCACATGCGTGACTAATTTTTGTCCAAATCTAAAAAATGAACATTCGGAAGGATTTTTCACACAATCATGGTAAAAAAGAAAGCATTATTTGATGTTTAACTTATCCTAGTCAAGTAATTATGTTCGAGTATGTATTATCGCAAGTGCAACCTTCTCACACTCCAGCTGTTGTATAGTCTTTTCCGTGGTCGATCAACGCTGAAAGACAGAACATCATAATCTTTACGGTTGGGCGCCAGCTATGAACAAGATGCTGCGAGGGAGCAGTGATTGAAAATAGAACCTAGCTGTATTATCGATTGGAGGTTGAAATGTCGCCTTATCGTACGGGCTGTAGGAAAAGCAGAATCTTGAAAAGAATTTATGTATGATACATCGAGTTATACCTATCCTAATTTATCATTTGGTGCGCGATACATCGACTTATTTTCCTTCTGTTTGTACTCCTCCTACGAAGGCGCTATTTTAATCCCCACGCATGTCGGCAGATTGACATGACCTCAAGGGCCCTGGAGAAGTTATGCCACTCAACCGGAAAACTTGAGTGTCATAATTTCTTCACTGTACTTGAAGTCATGTCAATCTGCCGCCTTGTGCGGGGATTAAAATAGCAACTTCGCAGGAGGAGTACAAACAGAATGAAAACAAGTCGATATATCGCGCACGAAATGATGAATTAGGATAGGAATAACTAAATGTATCATACATAAATCTTTTTCCAAGTTCTACCTTTCATACAGCCCGTGTTGTGTTTCGACATTTATATGAACGGATTATTAAAACGTCCAAATGTGAAGATCTTACTCTACCAATGATCTTTTAATCAATTTCGTTTCTGTGTAAAGTATTGCTTAAAATATGAATGCTATATAAGCCTCCAACCAATTTACAGTTACTGTCAATTTTTCTTCTGAATACATTGTTTTCAACAGCTCGTGGAAGCACCACTTACCATTCTATGATCAAACCGAAGCCAGTACTTGCGGCAAGAATGGAGACCATACAGCGTCTTTAATATACACAAAACTACTCGTCTCCAAAGCATTCAAGTATCTTATCACTAAGATAGTATTTTGGCCTCTGAATATTGATTGGTTAACTTTGAATCAAAGGACTCTTTTTATTTCCTCTTATGAATATCTGCTAAAAGCTGTAGACATTTTGTATGCAGGGTCTAGTGTATGTTTATCAAAAAGAATAGACGGATTCAGTTTTAACGTTGTTTACACGCACTTCAAGTTAAGTTTACACCAACTTCAGCTCTAATTCGAACGTTCCAATTTCAAGGTCAAATCTTTATAACTAGCTGGCATATCCAGACATTAATAGTAACTGGATAGTTACTAGGGAGTTTACGAAACCACGACGGCAACGGCAACTGCAACGCAATGTTGCTTTTGTTTCAGAACTTTAAATTTAAAAGATTTCTTGTTTTCTGTTCGAATTTGCTTCCCTTGAGAGTCTCTGAAGTTGTCCTTTTCAATTTCACAACTTGGAAATCCTGTTTCTGGCGTTTTGTACTGTAGATCTAGGCCTCCGAAGTAAAACCCTGTCTTTCTGAATGTTTGTCATCAAAGAATTAAATATAGCTTTCAGGTATCTCTGAGTTATAGGAGGCCTCAATTTGGCCTTTTGGACGATAAATTAAAGGTAGCATACGGAAACAATACTTTCTTTGTAGAATATCAGATGACGTTCTGCCTGGCGTTGTCGTTCTGGTTTCGTAAACTCTCTACTGAAGAAGATGAAAGTCGAAACGTTTACAAAGTCATAGTATATTTTTGAATTATCTTTTAAATTTTATATGCTTAGGTGAATCGGCTCTTGAATTATTACAGACATTGATAGAATTGACAGAATGTTGACTATACGGTTCTTTAGTGGGATAAGGTCTACTGGGGGCATGTTTGTAGGGTAATATGGGTGGACTGAAAAATATGGATAAAAATCTTGCCAAATCTTTGTTCAGAGTTTGCTTCAAGCGGGACGAGTGCGAACAATGCGAACAACCCTCCTTGGCATAGTGAATGTTAAATTTATCGTTTCCAGGTACGCTGTTTTCCAAGAGTCAGCACTACCCATTTTACCCCAGCATACCCGTTTTACCCCGGTAGACCCTGCTGTTTTAAAAACTGTAGAATTATAGGTATAGAATATTCTGGCAAAATCGATGTCCATGTCCACTTGAGATGATAGATGAAGATTCCCCCCCTCCTCCCTCCCCCCAATGAGGAGTAGTGCTCATGTTCTTGCTATGTTTACTGTCCAAACCCGCATGCAAAAACTTACACTTTTGAAACCAAGCTTTCTTGGGTCCCGTGTAATGAAGAACATCCATGAAATCGGGCTGTAGATTCTTACACTAGATTGTTAAATTCTTTCAAGAAGGAAGTTCTCCTTTGATGTTCCTTTTTTTGTCTTTGAAATTTCTCTGTTTAAACTTAAAATACTGTGATAAAGAAGTGAAAATTATGGTGGAATTAAACTTGTTTAGGTGTGTACGTTTTTTTTGCAAGAAGCTTGGATCAGGCCATAGCACTAGAAACTTTTTAATTTAACATGAAAATTTGTCCATTTTTTTACTAAAAGTTTCTTTATTCGTTTTTTATTTGGAATGCATGAGTTATCAATGTTGTCTCTAACACTGCTGCAGATAGGTTTCTTGACATTTAAAATATCATATAGGAATAAACGATTAGTTGATATCACTCAAAGAAGAAAGGCTCGACGATATATTTACTAGGATATCCATGCTTTTAACTTTTAAAAGTTTCTTAATACTTCTCGGACATAGTACTAGAGTTTCTTGAACTTTTGGCCTTGTTTCAAATAGTTAGTTTCAAATAGCCAGTTTTTTTATAAAAACGTGTATTGGCAGACTGAGAGGCCATATTTGATATTTTTCATTTTGCAAAATTATCATATTGATACTTCATATTGTCATAGCCGAAACAAAATCAATATATTTGTTCTTCAAAGTAAGAACTTTTTGAAAACCAGGACGAAACGGTTCTCATATAGTGCCCATTTCTCACTGCAAGTTAAACCAGCTTAAATTAAACCAGGTTTCGAATAGGGCCTTCTAATTGGTCAATCCAATAAATCCAGTCATTTGATTGGTTGAAATTTAAACTGGTTTAAATAAAGCTGGTTTGAAAGTGTCAATGTGAATGCAGTATAGGATAGTAAATATTTAATATTTCATCATTTAGGTTTTTGTTCAAGGAAGGTTCTCACATGCGAGTTTTTGCTTCGAGGGAATGGCACTCCAACAACCTCGTACACTTAACGAGAAAATCCTAGAAATCTTCAGAAATTATAGAAGTCTTGGAGAAGCTACTAAATCTCAAAATTCTTAACAAATGCTTAGAAATCCCAAGGAAAATCCTAAACATCGACCATCTCAAGTAATCCTAGAGTTCTCCCCACCAAAGATAAAAATTTTCAGAAATCTCTCTACAATTCTTTGAAGATAGCAACAACCATCTAAATCCTTCCAAGTCTTGCAGAATCTCGAAAATCTTGGAAAATTTAAAAAATGCTTGAAAGCAATGAATCTTCAGAATCTTAGAGAAAATCTCAACAATGCTTGATAAAAAGGTTTTATGTCATATTGTAATCTTTTTTTACTCAGAGAAGTTCTTTGAAAAATCTTTGAAATTTAAAAAAGTTTTAAATCCCAAAATCTCTTAAGCTGTTTTCTAGTGATCTGTCCCTTGTTTTATTGTATGCATAGGTAAATTAGTCACCACTGGTATGTTTCAGCGTAAATGCTCCTGCGGAGGAGAAATCATATCTTTCTGCGGAGGAGGCTTTGTATTAGAGCTCCTCCTCCGTTGTAGTAAATATGTCTTTCCTCCGAGAAAGAACAAAGATGCGGCAATTGTTCACAACTACGGTGCGGTGTCTAGCCACCCATAATGTATTATGGTAACATCTGTTGTGTAGTTTTCCTGGACACGAAATGGTTCGTACGGCAGTGATGTTTTCTGACATAATTCAGTAAATCTGAGAGTGTGTCACCTGGTACTTTGCACGACTCCAATTCATCATCTTTGTCGTTCTCATGTCTGACAAAATTTGCTGATTAATCCACTAAATTTTAAATTTTATGATTTTCTGTGAGAGAGTGGCATTAGCTGCAAATCTTTGTGAAGTATTTAATCGTGTAAAAAGTTAGCGTTCTCTTTCTTCAAAATGACTTGCTCGAAGGAAATTGATGTAAGATATCAAAATATTGCAGTCATGTTTTGGTGTCACAGTTATTTTCAGAATTGCAGCATTTTAATTTTTTCTGAAAGAAATTAGGAAAGGGACTATAGATTTAACAAATAGAGTCTCTCACCCCCCCCCCCAAAAGTCTGCAGTTACAAAAAATGAGTGACCGTTTTGTTTTGGCTGGTGCCCTACAGCGTAATATCAAAATGCCTTTGAAGTGTCGTGCCATCCCAGATCTATGATGCTTTCTATGGCCCAGGTTAATAGAATTTTAAAACACTTTAAATTCTATTGCAAGTGTCACGACGAACAGTTTCATTTTGATAACCTTCAGGATGACATGATAGAAGAGACGACCTATCCAAGTAATATTAGTAATGACGAATCCAAGTAGAAAATCGACAATCCAGTAGTTGAGACATTTCCATGTTAGCGACAATCAGGAGTTAAGACATTAATAGATAAATCAAGATATGATCAACTAATTTCAGAAGGACAGAAATATTTCGAGCGATCTTTTATCCTCACTGCTTATCAGAATGGAATAAGCTTGATCCAGAAATTAGACTTGCTCCTACTATTGCTGCATTTAAGACCAAACATTTAAGACTTTAAATTCTAAACAGTCTGAGGAAAATCATTTTACTGCTCATGGAATACTCACCAAATGAAGGTCTTTGATTTCTTTGTAAGCAAAAGTCTGTAACCCCTATTGCTAATGATTTTTTGGCAATTTGATGACGTCACAGCGTCAAAATTTGCAGCAGTTAGAAATGCGGTAGTTCTGTCAACAATAATTTGTCGCAACTGCTCCCATCAGCATTATGGCAAACTACCCATGCATAGTCCATATGCGAGAGGTTTCATCCCGTCTGGCAGGATCTCCCTAAACGAGCCCTAGGGGGGCACTCCCATGATTGATTTGACGGGATGTGCCGCTCAACAGGGTGTCCATTTTGGGTAAAAATTATGCGACAAGGTGTCCTTTACTGACAACATCATGAGACATGATATCTCAATTGATGAGGAAATTATCCGACAGGGGATCATGTAGAAATGAAAGTTTTGAAAGTTCTCTCGCGGCATTTTTATGCCAATGGGTACAGGGCGTGGAGAGGTTTTCCACGCACCCCAGTCACTTCCCTGGTCAAGTATCCCCCGGGAAGCGGGCCAGTCCGCTTTCTTTACTGAACAGACCATGAGTGGTAGGGCACTAGTAAATTAGATTAGGTTGATTTAGAATTAGGAGGTAGCATTAATTTCTTTGCTTACCTTGAAATGCCATTAACTTCTCTTCCTTGCCATTAGCAGCCTTTCTCAGCCAAACTTCCTCGCCTTGAACTGAAGAGCTCCTTATCATGTGTGCTTTCAAAAAGTTTGGGCCTAACGACCTTTGTCATCTCCCGCGCATTGCTGTACCTACGCAGCGGTCTCGAAATCGAACTTAGGTACAGCAATGCGCGGGAGATGACAAAGGTCGTTAGGCCCAAACTTTTTGAAAGCACACATGAGATGGAGCTCTTCAGTTCAAGGCGAGGAAGTTTGGCTGAGAAAGGCTGCTAATGGCTAGGAAGAGAAGTTAATGGCATTTCAAGGTAAGCAAAGAAATTAATGCTACCTTCTAATTCTAAATTAACCTAATCTAATTTACTAGTGTCCCACCACTCATGAACAGACAGCAAATTTTGCATTGGCATTAGCGATGAGGTGAGATCTCTGCAAAGCAGTAAGCGGGCTTCCTCATGTCCACGTGAACAGACCCCAGCAAAGCTCTGTGTACATCAAAGGTTATTGTATCGTTGCACTATCTTTGTAGGTCAGTGGCTTCAGGAAAATTTGACGCTGCGAAAGATCCAACCAAAGCCTGAGTGAAAAACATAAGCAATCGTGGTAAGTCGAATTTTTACGATTTATTTTCAACCCAGATTGGAAAGTTTGAAAACTGTGCGGGGGCTTTTTCAATCAGGGGTGAAAATGGCGCTGATAGCATTCCAATTTGAGTTTAAAATGCGCATATCAGTATACAACTTGTACGTACAATACAAGTAAATATGCAGTTCTGTTAGAACAGATTTGCAAAATGCGCGGATGGCTGTGGGGTGGTTTTTAACCCTATTTTGGTTGAATTGTGTTGGCCTCTTCACCCAGTCAATACTTATTGGTTTTGCTGCTCTCTATGGTGTAAGGGCAAGGCAATGCTTCCATAATAATGCTTTCATCAACAAAGATTGCAGCAAAATCCTCCACGTTTCTTGTCATCAGAAGGACAGAGCAGAAACTGTGTAAAGTGACGTCATCGAGAAATTTGAGATAAGGAAGTGTCTGGATAGATAAGCTGTTTGAAATGAAATTTCAAGAGTTTAAGGCCCAAGAAACGAAATATCAAATGTTACCTAATTTTGGGATCTGTTGCAGGGAGCTAGGGGGGCTCAAAGTTGCAAGGTTTTCGTGCATGCTTGTGCAGTTTCTGCTCTGTCCATATAGAGAACGAGAGCACTCCTTCAGATCATTCGAACAGCAATACAGAGCGAAACTTTGTCAAATGCGCCATTATTCATCGTTTAAGAATATGTTATCCCCGTCCGATAACAGAGTCATGGGAAATTAACGATCTGGCCAGGGGAGACGGCTCGGTTCGAACATAAAATAAGGAGATCAGCTCTCAGCTTACGAAGGAGATTAAGACCATGCAAATGAGGCTCGATCTATTTCGTCTCACCAAAAAAACAACACCTACACATTTGATCCTCGCTGGCCAAGCTGGGTTGAATCTGTTTCATGTAACTGCACACACACTTCTTGAAGTCAGATGTGAACAAAGAGTTGTTGATTTTCGCACTGAAATGTTGCTGTAGATGTTTTGAAACCGCGAGGAGGTGTGAGCGTCTGCCGATTGGTGGAAAGAAATAAACGCTGGGTTTTGTAGTGTGTTTTACAGCCGTGTGATGAGATAGATTTCTATCTTAAGGTGAGAGTTATATTTTGTGTAGTAAGGTTGTTCCAAGTCTTTTAGTAAAAAGGTGGATTTAGAATTCTATGGCCTATTTCTTTAAGTGAATTTCTCGAAAAACTTTAGTTACTGTGCCATGATTAAGCCGTTGGACTTTGTAACTCTTGACTAATTTTCAAAATTACAGTGTATTTTACATTTCAATCCGTTTGAGAATGTGACGTCATCAAGCCTCTGCATCGCAAACTAGAAGAGTAAAAGAATTTTGCTTCATACAGTATTGTAGAAATTATTTTGTGATTTCGCAAAAATTTGAGACAGTAAAATGGTTCAAGCTTGTTCTAAATTTCTTTTGAAATTGTTGTGAACGAGGAAAGACATTATGGAGATTCTGCAAATGTTGATGATGAAAATGTTGTCGTTGATGCTCGGTCTCTGATTCTGAAAATGTTGTTGATGATTGAGGAAGAAAAAAGTCGACCGAGGAAAATCTTGAGAAAAACACCGTAATTATCATACGAATGTATTGTAGATTTTAGAAAAAAGTCGAACGATAGCATTCTAACGAAATAGCTCAGGTTTAGTAGAGGCCATTCAATTTAAATAGATTGGGCATAATTTTACATCGTCCTTTTTAAAGAATTGAAACATATGCTTGTGCAGTATTGTAGAAGGTAGAGTAGGAAATGGTTAAGGTTTTCACAGGCCACAAAACGTAGGATAGAGGACACCAGTGCAGGATTCAAGGGAAAGCAAGTGAGGGCAACTGCCCCCTTCATGATGGCCCCCTCTTGCCGAGAAGTACGGCTCTCGTCATGACGCTAGGACATCCTTTTTTTTAAATGTTTCAATCAGAATGTGGGGCAAACGTAGAAATCAAGACGTTATTTAGTAGAAAGTCATACGTTTTCTCAATTAGGAGGGCAACAATTTTCGCTCGCTTGCGGTGCACATATTTTCTGTTATGCTTCAGGCGCCCTCTCAGGCAGGCTGCTCCTCCCTTCAACTTCGGGCTGGATCCGCCCCTGTAGGACACCACATTCCAAAATGAGGTTCTTATACAGTAGAACGTTCTCAAACACAGTAGGGCTGTCGCTTTATCAATGTAATTTCAAAAAAAACCTTGTATGTTCTTCGATATTTAGGTTCTCCAAGGCCTTGGGAACTGTCTTGAACTTGGAGGGGTACAACAGTTCAAGGGTATTCTTTCATAAAAGGGAAAATGGGCACATAAGTCCCGGGGGTACTTGACTAGGGAAGTGACGGGGATGTGTGGAAAATCTCTCTACACCCTGTGCCCTGTTGCATAAAAAGTTTGCGAAAAGTATACATGATCCATTGTTTCAAGAGAAATCTCAAAATTGCCGTTCTCTCCCCGTTATTGTTCGGGATACTACGAATTCCCCCTTTTGTAAATCACGAAGGAAAAGACGTTAACTCAAATTGGCTCGCTGGTCAAGGGGACGAGCCAAGCGTTTTGGGGCAGGGCATGTGCAAATTAACAAAGGAAGAATGAAGGATGATGACCCTGAGATCGATATTGCGCAGACTCCAAAGCGCTTCGATGGGCGTCTGGCTCTTCAGGAGAACATCCAAAAGACAGACCTTCGCTGAAAGTATCCCGAACAAGTTACCTTTCACTTAAGAGCTCCCACGGACAAGCAACCGTCACAAAGAATCTCCGCTTCCTCTCCAATCAGAACCTTATTTTCAACTAATTGCATAACAAAATCCTAAATATGATACAGTCATGGTTTTCATGCCCGATATGCTGACCCCACCCTGTAGGATCAAAGAGTAGAAGAAAATTATTAGCTATATTAACTTTTAATTCTTCGTTCCTATCTTATTGTTTGAGCAGTTAAATCCAAGCGCAAATACATATTTCAGGAAGTGTTTAGGTTCTTCGTTTCATGAAATTATTTTAGCAGCATTTGGCAGATGCCTCACAGAGAATTTTCTCCTTTCTTTATCAATAATTTATCTTAGCGGCGGGTTAAAGAACAAATATGTTTGCACAAGCTCAGTTTAGGACGTAGCTTCGAGTTTCAAGTGTGTGAATTGCAGTGTTAGGCCGATAAAACTCGATTGTTGCTTGTAGATTATCTATGGAATTACTAGGCGGTTCAAAAGGAGTCACGCTAGGCTGAAGTATCGCGCTCAGCGATGTTCAATGGTGTTTGCTGTTGTTCGTTATCAAGTTTCAAATGTGTGGTTGACACTGTTAGGCCGATTAAAACTTGATTGTTGCTTGTAGATTATCTATGGAATTACTAGGCGGTTCAAAAGGAGTCACGCTAGGCTGAAGCATCGCGCTCAACGATGTTCAGTGGTGTTTGCTGTTGTTCGTTATCAAGTTTCAAATGTGTGGTTGACACTGTTAGGCCGATTAAAACTTGATTGTTGCTTGTAGATTATCTATGGAATTACTAGGCGGTTCAAAAGGAGTCACGCTAGGCTGAAGCATCGCGCTCAGCGATGTTCAATGGTGTTTGCTGTTGTTCGTTATCAAGTTTCAAGTATGTGGTTGACACTGTTAGGCCAATAAAAACTTGATTGTTGCTTGTAGATTATCTATGGAATTACTAGGCGGTTCAAAAGGAGTCACGCTAGGCTGAAGTATCGCGCTCAGCGATGTTCAATGGTGTTTGCTGTTGTTCGTTATCAAGTTTCAAATATGTGGTTGACACTGTTAGGCCGATTAAAACTTGATTGTTGCTTGTAGATTATCTATGGAATTACTAGGCGGTTCAAAAGGAGTCACGCTAGGCTGAAGTATCGCGCTCAGCGATGTTCAATGGTGTTTGCTGTTGTTCGTTATCAAGTTTCAAATATGTGGTTGACACTGTTAGGCCGATTAAAACTTGATTGTTGCTTGTAGATTATCTATGGAATTACTAGGCGGTTCAAAAGGAGTCACGCTAGGCTGAAGCATCGCGCTCAGCGATGTTCAATGGTGTTTGCTGTTGTTCGTTATCAAGTTTCAAGTATGTGGTTGACACTGTTAGGCCAATAAAAACTTGATTGTTGCTTGTAGATTATCTATGGAATTACTAGGCGGTTCAAAAGGAGTCACGCTAGGCTGAAGTATCGCGCTCAGTGATGTTCAATGGTGTTTGCTGTTGTTCGTTATCAAGTTTCAAATATGTGGTTGACACTGTTAGGCCAATAAAAACTTGATTGTTGCTTGTAGATTATCTATGGAATTACTAGGTGGCTCAAAAGGAGTCACGCTAGGCTGAAGTATCGCGCTCAGCGATGTTCAATGGTGTTTGCTGTTGTTCGTTATCAAGTTTCAAATATGTGGTTGACACTGTTAGGCCAATAAAAACTTGATTGTTGCTTGTAGATTATCTATGGAATTACTAGGCGGTTCAAAAGGAGTCACGCTAGGCTGAAGCATCGCGCTCAACGATGTTCAATGGTGTTTGCTGTTGTTCGTTATCAAGTTTCAAGTATGTGGTTGACACTGTTAGGCCAATAAAAACTTGATTGTTGCTTGTAGATTATCTATGGAATTACTAGGCGGTTCAAAAGGAGTCACGCTAGGCTGAAGTATCGCGCTCAACGATGTTCAGTGGTGTTTGCTGTTGTTCGTTATCAAGTTTCAAATATGTGGTTGACACTGTTAGGCCAATAAAAACTTGATTGTTGCTTGTAGATTATCTATGGAATTACTAGGTGGCTCAAAAGGAGTCACGCTAGGCTGAAGTATCGCGCTCAGCGATGTTCAATGGTGTTTGCTGTTGTTCGTTATCAAGTTTCAAATATGTGGTTGACACTGTTAGGCCAATAAAAACTTGATTGTTGCTTGTAGATTATCTATGGAATTACTAGGTGGCTCAAAAGGAGTCACGCTAGGCTGAAGTATCGCGCTCAGCGATGTTCAATGGTGTTTGCTGTTGTTCGTTATCAAGTTTCAAATATGTGGTTGACACTGTTAGGCCAATAAAAACTTGATTGTTGCTTGTAGATTATCTATGGAATTACTAGGCGGTTCAAAAGGAGTCACGCTAGGCTGAAGTATCGCGCTCAGCGATGTTCAATGGTGTTTGCTGTTGTTCGTTATCAAGTTTCAAATATGTGGTTGACACTGTTAGGCCAATAAAAACTTGATTGTTGCTTGTAGATTATCTATGGAATTACTAGGCGGTTCAAAAGGAGTCACGCTAGGCTGAAGTATCGCGCTCAGCGATGTTCAATGGTGTTTGCTGTTGTTCGTTATCAAGTTTCAAATATGTGGTTGACACTGTTAGGCCAATAAAAACTTGATTGTTGCTTGTAGATTATCTATGGAATTACTAGGCGGCTCAAAAGGAGTCACGCTAGGCTGAAGTATCGCGCTCAGCGATGTTCAATGGTGTTTGCTGTTGTTCGTTATCAAGTTTCAAATATGTGGTTGACACTGTTAGGCCAATAAAAACTTGATTGTTGCTTGTAGATTATCTATGGAATTACTAGGCGGCTCAAAAGGAGTCACGCTAGGCTGAAGTATCGCGCTCAGCGATGTTCAATGGTGTTTGCTGTTGTTCGTTATCAAGTTTCAAATATGTGGTTGACACTGTTAGGCCAATAAAAACTTGATTGTTGCTTGTAGATTATCTATGGAATTACTAGGTGGCTCAAAAGGAGTCACGCTAGGCTGAAGTATCGCGCTCAGCGATGTTCAATGGTGTTTGCTGTTGTTCGTTATCAAGTTTCAAATATGTGGTTGACACTGTTAGGCCAATAAAAACTTGATTGTTGCTTGTAGATTATCTATGGAATTACTAGGCGGTTCAAAAGGAGTCACGCTAGGCTGAAGTATCGCGCTCAGCGATGTTCAATGGTGTTTGCTGTTGTTCGTTATCAAGTTTCAAATATGTGGTTGACACTGTTAGGCCAATAAAAACTTGATTGTTGCTTGTAGATTATCTATGGAATTACTAGGCGGCTCAAAAGGAGTCACGCTAGGCTGAAGTATCGCGCTCAGCGATGCTCAGTGGTGTTTGCTGTTGTCTGTTTTCTATTTGCAAGTGTGTGAATGTCACAGTCAGGGCGGTAGAAACTTGATTGTTGCTGGTGGATTATCAAATGGAGTTACGTTAAGCTGGAGCCTAATGTTAAGGGGGCATGGTCACATAACCGCAAACAAACCTGTTATCTCAACAATCTATATTGTTGCCCACACGTGGCCATTGTGCTCTGTAAAGATTTTGATGGATGGGGTGAATCCACAATCCAAAAATCCACCAATATCTCCTCAATCGTACAACATACATGGGTTTTGTTTGTTTCTCTTCAAAGTGCAAGAATCTCTCTTCAAAATAACACTTTCATTTTGAGGAAAGCATTGGAAAATCTCAAAAATACTGCAAAGTCGTCGTTTCGAAAGAAGTTTGTTTACTTTACGTGACCCAGCCCCTTTAACACTAAGCTCGAAGAGGGTCATTCGGATATGTTTGGTGATATTTAGTCGTGTTTCTTCTTGCCAAGTGTTGGCCTGTGTCAAGGTACAAATGGGTGTATGGCACTGTTTAATGCTATACAAATTAACTTTAATACAACAGACAAGTCATATATGCTGGTGCATCATGTTTAGTGATGTTCAATTATGTTTAGCAATGTTTATTGATGTTTGGTGTAGCTTATTGTGAAGCATCCAGTGAATTTGTGGCACGGTTAAAAGTATGATCCTAAGCGATCTTCAGTGTAGTGCAGTGTCGAGTAATCAATGTGTATAAGCAACTATCGCGGCTATGATTTCAACTAGAAATTTGCCTCAACATTTTACGTATCTATCCGTCTATCAGTGGAACTTTCTTCGGTGAGTGCGGGGTGAGTGGCCGAGTGGCTTATACAGTCTTCGTCAGGTGACTGAAGTTAAGCTTGGTCGAGTGAGGTCAGATTTCGGATGGGTGACCACTGAGGCCTGACCTCGCAACTCACCTCGCCGTCCTTCGGAAGGGACGTTAAACTAGGGGTCCCGTGCCTGGATGCGGCATGCACAGTGGGCCTAAATTAGCTTTCAGTAGCTAGAAATCCTGACAAGCCCACTCAAAACAAATTGAAAACAACAAACAAACTTTCTTCGGTGATCTTCAGTGTTGATTTACTGCAAACTGTTGTTTTGTGATTTTCAGTGATGTTTCATGTTGTTCAGCAGCGTTCGATAATTGGTTTAGTTGAGTGTTCCAGTTTTCGACCAGATTCAATAATTTGCGTCAACCGATCTTTTGTTTGCACCGGTCGTAGTTTTATCCGGTTAAAACTATAAAACTATATTCAATACAACTGCAACAACATAACATAATTTGTGGCCTAAATAAAACACAGATGTAGAGATGGGAGTCTGTGTAACTAATAGAGGATTCAAGAGAAATTTAACGCAGTTAACTGGCAGGTATGATTAAATCTTAGTACAGTTTTATGTATTATTGAATCGTGCAAGTATTGCTGAACCATTCTCCGCCACCTGTGGCTTAATGGAACTTTTTCGGTAATTGTTGCACGGTTTTGAGGAGCAGTCTTGATTCCGCGCACTTCAGTGGGAAAGTTGATCCTTGTGGTGTGTTATCAAGCTTGTTTACCAAGATTACATGTGCAGACTACTATCAGCTGTAATTAAAGTCATCAGTAAATTACTCGCGGATTATTCCAGGCAATCCATACATTTCGCTCGACCATAAGCCTGCCAATCGATGGGCCTAAGCGAAGTTAAGAGTCTTGATTCGTATATGTGGTTTGCGGTGCAACGATTTAAGATGAAATCTGAAAGGCTCAGACCTTAAAAGCTAGTTTATTTGTGATATTGGCTCTGAGGCTACTATGGGAAGTTAGACACCGCTGTACCGCTGTTATGTTTCACTATACTGTATGCGCTACTGTACTGAGGTATTGGAGTTTCCATGCTAGCTCCTCCGTAAAAGTAAATAATTTTCCCTCTGCAAAAGAATGAAGCAGCGGCAATGAAGCACAACTACAGTGTCTAATCACCCATGAGGCTACAGGGCAGACTGATTACCTGAGAATCTTCTATCGTAAAGGTAGAACTTGGTCAATAAGGAAAGACTCACGAACACCAATTTTATTCATAAGGAACCACTTGTAGGAAACTCAGACTCTCTGATCGCCAATAAAGGAAACCCCAGCAAGTTTTCTTTATCGTCAGTTGTTCTTTGCATTGTTTTGTGGTGTGAATCTTTTCTTGTGCTTCGGCGCACCAAGACACAGAAATACAAGGGAGTTCCATTCGAACGACTTGAGAGCGGCTGGGCCTAACCACGCTCAGTTTTACACACCAGTTGAAGACGAAACAGAACAGAAAACAAGACTACGAAACAAGACACAAGGATCAAAACAAGGCGAATAAATAATCAGTCAAAACATCTGTCTCCTAAAACCCTTGCAGAAATATGGTTTGAGCCATAGAAAAGATACCTGGGGATGTGCCGTTAGCAAGGGTTTACTTTTGCCGACTTCCAGTCTAGCCAAGGGCATACTTCTTGGCAAATTTCGGCGATTTTAGTCTTGGCAAGGGTATGCTTTTTGGCAGTTTTGGTCAAAGAAATGTCAAACTTCGGTAATTCCTGTAAAGAAACCAAGATTTTTTAAGATTTTGCGAAAATTTGATACGTTTTGTGTAGAAAACGCCAACTCTTGGCACTTTTGATGTAGAAATTTGTCTAGGCAAGGGAATTATTTTCACAAAGATTGGGGTAGCCAATGGTGCTAAATTGATTAAGATTAGACGACTCCCGTTTTCGATGCAGTTGCTCAATTTTATCAAACTAGTGCTCAGTTAGTAACGGCATTTTTATGCCTTTACAAAAAAGGTTTCCTTGTTTTGCTAGGATGCGCAGGTCGAGAGATGTTTGCGTTTAAAAGTAGGAAGCTTTTTTGAGCAGTGGTGGTGCCAGAGGAGGGCTGGAGGGAGTTTTTTGATTTTTAAGTGATTTGTGAGTTGAATATGTCTCGCAAGAGTTGCTTACATCATAAAGAGTTGAGTGTTACACCACAGGGAAAACTAGGCCCTAAAGAGTAGTCCATTTCAAGATTTTGGTTGAACATCGGTACATTTTTAGGAATTTCATGAGTGAAAGGTTCACATTTCTTGAAATTTTTTGGTAAAACGGTAGCTGTGTTATTCCTTGGGTGGCATATCTCTATTGGCAACTGAATCCGGTAGCCCTCCTCTCGGGATGATGTTCTCTGTTTCACAGAGAACAATTGATTTTGTGTTGTTTTGGTGACAAAGACGTTTTGGCAAACATTTCTCAGTCTTACAGGACTTTCGATACGTTCATAGCTCTCACAAACTCGATATTATTGACGGTGCTTTATGGGTCAGCGCAGTTTCTCAAAACGAATTCCGATGTTTTACAACATCCTTTGTTCTTGACGTAATTTGCAGAGGTTGTCGGGCGAAGGGTTACCTACTCACAAAAGCCCAGTCGAAATAATTTTGCTGTCATAAGAACCGTGTTTGTACAGAGTTGAATTGGATTCATAAGATATTTGCATTCTTATTTGAAAGCACGACAGGACTCTCTTGATCTTGACTTTCAGTTCGCCGCTTGCTGTTATAAAGGCTTCAGTCCAGATGGTTGAAAAGCACAGTATTTTTATTTCATTTTGAATATAATCACCAGTTATGGAAACATGATTATCGACATAGCGTGAAATCTCGTCATGTTTTCGCTCGTGATTCTGATTTAGACGATATTTCAACGATTGAAAATCAAAGCTTCGAGTTTATTTACTTATGCTACCTACTTGCAAGTTGGTTTTTCATGATTTTATCAAGAGTTTGATGGCTCATTGACGTTCTGCAAGGTTTGTTCTGTAAGTTATCATCACTGTAAGATTTTATAGTGTGACTTTTATTTCTGATAGACTGATAAGATGAAGGAGATTGAAATCTTGTGCTTCCCAATCAGTATTTTTATTTTCGGTGGATGTTATTTCGAGGTGCTTGTCTCGCCTATGATCTTGTACGAGTTCACTTTTCCTTACGTGCTCACTTTTCCTTTCTCAAGTAAAATCGCTGATATTTTAATGTTATATCACTGTTAAAATGATAGACTTGTGAGCCTTAAGAAAGAAATCCAAGTGACTTCATATCGGTATTTTGGAGGATGTTATCTCGAAGGACTTCTCTGCACAATTTTACCTGTTATCTTGTACATGCTTAACTTTCTGTTCTCAAGTGAAATCGTTAAATCGTTGAAGGATTTTATGATAATTTTACGATTGAACAGATGGGCTAGTAAGCCGTGAAGTCGAAAATCAAATGATTTCTAAGCAGTATTTTGTTTTCCCATTTTAGTAGATGCCAAAGGGCTTTTTGAAACGCCTTGCATAGCTACTGTATGTGTTCACTACTATTTTCTTTTTGAGTAGAATGGTTTACTAAGTTCGCTATTGTACGATTTTATGGTTTTTTATGTGCCTTGTGTCATGTAAGCAGTAGAAAGGAGTCAAAGGGTGATTCCATATCATTCAGTTATCAGATATTTTAGTCGATGCTACTTCTAAGGAAGTAGCCGAGCACCTTCCCTGGAAATGCGTGCAGAGTAATCGTTGATCCCTCGTTGATTCAGCTCGTTGTTGTAAGGTTTTATGATATGTTTATGTGACTTATTTTGATGTTATCCGTCATTTCGAAAACAGAATAATGTCATATCTGTGTTTATAGTCAATGCTGCTTCAAATAGCCTCGCCGAACTCCTTACCGTAGATCTCAGCAATGCCGACCTATCCTTATTCAGTTTTACAGTTGTCCTTTCTCAAGTGTGATCATCAACTCGATCGAGAGGATCTTGAAAACTCAAGAATAAATTGACTTTGTGCGGCTAGATTCTCAAAAGGTCATGGCAGGATACTTGGTAGATATTTCCTTCCTTTTATCCAAGAGATGTTGATTCAGCCAGTTTTGTGGAAGATTTTTCCTTCCTGCGTTTTCAGCAGATGTTCACAGTGCTAATCTTCGCAGAAATCGTAAATAGATGCATTTTTTATAAGGAGCTGCTTACAAGAAACTCAACTCTCATGTCACCAAAACATAAAGAAACTCCAGCACTGGGAAAATGTAACTTAAATGTAACTGGGAAACAACTTATTTTTATACATGAATCCTCAACATATTTTTACTTTATTTCCATTTCTATTTTCTTGTATCATAAGGTACTTGTGTATAGTCTAAAAATTGGAAAGAGTTTAAAAACCTTGTTTTGGGAAGTTCGTGATGTACCTTTCAGTGGATATTAAGATTGTTATGGAAACTTTAAGAAACTCGTAAGAAACTCTGAGTACTCAGAATCTGATAAGTTTAAGAAAATTCCATCACAGGTCCAAATTCTTAGTTTCTCATAGAAAAGTTATGTGTATTGGCAAGATTACAAATTATTCTGATACCGCAAAAGCTCTACTAAGCCCCCCCCCCCGGAGGGCTGATTTAGATTCAGACACACCAAAAATCACAAATCACTGAAAGATTACTGAAAAATCACACGAAAAAATAACACAAATATCACAAAAATCACAAGAAATCACGCGATTCTAAAATCACAAAATCACGTAAGCCATTTTGAGAAATGATTTGTCCCTCTTTCACTATGATGCTGTCTGGTAGAACAAAAACAATCTAGCACACTTTTCTCTAGCACACTTTTCTGTAGTACTGTGGAGGTCATTCATTCAGTTGACTGGAGGGATAATGTGGAAGCTAAGTTTTTTGAAACTATAAAAGCTCTCTGCCTTTTTGTTTTGGATGGTTCCAGTTAATATCCATACCCCCCCCCGCCATGGAAGAAAAACGCTTCAAATCGAAGGCCCCTGATTTTTCATGATAAAATGTGTTAGAAAGATCCTGATTTTGCTTCTAAAAGTGGAGGAATGTCCGGATTTTTCATTTTTGCAGTCAAATCGGATATTTCAATTTTACAGTCAACATTACCCCTATTTTGGCCCTTTTGAAGAGTTAGTCAGCAACTTGAAGGTCTGGATTTTTCCTCATTTTTGTCTCTACCTCAGGATTTTTGCATCTCAGCAGCTGCATGCCCCTGGAGATTCGGGGATTTTTGCATATCACCGGATTTCCTCTTCCATCCGGGGGGGGGAGGGGTACGAAAATTAACTGGAACCACCCTTTATATCGGATCTCGCTTTTTCATTTCTGAAACCCGCACGCTGGCTAATTTATCGTGAACGCTTCGTTATCTTCAATTTTGAAAATATGCTTGATGACATTTGCAAACTGTCTCTTATCATTAACTATTGATTCTCGTGTGGCTTTTTTCTTGTAAGAATTCAGACAGTAGCGGATTCTTAATTTCATTTGATTTCCCGGATATGGAAGGCGTTGTCAAAGATATACAAGGTAACATTGTCTGGTAGCATGGGAATAGATAAGATTCGAAATTGTCTCTTGTTTTTTTGGCAGTGCATGAAATATTAAAACGCGTCTGGCAAGTACAAACACTGGCACCTTATTGAAAAATAGTAGACACCAACTAAAGAGCGATCTCATGGATCCTAGATTCTATCTATCAATGAAAGTCTCTAACTTAGACTCAAAGACCATGTTTGTGGTTATCTTAGGTAGCTTTTAGGTTTTCTCTCGGGGGGTAACCTAGTACTTTTCATGGTACGGGGACGTGCCATTTTTAGGGGTACTTTTTTGAAACCGTTACGGAATTATGGGTAGCATTTTCACAATTTTTGGACATTTAACGGAATTATGGGTGTCCTTTTCAGGGAATTTTTCGTAATTTCCGGAATTATGGCCCAGATTTTCATTCGATTTACGGAATTATGACCCTAAAAATCCACCAGAATTTACGGAATTATGGGTACCAATTTTTTCGGGCAAAATGGCACGTCCCCGTCAGAAAATAGGTCGAGATACCCCCATACCCCCCCGAGGGTTTTCTACAGTAAAGTCCCGCCTTTAAGAAACTCGTTATGTAAAGACAGCCTGATTGGTTCCTTATGTCAAGACATACTTCTTCAAAGCAGCGTGCCCATGCCATGGTATAAGAAACACTTTTATACTGCAAACTGCTGTCAATATTGTTAAGAAAACGTTTTTGAAATATGCACTGTTGTACGAGGATCTAATGGTTTGAGCCAGTACTGAAGGTTTTTTGAAATTATAACAATTTGGGCTTGAAACTTGATTCTTATTTCTAGAGAAGTGAGACCTATTGGAGACATATTCTAATATATACATCATGATAATGCAATGTACCAATGCATGAGAAGCTGAACATGAATCAGCACAGCAAAATCTTGAAATTTCCGATGGTGTTTGAAGAAGAAACTTAAGCAGAAATTAGAAGTTTCCTCTGTAAAAACTAAGGGGAAAGGGAAGTTTCCGTTTGTTACATCAGAAATCATCGGAAATTGTGCCTTTCCTCTAAGTTTCCTCAGTGTAAATTCTCATAAAATTTTGATATTTTTTGCTGTGATATTATTTAGCAAAATCAGGCCTGAGTTTCTTATAATGTAATTTCTTAGAGGCGGGACTTTACTGTATAGACTCTGGTTAAAGGAGATCGTAATGTGACAGTAGTTTCGAAGCTTTCGATAGGCCAATAGAAACGGCATGATTATGAATGGGCAATAATGCACCGTCTTTGTAGATCAGAAGTTAACCCTTTCACGCCCGGCTAAAATTAAGCATAACAGGAAAACCTAATGTAGATTGTCGTTTTCCAGGGGGTATCATAATCAGTGATTCAGTAAGCAATAGATAAATGCAATGTGCATAACCTTTCAAATCAACCAAAATTCCAAATGCTTTACCCCCTGCAAAATTCGCAGTTCTCAATGAATACTGCTGGGCCATATGGCCCTTCCGGGGGTGAAAGGGTTAAAGTTTATTACCTCGATATTAATCTTTTACCTTGTTGCTTTCTTTTCGGTTGAAGCCTAACCAGTGCTAGGAATCGAATTCAAATGGCTCCTGCGCGTCTGAACAGTTATTTCCAACACAGCGTTCATCCTCGTTTCAAACTTGGAGGAGCCAACAGTTGAGACGCGCAGAAGCCACTTGAATTTGATTTCTAGCACTGACTAGGCTTTGGCCAAAGGGAAAACAACGAAGAAACCTATGGGTATATAGGGCAAGAAAAATCAGTTTTTGGTGAATTTCTATGACAGAAAAAAATTTTTTTGATGTTTTGTATCCAAGCCTGATCACCACTTCCTTAATTATATCAGAGGAACCTCCTTGGATTCCTCATGAGCGTGAAAAAGTCAGAACGCTAAAAATAGGATATAAAGACAGAAAGGGCTCATCTTTCTCGCTTGGACGTTTTAAATATTAGCCGACACCAAATTTTAAGAACAATGCTAATCTACCATTTGTGGTTCTGATTGGCTCGACTTTTTTGGTGTCAAAGCACAAACCATGGACAATAATGCACCCGTGTTTGTAGTTTACCTCGGCATTACCAAACTTATGCAGTCAGCACCAGTCTGTTGCCTCATAGCTGATAGCTTTCATGCAGCTCTTTTGGATACTGCAGCATTTTGATTTTGGTAATGTTTGACAAGTTTTCGTCATGCTGCATTTCGTCCTTATTGAGTGATCACTGAGTGAGGTGGGGCCTGAACATGGTTTATTTTCACTACTTCATTACGAGTTCCTGCTTAGTAAGACTTCCACAGGGATTGTCGAAACGAGTTTTGACAGGCTGAGACTTGTCGAAACTTATCGAAACTGCATACTGGTGTCGACACTGTTGGCTTCAAGCTCCGTTTTCTGGGATCAATTTTGTTTGCAATGTTAATTGTTGACAAACGTAGCTCTAATGTCAAGAAAACGAGACGTGCTTCGTAGTAGCCAGCTGCACGAGTTGTACTTATTCATAAAAGATAATTGAAATACACAAACAAATTTCATTCAAATTTTTACGTAATTTAACTCTTCAATTTCGCAGCAGCAAACATGGGTGATGGGAAGCGTGGAATGTGTATTATGGGGTTTTATGTTGTTGCAAAGCATCAGAAGCATTAGGTCACCACTAGGATCACATCAGAAGCATTAGGTTGCCATTAGGAAGCATCAGAAGCAGTAAATTGTAGGTAGTAACACCGCAACACGACGAAGAACAACAGCAAAAAATGAGTCGATTTAATGCGTATTTTTTTTAAATCCCCACGTATAAGAACCTACTTTTTTGAGAGCCAGGCTGAAATTGGTTCTTATTTCAAAGATACTAACATTAATTTCAAGGTATAAAGGTTCTTATTTGAAGGGTACCTCTTGTTGTCCTCTTGAGAGTCTCACAAAGATGTTCAGCCCTATTATTTGTTTTAGAAGCCTTCTTATGGGCATAATAAGTAATTGGGGAGGAGAAGAAATCTTTCAAACCCAACTGGGACCACAATGACCTTGATAACAGCAATCAAATATCAAATCTGCAACCTCTGCAATAAGAACCCATGTTTCATCAGACTGAAACAGGTTCTTAATTGCAAGGTACATAATTTAGGAAAACAGCCTCCAGGTTCTTATTTTGGTAGGTTCTTATATGCGGGGATTTACTGTATTTGATTATGTTTTGCCAATATTTCGTCCTACCATGCAGGACTTTTCCAGGGCCGTTATGGGATAGTTACATTAAAGATTAGAATATGTACAAAGATTTGAATAGGAGAGGCTACATGTGATTGGTTAGATATGATGGCTACGCAGAGGCTATGTAGGTAGGTTATGAGGATTACGTTATGTGGTAATAATAATGATAATGTAGTTGGTGATGATAATGATGAGAATGATGATGGTGATACGGTGATACTCATGATGATATGATAGTATAATGTGAGATAATAACAACGAAATGATGAAATCAAAATCAGAAGCATTAGCATCAGAAGCATTAGGAAGCTACTTTTGTGTGATGATGATGGTGATGATGGTGATGATGATGATGCGCTTGCTCGCTTGTCGAATTATATTGATCCCATTAAATCAGAAATTTTAATGAATTCTTTCATCCGGTCGCAATTTAATTATTGTCCACTTGTATGGATGTTTCATGACAGAGCGACTAATTCGAAGTTAAATCGCATTCACGAAAGAGCATTGCGGTTGGTATGCAAAGATAGTGAATCAGAGCTAGAAAAATTGAAGAAAAAATATGGAACTATTCATCAGCACAATCTGCAACTGCTAATGATTGAAATATTCAAAACGAAAAACAATCTAAATCCAACATTTATGAAAAACATTTTTACTGAGAGAAATATTCAATACAGTTTACGAAGTGAAAATCATTTGCGGTTGCCAAAAGTTAAGACAACAACGTATGGAATAGAGAATATTCAGTACAGAGGTTGTCATTTGTGGTCCTCATTACCGCGGGAAATTAAAGATTCCAACACACTCGCTGAATTCAAACGAAAACTAAAATCATGGGATGGAAGTATTTGCATCTGCAGATTGTGCAGAATTTTTATTAAAGATTGAGGGTTTTTGTAGGTTTATTTTGGGACACTGTAAAATAGGTTCTAAATTATTTAGTTGGCCTTAATTAGCTTATTAGCTATGTATATATATATATATAATTATATATATATATCTATATATATATTTTTTTATATATTTATATATATATATACACATATATATTTTATCGCCAACGTAAAATAAATTGTTAATAATAATAACAATGTGTATTATATGTGTATCGATCATATTTTCTGCCGTCTCAGTTTTAGATGTTCAGAAGGCTGCATTCCCACATCGACTTCATTTGCTAAGCACCATAAGTTATTGTGTTGTTTGTGTTCCTGCAAAGGGGAGAATGCGGAGTGACTCCTGAGAGAACGAATTGTAACTCGAACGAATTATGATAACGAAAACTTTCGTTTTTCTCTCTTCTTTCCTTCTTTTTTTCTATTCATATAAGATAATTGCAATACTACCCTACGTTACATTCTACTATACTACCCTAATTACTTTACTACAATACGTGGACGACACCACGAGGTTATTCGGGATTCTATCAGCGAAAGTCTTTCGGATTTTCTCCAGAAGAGCCAGACGCCCGTCGAAGCGCTTTGGAGTCTGGGCAGCATCGATCTCAGGGTCATCGCCCTTCATCCGTCCTTTGCAAAATTGTGTATGCCCCCAAAACGCTTCGCTCATCCTACTAGTCAACGAACCAATCAGAGTTAACGTCTTTTCTTTTGTTATTTGCAAAAGGGGGAATTCGCAGTATCCCAAACAAGAGGATTGAAAGACAATGACTACCCCATGGCCACACATAAAGAAAGAAAGAAATGTAACTAAACCAGATAAATTAATTATGAATGCAAAGTAAACCCGACGAAAAGTAGGTGCTAATGTATTGGAGTTTGCAACTATAAAACATTTAATAGCGTTTTGAAGCAAGAATGGCTTTGATGGTTGCCTCTTGCTGTCGCTTTTCTTTCCTTCTCGCCGTCACTCCGCACTGTCTTCTTTGAAGGAAGTTGAACAACACAGCAACTTATTTCAATATGGCGCTACACAGATGATGGTCAAAGGCAGGCCTAATGCTTTTGATGTTTTACAGCAATATGTAATCCCATATAACTCATTCCATGTTTCCCAAATACCCATGCTGCCAACAGTTCAAAGATGTTGAAGTTTAGTGAGTTAAAGTGACATGTTTTGATGGCCGTCGTTTCTTTTAGTGTTATCTTTCCTACAACAAAGTCGCTTCCTTTAATTTTATGTTTGCGTTTTTGGTTTGAAGTAGCTTCTGCTTTGTTGTTACCAGTTTTGAAAGAGGAGATTTGATTTGATTGAAACTGTTGATAAGGAAATGGCTTGCATTTGGTCGTTGAAGTTACTAGATCCATTTTCAAATGAAAAAAGAACTGTACATACAACGCGAAAACCCATTCTTTCAAAATGTATGCGATTCGACCTTGTTGCAATACAAGGAAAGTGCCGCTTTTGAAACCATCATTTTCCCGACTTTCTTGTCCCATAAATTGGCAACCTGATGTCAGTTTGGCTGAAAATGGTCTCGAACGCTATAAAAAGCCTATCCTCTGTAACAACTATATCAAGAACAGAGCAATAGAGGGTACAGCTCCTCCGCAGTAGCCAAATAAATGGGCACAGTCCCAAAAACTGTTTTGATTAAATATTGCAAAAATAAAGATAACATGAACCGGCTCATGGGAAGGTAACCCTGTCCCTAAGATTTGAAGTAGTTTTAGAGACCAGAATCTTGCAAATCCATAGGCTTTTCTTTTTTCTTTTGCACAGGTCAATTTGTAAAACAGTTATTCATTACTGAAATTTGTAACCTGTTTAAATATTTAAAAATGAAATGAAATGAAAAAAATTGAGTTGCGAGGTGATAAAGATAGAAAATATGCGTCAGCTAAAACCAGAGACCCCTAGGTAACTTGTAATGCAAAATAGTTCCTCAAGACTGAGGTAAAAGAAAGCTATCCAATGTCATACCCATAGAAATGGTCATACCTCCCCCTCCCTCCGCCTTCTTGATATCATAACAAACCAATGATTGTTGGGGAGACGAAGTACTGACCCTTTTGTTTTACAATATTGTGTTTCAGCTTTGTTGATAGCGAATCAACGCCGGGGCTCACACTGTCATGCGCATCAATACTATTGCTTCTTGCTCTTGTTCTCGACGTTCAAGCTAATTTGCATATTACATCATTAATTTAGATCGTTAGTGCGCATGCGATCTGGAGCCCTTTTTGGGGGATTCCTCGAGCCTCACAACTTAGGCCGTTCGTATCCCCAACAAATGAGCACTTCGAAAGTATGTTAATTCTCACAACAACCGACAAGGCTTTCGTAAGAATGCATGTTTCCAAGAAACATTAATTAACGAGAGACTTGATCATTGTCAAAACTTTGTTCAACAGAATTCCTCAAAGCATCCTCAAACTTGAAAGTTGGCTTATCAAGATTCTGGTCAAATTTCATTTGATTTGCTCTTAAATGAACGAGAAACAAGGATTTGATAGCGCATACTGCTACCACAAATGCCATTTAGAGACCTCTGGTTTTAGCTTTCGCACAAACTTGAACCTCAAAAGCTAGTATCTCCGTGAATATTTAACTGATTTGGAAGGTTCTGGTGACTAATCAAAACTCTCAGGAATCGGGCAATCTCATCATTGAGTCCCTTCGTTATCTCGTTATTTTTCAATATTAAGACTGCGTTCACACGATGCCGGCACATTTTGAGAACGGTGAAAAATGTGACGGATAGGCCTCTCCGTAACACGAAAACAGCACATTTTTGCTAGCAGATTTTGAATACGGTAAATTTTGAAAACGAAACTCTAACCGGCACATTTTTAAAAACAGCATCATATGAGAGCTCGAAAATTATGAAAATTAGTTATCATGAAATCAGATTACTTCTCAACGCTTTTTGAATCAGACTGATCGATTCTTAGGGTTTAGGTGCTTTTTTGTCATCAAAGTCTTGCAACGAGTTTTTATCGTCAAATTTCCTGCCGTTTTCAAATTGTTCCGGCATCGTGTGAGCGCTAACTCAAATTTTTCTACCATTACATCTTTCATCGTTTTCAAAATGTGCCGGCATCGTGTAAACTTAGTCTTAATGAAACTTCGAACGATTTTTGTGGAATATTCTGTTTAGAACTTCAACTTTTGTGTTTCTTCGCAATAAGCAATGTTCGCGCTTTTATATAAGACGGGATATTTGATATCTAAAATAAGCTCTAAGGCGCTTCACTTTGATCATGGAATAGTTTATTAGTTGCAACGTATTTGTCTTTTGATAACCACCGGGACTTCACCGCTTTGCGGAGAGGCAGCCGCGTGTACGCTATTGCACAAAATGGAGTTCCTATTAAATCAAATAAAAGTCATTTTACAATTTGGGCTTCTGTTGTGCAAATGAATTTTTTTAAACTGCAAATTTAGGTTCAAGGTCTCAAAGCATGTTTAAAGTAATAATGAAAGAATTTGCATTTTCGCATTTCCTTCAATAAAATTGTTTACTCTGTAAGATACTGATGAGAAAAGATATAGATTTGGTGCAAGTCTAGACTGATGATTTTCGTCTTAGTTTTGCTCCATTGAATTGAATTGTTACTTGCTGTTATAGTCATTTATTGGAGGGGGGGGGGTGTATCGTTAGAGTAAATGGAGCGAAAACAAGGACTCATGTAATAAGTCTAGTGCAAGTCTAGCCTGCGTGCAACCTCAAACTGCTTTCGGACCAGAATTTGCACGTTAGCAATTAGTTGATACAACAAAGAAATGTTGAGTGGAATCCCATTGTTTTGTGACCTTTCATTTCTGCCTTACGAATTTCACTGCAATGCAAATTCAGCCTTGATCCTGTACTTTGTGATAAACAATAGAGAGAATTGTATCTTTTGAACCAATCAGGTTCATGGCGCATGTGCTTTAAGCAGCGGGACATTAGGGCGTGATGATTTTGAGCTTAGATTCAGGTTTAAAAAATCGAGTTACTCCTATCCTTATTTATCACTTCGTATACGATATGTCGATTTGTTTTCCTTCTATTTGTACTTCATTTGAAGGTGGCATTTTGATCCCCGCGGCGCATGACTACAGATTGACATAGGCCCGTCCACACGTATACGTTTACGTTTTGTAAGCGCATAGAATTTTTTCCGTCCACACTGATCCACTGAGCGTTTTAGCCTGTCCACACGTAAACGCCAAAACAATGGGAAATGAATGATGAGCATGAAATCTATGACGTCATCGTTTACAAAATTATGCGTTTACGACCGTCCACATGAAAACGCAAAAACAGTGTTTAAAAAAACTGCAAATGATTGGTGAATATGAAGTCTGTGACGTCACTGTTTTCGAAAGTATGCGTTTACGACCGTCCACACGGAGACGTGAAAACAGCGTTTTCAAAAGTATCCACTTTGGAAAGCGTTTTCGAATGTATGCGTTTAGGATAACTTGAAACGCCGTTTACGTGTGGACAGAAGGTGTAAACGTATAAGAATGTATGCGTTTACAGACGTGAACGTATACGTGTGGACGGGACCATAGACTCAAGTGCCCTGAAGAAATTATGCCACTCAAACAGAACCTCCTCGAAGAGAGGTGTTCCAATTCATGTAACCAGACTTTAGTGGCATAATTTCTCCAGGGCACTTGAGGTCATGTCAATCTGCCGCCACGCGCTGGGATTAAACGGCGCCTTCGCAGAAGAAGTACAAGCAGAAGGGAAACAAGTCGACATACCGCGCGCGAAATGATGAATTGAGATACAAATAACTCGATTCATAACACGTAAATCTTTCTTCTAAAGTCAGCGTTTCCTACAACCGCTGCTTCCTTTTTGACTGAACTCACACCGAGCATGTTTAAGTTTCCACCTTTGCGTACGTTCAAATCAACAATGAAATATTTGACACAAGTTCAAGGCTCTGCATTTTCATTACCGAGTACCTGGGTTGAGCAGATGGATAGCAATACTTTTGCCTGCCTTCGGTTTAATTTTAAGAGATTATAGCAGCGAACAACAATGAGATAAAGTCTCAACTAGACGTGTCTTCAAAGAGCACTGCAAGCAGAGAAGGCAATAATGGATCACATGTTTAAAATACAGGATGTTCCAATGACTTGTTCGAAGTTTGATTTGATTTTGAAACACAAGCGGTATAAGTAAGGGGCTCCATTGCTCAATGATGAGATTACCAGATTCTGGAGATCCTAAATTAAGTTTAGACACCAGAATCTTCGAAATTAGCGGGAAATTCACGGAGTTACAAGCTTTGGAAGTTCAAGTTTGTGCAAAAGCTGAAACCAGAGGCCTCTTAAAAGCATTTGTGACAAAAGTGACATGAGCTCTCTTTGCTTTTGTTTCTCGTTAAGACTTTCTGAAAACCCTGCATATAAGAAACTCACTTTTGGATCAGTTTGTACAGTTTCTTATAAAACGAAAATTCTACTAATTTGTCCAAGGTATATATTGTTTCAAATGATTCATATGTATATATACATATATATATATATATATATATATATATATATATATATATATATATATATATATATATATATATATATATATATATATATATATATATATATAGATGCTCAAAGAAAAACACTTCTGGTAAACGTTTCGACTTGCGTCTTCATCAGTATTGCTTCTCAAATCCGAAAGAACGTACATATAACATGGGGGGAATGATAAAAAGGGATGTTCTCGTTGTGGTAAATCTCGTTGTCAAGTGTGTAATGTCATGAGTAATAGTGAGCATTTTCATTCGAACATAGATAGCCGGGAATATAGGATAAATTATTCGTTTAATTGTGACTCGTCAAATGTTGTGTATTTGTTGGAATGCACTGTTTGTGGTGTACAATATGTTGGTAGCACCTGCACGCCTTTTAGGCTTAGGTTTAATAATTACAAGGCGTGCAGTCGTAAGTTTAATTCGGGGGCCTCAGTACCCCAGGTGGAATTCTTCAGGCATTTTACTGAAGAAGGCCACCACGGGTTTCTGAAGGATATTAGTGTTAAGATAATCGATAGGCTAACGGGGGGAAATAGGATGCGGGAAAGCTTCTGGCAATATCGGCTGGATTGCTTTGCCCCTAAGGGTTTAAACACTAGGCAGGTAGATACATAGATTTCATTTTTGTTTTAATTTTGGTTGTTATGTTGTTTTGATTTTTGCACTGAGCTTTTCGTTAGATACACACGCTGTTTTTTTAGGGTTTTCTGTTCTGCCAATCCGCTCTCGGATCTTTCTATCGTTTTTTTTTTGTTATACATGCTATCTTTTCAGCTTCGGCGAGACAGACACAGACGCCGACTCCAGCGGTTCTTTGTTCTGCGCTTTCTTTTATCTTTCCTCTGCCGCAAAAGCTGTATGCTTCATTCACACCTTGTACTAGGTAGGTTTCGTTTGAAGTTATTGAATAATACATCTATTGTATTTTTGGTTATATGTACGTTCTTTCGGATTTGAGAAGCAATACTGATGAAGACGCAAGTCGAAACGTTTACCAGAAGTGTTTTTCTTTGAGCATCTATACTAATTTTAAAGCATCTTTTAGAATGAGCTTTTGAGAAAATATATATATATATATATATATTTATATATATATATATATATATATATATATATTGAGACATGAATTTAAAAGTTTCATCCTGCAGTGTCTTATAGGTGAGTTTCTTATAGGCGGGTATTTTCTTTATCTTAGTGAATTTTCAATGGATTTGCAAGGTTCCGATCTTGTCTTGTTGGAGACGCGTTCCTTTTGTTTAACGAAATTCACCCTTGCCAATTGGGAGGCGACTATAGATTGTAAACAGTATGGAATTTCCACCGCCCTGAAAATTCCGCTGACTCCAAACTGGCGTTTAGCCCAGAGTCAATTGACTCTGCTTAGGCCTTTCTTTTTCCTAGTAATTTGTACTATGTTTTGATGCCTTGCTTAAAAACACGCTCATGCATCTATATCATCCACATGTTTCTTCCACGATCAGAATTAAGTTGCCAAATTTGATTATTGTAACAGCCTGTCTGCAGTGCACTTTGACTGCTTTGCAGGTGCATTGACAGTCTTCAATTCACCTAGCCCTCATTTGAACTTTTTAACTGCTTCTCTAAATTATTCACGAGTTGTCGCTTGATTCCTTTGTTTTCTTAATTGGCTTCAAACAAATTAGCAGTATGATTTTGCGAATCGTTCATGATCGTTAGATTCAAGAGCGGAGATTACTCTGAAAAGGCGTGAAGCGTCATTTTCTGAAGCAAGTAAAAATTTCTGATGACTTGTGACAAGTTTATTGTTTGGATGCTTCCAACAGGTACATCTTTTAACTTGATTTTATGTTGCGATCTTGAGGATTAAGTTGCCTTCTATTTTAAAGTCGAAGAGTGGAGGTCACTCTAATTAGGCGTGAAGCATCATTTTCAGAAGCAAGTAAGCATTCTGATTGCCTGTGAGAAGTTAAGTGTGTGGATGCTTCCAATAGGTATATCTTTTATATTGATAGAGATGGGTCATCTGATACGCTGAAATAGATGAGATGTGAACACAAGCTAACCTGTGTGCAGACTATACCCAACAAAAACGCACACAGATTAGACACGAGCTTAAATGCCCCATCTAACCTAGTATGCCAGTCTAAAAATTCAAAATGGAGTGCATGCATGATTTGCAACATTGAACTACGTCTATTCGATGGATGTGAGGTATGTACACACGATTTGCAACACCAAAAGATATTTTCAGAGATGTGATGGGTATGCTCACAACCCAAAGCACTGCGAAACATTTAGTCAATAGATGTGAAGGGTGTACACACAATTTGAAACCCAAAAAACATCTATTCAATAGATGTGAGAAGTGTAAACATAGTTTTTGAAACATTAAAAAACATCTATTCAATGGATGTTAGGGATCTGCACAAAATTTGAAACCCAGAAAGCATCTATCCAATAGATGTGAGAAGTGTAAACATAGTTATGAAGCACTAAAGCAATCTATTCAGTGGGTGTGAAAAGTGTAAACATAAATTTGCAGCACCGAAAAACATCTATTGAATAGATGTGAGAAGTGTGAACATAATTATGAAAAATTAAAAAAATGTATTCAATGGATGCGAGAAGTGTAAACAAATTTGCAGCACCGAAAAACATCTATTCAATGGATGTGAGAAGTGTAAACATAGTTATGAAACATTAAAAACGTCTATTCAATGGATGTGAGGGATCTGCACAAAATTTGAAACCCAAAAAGCATCTATCCAATAGTTGTGAGAAGTGTCAACATAGTTATGAAACACTAAAGCAATCTATTCAGTAGGTGTGAAAAGTGTAAACATAGATTTGCAGCACCGAAAAACATCTATTCAATAGATTTGAGAAGTGTGAACATAGTTATGAAACATTAAAAAAATCTATTCAATGGATGCGAGAAGTGTATACAAATTTGCGGCACCGAAAAACATCTATTCAATGGATGTGAGAAGTGTAAACATAGTTATGAAACACTAAAGCAATCTATTCAGTAGGTGTGAAAAGTGTAAACATAGATTTGCAGCACCGAAAAACATCTATTGAATAGATGTGAGAAGTGTGAACATCATTAAAAAAGTCTATTCAATGGATGCGAAAAGTGTAAGCATAAATTTGCAGCACCGAAAAACATATATTCAATAGATGTATCACGTTGCTAGGATGCTGTCATGAATTCTAATTCTTGATCTCATGCAAGAAAGCAAAGGCCATGAATGATTCTAAAGTTAGTTGACTGATATGAATAGCTGAAGCAAGAGAGCTGCGTATTTATGTCTTAAGTTAACCTTTTGTGTTTAATGATCATGACATGCGCTTCAATATTGTTTAGTTAAAGGAACAAGGGCAGATTTTGTAATACAACGGCATCAGTTGCTTTGGTGTTCACACCTCAATTTAAAGTGATTAGCGATTTCAGACAAAAGATATTCTCTCAACCAGTAATTCAAAACGAACGTAGCCGCAAAGTTTCCCTGAAACTAGTACGGCTAACTGTCGCTTTTTGCAGGCGAATGGAGGTTTTTAAGAGAAGTTATATGCTTATGGCGAAGGAAGAGGGGTAAATCTAAAGCCCTGTCTCGCGGATTTTGTTTATTTGATTCAGGAGCTGAGGAGTAACTGTCTACTTTTGTGCAACAAATATGCAACTATTGCAATGCCCACTGCTAGGCTTCTGAATAACGTATGCAAGGTCCGCCTGGCGGAACTTTGAATTTACCCTTCTTCTTTCGTCTTAAGCACATAATGTCTCTTAAAACCACCTTTCGCCCACACCAAATCAGAGTTTGCCGCACGGGTTTCAGGGCAACTTTGCGGCTGTTTGTTTTTGAATTACTAGTTGAGAGACTTTCCTTTGTCTGCAGTCGCAAATCGCTTTGAACTGAGGTGTCAATTAAAGCAGTATTCGCTATTTTATTACAAAATTTTTCTCTGTTAGCTATACGTACTAGAATACTTTTTAAATGATAGATATTGTATATATAAACGATATAACGTGGCAACGCAACACAACGTTTTCTCAGATTTACATCTCAATCGTTTCAAAATATCCTTCGACTTTTTGCGATCATTTGCCAGGTGACTTGCCTCTTCCCATATCAAATTTATTGTTTGTAATTGTTTCCTCATCATTTCAATCCAAGTAAGTTCGGGTCTCCCTCGCGGTCTTTTGGACTGCATCAATGCTACTCTTAACGCTTTTCGTGCAGGCGTGTTCTCGTCTAACCTCATCAGGTGACCAAACCATTTTATTCGCTTTTTCTCGATTGTTTTGCTCCATAGTTCTATTTTCGTTTTTTCTTATACGTCTTCATTTTTTTACGTCTTCATAGATATTGCCATTGATTTATCCAATCTGGATATCAGTAAGAAGAAGACAAATTTGATTTTCAGACGGTATACAATTAAATGTTATGGCATTGAGGATACGGAGCACTTTTTGTTGCTCTGCCTTTCTTTGGAAGTATCACGTAGAGATCCTCTCGCTGGAGTCTCCGCTTTATTACGACCATTTGGACATACCGATCTTTCAAACGAGTTTCTAATGCAGATTTTATTCATCCAACATTCCATCCAACATTGTTTGCAAATTCCATCATCGTCATTTGCCTGCGCAGCGACGTGTTTAAAGTGATTTGAAATACTCGCAAAGCAGACTGAAAGTATGAATTGCTTGTTTAGAATTCACACTACTGAAAAAGATCGAAAATTGCGCTCTGATAACAAAATATGAACTTTTAGAGCGGGATGCGCATGCCTACAAATGAAATATTAGACGAAATGTTGGATCAAGCGGTCAAACGCATCCAACATTCCATCCAACATTTGAAAACACAATTTGTTTTTGATCTCAATCAAACTTCGACCAACATCAATTTGCAAATTTTTGATGATCCAACATGGGTGGTCAAACGCATCCAACATTCCATCCAAAATTTGAAAACAAAATTTATTTTTGATTTGATCAAACTTCATCCAGCATCAATTCGCAAATGTTTGATGATCCAATATGGGTGGTCAAACGCATCCAAAATTTCATCCAACATTAGTTTTCAGTATGTTGGATGAAATGTTGGTTGCGTTTTGACCAGGAACTTGCTTTGGCTCACCAATTAGTTTCTCACCAGAAAGCATGTATGTCTTTGCAAGCCACTCCCTTAGGTTTCAATCCTTTTTCTTCTTAGGAAGTCAATTCATTTGAATTTTCTTCTAATTTTCTGATTTTGCCATCTGTTAACCAGTTTTTGATAAATTCAAAGTTAATCGAAGTTTACCGAAAATTGCTTTCATTCATGTCAAATAGATGAACTTAGGTTTGTTACGCTGATAAGATAGAGCAGCCGGTAAAACTATTAATCTTAGAGATAAATTGCTTTATTTACTGAAATTGCTTTGAAAAGTAATGCATTTTAGTTTAGGATCTCTAAGATCAAATTTCCACCATACGGTAAATTCGCCGATTGACCAATTAAGTGCTTTTAACTTAAAATGTTTTATGTTTGTTCAGGGTTCCTAGGAAACATATAAACATTGGTGGGAAATCATTCTTTGTTATTTAAAATCTCAGTTAAGCCACATCCACATGAATTCATTTTCAATTGTTTTTAAATCTTTATGTGAGTCATGATACACGTATTTTTTTATAAGAAACCAAGAATTTGAGCCAGCACTGAAATCTCTTAAATTTGGCAGATACTTTGAGTGTCCAGAGATCCGTGCGAGTTACTTACGAGTTCCAAAAAGTTTTCATGTTTACTCGCTTTACATGCACTTTTGCAACAGAAAAACTGAAGATTTGAGCCGTCACTGAAAGTTTCTTGCATGTGTCAGATTTTTTTGGCACTCATATTTCTTACGAGTTTCTCACGAGTTCTCCTTTTTTTGCTGTGTTCTTCTTCATAGCAGTCTTTCAGTCCTTCTAGGTCAGTCCTCTAGTTATTCTTTTAAACAGTCTTAGTTTTATTTGCCGTGCCTTCGTGAACATTTCAAAAGGAAGATTTTTGGAGCCTTTCCAAAGTCCATACGTCGCCTAAGTAAGGATATTGGTTGAAGATATGCATGTATGACTTCCTTCACTGGATTAATAGCTGCTCAAAAGATTTGTTCCATATAGTGAAGTTCGTAAAATTCTTAAAGATCTGAGAGTCTAATTTCTCCTGCAGAATGCTTAGGTCTTTAGACCTCTATTTGCAGGAGAGGAACTTTGTGTCGGGTCTATGCCTTGTGTAAGGTGTAATACCGCTTTCATACTGACACATGCTGTGACCCAGCTTTTGTTATATGGTGATCACGACCTTTCTAATAACTTGAATAGAAGTATATTCGAATTGACTTTACGTTTTATCCACGAAACTGGTCGGTTTGATTGAGATCTTCGCGGCCTTAGCATGCAACCACCAAGTCCCTTAAAGTAAATATTCTTTTTCCTTGTAAATTCTTCTTCACATGAGATGTCAAGCATTTTATCTATCACATAAAATCAGTTGCGCTTTTGACATCATTCAAGTTATCACATTCCCGACCTGACATCTGGTATGGAACAGAATCTGGTACACTGTCCATTAGTCCCTATTCGTTTGTAGTGTAGTCGTAGTTAGTTGAACGTTGCGTGTCTTTTTTTGTTAGCCATGGGGTAGTCATTGTCTTTCGCTCCCCATGGTATCGTACCAGTTGTGTTGTATAGTAATTAGAATAGGTATAGTGAAATGTAATCATATATTGTAGAACAACGATGACTCGATTGAAAACAACGAAAACGAGGCAAACAACAACAACAACATATGACAAGAACATTTTAACCTTGAATAATGACTAATGACTAATGACACTAATAAATTGATTAACCATTTATGGACAAACTGTTTCCTATAAATAGAGGTTGACACTTTTAATTAATCAGTTGCTCTGAAGATGCCCTAGTGGGCGAAACTAGTCAGCACTGAAATAAAAAGCACAAAAGACCGAATTGATGCCTGCTTTCTTATGTTGTCGACCCTCTTCTTTCACCGTACACTTTATAATCATATATTGTAAATATTTGTATTTGAATAGAAAAAAACACTGACACAGTTGAACCAGCTTTATCTAAACCAGGTTGAATTTGAGCCAGTCAAATGCCTTCGATTTGTTGGATTGTCCTATCAGAAGCCTCCATTCGATTACGTGGTTTAGTTTTAACTGGTCTTACTTGCAAGTTTTTCTGGGGCATAAGACGTATCAGCGTATTTAATGCAGTGTCTTCTATCCTACACTGGTACGCCACAACGCATGAAAAATTTTGACGCATCATTATAATTTAGAGAAGTCTAGCTTGCTACGCTTTGTACTTTGTTGTATTGTATTCTTTTGTTGTAATGTTCGTTGATACTAAATATTATTGTTGAATTGTTCATACAATGCTCGAAGGGAGCTAGATAATCCTGACTTCTCTCCTATTGCGAATGAGCGAATGGTACTCATTTGCGGGGTGAGTGGCCGAGTGGCTTATACAGTCTTCGTCAGGTGACTGAAGTTAAGCTTGGTCGAGTGAGGTCAGATTTCGGATGGGTGACCACTGAGGCCTGACCTCGCAACTCACCTCGCCGTCCTTCGGAAGGGACGTTAAACTAGGGGTCCCGTGCCTGGATGCGGCATGCACAGTGGGCCTAAATTAGCTTTCAGTAGCTAGAAATCCTGACGAGCCCACTCAAAACAAATTGAAAACAAACAAACAACATGGCTATGTACTGGGCGAGTCAAAATAAAGTTTACGAGTTTGGCGGGCCGTGGAATTAAAAGTATGAGGCCGATATTCAAAACTGAAAAGTGAATTGTTAATCTTTCAGTCAAAGGCTAACTCAGATGATGAAATTTTGTTTGGTGAAATAGCTCATCATTTAGACCCAGAAATTTGGAAAATGCTGGCAAAGGGCAAATTGGGAACGAGGATTCCACATTGCATTCTGGTCCATGATTTTCTTCCTATAGAAATTAAAGTTCTATTTCTGACACTCACATTGTAAACTTCATTGCGTCATAAATCATGGACCAGAATGGAACTTGGAATTCTGGATTCCCATACAAAACCCCTCACTGACATTTTGCTAACCTTAGGTGTCTTAAAGATGAGTGAACAAAATTTTGTTATCTAAGCAAGCTCTGGCTGGTAGGTGAACATCATAGTTTTGAGTATCAATGATACACCGTTAATTCCATAGTCCGCCAAACGCGTAAACTTGTTTTCGGCTTGCCCGGTAGAAATGTTTTTTTCTTATATTTCCAAGGGTGTTAGGACACGGATGTTTTGATTGATTATTTATTTACCTTGTTTTGATCCCAGCGTCTTGTTTTGTTGTCTTGTATTCTGTTCTGTTTCGTTTTCAACTGAGCGTGGGTAGGGCCAACCACTCTCAAGTTGTTCGAATAGAGCTCCCTTCTGTATCTTAATGCGCCTTCGCACATTAAGGTTGGTTTTAAAAAACTTTCTCGTGCAAAGGCGCACTAAGGCACAGAAATACAAGAGAGCTCTATTCGAACAACTTGGGAGCGGTTGGGCCTAGCCACGCTCAGTTGAAGACAACACAGAACAGAAAACAAGACAACAAAACAAGACCCAGGAATCAAAACAAGGTAAATGAATAATCAATCAAAACATCCATCCGTGTCCTAACACCCTTGATATTTCTTATGGAAGGAAACAAACAACGATCCTTATGTCATAACGCTTTATTTCATTTTCAGAATTCATTTTGACAAGGGGAAAATTGATTAAAGTCATTCTGTAACAAAGCAACAGAACGTCTGGAACGAAGACAACGATTTAGCCATCGTGTCACAGAATAAAAGAACTATTGTTAAAAAGAACAATACTGTACTACAGCATAACAAAAGAACCTTGAGGATACGATTTGAGCCCAGATACCATTGGAGAAGTATCTTTTCGGAGAAATTGAATTTGCAGCGTACTGCAAGGACCCTACCCAGAAGACGTTGCGCCTTCGTGTTTCTTGGAATGGATTTGTGATTTCATATTGTTTCCACAAAGAATATTCGTGAAGAGTTTATTATTGGTAAATCCACCAATTCAGGCGCGTTTCCTGAGATACTATGAAGCACGGAGTGCCCCCGTGAAGAACGCTCTTGCATTTAGAATGGAGCTGCATACTTATAAGAAATCATTACATGTTATTGTCCTGTTACTACTTGCACTTTCTGCAAGGGAGTGTTCAGCCGTCGCAAAGAAGAAACTAACGGTAGGCCTATTTGTTCCATGGACAGGTAGCTGGCCGGTCGGAACGCGATTGGCGTCCGCTGCACCTATAGCTATTGATGAAATCAATAACAACACAGCTCTCCTACCGGACCATGAGTTGCAATTCATTTGGTCCGATTGCGGATGCAGCAAAGTAATGTCCGCTGGTGGGACTGTGGAATTTGTAAAGAAGAATATCTCAGTTATTATTGGTCCGTATTGTAGCAAAGGTTGTGTACCAAGCGGACTCATTGCCGGTTACTACAACGTTCCTATGATAACATACAGCTGTTCAACTTCAGAACTGTCCAAGAAATCGGAATACCCGACCACTGCAAGAACGTTCGCTTACGCCCGAACGAATGAAATAGTCCTTTTTGATAATACAGTAAAAATGATCAAGCATTTCGGCTGGAAAATGTTCACGATAATTACTGAATTGTCTTCCCCGTGGTCTGAAATCGGAACGAGGTTCCTGAGGGATGGATACAAGCAAGGGCTGACAGTAAGAGAAATTCGTTTCAATCCAAATGATGTTGATTATTATGATGCATCCAACGCTGCCGGAAATAAGAAGGCTGAAGACTATCGGAAAAATGTGTTGGATTCAGCTAAACTGAGAGGAAGAAGTATGAATTTCTTTTCCTATTTTTCTTTCTTAACTTCCCCCCTCCTGGTGGGGGGGGGGCACTCCTGTTGTAATCCCATATGTATTTTCCACCCGAGGAGCAGGGGTGGCACTTGCCCTGAAAAAGTGGAATGAAAAAGTGGTAGAATTGATGGCCGGAGGTAGGCCGAAAGATTTTTATGTCGTTTTTGCTTAGGAGTGAACTCCCACTTGGAGGAAGTGGGGTGGACATGCCCACCGTAGTTCACCCCGTGGCGCCGCCCACCGTAGTTCACCCCGTGGAGTCCATCATGTTGTTGACCCACAGTCAACGTTCATTTTCATTTATTCTTATTTAGACACAATACCCTATCAGCATAACAAAGTAAATATAAATATTAATAATATCAAGAAAAAATAAAGCTGCTCTTCCAAGGGGTTGTGTTTGTGTCCCTCTACCTCAAGAACAACAGGGTATCATTTTCTTGACTTTTTGATAAGAGGAGTAGACAAGGGCACCTTTTTTAAAACCAAATTTTGATGTTTTCGAAAGACAGAGCGATTCGCCTTCCGAAGAACAGATTTCACACCGCAGAGTGCACTCGGTCAAAATGAAATAAACAGGGATAGCAAAATATTATGGCCGGATGCGTTGAAGGAGTGAAATCTATTCTTGAGGCTGTCAAAGCGCTTTGCTTAAGCAGAATTGTATCCTTTGTTTTTAAAAATGTATCCTTCCTAAGGTTGGAGGGGGGGGGGTTATATTTTGGAATAAACAGTATCTTTCGGAATAGGTATTCTTAGTCAAATCTTCATTATACTTACGACCGAAGAGGGGGGTATGGATTCTTTGTGCGGCTTTGTTTACCATGGTGTGACTAGTATGCCAATCCATACTATTAAATATCCCAATCCAATTCACTGTGCTTGTCATGGTAGGAAAGGACATTATGTCATCGAATTCCAACAACGACAGCCAGATAAAACGATATAATTAAGCCCGATTTCCACTAGGCGGAATATTCCGCTCGCAGCGATCTTTTCTAGCCATCTGATTGGCTTGTGGAAAAGCAACGTCACTCAAAAGTAGAAACCCATTCAACTTTCGAGCGGAATCGCTCTTGCGAACGAAGCAAGATTTTTGCAAGAAGAATTTTCTGTCTAATGAAAAACAGGCTTGATGTAAATGAAATTTTACGAGAGAGCAACTCAGCCGGGTGCCTCAGAAAGAAGACCCCTCTTTGCAGCAGATAATTGTCCTTAACCCTTTCACCCCCGGAAGGGCCATATGGCCCAACAGTATTCATTGAGAACTACGAATTTTTCAGGGGGTGAAGCATTTGGAAATTTGATTGATTTGAAAGGTCATACACATTGCATTTATCTATTGCTTACTAAATCACTGCTTATGATACCCCCTGGAAAACGACAATCTACATTAGGTTTTCCTATTAAGCTTAATTTTAGCCGGGCGTGAAAGGGTTAACGAAATATTCGCAAATAGATCAAGCACCGAAAATACTCTAGAATGATATGGGAGATACCTCTTGACGAGACACCCAGTTCAAAGACTGCTCATATCATGTACATTGCTTTGACCCGTATGTTCAAGCAAGCACTGGTAGCATTACCGTAAAAGCTCTATTAAGCCCCCCGGGGGGGGGCTTATTTAATTTCGGACCTTCCAGAGGGGGGGCTTAATAGAGAGGGGGGCTTATTTAAAAAATCAAGTGACAAGGATATATTTTGCAGCATTTCAGCTCTTTTATCCCATATTTTGCAGAATCAGTGTACAATTCTACGGCTCAAATACATAAATTCGACACACTTTTTATCCCAAATCCCAAGCCATATTAAAATCAACTTGCAAGGTTGTATAGCTGAAAAAATGGAAAATATTTGGTAAATTGTAGAATTTTGTATAAGTTGGGGGGGGGCTTGATAGAGAGGGGGAGCTTATTTCTGACGGGAGGGGCTTATTAGAGAGGTTAGCTTAATAGAGAGCGGGGCTTATTTCAAATTTGACTCTGAGGGGAGGGGCTTATTAGAGAGGGGGGCTTGATAGAGAGGGGGGCTAAATAGAGCTTTTACTATTTTTCAGACACCCATAGCCTAACATTCTAGCGCTTTGTTTTCTAGTTTTCCTGTTTCTTGGGTACTACAGCAAAGTACGACGTCTTCTTTACACAGCAAAAAAGCATGGAATGTTCAATGGCTTATATGTATTCATAACCGTTGATTTTGTGGCCGAATCAAAGTGGAACGAACAAGGATGGCTGAAGGATGATGGTGGAGTAGTGAGCCAAGTATATGACTCATTTTTGGATTTAAGTGCTGAAAAACCAGATTTAGTCAAGAAGCACAAGCATTTCAGTGATGATGTGAGGAGGAGGATGGCGGAGCCGCCGTTTAATTACGTCATGCCGCCTTCAGAGAAGGTATGCACTTCATTCTTTACACCCTTCGTAGTGGAAGAAATATTTTGGCACCACAACCAAACACGGCAAGGTTATGGTATTGAAAATGCACGTTTTCTTGGAGCGAAGATATGGCATACAATGCCATCTTCCTTAAAAGAGTCCCACACGTTGAATAGCTTCAAGCGAGACATTAAAAAATACAAGTTTAAGTGCAACTGCAGATTATGCAAACGATCTATTCAAAATTTAGCGTTTTTATGATTGTAAATTATACCGTGTATTTAAGTTTTGGTTGGCGTAATTAGCCAATTAACTGGCTAGACGAGAAGCCAACCTAAAATAAAGTAATTATTATTATAATTGATTATTATTATTATCATCATTATTATTATTATTATCATCATTTATTATTATTATTATTATTATTATTATTATTATTATCATTTATTATTATTATTATTATTATTATGATTATTATTATCATTTATTATTATTATTATTATTATTATTATCATTTATTATTATTATTATTATTATCATCATTTATTATTATTATTATTATTATTATTATTATTATTATTATTATTATTATTATTATTATTATTATTATTATTATTATTATTATTATTATTATTATTATTATTATTATTATTATTATTATTATTAAAAACCCATGACCGAAGAAATTCTGAATATTTGAAGAAAGGTGCATAGTACTTATATCTTTGAAAATCATTGCACGGTTAGTTTATGCATCTTCTTTTTCGTTTGACTTAATGGTTGGACACGAACTTAAGGTACTTTAACCATAACTGTTCATTGGTCATCTTTATATCTGGATTACTCTCAAAATTACAGAATTTTCTTGGTTTCAACAGCTCTCTGGCTGTGACATCATCAAATTGCTAGATCGTAAACCAGATCGTAAGATAGTAATTCTACAAATTTCTCCTTACTGCCATACTGAAAACCTTCATAAACTAGCGTCTCTAAGACAATGTACAGTCTTTTCAATTTATGTATAGGATTCTCAACTATTTTGATTTTTTGCCAATGCTATTAGTGAATTCTTTCTATGAAAGAAAAATGCCAGAATTCTGAAAATAGTTAAGATATTAAAAACTACGAATGAACATTGATAACGAAGGGCATAGGGTTCCAATCATTCAAGTTTTTACCGTAAAAAGATGGGTGTAAAATCGTATCAAATTTTTCCATTAATCGAATGACTTGAAAGGAACTGAAATGTCATCATCAAATTATGAATCTGTAAGAACAAATTCATCCCTCAGCAATGTTTTTTCTTTTCTTTAAAGATGCTTTTGACATCTTCATTGCATGCTCTTCTCATCTTTAGATGGTTGCATTTTTATTTGACTTTTCTAAATCCAATGTCTGGCGCATATTCCCTGAAATATTGTCTGCATAGATCAAGACCATATTTTCTGATCATTCCATGCCTGTTTGAGCAAACACGGCATTTCCTAGAGCCAGGCCCGTAGTTCTTGGGATGACTATTCCAAACATTCGAGTGAACCATCTTGAAATGTTTGTGAGCCAGGGCCGATTCCAGCCATAAAAACCATAAATTTTCCGACGATAAAACTATCAACAACAACAGTTGTAGGAAGATACGTTAAATTTATGGATTAAATGACCGATCTAACTCCTCAGTAACAAAATCAAGGCAATCAGTGAATATCATTCAAAAAGATGCCACAGATTCAATGATTTCTGTTGTAATTTATGTTTTAACTTTAATGAAGTCATGTTTTTGTGCATTATTTTTCCTCAAAATCCTCCAAAACTAATGATTTAAATCACAAAAATTCCAACAAGAGAGCAACATTTTCCGACAAATGGTCCCCTGGGGGAAGGCGCTCCGCCCCCCAACCCCCCATTGGCTTCGGCCCTGTTGTGAGCGAAAGGAATTTGAAAGGAACTGTAGGTAATTTGCTGGTAATCCGCCGTGGCAATTTTTTGATATCTTGAATTTTGTCAAATTGGTGGCATTTTGATTATTTTTGTAAAAGTTCATCAAAATTTTGAAACAATGAAAATCATCGTAAATCTTAAACAACATGAGGAAACTTGATTCAGTCTTCAAGAAAGCTATAGTTTATGTAGGTCTACTTGTTGGGGAGACGAAATCGGTGTGTCCCCCGTGCAGTGGGTTAAAGCTCAAGCGCCGGTCAGAGCTTCAACTCCAAAACACAACTGCGCATGCGCTTTAACCCACTGCACGGGGGGACACGTAAGTTTCCTCGGACAAAGCAAAGCTCGTCTCCCCAACAACTACTATATGGTTGCAGCAGAAGTCCGTAGCTCTTCGACTGAGCAGAAGCTGCGCATGCATGCGCGAAAACTCGTAACTTTGGGCCCCCTTAGCTCTCTGCAACAGATCCCAAAATTAAGGAAGCATTTGATATTTTCTTCTTTGGGTCTTCGACTGCGTTCACACAATGCCGGCACATTTTGAAAACGGTGAAAAATGTGACGGATAGGCCTCCCGTTCACACGAAAACGGCACATTTTTTGCCGGCACATTTTGAAAACGGTAGATTTTGAAAACGGAGCTCTTACCGGCATATTTTGGAAACAGCACCTTGTAAACACTTGAAAATGACGAAAAAAGAACATTTTTGGACGATCTTGGAACGAGGCTGATTGATTCTTAGGGTGTAGGTACACTTCTTTAGCATCAAAGACTTGCAACGAGTTTTTGCCGTCTTTAAGTTCCTACCGTTTTCAAATCGTTCCGGTATCGTGTGAACACAGTCTTAAACTCGTGATTCATCATTTCAAAAAGCTGATCGGTCCAAATACTTCCTTATCTCAGATTGGTCGATGACGTCATTGTACGTAGTTTCTTCTCTGTCCAGCTCTTCTGGTTAAGGATTTATGCCCCATTCACACTGCAAATTAAACCAGCTTAAATTAAGCCAGGTGTCTGAGTAGCGCGCTCTGATTGGCCAGTCCAACAAACCCAGTCATTTGATTGGCTGAAATTTAAACTGGTTTAGATAAAGCTGGTTTAACAGTGTCAGTGTGAATGCAGTATTAGAGATCTGATGACGTCTCGGGGGGGGGGGTAACTTAGTAATTTTCAAGATACGGGGACGTGCCATTTTTGGGGGTACTTTTTTCAAACCGTTACGGAATTATTGGTATCTTTTTCACAATTTTTAGACCTTTAACGGAATCATGAGTGTCCTGTTCAGGGGATTTTTCATAAATTCCGGAATTATGGCCCAGATTTTCATTCGATTTGCGGAATTATGACCCTAAAATCCACCAGAATTTACGGAATTATGGGTACCACTTTTTCGGGTAAAATGGCACGTCCCCGTCAGATGGCAGGTCGAGATACCCCCCTGAGGATGACGTCACAGCCTCAAAATTGATAAATGCTGCTTTTTTGAAACTAATCTAGATATTGCCACGACACACTTACGGCAAATTGCCCAAAGTTCATTTCAAGTACCTTAATTCAAAGAAAAATGTAAGAGAGTTTTACACCCACTTTTTAAAAGATTTGAGATCAATTCTATATTGAAGTACCTGAAGTTCGCTTTGAGCCATTAAATATAAAACGATGCAGGAACAAATCGTGCGACGCTTATGCTCATCTGTGATCTGAAATCTGTTCTTGTTTTGTTCTTGTTTGTAATAGATACGAGGTGAGTCAAAAAAAGTTTAGCGGGCTGCGAGATAAAAATTATGTGGTCAAAATTCATAACTAAAATGTTAATCTATCAGTCAAAGGCTAGCTTAGATGAGAACATTTTGTGTGGTAAAATCACACAACTGAAGTGCAACTGTAGGCTTTGTCGAATCTTTGTAGCAAATCTAGGGTTTTTAATGTGAACTTGTAACTAGTATTTTATTTTTTTTCTTATTTTAAATTTATTTCTCTTGATTATTTTTCGTTAGTAGGCCTTAATTAGCTTTAAATTAGCTATTTTACATTAGCCTACTTTAAATAAAGAATTAATAATAATAATAATAACACATCTTTAAGATCCAATAATTAGAGCAATGTCTGTAAGGGGTTTGTATGGGAATCGAAACTTCCACCATCCGTTCTGGTCCATGATTTATTTGGCATTGAAATTTGAATTCACTGCAGTTATCAGTGTCAGAAGAGCATTTGGTTTCAATAGCAAGTAAATCATGGACTGCAGACCGTGTAGACCTTTCGTGGCTCAGGTTGGGTTCTTAAAAGGATAAATGGGTTGCATTGTAAATACTAAAAATTTCTGTAAAAACATTGTAAAAATCTGTATATATGTATTATACTGAATTTATCCTGATTTTAGATATATATGTATTTTTCTTTTATTTTGAAACAATTTTACTTTGTAGTAGGCTTGAATTAGCTTTTATTTTATAGCTATCCGTTATACGCCTACTTTAAATAAATGGGTAATGATAATGGACCAGAAATGAACATTGAATTCTTGTTCCCATACATGTCCCTTAAAGAAAATTCTCTAATTTAGTCTTAATTATGAGTGAGCATACCAAACAAAATTTTCTCATCTAGGTGAGCCTTCGCGGGGTGAGTGGCCGAGTGGCTTATACAGTCTTCGTCAGGTGACTAAAGTTAAGCTTGGTCGAGTGAGGTCAGATTTTGGATGGGTGACCTCTGAGGCCTGACCTCGCAACTCACCTCGTCGTCCTTCGGAAGGGACGTTAAACTAGGGGTCCCATGCCTGGATGCGGCATGCACAGTGGGCCTAAATTAGCTTTCAGTAGCTAGAAATCCTGACCAGCCCACGCAAAACAAATTGAAAACAAACAAACAAACAAACTGATAGATTAGCATTTAGTTTTGAATATCAGTCACACACTTTTTATTCCAAAGTCAGTCAAACGTGTGAAAACATTTTTTGACCCACCCTTCTCAAATTTTATTTCTCTCAAGGTTGAACCTGCATCTGCTTACTTGTATGATACCATCTATATTTATGCACGTGCATACAACAAGACTTTACAGCAAAAGAAAGATCCCTCGAATACATCTGTGCTTATGCAAAATGTGTTTGGCAGCACGTTTAATGGTAAGTTGTGACCGATTATTAATGTGACCAATTAGCTTGAAGAATTTTATTGACCGAGCAGAAACTGCGCACGTATGCGTGTAAACCCGTAACTCTGAATCCCTTAGCTCCCTGCAACAGATGCCGAAATTAGGCGACACTTAATATTGCTTCCTAGGGCCTTAAACTCTTGATTTGTCTTTTCAAAACGCTTATCTATTCAAACATTTCCTTATCTCAGATTGGTATATGACGTCATTTTACGCAGTTTCTGCTTTGTCATTTGCGGCACATTTGGCTTTCTTATGCGGCCGATATTCAAAAGTGAAGCCTTAATTCTACAAAGACTAACTTGCGTGTGAAAAGTTCGTTTGGTAGCACAGGTTCCAAATCTTTAAATCTACGAAAAAGGCGGGTATAAAATTCATTGACGTATTTCTTTAAACTGAATGACTTGAAAGAAACTTTAGTCACTTTTCTATGAATTTACCGTTGGACTTTTCACAAATCTTGATTATTTGTCAAAAATACAGCCCTTTTTATATTTAAGCTCATATTATGATGTGACGTCATCAAATTGCTAAATCACAAACCAGAAGAGTGAAAGAGTTTTGCTTGATACCTTATTGTAGGCATCCAAAAACTATGGTATTGAAAATTATTTGATCTTTCGTCAACAGATTTAGAAATTACGATAGTTTAAATTTTTTTCGAAAATTTTCTTGAGTTCTTAAAAAAGAACAAAAACACTGTAATTCTGAAAATATTGAAGATTTCAGAAAAGTCCAACGGCAGATTTACTGTAAAATAGCTCAAGTGTCTTTGAACCCGTTCAGTTCAAAGCAATAGGTTATAGAATTTTACACCCAGCTTTTTAAAGATGTGAAGCCTATGGATCGTTTGGTAAAATCATTCATCTTTTGGATCCAGAAATAAGAAAAATGCTGGTAAGGGTTTTGTATTGGAACGATAATTTTACGCTTGATTCTGGTCCATCATCCACTTACCTTTGAAATATGAATTCAATACAATTGTCTGTTTCAGTGTGGAATGTTTGTTCCCATACAAATTCTTTACCAGCCTTTTCCTAATTTCTGGGTCTAAACGGCGAATGATTTTTCCCAACAAAATTTTCACATCCAAGTTGGCCTTTGGCTGATAAACATTTCAGTTTGAATGTCGGTCGTATACTCTTAGCTCCACAGCCCTCCAAACGTACCAACTTTTTTTGCCTCACCACAGGATACAAAGTCCTTTCGCACGTACAAAGAGTGATTTCGCCATTAAACTCTCAATCCTTGGGAAACACAGGTGGACTGGAGTATTACCAGGGCCGCCGAAAGGGGGAGCAGAGGGGGCAATTTGCCCCTGGACCTCGGGGTCTATGGGTTTTCATAAAGTAAAATAATTCCTGTCTTCTACCTGTTTAGCTCTCAGGGGGCCGCATTTCACAGTTTTGTCCCAGGGCCATCAAATCCTCTCGGTGGCCCTCAGTATTACTAGATATTTTTTCCAAATATTTTATCTACTACACTCATCTACAGTTTCTGCGAAACCCGGTTTATTTTTAAAGCCCCAGCTAAGAGCTGGAGTAATTTCAGCAGATTTTGATGAGGGTTTACTTCGTTTTAGGTTACTCTGGCTTTGTTCAACTTGACAACAAAGGTGATCGGGTGCCGGTACTGACGCTGAGAAACTTTATCAATGGAGAACCGCGGATAATTCATACATTTAAAGATAACTCTACTTTCAGCACGACCTTGGCTGTTAAATGGCCTAATGGAGTCAAAAGTCCTCCAAGAGACGCACCTCCTTGTGGGTTTGATGGTTGCCCGTGTAAGTTGTTTTTCATCTTTATATTTTTTATGGCGTATTTTTCTAGGCACTTCAGACTCAGAAAACCTCTGAAGACGGCAGATGGCAAACGCAGGTAAACTCTTTGAGTGGCAACAATTAACTAGAACACATCTGGATTCCGTTTTCCAAAGATTTTGTTGATGAACCCGTTGAGGACTCTCTGTTTGAGATTTGTAAACTTCTGATTTCATGAAACTTTAAAATTCTTTTTCTTGACTCTCATAAGTTTGAATTTAAGAATTGTCCGTTATTTTGATGGTCAATCATTGCTCTCTCTTTGTTAATTTTGATTTTTGGTTTTTCGGCATTGATTCCATTATTTTGCGTCTCTGAATCACTGTGTTCACAAAAATGGAGCGCTTTCTATAGCCGTCTTTCTCTTCAGCTCTAAAATCCAGTCATTGTAAGTACATTGGTAAGTCAAGCAGTGGAACTTCCATACAACGGACACCTGTGGGACCAATTTTACTGTACGTTGTATGGAGGTGCTGTCTTTTGTTACATACTGTATTTTGGACGGAAAATATTTGTCCGTTGTTCGAGGTGTCCGCTGTATAGAGGTGTCCATTACTGAAGGACCAACTGTAGATCTTTTTGCATTCTAGCGACATCCAACAGTGACTACCTGCTAGCAGGCATTTTGATTGGGGTTTTATTTCTGCTTGGTGGATCTCTGTTCTACATGTGGTACAAGTAAGTTGTCATTTAAGATCAATATGTCTCCTCTTTATCTTGCAAGACAAACCATTGGTGAAAGGAAACAATATGTTTATTCTCTAATATGAATGTACATGCAATCACACCTGTGTCTCAATCTTTGTTTCCTTCTACCGTTGCTTTCCTTTGCTGCTCTTCCTCAGCTCAACTCTTGACTCAAATTTGCTATGGCCTGATTTCAGTTCCTCAGTAAGGCCTAGGCTGACCTCGTTTGCGATTTATGATTGAACGGCGGGAAAGTTGACAAACGAGTTGAGCTGAAGAAGGGCTGCAAAAAAGGAAGCCATGACAGGCAGACAGAAACAACTATAAAGACACAGTTATGAGTTGCAAAAACATTTTATCATAGAATAAACATCTTGATTCCTTTGACCCATGGGCAAACTATCTTACAGTACCTCTCCACCTTTCAAAACTTAGATAAGTTCGATTCCCCCTTTATCTGAGGATTTTGTTGTCATAACCAAGGGTGTCAAGACACATGTTTCGATAACACTTTTATTACCTTGCTTTGTTTGTTCGTGTTTTGTTTGTTTTTTTCTCCTTTCTTCAACTGAACTAGACAAGCCGCTTTCACTTCGGTAACTTCTTTGCATCCTTGTGTGTTAGTGTGCCTTTATTTTGACACCTTGTCTTCCTGGTGCTCGATCGATAAAATCAGTCTGTAGAACTCCAAAGTCAAGAAAATAGCCCCTATATGTCTTATTAAAGTTCTAAAATGTTTAACAGGGCTACAATCGCGGAAAAAACTCGTTGGGACACATGAGTTTTGCGTTAAAAGAGGCCTTTCCTGTACGTAAACTGCTACCTTTCACTGCTGATGCCCCCTCCCCCCCCATTGCAATGTTGGTTGCTGGAAGAAGACATACTTGTCAACTCATCTATGACATTTTCATCAGCTTTCAACATTGCAATGGGGAGTGGGGGGGATCTCAACTCGAAATTTCCTCCAAAATACAAAGCGTGCCATGAGTTTTGTCCGCGATTATAGCCATATTCTGTGTTGGGATTGCTGCATAATTCTCAACTTTTGAGCAATAGATATTGTTTTTGTTTTCTTTCTTGAACACTTTTCTTTCAAAGATACCTCTTGGTAGCCTGCGTGCAGACTCTACAGTCAGTGCGGAGGAGCAAAAAGGAGAAGAAAGCTCCCTGTAGAGTCTGCGCAACGGCGACCAATTTTGTGTTTTGAGTTCTCAGATTTTGTTGAACCATCTGCGATTGGCTGCACGATTTAACATTTCTTCTTACTTGTGTTCAGCTTGTTCTGCTTGTAACAAATTTTGGAAACGTGATTGTTACACGCAAAATATGCTGAACACAAGTAAGAACAATAGCTAAACTGTGAAACCAATCCCAGACGGTTCCACAAAATCTGAGAACTCAAAACACAGAATTGGTCGCCGTTGCGCAGACTCTACAGGGATCTTTCTTCTCCCTTCACTCCTCCCAACTGACTGTAGAGTCTGCACGCAGGCTACCTCTTGGGGGACCGGGATCATCTTGGAAACAAGAATGTACTGACCCTTTAATGCCATCCCTGCCATTTTGAACTAGGTTGTTTTTAAATCATAATTTAAACTGGTAGATTTTTTATTATATTGTGATTCCTTTTTCCTGATTTCATGATTAATTAAATTTTTTACAATGTATTGCAAAATTTTACATGCGTACGTAGTGATTCCCAGGTCCGGAAAAAATGTTTTCCTTTCTGGGACCGCAAATGAGCAAATGCAAATAACTGAAGTTTCTTCTTTGCAGCATATTGATTTGTTGTCATTGACTGCTCCCCCTATTTGCTGGCTATCCATGAAACAAATACCTTTACAACTACATGTAAAGTTCTTACAGAGCATCAGATACTCTCACGAAATTTTGATTTCGTAGAAGTGATGAAGTTTGGGTTACGATTTACGGTAAAAGGCTTCTTACTGATTAAGGAAATATTAGAAATTGCTATTTTGCCAGTAAAGACTGAATAATAAAAAGATTGAATCAAATTTCACATTTTATTTCTTCTTCAATTTCCTTTTAACATTACATCCTTTCATTTTTCTTTCTTCCATTTTCGAAAACTTTCCGGGACCATTGGTGCTGTGGTCCGCTATTTTTCCACCCCTGGTTATTCCATAAACTATTCATTTGTTATTTGCAGGAGACGGAAATTCGAAAGGGACTTATTATGTGATGGATTTTTCGTTAACTACGATGAAATTATCAATCATTCTGTTTATCATGCAAAATCAGGCTCAATGTTTGCTTCTAAGGTAAGATTTCTATCCTTTCTCGTACACATCTTGATAAACGTTGCTTTCGGGTATGTAGTTCTCGTTTGGAAAAGAGGGGTTATTCAGTGGACTTGCAACGACTTGGGCAAATTAGCCTGTGTTCCAGACCACTCGAAAACACTTGGTCTGGAACACAGGCTAAGGCACACCTGCAAAACTCAGGCAATTTGTTTGTCTTGTGAAGATATTTCTTTATAAGAAACTGCTTATAAGAAATTCAACACTTAGATTGTCAAAAGATTAAGACTACCCTCACGTGAGAATACTCAAACCGATCTGAGTTTTTAGTTCGGTTTGAAATTTGGCTGTCTGCTAATTTGCCTCCCCCTCACATGAGCATTTTCAGACCGGTTTTAGAATATTAAACAATACGTGCGTTCCTTGGGCATTCAGAACAATTTTTATTGTCTGTGGCAGATATTTGCATTGCTTCATAACATTTAGATTCAACTGGTTGACTTTGAATGAAATCTTTCTTGTTTTGATTGCCAAAGGAACGTCCGGAATTGTCAATCAAATTTGCTTTGAAAAGTCATTTCGCCCCGAAATGAAAATTTTTCTGCTCACATGAAAATTTCAGGTCGACCTGAAAACTCAGACCGACCTGAGAAAGCGAAATGAGTTTCAGATCGACTTCAGTTTCATTTCGCCTGTGTCATGTGAGCGCGCCAAGGGCTTTGACCGTAGACCGAAATGAGTTTCAAACCGATCTGAAACTCAGACCGGTCTGAGTTTGCTCATGTGAGGGCACCCTAAACTCTTGACAAAAGAAGTCGTTGACATATTATTACTTTCTGTTCGCGTGTTTCTGGTATCATATAACTCGGAAAGTACTTTAGAGATGTCTAAACACTGGAAAGGCTTCAAAACGCCTTGATTTCAATTTTCGCCTGGGCACAGCTAGTACACATAAGGATTGTTATGCAACCTTTAAGGACCTGACAAGAAACTGAGTACTCCAAATCTGATACTTTTATGAAGTTCGAGTACTGGCTCAAAAACTTATCTTCTTATAGGAAGATACACGCAACATTGAAAATATGTGGGTTTTTCGATATTTGCTTTTCAAGAAAGTTTCTTGTTTAAAAAGCAAAATTTGTGCTGTACCTGTCACCAATTGCATCGAGAGAACTTTCCAAAACACAAGTCAGAATTTCTCCCACCTAAGTTTCATTTTTAAACCAAAAATCTGGAATGGTCACTTTTTCAAGGGCTAAGTGATTTCGGTAGAGCATGCATGAATGTTTAAAAGGATCATTTTCATTTTCATTTTAACATATTTATACACGGAAAGATTCATTCAGTAAGCAAAGAAATATATAACAAAAGTAATAGGCCTACATACAGGAATTGGTTACGACCATATGAATCTAATTTAGCTAACCCTAGATACTGCTCTTCCATGAAATCGTGCGAATGGTTTTCGCATCTTCCTTTTGATTAGTCTTGATGATTTTCAGATTTATAGCATTTTCTTCCTTAAGGTAGCGTTCACAATGCACCATCTTTTGCAAGCGCTTAAACGCTCGTGCAGATTTCATCCATACTAATCCCTCAGAGTGTTCGGACTGCAAAATATTTGCATGCGAAAAGAAGCTTGCTCATGCGAAAAATCTTATTAGTTAGCAAGCAGATTACGTACACGTGCGTGCAAGCGAGGTGGATTTTTAGCTGTTCGTTTCAGAAGAAGAATGACCTGCTATATGGGATCCAAGGGACGCCTCAATCCGAACGGGAAAACGCAAACAAAAGCGCGTTTACGCAAGCAAAAGCATGCACTTATAACAAGCCTTCAATGTGAACGCAGCCTAACGACAAAATCGAAGAAATTCGTGGCTAGTTTTGCAAAATTAGAGTACGATAAATCATAAACAACCCACTTTCTCAAGTTCTATCCTTCATGTCTGTAAATTGCACTATTTCCTTATTCTCTTTAATTTTTGCGCCCCTTTTATTTTTTGCGCAAGGGAGGTGCGCGAAAGTTAAAGGGAATAGTTATCGCAAGACCAGGTGCGCGAACATTAAAGGGCGTCAAGTTACAAATGACAAGTTACTCTGTATCCATTTTCGTTTGATTTCTCTTGGAGAACATTTACCGCAGAATCAATGCTCCTCTTCATCATTGTAAACCTGGTGGGTGAAGTTACTTATAAAGATACTTATAAGGAGGAACTCCTGAATTTAAGCCACAAGGCTGAAGGGTTACCCTCTTTAATAAACTGAGATATGAAATGAAATAAATTTTTAAAGTAATAACAGCACGTATGGGGTGCACTTTATCAAATTTGAAAATTTTGCCCGATGATTGTGTGAAAATTTAGTGCGCGAAATTCATGGCGTGAAAATAAGAGCAAAAACTGAAAGGGTGCGAAAATTCAAGGGAAGTAGGTGAGCATAAAAAGGGTATTCCCCTATAAGTTGGTTATTTTCTCTGTCCCTAGCAAAGCGACAAATCATATAAAACAGTTACGAATGCAAACGATGAAACGAAACCGGCAAGTAAACTTATAACTTCAGTCTTCGAGTGGTTTATTTCTAAATGCACATTCCTTTTTCACTTTAGGTATGCACAAAAGGCTTTTAAAGACCGTTCAACGCGGTGTCCTAAACGAGTTGTGCCACGTTTCGGTGGCTGCTGTGAAGGAAAAGTAACTTCAGTCGTCCTTTTGTTTACACAGCTCTGAAGTATAGGCTTCGAATTAGTTTAAGAATTTGCATGAATTAATCTAACAAGTGGTTGCTTATTTATGGCATGAGAAAGGCAAAATGAGTGGTTGCTTCAAGAGCAAAATTGCTGCTGTTCCTCTGCAATGCAAAAATGAAACGAATTTTTAAAGAAACGTTCTAGTGCCATATTCAGATTTCTTTACATTTTTCAAAGAGTTAAGATTATTTTCGCATAGTTTAACAGCACTAGTTATCTATTTACATTTGCGGAAACATTAATTACAGCCTTAGAACATTTCCCTTGAAATTTACGTAATTTTGATATTTTTGAAGAACAATTAAGGTGCTGTTTTTGAAGTGATCACTTATTTTGCATTTCTTGTGGCATACAAGTAAACACTTATCAGAATGATAGAAACAAAATCTCAAACTCTAAGTTGAATCTATGCTATACAACAAGGACAGATTTTGTAAGACAATAGCAGCAGTTCCTTTTATTGACACCTAAATTCAAAGATATTTTGCGATTGCAGACAAAGGAAATTCCCTCAAGCGGAAATTCAAAACAAACGAAGGCGCAAAGTTTCTCTGAAACCCTGGTAGCTATCTCGCTTGTTGTGTATCCCAGAAATGGTTTTTAAGAGCTAACATGAGTGCATATTGAAAGAAGGAACATATTTCTAAACATCTACCGCGGGCATTTTATTTTTGCTGTTCAGAAGCTGAGAAGTAAGTGCTTTGATTGCACCCAAAAAAATACGAGAATTGAATCGCCTCCAAATCGGTTCCTATACCAAACAAGTAAAATGCCCGTGGTAGATATCTAGATATATCCTCCTTCTTTCAATGTACGCTCATGTTTGCTCTAAAAAACCATTTGTGGAATGCACAACAAGCGAGATAGCTACCTGGGTGTCAGAGAAACTTTGCGGCTTCGTTTGTTTTGAATTTCCGCTTGAGAGAATTTACTTTGTCTACAATCGCAAATCTCTTTGAATTTAGGTGTCAATAAAAGCAACTGCTACTATTGTCTTGCAAAATCTGTCCTTGAAATGCTACGCAACTGTGTAGACAAGGAGAACATTGAACTTTCAGCTTTTCCACAGCAGCCAAACAAACGGGCCACACTCTTTTTGGAAAATTTTACGGTAGCTGAAAGCCGCTTAGAAAAGTCTAGGGCAGCCAAAAAGAACTATAAAGCCAATTCCTTCCCATAAATAGATATGGATCAGAGGTGGCCATACTGCCGTAATTCTTCTTAGGCCAAATTTACGTTCTTTTTACTTATTACATTTGCACTCACAGCACAGCACTAGTGTTAATTGGCTCTCTATCATACCTCCTTTACTTGTTAAATAAAGTCACTGTTCTTCTAAATTCAGTGAAGTAAAATACATTAAATGAAAGTGCCTACAGAAAAGATGGCGTCAGATGATAAGCCTACTAAGATACTGGTCCGTTCCATTGTCAATTGTTCCCTTTAGTTCCCTTTAGTAAGCCCTCTTAAAATGAATTGACTGAAGTAAAATATTGTTATTCAAAATGCGTACAGAAAAGAGGGTGTCTAGTAATAAGCCTACTAAGGCACTGGTCACTTGCTTTGTCTGGCTATGGCTATGAACAAGTTTAAAGGCTGTAAGAGTCATGAGTCCTTTTGCAAAATCAACAAAATATTGCTCAGTGTAACAATGTATACTGCAAAATTTGCCTGGTACATGTTATTTATAGACATTGGTGTTAATGAAGTTTTTCCATAGTAAAGGGCAAGTTTTGTATAGATAAACAAGGACAGATTTTGTAAGACAATAGCATCAGTTACTTTTATTGACATCTAAATTCAGAGAGATTTGCGATTGTAGACAAAGGAAATTCTCTCAAGCGGAAATTCAAAACAAACGAAGGTGCAAAGTTTCTCTGAAACCCAGGTAGCTATCTCGCTTGTTGTGCATTCCAGAACTGGTTTTTAATAGCAAACATGAGCGTATATTGAAAGAAGAAGGATATATCTAGATATCTACCACGGGCATTTTACTTGTTTGATGTAGGAACCAATTTGGAGGCGATTCAATTCTCGTATATTTTGGGTGCAATCAAGCACTTACTTCTCAGCTTCTGAACAGCAAAATAAAAGCCCGCGGTAGATGTTTAGATATATGTTCCTTCTTTCAATATGCGCTCATGTTAGCTCTTAAACACCATTTGTGTAATGCACAAAAAGTGAGATAGCTACCTGGGTTTCAGAGAAACATCGCGCCTTCGTTTGTTTTGAATTTCTGCTTGACGGAATTTCCTTTGTCTGCAACCGCAAATCTCTTTGAATTTAGGTGTCAATAAAAGGAACTGCTGCTATTGTCTTACAAAATCTGTCCTTGCTGTATAGATATAGTTGGGGTGCTAATTTGCTCTTTGTTCCGTCTCTGCGAAGTCATTGCTTTCAGGAGTTGTCTGGATTGGAATGACCAAACAGGCATATCCTGCGTTACTTGCAAAGAGAAATTTGGAAGTCACATCATGATAGTTAAAATTTTGACGGAAAGATTTAAACGAAGGATTTGTAGTACAAAATTGTAAAATAGCCTTGAGCAGCAGACTCATTATAATAAACCCATGGACATGCAATAAATTTGTAACCTGTAGGGAAATACTGTCAACTTCTGTTAGAGAACAATAATCAAAATATAAGATAAACCTGTCACTAGAGAGAAAACTGTTAAGCCTGCAAGAACATCAAGTAATCTCTTACCAACATCATTATCATACGAAATTATCACAACAAATACGCGTTTCGTCTTACACTCTTCAGTTTTGTTCATGCGAGAACAAATAAATGATACTACCGGGCTGTTTCATATAGAACACAACAAAAGACATTTGTTTATCACGTGAACATCGTTCCTGAGTGACTGATTAGCTAGAAAAATATTCCACGAGGATTAAGGATGTTACTCTTCTCCGAAAGGTATCTGCCCATTGTTACTGCACTAAAAGTGTGCGAAAGTCAAGTGAAACCCAACTACAGATAAAGGTGCCGGATACGGGGAGTTTCTGGTATCAGTGCTATCAATAGGTTGGGAAAACTCCTGAATAGTTAAGAGCGGCAAGGATTGTCTCAAATAGTTGTTTAAGGATGTTACTCTTCTCCGAAAGGTATCTGCCCATTGTTACTGCACTAAAAGTGTGCGAAAGTCAAGTGAAACCCAACTACAGATAAAGGTGCCGGATACGGGGAGTTTCTGGTATCAGTGCTATCAATAGGTTGGGAAAACTCCTGAATAGTTAAGAGCGGCAAGGATTGTCTCAAATAGTTGTTTAAGGATGTTACTCTTCTCCGAAAGGTATCTGTCCATTGTTACTGCACTAAAAGTGTGCGAAAGTCAAGTGAAACCCTACTACAGATAAAAAAGGTGCCCGATAGGGGGAGTTTCTGGTATCAGTGCTATCAGTAGGTTGGGAAAACTCCAAAATAGGTAAGGGCGGCAAGGATTGTCTCAAATAGTGCTTATGAAGCTTCTGCTCTACCCATAATTAGAGATCTTGATTGGCCCATCATCAATGAACTCATCGAATCGGAAACAGTGAAAATGATGTAACAGTTGGTAAACGACCAAGCTCCTACTTGCCTTTCAGAAATGCTCGACTGACTGTCCGACCGATTCATGCAATAGAGAACTTCTTTGTACCAAAACAGACTTGGGCGTTCCTCGTCGCAAATCGACTTTCAGCCAGAACTGCTTCGCGTATAAGGCTGCTTAATAGACCGTTTAGCTGTTGTGAAAAAGAAGCAAGATCGAACGATATTTTGCTACATTTTGTAGAATTTTTGAATGTCCAAAATAGCTGTAGAAGCTCCAACGCCACTCGATCGAGCCTCCTGCTTAAATATTTATGAAAATAACGCTCGATCCAGGCTCTTTTGTAGAACAGCTAAAATATCTAGAGTGGAATAATCTGCTAGTTGAATTCAAATCATGCAAAATTTACGAAATATTCAAAAAATTTATCAGTAATAGCGAATGATGATTCTCTCTTTATTGCTTTGGTTAGCATTACTTTACTTTTTCATCAGCTAGTTTTGTAACTAAAGTTCTTTAATTTTGTATGCTTTCCCATTAGATTTATACTGCAGACACAGCTAAACCAGCTTTATCTAAACCAGTTTAAATTGCAACCAATCAACTGGCTGGATTTCTTGGATTGACCAGTCAGAAGGCCTTATTCAAAAACCTGGTTTAGTTTAAGCTGGCTTAACTTTGCAGTGTGAATGGGGCATTAGTTACTGTATGTATTTGCACGGCCTGCTGTAGATCGGTCCTTTGACTGACGTGGCTTAAAATCAACTAAAAAATTTAAACCATTTTTTTGTTTCTTTGCAGTTCAATGAGACATACTCAGTGCCAAGTGAAACAGAAAGCATGTTGGAGAAAAGCCAGTTTGTTGCAAGATATCAGGCAAGTAATCCAGGACTCCTATAGTATTTATCATTCCTGCTCATTTTCTTTAGCGTTCTGCGGCATTCTGTGTGACCCAAAAAAGCACCACGAGATGGATCGTACCTACATGGTGCATAGGTGAGAGGAAACAAGATTTTAACTTTTAAATTGTATAAACAATTCATTCCAGTTCATTGCTTCTGTCTGCCTTTCCTTCTAGCAGTGTCATTTCGATTCAAATCATGGCAAAACATGGCCTAACTTTTGTACTTTCGATTTCTGTAAAAGTGAGACTGTCTTTGTTTGCAGTTTCGTCGAAGATTTGAATCGAACTGAGACTGCAAGACGGAGAGGCAGACAGAATCAACGATAAAGACGCAGGCATGAATTGTTTCTACAATTCAGTAAAGAATAAACATCTTGTTTCCTCTCACCCCGCGCTGGAGATCCGAACAAGTACCCAGGTTTGAAAATCACCAAAGTTTATTATAACCTTGATCTTCAAATTTCTTTGTTTGGCAAAAAGACCGAAGTCCTTGTTCTTTTTTAGGTATAGCTTATCTTGTGATTGGTTGTACATTTGATTGGTTGATAAATTTAACCCATTTTTGGGTTGCCTGGTTTTGAAGCATATTGCAGTGGCACTCGTGACAGCCAGATTAATTTCTGTTTGTTTACTAAAAATACTTTGCAGCCCTGTAAATTAGCTGACACCGAGGAAGATTTCATATCGAAACTTTAAAACAAGAAAAACATTGAAAAATGTTTAGACCACTATACATACCATTTAGCAATAAAAAATTATATACAATTGAATACATGATACATGAATAAGTTCTAAAACTGGTAAGTCAGCGTAAAATGAAAACCCATTAGACTGTTGTCATACTCCAATGTGATGTTACCGTTTAAGAGCTGTGCATTTAAGCATTGTAGTTTCATTAAGATTTGAAGAGGAACTGGGAGTTTCTTATAAACTTCCTGAAGCTGTGCCAACTTTTTGTGAGTCTCCAGGTAACTTTCCATATAGATTCGCTGGCTGCCAAACCATTTTGGCAGTTGCTGAATCCAGGACAGCCCGATACTTCAACAACTTCAACAATAACTTGCAGTTCCAAAACGATTTGACAATTCAGGCCACATCTCATCTCCCTCCATGTCGCCATTTTCCTGCAAGTGCATGCGATAAAGAAGCCAGCAACGATTACGAGGTGAGAAAACAATAGGGCAGCCTCTGTTTGTTTATCAAGCTTCTAGTTTGATCATAAATGTGAGATAGAAATGCAAACTATTATTGTAGTTTTGAAGGAAAATGAAAGATCTCAATTTAATGATTCAGATAAGAAATACAGAGATAATGCAAAATGTTGCAATTTTAATTGGTGTTTCTTCATCCTGCAAAGGGTCATCAAGTGGTTATTAAAAGACTTAACAAGACTACGGTTCACCGAAACCGTGAAATGCTTCTTGAATTTAAAATGGTATGCTTGCTTTCATATACCTTTTCTAACTTCTTTGCATTGATGGATTTATTTGCAAAATTACAGAACTGAAGCTAGGGTAGATAAACCCTGTGTCTGAGATTCGTGCACAACTTGGCGTAAAGAGAGGGAAATTGTACAAGTTAGTCTTACACTTAAGACTTCATACAATGATGTAGGGAAATATTACAGTGATGTAGGGAAAAACTTACAATGCAATGATGTAGGAAAATATTACAGTGATGTAGGGAAAAACTTGTATACCTGTCCGGAATAATAACTTCTTGAGTGCTGAAACATCTCTTGTAGGGACCATGAGCGATAGGACACACAGTGTGTAGCAGTTTAAATTTATATCAGTAGCGAGCCACCTTAACTTATTGTTTTTTTTTGTGTCTTGAACTTGTTTGTACTTCGTACAAAACCACCTTTCAATGTTTCGTGATTTTGAAATTTTCAGTAGTGAGCCACCTAGTGAAGATCCACCTTAACTCGTAAAAAAACAATAAGTTAAGGTGGCTCGCTGCTGATATAAATTTAAACTGCTACACACTGGTTGTCCTATCGCTCATGTAGGGACTTTACTTTCTTTCGGTTCTGTGTATATTTTTGAAAGAATTTGTCCAGTAAAGGAAAAGTAAGCGTCCGTTTTCGTTCTCTGCTACAGTCTTTCAAAATATTTATTTTGGAGAAATCAAGCTCTGTGCTTTCATTCAGAATTTGCTGTGCTCTCGCAAACGCGATAGATCTTTGTTTCACGTTATATTCTCTTCAACGATAACATGCAATTTGTTGAATCTATTCATCAGATCGTCGCAGACATTATAATTTCTTATGATACGTTGATGGACATGTCCGCTGTTGGTATGATTAATGCTTCAAAGGAAACTTAACATCCACAGACACGAATTCTTATCTTTTTTTCACATTTTGAACATTCCAACGGCCGGTAGTTCCAAAAACGTTTTGACTATTTTGGCCACATCTCATCTCTATGTCATTTTGAACATCCCAACGGCCGGTAGTTCCAAAAACGTTTTGACTATTTTGGCCACATCTCATCTCTATGTCGCCATTTTCTTGAAAGTGCACACGATAAAGTGGCTAGCAACGATTGAGAGGCGAGAAAACAATAGGGCAGCCGCGTTTTTGTTTTCGCGATATGACGTCATTTCGCTCAGATTCCTCAACTGAATACGTAATCAAAGAGAAGGCGAAAAGTAGTGGGAAAAGTATGATACATTATTCATAGCAGTATTACCTTGTATTTTAACATCAGTCATACCAATCCCGGACTTGTCCTTTTAAAGTGATATCAAGACTTGTGATGAAGAAACGATTCTTTTTCTTCATTGGTTTTGTTTTTCTTTTATTTAGGTTAGAGATCTTAGAAGTGTTAACATCAATCCCATTGTCGGTGTTTGTGTACAGTACCCGAATATCTGCATCCTTACCCAATATTGCCAGAAGAGCAGCCTACAGGTATGTAGATGGTTTATGTTGTTGATATCTTTCCTTGATAAAGCTTTTTTTATCAAGTAAAGCCTACAAATTTACTATACATAATTTGTCCCATTCACAGCGCGAAAAGACACGCGGTCACCTAGTTCTCACTTCAGATGGAAAAGCTGTCATAGCTTCCTTGAAATAGCTCTTTTACAATGGAGAATTCGAACAGTAATCTTTATCGCAAATATAGTTTTTGGCTAAGAATGTGCTCCTCAGAATAAGATATTTTCAAGTCATAATTTCACCTTATGTATCTGTTAGATACTGAATAGCAATCATCTTTGAAAACTGAAGCAGGTCCGTGACAAAATTGCACTAAAGACATTTTGCATGATCATTTCCCTCATCAAATCTTAGTTGATGGTGAGACTTGCAACTTTTAGGCAAAACAATGTATCATTTCTCTCTAATTTCATAAATTTTCATTTTTATGATTCAAAATTTGTCTCGAGATGTTTGATCTTCCTCGATATCCGGTGTTTGGTATCTTTGCTACCTCTGCTTTTTATCCTCTGAATTGAGTGGAGATCTTTACAAAATCTAAAGATCTATTTATTTTTTGTGAATTTTCATGTTTCTATTACGTTGTGATATTTTGTTTCCCAAATCTTTCAGTTGATCCCGTGTCTTGTACGATAAAGTTCTAATTCGCTAATTTTGTCTCAGTGACCATTTTCTTTAAGACACGGCAATTATTTAACTTCGAAGCGAAACATTGTTGCCTCAAATAACTATCTTTCCATTGGCAGCCTTATCAGTGAGTTATGCTCGTGTCTTAAAAAAATGGTCACTAAAACAAACTTACCATACTTCAGCTTATCATGTTTCTCGCTTTTCACTTGCAGGATATTTTACAAAATGAAGACATCAAATTGGATCCAATGTTCAAATTATCTCTCGCATCAGATATTTGCATGGTATGTTCATGTTTTGTCCGCAGTACCATTTCTTTTGAATTGTCTTGGTCTGAAGACTCTTGGTGATGTGCTTCTATTCTTTAGGTATGGGGCTTCCCAAAATGATGTATCTTCGTTTGATTACTAACGAAGATACACACACAGGGCCGCCGAGACCTTTTCAAGACCCAGGGGCAAAATTGTGAATTGAGGCCCCCTGCGAGCGAAGCGAGCAGAAAATTTTTCGATCGTCCTATTTAGATTAGCTTAAATGCATTGCAGATCTCTTGCAGCAGTCGAAATGTCAAAATTCGCCAGTTATGAGGCTCCTTAGACCGTGAGGCCCTGGGACAGAATGCCCCTCCTGCTCCCCCTCTCGGCGGCCCTGTACACACATAGCCAGGGAACCGATTTTCAAAAACCTTGTTTTATCGGATTGCCAAAAGGCTAAATTGTATTCAAAGACGTTGATTCTGGTTTTACAACGATTTCTCCCTGTCGAAAGAAAATCGATAAATCTGCTCAAGTTGAAGCCTTAGACCGGGGGAGGAGGTTACATGACTTTCGGATGGACGGGGGTCTGCGATCCGGTTTTCAGAAAGGCTCCTTTTTCTAATTACCGAAACTTGCTTTCATACCCACTTCTGTGATGAATTTTGGCGGAAAACGGCCCATTTTTGGCTATTTTTCGCCAATTTCTACCCATGTTTATGGAAGATCTGCCGAAAAAGGGACCCTTATTTGGAGACTTTCGGCTCAAAAACACACCCATATGGGTGGCACATACCCGTACCCTCAACATGTTATGTACCCCCCGGGGGCCTTAGATTGCATGAAAAGAAGCAGCCTTTTGTTTGCTAGTCAACATTTTAGATGTGATACAAAAGGCTGAACTTGTATGTCGTTCAGAGAATACGAATCCTTCGAACCCCGACACACATCTTTCTTCTTTACTATTTTGCAAAATGTTAGTTTTATGTGAATTTCACTATGCCTCATCAGTTTTTGGTTTCTATTGAAATTTTCATCTCCATTTCTTTCGCATGCTATCTCAGGCTTGAATTTGAGCAGGTTATCGATCTTCTTTTTGACATGAAAAACTCTTCGTAAACCTACAACCAACATCTTCGAATACAATCTAGCCTTTTGCTAATCGAATAAGGCAAAATTTTTGGAAATCGGTTCATTGGTTATGGACATATAAGCAATCTATCGATGATATATCATTTAGGGACAATCAGTATTACTAAGGGGCAAATCACTCCCAAATCCTCACGCACTTTCCAAGAAATCCTAAATGTCTCTGAATTTCTCAAGGATCACGAAAAATCTTGAAAGCCTCAATATGTTCACAAAATCCTAGAAATCCTAACGAAAAATCCTAGAACTCTTCAAAGAACTGAAAAGATCACAGGAATCTCCCCCAACAAATGGCACAGATTCTCAAAAATTTTTAGATAATTCTTGGAAAATCTAAGATATTTAAGAATCTTGAAAACATTGCAAGTCTTAAAGCATCTCAAGCTTTCAAAAAATCTTAGGAATCTAAGAAATGTTTCAGATATCTGTCTTTCAAGCTCTATGAAGGCTATTGTTAATTTTTTCCTACTTCAGAAATTTGCTTAGGCCAGAGTGCCAAAGCATGGTTTTGGATATGAAGGGAAATTTGAACTTTCAAGATTAATGTTTTAACTCTAAAATTATCAATATCACCCAATGATATTTGTATCTATGTTTAAGTTAACTATCCAGGAACATATTGAAATTAATTTGCCTTTGATAAAAGCTAATTTTTAATGTATATTTCTTTCTGGGGCATACATTATACAGTAAAGCCCCGCTTTAAGAAACCACTTTTTCACACTTCGCCTAAAATACTCAAAATACAAGAAACTTTATTTTGGGTGTGAGCCTCAAGAGTTTCTTATAGGTAGGAGCTGATCATTTCAAGGAGCTTAAAAGTTTCTTTTAAATGGTTTTTTGAATTCGAGGTCTTACTGTATTTCTGTTTACCATTATTGTTTCGAACCTGCAGAGAATGTCGCTTTCGTTCATTTTTGATGTTTCTTGTAGGGTATGCTGGAGTTACATCGAAGTCCTATTGGTGCACACGGCCGTTTGTCTTCGAGCAATTGCGTCATTGACAACAGATGGGTGTGCAAAATCACGGATTATGGTTTAGATAAGTTCAAGGCTAATGCTAAAGAAGATATATCCGAATATCAACAATACAGAAGTATGTTTGTTATGAAATTTTAAGTTGAAAATGGCATTGCCTAAAAATAAGATGGTTTATAAGTCTCTTAGGTGACGAATCCTGTGAGAATCATTTGATAAATATTTGCAAAAAGTAGCCTCAAAACAAGAACCTGTAAGAACTTTTAACCCTGAAATGAATAAAAATACCTTTCAAATAAGAACCTTTTCCAGCCTGGCGCTCAAAATAGTAGGTTCTTATACGCGGGTATTTACCATAAGGCATGTTACAGTGCACTGTAAGTCATTACAGGTTCATTTTTTCATTTTTTGCCACTTCATTTTTTCGACATGTTCTCCAATTTCAAGTTCCTTTTGAAAATGACACGCTCTTTAATTAAACTATTCACTTCTCTTCTCCAGAATTGCTTTGGGTTGCACCGGAATTACTGGATCGCTCCGACCGCAAAACAAAACCGGGAGATATTTACAGTTATGGTATCATCCTAGCTGAGATTATGTCGCGAGAAGATCCGTATGCAGAAAGACAAATGGACCCAAAAGGTAACTTTAATTTGTAAAATTGCTTTAAGAATGAGTTTCATGGAAAATACCAAATGAGAGAGAGACCAAGGCCATCAGTAGGGACCAAAAGACATGTTGGACAATTTTTGTTGGCAGCTTAGCTGCTACCTTACATCAATCTATACACTATTCGTTCCTGTAATTTGTTTGCAAAATATCGAAACTTCACGAAGAAGATTGTTCCAGGAAAGCAGTCGTGGATAGCCTTCAATCCACATTTACTTTGCATATTCTTACAGATTCTCCTGACTCCGTTATTCATTCAATCTATAGATATCGTACAAGCAGTAAGTGAAAGTAAAGACCCACCCGTTCGACCACGAATTCCCGATTCAGATACCGATGTAAGGTACATAAAACTGATGCAAGCATGTTGGGATGAAAATCCGTTACAACGACCAACATTTGAAGCCGTTAAAGCAAAGATTCGACAAATGCATGGTGGAAGGTAGGAGAATTTTGTTATAAATGTATATTCTATTAAGGGTGGGGATTTCAAAGAGTCTCCAGCGGCGATGAAATACCCCTTTTTAGGATCAAAAGTGCCTCTACAGCCAGTTAGACTCGTACAGTGGTCCTGCATTCTGATAAGAGTTCATAGAGTTTGCTTTCTGCTGTTATGTGGTAAACATTCACTCTCTTCTCTAGACTTTTCCGATCTGGTGTCCAAAAAGTTATTCCTGTTAAAAGGAACGCACAAAATCAATGGTCAAGCCTCAACCACGTGCCCAGTGGATTTGCCCAAGTCGTCATATAAGAAAGAAAGTGACGACTTATCGCGAACAGTTCCTCATCAATCACTCATGAGATGTATGTGACCTGAATTAACCCGATGTTAGTAATAGGACCTAACCGCAAGGAATTTGAAAACCAGGGGGTTACTTGCATCTGTCTAGTCTACACGTGTGCACTGTTTTGGAAATATAAACACTGTTCGTTTCAACATACAGCCATTTATATTACAATGTTCGTTTTGCCCCGTCCTTTTCCTTCACAGAAAAGCAGTATCTTGTCAGCTATTGGTCAAACATTGAGATCAAAGGTGCCATCTGCCGTACCAAAAAGCGTCTGGCCATCCAGCTGTGTTATCCAGCCGTTCACTGTTTGACACAAGTCGTCACTTCCTTTCTTCTAGAAAGACTTGGGCAAGTCCACGTACCCAATGACAATAACAGTTTTCCGTAAACTGCAACGCTCCCACTGACCCTAGATCTTCTTAAGCTATTCTGTAATTTGATTGGCTCTTTTGGAAACAAAAGGTATTTCTCACTTACAAAAATTGACGTTTTATTCAAAATAAGAACATTCAAATGGCTTTGGCCACAATGAGTGATGTTTAAACAATATAACATAATTGTAATGTCGAATATGGCATTCGAAAAGACCTGCTGTCTGCCAAATTATATTGATCCGATCAAAGTCTGTCAAAATTTGGCAAGCAGTAGTAGCGATTTGTTTTGAGTGAGCTTGTCAGGATTTCTAGCTATGTAAAGTAAAGCTAATTTAGGCGCACTATGAATGCCACGATGAGGCATATGTGCCCCAGTTTAACACCCTTTCCGAAAGACGGCGACGGATACTCTTTCCGAAAGACGGCGGGTGAGTTGCGATGCTAGGCCTCCGAGGTCACCCATTCGCAGTTTGACCTCACTCGACCGAGCCTGACTTCAGTCACCTGATGAAAACCGTACAAGCCGCTCGGCAGCCGTATATCAGTTCAGGCAAATGGCGAAACTGCGACTCAAGTATAAGTCTAAGGTATCTCTTGAGGTCTAGCCTCTTGTTGATAAGAACAGAGACCCATGGGAACGAGGTCGAAGATCAGCCTTGTAATCAGATTTTGGTGATTTTCAAAGAAGACTGCTATTTATCAGGACACCCTGTATGAAAGATATTAGAAAGACAAATATGTTCAAAGTTGAATTTTGTAAAATCATTCAAATTTCCCATTTAGTTTTAATCTGTAGATCCTACATTCAACAAGCGCAACAAAGTCAGGATATTTAGAAATGCATGTATTTTAAAACCCGAACCGTTTGTTTTGTTTTTTATTTTTTTCAATTTGCTTTGAGCGGGCTTGTCAGGATTTCTAGCTACTGAATGCTAATTTAGGCCCACTGTGCATGCCGCATCCAGGCATGAGACCCTTAGTTTAACGTCCCTGCCGAAGGACGACGAGGTGAGTTGTGAGGTCAGGCCTCCGAGGTCACCCATCCGGAGTTTGACCTCACTCGACGGAGCTTAACTTCAGCCGCTTGACAAAGACTGTTTAAGTCACTCAACCATTCACCGTACCTTTCCCTATTTAAAGAAAAATGACGGATATATAGTGTCTAGTTTCGAATTGAACAAAACAAGGCTGTGTGCCTTCATTTGTCCAATTGATTTAATAATCTTTCAGAATCATCAAATACATTAGGACATAATATACTATATTTAAATTGCCCGGGCCCCTGATTTAAGTAGCCTAATATCTCCTTCATTTGTCTTAAATAGCGTTTTATGATTTTCACTCCAATTGTGATCGATAAATGATAGTTAAGCATTCTAGTTACTGATATAAACTATTTCTTCTTGCAATAGACAAGGTAACTTGGTTGACAATATGGTTGGTATGCTTGAAAAATATGCAAATAATCTGGAAGATTTGGTTGAAGAGAGAACACAACAACTTGCTGCAGAGAAACAAAAAACTGATGAATTATTGTATAAGATGTTACCTAAGTAAGTTCTGTTCAATTATGTTCAGTGAGTTAATCGGGAGTTTCTCTGACGCTTTATAGTTAGATCTGATTCAAAAACCTTGTTCGGTTAGATTCTGCAATGAGGCCACACATATCGCCTAGCTTCCGCTTCAGGCTCTGTAATGCTTAATATTTGTAGGTAGCCTACAGTGAATTTTTTGCAACGAAAGACTAATTTTACTCTCCATGAGTACTTGACAAAGCGCTCTAAAGCTGCAAGGATATGAACCAAAGTTTTCTAACGGCAAATCTCCAGAACAGACAGTTACGCTATAGATAGAATGATGACGATGAGCCTTTTGTTGCCCTGTGCTCTTTGATTTGATGATGGCGTTTCAGGCAATAGAGACTCATTACTCTGAAAAACCTGGCCTTTTTTAGGCCCAAACTTCGCAATTTCTCCAGTACCAATCAGATTGCGAGATTTGTGAATTACTGTTGTTAAGGTGTAAATGTGATAGAATTTTCGATTCGATTGAAGAACTGAAAACACTCCAACGGGATGGAGGCTCGAAGCCGTGCTTCTTTCATAATTCCATTGATAAATGAAGAAACTAGGGCCAAGTTTTTCATTGTTTCATTATGAGTCCCTCTTGAGCAAGGTTTACCGCAGGGATACAAGGGACTCATCGTTATCAGTCTACACTAAAGAGGGCAGCGAAGAACTTTTTACCAAGATGCAATGCGCTTGAATTACAAATCCTTCGCGATTCTGTATAGGAATTCGATTAAAGACCGCCTTGGAGATTGGTAACAAGTTCTTCGCCGCCACCTTAAGCGTAATCGTCTTCAGACGATAGGTAACTTTGGAATCTAGAAACTGTTGAATATATACCTTTTTACTTCATTCAGTTTTAAAATGCTTTACTTGCTGCCAAGATTTAATCTTATATTTTCTAATTTTTTGTTTTGCCCATTTGCTCCAAACAGAGTTTTAGCATTTAGAAGGACATGTTTACAGCGTATTATGTTCAAAGCATGCAGACAATTTATGCCCCACATTTAAGAAACGCCATTGCATTGCAAAATGTGATTTGACGAAAAATGCCACTAAAATGAATATTTTTCCCCTCTATAGGTCGATCGCAGAAGAGTTGAAACAAGGACACACTGTTACTGCTGAAAGTTTTGACTCTGTTACTATATTCTTCAGTGATATTGTTGGGTTTACTGCTCTTGCTTCACAAAGTACCCCAATGCAGGTACGATGAAAAGTCGTTATTTAGGGCCTGTTTATGTGAGGAGAAACACCTCACTTGCCAGAACCTGGGCTGAGAGGTGAGATTCCACCCTCCAATTGAATCCTTTGTTTTTTTCATTTCGCGTTTACATGACGAACGCAACACCACCGGTATAGTGAAGTCCTGTCTCACTAGAGGTGGAATCTCACCTGGGTGAGGTGAAGTATTCCTTTTAAACGAAACACCACCGGTATGGTGAGGTGAAATGAAATTATTTCTTGATTCTCATTGGTCAGTTAATTCTGATTTCACGGAAAAGAGACTTTGCTCCACCTCGCCTCTCAACAGGGGCTGACAGGTGAGGTGAAAAATCTCATATAAACAGTGACTGAAATTTCCCTCGCCTGTCAGCCCCGGGTCTGGCAGGTGAGATGTTTTTCTCCTTATAGACAGGGCCTTTGAAAATCAACCCCCACCCCAAATATCCTTCCAGATGATTCGAAAAAGTTAACATGTTTGTAGGCTGTGGAAAGAAAGTATGCGGCCGATATCCAAGTTTGGAATGCTCATCTATAACTCAGAAGCTAATTTAAGATGTGAACATTTATTCAAATTCCTTTGATATTGGCTACATTATTTTTATTCCACAATCCGTCAAGCGCACTAACTTCTGTCAATCACCCGGTACTTCTCACTAGCTGATTTTAGTAGAGAATCTCGTCTGATCTCGTCCATTTTCAGTTCAAATCTTTTTCAGCGGCTAGCTCTATGTTGTCAGAATAGGATATAGTACAGATGCCAGCTGATATAAGGGTTTAATTCTTTGTGCGTTGAAGTAGCCTCTACACCTCATTCTTGACACCTCTAGCAGAGGTTTACCCGGCGATTTGCCCGCCAGAAGGCTGCAAGACTTCCGTTATATCATTCTTTATACACTGTGATGGTTGTCAAGCTCCTCAAGCAAATAGTTAGGCCATCTGCCTTTCTAGTCAATGAGTACACGGAGCTGAAAACCCTTTTTGAAATCTGAGTATTGCTAGATAGCAAGAACAACTTGTTAATGTCTCGTTCAATTCCTGCCCTGCCCATCCCCCCGGGCGACCCTGGGGTCAACAAACATTTCAAAATTTCATGCACGAATGGCCGGGGGACTGGGGAAATTTTTGGCGAATGCCCTGGGGTCGCACTGAAAATGGCACGTTCCCAATAACTTTATAAGGAAAAAGCATTTATTATTGTCAAATGCCCTGGTGACCGGGAAAAAATTGAAAGTGAAATGCCCGGGGGCCGGGAATTTTTATTTGCAAATGCCCGGAGGTGTCGGGGGAATGTTCAAGTAGGAATTGAATGAGACATAGGTTGAATTACAAGTATCCAATAGGTAAAATTACATTTTTCTTCAAGTATGTTTATTTGTCACTCTTCAGGTTGTTGATATGTTGAATGATTTGTACACATGCTTCGATCGTGTTTTGGATGTTCATGATGTCTACAAGGTTAGCAGTCTACCATATTTTTTAACATTGATTTTAAAGGTGCATTCATCTTTGGGTCAGAATTTTATGTGCCATCGTTGAAGCAGTGAAATCATTTTGTATTTGATCGACCATTTAGTGGACTGTAAGGCTCGATTCCCAGGGCAATTTCAAAAGATTTGCTTAAACGTTTCATCACGTTGACCTTGCAATATGAAAAGCCCAGCTTGCTTAGGTTAGCCAACTTTGATCAGTGATGCATAAAAATAGTTGTTTTGACTATACATTTGTCCACAAGCAAACTGTAACTCGAAGTCAGAGTCAGATAGCGAAAGGCATAAAAAATTTCGGGCTGAAGTCCAAGATATTTTGCCAGCCACTGAGTTATGAATATAGCAGTAGAGTTATTGCATTTGTATGCCTATGTAATCAAATTTATGCTAACAGACACTATAATGTATTTTTGAGGCTCAGACATCATACGATATTCGAAAAACAAAAATCGCAGACAATTACGTAATGTCATTTTTGGAAGGACAATGCCTAACGATAGTTAGAGAGAGAAATACTGTTCTGAACGGCACGTGTACGTTGTTTTATAGGTGGAAACAATTGGAGATGCATACATGGTTGTATCAGGCCTACCGCAAAGAAATGGAATTAAGCATGCAGGAGAGATCGCCACAATGTCGTTAGATTTGCTTCATTGCATTAAATCGTTTAGAATTCGACATGTTCCTGATGTTAAACTGCAATTGAGAGTCGGTATCCACACAGGTTAGCTCAATAATACTTTGAACTTACTTCTCGATGTCTTTGCAGCTGTGGGTTCGTCGATGGACGAGACCAAATCAAACCAAACCAAAAGTCAGGCAGGGCATCTAACGATATTTTCCTTCCTGCAACCAGACAAAAGATCATACTTAAATTTTGAAAACCGAAAACCGAAAATGGCAGGCTTTCGTAAATAGAGGTTAGGATCCAAATATGTCTTGCAATACTGTGTAAAAAGTGCACAATTTGCATTTACTTTTGAGGGATGGGGCTGGAACCCCATTAAGCAAACCATTTATGATTTCTGAGAAGCGTGAAGGAGATCCAGTTCTCGTTCATCTTGTATTTGCTGAAAATAATATGAATACGAATTTTGATTGCAATATATTAGGTAACTTTTGCTTGACTTTGTAAGTTATGTTTTATTGTGACAATTGAGAAGCGGAGCGACACAAAATAGAACTTATGTCGAAAAATTTCTTGTAGGACCTTTGAAACAAAACTCTTCCGCGACCGCCTGGTCGCATGATCTGGTGGGCTTTCATGCCTTGAAATCAGGGCTGGTGTTATGGCCACAGCTGTGGACTGAAGGCCCTTCTGTACGTTTTCCCTTTGCGCAGCAGTATTTTTCGTGGAGTTTGTATATTTTGCAAACAACGAAGGAAGTGAATTCTGCATGGATTGATGTAAAATCTAGCTGAATAGCACATTTTTCCCGAGAAGATCTGTATAATTTCCGAGAATTTTGTAAGTATCATTGTGATGTCATACCAAAATGACGTGAATTTAAAAACATATAAATCATGAATCTACGTAGAAAGTTGATCTGAAACAACCTTGGTAAAATAGGCATGTCGTTGCGGCAACAAATGTAACCGGCTAGAATGTGCTCTTAATTTTTTGACCAAGACTGTAGTTACTTCAAGTTGACGCTGACTGTTGTGAAGCTCGAGTGAAGCTTGTCTCTTTGTTCTATATAAAATGAAGTTTTCTCCATTATCTTTTAGGCCCTTGCGTTGCTGGCGTCGTTGGTCTCAAAATGCCTCGCTATTGTCTCTTTGGTGACACTGTCAATTATGCCTCGCGTATGGAATCAAGTGGTCTTGCTTTGAGAATACACGTCAGCCCTGAATGTAAAAAGCTCCTTGATCAGTTATGTGGGTATCAACTGGTGGAGAGAGGTCCGGTTACAATGAAGGTACATTGTCAGATTTAATTTCATAATTCATAAAAAGCTAGAAATTCTGAGGGGCTCCGTCGCCAAACAGTAAACAAAACGAGCATTTTTGCAGTTTTATGAAAGGTTTGAAATTTGAGGAGGTCACATCCTAGAATGAGAAATTTGATGACATCGCATCCTAAAATGAGGTGAAATCTAAAATAAATTTTAATGTAGATAAATGTTCAAAATTTTTGAAAAAGTCTGGATAGGTACCTAACATTTCTTTTAAAGGACGCGTCCTGGGTTGTTATAATTGTTGACTATTCAAGAGATAACACTGTCGTGAATGGTGTGTGGTGCTTTTTTCAATTTTTTTCTCTTTTAATCTGCGAAACTCATTACATATGACAACACTTCACGTTGACCTGCACGATGCTGCGAAATTTTACCGCTCACATTGCTAGCCTCCTTATCGCGCCTTCGCACAGTCGTTCAAAATACAAAATGGCGACAGTATTTTTTTGCCTAACTTACGAAAATTCATCATCCAATTTATAAAAGTTGGATGCATCAAAACTTTGAAAGAACTCACGATTGGTGTTCAGTAGTTGGTAAGGTTGCGTTTTAGCAATAATTTTATCAACCCCACACTTGACGTGTACATAGTAGTTTGTATTTTGTCCCGTATTGTGATATTTTAGTTCATGTATAGTTCTGTCCCTTAGGGTGGCTTTGCCCTCCCATCAGCGGAGGGCAGAGTTACCCCTAAGCCGAATTTGCACTTGAGGTGTCGTCCCCAAAGCACTTTAGATATAAGCTCGGCAGCACGACGGAGTTGGATCAATCTGACACTGCTGCGTGCGCCACATTGAAAGATCACCTCAATGGCAAATTTGGCTTCAGTATTATTTTTTGTTGTGTAAAGTTTATTTCAATTTAAAATATTCGTATAATTGTGATGTTGGGTGTGGAGGCAACTCGATAACGTTATGTTTTTTGCCTCCACGTCAACAAAATTAAATTTGAGTTTGTTTTTTCGTTTTAAATTTTAGTGATATAAAAAAAAAACCCACACTTGTCCTTTAAGCCATTCAGCTAGGAGAAATAGTTCATAGAATTTTACACTCATCTTTTTACACTGATCCAAAGATTTAGATCCTATGCTACTTAGCCATTCATTGAACTTAAATTCTCATCGCTTGACTCAATCAGATTTGTATAATTATTTCCTGGACACTCAGTAGGTTCCTGCTGATAAAAGGTGTTACAAAGTATGCCTCGATTTGAAAGAACCACAAGTATTTTATCAATGATTATTACCCTATGGTCAGGGCAGCCACTGTTATGTAAGCAGATTGGTTGAAAAACGTTCGAATGCGACGTAAAGATAGGGCATTATTATTCGGTAAAGCGTGCCCATTACGTAAAAACGCAGCATCGAATTCGAAACACAGATCGGTGCTTCGAACACATCGAACAAAAACTTCGAACAACAACAAGTGGCTTCGTCTGCATTGGCTTCATGCTTTAGGCCAACGATTATTTTGCTTTAAAATCATATTTTTACTTTTTTGAAAACTAGAGGCCTGCACCTTGCCCTGACCATAGAGTAATGAACTATATAATAACTATTTCCTCGGGCAATACCAAAAATATTGATCCTCAGCCTCTGTACAAAACCTTGCAAGCTCAGTTTTGTACTGATGACGGCTTCGGGTTGATATTATCCGGTATTGCCCTCGGAAACAGTTTTTAAAGGCATAGTTTAACTTCTGCTCGAGAGCATTTAGACTGCGTTCACACCATGGCGGCACATTTTGAAAACGGTGAAAAATGTGACAGTTGCAAAGTTTGAGCTAGCGTTCACGATACCGGAACAATTTGAAAACGGTAGGAACTTAGATGGCAAAACTCGTTGCAAGACTTTGATGCTAAAGAAGTGTACCTACACCCTAAGAATCAATCAGTCTCGTTCCAAGATCGTGTTAAAATGTTCTTTTTTCATCATTGTCAGATGTTTACAAGGTGCTGTTTCCAAAATATGCCGGTTAGAGCTCCGTTTTCAAAATCTACCGTTTTCAAAATGTGCCGGTAAAAAATGTGCCGTTTTTGTGTGAACTGGAGGCCTATCCGCCACATTTTCCACTGTTTTCAAAATGTGCCGGCATCGTGTGAACGCAGTCTAAATGTGTCATATTGATCCTAAATATGTCATATTTATCCTAAATATGTTATGTTTATCCTAATTATGTCATATTTATCCTAATTATATCATATTTGCAGGGTAAAGGAACAATCATTACATACTTCCTTGACGGAAAAGATGGTTATGACAAATCACTTCCAGACCTCCGTTTTGCGGCTTCACTGGAGGAGCACTCATTCAAGTGATGCATTTATAATCCTTGCATCTTCCTTGGCTGCCGGAGATCACGTGTCTAATGATATATAACCTTTGTGGATGTATGGTTTGTCATTGAATTCAATTCGATTTGAAACAACTGCGTGATCAAGTTGCAGACATGTGCGTGAAGATGACGACAGAAACTCCGTTGCTGTGACGTTTTCGCGCTAAAATCAGTGGTGCCCAGAGCCCTGAGCCTGCAGTGCGGCTAACTCAGACTGCCAGGTAGCCGGAGCCAATAGCACCGGGTCGTGTGACGGACGTTTGTGAGTAGACTTTTGGTATGAATATAGGGTAGCAGTATCAGAAGTTATCCAACAATTTCGACACGTAAATTATCAGTTAGAGTTGGCTATTATTTAGTTCACTGTTGTTTTAATCCCAAGGGAAGCATTGCAAATTGGGTGTAATTGTGGTAGAGGGTGTGTGAATAATATATGATTCTGAATACGTTATTAAACGTAAGGGAAATGTTTCTCCATAGAGCAACAACAGCCCCTCCTCCTGCCTTCTTTGCAGAACAGAGTCCGAAAAGTTTAACCCTTCTTTCTGCCGGAGAAGCCTTATCATAGACCTTATCACTGCTTAGTACATGAAATGTGCCTTTCCAGTATTTTCTCCAACAAAACCTTTTTCAACACTCAGTCTTCTAAGAAGTCTCCCTCGGAGTAAGACCTGGAGACCGTCCTGATTTCCTTACCCTGTTATACATAGTATTTACCTTAGTCGTGATCTACCCCTGATTTCGGGGGAAATATTATGCCCGAAAATTTAATTCGATGTATCGAATGAAGAGGTATCACAGTTCGTAAAAGATAACTGTCCCACAATATTCACAATTCCAGTGCGTCAAATGGAAACAGCCGTGTTGCTCATGTTTTCTTTTAAAGTGAATGGCCTGAGGCCCCGTTCACACTGCTCCGTTTTCAAATGAAAACGTAGCAAAACTTATCCGTTTTTGCCTTGCGTTCACATTGCTCCGCCTTGAAAACGGAGCTCTTTGAAAACGCTAATGAAAATGCATAAATTTGAAAACGATCCGTTTTCAGTGTGAACGCCAAAAACGGAGACATTTGAAAATGCTGCACATTCCTTTGTTAATAGACTGTTGATTACAATGGCATTCAAAGTCGCGATTGGCGCCTTCTTGATAGCTATCAACAAAGGCTTTGTTTTGAAAGGGGGATTAACAACACTGTTTTGCTGGAGCAATGTGAACGCTAATCGTTTTCATGGCATATTTATTTGAAAACGGAGTAATATGAACGGGCAGCGTTTTCATCGACAAAAACGGATAGAAACGGGAAAGGAGCAGTGTGAACGTAGCCTGAGATGTATAGCGCTTGTCTATAAATAGGATAAAGAAGCGCCTAATCCCAGCTTTGGCCTGGCTTTCTTTCGCAACGAGCTTGATCACCAAATACAGTAGGATTTTTATAAACCTATGTGATCTCATCTTTTAACTCAGGTTATTCACTTAAAAGGCTTTGAGTCCATATAAATAGGGCTCTCATTACCAATATCAACTCCTCTTCAATCATAAAACAGTAGTCATTTAATCTCTGTTGAAGTCAAATCAAAGAACTTCCTTAGGAAAATGCAAAGATTAAGAATTCCTTGGTCTCCACTGCTAATGACTTTAGCACTATTGTGCTAGAACAAATGGCCGTCAGCGTTTTGTCAGCAAGATTTCAGGACAGCGTTAACGCTCAAGTAATTATTTGGACTCAATTCCTTTAAGTTGTTCCAAATCCAAGTCACGACGATTGAATTTAAAAGGATTTGTACCATGTTGAGAGCTTACATATTCGTAGATCAAAGCAATCTAACGATATACCATTCGAAGTCGATTTAGCACACGCACCGTGAACAAAGGATAACAAAAAATAATGCTGTGTTTTAGTGCCTTGTTTGTTTCGTTTACAGAGAAGCCTATTTAACATTTGCATCGTGGAGTTGGAGCTTGTCGTAGCTTTCCTTTGGTCTTATTTTGTTTATCGTCCTTGTTTGATTCTATATCGATTTTACAGACAGAGCAGAAACTGCGCACGCATGCGCGAAAAGTCGTAACTTTGAGCCCCACTAGCTCCCTGCAACAGATCTCAAAATTCGGCAACACTTGATATTTTGTTCCTTAGGCCTTGGACTCTTGATTTATCGTTTCAACGAGCTTATCCATCCAAACACTTCCTTATCTCAGATTGCTCGATGACGTCACTTTACGCAGTTTCTGCTCTGTCGATTTTACATAGATACTTTCATCGTTGCTCCAAGATCGTAGCTAATTTTAACATGTAGCTAATTTTTATTTTGGCTTTAGACAAATTGGACCTCCGTGCCTCGAACCCTTCTCCGTAACACATATGACCTTCAAATGACAAGTCAGGGGTTGGTATGATGATAAACACAACAAAGCAGACTTACCACCTACTTGCGCGAATTCTTACTTTTATTTCACACTTCGAACTTCCCAACTGCCGTCAGTGCCTTGAGCAATCTGAAAATTTAGGCCCAATCTGGTCGCTGTGTCGCCATTTTCTTACCTAAACACACGATAAAGAGGCCAGCAACGAGTAAGAGACAAGAAAAAGACAGGACAGGCTCGTTTTCGTTTGAGCAAAATGACGTCATTTCGTTCAAATCGCTGATTTGAATACTCAGTGACAGAAAGAGAGAAGGCAAAAATAGTAGAAAGAAGCATGATACGCCATTCATAGCAGTATTATCGTGTATTTTATCAACACCGGACTTGCCCTTTAAAACAGGCCAACTAACACAGGCTACTCTTGTAGCGGATCCAAAAACGAGGCATAAGACACTTTTACACTGATATCGGTGCAGTTTTGAACCACGACAAAGTTGGTATGGTGGAAGAGCATATTTACTGCTCCAGGACAAGATCCTTTTATAGATAGAAGGAACAATAGTGTTTTGTCACGGATCCAAAGCTGTACCAGAGCAGTGTAAACAAGGACTTGTTTTGACGAATGAGTCTGAGAACTGCTTCTCAACTTTCACTTCCAAAGTCTCCGGTTATCTATGCTCCGCTTCTTTTCTAAATCGACGAAGATTCAGTTAGTAAGAGCAGTTTGCTCATTTGGAATGAAATATAGATGAGCCAAATTTGAAGGGATTGTTTAAACCGAGAAGTTCACAGAACATTCCTTTTCCAAGTCAACGATTGTGGGAAAATTTGCTTCTTGATGAAGTTATGTAGCACAGAGGGCTGCATATTGCGAATGTGATCGTCAAATTTGCGATAATACGTAGCAGGAATTATCATGCTTTTCCCGAGATTTCTCTTTTTCCCTAGTTTGAAATTTTAATGTTTGCTAAATGTTGTCCTTGGATTGCAGCTTTCCTAGGATCGCTACCTAGGACGCAAAACGGGCTATCAGTTTAAGACACAACCATTAGGCCATCTATCAGGTGTTAAAAGGTAGCTTAGTTCCCTTCCAATTGTTCTAAAAAGCCATCCCCCCTTCAGACTCCCCCGTAGTTTGTTCATCTATATTGTATTTTCAAGTATGCTTTGATCTGTTTTTAGCATGTATGTGTTCACGTATTCTATCTATATGCATGTTTTAAGTTTCTGAACTAAAAGTCGTTACTGGATTACATGGGATGTACAATTTGCCCGTCTTTGTCACCCTTTGTTCTTTCAATTCACAGCGGCTGCTGAGAAGAAAGGAGGGTCTGGCTTTGCCAGAGGATTTGTTGGGAATCGTCAGCTAGTTCCAACGTAATATCATGGGTAGTTATACACAGCAGTTATGTTTCAGTGTATTTGCTGCTGCGGAGGGAAATTTTAAATGTTTCTGCGGAGGTGGTATCGGTGTTCCTCCTTCTCTTACGCTAGCTCCTCCGTAGTAGCAAATAATTTCATCCTCCGCAAAATAACAAAGGGGTAATGGAGCACAATTGCGGTGTCTAACCACCCATGATAATTTTACTACCGGGTGAGCCAGAACGTCAAAAGATCTCGCTTACAAAATTCATAGGACTGAAAAACCGAAATTTTTGTGTCATTCTTCTCGTGTTTTTATGAGCACTGAAAATAGAGGTTGGTCAAACGCTGCACTAAGTAGGGCAACTTTTGGTTTGCAAGTGATGGAAATTTCGTTGCCACAGAATTTGTTAACGCATGGAATGATAACATTATAGCGATAGGCCTACACATGCATGCGTTGCCGTTTACAAGCAATGAAATGTGTCAATTTCTCAGCGAATTAGCATCTTGTACCCAGGGTAGCATTTTTGTTCCTGTATGCAATCTATGGAACCAGTGGTAGTTTGCATCGAATCTTTGCAAAACTTTAAGGCCCTGTTTGCATGACACTGTTTTAATTTCATATCATTAACACGACACCACCGTTTCGTCTTGCACTGCAATGGTTTCACTGTATGCTTTTTTTAATTGATACCGGATTGAAACGCAAAAGCGGTATGTAGCGTATTGGATTGGTGCGTTCTCGTGAAAACATGAAGCCAATCCGATAGGAAAGGAAACGGGATCGTGTAAACGAGGCCTAAAACCAAATGTTTGAAATGTCATCCCGTTTTTCTTTCAACTGAATTGCTCTAAGGGAAGTTTTTGCAAATTGCAATACTTTAAGGAAGATGATTTTCAATATCAATTTCATCTTGGAATTACAGCAATTGTCTACGTTTGTTGAAAGGGTATACAAGAGGAGACGTCTGAAGCTTTTGACAAAACAAGAAACACTCTTATTTCTGAGGGTCTACAGGATGGTTACAAGCCAGCTACCCTGGGAGGCTCTGGTACCCAGGGTACAAGCCAGCAAGTACCAGACCCGTAGTAAGCGGGGGACAGATAGAACTCAAGTCCGCCCCCCCCAATGATTTTGAAAGCAATGGTGCTACGTACCCATTAATTGGATGTATTGTTCTCTATTATTTAAGAGCAGTCCCACCCCCCCCCCCATCAACAGCTACTTCCAACGTCCTTGGCAATTACAACAGTGCAAGTTTGTTGCTTTTATGATTTGTGGTTTAACAATTTAATAGAGGCGACAACTTTAAAACTGGTAGACACGACACGACACGACACGACACGACACGACACGACACGACACGACACGACAGTTAATTACACGACACGACAGTTAATTACAGAATTGTTTGATTCTGAATTTTTTGTTGTTGTTGACTTAAGACTAAAGTTTTCCTTCGATCAATTCAGTTGTAACGATAGGACAAAAACATCTCATTTGATTCATTCTGAAGTTTTGCAGATTGGTTCGACGCGGAGCAGATTGGAGTAGACAGGGGACTGGGGACAAGGCGCGCTTTTGGTTGCAACTGCAACAACATTTCCAATTTGTGGCCTTGGCATCACAGCAGAACCACAAGACAGGAGGAAGATCCACGCAAAATGCAGAAACTTGCGAACATTCAGGAAGAATACATGGTTGAAATTGCACAAGCGTTTAGTTGGACTACCAGGTCGATGGGCTGTTTGTGACGAAAAGATGTTTCCTCTTTGTCTTACATATGGGAAATTGTCAAAAGTGCAGCATCTCAGCGGAGCACCACCACTCGGACTCACTTCAGATTAGGGTCAAAGGCACAACCTCAGCATTGAGTAAATCTTTATCGTCAGAGGCACAGCATAGGTAGCACAACAGAAGGAAGAGGGGCATGTATGGGTTCTGCCCAGCTCAATCTGTCAATGGCCAAACAAAAGATGCGAGTAAGATGCGATGCGAGTGCTCAGCAAACAGACATCCCATCAGTAGGCATGCAATTATTCTTTCTGCAATCTCCTGGCAGTTTTACTTTCATATTTCTATCCTGCATCTTTTCAAAATGTTAAGCCTGCATTTTGCAATGGGTGCTATGGGCTGATAGTCGTCTATTCAAACTAGTTAGTAGCTTAGCTAATCTTGTTAATTAGGACCAAATTTAAAATCATGGAACGATACATTCTTTTGATAAGAAACTGAGGAAAGCAACTCTCATATCACCAAAAATTAAGTAACTCCAATTTTGACAAAATTCAACAACTTCAGAAACTGTTAAGTTTGATAAAGGAAATCCCGGCAATCCCCACTAAGGAATTAATTATTTCTTTTGTCACAGCAAGAAATATCTAAATTTCCCTATAGTTTTTGCATGGAAATTTTGGGGAAACAGACAGTTTTCTGTGGGAAATTGAAGGGAAACGGAAATTTCCATTTCTCACTAAGGAAACTGTTGGGAAAGTGTCTGTTTCCCCTAAATTTCCAACTCAAAGAACATGGGGAAATGTCACAATTTTTTGCAGTGTGTTTTATTGGCGTACTGTCAGGAACACAAAAATTCAACTTTCCATACTGGGGAAACCCTTGATATATTTTTACTTTATTTCCACTTGTTTCATTGCCTGCACCAAAGTGGGGCTTTGAAGTACTCTGTACGTAAATGATATTTGGAGAGAGCATGATGAAATATTTAGAGAGTGAGCTTGAAGATTGTTATGGAATCTTTAAGAAACTCAAAATAAACTCTCTAAGTACTCAAAGTCTGATAATTTTAAGAAAATTTCAGTTACTAATTCCAGTTCTCAGTTTCTTATTAAAGATGTGTGTATAGCCTTGATATTTTTAGCATCAGATATAATCAAACTAATACTTCTGGGTTGTTTAGTGGCGATTCTGACCTCAATTTGCATTGTTTCTTGATATTTCAAGTTGAAAGTTAGCCAATATTTTTGGGTTATTGCCATGTTGCCAGGAACTTTCTTGGACTGACTACTCTATTTATATGTGCTAAGTGCCCCCATTGGTCTTGAACAAACATTTAGAGATTGATTTGTCCAAAAAGTCAAGCTTGGTTTTTGAAGTGAAATGCTAGGTGTTCAAAAGGTTCCCTTATTTGAATCACTGAACAAGCAGTGATATATTTTACATGATACTTTTTGAATTTCAGGTCTCATATGTTTCTTATATAGTGAGAAATAAACTTCAAATCAGGGCTAAGTTTCCTAAGTTCCTTACTAGAAAAATCATGTACTATCAATGAACGACTCATAACTCAGACACAAGCTGTATGACTGTGATGCAAAATATGCAATTTTGATTCTGTATTTGTCAATTTTTCTTCGAAGAAAAGCTAAAGTTATTCCTTGAAGGTGCTTTTTGTATCATTTGCATGCAAAACTCTTGTTTTCATTTTGAATAGATACAGTTTTTACTCAATTGGAAAGCTGAAAATGTAATCCATTCTTAAGTCAGTAATCTTTAAAGCGTTTTCAAACCTGAGCCTGTTTCTTATCAAAGGGGGTATTATTTTGAAAATCAGGGCTGATGTTTCTTGAATTTGTGTTCCATATATGCTGGATACTATTATATGTGTCCCCAAAGGGTATTTTCATTTGAACAAAAATCCAAAAATCTATTATCAAACTTACTGTAATATTTCCTTTTGATCTCCTTTGTTAGTGATCCAAATACATTTAAATGATAAAATTTTGCCTTCGTTGATCAACAGTATGAAATGATAGGTTTAAAAACCTTATTCTTAGGGGATTCTGAGCTATACTCTTTCAGCAACATGATAAATCTTGCTTGAGAGGCAATATTTTTTAGATTTTTCATTGTCAAGTCTATAATGATAATTTGCATTTCTTTTGACATTTGTGACTGAACTAGCGGCTTAGGATACCAAAATCAGTTAACTAATTAATCATCAGTGCTTTTTAGAGTATGCTTCAAACCAGGGAACCCTGGAAATAACAAACTTTGCTGATTTTAAACCCAATCGCAAGATCAGTTGTACTCATGAAAATTGTGGCCTTTCACCTACTTACCAGTGGAAGAAATTTAAAAGTTGGCAATAGAATCAAATTTTAATGATTTTTCTAATGAGTACTTTTTAGCACACCCCAACCGGAAAGCCTATTTCCTTTGTTCTAAATGATAGATGTAAATTTTCTTGCTATTTTGATTCATCATTTTTCTGAGAATTGACAACTTAGTTTTGGTTATTTTGGCTATCTGGATCCCTTTCGCCATCGTCTTAGGTACGTATTAAGTTGTTTGGGACACATGGCTGAATAAAGACAATCCCTGTCTGACAAAATACTACTCCCTGAAACAAGGGCAGATTTTGTAATACAATAAGATCAGCATGAGTGATAGGACACCCAGTGTGTAGCAGTTTGAAATTTATATCAGAAGTAAGACAACTTAACTTAGCGTTTTTTTGTTTTGAACTTATTTTTACTTGGTTTTCAACCACCTCTCACTGTTTTGTAGTTCTGAAATTTTCAGTACTGAGCAACCTTAAATCCAGATCCCCCTTGAGCTTTATCATTGCAGGTGGATCTGCACTTAAGGTGGCTCACTACTGAAAATTTCAGAATCACGAATCAGTGACAGGGGGTTGTATACCAAGTAGGAATAAGTTCAAGACACAAAATCACGAAGTTAATGTGGCTTGCTTCTGATATAAATTTCAAACTGCTGCACTCTGAGTGTCCTATCGCTCATCAGGCCAAATGAACGTACACACTTGGGAATTCACATCTTTATCTGCTGATACACTTGCCAGTCATCTGCATCAAGCTATTCATGGTAAGATGTTCTTTTCTTGACTTAAAGGTACATTCCGCAACAATCAAATGCTAAGATTCATATTGTTACCTCGATCGAGAAGCAGGTTAATATCAGCTCTCGAAAATGGTTTTCTTTCGTCGATCGCACTTCTCAAATGCGAGATAGGAGAAAACATTTGGTTCAGTTTCATTTTTGGTACCCTATCATTTTTGCGCGTTGTTGTTGGCGAAAAAAAGTTCCATATTTTCGTTATTGTCCGTCGATGGTCGTCGGCGAATCCCAATTATCTCATGGAGCGTCGCTGGTTGAATCAAGCGTGAATATCCTGTTGCATTCGTTCATTTGTGTGCCCACCGTCGACAACGGGCAAGAGAAGTGATCGGCTTTACCGACAATTCATAAAGCCTCTAAAGTAATTTAATCCTTTACAACTAGAAACAAGGGATATAACTATCCGATGATTTGCGCTCTGGTCAAATTCAATTTTAGATATGAATTTTAATCAATGCACAAAAATCGCCACTTAGAAGTGAAAACTACGGTTTAGTGCTTATACAATGTATAGGCTGGCGAGCTGATTTTAATGAAATAGGCTCTATGTCTTACACGCTATTTCCTTCACAAAGAAGGAAAAATAGGACAACCTCCAATGATTCGTAAAGAGACACTATATCAAGCTACAAGAGTCAATGGGACGCGTGATAGTCTGGCTTACTCGCGAAGGGTTGCAAAATCTTTGTGGACTTTCGTTCCGTGTTTCCGATGTTTACGTTCATTGAATCGAAGTGCGTGACCAATCAGTATATTGGCTTTTAGGGGCACAACAACAGGAGCTATTGGCAGTCTGTAAACCACGGAACAATGAAATGACGGAATGACACGACGAAATGCCGGAATCAACTGACGAAGTTATACAAGAGTGTAAGATATCTATTTCGTACGCTCCTACTGACTATACGTTAACGACATACGAATGCTACAAGTTGCCTTTTTTCTCAATGGAAAACCAAAACTTTGGTAACACCCTGGGTAACACCTAAGTGATCAAATTCTTCCGACTTAAATAAACTCTTGGTCTGCTCCCAAAAATCAATGAAACTTAGCACTGATTTGTAAATCGCTAAATTCTTCAGCTAATCTTCGCAAAAGGGGGCTTTATCCCTGCCCCATTCCAGTCTACTGTAGATGCCCTTATTTTCAATATATCAAACTGCACTAAGTAATTTTTGATCACGAATTCACGAGTGGATAGAATCAAAGTCATGCCATTGCGTGTATGAATAAGCCAAATAACGCTTCGCGTACTGATATGGGGACAGGGGTTTCTTCATGCCGTGCCAAACGCACAGGGAATCCCCAACTTTTCTTGTTTTTGTAAAGCCACGTTACGAAAGTTTTGGTTTCCATTTAGAAGAAAAGAAAATTAGGACATTCGTATCGTGTTAATACGTTTAGGAGGAGCCTACCACCAGAAATATTACACTCTAATGTGCCGTCATATTATTCCGTCGTTTCCTCATTTCGTTCCGCCGTTTCGTGATTCCATGGTTTACAGACTGCTGGTGTTATTGGCTATGACGCAGTTACTCTCAGGTTGACGCAGACAATATTTGTTCCATTGTTCACAGGGCTCAATTTAATTGGCTATAATAGCAATCCTTATTGTCTGAAGAGCTACATAAAACCTGTACGTTACATCCAGCCTGTACAAAGCAATCTTCCAATCAACAACCTCGAATTAGACTCTGGTTCACTGATTTCGAGCCTATTTCAAAGATTTGCTGCTTGCAGCGCAAATCAATAACGATTGTCAGTGAGTGCTGCGCATTGTATTGTTTGCACAGGTCCATTCCCTGATTCCGCAGTTTACACTCATTGAATTGTGATGCATGACAAATCGGTATATTGGCTTTGAGTCAATTAACAATAGGAGAACAGAGAGGTGACGTAAATGTTCTTTTGCTGCCGATAAAAGAATTCCAACCATTCCGATGCCATTTCAATAGCCGCTGACCGAAGTCACTGCAAAATTGTTGAAAACAGACAGAAAAACATACAAGCATCGAGAATCGATCTCGCCCAGGGAAGCTACTGCGCAGGAATAGGTGGCTGCTGCGCAGCAATCATTGTCAAAATTTGCTTAAGATTGCATGTGGCCAAAAGCAGTAGTTCAAAAAAATAATTGCCAAAAGACTGAATCTTTTTACCCAAAGAAGTCATACGGTTGAAAGTTAAGTTATCGAAAGCCTGTCCAAATCCCATTTGGTTTGCCCTGAAACAATTGTGAAACAACAGAAACGATGGACCATGGGACCGTTGCCAAAAATGCCATTTAGAGGCCTCTAGTATCAGTTTTTGCACAAATTTGAATTTCAGAGACTTATAACTCCATGAATTTGTAGCGGATTTGCAAGATTCTGATGTCAGAAATTAATTTAAAATCTCAGGAGATGGGTTACTTAACCAAATGACCATTCAGCATATCGTTATTTTTTATCATTTAATCAAACGTTGAACAATTTTTCTGAGACACCCTGTATAATAACATTAACCGAATTTATCTACTGACATAAATCCCAATTAATCAAGGGCTCCTTTTTTGAAATGTTGATAGTTGAGATAATATCAGGGCCGAAGCAAATAGGGGGCTGGGGGAGATGCACTCCTTCAAGGAGACCACTGGTCAGAAATTGTGCTTTCCGGTCGGATTTTTTGTGATTTAAATGTTTACTTTTGGAAGATTTTGAGGAGAAATAATGCATAAGAGAATGAGTTTATTAGCGTTGACAGATAGATTCTAAGAAGAATTAGCTACTGAATTTATGGCGAATTTTGATTGGTATGGACTAATTGTGTTGATTACAAGGTTGGATTGCGAAATATGGCTAAATTTTTAGTCAGTGAGGAGTTAGCTCATGATGCATATATTTAACGTATGTTCCTACAACTGTTGTTGTTGCTGTTGTTGGTGATGGTTTTATCGTCGGAAAAGTTTGGTTCTTCGTCCCCCCCCCATGCCATCATGGCTGGTATCAGCCTTGGCAAAAATGTTTGTAGAACTATGGATTTGTATCCAGCAGATCGGGCAGCGTTCCTAGATTTTAAATTCCGGTACGTTTATGCATTGGAAAAAATTGTTTATTGCATTTGTACAACAATTCATGGAACTTAATACAATAATTATAGAGTACTATCTGCACCACGAATTTCTTGCTTTAGCGATTTGATTTATGAAAAGCATGTTTGACAATGTTCTTAATGCATATTTAATCAATTAGCATTTTCTTGTCAATTTCTATGATGAAGTTCAATCATATGTCTGGTGCTTGTATAAACAATTTACAACCTTCGACGATTCTGAATCAAATTAGTACGATGACCTTCAAAATTATGATGTTCTGTCTTCCAGGAGGATGCACTCCGGCAGAAGTCTATACCAAACTTCAGTGCAGCCTTTATCGATCGGAAGATTGAGATGCTGATTGCTTGAAAATTGTCAAATTCAAACCAGAAAAAGACACAGGTGAGTAAATCTTGCTGTGACTCCGTGTCTTGCAAGGCAAGTTGTAATATTTAGCAGTTTTGTTGTCGCTACCATTGTTTCTGAGACACACAGTTATCGAAGTTTGAAATCAATAATCGTCATGACGAAGAAGATTCTGGATTCAAAATGACGAGGTGAGTTCTGTATATTTAAACTTAGATATCGTGATTTCGAAAACTTGAGTGAAAGCAAAACTGGAACTGAATTTCAAAGTATGTTGGGACGCACAAAGAAACAAGTGCTACTTAAGTTTAAACTTCGAAGAATCTTGATTTTTACGAGTAAATCAAACCGTAGAAACTGACGTCTTTTAAACTAATTTACTTAACATATATAGAACCAATTCTAAGCAAAATTTATTCAATTTGAATTAACTCGAACGTTCTAAATTTGCATCAATTTCATATGCAGTGTTAATTTCAAGTGATACAGTAAAGCATGATTCCTTTCGGGATCTCAGCTTTGTGAAGTTCCTATTTATTTGCTGTTTTAAAGAAAACGTAAAGATGAAGCTAGTAAAAATATGTAAAATTCTGTGGTTAACAGTTTATACCTAATCTGTTCGTTAGCTACTAGTGATATTGCTGGAAAGTTTGCCCCTTAGAACCAAAAGGCGTATTACTATGTAAAAATCTCGTGCACCATTGGTAAAGATTTTTTTTCGAGAAAAAAGCGTAAAAAATCTGTTAAAGTCATGTTGTTTTAAATATTTCGTACGCCTTTTGGGAAGAATGATACACACCTCGCCTAGGGCACTCAAAGAGAGCTAGAAACAAGGGCAGAGGCTTTATATAGCCAGAGTTTCCTGCAAATTTTCATTTTTCAAGGATATCCTACAAAAGGAAAACAAACAGATGCGATGATAGCTGCGAAGAACATCCATTTCAGTCACACTAATCTTCAGTTTATGGCGATATTTTGGTTGAAGATTGCTTCTCGCCATTAAGGGAGCTGTCATAAAGTATGGAACAGAGGGGGGCGGAAGGGATTTGACAGGGTCAGCAAAATTATTGGATGAAAAATGTTGGGCTAGTGAAATATTTCAAGTGATAAGCATGGGCCATGAAAGTATATGTTTACAATATTTTACAATTGTTTTAAAGAGATCCAGCATCATTTTTACTGCTCTCTTGATCATTAGCATATTCCTCCATCTCAATTCTAATACAGTATTATCTTCAAACTCTTCCTTACTTTCTTAAAACTTTATACCGGAGGTTGCAGAAAGTCGGTATCGAGAGCATGATGCACAGGAAGAAAATTGAACTGTACAGTATAGAAGTTTCTAAATTTCGAAACCCTGGGGTCATCAAATTATATTTGCAGGCATTTAGGGGCTAAGTAAACAGTTCTTGTTTCTTGCATTGGGCTACATAATTTAACGACAAATTTTGAAATCCCTTCCGCCCCCTTCTGTTCCATTCTTTATGACAGATCCCTAACTACAAAGAATAGCAAAGGAATCGTGAATTTCAAGACGGTTGACATCTCTTGAGAATTCAGAAATATCCTTCTATTGAAACTGCCGACATTGAAACGTCTTCGTTTGAATGACCTTCTAAAAGAATAGAACGTAGAAGAGGAATGAACGAGCCTCTGTGGGTAGATTCATCATAAACCATTTTATCCGTCTAACAATTGTCTGAGTCATTGTTGTATGAAGTTTGGAGTGAATCCTTTATATATTTTTATGCGAAATATTCGATTGAGTTGTATTGTAGCGACCCTAACTACTGTGCGCAGTCGAAAATCCTATGAATTATATTACGATCGATCGATTAAGGCTCTCTTTAAGACTGTTAAAAGGTCAGTTGTTTGCAAGCAAAGCTGCAAAGTATTTTCAAGGAGGTCTTTTGATTATGGATTATGAAGTTTGCCCAAGAAATAGCGATTTACCAATTTGACCGTAAACCTCGCAGATTTTTAATATTTAATCTTTTTCAGGAAGCAGAATAGAACAAGTTTTTTTCTATTGAATGTGCACATGGAATGTTTACTCGTTTAGCTAAAAATGCAAGTATACACTGTTGTGAATTCCGGTCTGCAGGTATTGCTCTTAGGAAAAGCTTTCCCTAACAGAAGTTTGTATTTTTTCGAACTATTAATGGCAAAAGATTGTCTGCTATGAAACACAAAACTTGCTGTCTGTGTTTATACATAACTCATTCACCAAGTGAGTGAAAAACGAAAAAAAAACTCCGTATGAAAGGCTACGGCTTTCTCGATATCAAGATGAATGTATTGGCAAGCATATTATCAAATTGTGGACATATTCAAATCCATTTTGAATTTACCTAAGTGAAACCGGCCACTCCGTCCTGAAATTATAGGGATTTTCCCCGGAGGGACCTTGACCTAAGTTTGTGCAGGGGTTTGCCCACGAAAAATTTTTTTACCTGGCTCCAGAATTCCTCCTTCAAATGATAGCCCATTCCAGCAAAAATTGGTCAAAGTATACTCCAAACACAAAAGTTTGACTCAATAGCAGCTAGATCCAACAAAGTTTCCTTTTTTGATAGGTTTTGACAACCGGCTTTAGAAAAACTGCCTTCTCTTGATACCCCGTTCTGCAAAATAGGTGAAAACAATACCCTGAAAAACGGCACATCCCTGTCGGATAGATATACTAAGTACCTCCTCCGGGGGGATTTCTCGCGAAAGTCCCTTCAAGAAAACTTCAAACAGGCCCAAAATCACGACCAAATTCTCCCTGATCTTTCTGCGCAACAGTAATAACTTCCACACACTTTAGCACGTTTTAGCCTCATGGGAGAATAGGAGTGCTTGGCATAATGTTATGGTTCCATGCCAAAGGAAAGAGACGAGCTGAAGCATCTAAAAGTCATTGCTAGGAGACAGAAATTTGGTCGTGAGTTGAGACGAGTTTCACACACTTTAGCACGTGCTATCCTCTTGGGAGGATGAAATTATGCCTAGCATAATGTTATGGTTCCATCCCAAAGGGAAAAGGCGAGCTGAAGCATCTAAAAGTCATTTCTAGGAGTAAAGATTTGATCGTGAGTTGAGGCCTTATTGAAGGTTCTTGACAGAGCCCTTTGCAGAAATGGCTTATAATTTCAGAACGGGGTAACCGATTTGGTAAAATTTAAATTTATGGTGAGGCAAATTACGAAATTTATTTGAACATTTTCACTACTGAATAAATTACTTACCAATAGATTTGCCCCGATATCATGGGAGCAACGGTCTCGCAAACTCGGATTGTTAATTTTACTCACTCCGTAAAAATGTTGGAATGAGTTATTATGAATTCTGGCCTTGCATGCATTGCTTTTAGCAGCGATTCCCCCGGCAGAATGTCGTACTTATTTACCTAACCATGAATAGCAAAAGATTCTCTTTATGACATTCAATCCATAAACGATTTCATCCCAAGCTTTATAGCCATTCATTCATTAATCTTGTCAACTAATTGAAGTATTCGGCTCATTAAAGGCACGCATACGAAAAGGTCACGTGATAAAATTTTAACATACTTTGCTGCTCTTTTATACCCACATTCGCAATAGGCCTAACCACGTAGCTAAAGCTATGTGCAGTGCAAAAAGTGGCCTGGATTTTCTAGAAATGTTTCTCGCCCTGTTACTAGAATGATGTGGATTGATTGTGCATACACCATACCTTTTACTGCATGAGAAGCACATCTTTCCCTATAGCTCGTCAGAAGTTGCAAATCCTGCGTTATTTTTTCTTGAAATCTTACTCAAAATGTAACGGAAACGATGTACAGTAAAGTTCAGCCTTTCAGAAATGGCATTATAAGAAACTCAGACCTGATTTCCCTGAATAAGATACCTCTCTACAAGAAACTATCCAGGCTGATTCATGTCCAGTTTCTTTTACAATGGTACAAAGTAATATTATAAGGTGTAAGTTTGAATATGTCTCCGTAGGTCCCAATTCTCTAGAAGCAAGAATGATAGTTTTAAGACCAACTTGTTATAATTTCAGGAAACTTTCAGTACTGGCTCAAATTATTAGATCTTTGTACACCACTGCAGATTTTTAAAACGTGTCCTGAACAATGTTGATAGCTGCTTGGAATATAAAAGTGTTTCTTATACCATGGTATACACACCCTGTTTTGAAGAGGTATATCTTAACATAAGAAATCGATCAGGCTGTTTTTTTTGTAACAGCCTGACTTTACTGTATACTAAAGGCGGGACTTCACTGTATGCTAAATTTGCATAAACCGTTGTCATTTCTGCATGAGAAACATGTTTTCCCTATAGCTCCTCAAAAGTTGCAAATTTTCCGTTATTGGTTGGATACCTTACTCTGAAAATGTGTGCACACCGTTTCCATTACTGCATGGGCTCGAAACATTTCCATACTTTCCTTTATTTGATTTTAACCCTACCCATCCTGTTGCCGAAAAGCTGTGTCCCCTTTGCTGCGTTAGAAGCACATTTTCCTTTAACCTCGAGAAAGTGGCATATGTTCAGTTGTTGGCTAGAAATCTTTCGTTTACAGAGGAACATATTTTGTGAAATGGGATGCTGGGACTTTTAAATTTCTTTTCTATCTTGGTTCCAAAGTCTGTCTCAGATAAAATTTGTCAGAAAAATCTCAGACTTTGAAGTTTTGGCATTAGTAGTTTTGCGTTATCTCAAATCTCATGGGTTGTTTATTTCGGGACGGACTACAGTTTTGTTTCAAGGAATTTCTCATAGATTACCCCGACAATATATCTTACTATTTCGCAATCTTAACTCTAGATAATGGATGTGGCTGGAAGCAATTATAAAAGACGTTAGTGGTATTAAGATCCATTAATCTCTCTATGTGGATGATCTGTTTGAACTTACATTTTCTCAAGATGATCATCAACAACAGCAGATGACCTTGAGATTTACTGTGATTCAACTACGACAATCATGGTGGAAAATTTAACGAGGCTTGTGTTTGAGAGGAAATCAGTTCTTGAAGGTTTGTACTGGTTTTCTTAATCGACGATTGCGCGCTGAAGATGGCAGCAAGGAGCCTTTCCTTTTACCAAGATCATGCCAAGATGTATTGTGCTCTGTAATCGAGCTCCTATAGAATCGCTATGGATTCGCAATTAGAACGCGATACATGTTTCTCCCTGCCATCTTTAGCGTAATCGTGCTGATTATGTGTAGAGGTAAGGTACCATGTACTACAAGGATTGAGGGCTAGAGAGCAATTGGAAACGGTGATGGAGGCTTAGGGCGAAACCCCGAGAAAATTTTTTGCGACCACGCCTTCCACTTTTGCTGTAAAAACGATCAATGCTCTTTTTCATGAAAATGCCTTGTAAAATACATTTATTATCACCATCATTGAAGTTTTCATGAAGGCACAGGAAGTATACATAAAGAATGTTGTGAAACCGGGCAGGGACTGCGAAGCATATCTTGGACTGAGGGGCCTAGAAAGCAGTCAGAAATTTTGGGGGGATCCCCTAAATTTTTTTGCCACCACGCCTTCCACTTTAGCTATAAATGCGAACAATGCCCTTTTTCGTAGCCAAAAACGCCTTGGTAAAGACATTATCAGCATATCCAAACACTAAATCACCAAGAAAGCATCATAAATTGAATTGTGCTCCAGTTTCATTTGATATTGAAGACTCAGAGCTCACGGAGGGAAGGCCCTAGAATTAAAGCACTGCTTTGGTCGTTGTAACCTTAAGATTTTCGCAACCTCGTGGAATTATCATCTCTGAAAAGTAGATGAAGATATCCTGCGCAGAAGGTGTGGAGCTCAAGAAGAAAACATTGAACATTTGTTTCATTGCCAAGATTTTAAAGAAAAACCTTTGAGCTCAAAACATTTACTGAAAACTGACTCAACAAACTCAGGAAGATCTTTGAAAAAGTGAAGAAATTTTTGACATTAATAGAAAAAAGGAAAACACATACATTCTCCCAAATAAAAAACGCCTGTGTTACTGTTACGTTTAAAGTAACTGCTCTGAATTGGAGAATTAGGTTGTTATTATTATTATTATTACTATTGCTTATGTACTCAGCGAGCAGTATCCTTTCAAACGCCGGGCGTTTTTTATACTCACCCGGTAGAACAATGTCCTTTTCACCAATTTTCGATCGACCGAATAGTATTGGAGAAATCAACTGTTTTCTGAGAAGAGTGGTTATGCGAAGCGACTACTCGCTGTTCAGTGGACCGGAAAGCAGAGTTACCTTAACTCGTCTGCAAAAAACTCCTGTAGCATACAAGGACAGATTTTGTAAGACGATAGCATAGTGACTTTTGATTGACTCCGGAAATCAAAGGGTTCAATAATTGCAGAGAAAAGTGAATCCCCTCAAGAAGAAGTTCAAAACAAACAAAACCGTAAAGTTGCCCCGAAACCAATAGCGCAAACTGTCGCCTTGTGCACGCGAGAAGTCGTTTGTAAGAGAAGCCTTGAGCTCCTAGCGAAAAAAGAAGGATACATGGAACGAACGATCTGCGGTGCGGATTTTGATTATTTGATTCAGAAGCCAGCCGAGGAGTAATTATTTCATTTAAATGCAAAATATGGGAGAATGTCAGTGCCCTCTTCTCCGCTCCTGAATCGAGTAAACAAAACTGCGAGAAGGATCTTTAGGTCTATCCTTCTTCTGTTGCCAGAAGCTCGTCAATCCCCTTAAGAATCATCTTTCGTGTGCACTAGACGAAAATTTTTCCTACTTGTTTTAGGGCAATTTTCACGGCCTTGTTTCTTTTGAATCTCTGGTTGGGGGAATTTCTCTTGTCTGTAATCGCTAATGACTTTAAATTCCCGTGTCAATCAAAGATAACTGATTCTATTGCTCTACGAAATCTGTCCTTATTCCTCTAGCCAGAATGTGGTTTCTTTCTAGGCAAGCAAATTTGAGATAAAAGAAGGAAGCACTGTTGACTGCGGTAAGCCTGGACAGAAAACAAGTTTGCACGCAAGAGCGGAACACATAGTGGTCTGTGGTGGAGCAGTGATGTTGTTTCGATAACAGAGCTGACATCGTACCGATCTAGGTGCTTTGAAGCAGGTATTTCAATGATTATTTTGACTTTTCTTCAAGTGAATGACATTAGCTTTATGATGCCTGTCTAGCAGGGGCAAATTTTGCAAACAAAGGGTTAACGTTTCCGAAAAGACAAAGCGATTTGCCTTTCTGAACAAAAGATTTCACACCTCTGAATGCACTCAATCCACTCAAAATAAATAGAGAAAGAAAAGCGTTATGGTTGGCTGCATAGAAGATATGAAATCTATTGTTGAGGCTGTCAAATCTCTTTATCTTAAACAGAACTGTATACTTTGTCTTACAAAATTCACCCTTGCTTACCTCTCTGTAAAAAGGGCAAAGAGAAACCAAAACTTACCATTGTTCTTTGGCTTTATTTTCTTTCACCACACGCTGGATTATCAAATACAAAGGGTATCTAGAATTCTACGAGATCTCAAGCTATATCTCGTAGCCGCTATAAACAGGCTACAGAAAGCGCCTACCCATCCATTGTTTCCTTTGCTCCGCAATGAAGCCACACTTGTCAAATTTATCAAATTCAGTAGATTACATTTTGAAGTTAGCGTGAGCCAGCTTTTAACTATGTCGATTCCCTTTCACTCAAGTTATTCACGTATATATTTACGTCAGTAAACGCATATTTATACGTGTTCGCCTTGCATCCACACAAACGGCGTTTTAAAGCTAATGTGCAAAGCATCGGTTTCAAATCTTTGAAAAGTTGGGTATAAAATTCTATGACCTATTTCTTTGAACTGAACGGCTTTAAAGAAACTTGAACTTTTTTCCAGTAAATATGCCAATGGACTTTTCTGAAATCTTCAGTGATTTCATAATTACACTGTTTTTTCTTCTTGTTGAAGAATTCAAGAAAATTTTCGAAAAAGTCTGAAAACTGTCGTAATTTCTAAACATGTTGACGAAAGATCAAATGATTTTCAAGAAAACCATAGGTTTTGGATGCCTACAATATTGCATCAAGCAAAGCACTTTCACTCTTCTGGTTTGTGATTTAGAAATTTGATGACGTCACATCATAAAATCAGCTGAAATATAAAATAAGCTGTATTTTCGACAAATAGTCAAGATTTCTGAAAAGTCCAACAGTAGAATCCTAGAAAAGTGGCAATAGTTCATTTCTAGTCATTCAATCAAACGAAATAGGTCATTGACTTTTACACCCGCCTTTTTACACCGATTTAAAGATTTGGAACCTATGCTAATAGGCAATCGTAAATAGGCTCCTCTTTAAATAGAACAAAGAAATCACTCCCACACAGCATTGTTTCATGGCGAGATGAAAGTCTTATTGTGACTCTATCCTTTGTTGACTCAGTGTGCAACTTCGATTTGAATGAGATATTTTTAGAATTTCTGCTCTGTGCAAATGCAAGCTTTTAACCTTAAACAGGCCTTTTAAGTTGCCCACATGACTTTCTTCATGAAGATGAAGAACTGAAATGGACAATTCTGTTTTGCTCTTCAGATAGCAGTCATGACAGGCAGCTCTTAAAATCTTGTTAAAGTTTCCTGGGAACTGCGTTCCCCTGTTCCAATATTTCGTCAGCCTCTGCTTGAGGGATTTGGAAAGAGGCTGTTATGTTTGGAAGCAAGAAAAAGCACATTTTAGCTGACGTTTGGCAGTTGTTTTTTATGTTAACCAAATTAATAAAGAGTGGACGCAAGATATGTTTCCGTCCCATAGTCCATTAACATGATAATGCATCTTCTTTCAACACGTAATTTACAATAATCAAGTATCCTGTTATTTTTCTGCGACATGGCACCGATAATTAATATCATGCACAAAGTCTGCACTTCCAAACGCCTTCTTTCAACTGGCTTAAGGACTGTGGACTGTACAGCTTTGCAAAATACAATTTATTTACCTGCTGTTCCTTGAAGATTGCCTATGTCAACTTTAAATAGATTTGTCAATTCTATGGAGGGTTTAAGCAGCAAGAAATCAATTCTATAGAGATTTAAGATGTGAGGAAATAGCCATTTTTCACGTCTGTTTGAATTATTTGTCAACTGCCTTGAGACTAAAGCTTAGAAGTTCTGGCTGTTTGCTGAAGATAGTACCATAATTTTTTGGTAAAGTAAACTTTTGTTGTTCTTTTATGGTTTGTAACAAAGTGAATTTACTTTTACTATATTAAATCGAATCTATTTTAACTAAAAAGTATAATGATAATCGGCCTTCGCAACTGGAAATTCTGTTTGTTTGCTGAAGACTTTCGGAGTATTGTTGGCTTCTTTGGTAACGTAAAGCTTTGTTGTTTTTTTTGTTTGGACTGTACCAGTAAATCAATTTCTTTGAAAATATCAAAGACTATACCATACTTCCTTGGTGAAGAAGAAGTATGTTTTTCTTTTGTGGCTTGAACTAACTAAAATCAAATTCCCTTGAGAGTAGATATGGCTACAATTGATCATTCACAACTTGGAAATTCTGCTTGTTTATCGAAGACAGTTGCAGAGCTGCTTGATGAAACAAAAATATGTTTTTCTTTTATGGCTTCTGCTAATTAGATCTTTTTGCCGACACACAACATCAGACCTTCAAAATTTGGAAGTTCTGCTTTATTATTGAAGACCGCACACGTTTGTTTTCTACACTGAGGTAAGTCAATTTCATTTGAAAATACACATTGATACAATCGTCCCTGAACGTGGAATTCTGCTTGTTCATCGAAGACAGTGTAAATTTGTTTTGTATAACAGTACTATGTTATTCTTGTGTGGCTTGTACTAAATTAAATCAATTTCTTTTAGAAATATACATTGCTACAATTTTGGCCTTTAAAACTTGGGAATTTTCTTTGTTATTCGAAGACAGTGCTCTGCTTGTTTGTGAAACGAAAATTTGTTTGCCTTTTATGGCTTGTACTAAATTTGATCAAATCCTTTTGACCGCATACACATCAATATAGCCCGGCTTTGACCACCATACATTAGAAAGAAAGTAATTGATAAAATATGGTTACATTTCTTTGCATATTAGACACGATATTGAACGCTTTGCTGGTTTAATTTTGCAAAGAAAGCGTACAATTCATTTGATGTATTTGCCGTCAAAGATATGAAATAAAAACAAGAGCAAGTTGTGGCTTTCCATCACGAGATGCTCCAGTTGTGAAGGCCAAGAAGATTTTCTGACTGCAAACCTGGAAAAAATTCGAAGAGAGCAAGAGCGGTTTCTGACTCCAAACCTGTAAATATTGTCGAAGTCGTCAGCAACAGCGAACCAAAGCAAAGAACGAAATTTTGTTGTCGATCACGGACTATATCTATTTTGTAGGCCAACGACTTCTCCTAATTTTGAGCTGTGAAGTCTGGTTTTAGTCTGTGAAAAAGATCACGCATACGACGAAAACAGATGTGGAACGGTTGCCAAGGAAGAAGTCAGCCCCGCAGGCTGCAGTCTTAAAGAATTTGATGTTTGTTTATTTGGCAGATTGGTGAGTTACTCTTTTAAATTCACGTTTTTGTTGCTTTTGGGTGACCCAAGAAACTTCATAAGTGAGATCGCATCTTGCATCCTAAAAGTAAAATGTTATTAAGAAACAGTCGTATCAGCTTTCAGTTGAAACAAATTTGGAAGACCCAACTATCGTTCAAATTTCGTTTGCTCAAAATGAAGGCTACCTGAAGAGAAATTCTTATTGATGCAAATGAATGGCTCTTTTGAATGATTGATAAAAATGTCGTAAAAGATTTTATATTTTATTTCATTTTTGAGTTATCCACAGGTATTTTGTAAGATTGGCTGATGAAGTCATTTTGTTTGCAAATAGTCATGAAAGTATGCAACGTTAACTGTACTTGCAACGTAGAATCTACTCGAAACTTTTTTAGGTAGGGTAGGTAATCATATTCAACGTGACTAGTCTGCTAAAAACTAAGAGAGACTTGTTTCCAGCAGGGGCCACGGATGTTTTACCATCACTCCTCCGCAGCTACCCGCCGCAGCTACTACATTTCCCTCACATGGCTCTGGTCGACCCGGGCTAGAGTTACGGACAGTGACCAAACTGTCCAGCGTGGGATTTGAACCTCGGCGGTTCTGAGACCTTTGGTTTACGAGTCAGCCGCCTTAACCACTCGGCCACACGCTCACTATTAGCATGCCTTTCCAGGCATGATATCAGTTTGTTGAACAATCTATAAGTTGTTTCAGAAAAAACGGAGCCCACTTTCATTCGAGATTCTCCGGTAACTGATAAGACTTGAATCAGTTTGACGCATATGCCATCTGAAAGTGCAATGTGTCTTCTCCAATGATAATAGTTCTTAGTTCTTTTGTTCTTAGCATGAACCAAACTAAAGAGTGTGCGATAAAACGCGTATTTGTTTTGATAATTTCTTAGGATAACGATGTTGGTAAGTGATTACTTGATTTTCTTGCAGGTTTAACAGTTTTCTATCTAGTTACAGGTTTATCTTATATTTTGATTATTGCCAAAAAATTCTTTGCTACCAGCAAGAATGCGTTAATTTGTCAAAACATATGCTGTACTTCCAGAAAAAGTCGCAGTGTGCAATGTAATGGAGGTGTCGTAAATACTCTCGAATCTCAGGCAAAACGATCCTATCTCTATCGTATATGGACCATGGGGCAAATCTATCACATGTTGAAACTATCGACCGAACTCTACAACGCTCTCTGTCAACTCATACTCTAACTACGCCTATAATCATAAAGTCGTTAATCATCAAAAATGTCAATCAACATAACTAGCTCAGCGAAGCGTGGTCTCTAAATTAACAACAACAACAAAACGTCACGATATACTCCCCCGGGTTGATCAAATACCTATGATCAAACATCTAAAACTACGAAAATTAATGTAAAAGATAAACTCACGTTTGTTGAAGTCGTCTTACTAGTTCTCCCATGATTGCTGCAGTCCTCTTCGATCTTGTCGTCTCTTGCTGTTCTTCACTCTCCTTCGCAGTCTGCTTCCTCTCCACCTGATCTTCATTGTTTGCTATTGTTGTCTGCACATCATCATCGCTTGGAACTTCCAAAGGTATCAAATGCTTCACACTGCGTCTCAATATTGTAACTCGATTGTCATTGCTTAACACTCGTATCTTTGCAACACGTACGACTCCATCGTTTCCCGCTAAAATTTCTTCGACTCTCGCCAGTCTCCAAAAAGCTCGTCGTGTCTTTTCATTCAACAACAATACGATATCTCCACATTTGATTTGAGATTTTGAACTCAACTTATCATTCTTTGTAACTCTTTCTCGCAAACTCAACAAGTAATCTCTTCTCCATAACTTCGTAAACATTTCGAGTAATCGTCGATGATGTTTCGCTCTTCGTGTTAAGGACTGATTCGTGCTAACAATCTCGAAATGCGTGTCAGATGGTACTGTCGTAATTCGACGACCATATATCAAATGTGCTGGTGTTAAAGCGTACGAAACACCTTCTGAATCGTCGTAAACATAACTAATAGGCCTTGAATTTACTATGCCTTCTACTTCAATCAATAACGTGTTCAGCTCGTCGTAACGAAGAATTGATCTGCCGATTACTTTTCGCAAACATTTCTTGACAGAACCAACCATGCGTTCGTATATAGAGCCGAACCAGGCCGCCCTCTCCGGTATGAATCTCCACTCGATATTTCGATTCGCTAAATAATTCAAAACGGCCTTTGATCTGACTATTTTTCGAATTTCGATACTCGCAGATTTGAAAGTTTTCGCATTATCGCTCAGAATCAATTTTGGTAATCCTCTACGAGCCGTAAATCGTCGAAATGCTCGTAAAAATGACTCAGTATCTAAACTTTCTGTAAGTTCGAGGTGTACTGCGCGTGTTGATGCACATGTAAATAAACAAATGTAACTTTTCGACGTATTTCCTTGTGCACCTCGTATATATAAAGGTCCAGCAAAATCCAATCCTATATTTACAAAAGGGGGTTCTTCGTCAGTTCTAAATTCTGGTAATGATAACGAAGGTGCTGTTGCAAACGCTCTTTCTGAGAACCATTTGCATAACAAGCAATTTCTAACAACTCGCTTTACGCTTTCTCTTCCACGCAGAATCCAGTAACGTTCACGAACAACTGACAAGGTCATGCGTACACCACTATGCGCAACAGAATCGTGTATTTCTCGAATAACTAAAGTCGTAAAATGGTGCCTTTTTGGCAGCAAAATCGGTCGTTTACTTGTATCAATTACGGGTGCATTTTGCAAGCGAGTTTTGCATCGTAATATCCCTTCATCATCGAGAAATAAATCAAAATCGTGTACGAGCTTAGGCGGTTTACCTTTTCTCTCTTTCAAATATTCGATTTCTTCTACAAAAGATTCGTTTTGAACTTGTTTCAAAATTGTCTTCTCAGCGTGTTCTATTTCGTTTGAAGTAAGCGTATCCGATTCGTGTTCAATATTCAAATTTGATTTCGAAACTTTTGCTTTCAATTTCGCTATGAATCTAAGTACCCAGGCCATTGTGCGTAATAATTTCGTTTTCGAACTGAATCTTTCAATTGCAATAATTTCAGAATGTTCCTTTTCATTGACTGAAAGGGCATGTGTTTCGGTATCGCGTTGTTTCAAGGCCTCCCCATATGCAATTTTTGGTGAATTTGAGTTCGAGGGAGGTTTAGGCCAAAATTCTGGTTTCGATTTCAAAAATTCGGGTCCAGTCCACCAAAGACTGCTTTTGACTAACTCATTCGATTTGATGCCTCGAGAGGGCAAATCTGCAGGATTCATCGTTCCAGGACAGTAACCCCATTCCTCAATTAAAGATTGTGCTCGAATCTCGTTTACTCGGTTTTGAACATAAGTTGTCCAAATTCTGTCATTTCTTAGCCAACAGAGCACGACGTTTGAATCGACCCAGAAATAACGCTTTAATTTGACATTCATCGCGCTTTCTAATGACTGACAAACACTTTGCATGAGTCTAGACAAAATCAGTGCACCAAGAAGCTCTAATCTGGGTATTGTCTGTTTTTTGATGGGTGAAACTCTCGATTTAGAGGCAATCAAATTGACACAAACAGATCCATCATCGTATCTTGTGAGCAGATACACACAAGCTGCATAAGCGGTTGAGCTCGCATCTGAAAAGCCGTGGACTTCAAACTCCGTCGGTTTGGCCGCTTTCGTTTCAAACAAACAACGAGGCAATTTCACGTCTTGAAGCCTTTGGAGATCAAAAATTATCGAATTGAATTTGTTTCGCATGTCACCTTCAAGTTCATCGTTCCAATTAATATTTTCGACGCACAAAATCTGAAACATTTCTTTCAACTTGATAGTGACCGGTGTCAGAAATCCCAAAGGATCAAATATTTTGGCTGTTAAACTGAGCACTGATCTTTTCGTCGGGGGCAGCGTATTCGCAAATTTGATCAGTTCTTGAAAATCGAAATAAAATTCGTCGGATTTCGTGTCCCAATTTAGGCCTAAAACTTTCGCTTTGTCATTTACCTCATCTGCTGTTTGTGGGCCTAAAGTTTTCTTCGCAAACGATTCATCATCTTCTCTCACTGGCATACTTATTTCGTCGTTTTTAAAATCTGTTTTCAATTTGGTTTCTTCGTTTTGAATCAATTTCATCAGATGGGGGGAATTCGATTTCCACTTTCTTAGATTAAAACCTCCACGCTTCATGATTTCTTTGGAAGACTCGAAAATTTCAAAGGCTTCTTCGACTGAATTTGCTCCGCCCGCCAAATCATCCACAAATAATTGATTTTTCAGCAATTTAACGACATCGGGATTGCTGTTTTCGAATTTGCTCAAATGCTCGTTGATTACGTAGCCTAAAGTGCTCGGACTTGACTTTAAGCCGAAAACTAAACGCCGGAACCTGAGATGTAACAATTTCGGAGCCTTTTCATCATCAGAAGCTTTGTACCATAGGAACCGCAAGGCATCACGGTCCTTTTCGGCAATAGAAATTTGCAGAAAGGCTTTCTCAATATCTGCAACCATGGCGATTGGTTTCGATCGAAATTTGGCTAACACATCAAAAATGGGCGGTATGAAGTTAGGTCCATTTTCAAGATAATCATTCAACGATAAATCATTTTCCTGCGATTTTGCAGATCCATCGAAAACAATTCTCAATTTAGTTGTTTCTCTGTCTTTCCTCGTTACGCCAAAATGAGGAAGATAATGTGTCTCATTTTGCTCGATGAATTCGCTTGTTTGTTCAGCTTCTGGCACTAGTTCAATTATGCCTAACTTCAATTGCTCATCAATGATTTTATCATACTCTTGTAAAACCTCTTTGTCTCTTTCGAGACGTGAATACAACGAATTTAACCTATTCAATGCTTGATCGAGGTCAGCGGGTAAGGGCTCAGGCTCTGAACCTTTTCTGGGAAGCTCTACTTCGTATCTTTCACCATCGTGCCTGATTTCTTTCAAAAACGGATGTGTTTTGTTCTCTTTTTCTTCGTAAATACCCAAAGATTCGGTATCCCAAAATCGTTTTAATTCATTCGCCAAAATGTCGTTTTCGGTTTCCAAGGGGGGACGTTCTTCTATGCACAAATTCGATATTGTGTTGTTTACTTCATCATTAGTGGGGGCTTTCACAGGGCCTGACAAAAGCCAACCAAATTTGCTCTTTACTGCTGTGGGCCCTTCTGTTCCCTTAATTACGTCTCCAGATACCAAGTCCCAGTATCTGTCGGATCCAATCAAAATGTCTACGGGTTCATTTTCGTTTTCTGAATTGAGGGTGTCGGCAAACTCTAGGTTTTCTAGATGGGGGTATTGTGTTAGATCTACCCTCGCGGGTAAATTTGTGCAAAGGGTGGGAAAACTCAAGGCTGTTAATTCAACCTTCTCATCACTAACCCCTTTTAAGCTAAGCTTAACTAAACTGCAAACACTCTTCGTGAATTTCTCGCCACCAAACGTGTTCAAATGAACCGTCTCTTTCTTCATCGGTTTCAGATTCAGCTTTCTTCTCAAATTTTCAGTTATGTATGTTCGCTGACTTCCATTATCAAACAGTATGCGTGCAGGAACTCCCGTCGATTCTCCTTCCTTATATGCCATCGTTTTCGCTGTCTGCAGTAAGACTCTTCGTGATTCATTTCGTGATGATGCAGAAGCACTCGTCGTTGTGTTTTCGCTCGAAGCCTGTCTCGGTTCGTTTCTCGTATTGCTCGCATTGCTCGTAGTCGCATCTCTTCTTGTTTCGTTATCAGACTTCGTTATCTCATCGCAAATCGATTGGTGGTGTCGCTTGTTGCATCGTCGACAATTTCTCCTTGTGTAATTACAATTTCGTACTCGGTGATTTGGTCGTAGACACAAAAAGCACCGTCCTTGTGTTTTAAGAATCTGCTTTCGCTCATTAATATTCTCCACTTTGCTGCATGAGGCTGAATAGTGTTCACCTTTACAATAAATGCACCAGATATTCGTATTTCTTCTTTCGCTTTCATTAAACAGCACAGAGGCTGTAGATCTCGTGTTTTGGTTCCAATTGTTCGGGTTAGATACATGTGATCTCGTTTGACTCGTTGTCGTTTCACTAATTTTCGCTGCTTCTCCGATTTCTCTCGCTTCCACTTCTCGTTCCAGCAATTCCAACAGTTCATTCATTGACCAAATTTCTCGGGATATCAATCGTGATACTTGCACTCGTACGTCGGTCGGAAGTTTTCCCATCACAATTGGGATCCATGTCGCTCCATGTGTTTCGCTAGATAGTCCCATATTTTCGAGCCCTCTAACACTTATGCTGATCTTATCATATAAATACCTCAGTTGTCCTGGTTTGTCGCCACTGCATGGTTTAAGCTTGATCAGCTCATCGGTAATGGTCGAAATCGTCAATTGTTTTCTGCCGAATCGTTTCCTTATTCTTTGCTTTGCCTCTTCGTAATTGGCCTCGGTGATTTGCAACCCTTCAATGACCCTTGCTGCTGGCCCCTCCAGATAATACTGTAAATAATTGAACTTCTCAATTGTTGGGATTTCATCGTTACTGTCAATCGCAGTTTCAAATCTGTCCCAAAATCCAGCAAATTTCAGCAAATCTCCGTTGTATTTTTGCAGATCTAATTTCGGTAGTCGGGCGTGGCTTCTGGTTGTACTTGCTGTCGAATGCATGCTTGAGTTTGGACTCATCTCTCGTTCGTTTCGTCTCTGATTTCGAGTTAAAATGTGTTCCATCTTGTTCAGTGCTTCTGTTATCTTGTAGTTGATTTCTTCGCTTTCGTCTATTTCTTTCTCTATAGTTGTAACGTCGCATATTGCCAAGATTTCGTTATCGATAATATCTAAAGTTCCTTTCTTCTGTTCCAATCGTGTTTTCAAATTCTTGATCGTAAATTGGCCTTCGTTCGATAAAGTTCCTCCATCTATTACATCGTTAACTTCGTTGATATACTGTGTTATCTTTCCTCGATGTGCCTTTCTCGACGCTTTCAATCGTTGTAGTTTCTCGTCAGTTTCTTTGCCCATGGTATCGCGAATATGTATCTCTTCGTTCGTGTTTAGGTTCGTTCCGCCCCACGTTGGGCGCCAATTTATGTCGTAAATACTCTCGAATCTCAGGCAAAACGATCCTATCTCTATCGTATATGGACCATGGGGCAAATCTATCACATGTTGAAACTATCGACCGAACTCTACAACGCTCTCTGTCAACTCATACTCTAACTACGCCTATAATCATAAAGTCGTTAATCATCAAAAATGTCAATCAACATAACTAGCTCAGCGAAGCGTGGTCTCTAAATTAACAACAACAACAAAACGTCACGATAGGAGGCAATAATGTGTAAATTTGCAAATATTTCAAACTAATTTTGTGCAGGCAGTAAGAACTTGCCATTAAGAACAAAACTCTGCTGAAGATTTAGCTAAGATACATTTGACAACGCTGCAAAGTGTAATTTACAATCTACAGGCTGTCGCAAAAGAGTTATAGGTCACCCTATGGGTCATGCTGGATTGCCAAGTAATGTTATGCATAATTCTGAATGGAGATGCCGCTAAAAGTAAGCAATGCTTCTGCCTTGGAATCTTTCTTGTTAGCGGATTTGGCTGGAGTAAGCACGGCCGTAGGAACCATATTGAAAAAGAAAGGGCATTGCACTTCAAGGGTATTTTTTTCACGGGCTCTTTCTTTCATGTACATCTGATTTTAACGGTGAACATGTGACATTTGGAAGAAAATATTGTGAATCGAGATTGATATGCGATTTGCTTCTCAACAAACAAAAGGAGAATTAAGCAAAAATAACTCAAAAATTGGATGTTAAAGGGTTTGTGCAAGGCTAAAAGCCTGTATTTGCACAGAGCATAAAAATCTAAAAATAACCCATTGAAATTGATGGCCCACAAGTGTTGTTAATAATCGATAGCTAAAGAAACAATGCTGTGTTTGTGCATTTTCTTTGTTCTATTTATAGAGAAGCCTATTTACCATTGCACACTCCCTTTAACAAAACTTTGAAATTCTGCCCGCATTGGTATTGCAAAGGGGCTTATCCTGAAACAGAAAGGCACTTTGATTTGCTACGGAACCTCGGAAGCACGTGTTTGTAAGATTTTGAAGTGGGTAGATGAAAAATGCTGCATATCCACCCACTCCAAGCGTTCAGTTATCTTATCTTTGAAGACTCCTGCACATTAGCGTAATGCAATCTTTCGATTCTTTTTCACAGTTAACCCTTAGTACATAATGACTCATCAGAAAGCAATTGAAGCACGCATTCGAGCTGCGCAAATTTCCAGATATCTTATCTTTTATTCAATTGCGCTTTCCAACTCCCGTTAGAAATGAAATTTCATTCAAGACATTGATTTCCACGATAAAATGCTCAACCTTGGGAACTCGAACTCTCAAGGGAGAATGGGAACTTTCTGTGGACTAGCAAGAATTTTTTAGTTGCCCTGAGATACTTGTGTTTATGCTTAGACAAAGGGAAATGTGAAGATTTTCACTTTTGGCTTTTGTTTATCCAGAGAGAAAGGCTTATACTTAGATGGGTCTGTGTGCTTTGAAAAGATCATCAATGCTGTACCGCCTCCTGAAAGTGTTTCAAAACAATCCAATCAAATTTTGCTCAGTTTCAGTTGATCTTTAAGCATTGAGTCTGTATAAATAGCGTTCTCATGACCAATATCAACTTCTTTTCAATCATGAAACAAAAGCTGACATTTAATCCCTATTGAAATAAAACCAAAGAATTTCCTTCAGATAATGCAAGGATTAAGAAGTCTTTGGTCTCCACCGCTAATGACTTTAGCAATATTGTTCGAAAACAAAGGGCCGTCAGCGGACACTGATGAAAATTCTGTAAAGCAATGGACCCAGAACTGAACCTTGTGGCACCCCATCCACTAGGTAGCTGGATCGCGACCAAATGAATTTATTCAGCATGTATTGGAATGATAGGTGTACGCGATAGGCTAGTTTACATTTAACTCCAAACGAAATTGTTACGGACAGGAAACATTCACAAGGAAACGGGAAGAATTTGAAAACAACGTGATCATATGAACATCAGAAATCGAATGCGACGGCGAACAGGACATTTTTTTGATGCTTTTAAAAAGATCCTGGTTGATTCTTTAGGCCTGAGGGACAGTGCAAAATTTGTACTATCATATGGATGGTGGAGAAGAAAAACTGTTGCAAAAAATCTGCTCGCTCCTTGTGAAAGCATTTAAAAAAACTGCCCAGCCACCTTTTCAGCAAAAAATGCATTTGTCCCGTATTCGTGAACAAAAGATGTTGTAAAGTACTATCGTATCACCGATGAATTAGCCAAGGACCTTAAGAAAGGCAGTCTTTGTCAATGACTGATGATTCCTTCTTGCAAGAAACTAACGAGGAAGTTTGGCGTCATTTATACACATCTTTGCATGTATTTCGTAACTTGCATGATTCGCTTTTTGTCCTCAAGGTGAGCAATGTCATATTTAGAAGTTCATCCTATCTTGAGCTCATAAAAAGTTACGGTTCAAGTCCATTCACACTTGCGTGCTAAAATTGTTGGCCCGTTGTGTACAAGCTCAAAGAAGTAGTTGTCCCGTTACGTTTTGCGCCGGCCATGTTTTGAAATAAACTTTGCACTGTCCTTTAGATAAGTTTACCAGATCGCAACTTTCCAGGCAAAAGCATTCACGAGATGCGGTCACATCGAGAGGAAGGACCAGGACGCTGCTTCGATCGGCGTAGCTTTTCAGCGTCCTGAAAACTACCCCTGGATGCTATGCAATAATAAACCGGACGAGCCAGAAAAAAACGTGGGGCGTTTGTCGGACTGTTGCATCGCATTGCGCAACTCGATCACCGTAAACTAAATTTTTCCATGCAGTTAGCAGTCTAACTTAGACCGTAAACCCTTTTTCCATTGAAATCGGTTTCTTTATCCATTTGATAATGCGTGTTTCTTTGTCTTGCAAAGAGGTTTCTTCAAGCAGATCAACCAGGCCCGTAGGAGCGTTTTTCAGATTGGAGGGGCATCAATTCGTGCCGAAGCTGAAAGTGTAAGGAACTTGGGGGTCCGGAGTCCCCCGGAAAAATGTTTCGAGCCGTGGCCTTTATTTTCTTGGCAACACCCTTCTGTGAATGCCAAAAGGTCATTTTATGTTCGGAGGTCCTAAGGGCAAAATAGGAAATTTATGAATCCAAATACATTGCAAACAGGCTACCTGAAACTAAACTACCACAGGTCGAAAGCGTCGCGAGTTCTCGTGGTTCAGATGTGCGTGATTTAGACCAGTGTCAATTGACTCTGTTTCATCTCACTTGACAAAGGACTTCTTATACCAAAAGGGCTGAGCGACCCAAAATTAAGTTTTCGTGCATCGGATTCTACAGCGTTTCTTTTGAGATGCTGAGAGTTGAGTTTATATGAGTTTATCACTGCTCAGGATCGTCGAGAATGGGGGGTAGCCAGGGTAGTTGCCAGGGGGCCCGAGGCCATTAGTGGCCCGGCAAATATATATCATACTTTCTTTCTATGTCTTCACTTTTCCTCGGGAACGTTTCTTGGCTCGCGGGGCATTCTCAGGTTCGTCTTTTCACACGAGATAAACAACTTTTCCACCTAAAAATCTTTTTAATAATTTATAGGAGGGCGTTTTCATCTAAAAGCATCCTCTTAGGCCCTTTTACCAGTGCATAGGAGGGCATGATCCGAGATAAAAATAGCCGTGGTCGACAAAATTTTCCGGAGCCCTTGGCGCCGGGGGCTCAATCCACACCCACCCTGGAGCCCGTACCGTCTCTCTACGGCCCTGTCAATGTTGTGTCTTTTGTGCACATGTAGCACCCTTTGGTTGTTGAAGCAGCTGTTTGTTGCTGCCAGCCTGAGATAGGTCTTGACCATAGAAATATGGCCTTGACCTGAAATACACACTTCATTCAGAAGCTCTTTCAAAAGAATGATGATTACTTGAACTTTTTGATTAGGAAAGAAATAAAGAAAAGTACTAGAAGCTCCCAATTCTAGATTCTCCATGAGAGTGGTTACATCTTATCTCACTTATACCCTTGGTACCAGAGGCTAATTAAAAAATTAAAAACTAAAGAGGAAAAAGAAAAAAGAATCTCCCTTTTCTTTTTTTCTGTTTATTTTGTATATTCATATTAGGCTTTGGTACCCAGGGTTATCTCACTTAGGGTACGTTGAAAGTACTGATAGAGAGAGGACACTAGAAACGCTTTTTTTGGAGAGTAATTTCATAGTTGATTAAGTCGGCTTTCTGCGTTAAACGTGATGAATGAAGAAAATGCAACTTTTGGAAATTATTCGGGGGGCCTGGGCCCGACTGGCCCCAATAGCTGCTACGGGCTTGGATCAACGCTCTGTATATTGCCATGGGACTTCTTGCAGACAGCACTTATTCCTAAAGCCTAGTTAAAGGCAGTCTGGCCATAGGGAGCCCCCTTAAAAAGTAGCGAAAACCAGACACAATGCGTCCTCTACCCGTCCTCTACCAGTGAGACACATCAAGCGAGCGCGGCATCTGCGAAGGAGCAATGAAGACGGAAGAACGGAGCAACTCGCTCCGTTCTTCCGTCTTCATTGCTCCTTCGCAGATGCCGCGCTCGCTTGATGTGTCTCACTGGTAGAGGACGGGTAAAGGACGCATTGTGTCTGGTTTTCGCTACTTTTTAAGGGGGCTCCCTGTGGTCTGTCACGTCTCTGATTGGCCGTGACAAAGTCAGCGCTCAGCATAACAGATTTCTTTGTGAATCGGTCTATTTGAAACAAAGGAGGGCCAATCGTCTTGACTTTCTACGGCCGTAGAAAGTCAGAAGATTAGCAGCCATTCAAATTTCCTATTCTTTGTCCCAATCACCCAATCAAATGCATGACAGACTGCCTTTAACAGAAGGTCTTTCTAGTCGTTTGCCTAATTTACACCAGGTCATTTGGGTCGTTACAGTTGTATCAAGGACGCAAACTCTTGAGTCTTTGTCTTTTGGGTCTTTTTGCACGACCCAAACGACCCAGTGTGAACCACTTAAACCAGGCTTTAGCCGATGAAAAATGTTTTGCTTTTCTCAAAAGCATTGTTCTACAGAACCCATTGTTCCCGATGGCACCTCTGTGTAATTCATTGCTCCTGCGTCCTCAAAGTATTGTTCCGTTACCCACAGACACGTGCTTATCGACACAATCGATCTTGACAATATAAACGACCTAGTTCGAACCAGGCTAAACGTCTTCAGTATCCCCTGATAATGTGATATGTAACTGCGACTCTGGCAATGCTAAAATACTGAAGGGGCTTGGTCAAAGATTTAATCAGTTTGCAAGACTCGCATACATGCACAGTTGAGGAAACTCTTTTTTTAACATTGTCTTTCAAACATATTCTCCACGCAGGGCAAGTCATGATAAGACATCGCAGATGAGAAAATTCTACCTCCTGACTATTTCATTCTCCATTGATAATACCACGTGCACCTGTTACTTTGTTAAGATAAAATGCGGAAAGGGCTTGGCAAAAGATTTCACCAGTATGCAAGACTCCCATACAAGGTCTCAGGAAGAAAATCTTTTGCATCAAATGACCGATTTTGATGTGGAAAGGACTGTGATCTAGAGCATCGAATTGAACAAAATTTGTAGTTTTTACTTGATTTCGCACTTGAGACATGCGCCAGGACGTAAGGGTCCATGTGCTCTAAAAATTTTTCAAGATTCAGATCTTTGTTTACATGACCGGTAGATGCATAGCACTGTTTTGACAGCAAGTTTCATTCGCTGTTTTTAGGGTCAGACCTTCATCGATCTTTTTCATTTTAGTCTTATTCCGACCCTCTGACTGTGTGCTGTAAGGCAATGTTAAGCACGCTCGAATATTTTGCCTTTTGTGACGGTTTTTAGACCACTTCTCAATGGCATTTCTCTAAAAAATTTCTGTATTAAAAAATCAATTGTAAAATCAACAGTTAAAGACAAAAAATATGTGTTTCGCTATGCTCTTTTCAAAACAATTTCAAAAAATAGAAACACCCTTGTAGCAAGTTTCTGCCCGAAATTTTGTACGACTTTTTCCATCTCACAAGTCGTGAATCTTATTATATAAACGCCCCGCGTTTTTTCTGACTCACCCGGTTGAAAAACAAAAAACAACGTTCCGTTGTCGGCAAAAATCCACGCACTTTACCGGAGAGATTGCAAAGGATTTTCGTGCCGTAAAGTTTCTGCTGTTTTGAAATATCACCTCGGGGGGAGGGGGGGGGGTGTAAATCGAGTCTTGAGAAAACAGGAACGTGCTGCCAAACGGTTTGGGGAAGACCCATATTGATGGATTTTCGGTCGATTTTCAAACTCATCCTCACGAATTTTTGGGAGACAAAGCCTGCTGAGTTTCCCAGAAATCAAAAAGTAACGTTGCCACCAACCGACTCTCAGAGCTAAAACGATAGATATCCAGCTTTGCCGATGCTAAACTCGACAAATTTGTCGTTGCAAGTCAATAAGCTACTCATTTCTAGTGAAAAATTTGAATTCTGAGACTCATATTTAAGGATTTTGGGGGTTCTGAGCCCATCCTTATGGGCGGCACGTACCCTTTGCTCCATATACGGAAGTTACTATTCCCAGAATATCACGTGAACAGTAGCCAAAGTTTAGGTAAGATTACATTTTTTTACTGTTTTCAAATCGTGCCGGTACCATGCGAATCGAGGGGCATTTCACTCCCAAAAGTCTCGTACACCTTTGGCAAAAATCCTTTCGTTCTAAAAAATCTCGTACGCTTTTTTCCAATGAGTGAAGTGCCCCTCGATGCGAATGCATTCCACAAAAACACCGTTCTTCATAAATTATTCTACTGCAAATGCGCCATTTATTCCAAAATCAATTTTCATATCTACTTAAATAAACAAATAAGTGCAGTCAGCTTCTATTTCTGTTTTTCTCCTGATAATAATTTCCGTATAACCAATCAGATTCCAAGAAATGATGAAACATGTGTAATTTCAGGTGCGTCCTGAAGTGATAATACGCATCCTCGCACTAATTGCCGACAAATGGCCTACCTACACCCTACTGCGTAACGATCAGTTTATGCGCAGCTCATAAGGCTAACAAACTCGACTGCTTTGTCCATGCTCTTACCTCGCCACAAAGGACAGCTGATCCCTGTTCAGGTTAACTTTCGGCGGTCGTACTCATTTCATTGTATTGCACTTGTAAACAACAAATAACCTCTTTAGGCCTGTTGAATGTCTCAGGATGCTTGAAAGGCTGTCTGTGGATCACGGAATCACGAAACTACGGAATGGAATCATTAAAGTACGGAAAAAATGACGGAATGGCAACTCTTGTGGAATACGTCTTTTGGCTGGCTGTTATGTACAGAAGAGTACTAAAAAGGTCCCTGTAGCAAGGGAATTTAATGGAAGGGTAGCAGTGTGTATATGTGACAAATGTTGATGTCCTAATCGTCTGCTTCTTCATACATAGCACACTGTTTATAGCATACATAGCATACTTCTTCATAGCACACTGTTTTTCTAGAATCTTGCATTAAGCCATGGACTATAAGTTTCTTAATTCAACATTGAAATTTTCGCATTTTAGCACTAGAAGTTTCTTAATTTGTTTCTTATACTTGAATGCATGAATTATCACGTGTTCTCGAACATTGCTTCAGATATGTTTCTTGACTTTTGAAATATCTTATGGGAATTAGCATGGCCTGCGTGCAGTACCTTTCTCCTGTGGAAAATAAAGTCACCATGCAGGCTAGAATAAACAGTGTTATACTGCATTCACACTGACACAATTAAACCAATTTTATCTAAACCAGTTTAAATTTCAACCAATCAAATGGCTGGATTTGTTGGATTGACCAATCAGAAGGCCTTATTCGAAAGCCTGGTTTTGGTCTAGTTTAAGCTAGTTTGCTGTGTGAATAGGGCTTTAAATTCCGTTAAATACATGTAACGATTAGTTATTTTCTTATTCATTTCATTCAACCGAAAATAACTCCATTTATTTAGTATCTATTTACTGTTTCTTGAAAGACTCTTTCATAACAGTAGTACTAGTCTGTATAGTATTTTGTGAAGAGACGAGTGCATGACAACATTTAAATAAGATAAGTAAAACAAAAGGAAAACACTCTACAAGATGCATATTACAAACGATATTTTCAAATTTTAAACAATTGCTGAACCTATCCTGGATGGGGCGTCATTAGCCTGCAAATTATGGACTGACAATAGGTTGAGTATCAATATCAAAATAGATCAGCGTCAGCAATTTTGACAATGCCGCTGCTCTAAATTCGTATGGGGAAGGGTGGGGAGGGGTTTCTGATCAACAAGCAAGCTATTGACGTGTGACCTTTAAACTCTCTGACAGACTATTTATACTGTCACTATTGCACGTTCATAAACACAACTTAAAATCACTGGCACGCTTGTCTCTGCGACTTTATTCTAACCCAGTTAAAACTCAACTCTTTTCCCCTCTTGGGACTAAATGAATTCATTTAATATTACTTTAATATATGTTTTAATATATGTTTTATATATGTATAAGTTTTTCATCACTTCTCAGATATAGTTTTTCATCGCTTCTCTGATTAAAGTTTCTCAAAAATTTTTGCCATCTTAGCTTAGTTCCAGTTTCTCATCAACTAGTTTTTCTCATATTATACAACGTTTTTTGCATCGAGTGGATCTTTTCTTGCTTCCAGTAAAATAATTCCCTAGCTTGGGCCGGGGTGTTTTCAGCCCAGTAAAAATGGGGTGAAAAGTTGCAGAATCGTGCAGCTAGAATAGTCGCTAACGGTAGATTTGATACGCGTGCTATCGCACTAGTTCGCAATTTAAATTGGCCAGCTGTAAGTGACATATTAGAAGCGAAACAACTACAGCAATGCACAAATCGCTAAATGGGCTGGCTCCAAAGTACCTTTCCATATTGTTCGAAAAAAAATCGACTCAAAATGTCAGAAAACTTATGTATACCGATATTGATCTTATTATATACCGATACCGATACCGATACCGATATTGATCTTACGGAAAACTAACCATGGGCAGAAGGCTATTTCTTTTCGTGGACCTAAGCTTTAGAATCAACTTGAACTCGATGCCAAAACATGCTTCTTCCCTTGCCACCTTTAAGAGAAGTATAAAAAAAACTTATTTTGTTAGCTGTTATGTAGTAGCTATCTTCTAATTTGTTAATGTTTTGACACATCGTTAATTTGACACATCTAATTTGTTAATGTTCATGGGCTGACGGGGCTACCGTGCCCAAATAGGTAAAAATGAAATGACAACGTGGAGAATCAAGCTCTGTAAGGTATACCCGATCAATTTTTGCACCATTCTCACTGATGAATTCTTTATGTTCAATATAGCATTTACAAAAAAAGACTACTTCATACACTACCTACGAATTACTTCACAACGTTACAAAAGTGATATGACTGGGTGCATACGGAATCACTCTACACTGGCCTAAGTTTGACCCACTTTGTAAGTCTTATTATGAGTCCCTTTTGACCAAGGACACCAAGTGATATTTGCGAATCAAAGAACGCCGGGAAACAAGGGACGAAAAGACATAAGTCTAGACACCACACCCACAGACCAGTTTGATATTTTGAAAAAGGGTCTGGGAAAGCAACCCACAGCTTTCGTGAACGATAAATTGATCTCTACAATTCTATTCTTGGTTCAAATTCACGGTGAAAAAAGTTTTGAAATTAATCGCCCAAAGCGTACCCAAAAAGTTGTGAATTTGAAACTAATAGATTTGTAGCGTTCATTTTATCGTTGGAGAAAGCCGTGTGGCAGCAATTTACCAGAAAAATGTTGCTCTCCCGAGACCCGTTTTCTAGATGCCAAAGTGGACTGTTGCTGCTGAATAACTACCGCTCTGAGAAACTTCCAAACCTGATGACGACATTATCTTGGATTTTGGAATTGCCCTTCTCTCCCCTAAAAATCCGTACCAAAAATAAATTGTACTCTGTGCGGCTCTTCTGTTGTTTTTGACTCCTTCGCTTTATTCTGCAGTTTCATGATCTCGTTCCATCATTTCGCGATTCCGTGATCTACACATTGCATCATTGAACGCGGACTGCGATCCAAGAGCTGCTGACAGATTAGCAACAAGCTTCTTTAGCCTGCAAATCACTTGATGATATCCGTCATGTTTGGGATTGAAAAGTTTCTCTCGCGTTCATAGATTGCACAAGAATCCACAAGAACCGTCAACTGACTCAAAAGTTGGATTTCTTTAATGCTTGGTACCTATTTTGCTTAAGGTGAGTTCTTTTTAATTGAAATTAGCGTTCTCTGGGGGTGAAATTTGTTTTTGCTTTTTCATTACAATTGTGATTGCAACCAGCAATTTTTCTGCGCTGCTGATGGCAAAAGGAAATTTTCACCTTAACCTTAACTTTATTATTTCCTTGTTAGAGGCAGGTAGAGAATTATCAGGTTCGTTTTTGGTCTGTGGTAAAATGTCAGTTAAAGTTTGTTGTATTTTGTTTGTTTGTTCATGATCACAAGGGAGGGAATTGCCGCGTCTCAAGGAAACTGTGCACGTATCTTTTTTACAAGAAACTAAGAATTTTTGGCCAATCCTGGAAGTTTCTTAAATTATCAGATCCGTGCCCTCCTGAACATTTCAAAACAAAGTGTTTTAAAGTCTTTCCAATGCTTAGACACCATTAAGTAGTTTGCGGGTAATAAAATACAGGAAACAATAAAACTTGCCAGAGTTTCTTAATTATTTTGGTGATCTGCAAGTCTTGAGTCTCTTATAAGGGGCTTTCTTATAAAAAATACGTGACGTATACTGCGTTAAAACGACCGAGTGACCCAACAAATAACTTCACTGGCTAGATCGTACATAGTTTCCAGAAAGCAAAGGTTATGAACGCAAACAAGGTGTCAGCATGTAGCTGAAAGGCTCCGCTATCTCTTGAGATGTTGCTTGGACGGTTTTAGGTATGCCTACCGTTCGAACAGACCGTTCCAAGAATATAGAAATTTATTCATTACTCGGACTGTTCCCGCGTTCATACTCGTTTTCCATTTGATGTTTTGGGAGATGCGAATAAAAGTGAATTCCAACTTTGCTTTGTAGCAAGAAATTTGAACAAGGAACAGAGGCCAATCATTTTGGAAACAAAAAAATTATCCTGATGACTATAAATCCATCGTTACGTTGAATTTTCGCAAAATGTTGGCTGGAAAATGGTGGCGATGATTTCACCCAAGATGAGGAATCTTGGATTTGAATCTGGATTTTCGGATGGTAACCATCACTTAAAATGATCTTGCAGCATCTCAAAAAATAGCTAAGCCTCTCAAGTAAACTATGATACTCAGCATTTGACAATAAATCTTGATTTCGCGGAGCTAGTTATGACGTAGCTCGTGAAGTTTTTTTGGGTCACCCGATATGACTCGTTTTGCTATGAAAGCCTAAGAAAGTTGACTGTAAAATTCAAACGCTCGAGATTTTTCAAGACAGAAGAGTTTTCAAGGATCTTTGATGGATTTCATTGAAAACAAGCGATTTTTTTCAAAGGCGTTCGAGATTTTTACGAGTGAAATGGCCTTATCAATGCACGTTTGTTTTTATAAGAAGCTTGGATCAGGCCATAGTACTAAAAGTTTCTTAATTTCACATGAAATTTTGTCAATTTTAGTGCTAAAAGTTTCTTAATTGGTTTTTTTATTTTTTGAATGCAGAATTATCAATGTGGTCGCTAACACTGCACCAGATATGTTTCTTGACATTAAAACACGATTAAGGTATAAACAGTGTTCTGTTATGTTGAAAATACAAATGGTTAGATAATATTGCTCAAGAATAAAGGTTCAACGATCTATTTGCTATAATATCCATGCTTTTAACTTTGAAAAGTTTCTTAGTGATTCTTAGACATAGTACTAGAGTTTCTTAAAATTTTGGCCGTCTTAGTACAAATTTCTTATAAACTAGTTTCCTATAAAAAACGTGTATTGAAGTAAAAAGTTTCCTGCAGGGATTTTGAATTCTACATGAAAATGAATTTTACCGAGTGGTGTACCTCTACTACCTCAAATGTGCGTGCGATATTTGTAGAAGAAGGCAGAGGTGTTCAATTTGATTCAAGTGATTATCAGACCACTTTCTGAAATAGGAATAAGAGTAACCAATCATAAGCAGAAGATGACTCTTAGTCTTTAGTATTAAGGCGGGTTTCCACTTGTGCAGATTTGGTCGTGCGATCGCGCGACCAGTCGTATGAGCATGCGTAGTTTGTTTCAATGACGAAGATTCCCCAGTCTTTGGTGATCGCAGGACTGATTTTGGAAGTTGGATTGACTTAACCTTTTTGCGACCAGCAAGAGCAGAGTCAATCAATTGCTTTGATTCTGCAGTGATTACTTAATACGCATGCTCAAGCCCTTGGTCGTGCAGTTTCGCGACTGGTTCGCGCGACTGCCTTCGAACGATCGCACGGTTCGCGCGACCACATTGGCACAAGTGGAAACCCGCCTTTATTTGGGTTAGTGATATTCTTTCTGTCAAAGGTTTAGATACATTGCAATTCATGAAAGAATTCCAAAAGAATTTCTTCACTTCGAATAAAGCCTCCTATCTTTCAAACTTCTGCCAATGCGACTACTCGCAGAGATAATGTTACAGGTAGAAATAGAAACTTGTAACATCTGCCCTAGGTATGGATAGGTTAGCATAGACAGTTGGACGTCGCAGTTATGCCTCCGTTGGCTTGCTTCTGCCTGCGGAGGAAGATTGATATCTTTCTAGAGGAGGTTTTGAATTCCCAAACAGTATTTTAATTTTTCCTCGCAGAAGCTTTAAGCTGCAGCAAGAAGGCACAATTGCGGTGTCCAAGCACCCAAACTTATTACTATTCGTCCCAGTTTTCGCTCGCGATTCCGTAAACTTTCTCACCTACTTATCTGTTGAACTGAATTATTTTACCTACTAAGTAATTGAATGGAGTTGCTTGCTCAAAACTGGTTGATTCAGCAAAACGGACGGGTCAAATCAACTGTATAGAGCGAAATTTACGACGAATTGCTATCAATCTAGTAACCACCCTTGCTTAGACTGTGTTACTTTGAAGTTCATAGGGCGTGTGATAGCTGACGAATTACATGTTACCATGGGCAGTTCGGACATTTTTATTATAATTTCCGAACTGCCTATGAAATAGCAAAGTAATAAGTGGAGTTACTTTGAAGTTCATAGGGCGTGTGATAGCTAACGTGTTACATGTTACCATGGGCAGTTCGGACATTTTTGTTATAATTTCCGAACTGCCTATGAAGTAGCAAAGTAATAAGTGGAGTTACTTTGAAGTTCATAGGGCGTGTGATAGCTAACGTGTTACATGTTACCATGGGCAGTTCGGACATTTTTATTATAATTTCCGAACTACCTATGAAATAGCAAAGTAATAAGTGGAGTTACTTTGAAGTTCATAGAGCGTGTGATAGCTAACGTATTACATGTTACCATGGGCAGTTCGGACATTTTTATTATAATTTCCGAACTGCATATGAAATAGCAAAGTAATGAGTGGAGTTACTTTGAAGTTCATAGAGCGTGTGATAGCTAACGTATTACATGTTACCATGGGCAGTTCGGACATTTTTATTATAATTTCCGAACTGCCTATGAAATAGCAAAGTAATGAGTGGAGTTACTTTGAAGTTCATAGGGCGTGTGATAGCTAACGTATTACATGTTACCATGGGCAGTTCGGACATTTTTGTTATAATTTCCGAACTGCCTATGAAATAGCAAAGTAATGAGTGGAGTTACTTTGAAGTTCATAGGGCGTGTGATAGCTAACGTGTTACATGTTACCATGGGCAGTTCGGACATTTTTATTATAATTTCCGAACTGCCTATGAAATAGCAAAGTAATGAGTGGATTTAGTTACCAGTTACCAAGTCAAATCTTACCAAATATGGTTTGTTTATCATGCATTCCAATACATTAAGTTCCAAAATTTTCGGACGTTTTAATTTTCGGACAAATGAGTTGTTCGAAAAAAGAATTGTCCGAAAATTTAAGTGTCCGAATTTTGTAGTGGTCCGAAAAATTGATTGTCCAAAAAGTTAAGTGTCTGAATTTTTTAGTGGTCCGAAAATTTAATTGTCTGGCAGATCACAATGACAAAAATTTCTTTGGATAAGAAATGAAATTCTGCAATAAGATTACTATTGTTCTAATGGAGGAACCTTGGAAATCTCAATGAAGGACAGGCAATGTCTCAATGAAAGAAAAATGTAATAATTTTTAGTGAACTTGAAGATTGTGACGGATCTTATGAAACTGATTTGAAATCTTGGAGTGCTGAAATTCTGATCATTTAGGAAACTCTCAGCACTGGCTCAATTTCTAAGTTCCTAATAAAAGACGTATATTTGACCTCTATTATTGTTGTTTTGTTACTCTCGTTATTGTTGATGTTATTGTTGTTACATGAGGGACAATTCTTTTTTGCCCCAACTTCAATTCATGATTATCCTTATAATACTTGTATTTTACACTTGATTACTATGCTGGTCTCCGTTTTGAGACATAGAGTGAAGAAATCTTGCTACATCTAGTGCATGATTTGCTTACTCATTATCAAATCGTATGTGTCCGAAATTTTATTCACCGGTTTGGAAATGTCCGAATTTTTGTCCGAAATTGTCCGAAATCGATAATAATTTCGTCCGAAATTTTTGTCCGAAAATTAAAGTTCCGAACATAAAGCGTCCGAAAATTTTGGAAACTAATGTAATGTGCAATTCAGAATTTAGGCCTAAGACATGTTGTCGGAGCGCATAACACCAAAACACTATTAGGCTTGAAGTGGCTTGGTAACTGTTAAGCACATCGGCTCATGACTTCGTTATTTCATTGGTGTCCGAACTGCCCATGGTGTTACTTGTTACTTCGGAAATGACTTTAAACTAGGGGGTACCATTCCTGGATTCTGCATGCATTTTGGGCCTAACTTAGCTTTAAGTAGCTAGAAATCTTGCAAGTAATGATAAATTTCTGTGAAAACCGATATGAAGGGACATTCGAATGTGTGGTCTGTGTGGTCTCGTACTTCACTTCTTATCGTTCAATTTATCTTGAAAGGATTACCGCTACTGACCAGTCCGCTATAACTGTTTTTAAAGGTATATTTCGTTTGGATTTTGAGGTCCGTTTGCTCTTTCGCCGATAAAGCTCTTGGCACATCTCTGAGAATTCTAAATACGACGTCGGTGTTGACTGCGGAGCCTTTATGCAACCACATTGCTCCTGCAAAGAAGCATCCATCGAGGCTGCGCACTTGTAAGGGACTGAAGTGCGTGTGGAAAGGTTTATTTGGTAGCCGATATTAGACTGACTACCTCAGTCCCAATTCCACTTCATTTATGGAATTAGATGACAGCACTCTGTTATTGTTGGCGATTATCAGTCCATCTATGAGTTACTGTGAAGATTTTGAGAAGTCTAAGGCAACACTTTGAATTAGACTGGGTACTTTATCTCGCCTCAAGAAACCTTAACGGCAGGGCAGAGAACGATTATCAAATTTCTTTGTTCTTCCCTCCTTACAGCATTGACGAAAGCATGTAACAGTTTTGCACTAGAGCACTGTAATTACCCACTTGTTATATCTGCTTTAGACAGACATTATTCACATACATACATAGAGTAACACATACATTATTAAGTAGAAAATCTATATACTAAGATGCGTCATAGGAATGACCCGAAACCTCCAGTTGTGATTTCCAGCAGTCCTTTTGAGTCTCGGTAATTTTGCTCTTTGTACCCGATCTTATTGCCGTTCATTGTGCAGGCTCTGATAGGGTTTTTGGGGAGTAAGAGAGGATTGCCTAAGAAAGGCCGGAGCGAAGGAGCATGACTAGAAAATGCGAGACCTTGAGCGCATCACGTTTTTCGAGAACTTACTTCAAAAGTTTTATACTTTTCATTAAAGTCCCATGCACCCTTTAGTTACTGTACAGGTTGTCTATTTTGAAATGCCAAGGTAACCAAATGCAATTAATGAGTTCTTTTTTAAGGGGAGGAGGATTTTGAGCCGTAATGAGAAAACGGCCATGTTTTGGAAACTTTTTGAAGTGCCCACAAAAATGGGGATCTTAGGACAAAAGTATCGTTCCTCGCCAAAGTAAAGAAAGTTCTAAGTAAAGAATTTCAGAGTTCATCTCTCCAGACCTCAATCTTTCCTGCACCAATGACACAAATCAATGCCCTCTTCATACCATGCATCATACCATGCCGCAATACATCATACCATGCCGCAATGCATCATACCATGCCGCAATACATCATACCATGCCGCAATGCATCATACCGTGCCGCAATGCATCATACCATGCTGCAATACATCATACCATGCCGCAATACATCATACCATGCCGCAATACATCATACCATGCTGCAATGCATCATACCATGCCGCAATACATCATACCATGCCGCAATGCATCATACCATGCCGCAATGGATCATACCATGCCGCAATGCATCATACCATGCCGCAATGGATCATACCATGCCGCAATGGATCATACCATGCCGCAATGGATCATACCATGCCGCAATGCATCATACCATGCCGCAATGGATCATACCATGCCGCAATACATCATACCATGCCGCAATACATCATACCATGCCACAATGCATCATACCATGCCGCAATGCATCATACCATGCCGCAATGGATCATACCATGCCGCAATACATCATACCATGCCGCAATGCATCATACCATGCCGCAATGCATCATACCATGCCGCAGTGCATCATACCATGCGGCAATGGATCATACCATGCCGCAATGCATCATACCATGCCGCAATACATCATACCATGCCACAATGCATCATACCATGCCGCAATACATCATACCATGCCGCAATGCATCATACCATGCCGCAATGCTTCATACCATGCCGCAATGCTTCATACCATGCCGCAATACATCATACCATGCCGCAATGCATCATACCATGCCGCAATACATCATACCATGCCGCAATACATCATACCATGCCGCAATGCATCATACCATGCCGCAATACATCATACCATGCCGCCATGCATCATACCATGCCGCAATGCATCATATCATGCCGCAATGCATCATACCATGCCGCAATACATCATACCATGCCGCCATGCATCATACCATTCCGCAATGCATCATACCATGCCGCAATGGATCATACCATGCCGCAATGCATCATACCATGCCGCAATGCATCATACCATGCCGCAATACATCATACCATGCCGCAATACATCATGTAATGATAAAAGAAGAAGGCTATGAACACAAACAGAAAGGGAATGCCAAAGAGAAAGGCAATGGCCAAATGGAATAAGAAATGCACATAAGAAAGACCATTATAATTTGGCAAAGGGAAAGAGAATTGACAAAGGGAATTAGAAATGCTGTAATTAGACAAAGAGAATGATAATAAGGATAAAAGGAGTGATAAACAAATATAAAGGGAATGATAAACAAATATAAAGGGAATGATAAACAAATATAAAGGGAATGAGAAATTTGGCAAAAGGAAGACGAAAATGTTGTTAATCAGACAAAGGGAATGGAATAAACAGAAAGGGAATGGCAAAAAAACAGAAAGGGAAAGAGAAAACAGCGCCTAAAGCTGAAAAATACCATGAAAAAATTAACCATTAGCATTTAGACGCAAACGACACTCCATAATATTTGATGCCAACAAAATATTATGAACATAAGCATATAACTAATGATATCCAATTCAATTAGAAGCAAAAGATTTCAAGGAAGTGCCTCATTTTATTGTTTTAATCATGATACTGGTAATCATGGCAATCATAACTTATTTCTTCTTATTGTCGTTGCAACAGAAACAATAGAGCAATTTAATTTGATCGAGTGATTTTGATTGTTATCGAGTGATTTTGATTGTTTGCATCGAAAGTTTAAAGATCATAGCAGCTTTTACCATGAGCGATAGGACACCCAGTGTGTAGCAGTTTGAAATTTATAACAGAATTCATAACAGAAGCCGCCTTAACTTATTGTCTTTTTTGTGTTTTGAACTTATTTTTACTTGTTATACAGCCACCTTTCACTTACTTAAGGGCTTTACGGTTAACGTGGCTCTGCAATTAAGGTGGCTCACTACCGAAAAATTTCAAAATTATGAAATAGTAAAAGGTGGCTGTATACCAAGTAAAAATAAGTTCAAAACACAAAAAAACAATAAGTTAAGGTGGCTCACTTCTGTGATAAATTTCAAACTGCAACACACTGGGTGTCCTATCGCTCATGCTTTTACGCGGAAAGATAGAGGAGAGTGGAATCCGTCCCCTCAGGAACTCCCAGATGAGGTAGAGTTAAAGAGTGGGTGTGCATGAGAAAGAGTAAGGATACAACTAAATGGTAGGGAGTGGTGAAAAGAGCAGTGATGAACCTCAAGAGTGGAAATTGAACAACTGTCGAGCATATATATGAACGGCCAGATCGCAGATCGAACCGTAATGAAACCGTTATGACAATAGTTTGCCCACATAAAGTGGTTAACAGCTACAAATGTCAACAGGCGCAGCAAATTCCTCCTTAAGAAATTACTCGGTACGACGGCGGGCCAGCGTGGCGCCGCAGGCACCGCGCGGCAAGTCTAGTCTAAACTATTTTGTGAAAGGTGGTCCAAAACACACTTGCCTTTCGTCGCCTTGTTTGCCCCACCCGTCAATCCTCTTTTCAAGTAACGGCTGTTTCTACCTCCTAACATTGAGTAGAGTTGTTTGTTTGCACCCATCAGCATATAACATTACCGCCAAATCTTAAATCATTCCTTCTTTTTGCAGATTTGATTACCGAAAACTATGACTACAGGACAGTTAGGGCGAGCCGTGTTTCTTTTATTCCATCTCATCACAAGCAGCCAAGCAACCACGCAAAATAAAACGAAAATCACCGTAGGTCTCCTAGCACCCTTCACTGGCTCATGGTCGAGAGCGCCACAATTTGCCTCCGCAGTTGGCATCGCAGTAGACTTTATCAATAATAATTCGAGCCTCTTGCCAGACTATCACTTCGATTTCAAACACCACGATACTATTTGCAGCGAATCAGGAGGGGTTGGTGCTGCTGTGAGCCTCCTCCGGAGCAAGGTCAACGTGTTCATTGGACCCGCCTGTTCCAAATCATGTGTCCATGCTGGGTTCGTGGCCTCGTCTTCAAATATACCGATGATATCATATGGATGCTCGACAACCTCCTTATCAGATCCCAAACTATATCCAAATTTCTTCAGAACTAAACCATTTGCAAGAGGAAGCAAGATCGCCACGCCTCAAGCCCTTGGTAAGATCATGGAAAATTTCAAATGGAAACATGGCTGCATCGCAGAGGATATTGACTCCGTATTTACACCCCTTGCTAGAGAAACTGCTTCGGTCTTTGCAAAGAAGAATATTATTATTGGTAGAATAGAAAGATTTTATGCATCGAATTATGACCAGCACGCAGTGATGAAACGCTTGAAACCACATTGTCGAAGTAAGTAGTACTTTCAATAACTTCTCGTTCCACCTTCATTCAACAAAACAAAGAAAATGTAAGGTGACAAAAGGTCTGTCGAGAAGTGCCATGTTAAATGAAGATATGAGCATACAATAGAATCCAAATGCTTGGGAAGGTTGAAGTTTTTCTCCAAATTTAACCAACTTGGATGGGAATCGGCTAGTTAGTAAATGTTGGCCTACGCGTAGACCCGCTGGTCTACTCGTAGGCTAGTCAATGTTTACTCGCAATGGTTTGTCAAGAAGCAAGTCTTCACTGGAAACACTGTAAAGTCTGCAAATATCGTAGCAAAAAATTTGTGAAAATCTGTACATATGTATTTATACCTAATTATTCTGTATCATAGACGCGTTTTCTTTTCATTTTATGATATTATTTATTATTCTTTATACTTTCTTATTTCATTATTTTTGACAAATTTTACTTTGTAGTAGGCTCGAAGTAGCATTTATTTTAGAACCACCTTTGTGTATGCCTACTTCAAATATATTTGTCAAAAATCTCTTGAAGTATTAGGGACTTCATGACAATTGAAAAATAAGAAGCAAGTAAAGAAACTTTAGTAGTAAAATGCAGAATTTTTCATTTTGAGTTAAGAAACTTTTTAGTACTATGGCCTTATCCAAGTGTCATGTTAAAAACGTGTCAATTCGATGCAGGGCCGTAGGAAGCAGGTGCTGATTTTGGGGCGATTGTTTTCAAAACAATAAAGAACAATACATCTAACTAATGCTTATGACGTAACACCATTGTTTTCAAAATAATTGGGGGCTTGAGTCCTACCTGCCCCCTCCTCGCTTCCTAGGAACCTGATTTGATAATACCTATTCATCTTGTAGTAATCCTGTTTATATGCTACTCCCTTGACGTCGCAAAAATGATGATAGCCGCAAAGCAGCTTGGGATGCATAATGGCGAATACATGTTTATTGCTATCGATCTCGAGTTTACTTCCAGATGGGACGGTTATTCTTGGGGCAAAGCTCACGCACCAGTCAGGAATGTACTTAATGGAATTGTCAGCGTAAGGGTTTCAAAAGTCAGTATGCGTAACTCAAAATTCAAATCATTCAATGCTGATGTTATTCGCAGAATGGCCTTGCCTCCGTTTGGAATAAACGTTACAAAGTCAGTAAGTAATTCACATGTCTAATTCAGTCAACCTGCCGGGAGAGTCAAAAAAACGGCCGGCATTTGAAAGTTTACTGCTCCCTGAGTATAAGCAATGATATTTTGCAATATCTGATTGAGTAGCTAACATTTTCAGTTATTTTTCGAATTTTTCCTCTCTGAAATCGGTCACTCCGTTCAAATTTTGTAAGGGATTTTCTGAAAAAAGCCTTTCGAGAAACCTTAAGAAATGTGCTTAGATTGCGAGCAAGCTTCCTTGATAAGCTTACCTCACAGCGATACCTTTAGCACGCTTTAGCATGAATAAGAATAACTTTTTGAAGAGGAATCCATTCTCCCAAGAGAACAAGATGCGTGAACACATCTAAGTGTCATTATTGCTAGGAAGGAGAACAAAGGGAAATCTTGCCTGTTGGTTCACTCGTTTTGTAGGTTCTCCAAGGCCTGGTTCACACTGGGTCTTTTGAATGGCTAAGGTAGTGCAGAATGACCCAAAAGACAAAGGACTCAAGCTCCGCACCTTTGTTTTCTGGGTCTTTTTGCGCGACCCTAACGACCCAAAGGAGCTAGTGTGAACTAAGCTTAAACGGGCTTTCTGCCGAAAAATCTATCATTTCGAAAGGAAGAAATTACCGATTAAAGCCGGATATATTATTGAACCTACATATCGGGAATAAAGCCAGACTGTTTTCAATACTATTACTTTGATATTCAGGTAGCAGTATATTTTCAAACGCCGCGTGTTTTTACTGACTCACCCGGTACTCAATCCAGAGCGTCCTTCCTGTTGTTCCAAAAAATGTACCCTGCTCTTGTTGATGGGTGTGCATGAGCAAAACATGACATGTCATTCAATAAATTTGGCAGTGCCATGATGATGATGATGATGATGATGATGATGATGATGATGATGATGATGCTGATGTTGATGTTGATGCTGATGCTGATGCTGATGATGATGATGAAGATAATGATGATGATGATGATGATGATGATGATGATGATGATGATGATGATGATGATGATGATGATGATGATGATGATGATGATGATGATGATGATGATGATGATGATGATGATGTTGATGATGATGACGATGATGATGTTGATGATGATGATGCTGATGATGATGATGATGACGATGATGAAGATAATGATGATGGTAATGATGATGATGATGATGATGGTGATGGTGATGATGATGATGATGATGATGATGATGATGACGATGATGATGTTGATGATGATGACGATGATGATGTTGATGATGATGATGATGATGATGATGATGATGATTATGACAATATCTGTCCTTATTTTTGTAGGTAATATCATCAGCAGCGTATTTATATGATGCCGTTCTGTTGTATGCACACACATTGAAAAGGATGATCAGCAGTGGTACTCAATGGAATGATACTACAAATCTTACATCACAAATGTATGCCACATCCTTTACTGGTATGTTTCATTAACAGCATAGGTTCCAAATCTTTCACAACGATGATACACCGTAAAATCTCTAGACAGCCCGCCCGGATGACTCATTTAATTTCATAGGCTATAGATGGGAGTTTACAAAAGAGCACTTACCAGAGATGGGGCCCGGGGGGGCACTTCAGTATTGGGTCATATGAGGGTGTGTGCTCCAAGATTTTCTGTTATGACCCGATCCCAGAATTTTGATGGGATTTTGAGACCCAATCCCAGAATACGGATCTGGTTTCTGACTAGCGTTTGCCCTATAAAACAGCAGAGAAATTGTCAGTGATTCCAAACCTAGGCATTCTCAGAATTTCTAGCAAAAATCATACCCAGGCCCAAAATTTTATTTCAAAAGTATGTCGTGTCCCCAGAATCTTCGTTCCAAAAGCCACCCAAAACTGGCGCACATCCACATATGATCGGGTAGTCAGGTGCCCCCTCTCCCTTAAGAGATGGAGCTTATTTAAGGCAAATGACAATTATATTAGTGATAGCTTTTCAGTTCGTTTTCCCCTTATCCTGCGGAATAATCATACAATTTTGCGAGTCAACTACACAAATCTGACACAGTTTTTATCCCAAACCAGATCGAATTTGACATGGAAAATTTGTAGCTAAATTGATGGTAAACCCTTGTTAGGGTCTACTTGGGGTGTTGATTGCTGAAAAACAGTAGACCCGGAACTGATAAATCAACATTCATTATGTCAAGGAGAGTAGGTTGAGCGCTTCTAGCTGGATAAAAAGTCTGACCAGAGATTTTAGCAAAGTTTGTCCAAAATTTTCCCTCTACTCATTTTTACCCTGAACTCAATGCAGCCCAATAGATAAGTGCGTGAAAAGTTTTTGTAATTGCGAGCGAAAGCTGGGGCAAACTGACATAAGTCGATCTTCACTCTATCTATCTCCTTCTTTTTTTCAGGTCTGACTGGTAATGTAAATTTGGACCAAAATGGGGATCGAATACCGATATTCATTATAGATAATGTCCAAAAAGGTAATCGTGTTGCAATGCAACATTTCGATCCCGTTTTGAACACAACGACGATACTGAGTGAAAAGTACATTTTCGCTGGAGGAGTAACAACACCACCTCGTGCCATACCTGTCTGTGGATTTTATGGAAACCTCTGCATAATAGGTATGCTACTTTGTACTTGATAACGGGGTATGCTCGGAACGTCGTGATTAATCAATTTCCCATCAAAGACCCTGACTGACTGACCGACCCATAGGAATATTGGTGCGACAGGGTTCTGACTGTTCCCCGAAGATGCTGGCGCGTGATGGCAAAATATCGAGTCTTTTTAGAATTGAATCGCTTTATTGTAAGTTGTAAATTTTGAGAATTTCTTGAAAATAGTTTTGATCATCATATCAGAGGCTCTTAGCTGCATTTCAGGAAGTCTTTTCCCGTAAAACTTCATTTTGTATAACTGATAATTGTTATATTTTATTGCAGAAAAACCGGATTCGCACCATCTCCTTACACTGATTGCAGTTCCATTTGTTATCATCATGATCATCGTTTTAATCATCTACAGATACAAGTAAGTTGTTTATCGCTTGTACTGCACAGCACTTTCATATAGTTGTGCCATTGAGGTGATTTAGAGAGTACAGTCTGCAGCAGCGACGTACCCAGGATATCGAAAGGGGGGCCAATGGTTTGACAAACGAGTCTTTTCCACTGGAAGGCTACGATTGGATTCAAAATACACTTGTTTGTAAACAACCTATTGTGATTAAGCAATCATAGAACGTCAAGTGCAGCTGTAACAAAGCCTTCTTAACTTGTCTGTCATTTTGTGGAATGTTTTGGAATGTGGACTCGCATGATTTCAATTGTCTTCACCAAGAATTATTCTTGACCGAGGGAGAAGGGCATTGACCCTTTGACTTGAACAATTCTGAGTGCAAGGACCAATCATTGCAAAGCAGGCATCGTCTTCAGATTTTGTAATGCCAACAGGCGGAGAAAGTTTTTGTTATCGACTTTTTCCCTTTGTTGCCTCAGTTTGTTTTCATTCTTTAAAACGCCGCACTGACTGACTAATGTTATCTTTTATATCCTTTTTTCAGAAAGCGGAAATATGAGCAAGGAGTTTTGGAGAAGGAACTGGTTATTGATTGCAATCAGATCACATTTACAAGTAGACCAGACTCAATTGTCAGCAGAGTTACAAATAAGTCGGTACGTTTCCATTAATCTCTCATAAGCTCTTTAGCAACAAACATGCATAGCAGCCCTATTTGAAAAGCCTCTGCATCCTGCATGAGAACGATTTTGTGATTTAACTGAAGCACCTCGTTGGACTTGATCAATTTCCTATCTAGAGTTCTGAAGTAAATCTAAAGTTCTGTCTTGCTGATGTTGTTTATTTGAGTCAATAGCGGAGTTGAAGGCATTATGATTGTCGGGTAGTTCGGGTAGTTAGGGCTTAAATGAAACAATTACCTACAGCTCCTGATCAAATAAACCAAATCCACGAGATGGAACTTTAGATTTACCCTTCTTCTTTCATAATCAGCATACAACTTCTCTTAATAACCACCTTTTATTTACATAAGGCGAGGGTTTGCCCTACTGGTTCGAAACAATTTTTGCGGCCGTGTTTGTTTTGATTTACCGGTTGAGAAAATTTCCTTTGTCTGCAATGCAATCACTTATCGCTTTGGATTGAAATGTCAATTAAAGTAACTGTTGCTATTGTTTACAAAATCTGTCCTTGTTACTACAATGTGAATCCACATTTTATCCTTAGGTCAAATTTGATTTTCAGACAGTTTTAAATTTGCAACATGTTTGCAGATTATCGTGGGTAACAATGACTCTTCAAGAGGGTCTATTATAGTGTGGCGGTTAGGTGGATTCGGCCTTATTTTAGATGCGGAATACGGTTGCTGCAAGAAAATCAGCGTGGTTTACGGTTTCTGTATTGCTACGCGGTTGCAGAAAATTTGAATTTAAATGGACGGTTATCGGTTTTTCGCTTTCTTCGTACCTTCGCATAGCTGTAACAGTACGATCGGTCATTGCAAATTGTAGATTTGGACAAATTACCTTAATGTTCCTGCTTCATTTACATGAAATAGCTATCCTGAAAAGAATATTTATTGTACTGAAGAAGATTGATGATTGCGGTTCATGAGAGAAAATAGCTTGTGGTTGACGGTTACGAGCGCAAATGTAGGCCATTTCGCGGTTTTGAGGCACTCTATACTAGACCCCCCTTTAAGTGAGCCTTAATGGTATATGAAAGACCAGATAATCTCAGCTGAACCTAATCTTTAGCTCCTTTTCGTTTTTAATGCACGGCAAAATTCATAATGGGGTTTTCTATACATCCATTTTTAATGCTTTTCACAGAATCGCTTTTCAAGATTGAGCATTGCTTCAGAGGAGGGCATAGGTCTTACTGGCACTCTTGGAATCTACAAAACAGACCGAGTTCATGTGAAGAAAATCCAATGCTCTACCTCATATCATGCCTTGTTTACAAAGCAAAGACTCAGAGACCTTAAACAGGTAACTTTTATATCTTAGCGTGCGTGCAGACTGTACCCAAGAAAAACGTATAGTCTGCGCAATGCCACTCGCTTTTGTGTAGTGCGTGCTTCAGCATTTGTTTGATAACAAAGAAAACGCATTGTTGTAACAGCCAATAAAATTGCATTTTCGTGAAGCGGGGAAGCAATCGGATTTGAGAACGGTGAAGCAATCAGATTTGAGAACGGCCATGATACAATCAAATCTCAGCACAGCGGAGCAATGTGAACGTAAGGCAAAATCAGAGAAGTTTTACTCCGTTTTCATTTGAAAACGTAGCAGTGTGAAAAGAGTCTTAAACTGCTCATATATTTCGAAGTAAAATCGGTGTAAAATCAGATGTCAAATGATAAAGCGACATGATTTGAAATATATGATGCTTGAATGTTTTCTGTCTTTTATGTTTAAGGTTAGAGAAATACATCATACAAATGTAAACCGCTTATTTGGCGTAGGCCTCTGCGAGAAAGTGCTGTGGATTGTTTGGGAACATTGCAGTAAAGGAAGTCTCCAGGTACGACCTTCATGCATCTTATCTTTCATAGTGATTGTTACTTTCCAATTTACTTCGTGCAACCGAAAATAGCTACATTGATTTAGTATCTCATTACAGTTACTTGTAAGAGTCTTTCATAACAGAAGTGCCAGTCAGTTTAGCAGTTTTTCAGGTTTCCTAATTCACTTGCATGTCATGCACAGCAGTGTACATGACATGCAAGTAAATCAGGTAAGTCAACACTGAAAATTCTACCAGATGGATCACACAGCGCCATGACATGAAAACCCACCTGACCATGTGACCAGGCAGTCGCAGGAAATTTGTATTCAAAAGGAACTGCAGGAAATTTTCCAACAATTATCCCTTGTTTATGAAAACAACTTAAAAAGTAAAGCATGCCACATACCACATGAGTGCCACAAGGCTCAGTCTCAGGACCCGTTATGTTTAGAATGTACCTGTAACATTCCCCGTTTAGGTAAGTCGAGAGGGAAGATATACAGGCTACATTGCTGTTGATCACTGAATTGTATAACTATACACAGACAATAGCATTTACGTATTTCACAGTACAAAGGTTAATATGCTAAAATACCACAGTACCTGAATACTTTTTGTATACTCTTGGAGGAGACTGAAATTTGTAACCATATTTATCAAAAATGTTTACTGCTGACCATCCCCCATTTTCCTAAAAATTCATTGCCGCACTAAGTGGGCAAATATGGGCTATTAGTTGTAACTAACGATACTTATTTCCTTATCCATCATTTCGTGATGGAACCGAAAATAAAGTATTTACCTTTTTCTTTTTCGAGAAATGACACAAGAAAAGGCACGTATTAGGAGTGGTGGCGAAGGTCATCATGCACAGCCAAAATCTCATTCTAGTTAACACTAAATACAACAAATAATCAATCACGGAAAATTGTGATAGCTTCTCATTCTTCTAACCTGGTAGATTTGATTAACTTTGATATCAATAACAAATTCTCAGCAGATTAACAGTGAAAAGTTACTTGACTGTGTATGAAGTTCGGCCAAGATGGAAATTTGTTTGTGTTCATTCCTTTTATACCTGAAAGTGCTCACATTATTGTGTGGAACGCGAAGCGTGCGGAAAATGTTATTTTAACTCACAGGGGAATACAGTCATTGAAAAAGTTAGACAAATTCCTTCAAAGACAAAGATAAGTTCATCACTCTAGTTTTATCTTCTTGTTTCATTTTTTCAGGATGTCCTTCAGAATGAGGATATAGACATCGACTGGATGTTCAAATTTTCATTTGCTGCTGATATTGCCAAGGTAAGAAAAATTTTCAGCCTTTCGTTGCAAACGCAGCACGCCTTTAGGGCCTATGTGACATTACTGAAGTGCCTTCCGGGTAATATGATAATAGGGAACAAATGAGGTAATAGGAAACAAATGAGGATAAAGTAAAAATATGTGAAGTATCTCCTTTGTGAAAATAAGTAGTTTCTTAAAGCAAGTTTCCCAGTACTGGAATTTCTTAAGATTTGGCGAAATGAGAGTTGAGTTTCTTTTAAGCAGTTTCCTCTCCTATCTTTTCCAGGCAATGGTAGAAATTCACAAGAGTTCTGTTGGTGTCCATGGCAACCTCAAGTCATCAAATTGTTTGATTGACAGCCGATGGGTTGTTAAAGTCAGTAATTTTGGCCATGAGAGCTTCCTTGAAAAGTCAACTGAAGCCCCAAAGGATCCTTACATTGTTTCAAGAAGTATGTTTACCTTGAAATTACTTCTCTCCTGATTTAAACTTACTTTGCCTTTTTTTGGTCCAATCTGTTTGCTGCGTGCACCCAGGGGGGGGGGTACTTAAGTACTTCATGGTACGGGCTTGTGCCATTTTGTAAGGTGCCTTTTTACTATAGAAACCGGATTTATAGGTATGACTTCGATGGTATTCAATGATTTCCGGATTCGTGCGTATGATTTTTAGTTCAACTTGTTTAATGGTATACTTTCACTCTCTTTCCGAATTTATGGGTTTATTTTTTGGATTTTCCTGGATCTTTGGGTATACTTTTCGTTTAAACTCAGTTTATGGATCCAGTAAAGTCCCGCCTTTAAGAAATAGAACTTAATAGAGCTTTTACGGTACTGTTGTTATGATGATTCATGCAACTGTCGCCATTCAGAGAGAGGACGTTTTCCCCGTTTTTCCATACACGAATATTAATGAACTCGATTTCATTTCAGATCATATGTGGACAGCACCTGAATTTCTTGTTAAGAACGCTCCAACTGAAAAAACCAAGGCTGCAGATGTATACAGCTATGGAATAATATTGAAAGAAATTTGTGTTCGTAATGATCCTTACGAAGACAGTTGTTTGACGCCAAATGGTAAGCATGAAGGTTCTGTGGCCGAGTGACTTATTGAGTTTCAATTAGGTAACTGAAGCTAACTTGTCCGCTAAAGGGCAAAATTCGGACGGTTGGTCTTCCGGATAGTTTGGCGGGGTGAGTGGCCGAGCGGCTTATGCAGTCTTCATCAGATGACTTAAGTTAACGTCGGTCGAGTGAGGTCAGACTTCGAATTGGTGACCTCGAACGCCTACGCTGGCAACTCACCTTGCCTTCCTTCGGCATGGCATGCATACCTTGGCATGCATACTGGGCCTAAATAAGCTTTAAGTAGCTAAAAATCCTGACAAGGCCACTCAAAAACAAATTGCTACGTCAGATGATTGACACTGACCAAGCAGTTTGCTTCGCTGTCCTTTGGAAGTAATGTTGAACTTGAAGTCTGATGCTTTGAACTCTATTTAGCCCAGGAAGCACCGAAGGGATTAAGTTTTGCCGCCACACACGGGGATTGAACTTGCGCCTTCGCTGGAGAAGTAAAAACGGGAGGAAAACAAGTCGCTATATCGCGTATGAAATGATGAATTAGGATAGGAATAGCTCGATGTATCATACATCAGTGTTTTTCCAAATTCTGCGTTTCTTACAGCGCGTGCAGATACTCTTATGGCCGCTTGTTTAATGAAGATAAAACGTGTGTCCGGATCCGGACAGACATTTCATGATGCTTTATGAACTAATGAGACTAACCAATCATTTTGTTCTCTTCATGCAGAAATAATTGCGAAAGTAAGAGCCCGATCAATACCACCATTTCGCCCGGAGTTACCGGATGAGAAAACTGATGTTCCGGATGAATTTATACAGTTAATGGTCAGATGTTGGTCGGAATTTGAGGAGCGGAGACCATCATTCAAAGAAGTACTAAGGTGTTTGCGATATCTTGGACCAAAGTAAGTGACTTGGAACTTCTTCTCAGTATTGTGAGGATACGGAAGGCTACCCCCCCCCCTTTCCTCGAACACTGCATCATGCACTTTAGAGATACCAAATGAGCTCTGACTCCATTCAAATTTCTTTGATTTCCAGTACTGGGTACAATTTTGAAAATATCTTCTTGAAAGCGCTAAGTTTCTTTTTGAGTGGATACTATGAGGAATGCAGGCATGTGCCAAGATAAATTTCGTAGTTTTCACTTCTCGAATCTCTTCATACCCTTCCCCATTAGCCTTTTTCATTTATGTACCTTTATCCATTTCAGAAAGTCGACAAATTTGGTCGACCAGATGCTCACAATGATGGAAAAATATACAAATCATTTAGAAGAATTGGTCACGGAAAGAACCAGATTGTTAGAAGAAGAGAAAGTTAAGACTGAAAAATTACTGTATAAGATGCTTCCAGAGTATGTATTTTCTGCATACAATATTTCATTCCCTTTGATTAAAAGTCTTCCAGCCTTCCTTGCGTTGATGTAAGTGCTAAATTTAGTATACCCTCTATGCATGTAGATGTTAGAGTGTTGTTGAATCTGCATAATAGGATGGGTTTTTTCATTCATTCATTCATTCATTCATTCATTCATTCATTCATTCATTCATTCATTCATTCATTCATTCATTACTTAATCTTTTAAGTGGTCTGCAAAGACTACTAGCTAATTTGGGCCTATTCAGGGTTGAAAACGAAGCAGCGTGGTAGCGGCGCTGCGAGGAAAGTAGCTGAAATGCTCAAATTCTCCAGGAGGGCAGAAGGGAGGAAGGACAAAGAAATAGAAGAAAAGAAATGAAAGACATGAAGGAATGGAAGGAAAGGAAAAGGGAAGAAAGAAAGAGAGAAAGGAAAAGGGAGAGAATGGGGCGGTATGTATGGAAAGAGGAAGAAAGTGCGTAAAAATAAATCAAATGCTTAGCTTGTTACCAGGAACTATTGTTTAACTCTGGGCCTACCACGCACGCCACATCTTGGCACGGATCCCTCGGTTTACCCTCCCTCTAAAGGACTGCTTGTTGTTGCTCCTTTTTCTGATGAGTTTCTGTCTCCTTCATAGAGCGATCGCGAATGATTTGAAGATGGGGAAAACAGTTTTGGCGGAGACGTTTGATCAAGTGACGATATTCTTCAGTGATATTGTTGGTTTTACTGCCTTGGCAGCTGAGAGTACACCAATGCAAATTGTTGAGATGCTTAATGATCTGTATAGCGAATTTGATCAAACCATCAAGAGTTTTGATGTTTACAAAGTAAGCGCAATATTTTTTTAGCATACCGGGTGAGCCAGAAAAAAGTTCCCACTTTTGAAAATTCATAGCATCAAGAATACTTCACAGATTTCAATGATTTACATTTTAGTTAAAAGCCAGAAGATTGAAGTATTTTTGCGATTTTTCTCGCTGTCTCAAGAGCACTAGAAATATAGGTAAATTCAGCTTTTAAAAAAATTCATGGTTGAAAAATGACTGAAAAATAGCCTAAAACGTTGATCAAATCATAAAGGACTCCTCGCACAGAACAATAAAGAAAATGCAATTTCAGATGAATGAGAGATATCCGCTGCACATTTTATTGCCATGGGACTGAAAATCTTTATTATTTGTTTGATAATTGATGTCGTATAACTCTTCAGAGAGATGAAACGCCCATGGCGTATTGTTCTGTGTAAGGAGAGTCGTAACAATTTGATCAATGTTTTAGGTAGGTCCTTTTTCAGTCACTTTACAACCATGAAAATTTTATCAAGTTAAATTTACCGATGCTTCTAGTGCTGGTAAGACACTGAGAAAAATCATAAAAACACTCCGATTGTTTGGCTTTTAACTAGAATTAGAATCATTCAAATCTGTGTAGCATGTATGGTGCTATGAATTTTTAAAAGTGGGAACTCTTTCTGGCTGACCCGGTATAAAACTTTAAAATAATAAAACTTTATAATTCTTGTGATATGTCAGTAGAGAAGACATGATGAACGTTCAAGCAATAAATGTTATTGTTTTGCCTGGTTGATTAGAAAAGTGTGAACCAGGAAAAAACTGTTTTATTATACCGGATCATAGACGCCTAGCTGGGTAATGAACAGAAGAAAATGTAGTAAGAAAATAAACTCGTGCCACATCTCCAAAGTATTCGTCCATCTGCTCCTTTCCTCTTCTTTCGTACGTAGAAGTTTTGCAATGGAATTTAAGGACCCATTTCGTTCCTCAGAGAAAAGTAAGAACAATTAAAGCATCTCAGAGATTAAATCTTTCCAAAAGAAGAAACTGACAAGTTATAATTGAAATGTCCTTTAAAAATTGATCGTGTATTGATTCACAGCTAGGCCCTTTTTTGAAGCTTTTGGTTTCAGGTGCACTTTGAGTTTGCGAGAACTTATCTCCGTTGTTTGGTGGAGGATTCTAACCTGTACGTGATATTGCGGAAACACTAGCTCTTCAAACTGCAAGAGTTTCTTTTTTGCCAATCTGTTACCATTTATTGATCACAAATTGTTCTTCCTAACAGGTCGAGACAATTGGAGATGCATACATGGTGGTATCAGGATTGCCAACAAGAAATGGCAAAAGGCATGCTGGTGAAATAGCAACAATGTCATTGCACTTATTACATGCAGTGACCAAATTCAAAGTTCGCCATAAACCTGAATATCATATGCAGTTGCGTGTTGGAATTCATTCAGGTACTTCAGCACGTTTTGTTTCTTGAACTCAGAGAGGCTCAGGGTCAGCAGCACGGCAGTTCTAGCGTATTTGCTAACATTGGTTGAAATCTTGAAAGTCTTTGTGTTTCGTTTTTGATTTATGAAGGAATCATTTAAACGTAGGCCAGGTACGTCTACCTTGTACGAATCTTGTTTTTTTCGCAGTCCTACTAGACGGTGAGATCTTTGATTGGGCAACACTAATACTATACTCGGATTAACAGGACAGCAACTCTGTGTACTATGTCACGAAAACAGAAAAAGGTACGCACCTTTCTGTAAGCATGCTGCACCATATAAATATTAGAAGGTGCTCTTCCCGTGATGCTAACCACAGACAAAGCCTGGCCATTTGAAGAAAGCCGTAGCTCTTGCTTCCTCTCCAGGCTATCCTCAAATGCTGGAAGGAGGCTGCAGGTAGTTCTCCTAGACATATTTGAAAAACAAAATTGTTCTCCTTGAAATTCATTTTTTGTTGTTTTTGTTTGTTCAGTTTATGGCTTGCTTGAATGTTACCAGGAAAGCGATTAAGTGCTCTCCTACCAACAGTCTTATGGCCAAATTTGATAAACCATCAGATCTCTGAATCCTCGATGCAAATCCACCACTACCCTACGCTACTCAAATATTTTAGTGACAGTGTTTTGACATTTTCTTTTTCGCTCAAAGGTGCCTGTGTTTCCGGTGTTGTTGGATTGACAATGCCTCGCTATTGTCTGTTTGGTGACACTGTCAATTATGCATCTCGTATGGAGTCAAGTGGCCTTGCCTTGAGAATACACGTTAGCCCAGAATGCAAGGCAGTTCTCGATGATTTAGGGGGATATCATTTGCAAGAGAGGGGACCTATCGCAATGAAGGTTTGTATTTGTTAATGCTTAGGCCCCGTTCACGCTCCTCCATTTTGGTAAAAAGACGGAGAGAAAAGGCACCGTTTTTGTGAAAGTGTTCACACTAATCCGCACAAAAACGCCACAAGAATTGAAGTTTTCGAAAATGCCTTCAAAAGTGGATATCCACGAAAACGGAGATTTTGAAAACCCATGTGATCAATGTGAACGCACAGAAACGGAGGTTTTTGAGAGTGCTCCAATATTCTACTATGACTTTCACAAAACCGGAACAATTTGAACGCACAAAAACGGATACCTTTGGCTAAGTATATGTAATCTCGTGGATCTAATGTGAGCTGATGTTTTTCTCTCCATTTTCCCACAAAAACGGAGCAATGTGAACGGATAGCTTCGATGCAACGAAAACAGATACCAACGAAAATGGAGCAATGTGAACGGAGCCTCGCCTAACTTGTACCTGGTGAGTCCGAAAATTTGTATATACTCTTTGAAGCATCGTAACATAATGAAAGCGCCGATTTGAAAACTTATAACTCCATTGCTTGTCTGCCTAAAGGATATATGTCATTTATTTGATAGTGCAAATCATAGGATCGAGACTGAAATTTGACGGCAGTAAAACTTAATGAAGCAGAAATAAAAAGTCACAAAACAATTAAGTTCAACTCTAAACTTCTTTGTTATATTAACCAACTGCTAACTCCGCATATGCCCTTTAGATTAGTTTTAAGAATTTATTCATAATTCAAAATGGATGTTCTTAATTTCGAAGAAGAATTCTCGAAACGTAGCTTCCATTGGCTTGTCCTAATGCTTGACTTTGATTAAGTGATTGACATTTGAGCATTCAAAATGTAACATGATGTGTTTCATATATTGCTATCTAATGTATGGAAACTCTTGAAATGTTATTTTTATTAGCTTTCCCATCCATCGTGGGCATTAAAAGTCTAAATATTCATGATTTTGAACAAGCCGAGAGTCTCAGCAAGATGATGAAATCATAATTGTACAAATTGGTTGCATTCGTGATATGATTTACAAGAACTATGGCATGATCATAGACACATCCTCGATGACTGCGACCCATATTTTCATCAAAACCTACTCTAGCTGAAGCGTCATAAGGGCCGGAAAAGTTCATCCAAATTCAACTCTTACGACACCGCCACCACGTTAGAACATGGATATTGTGGGCACAATTTGGGTGTTGATTGTGTCCACAATACCTGGCCTAAATGTTCCTAAATGAATAAATGTATTTTGTTATCTTACTCCCCTTCCTTTTAATTGTTTATCTTCACTTTCTTTATTGGGAGCCGACGGCTAGTTCTCGACAATTTGGAATGGGCCTAAAGTCCGCGCTCTGAAAATTACGACCTGAGGCGTCGCTCTGGGAATTGGTTCTCAGGTCGTGATTTTCAATGCTCGCACTTTAGGCCCATCTCAAATGATTGAAAGCTAATCGTCGGCTCCCAATCAAGAAAGCGAAGATAAATAATGAAATGAAGACAAGCAAGGCAACAAAATAGCTTTATTCATTTAGGAACATTCAGGCCAGGTATTGTGGACATGATCAACACCAAAATCGTGTCCACAATACTTATGGTTAGAGTGACAGACACAGCCACGACAGAGCCACTGTAAGAAATTGTTTAACAATTAATGAAAACATCGCAACAACATTGTCCAGCCCTGATACAGCAGTGTCGCAGAACTGTCCTCTGTCCTTGGCTCTTATGGCTTTGTAAAAAGCTGGCTTTTCTGGAATATGTAAAAAGATTTTTGTTTCAGAGGGTGTGTTGTTGATTTTTGTCTCGCTCGTTATTTTTCAGGGAAAAGGAACTATTGTGACATACTTTCTTCTTGGAAAAGATGGCTTCAAGAAATCACTTCCGGATTTGCGTAGGGCAGCCTCGTTGGCAGAACATGAGTTCAAATAAAGATTAATTGCGTGTATGATAGTAATAATGTTGCTAACATCGCGCTATGATTTAATCTAACAGCGCTTTTTAATTGAATCCCTTCCTTCTGGGTGCTCCTAAAGAAGGTCACAGATTTGATCAGGGCTAACGATAAGAATTTAGCTTGAATCAGTCGGAAAGAAGTGAAACTGCTCGTCGCTACACTCGTCATAAAATCTTTGTTGCAGCGTTTCTTGATATCAATTTCGACGATCATTAACCAACGATATGGCAACGAAACTCTATCCATGCAATGAATTTTTTATGAAAAGAGAATGTCGTTTAACTCTTAAAACAAATCCTTGATAGTTGATTTGAAGATTGATACCTTTTAGTCTTGATATTAGTACATTGAGAGTTGACATATTTCTCTTAGAAGTCCAGATTTGCCTCCACCAACAAACCAGAGCTTGTAGCTTTTGGTGTAGACTGTAAGAGGCCCTTTACATGAGACCCGACATGAAACTCATGCCGGCATGAGTTTTCATATCGGGTGCTGGTCTGAGCTACTGTTGTGTTTACATGATGTCGGGGCGATATGAAACTTTCATTTCGGGGCGACATGAAAATGTTATGTCGCCTTTTCATGCCGGCATGAAGAGTCATGCCGGCATAAAAATGGGACGAAAACCTCATGTAAACAGAATTTTCTCATGTCGGGGCGATATGAAAACCAAATCGCCTTCGTTGATTGTTGTTTGTCTTTTGTTTTCGTGCGGAGTCACGTGAAAAATTTATGACGTATTTGGAAGGTATAATATCGGGTGACATGGTGACATAAGTTCATGCCGGCATGAGTTTCATGTCGGCTCTACTGTAAACAGGGTGCATTTTCATGCCGGCACGAGTTCATGCCGGCATGAGTTTCATGTTGGGTCTTCATGTAAAGGGCCTCTAAGCCCGCTGTGTCGTGGAAGCTCCAGAGACATCTCTCTTCATTCCACAAAGATTCTAAATTACATCTGCCTGATAAGAATAAATGCAACCAGAAAATGACCACGCTCGAATTGTCGTTTCTTTGGTTAAAAAATTACTGGAAAATATCAGAGAATATCCCATTCAAAATCTGACATAAAAAAAGCTCAGTGTTCTGAAATCGTTGGTCAAAAAGTGGCTTTTTAAGGAAAGGATGTCCGTGCGAATATTAGTCATTGTAAATATTAGAAAGTGTAATAAGCCGATAGAAAGTTGGAGGAAAAGTAAGAGCACTGTAACAGCTCTGTTAAGCCCCCAGGGGGGGCTTATTTGATGTCAGATACTCCAGAGGGGGGCTTATTAGAGAGTGGGATTATTCAAAAAATCAAATGACAGGGAACTATATGGTAGCTTTTCAGTTCTTTTACCCTGTATTTGCGGATCCAACATACAATTTAACGAGTCAAGTACGTAAATTTGATACATTCTCCATCCCAAACAATATTAGAACTAAAATGTAAGCCTGTCTAACGAAAAATGTGGAAAAGTTTGGTGATTTTAGGGATTCGATATGTAATTGGGGGGCTAAATGCAGAGGGGAGCTTATTTGAAATTTCTGCTCAGAGGGGAGGGGCTTATTAGAGAGGGGGCCTGAATAGAGCAGAGGGTCTTGATAGAGCTTTTACTGTACTTGATTCTGTATATAATCTACGTTTTCGTTATCTCAGTTTAGTTAAAGGCAGTCAGTCCCCGTGATTAATGAACAAAAATCAATAGTGCATCTTCGTTAAAAAATTCCTTGCTGCCATCTTTAGCTCAGTCGTCTATTGTCTTTATTCAACAAGGGACAAACTGTTCATGCGTATGTTTCATGGCGACTTATGCATAAGTAACTTTGCTTCTTTCTTTGAATGGAGCAAATTATCGAGGGGACGTACTGCCTATGAGAAGTTTCTTTAACGTTCTTGTACATAACTTTCTTCTTCAACGTTTCTATTTTTAAAGCTCTGGAATCATGGTTAGCAATATACCTTTATGCAACTAGGAGGAAGGGACTGAGGAGAGTGCGGCCCATCTGACAACCTCGTCGACAGAAAGAAATCAGGAGAATCCCCTCCTTCCAACTCCGTTGCACCTCCCTGCACTTGAGTTATTTTCGATTTATTTGCACCTTTCAAGAGTCCCTTGTTACTTGCTCAGACCGGAATTGTTTTCTCTGGATTATCTAGCCATCTGGACATCCTTTCATTCACCGGGGAGTATATTTTGAGCCACGTTATTGGATGCATTGGACTTCTGCTTTGAAGTGGCTCAAATAAGGACCAACTGATCAGCTGGCCTAACTCCAAATTTGAGTGAAAACATGCAGTGAGTGTCTCAAAATACAATCGCAAATGTGCGGAAGGATGGCAAGTGGCCTTAATGATCGAGAGAAAACACCATACCAAAAGAGTATCATGCAACTCTGGAGAGGTGCAAATAAATCGAAAATATCTCGAGATTGCAGGGATATGCAGTCATGACACAAGGCGTACGCTTTACGCCCAAGTGGAGGGGATTCTCCTGATGTCCTACTGTTGCCAAGGCTGTCGGAATGGGCTGCGCTCTCCCTCAGTCTTTTCCCAAATTGTGAAAAGGTCGATGGATCTTTAATGATTTGATGCCCATTGTGGTAATTATAAGAGGAGTGGTTAAAGTAAGATCGACGTGTAAATCTAGCCTAGCTAAATTTGTGTACATATGTTTCGAAAGCTCTAAATTATTTATGTTTTCTTTTTACTTTCATGTAAATTTGGATAACTGAAGCTTTTAGTTAGATCTTTGATGGCTCAGTTATTGTAAATATTGATAATATTCCTTGAAAATAGCAGACTTGGTAGGAGAAATGAACTGTGGGATTTGAAGATGAAAATGACACGTCGATCTGACTTGTATACTGATGCTGCTCTTTCTAGCTTTTTCAGTACGAGTGCATATTAGGAAACAACAGGGGTTATTCGAACTTGGATCCATTACCTTTTTAATGGAGTTGCAGACTCAGGCCACGTGTGTAATTTTGATTTGTTACAAAGTTGTTAGGTTTCAAGAGCATTTACATTGCTCAAGAACAAAATCATTCTAGGGATGGAATTTAAAAAGTGTTAGTGATAAGAAGGACCATTGTAAATAGGAGGCTGATCAGTTGCACGGGGGTTTTCTTCCATAGTAAAGGTACCTAGGGATGTGCCGCCTGCAAGGGTAATAGTCCTACTAAGGGTATACTTTTCAGCAATTTTAGTCAAAAAAGGTCAAATTTTGATAATGCTTGCATCGAAACCCAAAATTTTTGTGATTTTGATCTAGAAAAGGCAAAAATTTGGCAATGCTTGTCCAGAAAATTACAAATGACATTTTTGATGTAGGATTTTGTCTAGCCAAGGTTGTCATTTTCACAAAAAGTTGGTCTTGCCAACAGTCCCATTTTGAAACTTTGGATGCATCTTTCCCACAACGTTATACATTATTGTTTCAGTTAATATAGTAAATGAACAACAATCTGTCTTGCTGCGTAAGGATGATAATAAAAAGGCCAAATCGATCTATTGAAATCAATATTTTCATAAACAAAGGAGCAGTTTCTCGCAATTGGTTATCTCCTCATATGTATGTGTCAACAATTTTAGAAGTTTGTACAGATTACGGTGTTTTGTTGCTTTTATGGGTTAGTGTAATGATTCCGTTTTTCAAGGTTTTTTTCAAATTCATACTGCAAATCATTTGTTATATATTTTCGACGGAGGTACAGCAAAAAACAGATCCGGTCCGTTATCTGAACAATGTTCATTCAGAGACAAATTTTGAAGGTCTGTAAGCACGCAGATTTCATGATTACTATGGACTTTGTGCAGAGAACTATTTAATTGGTCAAAACGATGCCAATTGTTTGCAAAGTTAAAATCGATTTCAGAAAAGTTCAGAATCCTTAAAAGCGATCAAATCAAATGGCAACTCATTTATTCAATTGTCACCGACCTTTTGATTTCTCCATTGAGTTGAGCTTGATGTTCTTTTGATTTTGAGAGCAACTGAAAAGTTTGGTACTTTGCAGGTTTTTCTGGTGTTCTCTTCTTTTTGTAATACTGGTAATATTTTGGGATGCTTTGTGCTATTACTTGTCACGCATTATACGCCAGCACGCGCTGTGTCGGTTAGAAAGGTGTACTAAAAAGAGAATGAAGGTACTAAGGTTGTCCGAAGATCGCCATATTAGATCACGTTAGAGTTAGGCTCTTCATCGATATTTGCTTAGGCCTAGTTACATCATTTTGTGTAACCCTGTTGTGTTGTCTATGACGTGGCATTATCTGTATTGAATAGGCATCCCCTATTGCGTCAGGAAGGCATCAGACCTACTGCATGGAATCCCCGCGCCTTTGTTCCTTTTGTTTGGAAGGATTAGGGATTTGCCCTACCTAAGCTGTTTTGATGCATAGTCACGATTACCCTGTTACCTTATTTGGAAACATAGAACCTTCTAGCATAATGCAAACCTTTTTTGGAAGTATTGCACGTTCTCGTGTAAGTTTGTGGTGCAACATTTAGAACATTCTAGGGTATTCTTTTGTTTTAGCCATGAAACCCCTTTTCAGTATAAATAGGCCAGGTGAAACGTAGCGTCGTTAGCGTAGATATACACTTGGTGCTTGTGAAAGACCACAGTTGTATCAGTTGAAGAGTTTGTGATATAAGTTTGAGAAAACCTATATCTCGTGTCGTTTTTGCATCGAATTCTGCCGCTCGAATTCTGCCGTGAACAGGAGCCGTTCACAACTGGTGTACTACGTCGCGGGATTTTGAAGTCTGTGAAGATTCAGAGCCCAAGCACCGTAGCCGAAGTGAAAAGCCGCTTAGCCGTAAAAACTTGGAATTGTAAGTGATCACTGTATATAAACTGTTCCATTTATTGACTTTATCACTCGAGTTTGTACATAGACTTTGTAAATACATTCGAACAATTTCGCTGACCTGGTTCAAGTAAAAACTCTTTGCGTTTCATCATTTAAAATGGGTAAAGGAACCAGATCGACAAGAGCAGCGAGATCATTTGATATTGAAGAATCATCAAGTCCATTTGTTCTACCGCTTAGAGCTCCTCCTGAAGAGCAGCCAAAAACAGTAGTCCAGCCTACTAAATTTTTCGGAGAGCCTGGAGACGATATCGAAAAATGGCTCAAAAGTTTCGATCGAATTTCAAAAGCAAATGGGTGGAGTGAAAAGCGTCAGTGCGACATTTTACCAGCATTTTTAAGAGATCGTGCCGCTGAATTTTATGATGAGTTGCCAGACCGACAACAAAGCAATTTGGATGAGCTGAAAACTGCCCTAATCGAGCATTTTATCCCAAAAGAGGCACGACGTTTCTATTATGCGGACCTCTACTCACGAAGGCAAGGGGAAACTGAGCCATCTGAAGATTTCGGGCGAGAAATTCAACAACTGGTTCGCAGGGCATATGCAGAAATGCCAGTGGAACATCAAGATACGCTTATGCGTGAACATTTCGTTAATGGTCTGCGCCCAGCCTTGAAAAGAATTGTCTTGATTTCTGACCCGAAAGATTTTCAAAAAGCATTAGAGGTAGCTAAAAGGGAGGAGATCAATGATCAAGTTTCGAACGGTTCAGCACCATGGGTTAGATCTGTCCCTTCATCCAGTCAAGCATGTGCCGCCCCTATTGCTGCCATTTCCGGGGAACAGCGCCTAAATGACCGTATGGACCGTCTCGAAAGTCTTGTGGAGAAACTCACTGTCGCCGTGGCTGAATCAAAACGTCCAGCCCCTGAAAAACCACCAAACTTTGGGAGGAAGTATAACTGGAGTTCGTCAGATAGAAATCTTCGCTGCACCGATGGTAGACCGATTTGCAATTATTGCAAGAAAGTTGGTCATGTCGAGATGAAATGTCATGAGAAGAAAGAAGCTGCGTCTCAGGACCAAAAAAACTAGACACTGCTGCACACAAGACATCATTGGGGTGTGATGCAGCTGAAACTGGTAAGAAAAATCCCCAAGTTTTGTTAAATAACGTTGAAAATAATGCTATGTATCAATGTGTAACAATTTCTGGTAAAGTTGCCAACTATGAAACAGATATTGTAGTTGATTCAGGTTCAGGAATCACAGTTATGAGCCTTGATTTATTCAATTTGATTAACAAGTATGCAAAAACATCTCTTGAAATTAATTGTAATGATATGTTAGCCAAGACTGCCACAGGTGAATCGTTAGAAGTAGTTGGAACAACATGTGTAGAAGTAGATCTTGGTAAGAGTGTCTGGTATGTAGACTGCTATGTTGTTCGAAATTTCAAGTTTTCTTTCTTGTTAGGAACGGACTTCCTAATTAAGGCCAGTGCAAGTATAGACCTAGGAAAACTGCAAGCAACCATAGGACAGGAAACCATCCCTGCAACCGTGCTCAAGCGCCCTAGTCAGGTCCAAGTTTGTGTCGTAGAATCCTTTGAGATACCGGCGCGAAGCGAAGCCCTTCTTACTGGTCGTGTAAACGGGTTACAAGGCACTGTTCTAATCGAGCCCAAGTACGAGATAGCTAGTGATAACTCTTCTCTTTATCCTGCTCGTTGTATTGCCAATGTTAAGAACGGTGAAATACCTATTAAAATTGCTAACCCAAACATCTTCCCAGTTAAGATATTTTCAGGTACTTGTGTTGGAATGGCCGAAACGATGGACAAGGAGAACTTGCAGTCAAAAGAAGGTGAGTCCACTTTTGAAATTTCTTCTACTTCTTGGATTGATGATATTGACATAACTAATTGCAACATTTCTGAACAGGAGAAGAGCCATCTAATAGATTTGCTAATTGAATATGAAGATGTTTTTGTAACTTCTGCTTCTGATTTTGGTAGGGCTCATCGCTTTACCCATAACATAGAAACGGGTGACAATCCTCCTTTTAGGCAGAGACCATACAGAATCCCTCAAAGTCAATTAGATATGGTCGATGAGCACATACAAGATATGCTCAACAAAGGTATCATTCAAGAATCTATTAGCCCATGGTCTCAACCCTTGGTAATTGTCACCAAGAAAGATGGTTCTCCAAGGTTTTGCATCGATTTTAGGAAGCTAAATTCAATTACAAAGAAGCAAATATTTCCCATGCCTAGGATTGATGAAGTTCTAGATTCATTAGGTGATGCATGTTACTTTACAACTCTTGATCTTGCATCAGGGTACTGGCAGATTCCAATGAACCCTGATGATATGGAGAAAACTGCTTTTTGTACCAGACAAGGTAACTTCGAGTTCCGGGTAATGCCGATGGGATTAGTGAATAGTAGTTACAGTTTCCAGAAGATGATGCAACTTGTTTTGAGTGGTCTGCAGTGGCAAATTTGCATGGTATATTTAGACGACGTTATCGTCTATTCCAAGTCGTTCGCTCAACATCTTGATAACCTCCGCTCAGTTTTTAATCGATTTAGGTCTGAGGGTCTCAAATTAAAGCCAAAGAAGTGTCACTTTTGTAAGCCAGAAGTATTATATTTAGGCCATATTGTTGGTAAGGATGGAATTAGGCCTAATCCTGATAAGATTGACACAATTAGAAACTATCCGGTACCAACTAGCTGCAATGAAGTACGTAGCTTTGTAGCTTTAGTTTCGTATTATCGACGCTTTGTTAAAGATTTTGCTACTATTGCCAGTCCTTTGAATGCACTACTGAAGAAAGGAGTTCAATTTGCTTGGTCTGATGAATGTCAGATATCTTTTGAACGTCTGAGAGATTCATTGCTCACATCTCCAATTCTTACGTACCCAAATTTCCAAGAACGGTTTTCCTTGTATACTGATGCAAGCAATACAGGTATTGGTGCCATACTTTCACAGACCATAGATGGAGTCGAGAAAACTATTGCTTTTGCAAGTCGTAGCCTAAAACCACACGAACGGAAATACGCTACCATAGAGAGGGAATGTCTAGCTATAGTTTGGGGCATCAAGCACTTTCGGCCATATTTGTATGGACGTGAGTTTGATGTCATAACTGACCATAACCCCCTAAAGTGGTTGGATAATGCACGAGATCCGCATTCTAGACTTTCTCGTTGGTCGTTAGCCTTGCAAAGTTATGCTTTTACTATCAAGCATAGACCAGGTAAGTTGCATAGCAATGTAGATGCACTTTCTAGGAAGCCAGAAGGACAAGTAAGTATTGAAGAAAGTAAACCAAAAGAGACAAGTACTGTGTATGCAATTGATTCTCCAGGACTTCAATTAGATAGAGTTAAGCAATTACAAAGACAAGATCCTGGTTTAGCTGATTTGCTAAGTTATTTCGAAACGGGAGAAATTCCAGAAGACTCAGTAAGTGCTCGTCGTTTAATGGCAACAGCCGAAGACTATGTGTTAGAAGAAGGTATCTTGTATCATTTAGATAAAGGTCGCGTCAGAACAAGAAACTCAGTCCGTAAACAGTTGGTGGTACCAAGAGCATTGAAAGATGAGGTAATTTTATCATTGCATGAGGAAATAACATCTGGTCACTTAGGTTTTGAAAAGACATATCTGAAGATACGACTTCGATACTTTTGGACAGGTATGTATACTGAAATTCAAAGGTGGTGTGCATCATGTGTTGATTGTGCGACAAAGAAAACACCACGTAAGTTACCGAAAGCACCGTTACAACCTATACCTGTAGAAGGTCCTTTTGACCGCGTAGCAGTTGATGTGTTAGGTCCCTTTCCAATTTCTGAGAATGGTAACAAGTATGTAGTGATATTTACCGATTATTTCACAAAATGGCCGGAAGCTTTTGCAGTAAAGAATGCCGATGCACCAACAACTGCAAAATTATTTGTAGAGCAGATATTATGTCGTCATTCTGCACCTCGTAAACTGTTATCTGACAGAGGTAAGAACTTTTTGTCGAAGGTTGTCAAAGGTATATGCAATATGGTAAACACATCCAAGGTAAACACCACAAGTTACCACCCTGAATGTGATGGACTTGTAGAGCGTTTCAATCATTCTCTTACAACTATCATTTCAATGTATGTATCGGAACATCAAAAGGATTGGGATCATTTTATACCCTATGCTTTGTTTGCGTACCGTACATCTATACAGGCAAGTACGAAAGAAACACCGTTTTATCTCATGTACGGGAGAGATCCACGTCTCCCTATTGATGCAACTCTTCTAAAGGCCCACGAGTTGTATACAAATACGGACGATTATCGAGCTGTTTTAGCCGACAGATTCCTGGAAGCACGTAAGTTGACTCATGATAACATCGAATTAGCACAGCAGAGGCAGAAACAACAATATGATAAAGGTACAAAAGAGGTTTCATATGATGTAGGACAACGTGTTTGGCTCTATACGCCTAACAACAGGAAAGGTTTATCGTCAAAGTTAACTCATAACTGGCATGGTCCATTCCGTATTTTGGCTAAGAAATCGCCAGTTAACTATTTGTTAGATTCTAATGATGAACGTTCTTATTCGCATGTAGTTCATGTTAACCGATTAAAACCTTGTATTTCACCAGATATTCGTCCCGAACAAGATTTGCCTGATGACTTTGATGACCAGCCAGACGAGGAGAATGTTTTGAGAGAAAACGAACAAGATATATCAGAAAGAGACGGCGAAGATGAGCAAGATCCCGCAGAACTCGCAGTCAAAGCAATCGTGGACAAAAAGATCGTTAAAAACAGATCAGGACGCCGACAAACATTATACTTGGTTCAGTGGGAAGACGAGGACATCGAACCGTCATGGGAACCTCTACGTAATCTACACTGTGGTGAGTTGTTGAAAGAATTTGAATCTTCCTTGTTAGCTAAGAAAACTAGTTAACTCGTACTGGATACCGGTTTATGAACTTGTGTCTTATTTCGCCAAGAATCGAGGGCGATTCTTTTCCCCTACCCCGGGAGGGATGTAATACTGGTAATATTTTGGGATGCTTTGTGCTATTACTTGTCACGCATTATACGCCAGCACGCGCTGTGTCGGTTAGAAAGGTGTACTAAAAAGAGAATGAAGGTACTAAGGTTGTCCGAAGATCGCCATATTAGATCACGTTAGAGTTAGGCTCTTCATCGATATTTGCTTAGGCCTAGTTACATCATTTTGTGTAACCCTGTTGTGTTGTCTATGACGTGGCATTATCTGTATTGAATAGGCATCCCCTATTGCGTCAGGAAGGCATCAGACCTACTGCATGGAATCCCCGCGCCTTTGTTCCTTTTGTTTGGAAGGATTAGGGATTTGCCCTACCTAAGCTGTTTTGATGCATAGTCACGATTACCCTGTTACCTTATTTGGAAACATAGAACCTTCTAGCATAATGCAAACCTTTTTTGGAAGTATTGCACGTTCTCGTGTAAGTTTGTGGTGCAACATTTAGAACATTCTAGGGTATTCTTTTGTTTTAGCCATGAAACCCCTTTTCAGTATAAATAGGCCAGGTGAAACGTAGCGTCGTTAGCGTAGATATACACTTGGTGCTTGTGAAAGACCACAGTTGTATCAGTTGAAGAGTTTGTGATATAAGTTTGAGAAAACCTATATCTCGTGTCGTTTTTGCATCGAATTCTGCCGCTCGAATTCTGCCGTGAACAGGAGCCGTTCACATTTTCGTCGAAAACAAATTGACGTCACTAGGCTCCAGATCTCTACTCGACGGTCGCTACATGCTTGAATGAACATGCTACGTCACTAGATACAAAAGCAAGACGAGAGAAGGCTACGGCCTGAAGGCATTCTCGAAGTGTTTCAAACATTTGCCAGTCCTCTGATTTAATTATGACTCGTAAGTATTGTGATTTGTAAATTTTAGAGCTAATTCCATTAGAATTCACTGGCATTCGTTGCTGATAAGCCCAAAGTATTAGATTTTGCTTGGCCTAACTATCCCATAGCCCGGAGAGGAAATAGGCCTAAGGCGGCCGACAGCAAAATGAAGCTGGCTCATCGACTCCTTCTTAGTAGTAAAACTGCATCTGAGTTCTTGAAACCCAAAAATTTGAGACAATTTGAGTAACTGCAAATTTATACAACTATTATATGGGCTGCTCTAAGTTTCTTCAAAATAAGTATGCCAGTCAAAACAGCTCGGACATTTTTCTCATGTCGACGGAGCCATATATAGATATAGGCCATGATGGCTTCCTCGAGATACACACAAATTCAGACAAATAAAACTCTCCCATTTGAGGTTCTACATCACAGTTCAATTTTATTTCACTAACATTGATTTGTCCCAGGCATTTCTTTAGATTGGTGAAGTCGTGAAGCTTTGCAGGTTATTGAATAATGCCACAAAAATGGACATAATTTTCAGAATGCCTTCAAAAAAGCTTGGCTTTTATTTACATGGTTAATTATGCCACACAGCCATAGCTGTGATCATTGTTTGGTTAGAAGATCATTGTGAAATCATAGAAGTCCTGGGTGCATTTCATGCACTTAGGCCCAAAGATCTTCGGCGTAGACCTGACTTTTTGTTGGCGTAGCGGCGTCATTTTTCAGTGAAATTGGTTCTTGGCGGGACAGCATTTCAAAATCTGCATACGTTGATGTGAATGTGAAGTAGTAGCATGCGTCAATCTTTTAGCAGTTTCTTTTGATAATAAATGCATTTCTTTTATGAGAAACTAAGGATTTTTTGGTCAGAACTTGAAGTTTCTTAAAATCATCAGTTTTCAGATTCTTAGCAGCTCTCTTTCCCTGAAAGTACCTGGTGTACGAAAGCTTAGGGATTGGCGTACCTTTGGAGTAGGTCTTACATGGAATACACCCTGGATAGAAGGTTCAGTCTTCAGGCTTGGTCATAAGATTTTTAGTACGGGAGCAGTAAATGACTCCCTTTTTGAGTGATTTAGGAGAACCATAATCAGCCCACCTCCAGCATTTGAGGTGAGTGTGAAGGGGAGTGAGAGCTAGGCTCTTCTCAAATCCCCAGTCCTGGGTCTACACTGAAAACTGGAAAAAACAGACTGTACAATAATTGATATAGTGCTGGTGGCAGCAAAATATCATTGCAAAAACAACTGTTGCCTTCAGTTCTTCCAGAATGTTTCTTTGTGCATCAATGCAAAAAATGTTGCAGAAGGAAGCTTGCATCATGGAGGTAAAGAATGCTCCTGGATTTTTCAAGAACTTTCTTTATTTCCACAAGAGGTCTTGCCTTATTTCTTTACGATCATGTGCGAATCAGTTCGGAGAAATGATAACATCTTTCTTTCATATTTTGAGTTACTGTATGTCCTGATTCTTTGATATCCATGTCTAAACTATATATATCATTTTTATTCAGTTATATCATTCTAATTGGTAAGTCACTTCAAATAGGTGCCAGTTAGTTGGGCAATTTGTTAGTAGAAATAATCCTCCAGTGGCTTCTTCAAGGATTTACTGTGACAATCGTTTTTATGTTTTTAAGACGCAAGATTTTCATATGAAATACTGGATGATTTCATAAAAAGATCCCTGCCTGAAGTGCCACAGCTTCGTAGATATCAAGGCAATAGTGTCACTAAATATACAAAGTGACAGTGAACATGTTGAAATGGATTGTAAGATTCACATGACTGAGATCAGCCATTCCATTCTGAAATTGGAGGGATTTTCTTGCGAATACCTCTTCAAGAAGCCTTAAAAAATGACATAAAAACTTCACAAAATCTTCTAAATATTTCTACCTTTACAGTAATGACTTCAGCAGGTTTTAGCACATGTTATGGTCTTGGAACGAAATGTAGTAATGGTAAAGCAAGGATGGCAACAAAAACTTTCAGTCAGTTTCAGTAACGATCTATGATAAGTTATTTACAAGTCCATGTGATGTAAATGAGTGGTACAGCCATATCAAATTTGTAGATGAATCAATGAATCAACAAGTCCATGTGACATAAAACAAGTGGGAAATCCATAGAACGTTTTGAGCCTTCCTGGGTCCATCTTCACCAATTTGACTTGGTGGAATTATAATTAGATACTAAATTTAGTTATACTTGCTAAAGAATTTGAGTCATCACTGTAAGGTAAAAATATTAAGAAAATTTGTTCAATTATTAATGCCATTTTCAAAGATTTCTTAGAGGGGTGTTATCCAGAAATCCTATAATTTCATAATACAGTGGCTGATTTCAGTTATGAACATTTTGAAAATTGATTTGTCATGTCCACTATTTTTCCTAAAATTTAACATAAAAATTTAAGAGTTTAACAATTGCAGCTATGACTACAAAAGAGTTACTATACAATACTACAAACTGATACCAAGGGGAGCAAAAGATCATGACTACCCCCAGGGCCAGTCATATGAACAAGATTAACCTAAAATGCAAATAAATATACAATTAGGAAAAGTTACATATGAACAAAGGAACAAAGGAATGAGACTCAACAACAGGGTCTTTGTGAAAATGAGCCTGGTATGGTGGTTGAGTTGGACTTGCTATAAGTCTCTCTCATGGAAAAAGGGAGGAGGAAAAAAGCGAGAGAGACTTGCAATACTTGGCATGCTGATTAATGTTCATGAGCTATGGAGCCTTGCTTCTCCATTTTCAAAATGATGGGGTTATTGTCAACTGTTTCATTGAAGCTTGAGTCGGCCATTGTCAAAGAACGCCGCATAGCCTCGCTCTGTTGTATCATTGTACTTTCTAAGCATATGATTGGTTATTAGTTTTTTGTAAAAGGATGCCGACTGGACAGAATTCTGTCCAGCCAATGACCCAGGCTACCAAGTATTACAAGTCTCTCTCGCTTTTGCCGTTTTTTGCCACGAGAGAGACTTGTATTAAGTCCATGGTTGAGTTGAATTTGGCTTAATTGAATGAACCAATGAAAGATCGATATATTCAATTGTCCATTGTTAAATGACTTACTGTAAATACCAAATACTATTGTCTTGATACCTAGAGAGCAGTGACTGTGCAGATTTTTGTGTTGACATGTATACCTGGTAGTTTGACAGATAATTGAAATTACCTCATTTGCATGTTGTTTTGAAGGTGGTAATCAACGTGATCTTGCTCGTGCCAAGAATCAGAAAAAGCAAGAACAACTGGCTAAGTCAAAAGGAGCAGGGGGAGATGCAACAAAAAGAAAAGAGAGGTATGTTTACTGTAAATCCTTGAATAAGTGCTAGGACACTTATTTAACTTTAAGCTTTGAAGGTTGGCACTTACTGAAGGGGGACGCTTATTTAAGTGGGGCCTTATTTTCTATTTTTTCTTTATGTCAAAGCAATAGACGATTACGCTAAAGATGGCGGCGAGGAACTTTTTACCAAGATGCACTGCGTTCTTTAATCGAATTCCTATAGAATTGTTAAGAATTCGTAATTAGAACGCAGTGCATCTTGGTAAAAAGTTCCTTGCTGCCATCTTTAGCGTAATCATCTATTCAAGTTAAAGCAAAAACAGTACGTAAAAGAGGGATTTTGAAAGACGCACTCTTTTGCGTTCTCCTGATAGATAATAAACACAGCAAGTAAACTTTAAAAAGCACTTTTGATAAGCTTACTTTCTGTAACATTAAATCAAGGTAAGGGATGCTTAGAGAAATCCTATTGAGTAAAATTTGAAATGACCCTATCCCTTGATTATTATATTTTCTTTCATTGTTGTGGGATACTTGCCCTCTTGTGTAAAGTTGGCAGTGGTTACAACACAAATTACTTTTTTTTATCAATCTAAAATTTAAAAAAAAGCTACAGATTAATAAAAATACTGTGACATTTGTAGCGAGGAAAGACACAAGGTCACCCGGTCCTCACTACTAATGCCACTTACAATTTTTCTACAAAGCATCAACAATAAATTAAGGTGGTTGTAGGAAAAAACTTTCACAATTTTTTTTTCAAAATTATCAAGAAAGTTAGAGCTTTCTCCTCCAAACACCTTAATGGTAATAGAAAAAGACAGAACAAAAAACAAAACTAAGTTGAAATTGAAGTTCCCCCAAAACCCCACACAAACAGCCCACCACGCACCAAGCCACAACCACGACAGCACCGGCAGGGAGAATAGAACTATGATGCAGAGCTTACTTTCAAATTACTTTCAGAGTCCTGTGAGGTTTGCTCTAATATCGACGAGAGATGTGGCATTGGATAGTCTTCTTCACTTTGATTTTTTAGGACGTGTTTTTACAAAACAAATCAGTTATACCCCGTTCACAGTGCAATTTAAACCAGGTTAAACCAAAAAGGTTATCCAATGGGGCCTTCTAATTGGTCAGTTCAACATGTCCACTAAATGTGATTGGTTGAAATGTACTTTGGTGTAGGCAAATCTGGTTTGACTGTGTCAAGATTGGCCTTACTCCCTATTACGTCATTGTTGCGAACGCGCACAATGCATGGTGGGATTTGTAGTCACGCTCGCTTGGTTTGTTGCGGTTATGAATGGGAAGTTGAATGGGAAGACGTACACAGCTCAGTAACGCCAGCCAAAACATCGAAAAAATATGGAAAATGAACAGGAAAATCAAACGAATTCAATAGAAGATCAATGCCCTAGTTTTTTTTTCAAAACTCCAGCACGGGCATTGGTTTCTCTGAAGCAGCTGCGAGTGCAGAGCATCAACAAATAGCGGTGGATCCGGTAGTCACCTAAAGCCTGGTTTCCATATGATCATAACAGTCGGCGACGCGTTGCCGAGACAGGCTAGGGGACACTTCAAGGACGGTTGTATTAAATGGAAACATATTCTGAACGACGTCGCCGATCAGACGAGGACAGTACGGGGACGCATCGAAAGAGTTGAGTTTAAAGCCTGGTTTCCATAAGGTTGTAACAGTGATTGTTTCCATATTTTGCCAACTGATCGGGGGCATGTCGCCGACTGTTACGATCATATGGAAACCAGGCTTAAAAGTGCAGAAAATGGGCCTGAGACGAGCCGAGGAAGAAGAGGAGAGTTCACTTGCTGTATTCCAAAATGCTTTAATAATAGTAAGAAGCACACACCCCCCCCCCCCCCACTTTATGCTTTTCCAAATGGGAACAGCAAAGAAAAGAAAGATCTCAGGAAACGCTGATCCATTTGATCCACAGGAAGAACCTTAACTCAACCAATGGACACAGAGTATGTTCCAAACACTTCAAAGGAGGGAGGAGAACGTATACGAACAACGTTCCTACTATCACACCTAAAACTGAAAGCATTGTGAAACCAGAGCCTAGGGCTACTGTCAGAGCCAGGAACCGTGATTTTCTTAGTGAAATTAATGTAAATAGTGACACTTCTGCTACAAGCACTGAAATAATGGAGGTGGACAATGAATATTTCCCAAGTGATGATGAAACAGCTCGGAAGGATTTTGTACTCCAAAGTAAGAAAAGTTATAAAACCCCCTTGCATTTACATTTTGCGTACTTGACATCACCAGTAGTCTGATGAAGATGGGAGTCCCGGGGGGGGGGGTACATGACTTTGGGATGGACGGGGGTCTGCCGCCCGGTTTTCAGAAAGGTACCCTCTTCTAATTACCGAAACTTGCCGCTATACCCACTTTTATGATGAATTTTGGCCGAAAACCACCCATTTTTTACTATATTTCGCCAATTTCTGGGTAACCTACCCATGTTTAAGGAAAATCTGCCGAAAAAAGGACCCTTGTTCGGAGAATTTTGGGCCCAAAAAACCCACCCATATGGGCGGCACATACCCGTACCCTCAACATGTTATGTTACCCCCCCCCCCCGGGATGGGAGTACACATTGTAAATTGTGTTTTTCATAGAAACGTGCACGCGGGACAGTGTCCTTAATATTTGGCCTAACTAGGATGCAGCGGACAAACCCTTCCTTCTACAAACGATATCCTAGGCGTTTATTGTGAAATGCTTGTGGTGCTGAAATCCTTTTTGGCAATGTTGAGCCACCAATAAGCTTTCGTCCATCTGCTCACTGGTAACATTGGGTTGGAACTCAAGCGACTTCACCCAGCCATCGTTGCGGTTTGATCTGTCCTCGCTGAGGAGGTCCAAGTGCATCTGGAGTTGCTCGTGACACCCAGCTGCTTCAGAGAAACCAATGCCCGTGTTGGAGTTTTGAAAAAAAACTAGGGCATTGGTTTTCGGTTGAATTCGTTTGATTTTCTTGTTCATTCTCCATATTATTTCGATGTTTTTACTGGCGTTACTGAACTGTGTACGTCTTCGCATTCAACTTCCCGTTCAAAACCACAACAAACCAAACGAGCGTGACTACAAATCCCACCATGCTTTGCGCGCGTTCGCAACAATGACGTAATAGGGAGTAAGGGCAATTTATAGCAGACTTGCAAGATTCTGGTGTCAAAAATTAAGTTAAGATCTCAGGAACGGGGTCATGGAACAGGAGCTCGTTCTTTGTGTCGTCATTTTTCAATATTTGATCAAAGGTCCAACCATTTCTTGAATACCCTGTTTGGAAACAAACCAGAGTTATTCTAAGTCTTCCAAGCAAGTTTTGGTTTATAGCAGACCATTAGTCAGCCTAGCTAAACCTAGGTTTATAGCAGACCTTCACGGGGTGAGTGGCCGAGTGGCTTAAACGGTTTCATCAGGTAACTGAAGCTAAGCTTTTTCGAGTGAGGTTAAACTCCGGATGGGTGACCTCGGAGGCCTGACCTCACAACTAACCTCGCCGTCCTTCGGAAGGGAAGTTAAAGTAGGGGCCCGATGTCTGGATGCAGCATGCATAGTGGGCCTAAATTAGCTTTCAGTAGCTAGAAATCGTGACAAGCCCACTCAAGACAAATTGAAAAACATAAAAGAAAAGCGTAGGAATAATTTTGGATTGCTTTCAGAATGCACCAAATACTAACGGAAACATTCTTCTTTGAGCCATAGTTTGAGCTGACTCTTGTGATCTGGTGAGCTTAAAATAGAACCGTTCAAAATAACTTTTCTCTAAGCCCAGCAGGAAAATAAGAATTGGAAATATGGATTAGAAATAGGTTTACGTTTTTCGAGCCAGTTTTACATTTTTCACATGACCTCCTACCATGTCAGATAATTAGATATTCAAATTAAGAATTAAAATACAGCTAGGGAAAGCTTTCTGCTCTTTTCTGTTTCGTTTTTCATGTGACTTTATGCCAGGGTCTGTGAGCAATGATTCATAAATATAACGCTTCGTTTTAAGCCTTCTTAAAAGCCTACTTACCGTAAAAGCTCTATTAAGCCGCCGGGGGCTTAATACTGGAATTTTGGACCTTCCAGAGGGGGGCTTGATAGAGAGGGAGCTTATTAGAGAGTGGAGCTTCTTCACAAAATCAAGTGACAAAGATATATTTGGTAGCTTTTCAGTTCTTTTAAGCCATATTTTGCGGAATCAACATACAATATTACGACTCAAATACATATATACACCACTTCGATTAAGCAGCCTCGTTTTGGAAATTTGTCAAAATTCCTTCCTATTGTTCTTATGAAAATTTCGAGCCCAGATTCGGATTTAGCACCCAAAAATTAGCCTAGCTACGTGTTTTTAACCTGCTGGCTTTTGTGGTGCTGATTTTATGACAATCTAAAGTTCAAAGATTTATAAGGGATTTGACCGTCAAAAATCGTTCGGGGTGAACTTTACACCCCGAGTCATTTTCACGGTCAAATCCCTTACAGATTTCCAAACTTTACGTCACCATAAACATAGCACTACGACTGCTAGCAACATGTAAATGTGTGGTTAGACTAAAGTTTGGGTGCTAAATCCGAATTTGGCCTTCAAAATTTCATAAGAAAGAATTTTGAATAATTTCCAAAACGAGGCTGTTAATCGAAGTGGTGTATTGAGCACAGTTTTTATCCCAAACCATATCAACATTAACATGCAAGGTTGTGTAGCTAAATAAATTGGAAAATATTTGGTAAATTCTAGAATTTTGTTTTAGTGGGTGACTTATTTCAAATTTTGACTAAGAGGGGAGGGGCTTATTAGAGAGGGGGGCATAATAGAGCTTCTACAGTAATCTCTGTTTGTTACCTTGTAAACTGTCCTTACGCAAAATATGGTGCACATGACGGTGCACATGACGGTGTAAGTGGCCGAGTGGCTTATGCAGTCTTCGTCTGGTGACTAAATTTATGCTCGGTTGAGTGAGGTCAAACCTTGGATTGATGACCTAGGAGGCCTGACCTCACAACTCACCTCGTCGTCCTTCGGAAGGGACGTTAAACTAGGGTTCCAATGCCTGGATGCGGCATGGACAGTGGGCCTAAATTAGCTTTCGGTGGCGACAATCCCACCTAAGACAAATTTAAAACAAACACAAACATGCTTGTTGTACTGTTGCTTTGCTTTCATGAGCAGCAGAACGTCAATAGTGGACAGCTCCAAGGAGTCAATTTTCCAGAACAATAAAATCTTTTTGTGGTCAGCTTAGAGAATTGCAGTTGATTTTAAAGGAATTTGCGTGTCGCAACTCGTCCCACCAAACGAGACTCGCGTAGCACTTGGCAACATTTGTTCCTTTGGCACATCCATTTATTGCAAGAAACTTTTAACAGTCAGATAGCTGAGTACTAAAGACACATGAGAATGGGAACAACCTTATTTAAAGGAAATCGGTTGAGTTAAAAGAAGATTAGCTAGGGGACAGAGCGAATTCACAGCCTATCGCAATGATGTTCTGTCGGCCTCTCTCGGCAGCTGAAACAAAGGGAAGATAAATTTTTTTGAACTCTCAGAAATGCCTTTGTTTCTGCGCATCTTGTGAGCGGCCTCAGGTTTTCGACGGGATGATGATGCTGATTATGGCCTTCTTATCTTCTATTTTTAGACTTCATCGCTACATCTCTGTTAGTTACAATTAACAATAAACTGCCACCGGGCCTTGCTAGGAACCCACTATAACTTAATCCTCTTAGAAGAGATTCCAGGAAGCAAAAAAGATTGTTTATTTGTAGCTGCATCTTTGAAATCAATCTTGAAGTTTCCTGGTGAGTTAGGAATGTGACAAACGAAACACTGGACAATTTATACGGCATCCAACATCACCCATTCGATTACCGAATTCCGAGTTGTTTTCTTTCCTTACGAGAAACCAGTCACATTTATGAAGTTGTTATTTGATATCTTGATATGTCAGGAGCGAAATAAACTAGGAAGACTGGAAGTATCATACTTTAGATCGTTTTATATGCAGAGTTTTCTACTGCCCGTAAACAGACCAGTCATCTGAGGGGGAACCTAAAGGGTCTGTTTCATCCAGCATTCCTTGCACATGCCGTCTCTTCGCTGGCCTTGGTTGTCGTCCTTGGCTGTCAGTAAAGTCCCACCTTTAAAAAACTGCATTACAGTAAATCCCCGCACATAAGAAGAACCTACTTTTTTGAGAGCCAGGATGAGTGGTTCTTATTTCAAAGGTACTAAGACTAATTTCAAGGTATTAAGGTTCTTATTTGAAGGGTGCATCATATAGTCCCCTTGAGAGTCTCAAAAGATGTTCAGCCCTATTATTGGTTTTGGAAGCATTCTTATTGACCTAATAAGTTATTGGGGAGTAGAATAAAGCTTCCAAAGCCAACTGGGACCACAATGACCTTGATAACAGCAATCAAAGATCAATTTTGCAACCCTTGCAATAAGAACCAATGTTTCATCAAGCTGAAACAGGTTCTTAATTGCAAGTTACATGATTTAGGAAAAACAGCCTCTAGGTTCTTATTTTGGTAGGTTCTTATATGTGGGGATTTACTGTATATAAGAAACTCAGGCCTGATTGCTGAATAAAATACCTCTTTACAAGAAGCCATCCAGGCTGACTCATGCCTAGTTGCTTATACAATGGTACATAGCAATATTTTAAGGTGCATATCTTGGTACGACTCCAAAAGGTCTCAATTCTTTAGAAAGAAGAATGAAAGTTTCAAGCCCAAATTGTTATAATTTCAAGAAACCTTCAATACTGGCTCAAACCATTAGATCTTTGCACAACAGTGCATATTTCAAAAACGTTTTCTTAACAATTTTGACAGCTGTTTGGAGTATAGAAGTGTTTCTTATACCATGGTATATACACCCTGTTTTGAAGAAGTATGTCTTGACATAAGAAACCAATCAGGCTGTCTTTGTGTAATGAGTTTCTTAAAGGCAGGACTTTACTGTAAGCCATGAAAATGGCGACGACAAAGGGAAACCAAGAGATTGCAAGGCTTTTTGGATGAAACAGACCCTTTAAATCAAGTTTTTGGCCATTTTGATTTCTGCGGCGAGATCAATATTTTCCACTCAGACCAACTTTATTTCAGGCTCTGAAATTGTAGCGTCCCTGCAAAGGAGTCTGGGTAACAATGACTCTTTTAAGATAGCTTCTAATAACAGGCTCGTCTTGATAAACCCAAAAACACAGCACCAGAAACCGAAATCTTTAGAAAGAAAACTGTTAACTCCTGTAAAAGATTGCCAACCAAACTAAACCTGTAACTATGATATTCAAGAAAATAAGATAACAGCTGCGAAACGTTGAACAACTAAAAACGCGTTTCGTCGCATACTCGCCAATTTGGTTAGTGCTGATAACAAATTATCAGTACAAACATACCAATTTACCACTAGCAGAACAAACGAACGGAAGTCCAAAGCCACGTGACAGTAGCATCCAAATCAATGATTGGCTCGTTAAAGACAGTTTCATATCAGTTTCATATGTTTAAATTCCACTACATACAATTTATGCATAGTTAATTATACTAACAAATAACTAAATTACATGAGAATAAGACAATATTACAGAAAATTAATACAATGATACGGAAAATTAATACAATATACAAATAAAGAGAAACAAATAAATTGTATGGAGGGAATTACTTAGAGGAGGAGCTCTCTCAATAGGTAAACTAATCGAGGAGAGAGCTAATCGAGGAAACTAAACTAATCGAGGAAACTAATCGGGGAAAGACAGTCTTTCACTTATCAGATTGCGCCCAACAAAGTCAGAGCTCAACACAAAGGATTTCTTTGTGAATCTGTGTATTTGAAACAAAGGAGGGCTGATCATGCCACAGTCATAGAAAGTCAGTAGGATCAACAGTATCCTGATATTGTTTACTTTGGTGAGCCTCATCTCCGGCTAGCCTCGCTTGCATGACGTTGTTTCGCTCTTTGCCTTGCCTGAACTAATAACGCCACTACTATGACTCATTCCCCTACGCTTGTAGAAACGGTAAAGCTCCATAGCTACTCTTCAAAAAGTTCGATCAAGTAGTGCTGGACCTTCTATCACTATTGTGTACATTTGAACATTCTACAAAATGTATCAATCTGTCGTTCAATTCGCATTCTTTTTAGAATGTAGCTGAAAAATCTATTGGCCCTAAATTATCTGCTGCTTTTTCTCAAAACCACTGGGTCTAAAATGCCGTAAAAATCATTTTTGTAGAACTGCTGTACCACAAAATCGGGTATCAGTACTTCGGTAAGGGATCATTCTTGCCGCAAAAGCAAAACCTGCCCTCCTCTAATGCCCTGTTCATGCTGCAAGTTAAACCAGCTTAAATTAAACCAGGTTTTGAATAGGGCCTTCTGATTGGTCAATTCAGTAAATCCAGTCATTTGATTGGTTGAAATTTAAACTGGTTTAGATAAAGCTGGTTTAATTGTGTCAGTGTGAATGAAGTATTAGCCACATGCTGATCGGTAGACGATGGGGCGACAGAATCCTGTTACCGATTGAAATTTTTTACCGTTTTTTCAGCTCTATGAGAATAAGGTCCTCAGTGGAGCGATAACAACAACAACAATTCAAATCAATGATGGGAAAGCGTAGGTTGAGGGTCCTTTATTAGTGAGGCTGATCTCAGGGCAGATCAACAGCCCTTCAAAATTTCCTATTATTTTTGTTGTCATTATCATTTATCACTCAATCAATTGCGTGGCAGATTGCCTTTAAAAATCGTATTCTTTTTGCAGAGACGCTGACATCATGAGGCAAAAACAACTGTTAGCAGAGAAAAAGAAAGCGGAGGCGAGTGGTGGGGGTAGTGGAAAGTAACTCCTGGATCATTTCTATGTAATAAAGAAATGAAGCACAGTTGATAGAGAGTAAGCATTTATATTTAAGACAGGACTTCTAATGATGATTAAAGACAAAGACAAGACGATGGGTATAGGTTTTTCAATGGCAAGGAAGTTGAAACATCATAATTGTACAAATTCTGTGGTTAACCGATAAAATATTTGCAGTAATGCATGATTTTGAAAAAAATCAACATTGTCCTATAATTTCTTGTGTTCCTCCCATGTGCAAAGTGAGCTCTAATTTAGTGCTTAGTGCTTCCCAGTACACTCTCTTGAAAACCACATTTCGCGTGCACAAGGCGACAGTTTGCCCTCTGGTTTCAGCGCAACTTTGCAGCTTTATTCATTTTGAAGTACCAGTTGAAAGAATTTCCTTTGTCTTCAGTCGCTTGTCTGTTTTAATTGTGGTGTCAATCAGAGCAACTGATGCTATTGTCTTACCAAATCTGTCCTTGTTGATACCAGGTATTTCAAAAAGTGAATATTTGTTTTTTGTTGATATTAGTGCCTTGTTGATATTGGTGTTGATATTGGTGCCGATTGCATGGAGCACCCTCTTAACCTTGCCCGCTTAACCGAGATAAAGATTCTCACTCGGGATCTTTGGGTGAAAAGAAATTACTATGTTTCGTATGCTTTTGATTGGATGGCAAGCGAGCTGGCCCGGTTAGTCGAGATCCCGTCTACGGCCAACTGGTCTAGCCCGGCAAAACGGACTGAGTGTTGAACATCTTTCTCATGTAATCAATTCTAGACCGGCCTGGCCTTGCAAAGCGGGCTGAGAAATCTGCAAGATTGCGCTATTATAGCGCCATTTATTTTACAGCCAAGGCTAGAAATTCCCATGTAATTGTTCGGGTCATTTCAGCTCTCTTAGGCGAGCCAGCCCATTCTACGTAATCAGCGCGTTAAAGGCAATCTGCCCCCGTTCTAAATGAAAAAGATTATAAAGATCCCCTTTAAATTTTCCACAAATTTACGCTGATCCCTTCTATTCAACAAGGGCAATGTCATTCACCCGTAATTTTGGTGGCCATTGCTTTGTTTGCTTGAAGCAAAGTATCAAGGGGAAAGACTGCCTTTAAACCAGTTCTGTTTTGGGTAAAAAAAAAAGATTCTAGTGGCACAGCAAATAAGTTGAGTGAATTTTCATATGAAAAGTAATAATTTTATAAACAAAAAGGAACTTCAAATAGTTTCAAGACTGAAAATCCACCTAGTTGAAAATACTCGAGGTACTAGATTGAATCAAAGTTTGATTGATAGACCAAAGCTAGACTGATTGCACATTCGTAGTTATCGCTATTGAAAGACTGATTGACGCTCAAACTGCGACTCATTGACTTTCACATTGAAAATTTGGACGACGTTCTCCCTAATTGATTTCGTAACTAGATACGGAAACCGTAGCAACACTGAACTAACTCCAGGCATGGCGGATGGGCCTAAGTTGGCTACTCGAGCATCCGATACTAAAACTCCTCAAGATTGAAGTTTTTAGTGATACTAGCATAAACAAAAGCCGCAAGTATCCAGATGAATGTGTCCTGAATCCAAGAATCAACAAACCTTTCACTTTTGAACCAAGAGTTCCTTATTTTTGAGGCCAACTAGCTTCCATGAACTTCACCGCAGCAAAGAGAATTTCCAACTGTCGACGGTTGCTTGCCTCGCTTCCGAGACCATGCCACAGCCTCATTTCAGAGGGCACACGTAAGTCTATTCATTTCTGTCTCAAATTTTTATATGAAAGTCCGTAAGTCCCAGTTTGATCAAAAATAAGAAATGTTTTGTTGTATTGTTATTGTTGCGATAACTGGGACTATGTAGGGAGTCTAGACGAAAGGTGAATTACTTTTTTTATTTTCTTATATTTTGTACAGGGTGTCTCATATAAAGCTTCCCTGTTTTAAACTCATATCCCTTTACCTCTTTATCTCAGCAAAACGCGTAAGACATTTTCTGAAAGGGGTAGGGTGACATAATGTAAACAAACTTCTTTCGAAACGACGATTTTGCAGTATTTTGGATAGGCTTTATCACAGTGATTTTCCACTACTTTTCTAAGAATAAAAGTGTTATTTTCGAAGATGGACTCTTGTATTTTGTAGAGAAACAAACGAAACACTCGTATGTTGTACCATTGCGGAAATATTGGTAGATTTTCAGAAGTAACTTTAGTCTGGATTCACCCCATCCACCAAAATCTGTGCAGCACACCACGGCCACGTGTGGGCAACAATATAGATTCTAGAGATAACAGGTTTGTTTACGGTTATGTGACATGCAGTTACCAAATGAGCGCTAGTTTAACAAAATTGAGCAACGGAAACCAAAGCAGGGAGGGTCGTCAAAGCTGAATCAACTTTTCAGCATTTTTGTTTTCAGCGTTTTACAATATCAGCATGCAGATTGAAATGCTTACTAATATTTGCTACAATAACCCCCGTCCTGCTTACAAAAATGGGTTTTCGACATTCGGGATACAACTTTTTGCAGGGGTGTCATTTATGTTAAGATGAATTACAAAATATAGGCATATTATCATGGTATGGTCCATTGCACATGTTGATGTCAGAAAACATTGCTTACAGATGCTGAGAAGCTGATTCTAACGACCGACTAGATCTTAGGCTGCGTTCACATTGCACAATCATTTGTAAGCCGTAAACGCTCGTGCAGAAATCCGCCATACTAATCCCTTACAGTGTTCAGACTGCAAAAATATTTTTGCTATCTGAACGCTGTAAGAGATTAGTATGGCGGATTTCTGCGCGAGCGTTAAAGCGCTTTCAAAGATTGTGCAATGTGAACGCAGCCTTAGTCGTTAGAATCATGCAGAAAGAACCGAAAGACAAAGACTCATTACTCCCCGTCTTTGTCTCTTGGGTCTTTCTGCATGATCTTAACGACCTAAACGACCAATAGTGTCAGGGATGTCAAGAAGTAATTGCAACAAAAGCTGAAAAATCTTGCAGCAATAGACCTTTTAGCTATTCTTCAAAAGAGTCTGGATCGAGCGATATTTTTATACATGTTTATACGCCAAGTTCGATCCAGTGGCGTTAGGGCTTCTATCGCCATTGTGCACATTAGAAAATTCTTCAAAATGTCAACGAACGTCGTTGGATCAAGACTCTTTTTCAGAATAGCTAAAAGGACTATGAAGAATGGGTGAAATACAGTAATGTCCCGCTTATAAGAAACACAAATTTTAAGAAAAATAGGCCCTGATTTTCCGATTTTCAAAATAATATCCCCTTTGATAAGAAACAGGCTTAGTTCTGAAAAATGCTTGTGTCTTCTTTGCAGATTATTGAAATTAGAATGGAATATATTTGTAGCTTCCAATTGAGTCGAACCGTATCTATGCAATATGAAAAACAAGAGTTTGCGTGCAAATAAAGCAAAAAGCACCTTCCAAGAATAACTGTAGCTTTCCTTGGAAGTGAAAATTTACAAAAGCAAATAGAAATTATCTGTTTTGCATTATATGATTTTTCTAATAAGGAGATGAGGAAACTTTACTCTGATTGAAGCAGGGTTAGGAACACATCAGACCTGAATGTGGAAACATTTTTCTTATATGCGGGACACTGAGCCAAAACCCTTTGCCATCCAACCGCCTCTGCAGATGAGAGATAAAGTAAAGAACATTCCAAATTTGCATCACTGCTAGAAATACACGGTAAACTTTACAAAGTATGATTATAACATACGATTTTCACACAAAACGTCCAGCAAAACGTCCATTGGACGTTTTCAAAATACCCCCACCCCCTCCCAAAAACGTCCAATTGAAAATCGATGTAATTTTTCCGATCACGAGAAAATTTCAAACTGTTGTTTTGCTGCATATCAAATGGGCCTAAGTGATTATGAAAGTCGTCAGCGACGTGCTTTCCATGACCAGACTCAACAAAAACAGACTAGATACTTTCTCTGCTGTCGAAATTCTTTTGCGCCAACAAAATATACAGCAAACAAAAGCTGCAGAATAGAGTTTCTTGCAGAAAATCCTCGGGAGAAATTTCGATAAAACAAAAATTTTGAAAACCTCCAGTCCTCTTACCTCCTCCGCCCAAAGGTCCATTGGACGTTTGGCGCGAAAGAATCGGATTTGTGTGCGGCCCCTAACCTTTCCAACATTTTGAAATATCTCGAAAACCAGTTCTAGTTCTCGGCACAAATGCTCATAAAGATTGGTGTCACAATATCTTTTTAACAATCAGACAAGAGTATATTACACATTTTTACCTCTAGATGGAATATAGGAGAGCAAAATAATTTTCCATTGATAGTCATCGCTTAAAACATTAGATTTCAACTATATACGATTGCTTATATGAAGATACATACCTCTATTTTCAAATGTTAAAAATTAAGTATCCCTTAACCTCACCACCGTTCCTGATTCTGTTTATTGTCCTTGGCCCATCCTGCATCTCGTTTGGCCCAGCCTGCATCACGTTTAGCCCATCCTGCATCTCGTTTGGCCCAGCCTGCATCACGTTTGGCCCAGCCTGCGTCCTTTGCCCAGCCTGCATCACGTTTGGCCCAGCCTGCATCCTTTGCCCATCCAGGGTCACGTTTGGCCCAGCCTGGGTCACGTTTGGCCCAGCCTGGGTCACGTTTAGCCCATCCTGCATCTCGTTTGGCCCAGCCTGCATCACGTTTGGCCCAGCCTGCGTCCTTTGCCCAGCCTGCATCACGTTTAGCCCATCCTGCATCCTTTGCCCAGCCTGCATCACGTTTGGCCCAGCCTGCATCCTTTGCCCATCCAGGGTCACGTTTGGCCCAGCCTGGGTCACGTTTGGCCCAGCCTGGGTCACGTTTGGCCCAGCCTGGGTCACGTTTGGCCCAGCCTGCATCCTTTGCCCAGCCTGCATCACGTTTGGCCCATCCTTGGTCACGTTTGGCCCAGCCTGCATCCTTTGCCCAGCCTGCATCACGTTTGGCCCATCCTGGGTCACGTTTGGCCCATCCTGGGTCACGTTTGGCCCATCCTGCATCCTTTGCCCATCCTGGATCACGTTTGGCCCAGCCTGCATCCTTTGCCCATCCTGGATCACGTTTGGCCCAGCCTGCATCCTTTGTCCAGCCTGCATCACGTTTGGCCCATCCTGGGTCACGTTTGGCCCAGCCTGGGTCACGTTTGGCCCATCCTGCATCCTTTGCCCAGCCTGCATCACGTTTGGCCCATCCTTGGTCACGTTTGGCCCAGCCTGCATCCTTTGCCCAGCCTGCATCACGTTTGGCCCATCCTGGGTCACGTTTGGCCCATCCTGGGTCACGTTTGGCCCATCCTGGGTCACGTTTGGCCCATCCTGCATCCTTTGCCCATCCTGGATCACGTTTGGCCCAGCCTGCATCCTTTGCCCATCCTGGATCACGTTTGGCCCAGCCTGCATCCTTTGCCCAGCCTGCATCTTTAGCCTGATCTCTGGCCCAGCCTGGTTCATTCTCGTTTTCATCTTTAGCCCAGCCTAGTGCATCATCATCATCCTCGTCATCATCTTCCTCATCTTTGGCCCATCCAGGATCTTGTTTGGCCCAGCCTGGTTCATTCTCATCTGCATCCTCAACCCATCCTGGTTCATCCTCTTCCTCATCTATGGAAGAAAATTCTTTGTTGAAATTACTGATCTTTTAGACCCCAAAATAATGAAAATGCTGGTAAGGAGTTTGTATTGGAATGAGAAGTCCACGTTTGCTTCTGGTCCATGGTTTATTTGCCATTGAGCTTTGAATTCGATACAACTGTGTTTTCAGAAATAACGCTCACATTTCAATGGCAAAATAAATCATGGACCAGAGTCTAACTTGGAATTCTCTACCAACATTTTTCTGATTTCTGGGTCTGAAAGATGAGTGCTTTTTTATTGAGCAAATTTTTTTATACATTTCATGTAAAAACTTACCATACATATCACCTAATAACACTACTTACAAAACAGAAAACACTATATCCTAATCTTTTTCTAACAGAAAATTCTTTTTCCAAATCGCTATTATTTCTGACCTATGGTGTCGTTAGCTCAACCCTGACCCGACAGCATACGTTTCCCATCACGCGTCTATGCTGGCCTGACATCCAATGTGGAACAGATTCCACTATGTGTTAGCATCTAATCTTGATTTACTAATTGTTTTTTTTTTTTGCATGTCTTTTATGTTAACGGCCACAGGGTAGTCATTGTCTTTTGCTCCTTGTGGTTTTGACCCTGTAGTGTTGTATTGTTGTAGAGTAATTAGAAAGTATAGTAGAACGTAGATTTAGCATGTATTGTAATTTTTATGTGGATATAAAAACCTATATCGTACTACAAGAACAACACCATTTGGAGTGAAAAACTGCATCTACCACATGGCAACATAAAACTGGAAACGAGAACATAGCAAAACAAGTAACGACTTGAGAGACAAAGATTGCACATGAATTACACGAAACTGCTAACACGTAACCCCAGGGGGGGGTACTTCATAACTTCCAATACGGGGAGGTCCATGCCAATATTTGGGGTCTGAAATTTTGCGTAAATCAATATTTGGGGTCTGTGGATCACAACATGGACAAAAACTCAATATTTAGGGTCTGCAAATCTGAAAAAGGAAGAATCGTGGATCTTGGTGGGGGTCTCCAAAACATTGGACTCAATATTTGGGGTCCCCAAAACGCTAGGCTCAATATTTGGGGGTCGGCAAGGAAATAGTTGCATGGACCTATTGAAAGTTAGGGAATGCCCCCCCCCCTGGGCACGTAACTACTACGAAAAAGGAAAGAACGTTTACTTAGTGGTGGTATGGCTTGTAACTGAGATCTAATTCTAATCAAAACGACCAGTTTCATGAATAAAGAGGAGCGTTGAGGGAAGTATATCTTTATTGAGGCTATCGGGAAAATCTTATCACCGTACAATAAAATCTGCATCAGAAACTCGTTTGAAAGATCGGTGTCCAAGTATGGTCGTACAAAGCGGAAACTCCAGCGAGAAGATCTCTACGTGGTACGTTAAAAGAAGGGCAGAGCAACAAAAAGTGCTCCGTACCTTCAATGCCATCGTTGGTAGGGCACATTGGGTTTATAGTGTCTGCCTGCCACGGAAACGTACCAAGTCAATGAAGTTGTGTTTGAATTTGTGAAATTTGACATCCACTTAGCCCCTGACAGATAAATTAACATTTTAGTTTTGAATATCGGCCATATACGTTTTATTTCATAGCCCATTAAACGCGTATACTGTTTCTTGACTCACCCGATGCTCAATATCACTTCGTTTCCTTTCACAGCCCTATTAAAATGTTGACCTTGTTCGGCTCACCCAGTATGCTAAATGCCTCCTAAGCAAAACATCACCTTTTCAAGTAAACAGTACAAAATGGATTCTGATGTTTCTACCTAACAAAATAGAATTTCCAGGGCTTGCCAATATTTCAGACCAGAAATGTTTTGTGCACTCGGACACCTTCAATGTCCGAAAATATCAATGTCCGAAATTTTTTCATTTTCAGCTTACCTTTAATTATTGGCTTTGACAATGCAACAGCGCTGAGCAAAAAAACAGCGAGGACTTTCCACAAATACATCTTGTTACTTCAAAACCTGCAATGAAATTTTCAAGTCTGAATATCAAATAAATGATTTTGAAAACTACCTTATTTTCATAAGCGTAGGAGGCAGGGGACTGGAGGGCGGTAGACCCCCAACTTTGGAAAAATTATTTCAAATTAGCCCCACTCCGGCAAAATTTTACCCATAGTCGGGCAAAAATGTTGGTAAACAATGGGCTTTGTACCCCCCCCCCCCAGATTTTTCTTCCCGGGTGCTTACGATTTTATTCCTGATATGTCGAATTAGGTTCAGTAATTCACCCGGCTTTAATCGGCCAGTCCTTCCCATAGATATGGGAGATAACGTCAAGCAAAATGTCCCTTTTTTGCCTTCCTTACAATAATGACACCTACATCTATTCATTAAGTTTTTCCTCTTGGGAGAATGGGATGCCCCCGGATAAATTATTGATGCTAGGGGAGAGACTTTTTCATTCCCGCAGGAGGACTGCACTTCTAAGTCATTGCTGTGAGGTAGAAGTATTTACGGAAATTTGCTGCTGATTTTGGCACGTTTATGAGGTTTCTCGAAGTGAATTTTTTTAGAAAATCCTTTGCAGAATCTGAGCGGACTGACCGATTTCTGGTAGAAAAAGTTCCAAAAATATTGAACATGTCAGCTTTTCGATCAGATATCGCGAAATATGGTTGCATATATTTTCAGGGAGCAGTAGCTTGTCAAACGCCAGGCCTTTTTGGCTCATACAGTAGCGTTTCAAATTCAAACGCGGGGCCCTTTTTACTGATCCGATATAAAAACTGGAATCTGGATTTCATTTCGCAAGAAATTCATACAGACAAGTTTAGTCTTTTATCATTTCTTTAAAATGTACACAGTGTACAAACATGGTGATTCATTAATTTCTCGGACTTTCCCGTCCCTTCCAATCCATGAGTTGGACGATGTGAAAATGCCGGATTCAAAAATTGCTTTAGAACATGAAATTGTATTGTAATAAAGAGCAGAGATGAGTCATTCTACAATCGAACGATTTCTCCAAATAACTTCAAATTCAATCAGTTCTATGTTAAGTTTCAACAAAAGATTGACTGGAAAATGCTGGCAATTATTTCACTCTGAATGAGAAATCCGGGATTAAAATTTTCTTTAAATCCCATTTTTGGATGGTAATAATAATTAAACCATGATACAAAGATTTGTAAATAGCGTTTTGATTCATAAAGCTGGGTACCCGGTGGGTGCAATGTTAATGAAAATATGAGACCACGCTCATCCATGATTTCCCTGAGAAAGGGGTATATTTGAAACAAAATCCTAGGACCTAGAATCTCAAAATAAGGGGCATTTTACCCAAGAAAATATCTTGGAAAAACAGTTAACTGCTGTTGGAGTGGAGACCCTGAAAAATAGTGCATTTCAACTGGCTTGATAACAATTTGATACCTTAAGTTTTATGGGTGCTACTGTTTTCCAATAAAACATACCAGTAATATGAATGGCAATACAAGTGCAAAGGTCTCAGAATTCTCTCAAAGCATTATTTCTGCTGTACAGATTTCTTCTTTAGGGTTCAGTGATACTCATTTCAAAGTGGGTTACCTTCAAATATTTTCCGTGATAAGGGGTCTTTCGCCAACTAGAAAGTCAGAGAAAAGGGTATTCTATGAAATAGTATGGACGAGCGTGGTATACCTCATACTATTGCATTGCACCCACCGGGGCTGGGTATGACTTACGGTTAGCTTGTGATATTTGTTGACGTTGGATTGATTACCTGGTAGCACGTCTGTTCGAGGTGCATATCAACCCGTCCCTAGAAATCTCCTATATTTTCTACAAAAGCCTTTTTCTCAAAGAATCCAAGGGAAATCTTTCATAAATCCTTTTGTTCTCTGGGAAGCCTCGTACACTGAGGGGGTACTATACCGTGGGGTGGAATGGAGTTATCCAAGCAATCTTACATTCTCGTCTGACACGCAACAAGATGTCAGATACGACACGAAACATGAAGTCAACGAGTATTATACTGACATACCAGCACAAATTTAAGAACATAAATCAACGAAATATATATGACTGTACCACCCAAGAAGCCCTTCCTACGTGATATTAGCACTACTTTTTGGTACGAAGCAATCCTCATGAAAAAGATTTATGCAGTCTCAGATATGCAAAACCGCCGGCTTTCTGGTTTATCAGTTGTAATTAAGCTGTTAAATATCTCCGTAGCCATGCATCGGTTTTGTTAATTAATGTCATTTACGCTTTATGACGAGCATCTTTGAACCAACGCTCATAATTAATGCGACTGACCGAAAATTGCCGCCACAACAGAGAAAGCTAAGTTCAGTTTCTTCGTGGGTTGACATGGCATTTGTCATGAAAGCACTGCAAATTTCTGTTTAACCTTTTGATAAGGGTTCTTTTAACGATACTTATCACTAACAAAAACACTCGCTTGGAAATAGAACCATACAGAAGCAAAATAAAATTTGTTACCTTCAAAACTAGATTCGTTCTTTTCTTGTAAGCGTGTTGTCTTGCACCGTCCTACGGTCTCTTGGGCCTTGCAGCTCTGGAGTGAAGGTTCGAGCAATTGCGCTCGCATTTATAGCTCTTGAAACGCAACTAATTAGCATTTTTAAGCTCGCTGTCTCGTCAGGTATAAAGACTAGGGATGCTGCAGGCGACCGGCAAAATCTGTTCCGTGTGCAAATTCAAAGAATTCGACAAGGAACCTTTTTGGTACTTTGTTCTCTGGCCAGAGGGGCAAGAAGTGTGCCAGAATAGATTGAAGCGTTTGAGGGTCAACCGAAACATTGGTATTTCATGTAAGGTCATAACGCTTTGTTTCACGCCAACATATTGCTCAATCATTTAAACGAGCTTTTGTTTATGAAGGCGACATTTGATGCGACTAAAATTTTGGTCCAGCCTGTGACACGTCACGCTCATTGTAATGGTGACTGCTATGAAAAGCTCCTTACATTTACTGCAACCGTCGTCAATAGACGTCCTTTCCTCAATTAAACTGTTCTTATGGGCACTATGTCTCTGTCTAATTTTAGCATGGATTTGCAGCCCCCTCCGCAGAGTTCGTCGTTTTGTTTTGCCAGTCCAAGGATTTTCGGGCACAGGGCACACTCGGGAACAAATTTCGTTTTTTTTTAATTTTGTCATATTTAAAGACAAAATCCATCAGCTAAAAAGAAAAAAAGTTTACAAATATTCATTTACATATAGACGTTTTTCAATAAGAAACATGGATCAGGCCATGGTACTAAAAGTTTCTTAATTTAACATGAAAATGTGTCTATTTTAGTACTAAAAATTTCTCAATTCGTTTCTTATTCTTTGAATGCATGAATTATCAATGTGGTCGCTACCACTATGGCAGATATGTTTCTTTACATTTAAAATATCATAAAGGAATAAACAATGCTCTGTTATGTTGAAAACACAAATTGTTAGATAATATTGCTCAAGAATAAAGGTTCAACGATCTATTTGCTATAATATCCATGCTTTTAACTTTGAATAGTTTCTTAGTACTTCTCAGACATGGCACTAGAGTTTCTTTAAAACTTTAAATTTTGGCCATCTTTAGTACTAGTTTCTTATAAACCAGTTTCTTTAAAAAAAACCAGAGTTAATTGTGAAAAAACGTATATACAAGATCTCAGAAATTTGCTTGTCTTCCTAGGGATCGTGCTTCGGGAAGGATGCTAATTTTTCAGGAATTCCTTCAGTTTCCTTTTGAAAATGGTAATCATGGAACTCATCCTGATTTCTAATAGGATTTCATTCCACGCCTTTGCACCAGAAAAGAAAAAACTGCCTTTGGAGAATTCTAGGTTCTGCCTTGGAATGGCAAGATCTACCTGATTTTTTATTCTTTTTGGATAGTCAGATATTTGAGATCTAGTAACAAGTCTCAAATTTAGCGAATATGATTTGGAAAATAGAACAATTTGTAAAAAACTTATATCTCACTAGGAAACTGATTGATGAATTTCCAATTCGTCTCTCACTGAATAGGGAAGCAAACAGGAGAATAACTGGGGAACGAGGCAACTTCGAGAGGTGTATCACTCTTGCGAATAGGCGTACGAGATCTTTAACAATGGGATTTTTAGGAATTCTTTTACGGAATTTTCTTGAAAACGAAAGGATATTAGCCAAAGGCATACGAGATTTTCACAGAGTGATACACTTCTCGGGTAACTTTGACCCCACCACTACCACTGGGGGCACTGCAGAGTCCTGAAAAGTACTAAACCTTCCTCCGGTCAAAATTCTTTCCCAGCAAAACCCTCCTCCAATTTTTTAGATTCCAGGGCGTGGCTAAGTCATGGCTAGGGCGTGCCATTCTTTGTCTTTGGAATTCTAAGATGAAAAACATTTTGAAAGGAAGCAAAATCATGGCCATTTCTTGAATTGTTGCTACTACCTTTTAGACCTACTACCTGAGCTCTACATTTTCTAACTTGGCGTGCTTCTAAAAATATAGCCAAATGCAGAACTCATGTGGTAAGTCCATATCTTTTTTGGAGGCAACAACAGCAAAAGTGGAGATCGATGGCCTAGGCAAATAATTCAATGAATGTTAATTTGCATCAGAATCCGATAGAAGTGAATTCTTATGAATTGCGTAATCATTTACTGATATGGTTGCTTGTTGGAGGAGCCAGCTATAGCGAAAAGACATTGCTGTTCCCCATGACACGAAGACAGAGCCAGTAACTCCATGGGTTTTGGGAAACATGGAAGTTCTTATTAGATTAATTATCCTTGTAAAGAATCAGAACTGTCAGGCCGAACTTTGTGTGCTCTTTGTTTTTCCATCCTCTCCGTTGTCCTGTCGATTCAGCATTTTCAGTCGCTGTCAATTGTCATTCACCTCATTGAGTTCAAAGCATTCACCTTCCTGATCGGGCCATCATGTTTTCAGTGTTTTCAACAGCCTCATTGAACTGAGGCTGTTGAAAAATGGCGCCATCAGGAGGAAGGTGAATGACAATTGACAGCAGCTGAAAATGCTAAATGGAGAGGACAAAGGAGAGGATGTGAAATACTTTTCTATATTCTACCGTTGGACGTTTCAGAAATTTTGAATATTTTTCCAAATTACAGTGTAATCTATATTTCAACAGATTCAAATTCCTAGATCGTAAACCCGAAGAGTGAAACATTTTTGCTTGATACCATATTGTAGACAATCGCAAACTATTGTTTTCTTGAAAATCATGCTATATTCCCTCGAAACGTCGAGAAGTTATGATAGTTCTAAATGATTTTCAAACTATTGAATCCTTAAGAATGGAAAAGCCCACAAGCTCTGAAAATATTGGAGATTTTTCAGAAATGTTCAGCGGTAGAATTATTGCAAACAGAGCATGCACTCTGGAAGATCGGCAAGCGCCCTTTTGCAAGATGGATAAGATTTGTGTTCATCATTCATTTAACATGATATATACTTTGTTTGCAAGCCCTTGTCCACTTCAAACTATGAACAACAAAGCAAAAAATTTGAGGTAGACGTTCTAAAATTGCGTTCACATGTGTATAGATAAATATTTTAAAGATCTAGGAAATAAGATCGTTACAACGACTGATCACTGAATCGCAAACTAAAGGAAACGATTATCGATCGCTAAGAAGGAAAACTGACCCCCCCCCCAAATGTTTTGTATCGAATTTAGACGAATTAGAACATCGACGCTCAAAGAAGTTTAGTGGACATGTCCACCCCGTGGCGCCGCCCCTGATGGCAGAATAGCTAAATTTTCTGTGAAGCTGTTTAGTTAAAAATATAGTTTATGGAATTTTGCGCCAACCTTTTTAACATGTAGCAATCTTGATTCAAGGCCAAAAATCTGTTGTCGTAATTGCCGTATGGGTGCCGTATTTCTAAAGATATTGGGTAATTTCAATGTCTTGATATGATCTTACTTTCTTGCCGTTGTCTTCTTGTTCCGATGTGGACAATCCCTTTTAAGAAGGCAGATAGCGCACTTTTCCTAATGACTTATGAGCATGATGGAATTTTGAATCACTTGATTGGTGGATTTGTCAAAGAGCCCACATGAGCCACAATGTAATTCTATTCGATTAGTATCAAGATAAAATGCCGGGGCGCCATGTCGCAGAGCACATTGTCTCTTACTGTCTTCGTTTAATTTGGCCATTTCGACGTACACTTTATTCTGGGACATCTGAGATCTGGGTGTAAAATTTGTAAGTCTGTGCCGGAACTAACTATGAAATTAAACGTTTGGCACCAAATTTTTTCACCTGAATTGAGGTCAAATTGGGATACGTCCCAGTCGAGAGTATTTTCGAGATGGAGCAGATTTAATGCGACCAGTTTATCTTCTGGCAACGCTCTTCCAGAGTAACCACATTTTGTCACCAGCAATGAGTTCCAAGAAAGAGCAACGCGACTTTTTACAAAAAAGAAGGAATTTTTGCCAGTACTGAAAGTTTTTGAATCATCAGATTTTGAGTATTCGTAGTTTCTTACGAGTTTCTTGAAAGTTCCATAAAATTTTTACCACGATCTAGTGCGAATAATGAGGCCAGTTGTCACTCTCCGTTGTTATAAGGTCAGGTTTTCATGTAAGTTCCAAGAATCAATAATGTTTTACAAAATTACCCACCATTTACTTGTGACGTCACAGTGACTTCTATAGAAAACTTAGAAATATTAGCAGTCAAGTCAGCAGCCGTGGCTATCGTACGGACATGGTACGAAGCTTTAATTTACACAACTCGATGCAACATTTTTCTCTCTGTTATATATCCAAAATGCACTAAAAACCTCTTTGAGGTAATGGTTTTAAACGAGGTTTCACAAACTGAACTTCGCAGGCTTGTGTTTGAATCCACAAAGTGAGCCCAGATCTGAACAAGTTTTACACAAAATCAGGTATCTACATGGGAAAGATCTTGATGAATAGATACCGAAAAATGTACTTGTTTCCCAAGTTTTATCAAGTTTTCGATGCGTTGTGGTAAATTAAAGCTTGATTGTTTCCCTCGCAATAAAGGGCTGATGGCAAAAACTTCCTCTGAAACGTTAGAGCTCTATGTGAATGTTAGCACTTTTTGATAAGTTGTAGAGAGAAATGTTTCATACAGCCCCCAGGGTTAGCTTATGCTAGCACCTGTCAAGGTGGGAGGCGGAGTGATGTCATGGTGTACAGGGTGCTTAAACTTTTTTCTTTCTTTTATTTTGGTTATTTTGTTGTTAGTCACTCTTTTCTTTTCATATATTTCCTTTTGTTTTTCAGATTATTGTTAAAAGAATTGTTAAGTGCCGTTCATAGCCGGAACCAGATGACGTCATGTCTATTTCTGCTATGGACATAGATCTATTTACTTTTAAATTGACATTGATATAAAAAATGAGAAATGTTCTGCACTAAATGGTGTAACCTTAGAGCTTTGTGCCGTGTCTGTACGGGTAGATATGCCTTCTGATTTGACTGCTACTTATTTCCAAGCTTCCCAAAGACATCATTGTGGCATCGGCGGCGAGAAATGAGGGGGGCTTTGGGGTCTTACGGGCTGCAGGTTTGGCCAATTTTAGCCCTCGGGTTTCGGGACTTACTCTTAAATCGAACGGGTTTTCGGGTTTTGAGATGTGTCGCGGGTTGCGGGTTTGGCCATTTTTTGTGCTCGGGTCTCGGGTATTTCACTAAAAATCCCTATTTTGTCGGGTTTTCGAAGTCATATTGTCCATGCTGTTGAATTTTGAAACAGTTATTCCCCCATAGTTGAATTTTGACCCAGTCATACCCCCATAATAATGATGGCAAAAGCGGGACGTGGGTTTGTGTCACCAGGGTCTATAGACCCTGGTGTCACAGAAATGGGTCTAATTTTCAGCCAATCAAGATTTGGTTCATGGGCTAAAAGGGACTGGGCACTAAATACTTGTTGCTGAGCAACATTTCTCGAATTTGAAATGTTGTTGTTGCTTGTTGATATTGAATGTCTTTCCAGCAGGCAATTTGGCGTCCTTCAACATCACGAAGCGTGCTGCCAGTTGGGTCGAGGTCGTAAAGAAAAGTTTGATGCTGTTATTCAAGCGGTAGATGCGTTAAAAGAGTTTCGAAGAGCTCAAAGAAGACTGTTGTTGTTTGATAAAAGGCCCAAAGAGGTTGAAAAATCTTGTACACAATGTGAATAAATGCTTGCTTGTTTGCAAAGTGACATTGGCATTGTTGGCCTAAATCCAACTCGAGCCGTTGTTTTGGCTTAGGCCCAGAATTACCGCAGATTTCACAACGCTGTACGTGGAAGAAACGTTATACAGCTGACCTAAACATTCTAAAGTATAACCTCATTCTTGACACATGGATGTCATGCAGAAATTTCGAGACAGGATCAGAAGATCATCAAGCAGTAGTGATGTCAAAAGTATTTGTATCCCAGCTGCCTTGCCTGCATCTACTTCAAATGTAGTTGGGAAAGTAAACATGATGAGGAGGTACTCGATCCCTGCAAGACCAAAGACAATGCATGTTTCAGAGCTGGATTTTGAAGTGTAAGGATGTTAATATTGCCATAAAAAGTATTCTCCAAATGTTTGGTGAGAACAAAGATATTGTGTTTGAAGACAATAGCCATGAACATTGCTTTTCGGAGAAGTGCAGTTTAGCGGGTGGTGCTGAATGTCATATTCCTTTGCAAGCGTTGAATTGAGCAAATTGAACCCTAACTAATCCAACTTAGTCTAACCCTAACTTACCCTCTTTACTAACCCCATGTAACGCTAACACCTCTTCCTGCAACTAACCCTGAACCTTTACCATATGACACACAACAATGTGGTACCCAAATGCCATCCGATTAATTGCCTCCTAGCCTGCTTTTTAACTAAAACAATAGTTTTACCCCAATATTTGGGAAGTGTCCGCTAGCTGAAAGTGTATGATCACCATTTACCCAGCAAGCAAGCAAGGCTCCAGCATCAATCCAAGTCTCATTGATATGCATAAGCATGCAAAGTGGCATTTACAAGCTCTTGCACTTTGACTGCATTCAGAATTCTTTGACTGCAGTTACATTTTTCCTAAGGCAATTGCCTGCATGCACAGCCCAAAATATCTTTAATAAGGCCTGGGTTAACTTCAAAGTTGAAGTTTTTTTGCTGTTAGCTGTTGGCTTTTCTTGTTGAATACTTCAGTTTTGATAATCCTAGATGCCAGGTTGGAGTGAATGCTAAATGTGTAGCAATTTTAACAAGACTGATTAAGTCTTTCACACCACAAATTTGCCAAACAAGATCGCACAGAGGTTACTTTATCAGTAGATGTCAAGCATGCCAAGTATAAAGTTTAGAATTTTAATTTATTCTGTGCAATTTGTACAATTTTTTTGCAATTTGTGCTCCAGTGACTTTAAGTGAAATGTTCCAACCTTAGGCCTGTGTTCTAAATAGCAAGTGTCTTGGAAAGCCCAAATTGACCCTAGTCTAGTTGTTGTTGCAAGATGGCATTCTTATTTGCTCACGTTTTTGGGTGAAAAATAGATGAAAAAAGACTATTGCTTTGAAACAACAGTAATTATGTAGGCAAGCACACTGGTTTGTAACACTGTCCATCATGTTGTTCAGTGCACAAGTTTGAAGGTTCACCTAATCTTAATTCTCTTCTTTCTTACGAAAATTTGTTACTATTTTGTAGGTACCAACATATTTAGAAGTTCCTTTTCAGCTACTAAAACTATAACTAATAGGTATTCCAAAGGCCCTCCAGGGCACTGGAAAGTTTGTAACTTTTGAGGGTGTGCAAGGGGACATAAGGATAGAGAAGCCTGGTTTCCATAAATTTGTAAGAAGTGACAGAGAATCACAGTGTGATAGAGACTTGCAAGGTGTTGCAATTTTTGGAGACTTATGGCAAGGAGAAAGGTTCTGTATATGATTACAAAAGATTTGATTCCAAATCTGACTTCAAATGTTCAGGATAGAAGTTAGAGTTTTCACAGAAACAATATCTACAGTACATATCATAGGAAGTTTAATGAACAGTGGTTTCTGTTAATTGCACCTGTGCAAAGCTTACCACAGCCATCACAGGGGTCACAACACATGCAGCTGTCCAGATGCTGGCAGTGTTGCAAGAAACTTGATCACTATAATTACAACTCTCTGGGACTCCTTGTCATCTGATGGAAACCAGGCCAAATTCTGCATTTTGCTGAATTCCTGTAAGGACACAATATTAGATTGTTTGCTACCAGTTGACCAATATAGCTCCAATTACACAAACAGAGTGCAGGAAGTACATCACTGGATGCACTTTTTCAATTTGATAAGTTGCCTATTGAAAATTACCTAAAATGCCAAGCAAATGGCCTGGCGCCCCTCATTGTGCTTCTATGTAATGCGATTAAGTGTTCTAATTGACAGTATTGGTACCATAGCAAGTCTTATAAGCCCTATTATAAAAACCATAGTTACTTTGTTAAACTCTCAAATGCCATAAATGAAATAAAGTATAGCTGAAATGATTCTCATAATTTCGTAGTAGGAGCAGCCCTGATGGACTATCCTTGTTTCTATAAATGAGCTGGTTTACTTAATAGGAAATCACACACTGCTGATTAAAATTTTTCATTTCTGACTTTCCCAGAAACAAGGTATTCCAAACTGGGACCGTCTATTAATAGCATGCTCTCTTTATCTTTGAAAAGTTTCATCAACAGGGGTACCAACCATTACAATACTTGGAATGTTTTGCTGGTATACTTCTGAACTGCAGAGTAGCTGTATAGTGTGTAGAGATTTTGCATTCATTAGTGTACCTTGTTATTGTTTGGGATACTATCAATGAAAGTCTGAAAGTCTTTTGGGTTTTCTCAAGAAGAGCTAAGCCCTTGTCTAAACACTTCAGTGGAATTTTTCAGTGACTTGTTTTGATACTGTGCTAAATAACCCAAAAGACATTTGCCTGCCTTATTTGTTAGCAGTTGATTTGCTAAGCATGTTGAAATCTTATAACCATGCAAAGACAAAAGACTGTGATGCATCCTGCACCATATTTGTCAACATATCAATGTCAACAGGAAAATACTGATACATGACTGGCTAGAATTCAACCACATTGGCTAGAGCCATTATATGCTTTAACAGGGCTGGAATTGTTCAAAGGGCACCTCCTCCCTCATCTGTTTGTTGTCCTTGAAATCATTCAAAGGACCTTACTTTATCAAATGTATTGAATCTAATCTGACATATATATAATAAAGGACCAAAGAATTTGATGTAATTTTCCTTATAATTTAGTTATCTTCTTTTAAGGGGGTCGCTCAGCCCTAAAATATCACCTCATTTCGTGGTTAGTAGACTTGCTCCAAGTGTATTCCATGGGATATCAGCACTAAGGAGCATAGTTACTTCGGTGGAAGCATAAACCATGAAGAGGATGCTGTGAAGGAAAAGCGAAGGAGCTCCTTTGTTTTCCTGTAAATCGTCCTCTTCATAGTTCACGCCCCTTTAGAGGTATTTATTTTCTTCAATGCTGGTATACCACAGAATAGACTTGGAGCAAGTATACATGGTTAGATGCCTGTAAATATTAAAGAATACTTCCCTTTCAGGCCTCCAGAGAAAGATCCATTTAGCAGTCCATCAGTTTGCCATAAAATGGAGGTGAGTTTTTACATAATGGTTGTTATTGAATTTGAGACTGAACCATCGCCAAACCATCCCTAGTTAAAAATACCATTTATGCATACTTTGCAATTGCATTGAGTAAAAAACATGATCCATCCTAATCTTGTAGTTAACATGCTAACATGCAGTTGACAGTTAACAAATTTGCATGTTTACATGATTTCCTGTGACTTCTAATTCGAAGTTGACTTTAGGCAAGAAAATAATGTTGATTTATCTAAGATGGACTGACAGAGCAGAAACAGCGCACACATGCGCAAAAACTCGCAACTTTTATCTCCCTTAGCGCCTTGCAACATATCCTGAACTTAGGCAAAACTTTATATTTTCTTCCCAGGGCCTTAAACTCTTGATTTATTATTTCAAAATGCTTATCTATTCAAACACTTCCTTATCTCAGATTGGTCGATGACGTCATATTACATAGTCTCTGCTCTGTCAGATGGACTGCATACAGTACAGTGCATTTAAGTATCAGCCATTGATTTATATTAGTATATGCTAACTTGAAGCAAAATTGAGTCCTGGCAACTATGTCACTTTGTAAAATGAGAAGATGAAAATTGAAATTCGGTTCTGAAATCCCTAAGCTATTTTGGGCAACCTGTGGTTTAATGCACTGTGCAAACCCACATCAAGAAACCCTGTGGCAATACCTAGCAAGCATTTCTCAAACTTGTTTACCAAAAATTGTCCCATTGTAACTGTGCAGCAGGGAGGCAAATACGCCAAATACTATAGATAGATCTCATTCATATTGTGTGTGGTCCAATTTAATTTCATTTGCAGTATTTGAATAGGAATTCGGTATTGAGTACATAACCTCCAAACATGCCTTGAAATCAGTGGAGACACTTTCCTTTGGTGAGATTCTGAGTCATTTTTACTACAGGCATTGTGAAGTGACAAGTCCTGATACCACAGAATAAAAATTTATGTTTATTCTGTGCTGATACTTTAAGCTATGTATGAAGGAGGTTTGATTGCAAGACTATAGTTGTTTCCTTAGTAGGGAAGGTGTCTCCTCAGGTAGCCAAGGGTATGGCATGCAAAAGTCACAACAAGTAGATAACCTGGTTTATCAGCAGATAAATGGAGTTTATTTCAGATAAACCAAAGTTTATGTCAGATAAACCAAAGTTTATTTCAGATAAACCAAATTGTATCTCAGATAAACCTGTTGATAAACCTGGTTTATCTGGCTGTTTAACCCAGTCAATCTGTTGATGAAACAAGTGCATCTTAGATAAACCCAAGTTTATCTGTTGATTAAACCCAGTTTATCAGTTGATAAACTCACTTTATCTCAGGCCCTGTTAACACACCAAGCCACGGGTAGTATTCGCCCTGGATCAGCTCAAACTACCTCATTGAGAAAATTTGCTGTTTACATAAGCCTGAAGCAGCTCTGTGGGAGGAAAAAAGCCAGCCTGGGGCAACCCAAGGCCTTTTGTTTTCATGATAAAGCCTTTATTCAAATGACCCCAGGTTGAACTGACCCGCCTTCACATGGAAAACTTCTACCAAGAGCCAACCCACCACAACCCGTCTACCCTACCCTCAAGAAGGGTTACCTGCCTAGGTGGGTTGACCCAGGCTGGCTGCTGAGTTCATGTATTTAAATGCTTCAAGAGATTTGACTGGAGAAGGGCTGACCCTCTGCAGTGGGTTGGAACCAACCTAGGCTCATGTAAACAGGCCCTCAGATAAACTCACTTTATCACCAGTTTATCTCAGATAAAGTGGCTTTCAAAAGCACTGCTTATAGATCACACTACTAAATCTGAAACAAGTAGAAATGAACAGGATACACAAATTTGCCCATAAATCTAATGGTGCTCTATTTCTTATGGAAATCTTTTTCAGAACTTAAGCTCTTTCATTGGTAAAAGCTGACTTGACCTAACGGAGGCTCTTAAGGGGCGTACTGCCCATTTCCCTCCCTAAACCCAAACAGATGAAATTTTGAAAGAATCCTTATAAAACAGGGCATAATAAATCCATGGCGATCTATGGGCAGAGCATGCCGCAAACAGCAGTATGAGCAAACCAGCCAAGACAGAATCCGTTCTGAAAATTACATGTTCATGCCTGCCTCTGCGTCTAAGATAAAGTGGGCTTATCTCAGAGAAAGTGAGTTTTTATTTATCAGCAATGGATAAAATTATCAAAATTTTCATGATGAAGTGGGTTTATCACCGATAAACTGGGTTTATCTGCAGAACGACTTTGGTTCATCACAGATAAACTAGGTTTACCCAAGATGAACCAAGTTCATCTGGTGACAAACCCAGTTTATCTGACTGGTGACTTTTGCATGCCATGGAAGTGAGTCTGTTAAGGCTTTGAATACACATATATCCATCATTGACTTGCCTTTTGGAAGGCCTTTGTTTACTTCTTATCAATCAAAGGAGCTGTTCCTAATGAGATAATGATAGAGCATAATTCCCTTCCATTATATTGGTAATGAACAGGGCATGATCCAGTTTTGTTGGGAAAGGGGGAAAGGGGAAAAGGTACCATATGACAGATGATTATGAAGCTGTTGAAAGGCATTTAGTGGCTCAGGCTGTGTTGCAAACCATCGAAGTGAAATAGACTTGGTAAAGAATTATGTCGTGAAAGGTTTACCCAGCCCTTCTTTGTACACCATTTTTGTTCATGCGTAAATGCCATCCCAAGAAAACCTGTCCACCCCAGTCCTGTCTCTAACACTCTTGGCTCACAGTCAAATTAATAAGCATTTTTCCCAGCTCTGTCTTTGGGTTGTTTGTTTTAAGAACGAGGATTTGGAGCTCTTTAGGAGTCTAATCCAGCAAATCCCCAATTCCTATATATTGCCATTTTAGAAACTCCAGATCCCATATGGCCCCCTCTGGCTCCCACTGTAGATATTGGTTTTAAGATAACGAGTCAGAGGGTCAGAAAAGAGTGCCCCCAGTGGTTTCAGTGGTCAAGAAGACCAGCATCAATTGCAAATCAAGTTTCAAGTACAATACAAGATGTCCTATATCCTCTTTTTAGGCACGTCTGCGATCACCGCAGACCGTCGCAGATTACCAAATTCAAATGAAAATCGCAAAGTTTTTACTTGTCGCAGACAGTTTGCGACTGTCGAAGATGCTACAAAAAATGTCACAAACATTTGAAATTAGCCTACCATCGCAGACTACCTGCAACAAGACCTAATGTTTTAGCCTGACATTATTTTGTAAACTGATCAGGGATGATCGCAGATTGTCTGCGACAAACACGAGTTGCGATAGCCGCTGACGAAATACAACAAATGAAAACCAGGCTTTAGGCATGGCATATCGCTCTATGAGAATCTTCGGTAAAATCCTAGACTTGGTCCAAGTCTATTTCGTTTCTTCATCAGTATCTTCAGAGGCAATGCGAAGGAGGAAAGATTGTCAATCTTTCCTCCTTGGTATTTCCTTTGGTAAAATTAAAATTATTGCCTCTGAAGATACTGATGAAGAAAAGAAATAGACTTGGAGCAAGTCTAGTAAAATCCTTTTGTTTCGCACAACATGCACAACAAATATGCAACAATTGAAAACGTTTCAAACACCCTTTTCATCCACAACCATACGAAATCAGAAGTGAAAATGACGATGTGTGGTCTTTCATTTGCAGCTGACTCAAAAACTGAATGATTTCTTTCGTGTACAATTTCCTTGATATTTCTATGGAGGTAATCTATCAGCCTAGTAGTTGATCCAATATCTCTGTTGGATACACATAAATGGCCATGTTTTCTTCTGTTTCATAACATGTCAAGAGAGCTGTCAATCAAATGCTGAGTTGTAAACCATGTATTGTAGCTGTCAGTCAGATATTTTCAAATGGCCATAAGTAGCCGACGCATCTGAATAAACCATGGACGCACAATCAACTTGTAGCCTGAAAGAAAACACTATCAACTCCTGTAAAAGAACGGCAATAATATAAGATAAACCTGTACCTGGAGACAAAGCTGTTAAACCTGCAAGAAAATCAAGTATAACTGATATTTGATAACTGATTACTTGATTTTCTTGCAGGTTTAACAATTATTGCTCCTCTTTTACAGGAGTTGATAGTGTTTTTCTTACAGGATACAAGTTTATTGTGCGTCCATGGTTCATTTGGATGAGTCCGCTACTTCAAGCCATTTTTAAATTTTGTACCACTAATCATTTGGAGGTACAGCAAAGAGCAGATCCGTGATCTGAACACCGTCATTAAACTCAGAATCAGGCAAAAAATTATTTCCCGTAACTTGCTTCACTCAGGAATATTTAATCAAACTTAAATGAAATAAGGCAGAAACTTCAAATCAAATTGAATATACTAGGGAAAACAATAACATATCAAAATGTCAGTGCAGAACTGAATCGAGAAAACGGCCAAAGGTGGCCGCGTTTCACATTTGACAGTCTGTAGCGGGTGCGCCAAGAGCCAGTTCAAGCGTTTGAAAAATCGTAGTACCAAGCTCTGTGACTGAAATAAAGTTTTGGATTTGTCTTGCGTTTTTATGAGCAAGGAAAGCTGGGGAAATTGAATTCATTGGTTACGAAATGGCTGAAAAGGCAAAACGCTCGATGAAACTGTTGCAAATCTCTCACACAGAGAACTCACAAGGGCATTTGATCTAGTCAAGAGCCACGTGAAATAAATCTTAAAAATCATTGAAGTTGCAATTTCTACTTGATGCTCGGGGGGAGGGGAAGAGATCATATGTACTTCGTACTTCTTTACGATTTTATGGAATGTTTCAGGTCCTTAGAGGCATTTTGTAACCAACCATTTTCTTAAATTCCAGTTAATTATATTTTGAGCGCTCATGAAAACAGCAGAAAATTCACGAAAGATTCAATCTTTTTACTATCGAGTGAAATTTGTTTCGTTAAAATCCATCTAGAATTCTAGGTTCACTACGATTGTCAAATAGGGGCCGTTCTTCTTTTATGCCTCAGGTCCATTTCTCTTAAGTGCTAACCTGAGGCATAAATAACGAACGGTCCCGTAACTTTTTTGGCACACCTGGTAGAAGATAGTATGAAGCTGTTAGTGATGGTTTCGTAAAATTTCAATCATTTTTTCAGAAGCTGAAGGTAAAATGGTTTCAATATTTAATACTTTTTATTTTGATATTCATTTTAGGGCAACACTGCTTCAGAAAGATCCAAGCTATACGAAGCTTACAAAACAATACAGAAGGAAAAACGCGATTTAGAAGAAAGATTAAAATTCGTACAGGAAAAGGTATGAGTAATACCCCATTCACATGGCAAGTTAAAGGCACACTGTCGTGGTGCTGATTGGATAAACAAGACAATCAAGAAGAAAAGAATTTGGCAAGGTTCAGTAATTTCGCTGTACAGTGAAATTCACGAAGATGATAATGATATGGTCTCCTTTATTCTGGAAACAAAGTATGATCCAAGAGCATAAAGGCTTGGTAATTACTCAAAGGTCAGAGCTATGCTTTTGATTTCAACATCACAACTAGCCAATCACAACGACGACAGTGTGCCTTCAGGACAGCTTAGAATAAACCAAGTTATCAAATGAGGTCTGCTAATTGGTCAGTTTAACAAATTAAATGAATTTGATTGGTTGAGATGTATTCTGGTGTAGATAAATCTGGTTTAACTACGTCAGTATGAATGCAGCATAAAATTTTTGGTTAATCGGAAAGAATAAAGTAAGTTTCGTATTTTACAAGATAGATTTGATTAGCTTTGTCTTTCACTCTTTGCTTTCACGCTTTGAAAGTTCACTCCAGGTTTGCAGAAGAAAAAGCTCAAGGACAAATTTCTTTTATTTCACTGAAAATTAACAAACATTAATAATTACAATTCCTACAAACTACCACAGGGAGTCCAGGAGCCTCAGTAAAGACCGCAGTTTTAGCAGGTTTGTTTTCTTTGGTTCCCTGTGATCTAGTTTAAGAAAACAATAGCTGTGTAATTTGATACCGTTTACATCATCGTTGCGGTGAATTTGCTTTTGTTGCATTAGCAGGTTTTGAAAAAACCAAGAGTTTCAAGTGCAGCCATTTAGGTAAAAGCTCAGGCATAACAAAATACTTTTCTACTTTAACAGACGGAGCAGAAAATGCACACGCATTTGCAAAAACCCGTAACTTTGAGCCTCCCTAGCTCCTTGCAAGGGATCCCAAAATTAGGCAACACTTGATATTTCCTTCCTAGGGCCTTAAACTGTTGATTATCATTTCAAAAAGCTTATTTACTCAAACACTTCCTTAATTTCAGATTGGTCGATTACGTCATTTTACGCAGTTTCAGCTGTGTCACTGTAACACTGGCAGGCCGACTCCAACGATGATGTAATCCCTGTCAAGTTACACAGTTGTTATTTTCATAGTCCGCATCACAGGGAACCAAAGAAACCAATATTACGGTCTCTGCTAAGGCTCCTGGACCCCCTTTGCAAACTATGATACGATACCAAAGAGACGTCACGATACCACACACAGGGAGCGCAATATTGTGTCTACCCTGCAGCCATTCTAGGAATAACTAAATGCTACGTAAAACTACAAGTTATTACAAGGAAAGGATTTTTTGAACACGAATGGAAAACGAAGGTACAAGCAAATTATTGCTAGGAAGGAGAACAAAGGGAAATCTTTTTTGCTGTTCCCACCCATTTTTGCAGGTTTTCGAAAGGGGCTTTCTGCAGAAAATATCCCATATCGACTGGAGGGAATTGCTAATTAAAGCTGGGCTAATTACTGAACCTAAATGGACGTATCGGAAGTAAAACAAAACAGTTTTCAACATCATTGCGTTGCAATTTAGGGAGCAGCATTTTTTCAAACACCGGCCTTTTTATTGACTCACCCGGTACTTGCTCTTGGCTTGGCGTATCACTGTAATGTACCTTTCTTTTTTCTCCAGCTTACAGAAAGAGATGCAACGATAAAAGAACTACATTCACTTATTGACCAGATAAAAGAAGAGAGACTACAAGACGAGGAAGTTAGATATCAAAGATCAATTCTTGCAAAACGACAGGTATATGTTTATATATTCAGCTAAATCAGTGTCCGATCTCTGTCTCTCGTTTGCTGTTTCACCTGTTCAGAAATTTGCTCAATTGGGGCCTTTCTTTTCATGTTTTCTTTCCTATCTTCCTCATTGCTATCCTTTTTCTTCCTTCATTCCAAGCGCTTTCCTTGTGTCTTTCCTTTTCTTCTTTGAAGACAAACGAGTTTCTTGCAATGCTGTTTCGCGGCTTTGTGCTTTTTATCCATCTCTGGGCTTGAGCGATTAAGCCGGCAGTCTTTTTTTATACTCAATTTGAAAATTTGTTACGAAGATGAATTACCTAAGACACTACTTACAATACACTACATTACACTACAGTACACTACAGTACACTACACTACACTACACTACACTACACTACACTACACTACACTACACTACACTACACTACACTACACTACACTACACTACACTACACTACACTACACTACACTACACTACACTACACTACACTACACTACACTACACTACTAAGACGATACCCCGGGGAGCATAATATCCTGACTACCCCGACGCCATTCTATAAAAAGCATAGAACTAAACTAAAATTAAATATACGATTGCAGAAAGCTACGTACAACAATTCATCGATAACTACTGATACACAGAACAAAACTAAAATTAAATCTATGATTACAAAAAGCTACATACAGCAATTTACCGATAACTACTGAAACCTGTTTCGCAGTAGATGTCGAGTTAACAAATTCTAAAATTTAGAAAACCAAGGCACTGAGCCACTGCTAGGAAGGTTAGGATCTTGGAGGTCAGCTGTTACGCCTGTCATCAACTGCGAAGCAGACGTAAAATATCCTATTAAAAAAGGACTTTGTGACTTTTACAAAGGAAAATGTTTGAAAATAGCGAGAGGCAGGTCACTTGTCGAAATTCTAAAATCGTATCCTATTGAACATATGCTCGTTAACCTAATGTTCAAAGGTAATCTTACGAGAAAGTTGATTCGATAAGAAAGTTGAATCTTACCAGAAAGACCGCAGTTTCGTCCCCAGAGTGAGTTCCTTGCTCTACCGTTCGGCGATTTGATTGGCTGCAACTCCGTTTTGCGCGGTTGCTCCGTTTTGCGTGGGGTAAACAACCGCGGCAGGTTAAAATTTGAGGGGAACCACATTCTTTACCCATTTCAACCATAATTTGCTACTTATCTCCAAAAGTCCGAGAGAAACGCGCCATTCATTTTCGAAGCAGCGGTGAAAGTTTTTCGAATTTGCAACTTAGGCCCATTTTCACTCCAAACAAACCGAGCTTATTTTGACATTAAACACACTTGCCAGCCCCCAGATCATTGTTCAAATATATGCCTCCAAAAAGGTTGAAATAAGGGCATCAAACTGTTTGTTTCTACTTTCTCAATTTATCTTGTGCAGAATTAGCACTAGAGGAACGGCAATTTTCCGTCGATTAGCGTTGCCTAGCAAACCGTGAAATCCATAATGGCTGCTAATGCACCCATTTTCTGGGCCCATTTGATCGAAGTGTACCAGGATGTTCATTAGGCTTCGTGATCAGCGTATCACATGGATGAATAAGCCGTAGAGATCGACATTGTTTGCAATTTTCGACAGAGTATCCGAAAATTATCTGTTTGAAGTTTTCAACTGACACCTTCTGTCCGAAACATTTTGGATGTCACTGTATGTCTGCGCTCTCTGTGATGTTTTTTTTTTGTTCTAACACTGACAATGCAGTAAGATTTTGTACAACTCAATTTTTTATGTTTGGTTCCTTTCTCTTGCAGTACATCGATAGCCTAGAGGCTGAAATTCAAAAAATGAAGACAAAAATCGAACAAGACGTATGTATTCCTTCTCTTTTGCAAATGCAAAAATAATTTAGGACTGGCGTCAAATATTCGAAAATCTTTAAAGTTAATCTTATGAATTATTACCTGAATGAAGTTTCAAAAACGAGGCAATACAGAATCCCGCCACTCCTATTGGTTAATCACAACTTTCCCGCGGGTTTCCCGTAGCCTTGTATAATACGATACAAGGACGCGTTTTTGTCGCCACAGCAACTGCTTGCTTTAGGCTTATGAGATTTACAATTAACTCAGACGACATGACAGTAACACAATGTGTTTGACGAGAAGATAAAAGTCAAAATTAGGAGCTGTCAGGTAATAAAACTCATACTAACCGGTTTTGTCGTTTTGCAGGAACTTATAAAGCCCGAGGTCTTAATGCACAGACCTCGCAAGCTCGGTCTGTCTGTACTTTTAAGACCTCGGGCTTTATATTTTCCTGTACAACACAAAACCGGTCAGTATGTGCATATTATTGCCCTTTCTTTCAAAGGAATTACTGATACGTCAGGTAATTTTCCATAATTCCAGAGAGGGCATTTTTATCGATATCATAATTGTTGTGAGAATTGTAGCATTTTATGTCTTGTGAAAGGAAGTGTTAGAGCGAGATCTGAGCTTTGACAAACATTGAAAGCACCTTGAAGTGTAAGCTTATTGAGGAAGTTAATTGCATTTTGAGAAAAAAGTCAGTTTTTGATTGTCTGCAAGTTTGACTGTTCTCTAGCTTTTATGGTTTATGACTGAGCAATTGGATGATGTCATAATTTCACAGGTATCAGAAATACACAAATCGCTCTGATTATCCAAGAATGATTAGTTCAAAAAATCTTTCTGTGCAATTATGACAAGTTACTTAAACTTCCCTTCGAGCATCTCATTGGAAAAAAATGTGTATTGATATCATACATGATTGAAGTTAAAGTTTTCCGAATGTTTGTTGCTTGCACTCGTGGGACAAAGATATCTTAGGCCCGTTAACACTATACCATTTTTATTTCATATCGGATTTGTTCCATATGAAACGTAGACTGATTGCATATCCGTAGTTATCGCTATTGATAGACTGATGCACGCTCAAACTACGACTCATGGAGTTTTACACTGAAAATTAGGACGAAGTTTTCCCGCTCGATTTCATGTCTGCATATGGAAACCACAGCAACACTATCCGAAAGCTGAGTGGATTGGCCAGGTAAAGGTGGATTGGCCTAAGTTGCTGGCTCGAGCCTCCGATGATAAGACACCTCAAAATTAAAGTTTTCAATTATGCTAGCCATGAACAAAAGCTGCAAGTAAGCAGAGAAATTTTTTCTCAACCCAACAAACCTTTCACGTTAAATCAGGAGTTCCTCATCTTTAAGGTCAATGAGCTTCCATGAGCTTCACCGCTGCTTGAGATAGTCCAACCGTCGAAGGTTGCTTGCCTCGCTTCGGAGATTATGTCGTAGCTTCATTCCAAAGTGCACAGATAAATCTCAATAATTTATAGGAAACTCCGTTCGAGCAAAAGTAAAAATGGTGTTGTTGCTGTTGTTATTGTTGTTGTTGTTGCTGTTACGATAACTGGGACTATGTCGTGAGTTTAGCTTGGCCATGTAATCGGATTTTGGTGATTTTCACACGGGAGTTCGTTTTTGGGATATCCTGTAGAGAAGGTTTTCAGCGACATGCGTGCCCTGGAAAATTCCACAGATCTTCTTTTTGCACTTGTGCGGGGTGAGTAGCCGAGTGGCTTATACAGTCTTCGTCAGGTGACTGAAGTTAAGCTTGGTCGAGTGAGGTCAAACTCCGGATGGGTGACCTCTGAGGCCTGACCTCACAACTCACCTCGTCGTCCTTCGGGAAGGGACGTTAAACTAGGGGTCTCATGCCTAGATGCGGCATGCACAGTGGGCGTAAATTAGCTTTCAGTAGCTAGAAATCCTGACTAGCCCACTCAAAATAAATTGAAAGCAAACAACAAACAAACAAACATTGTAACGCTGTTCTCGTATTTTTGTGCTTTTTCAGAATATCGACGTTGAACATAAAGTAAAGAAAGCCAAGAAACAAATATCAAAAGTGAAACAAGATTGTGCTTTAAAGATATTCGAATTAAAACAAGAGAATGTCGCTTTGAAGGACAAGATCGAAAGACTTACAGGTTTGTTATATTGATTGTTTTCACATGATCTGTGGCACAAAATTTGAAAGAAGTCTTGAATTACTTTAGGGGCAGAAACTTTTGCGGGCAGAAACTTTCGCGATTTTCGCGTTTTTCGGCATTTTTTGCGAAAGTTTCTGCCAAGGCATAATCTAAATTCAGAATTTGCAAAAGTTTTTGCTCGCGAAATTACAGAAAATTCTGGACTCGCGAAAGTTTTTTCTATCTAATTTTTTCATTTCTTCAAGTTTTTGCTTTGCTGTTCCTTAATCACCCCGATCGTTAGTCTCTTGGGCTATAAAACCCTGTAAATTGTCTCCGTGACTGTGAGTAGTACTGAAATTGAATAGAAAATTGTGTTTTTCCCGTCACTTTTCTTCAGTTGTGAAAGTTCTTTCACGCTAAAATGCATATTTTTTCTCGATCGCGAATATTTTTGACGCGAAACTTGCGGAAGAAAACGTTATTGGCGAAAGTTTATGCCCTTAATTTCGCGATTTTTTCCTCTCGTGAAACTTTCTGCCCCTAAAGTACAGACTCGTCATACTAAATCCACAAAGGCAACAAAACATTTTAACCTGTAGAAATGGATGGGCAGTATTTTAATTTCTGGGACCAGACACGTTTCGAAAAAGGTTTCTGCGAGAATCGCTTCAAAAAGTGCCCATTCTTGATAGCTAATGATGCGTAAGAAATACGACAGAATTGAGGACTAGCAGCCTTATCACAATCGTAAATGATACTTTTTGAGTAAATTGTGTTGATTTTTCAGCTTACCACTTTCAGACTTGTAAGCAACATCTTTTTTTTTTTAATTTCTAGCTCTGGTAACGATCAAAATCGATTTTATAACGGCCATCAATTAAGACAGCCTTAAAGATCTTGACAAAAAGTGGCTTCCCATTTTTCACTTCTCTAAATTTGTCCCTTTTCCTTTCTCCTTTTCATTCTTTCTCGAGACCTGAGAAAATTCTGGGATCATTTGTGCCATGGTCCGCTATTTTTCCACCCCTGACCTGTAGAGGGAAAACTGTTAGATCCTGTAATAGAACAACAAGCCAAATAAACCGGTAACTGGAGAGACATCTGTTGAATCCTGAAAGAGAAAAACAAATTGATAGTTTCACTTTCTGAATCATCCTGGTGAAACGAACGATGGAAACTGATATTGCAATTGAATACAACGAGGGCATATTTTGTAATACAATAGCTTCAGTTGCTCTGGCTCACACCTCAATTCGAAGTGACTAGCAAATGCAAACATAGGAAATTCTCGCAACCAATAATTCAAAACAAACATAGCCCGCAAAATTGCCCTGAAACCATCACAGCAAACTCTCGCTTGGTGCAGGCAAAGGGATGTTTTAACAGAAGTTATGTTTCTTATAAAAAAGGAAGAAGGTTAAATCTATGATTCTTTCGGGCGGACTTTGTTTATTCGATCTTGGAGCTGAGGAGTAACTGTTTACATTTGAGCAAGAAATATGCCAGAGTTATAATGCACTCTGCTCGGCTTTTCTGAATCACGTAAACAAAATCCGTCAGACATAACTACAGATTTACCCATCTTCTTTCGTCTTTAGCACATAATTTCTCTTAGATTCCTCTCTTCGCCCGCATCAAGTTAGAGTTTGCCGCAATGGTTTCGGGAAAACTTGCGGCCATGTTTGTTTTGAATTACTGGTTGATAGGATTTATTTTTTCTGCCTTTCCTAATCGCTTTTAATTGAAGTGTGAACCAAAGCAACTGATGCTATTGTATTACAAAATCTTCCCTTGTTAGTGAATACTTAAATGCTGTTAAGATTTAAAAGAAAGAATGAGCATTTTGATTCACATTGAATTTTGTCTGTATTGATTCACATTGATTCACATTGTAACTGATGCTATTGTATTACAAAATCTTCCCTTGTTAGTGAATACTTAAATGCTGTTAAGATTTAAAAGAAAGAATGAGCATTTTGATTCACATTGTATTTTGTTTAGTTTTCCTGAGCATTGAAAATATGCGCAAAATTTATTGCAGCAAATTGGTAGCTTTAGTAGATAGCGTAAAAAGAGGCATAATACACTGGATAAAATTTGAACAGTCTCCTCACTGAAACACAGCTCGTTTCTCTTAAGTGTTAAGAATGAAATCTTTATAACAACAACAGCGTATGTGAACTGAAAGTCAGTCTTTAAAGCCTAGAGAGTTGTGAAGTGTGTTGCTCTGTGTGAGAAGACTGCTTATGCCTTAACGAATTTAAGGAAGATCTACAGCTGCGGCTAACATTAAAACATCATAAATCGCAACTAATTGAAGTAATTAATAGCATTTCAGAAAAATCTCAGTTTTTTATATTCTACAAGATGGTAGCAACCAAAAGTTTGTAGCTTTTAATTGTTTGCGATTTAACAGTTTGATGATGTCGCAACTTTGCAAGTTGCAGAATCGTAAGAATCGCTGTGATCGATAGAATATTAATGACTTCAAAACATCTCTCTGTCTCTTCTCTGTCTCTCTCTGTCTCTCTCTGTCTCTCTCTGTCTCTCTCTGTCTCTGTCTCTCTCTGTCTCTCTCTGTCTCTCTCTGTCTCTCTCTGTCTCTCTCTGTCTCTCTCTGTCTCTCTCTGTCTCTCTCTGTCTCTCTCTGTCTCTCTCTGTCTCTCTCTGTCTCTCTCTGTCTCTCTCTGTCTCTCTCTGTCTCTCTCTGTCTCTCTCTGTCTCTCTCTGTCTCTCTCTGTCTCTCTCTCTCTCTCTCTCTCTCTCTCTCTCTCTCTCTCTCTCTCTCTCTCTCTCTCTCTCTCTCTCTCTCTCTCTATCTCTATCTCTATCTCTATCTCTCTATCTCTATCTCTATCTCTATCTCTATCTCTAATCTTATCAATAGTTAGAGTTGCTTGCTTATTTATTTCCTTGCAGATATCAAGATTAATTCGTTTGTCTCTCATAGACTTCAACAGTTTTCTTTCTAGTTACAACTCTATTTTGGTTGTAATTCTTTCGTAGGAGTTTACAGTCTTCTTTCTATAGATTACGTTGTGTGAATGGGGTTAGTGCATTAAGAACCCACGTATAAGAACCTAGTGATTGAGAACCTAAAAGATGAAATTTTGAAATTAGATCCCCAGTAGATAAGAACCTGAAATTTGAAATTCATCAAATTAATTTAAAACTCCAGTTGCTTCGTCATGTAACCAATACAAACTGATACCATATGTGCATGCTGCAAAGAACTGTAAAAATGCTTTGAAAGCTTTGTTGGACTCTAGGAAATTCGTGATTCTTCCACAAACTTTTGTTGTGAGTAAGACCTCATGAACTCAAATGCTGTGAACTGACAATTTAGAATAAGCCTGAATTTTTAATTCGTACAAAAGAATACCGGAAAGCCCTGAAGGAAATAAGAAGCAATTTAGGAACCTGAACAGCCTCGTTTCCATTGAAATTCCCAATATTTAAGAACCTAGTCAGGTTGACTTTCATAGTTGTAGGCTCTTATACGCGGGTTTTTAACTGTATGATGAGCTCTGTTGTTTAAAGCCTGGTTTATTGCGAAGGAATTGTCATAAATCCTATTCTAGCGATGTTTAAAACAACGCAAAGCAGATCAAGAAACGTTTTTGAGACTTTCGGTGATCAATCCAACTTTGATTTATTCCAATACGTTAATTATTCTCGCCAGTACAAATTTCTGACAACTGAAGATCATTTTGGTCCACCTGGTAATTTATGGTCACACTAAGGCCCCGTCCCTACATATCTGGATATTTCTTGAAACGCATCTTTTTTTGTCTGTTTTGGGTTAGCGTCCGCATGGAGATGGCATTTTCGGTCACCGAAAATGAAGCTTTTCGAAAACTCTCTCAGCAGTGGATCTTTTTGAAAACGCCGTCTCTCGTGGACGGGTGCAAATGGAGCTTTTCAAAAACGCTGACGTCACAGCATTGAAATAACTTCGTATAAGGCATTGGAAGTTACAAACAAAAACTTGCGTGTGTTCTTTTCGTGATGCCTTTGTACCAAGTTTACTCCATCCACCGTTTGTATTTGTGCTCTTCTTCATTCAGTAAATATTAGTATTTGTTTTATAGCCTCAAAGAAGCGAAATTCAGAAACGATTCCAAGCTTGGAACAAAAAAACACTTCACCTCGAGAACAGCAGAACAGCCGGTCATCGACAAATACTGAGTTAGTATTAAAGCTCTCGGAACAAATCTCATCTCTGGTTGAAGAAAATGCAAGTTTAAAAGAAGAGTTAGATTCAACCACAAGAGAATTATCGCATTTAAGAGTGGCAGCAAAAAGCGAAGGCTCTTTGATCGTTAACAGGTGATACTGAAATAAGTTTGTATATAGTTCTTTAAAGATCCTTGAATTACACCAGATGACCCATAAAAGTTAGCCATTATTCAAGAAAGTTTACCTAAAATTTTCAGGAGATTGTAAATAAAGCCTTTCGCTTTGCTGAAAGTTCGACGTTTGAAATGTTGGCAGGATTCTGTTTTTGAAGAAGAGTATGTTATTTATTGGCTTCTCTAAAGTTCTGTGAAAAGAGGCAGAAGAAACAAATGAGATCTGAGAGGATTTGCCGGAGTAAAAAGAAAATTTTATTTTATGCCTCCCTCAATGATGAGATCATTGACCTTCAACGCTTCCCTTTGTTTACCAATCATAGTTTCAAGCCAATAAAATTTCTGCAAATGTATAGGTTCGTCGAATGTAAAACTATGAAATTAATAACTCTCGTAAAAAACACCGTTGTTAATTATCTGGATTAATGTGACCTTAAATCGGAAAATGAGGCAAGCGAATTTGTTGACATTCCATGTTTTGAAAGCAATTAAAGAGAAATAAACAGTTGAGACATAGACATAAATGCTTGAAAAATTGATAAATCATTTAGACGTAAACATGTTTTGCAACAGTTCGAACCTCACTTGGTTCATCATTTGACCTTGCAGTAATATCAAGGACTTTGTTTCGTTGCGTCGTAATTTAAAGAAACGGAATGACTTTATGGGTGATCTCGTCCGATTTGGTAATTCCAACTTTTATTAGATTCGACTTATTAACTTTGTTGATCCAAATGTTTTTGACAAAGAAATTATTGTGTGGTAAAAACATGAAATCTTAAAATTTATTGAATATCCTTCTACGCAATCACAAATGGTAAACTTATTGTGCCTTGCGTTCCTTTGGCAATCAAAACAATCATGATTGTATTGTTTGAGAATTTGACATTGTTTCGTTTCAAAGCAATTAGATCCAGCTGGCTGACTTTGAATGAAATCATGATCGCTTTGATCGCCAAAGGAACGCAAGGGTGGTATGATATGCTATGCAAACCAAGCAAAATAATGATTTATGGGGACAGTAAAAACCCTCATATAAGAACTTAGTGATTAAGAACCTACAGGATGAAATTCTGAAATTGGACCCCCCAGTATATAAGAACCCATTCAGCCTGAAATTTGAAATAGGTTCTTACGCGTAGAAATCATGAAATTAAATCAAAGCTCCAGTTGCTTTGTCATTGAACCTATACGGACTGATACTGCCATATGTGTATCTTGCAAAGAAATGTAAAGATGCTTTGAGACCTTTTCATTGTATTCTGCAAAATTTCTGATTCTTTTACGCACTGCTGTTGTGGATAAATCCTCATGAGCTCAGGTGCCTCTGAACTGACAGTAAACAATGAGCTGGAAGTTTCAATCTGAACAAAAGAAATCTTATACGCGGGTTTTTACTGTAGCTTAACTGAGCTTAAATAGAAGGCCAAGTTTTGATTCAAATTTGACGCCTACAAGATAAGCGTTAATCTTAGAGCGAGTTTGGAAAAGTGTCATATTTTGTCTAGCGGACTTTGTTTCCTTGATTCAGGAGCTGTGGAGTTACTGTTTACATTTGAGCAATAGATATGCAACAGTTGTAGTGCTCTCTGCTCGGCTTCTGAATCAGGTGAACAACATCTGCCAGGCAGAATTTTAGATTTACCCTTCTTTCGTTATAAGTACGTAACGTCTCTTAAAAACCTCTCGTCGCCCGTACCAAGTGAGAGTTTGCCGTATTGGTTTCAGGGCAACTTTGCGGCTATTTTTGTTTTGAATTACTGGTTAAGAGAATTTCCTTTGTCTATATTAGCTAATCGCTTTGAATTGAGGTGAGAACCAAAGCAATTGATGCTATTGTATTACAAAATCTCCCAATGTTAATCGATCAAAGAAAGCCATTCTTAAATCATGGTGATATCAAAATTGCTGTTTCTTGGATTGTAGTAAATTACACAAAATTGTCTTTGGTCAATTCAGCTGCAACAGCGGAGCAACAAGATTTTACATGAGTGATCTCAAATTTTTTGAAAGATTAGAGCCCTTTCTTAGTCTACAGCATATCTCCCTTCTTGTTGGAAAATGAAGGGGTTGCTCGTCGCGGAGAGTAAATGATCCAATTTTCAGAATGCAACCTTTGAAAGAGAATAGAATTTTCTGGAAATTTTTGTGTGTTTTTCACATTTTTTAAAGACAGCTTTCAAGGAAAACTACCAATAATATTGTTAGAGTACAGCCGGTTTGGAGAAATGAATAATGTCATCTCATTTATCAGTTGGTGGTTAATTCGCGTTTCATCTAATGACACGATATCCTGCATTTTTCGCATAAGCGTACCAGGCGTGTGGATGGGGTGCGGCAGCCCCCATATGTTGGAATAATATTGAAAATCAGCCCTGCCCGCCCAAAAATCTGCCCTTAGTCGGGCGAAAACATTGGTAAACAATGCACTTTTTAGCTATCATTTTTACAATTCCATGTGTGTGGTAAAATATTTGCGACAGTGTCGCCCAGAATTTTCGGCTAAGAAACCGATGCTCGATAAAAGCACTTAAACACTTCGCTTAGTGGTTTAGCTATTTGATATTCACTGATCTCCCACAAGAAATATAAATAATAATAATTATCACTGAAGAAAACGTTCCTACTTTTGAAAATTCATAGCACCCAGAGGGCTATTAGAAATCACCGGCCCCGGCCCCCCGGCCCCGGCCCTGTACATTGTACAACCTTTTCAAGGACTTCTTTTGGGAGGAACTCGACACAGGGTATAAGAAGCTAGTGAGAACAGGATGTAACTGGCTTTTGACAAAAAGCTACGTTAATGAAGTTCTTTGAGTTTCCCCATTTCTTGGAAATGGTGATCTCACCGTCGGCGATCGAAAGAGTTCCTTACAAGAAAGTTACAATATTTTCACGGCCAAGGCGCATGAGTGTATGGTGCGAAGGCGCATGATCGTATTGCGAATCAGTATGTGTACACATTTGCGGTTTGAAAGAAGTTTCTTAAGCTCTGGAAGGTGTAATTTTCGGATGGAATGACGATTTTTCAAATCAGCTTAAATTCGGGGACAAGCAGACAGTTAAAAAATTTTGAAAGCACATGTAAATGTGGGTTCCGGGGGACGAGGGCCATGGTGCCGGGGCCCGGGGGCCGGGGGGCCGGGGCCGATGATTGTAAAGGTTCTCTAGGGACCTTCACAAGTGGGTTCGGCAAGAAGGACGTCGACAAAGTAAGAAAAACACAAAGTTTAGCAGCAAATGAACCAGTTCATTGTCATATCTGTTCAGCGGCAAATATTCGTCTATCACACTGCAAAATCGTCCCCGTCAACAATCGACAATTAAACGGCAAGTTCGACAATAACTCAACAATCTTCTAAATTCGTCCAGTTTCACATGGGCCTAAAATATTGGACAAAAATTCTAACAACGAGCTTCTATCTTGCGTCTCTCCTTAGCGACTTGTTTACGACAACTGGCATCAAAGGCAAAGTACAAAGTAATTTAGGTAAACAGGCAACGTCAATACAAATTCTTTCTTCTACTGTTCAGCCGATTTCTATGGTTCAGCCATTTGCGTGTGGCACGGTATTGGCTATCAGTCACGAATACCTAAAGTAAAATATCAAGGTTCTGTTGTCTAACATAGCACCCTCCCTAGCGAGAAGCCTCCCGGCTTCTACCTTTCAAGTTATCGAGTCTCTGGGTGCAGAATTTTCACTGAATAAACTGAGTCCGTGCACAGGCTCAAGCCTTTCGAGGTGACATCTTCCTGTGAAATTTGATGATCTTTTTTCGGCTAGGTCGACAACGTCAAGTGCGTTGTTAAGGGAGCTTACTCTTTTCACTACATCTAGCAGTGCCCCTTTAAATAGCGCTCTGTCAAACTCATCTGTAACTTTGTGGACAGGAGCTTTTATACTTGATTCAACCATTCCTGTAATTTCATCCATGATCGCTTGAATTCTCATAAATAACTGACCAATGACCACTATACTTTCTTTGCTAGCGCTTTCAGCAGCCTGCTCAGATAGTTCCATTTCTTCCTTGTCAAAAGTCATCTCATTAACTTGAGGCAAACTAAGGGTCTCATTGACAACTTTAGGTCGTCGCTGCTCACTTCTTGCGAAATGGCTTCGGCAGTACTTTTTGACGTGCCCTAAACGCTTGCAATAAAAACAGATTGGCAATCCATTGACTGTCCTAAAGTTAGGGTGTTTAAAGCTCCGTGGATCTTGGTATCGTTGAGCTAAAACATTGACTTCGCGATGGACAATTGACGCAAGTTCTTCTTTTAACTCATTTATCCAAATCGGCGTCCCCATTTTGTTTTATTTGATGAGTGTTTGCTGATCTTGTTCTTGGCTGTTTGCGTACGATCTTTCAAGGCTGATGATGCTGACCCACACTGGCCACCAATGTAAAGGTTCTCTAGGGACCTTCACAAGTGGGTTCGGCAAGAAGGACGTCGACAAAGTAAGAAAAACACAAAGTTTAGCAGCAAATGAACCAGTTCATTGTCATATCTGTTCAGCGGCAAATATTCGTCTATCACACTGCAAAATCGTCCCCGTCAACAATCGACAATTAAACGGCAAGTTCGACAATAACTCAACAATCTTCTAAATTCGTCCAGTTTCACATGGGCCTAAAATATTGGACAAAAATTCTAACAACGAGCTTCTATCTTGCGTCTCTCCTTAGCGACTTGTTTACGACAACTGGCATCAAAGGCAAAGTACAAAGTAATTTAGGTAAACAGGCAACGTCAATACAAATTCTTTCTTCTACTGTTCAGCCGATTTCTATGGTTCAGCCATTTGCGTGTGGCACGGTATTGGCTATCAGTCACGAATACCTAAAGTAAAATATCAAGGTTCTGTTGTCTAACATGATTTCTAAGAGCCCACCCAGAGTACTTTAAAGAAATCTAACCATGTAAGCTTTTGTCAAAAATAACCTTGCAAAGGCAATAGGCTGTCACGTGACACACCATATTTTGGTAACTGAACCATGTCAACGGTAAATTCTGATATCTGATTGGCTAAAATCTGACAGCAAATAATGGCTTGAGCTACTTTTACATGATTACGTTCCCTTAAATTAATTGGATTGAATTGGATCGTGCTTGATAGAAAATATTCCGAGATATTTCTGGATTTTTCTCGTGTTTTTATGAATGCAGATAGTACAGGTAAATTAGACCGTACCATAATCTGTTTGCAAAATGTCGGAAACAGGACCGAAAAAAATTGATCAAATCTTGAAGGCATTTCTCACACCGAGCAATACAAAGTACAGTTTTGCAAGGGTATCATCTGCACGTTTATTGCCATGGGATTTCACATCCTTAGTATCATTTTCCTGGAAATCGATCGGGAGTTAAATTGCCCTTGCGTCTTGTTCTGTGTGTGACAGATTCCTTCGATTTGATGAAGTGTTTTAGGCCCTTTTAGAGCCATTTCACAACGAACAAACTTTCAGCAAGTCGAGTTGACCCATGTTCTTCGCTCATCAAAACATGAGAAAAATTAAGACTCTGCTTCAGTCTTTTTGCTATCAAGCAAGTTCCAAAATTCGATTCATTTGAATCCATGTAGTACCCCAGGTGCACATGTTTTTTATAAGAAACTTGGATAAGGCTATGGTACTAAAAGTTTCTTAATTTCACATGACAATTTTTCCATTTTGGTACTAAAAGTTTCTTAATTGGTTTCTTGTTTTTTGAATGCGGAATTATCTATGTGGTCGCTAACACTGCGGCAGATATGTTTCTTGATATTTAAAACATCATAAAGGGATAAACGGTGTTCTGTTATGTTGAAAACACAAATGGTCAGATAATATTGCTCAAGAATAAAGGTTCGACGATCTATTTGCCATAATATCTATGCTGTCAACTTTGAAAAGTTTCTTAGTACTCCTCAGACAGAGTACTAGAGTTTCTTAAAATTTTGGCCATCTTAGTACTAGCTTCTTATAAACCAGTTTCTTATAAACAAACGTGTACTACAGTTCTCAAATACCTTAGCTTTTTTTGCGTTTTTTGGCTCAGCACTGAAAGTTTCTTAGAATCATCAGATTTTGAGTACTCAGAGTTTCCTACGAGCCCCTACGAGTTTCTCAAAGGTTCCATAACCACCCACGGCTAGAATTTTTGATGTAATTTTAGCATTTTGCGGAGGAGTCTTCCCCCTTTTTTAAAACTCTCTCAACAGATTTGGCCGTGCGAAATATTCCACGTGGAAACCTATTTGTAGAAGTCTTGGAAATACGAAAGTAAACATTCTGACGTCACTGCGGTGCTGTTGTATCGTCATTCCGTCTAGAAGGTTTGGGGCTTGGCCAATCAGCAACCAGATTAGAAACCAAATGCGGAAAACAAAAGAAATTTATGGGGATGTCTACGTTTTGCTAGGATCCATCATCTCTTAACCAATCAGAATAACTGACCAGAGGGAAGTAAACTTTTTGAAGGTAGCTTAAATAACATCCGATATGACGACCAAAATGTTTTCGCTTGGTTGTACTACATTCGTTGTAATGTGGGTACTGACATGAATTGTTGCATTAATTACACCGGCAATTGTTTTATCAAAATACCGATTCAATTCAATAAAGAATGTAAGTCGAGAGGCTTTGCAGTAATGCTCCATCAAATTACCGTTTCGAGTAAATTGAAACTTCAAAATTCTACTGATGATGACCTAGTTGTACCTCCAAAAAAGCTTCAGACACGAATCAACATTACTTTTTTATGTGACAACTTGGATTTAAATTCACAGCTTGTGTCATTCCAGAAAGTATTTAAGCGAATGTTCTTAGCTTACATGAAAAATCCACAAAAAGTCCTAAAAATATCCTTCCTAAAGTATTGTCACCTTTTCTAAGAGTGAAATACCCCCAGGCCAAAACCAGGACCCAGAGCAGCTCTTTTCGAAAAGGCTCAAATTTGATAAGATCGTTTACACAGACTGGATCCAAGTTCTAGGAAAGATACCATGAATGATATTACAGTTTTGAAGATGATTGCGGCCTTGAAAGGGCTATAAAGATACTGAATTTTAGCGAAAAAATGTAGGGGCACGGGGGTACTTTGGGCTTACATTAGAGATTTCTTTAGAGAATTGCTTTTCAGAGAGATATTGACTGAGTAGCGCGGCTGGCAAACATCGCCTTCTTGGACTTGAGCCTTTCTAGTGTGAACATGTTTTTGATATTATATGTATTTGTACATGTAAAGCGTACACCAACAGTCCACACCAACAGTGACGAATAGAACAATATCTTGAAAGTGCTATAGACAAGAACCAAGAGGCATGAATTGTGTGACCAGACTACCAGACACGAACCAGGAAGGAGGGACACCACGCCTGTTTACTAGCTACAGAGTGTCAGATTTGTCAACAGTTTTTGGTACAAACAAGGAAGAGATGGCACAGCAGCATGTGGGAGAAGCAGCAATGATCAAATTTTCTTATTTGTTGTTTCAGCTCATTTCAGCTCCAAGAAACCAGATTCCTATGAGAATCCCCAATCATGTTTGTTAGCTGTAAAATCCATAAAAATAAAGATTTGAAGCTGTAGCACGTTTGTCTGACCCACCCACGGCTAAAACGCGTGGATCTAGCCTAATAGATCCCTGCCTAGTAATGAAATATGGGCATACTTTACACTAAAAGTTTGCGATAGAGTTTCTTTATTTCTTTTGAAGTTTAATTTCAAACTTCATCAAAAGCTATTGAGCACTTATTGAAACAAGAGAGCAAGAGTTGCAAGAAAGAACCAAATCAAGTCATGGATATGAATTTTACCCTTTAGGGCCTTAGCATTATGTCTCTGGTGTAACTGAGTTTGCTTGCTTTCTGGTTTTGGAAGAAGGCGACAGGTTTTTTTATGAGAAACTGGTTTATAAGAAACTAGTACTAAGACAGCCAAAATTTTAAGAAACTCTAGTACTATGTCTGAGAAGCACTAAGAAACTCTTAAAAGTTGAAAGCATGGACATTATAGCAAACAGGTCGCTGAACTTTGATTCTTGCACAATATTAACTAACCATTTGTGTTTTCAACATAACAGAACACTGTTTATTCCTACTTGATATTTTAAATGTCAAGAAACGTATCTGCCGCAGCGTTAGCGACCACGTTGATAATTCTGCATTCGAAAATTATGAAACCAGTTAAGAAACTTGGTGCTAAAATGGACAAAATTTCATGTGAAATTAAGAAACTTTTAGTACTGTGGCCCGATCTCAGTTTCTTATAAAAAAACATGTGCTGCTGTCTCCCACAAGAAATCTCTTTTAAAAAATGAGGATATTTTGATGCTGCGTATCTTTGCTTTGTGCATATCTCTCATTGTCTTGCCCCGCATCACGTTGCCAACACAGCTGAACAAGCAATTCTGCCCTCGCGAAACCGATCCTTTCTCTGGTTATGCACACAGCCTGCATGCAAATGAAGGAAACTGCAAAAGCGTACCTCTCAGAAGATTCCCCAAGGTGGGGTGCTTGACTGTGAACGTGACTCGATGTAAATCTGCGCTTTGACAAAAGGACCCATTTGTGTGATAGAAGTTTTCAAGAATTTCGAACCCTTTAGCATGAATTTGAGGACGTTTTGTAACGATATCTATGAATTTTGTCAATTTGAGGATGCAAGGGTCTATTCGATTTCTTCAATTGTGATAAAAATTCTGGAAAGCTACCCATCTACCACACTTAAAAACAGATCCATAGGTAGGGAATTTCAGGTATAAAACCCACCCATGTGAGCGGCACGTCCAGTAGGACTTAACAATCAAGTACCCCTTCCCCCTTGGAGGACAATCTATATTAAGTGTGTATAGATTGTTCCTATTACTGCAGTAGATGTAGATTTTTCCCTAACTTGATAAAAGTTACTGGTGTTGTAAGAAGAATGGTGTATACAAAATGCATATAGAACGTTCCTGTAGCTGCAGCAGATGCAGATTTTGCTTTGAACTTCAAAAAATATTACTCGTGTTATAAGAGGAACGGTGCATACAAAATGTGTATAGACCGCTCCTGTTACTGCAGTAGATGCCAATTTTCCTTTGAACTTCAAAAAATATTACTCGTGTTATAAGAGGAACGGTGAATACAAAATGTGTATAGACCGTTCCTGTTGCTAGAGTAGATGCAGATTTTCCTTTGAACTTGGAAACATGCTACCCGTGTTGTAATAGTAATGGTGTATTCACAGTGGATACGAAATACGATGCTGGGGCAGCGGCCATTGTGACATTATCATTAGAGCTCATTATCTTCTGGATTTGCAAAATCGTTGCAAGGGATTCAACCGGGGTGTGTGATAAAGATCCGATCTAGTATTCTGAAGGCCGGGCATACAAGGAGAAAAGGTACCTCATCTTCAGTGAGGCCTGTTAGGGAAGCATGCAAAAGCGCACATGACTCATTTTATCTTTGTGTATTATCAAACAAAGGACATTATTACCAAGGAGATATATGGACTCAATATAATCCAGTTAATGAGATAAAGTTTTATGACATTTTTGAAGTAAAAAATAGCATCCCGTTGATTGAAATGTAAATGCAAAGGAATTTGTTGACGTAAGTGAGATGGAAAACAACGTATCTGTGTAGTATTGGAATCAGTCGTAGCAGAGTTGTAAGCAGAGTGATCATGAAATTGTGATGTATCAAATCGTATACTTCTTCGCGTTTTTTGGTGTGAGACTTGGTTTACTTCATTCGAATCAGCGAGAGTTCTGAACAAGAGTACGCACATGCGTGGTCCACCGAGCCGGATGTGGTAAATCGAGATGGAGGATTTAGATAAAGCGAAGAAAAGACGAAGTTTGTTTAGAAGAAATGTGACGAAGCTTGCTAACAGAGTAAAAGAGTTATTAGAAGGTAGCGAACCGATAGAAGATGGAGCATTGCAACATTTAAAAACCGAACTTCAAGAGAAACAACTAGAGTTGAAAAAGAGTAACGGAGCGATTTTGGACTTGCTTTTAGAACACGTCAAAGAGGAGCAAGTTTTGGATAACGAAATAGACGAAGTTAGCATTTATAAAGAGAAAATTTCGAGTGCTATTTTTTCGATTGATCGACACTTGAGAGCCAATGAGGAGCTATCGACTAGATTACGCAAGAGTGTATCCCAGGACAGCCTAAATTCAAACATGTCAGAATTGTCCACTGGATCGAGAAGTTCAAGGAAAATCAACGTTAAATTGCCTAAATTGGAGCTGAAAAAATTCTCGGGGAAGATTCATGAATGGCCCGAATTTTGGGACGGTTTCCAGAGTGTACACCAAAATCCGGATTTGGCTGATTGCGATAAGTTCAAATACTTAAAGAGTTTTCTCGAAGAGCCAGCAAGAAAAGTAGTGGCAGGAATGCCGATGACAGATGATAACTATGCAACAGCTGTCGAGCATTTGCAAAAACGGTTCGGGAAACAAGAGATGATTGAGCAGGCACATATAAACAACTTAATGAGACTTCAGCCGGTGTTCAACGAAAGAGCTGTTAGTCGATTGCGAAATCTGCATGACGAAATCGAGACCCACCACCGCGGACTCGAGGCTCTAGGTGTAAACACGTTTTCGTATTCTTCCATCGTGGTGCCTGCAGTACTGCAGAAGATTCCCGAGAGTATTCGTGGCCAGATGATTCGGAGTTCAGACAAGAGCTATTTGAAATGGTCTATGGAGGAGTTGTTGCATTTATTGGAAAAAGAAATCTCAATAAAAGAATGTCAAATGCCGCTGGGAAATCCAAATGGAAAGGACAACAACAGTAGGCCTAATAATAGCAACAACAACAAGAAGGAGGGAACAGCATCAACCTTGCTAGTTGGTGGTAAAGTACACACCTGTGTTTTTTGTATGAAAGACCATACTTCTGAGACATGTACAAATGTTACTGGGACTGAGAATCGTAAAAACATTCTTAGAAAGTATGCAAAATGCTTTGTTTGTTTGAAATCAGGGCATCGGGCCTTCAGTTGCCGCAGTAGAGTTGATTGTAGGTTGTGTAATGGTCGGCATCATGTATCTATTTGCGATAAGGATGATAAGGATGCGAATGCAGATAAGGTTAAGCCCAGTGCACCTGCGCAGCCCATTCCATCCACTGCACCCCCTACGCCTACCCTAAATCCCACAGCATCATCCTGGGTGGGAAGTACTGGTTCTGGGGGGGATGTGGCCCTGCAGACAGCTTCAGCTAATGTGAATGGAGAGAGAGTAAGAATTTTGTATGACTCGGGTAGTCATAAGTCCTTTGTAACAGCTGAAGCCGTCAATAAGTTAGGGTTGAGTGTCAGGAGAGAAGAAAGATTAGGAATTAAGCCATTTGGGAGTGTGAGTGCCAAGTTTGAGGTAAAAGATGTGGTGAGTGTGCCAATAGTTTCTTGTGATGGAAAGAAAAGGATTGACATTGAATGTTTTGTTGTTGACAACATCTCCCACATTAAAAATGTACACCCCGAAGTGGTTAAAAAATCTTTTAATTACTTGCATGAAATTTGGTTTTCAGACTTTTCTAGGCTGGAATCATTGAAAATTGATGTTTTGGTTGGCTCAGATTGGTTATGGAGTTTTATGGACGGCGAAATCAAACGAGGGGGGCCTGGTGAACCTGTGGCAGTAAAGACAGCAATGGGGTGGGTACTGTCAGGCCCATTACAAGGTACTAGTTCAAATTCTAATGAAGTTAGTGTCAACTTTGTTCCAGAAACTTCAAGTTTGCTTTTGAAAGCTGATAAAATGGCATTGGAAGAGAAAGTACAGAAACTGTGGGACCTAGATACACTAGGTATTCGTGAAGAAAATGAAGTTCATGAGAATTTGCTGGACAATATTACATTCACTGGTGAACGTTACTCAGTTGGTTTACCATGGAAAGCAGGTAATAAAACCTTACCTACAAATTTTGACAATGCTCTTGCCAGACTTAATAGTCTTTTCAAGAAACTTAAGAAAGACCCTTCTACACTTAAGAGGTATGATGATATTATCAAAGAACAGGTAAGATTGGGTATTGTTGAACAGGTATCAGAACTTGAGATGGCAGAAAAAACACATTATCTTCCTCATATGGCAGTGGTAAGAGAGGAAGCGGAAACGACAAAGGTAAGGATTGTGTACGATGCGTCATGTAAAGACAAGAAATACGGCACCTCATTGAATGATTGTCTGCATGTTGGACCCCCGCTTTCACCCCTTATTTTTGACATTTTGCTTCGTTTTCGAGAGAACAAGATAGCGCTGGTTGGTGACATTGAGAAAGCCTTCTTAAATATTGAGATAGATCCGGCCGACAGAGACTGTTTAAGGTTTTTGTGGGTAGATGACATCAATAAGGATGAACCTAAGGTCTGTGTGATGAAATTTCGGCGCGCCGTCTTTGGCGTCTGCTCGTCTCCTTTTCAGCTCAATGCTGTTTTGCGACACCATATTGGTAAGTATCAAGATCTTGACCCAGAATTTGTGACCAAATTGACTGAAGGTTTTTATGTTGATGACTTAGTTACAGGTGCGAAGAGTGTCGAAGAGGTAAGATCTCTGTATTTGAATGCAAAAGAAAGAATGCAGAGTGGAGGGTTTAGGCTCCGAAAATGGAAAAGCAGTGACCAAGCCCTAGACAATGAGATTAAGAGTGAGGAAAGAAAGTTGGAAAGAGCTGCAGAAGATGCTACATATGCAAAGGAAAGCCTTGGAGGCACAGTTGAAGGTAAGAAAACCAAAGTTCTGGGAGTGATTTGGGACAATGTAAGTGACAGGTTAGAACTTGATTTTGCCAAAATGTGCCAGAATGCAAGCAGAGAACATCCTACCAAGAGAGGTATTTTGAGTGTTTTAGCATCTCTGTTTGATCCGCATGGAATTTTGAGCCCTGTAGGAGTGACCGCAAAGATTTTGTTTCAGGATCTTTGCAAGTTGAAGGTAGGTTGGGATGACCCTATACCAGAGTCCTTTGTAGAAACATGGAAATCTTGGATTGATGACCTGGAGAGAGTGAACAGCATCAGCTTGCCGAGATGCTTTTATGGTGAGAATGAGAGTGAAGTGAAGAATGTGGAAATCCATGCCTTTGGAGATGCTAGCCGCAAAGCATACTGTGCCGTGGTCTATCTGGTGTATGAAACATCAGAGGGTATTCAAACCAAGCTCTTATGTTCAAAAAGTAGAGTTGCACCTTTGAAGGAAATGACAATTCCCAGGTTAGAATTGCTATCAGCCCGGATTTTAGCCACTTTGGTAGATACAGTCAAGAAAGCTCTCAGTTCACAGTTGGAAATCAAAACAGTTAAGCTGTGGCTAGACAGCAAAACAGCACTGAGCTGGATTCATGGGCAAGGTGAGTGGAAACAATGGGTACAATTTAGGGTCTCAGAGATTTTGAAAGTTACAAATGTGGATGATTGGGGGCATGTGAAAGGATTGGAAAATCCAGCAGATATTGGATCCCGGGGAGCAAACATTAGCCAGCTCATGAAAGGTAAGTTGTGGTGGGAAGGACCACAGTGGCTCAGCGAAGGGAGAGAAAATTGGCCTAAACAGGAGGTAAGTTTGGAAAGCTCAGAAGAAGTAGAATGTGAAAGAAAGAAGGTCAATGTTTTGGCAGCTGCTGTAGAATATCCGCAGGGAATCAGCAGTGTTATTGACATCAATAAATACAGTACCCTAAAAAGGTTACTGAGAGTGACAGCTTTTGTATTAAGGTTTGTTCAGAATTTGAAGGCTAAAAGGGAAGGTAAGCTGTTGAATGTAGCCATGTTGAATGCACAAGAGATACAGAAAGCTGAATGTGAGTGGATCAAAGATGCCCAAATGTCAGCTAAAAACAGCAGGTCTTTTGATAAGGTAAGAGTTCAACTTGGAATTGAAGAAGAGAATGGTGTGTTAGTGTGCAAAGGTAGGTTGGAGAATGCTGATTTGAGTCTGGAATCAAAGCATCCAGTCTTTCTTCCAAAGGAGCACAGATTGACAGAATTGATTGTCAGAGATTGCCATGAAAGAGTTTTTCATTCCTTAGTCAGAGCCACCTTAGCTGAGCTCAGAGCTAGATTTTGGGTGACTAAAGCCAGACAGTTTGTAAAGAAAATCTTACATTCTTGTCTTCTTTGCAGGAAATTGGAAGGGAAGCCATACTGTCCACCACCAACCGGGCAGTTGCCTGAATATCGCGTAAAGAAGTCTGATCCATTTGCAAATGTGGGTATCGATTTTGCTGGACCGTTGTACGTCAAGGTGAAAAAGGGTGCAATGAAAAAGGTATACATTTGTTTATTCTCTTGTTGTGTAACTCGAGCCTTGCATCTAGAGTTGGTCCAAGATTTGTCTGTGCCTACATTTTTGAATTGTTTGAGAAGATTTTGTGCCAGAAGAGGTACACCCGACATCATTAATTCAGACAATGCAAAGACCTTTAAGTCAACTGCAAGATTTTTGAAGAAACTTCAAGTGGATCGGAATTTTCAGGCCTTCCTAGAGGCAAAGAGAATCAAGTGGAAGTTTAACCTCGAGTTAAGTCCGTGGCAAGGCGGCCATTTTGAAAGGATGGTAAGAAGCGTAAAACGATGTTTGCGAAAGGTACTCGGAAATGCCAAGGTGTCTTACGATGAATTGAATACCATCTTGTCAGAGGTAGAATGTATCCTCAACAACAGGCCACTGACCTACTTGTATGATGAGTTGGGTGGTGAAGTTTTGACTCCATCACATTTCATTACAGGTAGAAGATTGACTATGCTCTCAACAGGTATTGAATACAGATCACAGTTTGATGAAGAAGACAATCAGTCTTCTCTTTGTAAGCGTTTTTTGCACTTAACCAGACTTTTGAATCACTTTTGGAGCAGGTGGAAGAAGGAATATCTTTTAGATCTGAGAGAATCACACCGAATGAATAAGAACACACCAGCAGACATCAAGACAGGAGACATTGTGGTAGTGCAGGATGACAATCTGAAGAGAGGCCAGTGGAAAATTGCAGTCGTAAAAGAAGTCATAAAGGGTAAAGATGGACACATCCGTGGAGCCAAGGTATGCAAAGCTGGGAGAGGTAAGTATGAACCTTTGAATAGACCTATTCAGAAACTTTACCCATTAGTGAGTGTGAATGGAGACCTGAGGGAAGAGAAAAAAGAGAATCTTACAGTTGAGGAGAATGAGAGATCCACTGGGGCGCGACCAATTAGAGCAGCCGCAAGGGATGCGCGTCTCAAAACCCAAATCTTGCTTGACGATGCATAGGTGCATTCGTCAAGGAGGGGGGAGTGTTAGGGAAGCATGCAAAAGCGCACATGACTCATTTTATCTTTGTGTATTATCAAACAAAGGACATTATTACCAAGGAGATATATGGACTCAATATAATCCAGTTAATGAGATAAAGTTTTATGACATTTTTGAAGTAAAAAATAGCATCCCGTTGATTGAAATGTAAATGCAAAGGAATTTGTTGACGTAAGTGAGATGGAAAACAACGTATCTGTGTAGTATTGGAATCAGTCGTAGCAGAGTTGTAAGCAGAGTGATCATGAAATTGTGATGTATCAAATCGTATACTTCTTCGCGTTTTTTGGTGTGAGACTTGGTTTACTTCATTCGAATCAGCGAGAGTTCTGAACAAGAGTACGCACAAGGCCAAGGGAGCAGTTTTTACAAAAACGGTCATTGGCATCGAGCCCTTTGTGTCTTCCAATTATGTAAGCTACATCTCAATATTGTACATTTTAATTATGTTCATTTTTTTTGTTTTTGCACACGTCAATTTGTAAAACAATTATTCATTACTGATACATCCGTAGCCTTTATAAATATTTTAAAATGACGAAATTGAAATCTTTGGCAGTCGTAGAGTCGAACGTAATATTTTAACCACAACATAAGAAGTTGAGAAACTTTTCTAACATGCAAGTGTCGAAACTATCCAAAACATTATTCTTATTTTAGACTTGCTTATGCAGCTCTTGCGTCAACTATTAATCTCTTGAGTTACTGTAGTACTGAAGCTAAATAAAAAATGTCAAAAATTTCATTCGAGAGTTCGAGATGAAGAAGTCTCGAAGTGAAATGATGTGCATGGGCTGCCTGCCTGCGAAATCGTTGCCTGGCACCCTGTATCCATGAGATGATAACATCTGCCCCCTTTGGGAAACCATCGCACTTGAACTTATTGCACCACCCAATGGAACTATTGTTTTTGACGTGTAAATGAATGTGTAAGGTGAAAACACCGGCAAACAAGTTGGGTTTCTAGTCAGGGAATCACCCAAATTGAACGCTGCACAGGAGCATAAGTCGATATGTAGTATGTGATATAGGGCTAAATGTAAAGGAAGCATTGAATGGCAAAGCTGAATGGCGGAAAGAAGTGAAATTTAATGGCGCTTATTATGGATGGTAGTTTAAAACCCGATCAAACATATCAGTTATCAACTAAGGAAGAACTTCATGAAGCTAAAGAATTATATTTCGTTAAACTCACAGATTCATCGCTGAGAGCTGTTGAAGAATATTTAGAGCATAAGGTATGTTGGGTTTGATATGGGCCTAAGTGAAACGTTCGAATCACGATGGTTTGGTTCGGGGAGAGAGAGTTGATATGACTTACCGCAGGGTTTTTATCTAATGTGTCCAGGCCTGATACTGTTTTGTAGTTTATTAAAAGAATATTTCCCAAATATGTCCATTGTGCCCTAAAGCCGATCTGATCCGTACAATGTAGGCTATTTCATAAAAGAATTTCCCTGAACATATTTTGGTTTGGAGCGGGCCTATGGAAAACTTCGAATCGCTGTGGACAGTCCCCCAACAGGCATCTACGATCTGGCGTAGAAAATTTGGATTGTTAATTTCACGTTTGTTTCATTTTATAATTTATTGATAGGGTATTATTTCTGTGTCTCATTATGCCTGTAGAGTGTCTGATCCTCATCTTTTATACAATATTGTAAAGGATTTCCGTGGCTGAATTTATCAGCGGGCCTGTTGAATCTTGCAATCACTCTGGACAGTCACTGTGAAGGGTATCTATGATCTGCCTTAGAATATTAAGGTTATTAATTTCATTTTAGTGCCATTTTATAGCTAAATGATAAAGTATTATAACTATGAAGCATTATGCCTCGCCATAGCTTGTCTGACTCTTATTTTTATGTAAGTTTGTGAAGGGTTGCCCTGTGTATATTTTGGTTTTATCAGCGAGCCTGTCATAGCTGTAATGAAACGGGATCGAAACCTCCGAATGATGATTTTGAATGCCCGAAAGTGTATCCATGTTTTGCCTCGTACTTATCCATGTTATAGTTATTTTTTTACTAACATTTTGTAGTAGTTTAATGACATGATATTTTTGTGACATAGTTCTTATGATTATGCAATATTTTCTCTGCGGATATGTTCGGTATTTTGGTGTTCCCTTCAAAGCCACGTTTGAATCACCAAGGATTTCCCAAGGGTATCTACCTTCACTTAAATATGCTCAGTTTCGTTTTAATTCCATTTTCAAGAATTAAAACAATGTACAGTATGACTTCTCTTATCAACAGAACTGTGCTTCTTCCGTTTTATGCAGACCCCTGATTTCAGAAGAGATTTATCGCACATTGACAACAATTATATGTGGGGTCAGTTCAACAAAGTTTTCGAAATCTTGCACTCGGTAGACGAAGTGCAATTCTTCCAATTTTAGCCACCTAATCAATTTAACTTCGTCTGTCTCCTCTGGACCATAACATCCTCTGTTTTCTTTTAGGGCAATAAATCGCCATTTTAGCGTGGATTTCTATGGATTACCAAATGCAGTTATTGCAACCTGTTGTTTTTATTTGGGTTAAATTAGCACACCATAAAAGCATAAATATTGCCTCCATAGGTTACAGGAAGTATTTCTTGAGGCAAAGTAGTGGTGGACAAAATGATAACTTTATTTCCATAATCTCAATGATTCATAATTTCCTTCAGGCCCAAAAGCCCAGCCAGTCATAAACAAAACCCTGCAACCTCATAAGAAGTTTTATCAGGTCAAGGTTTGCTTTTTGGATTGAAAATTTCCCAGAGTAACCAAAAGTCAGGAGAACTGAACAAAGTTCAAGTTTAGTCATATTTTAACTTAAGTATTTGGGCTTTTTATGTGGGCCATAAAACTGTGTTTTATTTGCCCACTTGAAGTATTTGACCAGAGAAATGAAAGTTGATTTTGCCTTAGGTTTGAGTTTGCGATGAGGCCTGATGAGGAAACTTTACCAAAATAGCCCCATGCTGGTTTCAATGCATTGTTTTTTAATCCTATGAATAAAATCTCTTTTTCTTTCCAGGCAGCTGTAAAAGGCCATCCAAAAATTCAATTCTTTGGCAAGAATGGGGTGAGAAAAATGTCTTCCTTTTTGTTTTGTGTTCATTTGATCATCATGGCTCTCAGGTGTTCATTGAACCTTCAAAGATTAATATTTCAATGCTGATTAGATGTGTCAAATATTCCTTTAGGCATGCAAACAAGACAATATTTCCAAAACTAAGAATTTGAGCCTGTACTGAAATTTTTTCAGTGATCAGAGTTTCTTAGGGCCTGATTATATGAGAGTTTTCACCATAGGGCTGAGATTTCAGCCCTCCTACCCGAGGTGAAAAATACTTGCAATTACATGGGATTTTTCAACTCAGGGCAGGAATCTACCCCATGCCACGTGTCAAGTTAGTCTTTCAATTATCATTTTGATGATTTAGTGCATCCCATGTAAAACAATAGGGATTAGGTGATAATTAGGTGTCACAATAAAGATTAAATGCTCATCCCTGGTGGAGCAAAGAGGGCTGAGACTTCAGCCCCATGGTGAATTTCAACCCGGGGCTGAAAATATCCCATGTAATCGACAAGGACAATTTACAAGTCATTCAGCAGAGAGGAGAGCTGGAATTTCATCTTGGGTAGGTGGGCTGAGATCCCAGCCCTATGGTGAAAACTCCCATGTAATCGGGCCATTAGTCGTAGAAGTTCCTTTATAGTCTTCATGCTAATTATTCAAAAGGAGAAAGGGTCTACAAAACAATGAGGATAAACTTACCACAGCTGCACAAGTTATTATTTGCTAATTATTCTGATCCTCTATTTAAGAAATGTGTGAAACACATCTCAACAATGGTCGCATAAATTAAGTTCTAGAAATCTGGAACCAGTAGTAGCAAGCTTTTGCTCTTTATTTCATAGACCCTTTCTTGGGTCTACTTGTAGGCTACATGTTTAGCTGCTGTGAACATTTCAGAACTAGGTTTCAAAGCCTTTCCAATGTCTAGACACTACTCAAGTACCTTCAGAGTAATATGATTCAGGGAAAGTTTGAAAAATGATTAAGAATATGGGAAGTTCTTTAACTGAAGTTAATTGTTATTTGAAAATTCTTTCGCAATGCTTGAGCATTTCTTGGCAATCTGAGTGTTTCTTCCAATGAATTTCCTATTCAAAATATGCTTGATTACATAGATTTTGTGGGAAGTGCTAGTATCTGAGAATTTTGATGTAACTTTGTGCCAAGAGTTTAAACCTCTGATGAGCCATGAAACAATAAATTCTATGGTCTTTTCAGTCCACAGAATAAAGAGGTGTTTTTATCAGCCCTCCTGCAGTTTCAAATCCCTGATAATGTTCCATCCACCACAGTTTAGTGGTTTATGTTTAAATAGGTTTTAAACTAAAGGAGTTTGTAAAAACATCAAAAGCAGGAAGACTTATAATTACCACTAAGAACTCAGTTTCTACATGGAAGAAGTTAGATAGTTTATGATAAGGAGGGTTCAGTCATCAATAAATCATTGTAACAAACACCCTTCCACACGAATCTTACTTACTTAAGCAAACTTGGAGGGTAAGCTGATGATTAAAACTGCAACCTGTAACTAGAAATAGTAAAAACAAGTGCCCCACTGTTGGTACATTTGACAGTTTTCCTTGACTTGAAACAAATAGTTTTCTCCTGTGCCTATTGTGCAGCTGCATTTGCCATTTTCAGTGTGTAAAAAGACAGTAAACCAGAGAAAGCCAAGAAGGCAAGTAAAATATGTGGCAGTGAAGGTCAGTCCTAAGCTGCCCTGAACAGTTATGCTTAGAAATGGATTTTTAATTGATTCCATATCTGCAGACAAAAGTTTTCCAGTCATCGATAGCAATGATTTCATCTTTCCTAACTTTGATGCAAGGAATTCCAATTTGTTTATATGTCACAACAAATTTGCCAATCACTCTGACAATAAGACACAACAAGGATTGCCACTTAATCATGTGATAAAGTGTGGATGAAAGTTTTTGATGTGATCCCACTGGATGCAGCAGCAACAACTATGATGCGGTCATGCAAGAAGGTCCACACTTCATGGGGGCAATGAAACTGTCCCCACTGTATTCTTTCCTGAGATTCTTGAGAATTTTTGTGAAGAGATTGTTGCAGTTTCTCATACATCACTTATTAGAACTTCTTAGATGCATTTGGAGAATGTTTTCAGTGAATAACCTGAGCTAGGATGGTCAGGGCAAGACACTCATAAACATAACAATGGGTCTTTGATGCTCTTTGTTAATGCACACTTTGATTACAACATACAACTTAGCTCCAAATGTTTACAGGTCATTTGCTTTAACCCTTGAGAATTCTTTGTTTGTTTTCCTAAATTTTCTCAGTTCATATTTTAGCCTCATTGTGCTACATCATGTCACATTATGTATATACAAGTTTGGTTAATTGGAAACAATCACCTAAAATAATAGCTTGTAGAATTTGGATTTTACAGATTCCTGTTAGGTCCTTTATGAACTTATGGGCGAAAAATATTGCAAAAGAAAACAGCATGAAAATGATATATTTTGTAAGATCAGCAGATAGCAAGAGACAAGAGGCAGTCTTATAAGATGAACTGTTGAAATATCTTATCAATGGCTCTGTTTGCAAAAGGGAAACTAATTATTCTTCTTGCAAAATGCATTTTCATCTAAAGATCTTTTCCTTGTAAGAGCAACACATGCTTCTGAAAAATTCAAAGGCAGTAGTTTGATTATATGACAGAGACAGGTGTTGAATATGTTGTCCAATTAATCATCAAATATTTTCTTTGATGTCTAAGCCCTTGTCTAAGGCATGCTGCTTATAATAGCAATCATCAGATCACAGCAAACATGCAAAACTCTCTTTCAATCAAAGTCTTTATTAGATATCTGAGCAACAGATTTTTATCATTTGTGCATTGTCTGAATCTTGGCATATGTCCTTCTACAAAACAAATACTGTTGTTTTAAACAGATTAACTTTTGAAAGATCGATTTTGAATGGGAGGGAATACTCAGTGCAGCAAGTGTTCAAAATAAATCAGGTTGTGATAGTTCTAGGTAGGATGTAGTGAAAATCAGACAAATACTTTTTGACAGACAATAGGAAGAAGTAAATAACTCATTCATGACTTGTGTGAAAGTGTTTGCATTGTAACAGTCTTTTGAAATTCTTGTGTTGTTATTTTTGTGTGTTTCTACCAGTTTTTATTTGTGTCATTAAAGGGCTAATTTAAAAAATTCAATTTGAGGCAAAAGATGTGATTCCCTGTCAGCTAGAAATCCACATCATATCATTATGTTGCTACTGCACATACAAAACAATTTCATTTGTTGCTAAGAGCCTTGCACAGTGTTGAGATTTAGATCCACATTATATGGAGGCAAGTGATGCTGCTGGAAGTATTTCAAAAGAATTGATGTCATTGTGACCGTGGTCTATTAACATAATACCCCCTTGCTAGATGTTGTGACAAGGAGTGATATCGCTTTGCGACTGTCACTTTCTTTTGGTTACACAGAGGTAGTTATTTGAGGCATTCATTCATTGATACATTAGTTGATTAATTGATTAAGCAAGTAATTCATTCATTCATTCAGTAATTCATGAACTTGCTAGTTAAATCATTCATTCATTCATTCATTCATTCATTTGTTAATTCATTCATTTGTTAATTTAGTGATTCAATAAATTATTAATTAAATCATTCATTCATCATCCATTTATTCATTCAGTAATTTATTAACTTATTGATTAAATCATTCATTCATTAATTCGTTAATTAATTAATTCATTTGTTAATTTATTCAGTAATTCATTAACTTATTAATTAAATCATTCATTCATTACTTTGTTAATTCATTCATTTATTTAGTATTTCATTAATTTGTTGATTTGCTAATTTGTTAACTCATTCATTCATTCATTCATTCATTCATTCATTCATTTGTTCAGTTATTCAATGATTCCTTAATCAATTCATTCATTCATTATTCATTCAAAACTGAATTTATTCTTTCAGTCATTGACTTATCTTTCTTTTTAGTGGCTGGATGCAATTTTGACATTATTTTGAAAATGCTCACAAAAAGCTTTTAGGCTTGTTTGTATGCCAACAGCATAGTTTGCCCAGACGATAATGTTTGATAAGTACTGTTGACTCTTTTGGTGAGGTGTTATAAAGTGCATTGCAAAATATTGACCATTGATTTTGTGGTCTTTGAAAAACAAGCTCTTTCTACCTCTCCTTGATAAGCGAATCAATGCTTGACATAGTCGGATGCCCAGTGAGTTTTGTTGGGACTTTTGTGGACAATAAATGTGTTTGGGGGTAGTCGTTGTCCTTCGCTCCCCTTTGCATTGTCCCTGTAGTATTGCATAGTAGCTAAATAGGTATAATAGAATGTAAAATTTGTTGTAAATTTCTTATATGGATAGAAGAAAAAATAGCTGTCAAGATTTAGTTTAGCTGTCCATCTTTAGTGAATGTCATCACAGGTACACTTAGTACATTGATAACTTATTAACTGCCTTAACTTAAAATCACAATGGCCCGTTTTCTAACAGTTTTAACAATACACCACTTTAATTAAGCAGCCTCGTTTTGGAAATATGTCAAAATCTCTTCATATCGTTCATATGAAAATTTTGAGCGCAGATTCGGATTTAGCACCCAAACTTTAGTCCCGTTACGTTTTTTTAAACTGCTAGCAAGTGTGATGTTGATTTTATAACAATGCAAAATTCAAAGATTTATAAGGGATTTGACCGTGAAAAATCGTTCGGAGTGAAACTTTGCACCCCGAGTCATTTTTCACGGTCAAATCTCTTATAGATTTTCAAACTTTAAATCGTCATAAAATTAACATGATGACCACCAGCAACACGAAAGCTTATGGTCAGGCTAAAGTTTGAGTACTAAATCTGAATTTGGCCTCTAGAATTTCATATGACAGAATCTTGAATAATTTCCAAAACGAGGCTGTTAATTAAAGTGTTATATTGCATATGGTAGTGTTCCGCATATCAGATGCACAAATTTAAGAAACACCAGCTCTGATTTTCAAAATGATATCCCCTTTGATAAGAAACAGGGTAAGGTCTGAGAACGCTTGATTCTTATTCAACGATTGAGATGGTTTATATCTTCAGCTTTCCAATTGAGTCAAACTGTATCTATTCAAAATGAAAGCAAGAGTTTTGCATGCAAATGAAGCAAAAAGCACCTTCCAGGAATAATTGTAGCGATTCTTGGAAGCAAAAATTTACAAATACGAATCAAATGATGTGTTCTACATTACCAACATAGAGTACACGTTTTTTTATAAGAAACTGGTTTATAAGAAACTAGTGCTAAGATGGCCAAAATTTTAACAAACTCTAGTACTATGTCTGAGAAGTACTAAGAAACTTTTCAAAGTTAAAAGTATGCTTATTATAGCAAATAGATTGTTGAACCTTTATTCTTGAGCAATATTATCTAACCATTCGTGTTTTAAACATAACAGAACACTGTTTATTCCTTTATGATGTTTTAAATGTCAAGAAACATATCTGCCGCAATGTTAGCGACCACATTGATAATTCTGCATTCAAAAATAAGAAACCAATTAAGAAACTTTTAGTACTTAAGAGGACAAAATTTCATGCGAAATTAAGAAACTTTTAGTACTATGGCCTGATCCAAATTTCTTATAAAAAACGTGTAGTTCCTTAATAGTACATGGTTTTCTGATAAGAAACTTAAGAAACTTTTGCCTGATTTGAAGTTTCTATCTCACGTAGTAAGAAACATATCAGACCTGACATTGAATAGATGGTTTCTAATATGTGGGACAGTGCTGTATCTGTTTAAATTTATTCGGTGAAGTACTGAAGTTTTTTACCGACGAAATAAGTGTAGGCCCAGTTCTTGGTCTTGTAAGTTGCGTCAGTCATGATATGGTTTTCCTGCTGTTGAACTTGGTTTTGACATTTGTAATTCATTAACCATGGTTTGACAAGACTGATGAGTTCAAGAGTTATCCATTTTCATTCAAACATCATACAGATTTGCTAGAGAATTCTGATCGAAACTTTGGTGTTTTAAAAGCTGCCCAAAACTATTCAAATGTCCGATGAGGACCTCTTTAATTCTTTGCCTTGCGATGATATAAATGCTGTTCTTCCATTGCCCTAAATGCTCTGGTATGAGACTAAGAATTGCTTAAGCTTACGCAAGAGAATTACTTCAGCTTATGGATGCTTTGAACGAAACATGAAACAGCTTGAATCTTTGCAACTTTAAAAGCCATTCTAAAAAAGAACCAAGCCAATTTTGTATACATTTTGAAGAATGTTCTAATATTCAGTCAATTGTGATGAGTCGTTCCCATTCAGTCAAACCTCTTTTACAAAAATTTAGAAAACTGTTGCTTGATCCAGCGAATTTGAAGGTTCTTAAAACTTTGATTGTTTAAAGGGTCTCTTTCATCCTGGATGCCTTGCACGTGTCATCTCTTGGCTTGCCTTTGTTCGTCGCCATTTTCGTGGACCATGAAAATGGCGGCAACAGAGGCAAACAAAGAGACGACACGTGCAAGGCATCCTGGATGAAAGAGACCCTTTAACAAAGTTGCAGAGTATTTTACCTCTTTTTTTTCTTTCCTTTGAAGCTCAAAGTCTCTTTTTATCCAGGTTATTCACATCCCAAGTCGCCCTGGATCTGCAAGCCAAGACATAGGCAAAAAGTTCAAATTTTCTTGTTCAAATTTTGCAAGAGATGGCAGGCAAGGAATTATTGATTGTATACAACAGCCAAATAGTAAAGACAACAGACTCTCATCCATGGGAATGGTTGAGAAAAAGATTGCAGTTATGGCAAATGATGAGGCCTATGAAATGACCAGAAACAAAATGGCACAAGCTGACCAAGAGAGAAAGGAAGTTAGGTATGTGGTACACTTGGTTTCAAATGAGAAATTACACGTTTTTTTGTGAGAAACTGGTTTATAAGAAACTAGTACTAACATGGCCAAAATTTTAAGAAACTCTAGTATTATGTCTGAGAAGTACTAAGAAACAGCATAGGTTCCAAATCTTTAAATCGGTGTAAAAAGGCGAGTGTAAAATTCAGCGACATATTTCTTTATACTGGATGACTTGAAAGCAACTTTTGCCACTTTTCTATGATTCTGCCGTAAATTTGCCGTAAATTCCTTTGCGGTTTGAAACCTTGTGTGAAGGTGCACTAAGACACAGAAATACAAGGGAGTTCTATTCGAGCAACTCGAGAGCGTTTGGGCCTAACCACGCTCAGTTGTGTACATCAGTTGAAGAAGAAACAGAACAGAAAACAGACAACAAAACAAGACACGAGGGTAAAAACAAGGTAAATAAATAATCAATCAAACATCCGTGTCCTGGCACCCTTGGTATGCCTCGTTCATAAAGTGACTTTAGTGGCTTGGAAATCCCTTTAAAGACTACTGCCTTGGCTTTCTCTGAATTGTTATGAATTAGTGATTTACCTTAGTTCAGGTTATGCCTTGCACAATTTAGTGACTATTTGAGATTGGGAAGTCCTTGAAAAAGAGTGACCTCTTCGCTTTCTCGGGGCTTTTTAAGCATGTAATTTATTCTGGTTTTGTCAAAGTATGTCCCATTCAGAAAGTGATTTTTTGAGATTAAAAAAGTCCTTTTAAAAGACGAAAGAAATTTTTGCCTCCGAATTGTTGTAAGTGAGTAATTTATTCAACTTTAGTTTATCACGCCTTATTCAGAAAGTGAATTTTTGATGAATTTTTGATTGTCTAAGAAATGATTCTTCCGTTCAAATATTAATGGTCTGAGAGACGACACAGCTGCTCTGCTCGCATGGAAAGTTCTTCAGTAATAAACAAATAGTCACGAGGGAATCGCATGTTTGATTTAATTTCAAACAAGCCTCCGTTGTGATGAGAAAAGGAAAAATGAACGTTCAAAGCATGAGCGATAGGACACCCAGAGTGTGGCAGTTTGAAACTTATATCAGAAGCGAACCACCTTAATTTTGTGCTTTTGTGTTTGAACTTATTTTTGCTTGGTATACAACAACCTCTCACTGTTTCGTAATTCTGAAATTTTCGGAAGGAGCCACCTTAAGTGCAGATCCACCTTAATCGTATCTGCAAAAACAATCAACTTAACCAAGATACCTTTGATTTTAAGGGTCGTATACGGGGGTTCCATGTTCCCCTGTTCCATTATGAAATTATCTTTTGTTCCCATTTTTGAAATGTACCCTGGCAAAATTATACCACACAAAAATCGTGAAACTCTATTGCAAAACATCTTTTTTCCATTTTCAGTTTATTACTTGTAGAAAGAAGGCAGACAGTCGTCTGGAACATAGAGCTGATGTCATAAATACAAAGCGCAGAAGGACTTTGTTGTACCACTTAACAAATTTTGCAAAAATCAGCATTTAATCTGGCTTTCCTGTGCAACAACTTGATCTTTCTCAATCTTTTACAGTGTTCCCGATTCCCTGAAAGCAAACTAATTGTTCCCGTGTTCCCTCTACAGATTTTTATTTGTTTCTTTTTCCCCCAATCGTTCCTTGGCATGTTCCCCTGTTCCCTAGAACCCCTATACGACCCTCAAAAATTTCCTCGGAAGTTTTACAGAAAATTGCCCAAAATTCCTCTCAAGAACTTTATTTGAAAGGAAAATGAGGAACATCACAAGGACCGCGGAGCGATCCAAAAAGTGGATGGGCTAGGACGCGAGCGCTAAGCGAGTGTAATTTGGCGCCCGGGGGCACAGCCCCCGGAAAAATTTTTTGGGATCAAACTCATTGGAAGGCTGGAAGACGCCCTTTTCATAATAACATGAAGAAACTATCACAATCATAGTGAGTAGTTTCAAGTATTCAATTTCATCTGCAAAATCATTGGATGCCAATGCCGCCAATGCCTTGAGGAGAAGCAATTCGAGCTGTTCGTATGCTTAACATTTGGCTGATTGAATCGTAGATGTATAAAGTGTACTACAAATCAAGAACTTCAATATATATATGTATATATTGCTTTGGTTTCGCATTTAACGATTCTAGTTTCAGCTTCTCTTTCGGGCGACTAAGCACTAATTATTTTCAAAACTTTGCCATCAAAAATGAAGCCATTTGTTGCCAAAAAGTGGGTGGGCCATAGCCCACCCAGCCTACCCTGCTCCGCGGTCCCTGCATCAAACACAAAGGCTATATTTAGAATGCTCATCAGTCCCCCCCCCAATCCACGTCAACAAGCAAGCTCTTAGCTCTGATTATTAACTTTAAAGAAAGATTTCGTGTGAAAAATATTTACTACAGAATCTTTTTGATTGCTGTTGGACGAGATGAATGAAAACAGCTGAGCATGAATATTTCATACGGTGAATTGAAATGTATTTAAAATGAATTGGTCCATAAGGAGAGAAATTGAATGAGTCAAGGATATCCAACATTTCACCTGCGGCCCACAAAAGAACCGTCAAGTTTATTCATTTTTAGGCCTTGTGACGAATGTCTTGAATGTCAAGCTTTTAGCTGTTCCGTTCGAATTTAAACTTGAAAGATCTCCATAAGGGAGCGGTCATTTTTAATCGTGGGTACCAGGGCGGAGGATAATTTCGCAAAATTTGAGAACATTTCATACCCCCCACCTTGCACATAGAAGAAGTTTTTCGTGTCCCATTATCTTTGAGCAACTTGGTTTACTACGCCATCCAGAATCTTTGTGCATAAAACATAGATATATGGACAGATACCAAGTTATCCCAGGCGATTTTCATATATACTGGTCAAGTGATTTATCATTTCCAGATGTCTCCTAACTTTTGTTTCAATCTTTGATCGATAACTTCATCCAAAATTTTTCAAGCAAATTAGTTTTGTACCCCATAAAATTGCTCTTAAAATGTTCGTACCCCCACAATATAATTGAAAAAAGTTTCATACCCCTGCCAGAAATCCTCCGCCCCAGTACCCAGGATTAAAAATGGCCACTCCCTAAACATGGCCGATGGGCAAAACCACTCCGAAAATCTCGTACAGCGTACAGTTTCCTAAGAATCCTCAACGTCTTTATAGATCGAGAAAATCTAAAAAAATCTATCAGATCTCTAAAATCTTCACAAATCTTTAAAATCCCAAAGAAATCCTATAAATCTTTGAAGACCTCAAAACCGTGTCCTGAAAGACCCTACAAAGTCTTGTAGAAGCTTTTGATCTCGAAAAAGTTTCAGAATCTCAAAAAGCTAAAATCTTAAAAAGCCGTAGACATCTTTAAAAATCTGTGAAAAATTTCGAAAAACTCTTCAAAGTCTTTGAAAATCTGCAAGGTTTTCCAAATCCCAACTTTTCGCACGCTACTTTTGGAGTAATTTGTATAAGTAGGTGGAAACCAATTGTACTCAACGCTGTACACGCATTTTTTCATAAAATAGTGCTTTCAAGAAATCAACTCTCAGATCACCCAAAATTAAGAAACTCGGGTCCTGGAAAGTATTACTCAAGAAACTATTGGCTTTGATGAGGAAATTGTCGTCAAATTTTGCTTTACTACAGTATAGCACTTGTTTTTAGTATCATATCTAAACGTTGGATAGGCAGGGCCGCGGAGAGAATTTTTGGGCCCCGGGTCAGAATGCTGCATGGGCCCCATGTCAAATGAGTTCCGAAAGGCACGCCGAAGGCGTACCCGTGCGCCAGAGGCGCATCCACCTAGGGGGGTCCGGGGGCATGCTCCCCCGGGAATATTTTTAAAAGTAAGGTTGCTAGAATCGCTCTGGTCACTATTTCCGCTTCTAGATACAATCGTAGACTCATATAACAAGCTACTCATCATGCATAAGAATCATTATATTATAACAACTAACAGACAGTAAACAAACATCTGTATGGGCATCTTTTTGGGATTCTTCAAATTTTTCAAACATCAAAAGTTGGAAAATGTTGAATTTACGGAATTTCAACCCATATTTCAATTATCTTACAATGAAAAACATTTTAATAAAAGCATTTGATAGAAAAGTGGAAGTCTAGAAGCCTAACAATCTCAAAAGGTCACCTTTCAATTTCGAGCAGCTACATTCCAAGTATTTTAAATTATGTAATTATCATTACCTAAAGAGTTGCACAACGAGAAACGATTTTCATGGCATTGCCTCCAAACGGTTTACCAGAAGACATCAAAGAAAATGAGCGGAAGACCAATTTATAAGTCTGGTCGTGCGAAGCGAAAAGAGAGGGACAGGAGAGAGTTTGAGGCTAAAAGGGGCAAAAGAACGCTATTTGATGTAGGTTGGACTTCGGGGAAGAGGGACACGGAAACGCATCTGGCAGAGCTAACACATAATAAAAAAGATAGCGAAATTTTGGAAGTAAAAGGATAGTATGGGGAAAGCTAGATTGATTTCGCAAAACAGCCTCAACCGTATGATCAAGAAAGACCTTTCCCTATCAATGAAGAAGAAATCGGCCAGCCTGTGCAAAACCCAGATGAAGGTTCTGTTACCAGCGAAAATTCAGGTGCTACAGAAAAGAGCTGTGATGCAACAGTAAGTGGTAGAAGTGAGCACACCATTGATGCCGATACTGGCCATGATGATAACATGCTCCTTGACCTTCTAGTGAAGAGCCATTTTTCAGATGAAGAAATCCAAGCCATGATAAGGAGCAATGCCAGCTTTTCAAGGAAACGTGAATTTCTAAAAGATATCAATGGGAAAGCCTTTCCAACTTCTGTTTTTACCAAAAGCAAATTGATGGGGAAGAGGTTGAGAGGGAATGGTTGATATGGAATAGCAGGGCAAACGGGCTTCAATGCATACCATGCCGTTTGTTTTCAAAATTACCTGGCTCATCAAAATCAAGGTTATCAAAGCCTGATGGCATTACTAGATGGACAAAAGTCCACGAAAAAGTTGGTGCTCATGAAAATAGCAACGATCATAAAAGCTGCTACATTATATGGAAAAAGAGGCAAAGTGACATCAAAGGCATTGGTACTTCAATCGAGGGTGCTTTTGCTAAGCAATTTCTTACAGAAAGGGAAAAATGGCAAAATCTTTTCAAGAGAATTCTTGATGTCGTACTTTTTCTTGGAAAGCGTGGTCTAGCATTTCGTGGTTCCACACAACTCATTGGTGACGCAAAAAATGGAAACTTTTTAGGTCTCATTGAACTGCTGAGCAAGTATGATTCACAGCTCTTTGATCATGTGACAAAAGTAAGAGAATCCCATGTATCTGGCAAAAGATTGCAGGCCCATTATTTGTCAGATGATGCCCAGAATGGTTTCATTAATGCTTGTAGAGAAATGATACAAGACCATATAACAAATCAGGTACTTTACTCAAAATACTACTCTCTCATAGCAGATGCCACGCCAGATGCTTCGCACAAGAAACAAACCACTGTTATACTTCGTTATGTGAAACAAGCTGAAGATGATCAGTTTCAAATCTACGAACGCTTTGTGACTTTCCTGGACTTCAGCAAGAAAAAAGGGGCTGAAATTGCTGCAAACTTGCTTGCATTCCTAAGAGATCGTGGTATATCGATCAGTCTTTGTGGAGGCCAAGGGTATGACAACGGATCAAACATGTCCAGCAAGTACAAAGGAGCACAGCAAGTAATCATGAAAGAAACTTCATTGGCCATATACAGTCCCTGTGCGTGTCACAGTTTAAATTTGTGTGGGGTACATGCTGCTGAATGTTGCCCCGATGCGATACAATTTCTTCAGCTCAAGCCCTCCAAGATGGGAAATCCTAAAGAAACATATTGGTGGCTCCCTTCATTCAAGTAGTCAGATAAGGTGGTCGGCGAGAATTAATGCTGTGCAGCCAGTGTGCCAGAAGTTGCCTTCTGTCCTAAAGGCAATTGATGAAATAGAAGATACGCTGGATATTTCTTCCGAAGCAAGAGCAGACATTGCCAACTTGATAAAATATTTCAAGTCATTTAAAGCAATCATTTTGGCAACAACATGGTTCAAGATATTGAAATCAATTGACATGAGAACCAAAGTCCTGCAGCTACGAAACACAACGATCGATGCAGAAGTGCGCAACCTTGACTCTCTCCTAGATGAGATGAGATTGTACAGAGATAGCTGGGCTTCAATCTTGGAAGAAGCGTCTCTTGTAGCAGATGAGCTACATGTTCCAAAACACTTGAAAGAAAACAGAAGGCAGTCAAATGCATCCTTATCTCCGAGCGAAGTTCAGGAGAAAGCAATTGCTGATTTCAAGATCAATGTTTACATTACTGTTATTGATCGTGTTATCGCAGAGATAAGCCGGCGATTCAAGTCTACTGCTGATATATGCAAAAGGTTCAGTTTTCTTTGGCTGTATCCTAAAATGAAAGAAGAGGAACTTGCAAAAAGAAGTGCTGAGCTCTGTGAAGCCTACAAGGATGACATATCTCCCGAGCTTTCTGATGAATGTCTCTTTCTAAAGCGTATCAATTCTGCAAATATTGCAGACGCTGCAAAGCCAGATGATGTGCTTCAGCCGTTGCAGCTGTTGAACAAGCTAGTCTGTTTGAAATTACAAAGCTTGTTTCCCAATATCTTCATTGCGCTAAGGTTGTTCCTTACGTTGCCTGTCAGTGTTGCATCGGCTGAAAGATCGTTCAGTAAGCTCAAACTCATTAAAGAACTACCTTCGCTCCACCATAGGTCAAAACCGGCTTAGGTCACTGGCATCGATGTCCATAGAATCTGACATTGCAGAGAAATTGGACTACACTTCTGTCATCGAGAATTTCGCGGATGCTAAGGCCAGAAAGGCATTTCTTAAATAGTAACATCAAAAATTGACCGACGAACTGGGTGAGCCTGAAGAAATTCCAACATTTGAAAATTCATTGCACTTACATGACAACACTTGATCGATTAATCGAATTTTCCTTGAGAGCCGAGATATTGCAGTAGTTTTGTATTTTTCTTGCGTATTTACAAGCTCTGGAAATGTAGATAAATTTACTCAACGAAAATCCATGATTGCGAAGTGCCTAAAAAATGGCCCAAAGCACTTGATGAAATCATAAAGAAACTCCTCGCACAGAACAACGAAGAATGTACAATGTTCAGTTCTGCGCATGTTTGCCATGGCTTTGAAAATCTCCAATAGGTTTTCGAAAATCTGTCTCTTATCACACCTGAAAAAGAGGTGAAATGCCCTTGCGTATTTTACCGTGTGAGGAGATTCCTTACGAATCTTGCAACCAAAAAGTCAGTGAAGTCGAATTTTCCTATATTTTCAGTGCTCACAAGAACGTTGGAAAAATCAATAAAATTTGTTCGTCTTTCATCTTTAACAAGAATCTGAATCGTTCAAATCCGTTGAACATTCTTGGTCTTATGAATGTTCGGGAATCTTTTCTAGCTCATCTGGTAAAATTCAATGGTTTACAAGATGTATTTAACTTTTACTGCTTATAAGAAAACTTTGGAACTATTGTTTTCAATCTCTTCTTGATTTTTGAAGCATTATGGCAATTGAGAAATTATTGATGGATGGGCCCCCTTATTAGCACTGGCCGTGGTCTAGAGGCCCGCATTTGAGCCTTATTTCGAAAAAACTCAGTTACTATTTATGGGCCCCTTATGGCTATGGGCCCCAGGTTTCTGACCCCCCCTAACCCCCCCCCTCTCCTCGGCCCTGTGGATAGGCATCAAAAAACTTTGTTTTGAAATGTTCACAAGGCATTAAGATTGTTGTGGAACCTCTAAGAAACTCGCAAGAAACTCTGAGCTCTGAAAATCTTATATTTTTTTAAAGAAACTTTCACTACTGGTTCAAATTCTTAGTTTCTTATAATCAATAGGTATCTACAGTTTAGTGGGATAAGAAATTATCTTCCAAGCATCAACATTGATAAAGTAACTCAATTTCCCAGCGACTTTTCATTTAAATTGTTTACTACTCATCTCAGGGAATGAAAATGAAACGAAAATCAAATCTAAAATTCAGTCGAAGAAAAATCAATTAAATTTTTGAAAGACCGCTTAAAAGTTGTTGTTTTCGCCGATTTGACGTCATCACCTAACCCCTTGCTATAGGTTTGGACGAGCCATAGAATTAGAACACACGTGCGTCCGATGTTGTCTTGACAAAGAGCCTCTGGCGTGGTAGATTTGCGTTTTGGCCGATTGAATTTTTTAAGTCAAAACCACGTATATAATGCAAATTCTCTTGTAAATGTCCAAGGGTGGGTCGTAATATTCTAAAGCCGACATCGTATCTGACATATTTAATCTATAACTGTTTAGTCTAAGTATTTTAGATTCTTCACGCTCTTGAATTTTTAATTCTATCCACTCAGCCATTCTAGCCTAAATAAGTTTTTCACCAAGTGGCTTTTTGCTACGCGAAGTACCTTTTCATTTGGATTGCCTGAAATTCCGTTGTTGGCTTTCGAACAAAAATTGGACCCAGTTTGATTTTGAAAACAAATGCAAGAGATGCTGTTATGTAACTTCGTGCGAGGACCCCAGGGGGGTACTCCCTAACTTTCAATTCCATGCCACGATTTCCTTGCTGACCCCCAAATATTGAGCCTAACGTTTTGGGGACCCCAAATATTGAGTCCAATATTTTGGAGACCCGCACCAAATTCCACGATTCTTCCTTTTTTCAGATTTGTGGACCCTAAATATTGAATTTTTGTCCATGTTGTAATTCACAGACCCCAAATATTGATTTACGTAAAATTTCAGACCCCAAATATTGGCATGGACCTCCCCGTATTGGAAGTTATGAAGTACCCCACTGGGGCGAGGACTGACAATTTCCTGACAGCCTCAACCAGTAACACTTGTCTTTTTCAAGATATTTGCGACTTTGCCCTCGTGAGGATTTCTAAATAAAAGTTTTTAATCCTTAGGTGATACATGAAACAAGTAAAAATAAAGTACAAATGCGTAACGATTTCTTATTTAAGTAAAGTTGAGTTTCTATTATGAGCGGTTTCTCATAAAAAATTACATGTATACCATGAATTCAAGAAACATTTTGAGCAACTGGTAAGAAACCCTTTGTATTCAAAGTCTGATTGATAATTTTAAGAAACTTCAGTTTCTTAGTTTCTTGCAGAAGATAGGTTTGCAGGAATGTCTAGCAATTTAAAGTTAATGAACGGAGATACAGCGGCATCATCTAAACATAGCACAAAAAGAACGGCAGGCACCAGTTATCATCTTCCTTTTGTTTCATAGATCGAAAACATCAATACAATAAGTTATATTTAGATTACCCAGTCCCCTAGCTAAGTTTGCTTTTAACCCCGATGATTACCTTCAATCGAATTTCGAATGCATTTTTCCATTCCATTATCTGCACGAACATAATTTTTTGTTTTAGGAAGAACCAGACAACTTGTTTTCTCCATAAAAGTAAATCTTTATCACAAAAATGATTTTGATCATGTTTCAATTGTTTTACATTTATTATTTCAAATTTTTTAAAACAAGTTTCTTTTATTCCCAGGACAAAGGAAATCAAGCTGAACCATTCAAAGTCAAGTGAGTTGTTGAAATTATTTATTTTTTCTTTACTTCAAAATGTACATCACAAAGATAAATGTATATATACATTGGTTTAATCACCTGGTTTAATCACCTGGTGAAATTATTTGTTTAGACAACATTCAATTTCTATCATGAATTCACTACTAAGAAACCATCACAAGAAACTGAAATTCTTCGTAATTTCATATGGGCGATGATGCACCGATTTTTTGGGAAAGGAAGGCAAAAGTTGCAAAATGTCTTACCCATTAGCTGCCTAGTTATCAAGTCTGCATAGCTGTTGGTCACTTTGAGTAGAAACGATCAGCGTACAACCATTTGTCCTTAATTTTTTGCCCTTCGTTTCGATGTGTCTGACTCTGTTTTGCTTAGGCCCACATGTGAATTGAAGTGCATAGAGCATAGCTCCTTCTTAGCGACGAAAAACGAAAAGCGCAGCTAAGTTTTTAGACAGGAAATCCGCCAGACAGGACTTTAGATATACTGTTTTCGTCAGAAGCACATAACTTCTCTTAAAAATCTCCCTTCACCCGCACCATGTGAGAGTTTGCCGCACTAGTTCCAGGGCAACTGTGCCGCTGTGCGGCAATATTTGCTTTGAATTACTGGTTGAGAGAATTTCCTTTGTCTGCATTCGCTGATCGCTTTGAATTGACGTGTGAACAAAATCAACTGATACTATTGTATTACAAAATCTGTCTTTGTTGATGCACCTAAAATTGTGAAAAAAGTTTTGAAAATAAAATCAAAGCCTCAGTAAGATGATAGAATTAGAATTTTACAAATTGGTTACATAGATAATCCCCGGGGGTGTAATTGACCTTAATTTGTTCGTGGCTGTGCCTACAAAGGAAGAAAGCTTTTTATCCGGCTCCAGAATTTTGCCTTCAAATGATACCGGACTCTAGATAAAAGTCGTTGAAAAGTATACTCCAAAACACAAAAACTTGGCTCAAATAAAAACCAGATCTAACAAAATTTTCCTTTCTGACATTTTTTGACAACAAGCTGCAGAAAAATTGCCTTCTTTTGATACCCCGTTCCAGAAGAAATAGGCGAAAACGATCCTTGAAAAAAGGCACATCCTGTCGGACAATTATATAAGCCCCTCCTGGGAGATTATTCTTTACGAGTTTGCAAACAGAGCATGCATTTTACTGGTTCTTCTGGCACACTTATTTTTCCTCATGAAAACCTCTTATTAGAATCTGTCGTAGCCTAAGTAATGCAGATCAAATCGAAGTTAAGAAACTTCTTTGTGTTTTGTTAGGTTATATTTTGCGAAGTGCAAAGTGTTTGAACCAAAATTATATCACCAAACCAAACAAGTCTGAAAATTATAGCTTTTGCTTATAATTTGGTTCTTTCCTGTAATTCTCTAGGCTAAAAAAGCTGTGTTAGCGACCCTTAATGAATCATGATGGATTACAAACCTTAGCTTTATGAAAATTAAAGAATAAACTGAACAAGAAGCTTTGCCATAAGAATTGGAGCCATAGTTAAGGGTGACTTGAAATTTTCCGAGCGGAAGGAATTTTGCACAATAGAAGGTAACTCATTTTCATTCATAGAGACCTTTTCTCTCGTGACCGATGGAATTTCCGTCCGCTCGGAAAATAGCACTGACTGGAAATCGGCCTTGAGCTGAAGCTCAAAGCTACGTTTCCGATAAAAAATGATTTTATCGCCCAAAATCCTTATCCTTTTCCAAAAATGTATAAAAATAGAAATTTCGGGCTGTCTCTTTCATTAGCAGCATGTGCCTGAAATCTCTAGAGATTAAAAAGATTATTTAAAGATGATCTTTCTTAATGATTCCATTTTTAAACAAAAGAGCTCTTCTCGCTCTTTATTGAGTCGCGTATCCTGCTAAAAAACTGCTTATTAAGAATAAAGACCCTTGAAATGATCAAATATGATACTAAATCCTCCAAAATTATGTAAATTTGTAAGAAAATTATCCTGCAAGGCTTTCACGATTGTCTTCTTTCGCAGACATCTTTATTTTTGCCATCTTTATTTTTGCCATTCATTGTTATCCGTGGCAGTTTTATTGAGAATGATCAAAACTTTGCGGCGTGTTTTTTTTCATTTTATCAGTTGGTAGGTTATGAAGGTCAGTTTGATAGACCTAATTGGCTAAGGCTTGTTTTACCCATTTCAAGTCATGTGATCATGCGCATGGGAAGTTTTGGTATTATTCTACTTTTTGCATTCATGGCACAATTTTGCATGGCACGAAGTATGTTAGAGAAATCAAAAGGAGTTTTATCATGAGATTGATCACATGACTTGAAATGGGTGTAAACAAACCTTAATCGATTTTGTCTATTAGTTTTGCGGTTTTATGGCCACTGCTTCTTGTCTATTAAGGGAATGATATTGTCAAGGCTAGTGATGTTCAGTGGTGGACATGTTCAAAGAATTTTTAAAGTTACCTGGTTGACAGCGTTGGCGACAGCACTCGAAAAGTGAGGGGATCTAGGGCCTAGCCCCAGGAAAATTTTCGTGACCACGCCCTTCAGACTGTCGAAAAACGTGGGCAGCGCCCTTTTTGCAAAAGCTAGAGTAATTATCATAGTGATTGCTATAATTATATAATAGTTACATATGATAGCATAGAGCTCAAATCTTTTAAAAAGGTGGGTGTAAAATTCTATTACATTTTTCTTTGAATTAAAGTTCTTGAAAGGAACTTCAGGTAATTCGCAATAAATTTGCCGTGGCAATTTCTTGATACCTTGACTACTTTCAAAATGGTGGCATTTATTAATTTTGAGGCAGTGACGTCATCAAATGTGTAAATCCTTAACCAGAAGAGCAACAGATTTCTGCTTGCAACCATGTTGTAGACCTTCATAAACTATGGTTATCTTGAAGATTGTATCAATTTCTCTCGATTAATTTAAGATTTACGATGATTTTAGTTTCTTCAAAATTTTCGATGAGTTTTTGCAAAATAAGTCAAAATGCCGCCATTTTGAAAATAATCAATATATCAAAAAATTGCCACGGTAGATTTACAGCAAATTACCCAAAGTTCCTTTCAAGCACATAAATTCAAAGAAAAATGTGATACAAAATTACACCCACCTTTTTAAAGATTTGAAAGATTTGAGCCGTATGCTACATATGATAATGATAATTATTGCATATAATAATTGTAATGATTGTTATATGCTTTATGTACGAATCTTAGGAGCCATAGTTTGGAACAGTGGGGTGGGGGGGTACCGGCCCCCCATTCCCCCCTCAGTGCACCAATGCTGAACGAATTCGGCTATTCCATTCTGAAATTAAGAGGGATTTCCTCCAAAATGCCTCTCCGAAAACCTTCAAAAGAGGCCTAAAACGCACGACCAAATTTTCTGCCTTAGAGCAATGACTTTTATGTGCTTTACCACGTGTTACCCCTTCGGGAGGATAAAAGTATCATTACTTAAGAACAACAATATTATTCCATGATTGATTTCATCTTCCCAAGAGGTCATTGCTTATATTGAAGTCATTGTTGTAAGGTAGTGATAGTAGGAAAATTTGGTCGTGATTTTCGACCTGTTTTGGGAGTTTTATGAATTGGCTTTATCGAGAAAAATTGCTCATAATTTCAGAGTAGAGTGACTGATCTCTGTGAGATAAATTTAAGATGGATTTAAACATGTACACCACTTAACGGGGCAGTACAAGATATTTGCAAACAAATATAAGGATCATTGGGCCAATATCATCAAATTCAACGAGAAGTGGCGTGCAATTTGTTTGGCTGCCGGTTGCCTTTCGTGTGTTTGAGCTAAACATATCGGAAACTTGTGGTTCAAAATCCAGCTTGTGTCTTGATAATCGTTGTTGGCTTTAAATATCTGATTGCATTGGCGAATCCTGCACAGCTCAAACATTTGGAAAACATCTTCGTTTGCAACATATCAGCTGTTAGCTAGGGTGAGAAAGTTTAGGAGTTTGGCTTGTACAGCCCCTTGATAATATATTCTAATATTATTGTTTTGATATCCAAGGAACAGTGGTCTTTCAAACGGGGATTATTTCCTATCTATCTCACGCGGTAACATCTGGTAGCACCCGGTAACACCGGTAACAAGGAGCAGAGGTCTTTCAAAACGGGGATTGTTTCTTGTCTATCTCACCCGGTAACACCTTGAGAAACGTTGAGAATCACGAGAAAATTTGTGACGAAAGAAGAAAATGAACTTTCTGTTCTGCGTGCATAGCTCTCATCGTAAGATCTATGACACGGTTGGCTAAAATTAAACAGTAAGCTATCGTTGTTTTGAATGGATCTTTGAAATGATGACAAAGCCTACATTCACGGCTATTCAGATGTCTGAAACACAGCCAAAGACAAATCGGTGGCTACTTGTAACTAGATTTTTACAACACTCTGACCATGCAGGCAGTCATCAAATGAGATACGCGAGGATTTCAGAACAAAGCCTAGGTTTGTTGGAAAAGAACAGCTATTTCATTCTCATTCAGACCTTTGCAGAAAGATAGATTTATGAATGTCAAAGAATTTTTAAACGAGTTCATCCACGTATTAATCCACGGTTTCTTAAAGATTAACCCAAGCTTACTATTGCATGTTTCGTTAATGACGAATCCAAAAAAATCGGGTTATTTGCGGGAATATTCCATGTTCCGTGCTTCTGGTACCAGCTTTAAATTCCTCGTAACTTGGAAGACATTTTTAAGTGGCTCATCCATAAGATTGTCGTGGCTCTAAGTTCACACGATGGCGGGAGAGCTTGAAAGTGGCAAATGCTGTCAGCGATACCAGGATTTTAGCTAGCCGCGGCACAATACCTACACGATTTGAAAACGATAGAAAATTTGGCGGTAACGACCTCGCTGCAATCTCCCCAACAACGAGGCCAGAATTTGTTCCCACACAAATATCTCTACCATAAAAGCTCTGTGAAGCCCCCTGGGACTTAATTAATTTTGGAACTCCAGAGGGCTTTAAAAGACAAGTCATTTGGCTTTAAAAGACAAGTCCGGAGTTGATAACATTATTGGTAAAATGCAACCTACCAACTGTTGAACACCAATTGTGAGTTCTTTCCTATTTCTGATGCCTCCAACTTTCATAGATTGGTTAATGAATCTTCGTAAGTTAAGCCAAATGTCGTTGCCATGTTGTATTTTGTACTAGTGTGCGAAGGCGCGATAAGGAGGCTAGCAATGTGAATGGTATAAATCAACACATTTGGCAGCCTCGTCCAGGTCAACGTGAAGTGATGTCATAGAAAATGACGTAATTTCGCACCTTTTAGCAGATTGAAATATGTAGATTCGCAGATTAAAAGAGAATGGAAATTAAAAAAGTACTATACATCATTCACAAGAGTGTAATCTCTTGGATAATCAACAATTATACCAACCACAGACTTGTCTTTTTTAAGAGTACTAAACATATTTCTAGCATGTATATTTCTGGAAAATATTCTTAATGATTTATTTTTCTCTATTTCTCAGAGAAAAAGAAACCACCACTCATCAAACCTGTTGGAAAAGAGCTGAACACAGCTATAAAAAAGAAATTAACGACCCCCGGCTTGGTGAAACCACTTAATGGGACCAAATCTGCTACGGTCAATGGGTCATCTAATACGAAAGGAACTAGGTATGTATCGTGTATCTGGGGGACCTTCTGAGTAACGTTAAGTATTTATACCGGGTGAATCATAAAATTTTATACGTTTAGTGAGCTTGAGTTTTGGAATAAAAAGTATGTGACCAACATTCAGAACTGAAATGTAAATCTGTCAATCATAGGATAACTTAGATGAGAAATCTTGTTTCGTAGAGTCACACCTTCTTTAAAGGCGGTCTGTCACGTTACTGATTGGCCGCTACAATCAAAGCTCAACACAACGGATTTCTTTGTGAATTTGTGTATTTGAAACAAAGGAGGGCTAATCTTCTTGACTTTCTACGGTCATAGAAAGTCAGAGGATCATCAGCCATTCAGATTTCCCATTCTTTGCATTGTCATTGTCACCCAATCAAATGTGTGACAGACTGCCTTTAAGACCTAATAATTAGAAATTGTCTGTAAAGGATTTTGAATGGGAATCAAGAATTCTACCATCCATTCTGGTCCATGGTTTATGAGACATTAAAGTTTACATTGTCTATTTTAATCTCAATAGCAAGTAAATCATGGACCAGAATGGAAAGTAAAATCTTCGTTTCCAAATTTGCCGTTTATTAGCATTCTGTTAATTTCTGGGTCAAAATGATGAGTTGTTTTACCAAACAAGATCTTGTGTCATGAGTTTTGTCTGGGATTTTAGGTATCAGTACTTCGGTAAAGGATCATTCTTGCCATAACCACAAAAACCGCCTTCTTCTAAGCCACATCCTGACCAGTATATGACGAGGGGAGAGAAACTCGTCGCTGATTGACATTTTTTGCCGTTTTTCCGGCTCTAGGCAAGTAAGACCCTCATTGGAACAACAACAACAACAACAGCAATTCAACAGAACTCAACGAAATGAGCGTAGCTTGAGGGTCTCTTTGGAGTGAGGCTATTTAGTACTCTTAGTGCGATGAATTTTCAAAAATTAGGAACTTTTTTCTCGCACATCCGGTATCTCTCTATGAATTTTTCTTCACGCAACAAGGGATATTAAATGATCCGCACTCTCGTTTTCAGTTATAAAGACAGAGTAATACATATTCTGGCACTTAGGCCGCATAAAAAACCAGAAATTCTTTCAAGGCTACAAAGAGGTGAGTGAATGAATGTTTTGAAAATTTTTCGTTTGTCAGATTTTTTAAAAAGATCCTAACAATATGTAAAATATATCTCTGTACTTCACAATTCCATTGTTATAATCAATAATAATAACTAGAAATAGCTATCGCTAACTAATGCCCACGCTTCATCGCTTCAGTGGAAGCCTGAACCACATTTAATCATTCGGAAAGCGCTGCAACGGCTGCTAAAAACTTTGCTTTGAAATGTTCACGAGACCACAGACAGCGAAAAATAGTCTCGCACGGTGGAAGACCAAGCTCCTCGTTTGACTCAACAGGGAAATACTAATAACTAGAATTTTGGTTTAGCCTAACTTAACCTACCTGCTCAATTTGCAGCGAGAACACTGGCTCTGCCCTTGCATACCCAGGTGGACTTCCGGCCAGGGCTTTCTCATTGAAGCCTGCATGGTAAACAAATCCCCAATCAAAATGTCAAAGCCATTTATAATTCAAGAAAACGGAAGTTTTGTGAAGACCCAGACAAATGCTTGTTCGTCGACCAGTACTTATATCGATTGTCATGAAATCGATTGTCATTGAGCTCCGGATATCATGAAAACATTAGAACAAATACCTGAATTGTTTTACGTCATAATACAAACTGGTGGAATTTTTTGCTGACGCATTTTCGTACTGAACTTTCAAACAGGCTTACCTTCCCGCGGCTGACTACAAACCCACGCGGAATCGCTACAAACCCGCGTGGGTAATAATTGTTATAATCCTCAGTATTGTCATCATTATGTCAACATTTTTCCGGGTGACTCAAGAAAGTGTACCTGTTTGCTGAGCTATGGATTAAAGAGTATCTTGCCAAATATTCAAAAACTAAGATATTAATCTTCAAAACTTACTATATTACTATATTAATATTCAAAAACTAAGATACTAATCTTCAAAACTTACTATGTTACTATATTGATATTCAAAAACTAACATATTAATCCATCAGTCAAAGGCTAAGTTAGATTTAGATAAGGATAGTTTTTTTGGTAAGGTCATACGTCTTTAAGACCAATTAGTTAGAATAATGCCTGTATGGGGTTGGTATTGGAATCAACAATTCCACGTCCCATTCTGGTCCATGATTTATGTGGCATTGGAGTTTAAATTTGATTTTATTGTCAATGTTTAGAAATAGAATTCTAATTTCAATCGCAACTAAATCATGGATCAGAATGGAATGTGGAGTTCTCGTTCACAAATATGCCCCTTACCAGCATTTTCCTAATTTCTGGGTCTAAATGAAACAGAAATTTTCTCATCTCAGTTATTGTTTGACTCAAGTATTAATGTCTTAGTTTTGACAACATACATTTTATTCCATGGCCTGCCACATGCATAAACTTTTTTTGACTCACCCGGGTTGTTCACCCCGAACCTAAGCCCACACAATCTAAAAAGTCTACAATCTGACAAAGCATTTTTACAAGAACGATGCCATTCGGAGCAAGATAGGCATGGTTACCCTAAATGATCCTCAAAGGGCAAGTCTGGGGTTGATAAAATTAGTGTTAAAAAGCAACCTTACCAACTGCTAAGCTCCAGTCGTGAGTTCTTTCCAAGATTTCAAGCCTTGAACTTTCTTAACTTCGACGATTAATCTTCGTAAGTTAGGCCAAATGTCGTTGCCATTTTGTATTTTGCACGAGTGTGTGAAGGTGCGATAAGGAGGCTAGCAATGTGGGTGGTATAATATCAACACATTTGGCAGCCTCGTTCAGGTCAACGTGAAGTGACGTCATACAAAATGACGTCATTTCACACTTCTTAGCAGATTGAAATATGTAGTTTCGCAGACTGAAAAAAGTATTACACACCATTCACAACAGTGTAATCTCTTCAATAATCAACAATTATACCAACCCCGGACTTGCCCTTTAACAAATAACAATACAAATGCTAATGGTAATATCAAAGTTTTGTTGGTCTCTCCTTAGAGAGAACCAGCTTTATCAAAGAGATATAGATGACACTATTGCTGAATTCTAAGGCCATATAACCTCTGCGTGGCCACCACAACTTGCCAATCACGTGTAACCTCTCTTTTTCAAATCGCTGTATATATTCTAACCTTAAATGTAGCTATCGCATAACAGCCCTAGCTTGCGTCACTCGCCACATCCCATTTACTATTTCGTTGTTCACCTACATCATTGCAAGCATCCAACTGATATTCGATTGTGACAAGCGCAGTCTTTCTCATTTACTGCATCATACGACATGTGCTGGCATGGTTTGAGTGCACAGTTTGCCTACTGTTTTCCTTAGCCAGGAGTTAACAGTTGGGATCTGTTTATAGCATTCGACCTAGGGAAACTCGTTTACTTTCGATCTTTGTGAAACTGTAAACAGCGAGTCTGCCTTGGCTGAGACTGTTTGTGGTTACAATAAAGATCACAAGTTTGATTATTTGTTAATTCAAATATTATCTTCATGTCTGCGTCCCTTTGAAATCATTTCGAATAAAAACTCGAGTTTTCTCCTAACTAACTAATTATCAGTTGCAAGTTTAGCGTGTTTTCTGCAAAATCTTCAAGATAAACTCTGTTTAAACAGGCTTATAGCTGTCGAGAATTTCGCAATCATGGCTTAGATTAACAAATTTTTTGATAGAAAATTTCAGCTTTTTTGCCCGCAGAGATAATGCAGTCTATTGAAATGTCTGTTAAATATATCTGAGTGTTTCTTGTAAGGAAAAGTTTTACAGTAAACATGTTTGTCTTTTTGTAAAACTCAGCAAATGGCTGCTGAAAGCTTTTTTAATACGCTTCTTTCTTTTGTAGAACTCAGCCAAAGTGCAATGTTTCTCTTGAAGTCCTCTGTTTCTATGACATGGCCTTACTCAGCCTCTTACTTTTTAACAAACTTCGATCAGGCCTTACAGTTAAAGATTTCGCAGTTTTTGCACGAAAGTTTCCTAAGACCAAATTGTGTGCTCTTAACGTATTGTAAACTCTGAAGGAAAGGTCCAGTCTCAGCGGACAAAACTCTTGCATTTTGGTTTAAGAACCGTCTGCTAACCATTATGCTTTGCGTGCCGCGCATGAGCCAAACGACACGAACATAAGCTGCGCAATGGTAACCGTAATTGTCTGCGATTCTCTTGTCGGGCTTGAAGAAGGACAAGAAGAATAGACTACTCTGCTTTCTTCTGAGCTTCTTGAGCAAGCAGTTGTCTTTTCTGTATTCATTGTAACTTGACTTAATCTTATCTTCAACTCAGATAAGTTGAAAGTCCTTTCGCAGTGCATTATGGGACAGCAACAGTGTGCAAAGCATCGTGGTTAGCAGATTGGCTTTAAAGTCGCAGCTGTTCGGCTATTCGTCGAGCCATTTCTCAAGGTAGCAGATCGGGAGGGATTTGGCACACCTCATAGAAATTGCATCAATGCCAATTTAGAGCCTTTATGCAGCAAAATTCCAATTTTATAAAACAAGACGATGCGATTTCATCAAGACGATGCGATTCCAGCAACTAAGGAAGACTGCACATCTTCACCGTAGCCGACCATTATTTTCTGTTCTCTCTGTTTGTTTGATTTTATTGAGATGTGAAATCTATTTTTCAGAGCCACAAATCGCTTCGTCTTCTTCGTCATCTCGGAGAACTGAGGCCTCGTCCACACGTATCCGGATAGTTGTGAAAACGTCTTTTTTATCCGTGAAAAAAATATCCCCGTCCACACGAAAACACTGTGACATTCGAAATCCGAAAACAGATAAACAAAATGCCCTTGCGTGATCCCCAAAGATCCGAGCGCATGCTCTGATGGGTTATGAATCAACGCTGTGACGTCAGCGTTTTCGAAAAGCTCCATTTTCACCCGTCCAAACGACAAGAGGAAAACGGTGTTTTCAAAAGGATCCACTTTGGAGAGCGTTTTAGAAAGGCTTCAGTTTCGGTGACCGAAAGCGCCGTCTCCTTGTGGACGGGAACCCAAAACGGATCAATAAAGACGCTTTTTCAAAAATATCTGGATACGCATGGACAGGGCCTGAAACTTTTCTTTTGCAAAATTCACTCTTGTTCCTTTATGCACTTCTGTTGTTATTGTGTATTCCCAGTTTTGTATTTTGTTTGATATTGGCTGATGTTTATTGTTGTTGTTTATTTCAGAGGGTATCAACCAGCGAGATAAGAATTCGTTAGGTGCTATCCTACAACAGGTAGGCATATCTATTTATTTTGCTACCAGGTTTCTCCCACTAAAATGATTGCCTTTGATTCAAGGTTTGCAACACTGGTGGTGTAAAATGTCACCTTCCCACGAACCTTCCTACAAATCCTTGTGGTGTAAAATGTCATTGCCCCGTTTTTCAAATGGATTGCGTGCATGAAACTTCCGCTAATTAAAACAAAATCCGCCACACAGAACTTTAGATTTCCCCTTTTTGTTTCGTTATAAGCACATAACTTCTCTTAAAAACCTCCCTTTGCCCGCACCAAGTGGGAGTTTGCCGTGCTGGTTTCAGGGCAACTTTGCAGCTATATTTGTTTTTGAATTACCGGTTGAGAGAATTTCTTTTGTCTGCATTCGCTAATCGCTTTGAAATGATGTGTGAACCAAAGCAACTGATGCTATTGTGTTACAAAATCTGCCCTTGTTCGAACGCTGTAATTCCAAAAATAACGATGATATCGAGAATGCTCTCTCTGGAACTATGGCAAACGACTTAAAATTTCTCTTAGATCAATTCTGTTGAGAGAGTGGGGTATTAACATTTTACAGATTTGATTTTTAAATGTTTGCAAGGATTCGACGCCCGCCAATGCTGAGGTTACAGCTGACATGTAAGGAATATTCAGTGTGCTCCTCGATCAAAGATATGACTTTTAAACGATAATACTGTAATTGAAAGATTTAAGTACCAATGAAGCATAGATGTTAAAAACACAACGCAAATTGTGTTTTTAACATCTATGCTTCATTGGTACTTAAATCTTTCAATTACAGTATTATCGTTTAATTTGCATACCAGTACCACACGCAACATACATATTTTATCAAAAATATGACTGGCCGTCTCTGAGTTACTCATAGTTTATTTAGTTTATTGTTGATCGATTTCTACTTTGATTTAAGAAAAAAATTGTTGCCTCCTGGAAGTTTGAATGATTTTGATTGAAAGGTGTAAATTTTTTTTGGAAATACGAAATTAGTTCTCGATTCAGCTGATCTGAATAAATTTAAGATCGAATTCTCGTCGGATTCAGAAAGAGTATACTCTCGTGGGAGCTTGAATACTCTAGATTGAAGAGTAAACTTCGTGCAGATACGAACTGAGTTCTTGGTTCTTTGAAAGCTAAAGCAAGCAGCTGAGCATTTTTCTCGATGCATGCCGTCTTAGTCATGCAGTTGACAATATTTACATGAATAATAATCTACCGCTTGTTTTACTACTCGGTGAGTCAGAAAAGACGTGGGGTGTTTGCCAATTTTTATTGATCTAATTTTTTTCGCACATTCGTTTCTTTAAAAATTAATTGCATTGGACAATGACAAACGTGGATCTGAAAACTTATTTGGCCGAAATTGGTTTTTCCGCTCAATGATCACAGGCAGTTTTAGCAAAATCATGCTTCACAAGAATCCTAGATTAGGCCTGCAATCCTGCAATTCGATTCATGTTCATGCACGTATGGACTTCTAAGCCATGTCAAAGATACTACGATTTCTCTACCAACAATTGAAGCGAAGCATGCACACATCTTTTAGCTATTCTACAAAAGGATCTTGATCAAGCGGTATTTTTGGGCATCTATATACGCAAGGCTCGATCAACTGACGTTAGAGCCTTTTTAAGGAATTATTGATTAAAAATAACTCAGTATCTGTTCATCAGAGGAATTTACAGCTGCTCCTAACTGAGATTTATAAAACAGTAAACAACTTGAATCCGTCTTTTATGGCAGAGGTATTTGTTACCTAATATGTGCCATATAATCTTCGTGGCAGTAATAATCTTGCTTTGCCTAGAGCAAGGACGAATTTGTATGGCATTGATACTATCAAGTTTGTTGGTCAAAAATTATGGCAGACTCTGCCAAGAGGAATCAAAGAGTCCCAATCATTGGAGATTTTTAAAAGAAATATTAAAACTATCAGAACTTCTGACTGCAGCTGTAAATTGTGTAAAAATCTTATTGCGAATTTAGGTTTCTTGTAATTAGGTTTTGTGATTAGGCTTCTCAATGAACTTTGTATAGTTGGCCTTAATTAGCCTATCTTCTCTGCAAACTTAAAATAAATTATTTATTATTATTTTTATTATTATTATTATTGTTATTATTATTATTATTATTATTATTATTATTATTATTATTATTATTATTATTATTATTATTATTACTATTTATGTATATCACCATTATCCACATTTGAATATTCTTCAAAGCGTAACAAAAAGTCGTTCAATCCGGATTCCTCTTAAAATAGCCAAAAGGTTTGTTGTGTAAGAGGACAAAACGAAAAGTTATTGTAATGTTTGTTATCTCCCCAGGGGACTAGTCGTTCAATTGTCATGTTAGGAAACATGAATTTCTTATGAAGCTATACTTTTCAACAAATAGCTAAAATTGCCATTTAAAAATGTCAATTTCTGCAGCTGAGTTAATTTTGCATCTGCAATAGGAAACCGAAACAACAGGTTGATACCTGTTTTTCATCAAAATATCTCTTGTTAAAGACAAATGACGAGTATATAGCGTATTGTCTAAGAGTAGAACGAAAGATGGCTGCATGCCTTCATTTGTCCAATTGATTTGATGATTTTATGAGATCTAGGCTAAATTTAGATAGCCAGGTCCCTTGCTTAAGTTGCCTTATATCTCCGTCTTTTGTCTTTAAACGCCCACGTTTTTTCTGAATCACCCGATATAATACGTTTGTAGATCGCTCGTGTATTCGTTCCATACTACCATGATTTTCCTTTTCTTTTATTTTATAGGTAGCAACCATGCAAGATAACAGTTTTCGATTGAACAAACATTACTTTGCGGATGTCAAGGTTTGGTTTGCTTTTATTCTTGCTGCCTGTATTCAGCATCTTTCTTTGATTTCGTAACAGACCTTTTCGCAACTTAGAGAAAGGTACTTAGGAGAGTGCGGCCCATTCTGACAGCCTTAGCGACAGCAGGAAATCAGGGGGTCTCCTCATTGCGGCTTGCTTGCATCTCCCTGTAAAATTGAGTTGTTTTCGATTTATGTGCACTTTTCAAGTGGCACATGATACTTGTTTCGACAGGCAAGTGCTTTCTCTGCATTATTTAGGCATCTAGTCATCTTTTTACCCACTGGTGAATGCATTTTGAGCCACTTTTTTGCAGGTACTAGACCTCGACTGTGAAGCGGCACAGTTTAGACCCATCAATCAGTAGGCCTAACTTCAAACTTGAGTAAACACATGCAATAAAGTGATAGCAAGACTCCTAAATAATCGAGAGATAACACTTACTATGCCATACAAGTACCAAGCGACTCTTGAAAGGTGCAAGTACAGGGAACATAACTCAGTATTGCAGGGCGATGCAACCAAGACGCAAGCCGACGCTTATCACAGAAGCGGAGGGATCCCCTGACTTCCCACTGGGATCCCCTGACTTCCCACTGTTGCCATGGCTGTCAGAATGGGCCACGTTCTCCTCAGTCCCTTTCTCAAAATTGCGAAAAGGTCTATTCTACAGAATCATAAAGCTTCATAATGGTTAAAGGAACCTTACATTTCCTCTCTTTGTGAAATTGGAAAGCATGTAAGGTTGCTTTCATAGCAAAATACTTCGTGTACCTAATTAGAGAAAAATATTTTAACTTTCTAGACAACTGTTGTGAATCTAATGATAGTTCCAAAGATTGTTTGTACCTGAGCTGAATTTATTACTTAAGTCTGACTCAGAGTTATGGAGCAAGATTCACTTTTCACCCAATTGATTATTTAATCCTGCATTCAAGCAATGTGTCAAACGCGTCTCAACAAAGAGAGCATCAGTTACGTTTCCTGAAGTCTAGAAACCATTCTAGCAAGCTTTTACTCTTTGTTTCGTAAGCCCTTGCTTCTTTAAGATAATGGGTCTACTCCTAGGCTATGCTCACCTGAGCTAGGCCATGCTCAATAATGTTGTTGTGTTTCATTTTACCCAGATACTCAGGCACATTCAATGATATTGTTTTGTTTCATTTTAGCCGGATACTTGGCCGTACTACAATGAAAGTGAACGAACATCTGTTAAACAGTAAATATGATATACCTTTTTGTTTTCATTTCTCCAGAGGACAATTCCTTTGAGTTCCTACATGATAGATTTCCCCTCGTTCTACCTTTGACAAATATATACGAAGGACGGTGAACTGAGTTACTTGTTCAGGCATGTGGAAGGTCACCCATCCAGGCTTTGCCCTTAATTGCACTCGCAGATCATACTCGCACTCGCAGATCAGTTGGTCATGAGACGTGCTCCAAAGTACCTTGGGTTTATCTGAATGCCAAAAGATACTCTAGACCCCATCTAGAGACTACGATTAAAGGGAAAGTGCATTAGCCGTTCGACCATTGACCCCAACGAGACAGAATTTTTTATATGTAATTCAAAATACAAGGTGCTTACTACATTACTTACAAAATACTCTACGATACGACAAATACAATAACACGAGGAGCAAGATATCAGGTCTAACCCGTGGCTTTTGGAAAGAAAAGACGAAGCAGAAAAAAGCAAAACTATATAGAGCTATGCTCAAAAAAGAAAATTCACTGGAAAGGGGACTCGAAAGGGGAAACTGTATAATGCAATGCACCCAAAATTGTATGTTTGGAGAATTTGGATGACCCTTCTAATTATTCCACGAGTTTTTCAATTTTCGATACCCATTCTTCCAAATGCTTGCAGAGGTTGAGTCAAATTCTCCCCTTGTTTCTCTTGATTTTTCTGTTCAGTTTCACGTACTTCTTGGTCCATCTTTTATTGCGATTTTTCCATCTTTTAGAAGTTTGTCTCAGCACAGCGCTCAAGAATCCAGTCCAAAAGTTTCTTCCACTTCGAAGTCACCAGAGGACAAGGTATTAACTTTATTGTGAAACTAATTTTTATATACTTGGACCAGAACTTAGATTAGATGCTATCAGTACCTAGATGGATGTTTCCTCGCCTATTTCAACAAAAAGTCCTACGTACAAACGATATTTTGCTTGTGTGGGCACGCAAAAGATCTACTAAATTCGCTCGGTACTTCGAGATTTTGATCGTTGCGGCCTTTCAGTCGAATGCCCTTTTGTTTGCCTTTGGCAGGAAGTTTAGATTGAAGAAAACTCGCCAATCCAATCACGTTATTCGTCATCTACCATTCTGATTGCTCAGGGAACAGATTTGTGCCCCGAAGGAAATTTTTGTCTGTTTTGAGAGGGTGCCGTCTAGATGCAATACGTCTCAAGGCGGTTCTTCAGACCGCTGCGGGATACTGTGCAGCACAGTTCCAAACAATGGTGTGTGTGCCATGCGCAGAGTGACAAAGCTGGACTTAACAAATGTCAACAAATTTTTCCTGAAATTTCTCAGGAAACCTTTCTTTTTAACACCATAGAAATCGATAGAAATGAGAACAATTGGCAAGATTCATTTCAGACGATTGCTGTTCTTGCAAACGATTCATACAGACAAAAGTGATTTCTCTTTTCTGGTATGCATCACAAACGAAAGTAAAGGAGCATTTTGAAATATTGAGCAATTGCAGTGTTTTTGATTGTTCAAATTCAGACAGGTGGAACAAACAATATTGATGTGAATGTTGCCTCAACAGAAAGCTCTTGCTGCGAGAGAAATTTTCGAAAGTTGTAAAGTCTCTCCCATTCTCGTTTACATGAACCATTTCTGCTCATTTTAGTTTGAAATCCTTTAAATCACTTTTTTACGAATGTGTAGAATTTGCGAAATAAAGAGCTACAATGTCTGGAGGTTTAAAAATGTTACAATGATCTGGGTGAAACAACGGGGAATCGACAGCCTTCGAAATTTCATCAAAATTTTTAAGTCCAACTTTCTTACTCTGCGCATGCCTGCCTCCAGGCTTTCTTTCCTTTGTTTCAAAGTGTGCTGTGCAGTGGCTCGTAGGGGTCTGAAAAACCGCCTCGAGACGTATTGCATCTAGACGGCACCTTTTGAGAGCAGTTGAGAAATAAGGCCCTCACTAAAGCGACAACAACAACATAAATTCAATGCAATAAGATGAGTGTAAGTTTAGGACCCTTATGGAGTGAGGCTAGTCGCTTTGTACCTAGCTGGATGTCAAACAAAGACCTTTTAGCTATTCTAAAAAAGAATCTTGATCGAATAATAATTTGCTACATGTTGTAGAATTTTCAAATGGGCACAATAGTGATAGAAGCTCCTACGCCACTTCGTCGAGCCTCGCAGATAGAAATGGATAAAATTTCGAGCGATCCAGACTCTTTTGCATCTTTCTGAAGGTCTGTTCTGGATCTTCCTATAACATTATCTGTCCTTATTTTTCGCTATGATCGAGCAGATGTTTTAACTTTAAAATTTGTTTCCCAAGGGTGTTAAAAGACATTTGAATAGTGACTACAGTCATTCTCAAGGGAAGAAACCTCGAATTGCGAAGCCATTACAAGACCCACTGACGTCATCATCGAATCCAAACAAAGTTTCAAGTAATAATCATAATCAGGATTTAAAAACCTCGCCGCTAAATCAAAGAATTCAGCCTTTGAAGACAAAACCTGAACATTTGCAAAACAAACCTGAACTTTCAAGGAATAGACATGGAAATGAAAGGACTGAGTTAAAACCGAAAACTGAATTAAACAATGAGCGAATTACTCCGATAAATTCTTTTGAAAATGGAGGCAAGGAAGGCAGACCAAATGAGAAAGACAAGAACGAGAGATCCCCCCAAGAAGTAGCATCGACTTCAGATATTCCAGAACATGTTTTGTAAGTATTTTTTATTTTGAAGTTTGACTATTTGTTTGGAGCGTCATTTCTACAGGGTGTTTCAGAAAAGATGCAAGCCACGCTCACTCGAGTTTCTTCAGAAAATGATAGAATTTGAATCAATATGAGGCATACCATCGGGAAAGTAGAGTCTATCTTCTTTCCAATAATATCCAGGTTAGGTGGATTAATTGAATTTTTCATTGCATAATTGACGTTTTGTAAGTATGGCCTATTTTAGATTTCGGAAAATGATTGGGCGTTTACATAGACGATAATCCACATTTGTGAGAGCATATTTGATCTTTATCTAAAAATACATCTCATGTGGATGAAATTGTCTTTTTCTCTCCTTGAGGCATCACCTCGAGTGCTCTTAGCCAACATAGGTTTTGGAATCTTTAAAAAGCTGGGTGTAAAATTATATGACCTATTTCTATGAACTGAATTGCTTCAAAGAAACTTGAACTATTTTACAGTAAATCTGCCGTTGGACTTTTCTGAAATCTTCAATACTTTCAGAATTACAGCGTTTTTCTTCTTTTTTAAGAATTCAAGAAAATTTTCGAAAACAACTTTAAACTATCGTAATTTCTAAACCTATTGACGAAAGATCAGATAACTTTCAAGAAAACCATAGTTTATGGATGCCTACAATATGGTATCAAGCAAAACTCTTTCACTCTTCTGGTTTGTGATTTAGAAATTTGATGACGTCACATCATAAAATGACCTGAAATAAAAAATAGGCTGTAATTTCGACACCATATTCAAGATTTCTGAAAAGTCCAAGGGTAGAATCATAGAAAAGTGGCTAAAGTTTTTTTCAAGTCATCTAGTTTAAAGAAATAGGTCCATGAATTTTACACCTGCCTTTTTTCGTAGATTTAAAGATTTGGAACCTATGCTCTCTTAGCCCTGAAATGTTTTGAAAAAATTTTTTTCGTAATTTTTAACCGGAAAAGGTAGTTGATTTAGCTTTTGCTGCATGCCGCATTTGAAAATGGCCACTAAGAAAGTATCAATTTAATGATAAATAATTAAACAGAAGAAAGATTTTACTTTCAGATGGTGTACTCTACATCTACTCAAATTTTGTTAAATGTTCAGATTTAAAATCATTTTTCGGTTGCATTTTTGAGACACCTTGTAGAGTCCAGAGATAGAATCATAGCGAAGTAACTAAAGTTTCTTTGAAGTTGTTAAAGACAGTCTGTCACGTATCTGGTTGGTCGCAACAATCGGAGCTCAACACAATAGATTTCTTTGTAAATCTGTGTATTTGAAACAAAGGAGGGCTAATCGCCTTGACCTGCTACGGTCATAGAAATTCAGAGGATCGGCAGCCATTCAAATTTTCTATTCTTTGTATTGTCATTATCACCCAATCAGATGCGTGACAGACTGCATTTAAACCAAGCAACCACATTTAAACCAAACAAATACAGTCAGCTTTGAATCGAATAGAGGATTTTATGAAGGTCTCATGTCATCTGGGGCCCTTTCTCTGTGATTCAACCGTAGGTTCACCTTTGATTATGATTGTCTTTTCTTTTGTTTGCAGAAAATACCAACCAATCAAGTCTTACGACCAAAGATGTAAATACAAGCAAGAGTTTCAAGCACAATATAAAGAATATAGGGAATTGAAAGAAAATGTAGATAGTGTTTCAATGAAATTTTCGGAATTAGATCGACTTCGCAGAAAATATCCTGATGATAGCGATGAAGCACAGGTATGAGGCCCATTTCCACTTTATTCGCAATTCGCAAATCGCATGCGATCCTTTGTTTGCAAATTCGCATGTGAACGTTCGCAAATTGCATGTTCGCAATGTTTGATTTCTTGCGAACGTTCGCATGCGAACCATTGTCCCGGATTGAAGGCAGCCTATTGGAAAACAACTTTACAAAGCAAATAGACAAAGGCGGCAAGCGCTTATCAAAAGGAGACAGGTTTCATTGGCTGAGCTGAATAAACAATCGAAATTCGTGCGAATAAGGTTGAAGTGTGTATTGAATTTGCAGGCGTTTAGAATACGGAATTCGCAAATCGCATTCGTTTTGCGAATTTCAGTTGAAGTGGAAATGGACCTATAGACATTATTGTAAAATTTTTTATTCATGTTATTTTACCATTGTGATAGGAAATTTTAGGAACATTACATTAGTCATTATTTTAGGTTTGTTTTGAAGGTTTCTTGTAGGGGATTTCTCGAGAAAATTCTTTCTAATTTCACAACGGAGAAGCTGATTTCAGTTAAGGCCGACCTCCACCGCAGTAGTTTTGTTTGGCGACCTTCGCGCTTCCCTTATGTACTTGCTCTCTAGCAACAGAACATGCACACATAGCGAGCGCGCTAGGCGCCAACCTAAACTTCTGCAAATGGAGGACAACCTTTAGGTAAATTTTTAAGCAAAATGGTTTTTGGTACAGAATTTGAAAATAGCCATGAATAAGCGACTCATCGTCATAACACGCACACACACACACAAACATTAATCTATGGGAAGAGAGCTGTTTTTCCTGTAAAAGAATGAAACCCAAATTAAGCTGCGTATGGGGATAAAATTGTTGAATCCTGCAATGGAAACAATACATTAACCTGAAACCCTCAGAGAAGAGAGAAAATGAATTGATAGCTGCTCTAAAGAGCAACGATGAAAAATTACAACACAACACAGTCAGGTAATGCTAGCTTGAATTTGAAAAGGTCTGGCATCAAATGATACAATTACCAGTATTATCGTCCGGATATTGTTTTTTGTAATCTTTGGGGCTAGGCTCTGGAATGATCCGTTTGTGCATCTCAATTTTGAAGCAAGAAAGCGAGAAACTAAATTTATGTTGCTTGAAAATTGTTGATCGTACGTTTTATATTTCTTCGTTTTAGCTGTTAAGTTATATATCTAAATCATTGCATTCATTTTGCAGAAAATTAAACAAAGGATTTGTGATCTTTACGAGGAGCACCAAAAGGTTAGTATATCTGATGTTCTATCAGGCACAGGGCCGCTGAGAGTTTTTCAAGGCCCAGGGACAAAACTGCGAAATTAGAGAAAATTTTTTCGATCACGCTCGTTAGATTGCCTTAAAGTACATTTCAGAGCATGTCTGGTAAAATTTCATCCAGTATATTATGTTGGATGGCTATTTTGCATTCTCCACACAAAATTTTATTTAATCAACGTTATCAGTCACTCAAATCTTTCACAATGTTTTTCAAGAAATTTTGGTGGACGAAATTTAGATTTCATGGCTTCTTCACTCGTTGATAAAACTTTTTCATCTTTACAGGACAGCAAATTTCGAGTAATGAAGCGAAGATGCCAAGAACTGCATGCGAAGTTAAGTCATATCAAGAAATTAGTCGTTGAGTATGATCAAAATATTTTAAATTCTGTTTCTTGATTGAGATCATCTCAAGGGAGTTCATGAAAAAATGTGAAAATGGCTGCCATATTTTATCACTTTATGATAAGAATAGAGACAACGGTAATTGTAAAAGAGAGACTGCTACATTAAGACGTAAATGTTTGGACTAGGCCAATATTATTACAAGATTATAAAGGACACAAATGGCTGGACAGGGCCATATTATGCTTATAAGTACGCTTCGATAGGGTCTCCTATCGTGTTCAGCTACGAAAATGCACGTTTTATCACTTGGTTCATAATGTTTAGCGAGATGTAAAACCACCCTTCTCGCAAGTTAACCAACTTCTCAAACCTGTTGAAACTCCTTGAAAAGATCTCGTTTGGAAGCCTTGCCTATCCAAAGATTGATAGATCTCCATATTTTCGTGCGTGCTGGCTTCAATACTTATTTGTAAAACACCTTGTCGACTCGGAAAAATCTTTGATCACAGAACCAAGCAAAGACATGTCAGTTGCTTTCGCTCTGGCTTCGATGTTGCACAATGTTTGCCAAGTATGAACAAAATTTCCTGCAATTAAATATTTTATTTGTGTTTTCTTTTCGACAAAAGCAACAAATTGATTACAGCTGGCCTATGTTACCAATAATTACCTATAATTTTATCATTGTAATTTTCAGTGTGTGTCTGTAGTAAAGTATTACATCCTTGGGGCACATAGAACTGGGCAAATTGAGTTTCTGTTTATACCTTAAACAATTTTTATACAAAAAATGATTTGGTCCAAACTCTCTAGTGGGTGAATAAAAAGTTACAATGTTTGGTGGGCTGTTGAATAAAAAGTACATGACTGATATTCAACACTAAGATGTTATTCCATCAGTCAAAGGCCAGCTTAGATGTGAAAATTTTGTTTGGTAAATTCACTCATCTTTTAGACTCGGGGAATTAGAAAATGGGTTTCTGTGCGAACAAAAATGCCACATTCGATTCTTGTCCATGATTTTCTCGCCAACTACGTTTGAATTCTTTCTCAGAGACAGACAATTATTGATTTATATTTCAATGGCAAGTAAATAATGGACCAGACTGGAACATGGAGCTATCGTTCCCATACCAGCACTTTAATTATGTTTGGGTCCAACAGGTAGGTGACGTTAGGAAACAAAATTTTTACATCCAAATTAGCCATTGACTGATACATTAACATTTTAGTTTTGAAGATCTGCCACTCAGATTTCATTCGGCAGCCCGCCAAAAGTTTGAACTTGGTTTACTCACCCGATACATTGCCGTGGCCAATCTGTAGCGCAAAGGACTGCCTTTTCACATTTCAGCAATGAACTCTCATTGAGGCACAGCACTATAAAAAAGCCCACGTTGCTTGACTGTTAAGCCTAGGTTACCTTCAAGGTGGACTTATGACGATGAATCCTTTGTATCCCTGCGGTAAACTTTGCTCAAGAGTAACTCATAATGAAACAGTGGGAAGCCTGGCCCTATTTTCTTCAATCATCAATGGAATTATGAAACAATCACGGCTTCGAATCTCCATCCCGTGGGAGTGTTTTAGTTCTTCAATCGAATCGAAAATTCCATCACATTTACACTATAACAATAGTAATTCGCAATCTGATTGGGAGTGTAGGAATCGCGAAGTTTGGGCCTAAATAGGGCCAGGTTTTTCAGAGAAGTATTATGAGTCTCTGTTGACTGAAGTGCCACTATCACGTCATAGAGCACGGGGAAGCAAGAGGCTCATCGTCATAAGTCTTCCTTCAGGGCGATGCTTACGATATCCGTCAAAAGTGCTTTTGGTCTTAAGAAGAGTAATTTCGACTGATAATCGATAGAATTTATTTTTGATGTCAAAATGCTTTAATGATAATGGGAAATAGATACTGTAGTTAGACACGATTAGGCTTATTCACTAATACAGCATATCTGGTGCACTAAGGCCCAGTGAAAATGAGGAAAAACACCTCACCTGCCAGACCCGGGGCCGAGAGGCGAGGTAAATTTCAGCCCTCGTTTATATGAGATTTTTCACCTCACCTGTCTGCCCCCGGGCTGAGAGGTGAGGTGGAGCAGAGTCTCTTTTCTGTGAGATAAGAGCGAACTGACCAATAAGAATCAACGAATAATTTCATTTTACCTCACCATACCGGTGGTGTTTCGTTTATATGGAAAAATTTCACCTCACCCAGGTGACATGCCACCTTAAAACGGAGGGCAAGCACGACGACAAAAAAAATCATATTTGTATTCTCAGCAAGTCAATTTTCAATTTTCAATTTCTCTGTTTTCCATTTTTAAAGATTTGACATTATACGGCAAGTCCATGTGATCAAGAATAAAGTTATGACAAATCCATGTTTTGAGTAAGCGGCTAAGCCATAATTAGCTATAGTTAGCTAAAACGTACGTTTCGGACCAATTCCAAGGTCCATCGTCAGCGTGTGAAATAGGGCGTAAACAGCCATTAAATAGGGCAGTAACAATGGGTACCAAAAAAGGCAAAAAAAAACATGCAAAAACGTGGGTAAGGGAAAAAAACATGTCAATCAAGAGGGTGAATCAAACCAGGGGGAAACATGGAAACAGCAAAAGCGAGTAAACAGCTCTGACATGCCACCTCTAGTGAGGTGGAACTTTACTATACCAGTGGTGTTGCGTCCGTCATGTAAACGCGAAATGAAAATACAATAGATTTTATGGGAAGGTCGAATCTCACCTTTCAGCCCCGTGTCTGGCAAGTGAGTTGTTTTTCCTCAAATAAACAGGCCCTAGAGAGACCTTCAGCCTTTTGAAACTTTGTAATTCCGATGGTACTTAAGGGACAAGTCCGGGGTTGGTGCGATTAATGTCAGACAACAAACTGACCAACTGGCGCCGTGAATTATAAAATTCTTACCTCATAGTGATGTTTATGAAGGTGTTGTGGCGCAGTGGTGTAATCCGCTGACTTTGCAGTCAGAACAGTCAGGCAGAGTGGGTTGGATACCCGGTAGGACCGCACCACTTGAGCGTCATGACAAGGGGTCGTGGACTCGATTATCGCTTAGCTACTTCTGCCATTCCAGCAATTGGCGCTAAAAACCGCAATTTCTTCTTCATTTGTAACGGCTGTCAATTATTTAAAAATTCTTCGAATTTAGGCCAAACATCATCTTCTCCTTTAGGCAAGTCCAAATTTTAAACATTGACAAGCCAGACAAATACTTCAATTTTTCAACTTCAGTTCAATTTCATGACTATTCTCAGCTAAGCTTGCATGTTTCTAATGAAAAGATGTTACAGTTTCTACGAAAAAAACGTTTAAAAGTATGTATGAATGAACAAGATCTACCTTATCAGAGTGAATAGCCTGGGTTAAACGATGAGATCATATAGGTTTATAAATAGCCTATTGTATTTGGTGATCTAACTCGTGGCGAAAGAAAGCAAGGCCAAAGAAAACAATGCTGGGATTAGCGCTTCTGGTGAGTCAAAAAATGATTGATGTTTGGATGTTTGTTGCTCATAAACCATTTTCAGATTCCGGTGAACTAATAGTGTCTATGTAGCAAATATATCTTCTTGAATAAGAAAATTTAGTTTGTCAAAGTTAAGGCATATCGTTTTCAAGTTACAAGGGATTCTATATAAATGCTTCATCTCTAAGTCCGTCATAAAGGTCCAATAAGCCCTGGGGGTAACTCAAGTCATGGGATAGCTGGGACGTCCCGCGTAACATTTTTGGGGCAGTCCCATATTTAAGGACTTTAAGAATTTTAGGGGGGCAAAGCCTGTTGACATTACCAACAATCAAGTGTCATTTCACTGTAAAGGTAAATTGATGGAATGGAAGAATGGGAAATAAGGTCGCCACAAACCGATTTTCGCAAATAAGACCAAGAACATCCAACGAAAAGATAAATATCTCGAAAAGTTTTTGTTACGATTCAAAAAGCGACCCATTTTCTAGTGGAACAGTTACATTTTGAGACCCATACTTCAGGATTTTTGAGGTTCAAAACCCATCCTTATGGACAGCATGTATTTGTTGTTCTCCATATGAAAGCTGCCACCCCGGACTGATAAGCCTTTTAGCCATAGTGGTATTTCGCGTTTGGTGAAATGATAAGTAAATCAGTACGGCAGTTTTGCGGAATGCCTACAACGAAAATCTTTCCATGTGCAATGTTATTATGTGACTCATGTAGTTCTCACAGCTTCTGAAGATCTTCAAAATAGGCCCAAACCCAATGAACGAACTTCAGCTATAGCAACGACCGATTTTGAAGTCAAATTTAGTATTTTTTCCGTTACGACAGCTAAAGCTCCAACCACTGTGATATTTCATAACTCTGAAAGTAATTTTGCCAAATCTTGCAACGCAAAACATGTCAGGCACAGTCTTAGCTTTTTGCTCTTGAAGTGTGCACAGCTTCATAATTCAATGATAGCTCTAAAAGTAGGCCAACGCCCAACAAACAAAGTTTATGCCAAGGAATCAAGCGACTTTATGAGCATGAAAATTGTAACTATCTCGCAAAGCTGAAAGCTGTAGGCAATGAGACTGCTCATCTCAATGTGCAATGATGCAAGTCGGAGAAAACTGTAACGTAACGCATGCCACGCACGCACAGCTTCTTACCTGCAATATCCACGGTACCTACTGCAGTGCATGTTGCTTGTAATGCCGTAGAGACCTTGAAATAGGCATGCCCCCGACCTTGATGCAATGCTGCACCTAATACACGTATTTTTTAATAAGAAACAAAGGATTTGGGCCAACATTGAAAGTTTTGTAAAATTATCAGAATTTGAGTACTCAGACTTTCTTGTGAGTTTCTTGAAGGTCCCATAATGGTCTTCATGTTTATATTTCATTTGAGAATGAAGTTGTTTGAAGGTGTTTCGATGTTTAGACTTTTCTGCAGTATCTTCTAAGTAATACAATACACATGAAACAAGTGAAAATAAAGTAAAAACATGCTAAAGCTTCCTTTTGCCAAAAAATTAATAGGTCCTTAACAAGTTTTTTCCCAGTGCGGGAGTTTCGTAATTTTATGGCCATCTGTGAGTTGAGTTTCCTATACATGTAATTCATGAAATGGTAGTAAACCCTTTTACGGTCGAGGAGTTAGCCTGGTATCTAGATGAGCTTGGTTAGGATTGGGCCAAAATCGTTGCAATTAAAACGAGCGGATATTCTTAGTTTGATCTCATTGCATTGCAGTCACAAATATAAAGCTTTAAGCCGGATCTCCACTAGGCGGAAAAATGTCGAGGCGGAAAATTTTCCAGCAATCTAATTGGCTGATCGAATTATCGCCGCGGAAAAATGTCGAGCCGTGAATAGTAGGAAAACGTTCTACTTTTCGCGGCTCGACATTTTTCCGCCTAGTGGAGATCCGGCTTTAAGGCCAATTTCCAGTCAGTGGAATTTTACGAGCGGACGGAATTTTAGGCAACAAAAAGTTGCTCAGCCGTAACTATCAATTGAACTTCAGAGCGACATTTTCTTCACCAAACAAAAGAATTTCCACCCGTTCGGAAAATTCCACTGACTGGAAATCAGCCTTTAGGGTCTGTTTACATGGAAGTACAACGGGTGCGCAAAAAGAAGTTCTGGTGTTTCAAAATTCAGAGCATCTCGAGTACCACATGGATTGGAATGGAATAAAATAAATTAATAACCAAAAGCACGAAGTGTTTGTGTGATTTTTCCAGTGTTCTTATTAGTGGTAAAGATACATTGAAATTCAAATTTCTGAAATTCCCTTGTTTACGAATACTGGATGAGTCGGACAAGTATGCACACTGTTTGAAGAATCATGTAACGAACAGTTTCAAATCGATTTGAAAATTTACAACTCCATTGCCATTTCGAGGGTTGACTTAATTTACGAAAAATACCTTCCGTTTGCTTTGGCCACAGCTGTGAATGCATAGGTCAATTAATTCCACTTTTAAAGTGGGAAATACGACAAGTGCTGCATTGTAATTGTGTTTTCTCGTCAATACTTTATGGATATTCAAAATTGTCTGGATGGTGAAAAGTGCATTTTTCATTGCTTTTTGTCAAATCGTGAGATATGACCTTCCGCTAAACTCTGATTTCGGAGGCAAGTCTAAAAAATTGAGTCGAATTACAAATTGTTTTTGTTGTTGTTGTTGTTGTTGTTATCGCTGTTGTTGTTGCGATAACTGGCATTATTTCACGTGTCTTCTCAATAAGAAGATGGAGTTGAAATATTACAAATTGTTTTGTTGTTGTTGTTGTTGTTGTCGCTGTTGTTGCTGCGATAACTGGCATTATTTCACGTGTCTTCTCAATAAGAAGATGGAGTTGAAATATTACAGATTGTTTTTGTTGTTGTTGTTGTTGTCGCTGTTGTTGTTGCGATAACTGGCATTATTTCACGTGTCTACTCAATAAGATAATGGAGTTGAATTATTACAAATTGGCCTCATTGTTGTTCCGGTACAATTTTTCGAACAGTGCATACATTTTTTCTGCCTCCCCGGTCACCGTTGAGTAGACCGTTTTTATGTTGTGGTCTGCTCCTTGCCTGAACTGACATTCCGCTTTAACTCCAGAAACGACTGAAGCGAGAACAACAACATCAATTCTTTTCAATGAGATGAGCAAAACTTGAGAGCTCATACGCAGTATCACCCTCTGACCCTGGAGGACCATGCTAGTGCTACAGCAGTCATTTGTTTTAACTCCGTGTAAACAGGCCTTGTGATCTCGTGCTTAAAATGGAGTATTTACCTAATTTGGGGTTCGTTTTATTTATAATTTGGTGTGTAGATATGATGATAATTAGATTGTTCAAAACAAAAAATGGAAAAATCATAGACTGTAGAATTTTGGGTCTTTGCATCAGTATACTTGCGTCGAAATCACATTGAATAAACTGTTTTTTTGTAATCCTTCGTAAAGTGGTCTACGGTAACAAGATGCAGTAGATTCCGCATTTTAGAAGCTACTTTTTTGAGAATCACGTTGAAACAGGTTCTCACGTTCAATGATATAAGACTAATTTCAAGGTATGTAATACTCTCGTACAGCAGAACGACTTGGGTTCTTTTTGTCAGACTCGAGGCAAAAGATGCTTCTTTTTCTCTTTTCAAACACAACTCAACCTCAACTATTTTTACTTGCAACGTTCAACTAACATCTTTTGTTTTTGGCACGAGGCGGCCTCTTTTCAACAACTCAAAACGAGGTTTATACAAAATGGCGCTACCATATTTCAGTCACCTTGTTTTGATCCCTGTGTCTTGTTTTGTTGTCTTTTTCTGTTCTGTTTCGTCTTCAAATGAGCGTGGTTAGGCCCAACCGCTCTCAAGTTGTTCTAGTGCGCCTTCGCACAAGAAGGTTTTCAGACCTTTCTTGTGCGAAGGCGCTGTAAGACACAGAAATACAAGGGAGCTCTATTCGAACAACGTGAGAGCGGTTGGGCCTAACCACGCTCATTTGAAGACGAAACAACAGAAAACAACACAACAAAACAAGACACAGGGATCAAAACAAGGTAAATAGATGATCAATCAAAGCATCCGTGTCCTAACACCCTTGATTTTGGTAGGTTCTTCTATGCAAGGATTTATTGCACTGTAAAAGCTTTATTTAGTCCCCTCTGTAATAAACCCTTGCCCCCTTGCCTTCAAGTCAACATTTGAATACGTCCCCTCTCTATGAAGCCCAAGTATATCAAACGCCAGAGATTGCCAAAGATCTTACACTGAATTATCTAAAGATATTTTCGTGTCAGTTTTGACATGGTTTGGGATACCCTTGGTACCAGAGCCTCTGGTACCCAGGGTAGGTTTGGGATAAAAACTGTAGAGTTGTATATTTGACTCGTAAGTTGTCTTTTGGACCCACAAAATATGCAGTTCTGCCGAGAGGATTTGGAGGCCTTAGGATAAAACTGTGAAATGAGGTCCCCTAAGAGCAAAGCGGGCAGAAGACAAGGGATTATCTTACTTTATGAGGCCCCTTAGACCCCAAGGCCCTGGAGCAGACTGCCCCTCTGCTCCCATTCTCGGCGGCCCTGAAAATAAGGGATGAAAGAAGTAAAAGGCTATCACCTGGATATCTTCGTGAAGTTAACCTTGTGAATAAGTTAGCCGTCTCTATCTAGCCCGCGTTATGTTACAAATGATACAGTTTACACCGGTATTTCTTTAGAAGGGATGCGCGCTTCAGTACCTTTATATGACAAGAGTGCATCACATGTGGGCGTCATCTTAAAAATGATCGTGCGAATGGCCATTATTGTCATACTTCCAGCACTCTCTGCTGCAATAAATTTTCGAGGTTTCATCGTCATTTGCTGAGGCGAACATCACTCCAAAATAGAGAACGTGCAAGGATTTTCAGAACCTCTCAGATTGTGCAGCTTTTCGATATTTTTGTCGTGTTTCTTATGAATTTTTGAGCGTTTAGAAAATACCTATGACTTTTCTTGAGATTTTCTTACTTTTTGGGGATTTTAGATATTTTCAAGATTTAGCAAGACTCTCAAGGATTTAAACGACTCTGAGATTTTTCAAGATTTCGAAAGATATTTGAGAATTTGTATCATTTGTTCGGATTTTTTACATTTTCCAAGATTTATGGGAAGTTTTTGGGGTAAGGGGGTACTTAGTGTATTTTCCTGACGTGATGTGCACTGGGTGTGCACTCTTTCCTGGGGATCGTTTTCGCCTCTTTATTTGCTAACGCCGGATATCGAAAGAGGACAACATTTCTAAATCCGGTTGTCAAAAAAGTTATTTTATTGTTTTTCTATCATCTTTTCTACGCTTTGGAAGAGGCTTTTCGCCGATGTTTTCTTAACTCAGCAATCATTTTCCAAGGAAAACTTCTAATGGCAGGTGAAAATATAATTTCTTCGAGTGCACACTACCCACGTACAATTGAAAGTCAAGTACCTTCCCCCCCCTGAGGATTTTCTATCGGAATTGTATGATTTTGTGAATATTTTTGAGATTTTCAAGAGTTTTTGAGATTTTTGAAGATTTCCTCAATTTTCTACGAAAGTTTAACAGGGTTTTGAAGTGATTTGCCCCTCGCAAATTGCTATCTACAACTCCCTAATACCGATAAAAAGTAGAATATGCTCGCTAACTTTTAGAAATTGCGATATTATTTAGTTTTAGTTTTTTGAAACTGTAGGATACAACTTCATTCCTACTCAGGGCCACCGACAACGGGGGGGGGGGCCGGGGGGGCCATGGTCCCTCCACTTCAAGCAAATTTCCTAGCATCCATTCAATTCAATCCCTGTTCTGTTGATAAGGGAAATTTCATGTCGGAAACTAACAAGGTCACAGCTTCACTATTGTACACAATCACATAAGATTTTCAGTAATATCAATGTTACATCTTTTTAAATCACTATGAATATATAAGAAATCTAAAGCTATAGAAACTGCCCCAGGAAGCAGATAGTCAATGCAGAATGCAAAGACCTCGTATCTCTTGGGGACAAATCTAGTAGGCAAGTGAGGTAAGTGCTGCTTGCCAGACAAAGAAAATGCTACTTTCTAAATACTTTACACTTTCTTGGTAGAGTATCTTACAAATATTTACTTCTCAGTTTTGCCAGCTTTAATTTCAAATGGGGATTTTGCGATGAGGTGAAAGGCGTAGTCTAAAAATTCTTTCAAAGGCTGCAACCCCTAAACCCCTACTTTAGGATCTCTACTTCAGGACTTTACCCGCGCTTCACGCTCGCACACCTCAGTCACTTTTCCCTCTAGATCTGTCGCAGGGAGGGCAGCTTATCATATTGGGCTATGGTATATTTTCATACCAAATTAGGGCCCCTCCACTTTTCAGGTTTCGTCGGAGGCCTTGCTACTGGGAGGAAAAATGCCGTAATTTTGAAAATAACAGCTGAAGGTGTTGGATATTGGATATCTAAAGTCCCCTCCAAGATTTTCAGAAAGATGACCAAGATTTGACAGCTATTCACCACTTTAGCATTGTTGCGATTTTGTGAATGGGTGACTGCGTGAACGAAGGTACCGTGGTAGTTCTGTTCCGCTTTCTATGTTTACGTCAACAAGGGGGTCATGATCAAAATTTACTGAACTTTAAACCGCATATTCTATTGCTACGAAAGACAAACATTCTTGTTCATACATAGTTCATAGCGAGCACTTCTAAATGTCCTAGTTTTAGGTTTATTTGCTGTAGCATTTTACTAGCCAAACAAATATTCGAATTTTTCGCCGTATTTTGAGCAGGTTACCGTGCCCCGTGCTTACTTAAACACTTCCGGTTTAACATCTCACTGGCAAGCGAAGACGAACGAAAGGGCTGTTTCTTCTTCGTGGAGAGCAGAGAAAGCTTTAAGTGAGATATCCTTCTCAACGAAGATTTAAAATGGGGAAAGATGCAAAGATTGAGTACCACAATGCGAAGGACACTGGTGAGTTGCATCTTTTGTTGCCTTTGTTCTGCGCGTAATTTTGTGTTTCTCTTTACTCAAACACCTCGTGGCTGGATGGTACATTTTGTCAAAAACAGGACCTCCCTTTCTGATTTCTCTTTTCCTCATTTTGATAGTTTTTGTTGAAGAAAAACTGCAGTTTACTCAGCAGAGTAGAAGCAGGGTCTGCATGGGTAAAATGGGTAGGCTTTGGTGCGGTGGGTAATCTTTATTTGCTGGAAAACAGCATACCCAAATGAACTGATAATCAGCGAGCTGCAGCGATAGGAAAGCTGTGATACTCCAAACGTATCCATTTTATCCCCCCGGGGGGGGGGTACATAACATGTGGAGGGTACTGGTATGTGCCGCCCATATGCTTGGGTTTTTGGGCAGAAATTCTCTACACAAGGGTCCCTTTTTTAGCAGATTTTCCATAATCATGGGTGGGTTATCAAGAAATTGATGAAAAATAGCGAAAAATGGGCCGTTTTCGCCAGAATTCATCATAAAAGTGGGCATGGCAGCAGGTTTCGGTAATTAGAAGAGGGTACCTTTCTGAAAACTAGGCAACACACTCCCATCCATCTGCAAGTCATGTAACCCCCCGCCCCCGGGTTCTACCCCATTGGGCCATTTGGATTAACGGTTGAAATAATTTTTGGAGAAAATAGCAGGCAAGTGCAAACTATTTCTGTTCGAGCCCGGGGATAATTCCCTTCTGGTATGTGACTAAAATGTGGTCCGACACAGCATATTTTTGAAAACCCCCAAAATCCAAATAGCTCGATGCTTCAGAGTGAATAAGAACTACAGGCATTACAGCGTTTTCACAACTACACTTCATTATTTTGTGAAAAATTCAGCTTAGCATTCACTTTGTAAAATTTTCTCCTCTGCAAACCCAAACAACATAACGATTATGCACTAAATATCGTAACCAAAGGTATACTAGACAAAGTTTCGCAAACCCAAAGTTTCTGACCCAAGTTTCTTAATGCTTCTCAGACATAGTACTACAGTTTCTTAAGATTTTAGCCATCTCAGTACTAGTTTCTTATAAACAATTTTCTTAGAGAAAACGTGTATTCAGGTTTCATCTCGCCAAAGCGCCAAAGTTCGGTTTCCCAAGTTTCCGAGAGCTAAATGTTTCACTCAAAAGTTTCATTCAGTACTTTGCCTGCATTCCTGCAACAAATGAATGACTTCTTTGAAATGGTATCCTGTCATTTACAAGAGGAAAGTGACTGTTTTTGTCGTAAAGATGTGATTTTTGGTGTAACTATTTGCACAGCGATTACGCAATTCACTTTGTGTGCCTAAGTACTTGAGAGAAGAAAAAACACGTACTCACTGTCAAGTCAAAGTCAAACTTGACACCACCACTCCATTCACGGTGTTTTTCGACAGCCAAGTTCCTTCAATACTCTCCTACGCAGAGGTTGGGTTCCCTCCTTATGATGAAAAACGAGAAAAGAAAAGAAAGGTCCTTTTCTTTCTTTTTTCTCGCGGCTCACGCGCTCCTTCGCAGTAGTTCCCTTTGCTTGTAATGCGATGATTGAGGAACCTCTGCATTGGAGAGTATTCCTTCACAGCCTTCTTGAAACAGTGAGGTTGAATTGTTTGGAAGGGAGCTATAATCGGAGTGAACCCAGTTTGCAAGAAGAGGGTTTTTGTTATACCAGGTGGTGAGCCAGAAAGAAGTTCCCATTTTGAAAATTCATTGGACAAAGAGTACATGACGGAGCTTTTCTTCTATATTTTCAACTTTATGAGTATTTAATAGTCGCAAAATGCCAGAGAAGTTCTCAAAACACTCGATCCGTAGCCTAGCCTTTTCGTTTGGTTTTGACGCTACCCTGGGTACCAGAGCCTGAAAAACAATTTTTTTCTGTCTTTTATCTTTTTGAGGCTCTTACCCAGGGTACTTGTGACTTAGAAGAAACTCAACTCTCATATCTCGTCTCCCCAACAAATCTTTAGTTTACTTTCCCAGGCCAAATCTGATTTTTATATATACAATCCGAAATTGTAGCGCGCCCGTAAAGGATTCAGGGTTACATTGGCTCTGCAAGCCAACATTCAATTACTGCAAAATTGCCGGAGGGATTATGTGTCATCTCTGCCCGTCCTGTTTCTGTCAACAGAAAGATGTCTTTTGGTTTGATTATGTAACACTTCACCTTAATTGTAACGCTCAAATATGACTCATAATCTCAAACTAAACGCCACTAAACCGATGATATTTGATCTTACCTGGAGCTTGATGCAGATGCAGATTATAATAGTGCCTGAAATAAAGTTCTGCCGCCTTTTATTCTGCGCTAATTAAAAGGGGCCTAAGTGAATCGGTTCGGAGCAACTTTGTGTTGTTGTACCGACCATAACACTACTGAGATAAGGAGCGTGGGTCTAAGGCCGCTTTTAACCCTAGCTTTACATTGAATTGAGGGGTCAGAAATACTATACTGTGTGTTTGCCTTCCTGCTATGATACGATACTGAGTCTGAATGAACTCTCCCTTATTGTCAATGTTCGATCTGGAAGCCCGCCTGAGAGTCTGAGGGCAGCGTTTTTGAGGAGAGCATTTTTGACGAGGACGTGTTTGAAGAGGCCTCAAATAGGCACTTGAAGTTGAGATGGCGAAAGACCTAAACCGTAATGGCAATTCAGGTATGAATCGTTTTGATTAATATTGATAAGAGTAGTTCGTACTTAGCTTTTCAAGGGTTAAGAGTTTCACTATCTTTTGATTACCAGGTGGACCAAAAAGAATTTCAACTGTTTAAAAAATTCGTTTACGCCGAAACTATTGTAGGGACCGGCCATTATGTATCTGCAAGCGTGGATCGGAGAATTTTTTTGGCCCCACCAGCCATGTGGGAATATTTTTCATATAGCCCATCCTTATATCGTAAGCTGTGTTTATCAAGAGGTATCGTTAGAAATGAAATGACGAGTAACTCTTTTTAGTGCATAAGAAACTTCGATGCCAAGAGAATTATATAAAGTTCTCTTTTAAACAGTGTGTTATTAACAGTGTCACAGTTCAGTAGTCGTATTTTGAAGAAACATTTAAAAATTGGCGCAAAATCAGGCACATCTATCAAAATCATATAACATAAATTGTTTCTTAAACTTTGTCATCAAACAAATCAATATATTTGCTTCATGGCCGACCCAAAACTGCAAAAATTATATGGTAGCCCACCCAATTTGTTGGAATATATTTCATGGCCCAGCCAGGGGTGGCGCCAGGGGAGGGCTAGGGGGCTACAGCCCCCGTCGGAGGAACCTAGCCCCCATTGGAGGAAATTTTGGGTTCTCGTCGGAAGAAATTTAGCAATATGACGTACGAAAACTCCTATTTGCAGTCATTTTAGCCTCCCTCTCGGAAGCTCCAGCCCCTCTGTCGGAAAGTTGCTGGCGCCACCCCTGCGGCCCAGCCATATTCCCTCCAACCCACCCCAGGAGATAGTCAAGGACAGAGTCAAAGCTTAGTTGATCACCGAAAAAGGCTGAAATATCTAATGATTAAGGTTGCATGTTTCTGAGCATTGGAAATATACAGGGGTTGGGTTCTCATAAGAACTTCCCAGTTTTGAACTCAAATATCTCTTGATTTGTTCAGTCTAGCAAAGCAAATAAAACACTTCCTAAAAGCATAGAAATGTTGGTACTAAATGAGCACTAGTTTGCTAAAATTGAGCAACGGAAACAAAAAACGGGAGATTGTCAAATTTGAGCAGCTGTAGGCAACGGTTTATAACATACCAAAATGAATTTTGCATGTTTTCATTCATCGCAATATCAATTACCCTGGGTACCAGAGCCTCAGAAAAAAAATACCCAAGGTAAATATCAACGAAAGTCTTTAAGATTAGATGTATCTTACGCGTATCAAAGCCTATTTCAGCAAGCTGGGCGGTATTGAGTGTGTCAAAAATGGTAAGCACTTCAATCTACTTGTTAATATCGCAAAATTCTAAAATTCGGACCTTTGCTAAAATCATTTCCAAGCCAAGAGAGAAATTAGATATATTTGCATGTTGCTGCAAGAGGAAGTCTGTTTTCGATTTTTCATAGAAGCTGACGATATAACTCGAGTAACTTTCTTTGTCATGTTACGTCGTTCTCCAGGCACGTCAAGATGATCTTATTCGTTAGTGGACTGGGAATACTCCCCTACTCTTTACTGTTCTTCCAGCCTGAGAAGAAAGTTCCGATTCAGATCTCAGATACAAGCCTCGTTACAGTAGTGTCCCGCACGTAGGAAACATGGATTTAAGAAAAACACCAGACCTTGATTTTCAAAATATTACCCCCTCTTATATGAAACAGGTGCAGGTCTGAAAAAGGCTTGTTTCTTATTCAAAAACTATGCATACATTAGAATTTGAAAAACATAGCAAATTCAGCTTTGTAGTTGAATCAGACTTTACCTATTCAATTGAACACAAGAAGTTTGCATGCAAAATGAAGCAAAAAGCACCTTCCTTGAATAATTTTAGCTGCTCTTGGTAGTGAAAATTTACAAATACAAATCAAAATAGTGTGTTTTGTATGATAATGCAGCTTGTGTCTCTTGATAGTGCAATATTCTTTCTAATAAGAAACTTAAGAAACTTTACCCTGATTTGAAGTTTATATCTCATTTTATAAGAAACACATTAGCCTCAGATTGAAAACATTTTTTCTTATGTGAGACACTACTGTAATGTAATTTTGCGCACAAGCACTGCTCGAAGTGCTTTGATTGCACTTTGAAGCAAATTTTGCCAAGCCATTTGCTCGAAGGCACGCACACTGTTTAGATCCCCGATTTATGATTGCTCGCGCTCAGCACCAGCAACATGGTGGCAATGTAAGGGATCACGGAAAGGGAATTCGCATGTCGGAAACAAAATTGAAATAGTGTTTGTAATCTGGTGGTAAATATTCAGGATTGTTTCACAATTCAGAGCTTAAGGCATAGATTTTAAGTGAGGAACTGAAGTGATGTTTGGGCTTGCATCTCATGTCCTGTTACAACATTTGCAATGGACAAAGAACATTTAAGGTAGTAACGCATAAGACTATGGGACGGTTGCAGCCCGGGGGTTGCACTGCACATATTTTGGTTACGGAGACGTGCCATGGGGAAGGGTATCTATTTTCAAGATATTGGTGTAAAGAACGGTATCAATTTTCACAATTTTGGTATAAGGAACGGTACCGATTTGCAAGATTTTGCTATGAAATATAAGGTAGGATATACTTTCTCGAAAAATTGGTATAAGTTCGGGTATACTTTTTCAAAAAATTGGTATGAGGAACAGGTATGTTTTTGAAGCCTCGATGGCAGGTCCCCGACCAAAATCTGGACAAGTGCACCCCCGGGGGTTGCAGTAGATTATGGGACAGTTCCGATGCCATTTGGTTGATAGGTCACCTGAAATAGAGGCTATATCAGAAGGGTCCACCCATATAACATAGCCATTCTAGAATTTATCCAGTCACTCTAGATTTGATTGCACTTTGACTGCACTTTGATTAGATCCTGGCCTACTTTGACCATCTAACGCCCATCGTCCTTCCAACAGGATTAGATGTTTCCTGCACAAATATCCAGATAGAACTATCGCAAAGCAGATCCCACTTTTTTTTCGTTTCATTTTCGTCGCTAGATGTGATCACTGGTTGCTTCTTCTCATCGGGTTTCCCAAAAATTCATAATTAGATTGAGGTTTGCGGATTTTTGCCTGGCCTAAAGGTGATTAAATATGATATTCTAGTGGCTGCATGTACGTCAACTCAAGCGTTGCTCGTATTTCAATCTTGCGTCACGTGTCTCTTTCCACGGCATGGTAGCCCTTCAAGAGAACTTCTTTCGAAACAAACTCCTGTCAGTTTTTGCAGGGTGAATAAACAAAGTCAAAACCTAAAGTGATCTGTGGAATACAGAAAGCGGGGGGGGCAGGTAGGTCTCAACCCCCTCCCAATAATTTTGGAAACAATGGTGCTACGTCACAAGTATTAATTGGATGCATTGCTCCCTATTGTTTCAAGAACAATTCTCTATTGTTTAGGAACAACTGCCCCCACAATCGGCAGCTGCTCTCTACGGCCCTGGTGGAATGAAAAGTTGGAGGGCCGATATTCTAAACTAAAATGTTATTCTATCAATTAAAGGTTAAATTTGATGTGAAAATGTTTGGTAAAATTAGGGTGGTAAAGAGGGCTCCAGATCACTAATATGGCACTTTCACGTCTCACTCAAATGAATACAGGCTTGTCACATTTCACGAGAAGACAATATGGTCTAAAAATATGACAAAATCACGTTTCACAAAATACAGTTAACCACCTGTAAGATGGCTCATCGTTCAGACTTAGAAATTAGAAAAATGATCATAAGAAGTTGCATGAGAAGGAGAATGAGTTTGCATGAGAACGAGAGTTACTGGAATTACACAGGCGATTCTTTTCCATGATTACTTGCCAGTAGCATTTAAATTCTACTTCGCCTCCTCTTCGCATCGAGGCTCACGATGCTCCGAGGAGTCTCGTAGAGCCCCAATCGGAGTTCAAGGGGCTCCTCCAATTGGCATTCTAACTCGTTGTATGGGTGTATAATAACAGGGTTTGTATAGGAACGAGAATTCAACGCGCGAGTCTTTTCCATGATTTACTTGCCATTTAGAGGGTCTATTTCATCCGGCATCCCTTGCACACGTCGTCTCTTGGCTTTCCACTTCCTTGGCTAAAATTTTGGATAGTTGTCACAATTTTAGGGCATATACTATCAATGGCCTGTAACTTTTGGGGTATCGTTTTCGCAAAACTTGATAAATTTTAGGGTGTAAATTTCAGACGTCAAATGGCACACCCCCGTCATCCGCCTATTGAAGCTACCCCTCTCCCCGAGGTCAAACTCTTAGTTAAATGCGCTTCTTTGCAAATTTGTAAGACATCGGATGACTGAAGCTATAGCCCCTTAACAACAGCCGGACAAGCGGGCCACAACTTTTGCGGACGCCCAATAAAAGAAGATGAATCTTAACCCAAGAAGGCAACATCATTTTTGACAAGGACGTATCAAGCAGGAGGCCTTTCGCAACAAACGCCTCTTTTGTTGCAATTCTTTCATCCTCCTTTTATGAATCTATTAGCTTAGCTTTCCTAAGTGTTCACATGCTTTTTCTTGTTTGTTTAGTTTGTTTCATCATGCATGTTTCATTAATGTACCACCCGGCCCTCGGTAAACAAATCTTATATTTTGCGTTGAAATCAAATAGTGCAAGGTTCGATTTTTGAAGAAGGAAAACTGGAGGTGGTTTGCATTGGAGGAAGATGAAATTGTAGCTGAAAGTTGCTAAGATTGAAGACCTTGAAAAGATTTGGCAGACATAGCACGTGCCCATCAGAAAACGCTAAAATTTTAAACTAAAATCAAATAAACCAAGTTCGATTTTGAAGAAAGAAACCTGGAATTGGTTTACATTTGAAGGAGACAAGATCGTAGTCGGATATCGCTGACATAGACGGACGAGGACAGAATAGCTGCAAACAATTTTAGCAGAAAATAGCACCAACCTTTTGCGAACAAATCCCAAAGAATTTCAAATAGACCGAAGTCCATTTTTGCCGACAGAAAATCTGAAAGTGACTTGGATCTAAATCAGACGAGATCGTAGCTGGAAAGATACCCACAGAAATGCCCTCCAGACGTAAAGGTTGGTTATAGGTCTGTCTGCAATTATGAAGTTATATATTTATCAGAAAGTTCAGGGAAAAAGTCAGATATCATGTCACATTTAATATCATGAATTTCTTGTTACAGACATAAAGATTAGCAAGTATTTTTGCTTTATAACGATATCTTATTGATCTTTTTTAACACTTCGTATATATTTCTTGTTCTCTGTAATTTTGTACGGTACCGCTTGAATTCTGTGAACTGTACTCCTTGAATGTTTCAAAAAGTGCTTCTGGTAGTCGTTGAAACCGGGGGCATCGGGGGCTTGAACTTCTTGAAGATTTTGCGATAAACAAAGAAGTGCTCCTTTTATTTTCAGCCAATGCTCCTTTGCTTAACCCAGAAGTGCCCTTGCAGTGTTGAGCACCTCCAAGCTTGAGATGCTTCCTGCGGCACCGGTGCTTCTTGTTGTGTTTCCTGGTCATAAAGAGACATTGTCACCCAGGCTCCTTTGCGGGCACGCTTCAGTTTAAGATCATCTTCAAATCTGATTTAGCCTGCGTGCAGACTCTAGTCAGTGCCTGACCGTACTTACGTCTTGTTTTTTAAGGTTGAAGCAGCAGTCATCTTGTTGCGAAATCTAAATCCAAAGAAAGGTCTATGTAATGGCACAAGGCTCATAATTCGTTCTTACTTGTGTTCAGCGTGTTCTGCTTGAAAAAAATTTTAGAATAATGTTAGTTATACGCAAAATACGCTGAACACAAGTAAGAACAATAGTTGAATCGTGCAGCCAATCCCAGACGGTTCCACAAAATCTGAAAACTTAAAACACAGAATTGGTCACCGTTGAGCAGACTCTACAGGGAGCTTTCTTCTCCTTTTTGCTCCTCCACACTGACTGTAGAGTCTGCAGGCGGGCTAATCTGATTCGGGCCAAGCGGAAAATGTTGATCCACAATGTAGCCTCACTACCATAAGGACCCTCAAGTTACGCTCATCTCATCGAGTTGAATTGTTGTTATCAGTTCAGGAAAAGAGCGAAACTGCTTCATGTAATGGAGCCTATCCGCAATGAAGTACTTAGACTGATAGAATAATTTGACATTGGTCTACTGAAGTTAATCCTTCTGTCACTGTTGTTGTTGTAATTCATTTGTTGTTCCTCTCTATTAACGGACATTTCTATACAGCGGACACCTCTGAACAACGGAAAAATATTTTCGTCCCAAATGCAATATGATAAAAGAAGACACTACCATACAGCGGACACTTCTTTACAACGGATAATAACATTGGTCCCACAGATGTCCGTCATATGGAAGTTGCACTGTACAACGACACTCCTATTATTAGTGTTTCGAGTTTTGCTGGGATGGGATAGACTTATGACGATGAGTCCTTTGTATCCCTGCGGTAAACCTTGCTCAAGAGGGACTCATCATGAAACAGTGAAAAACCCGGCCCTATCTCCTGCATTCGATTATGATTCGATCGATCGAATCAGGATCGAACTACTGCCGTAGCTCTGTACAACGGTCACTCATCGGAACGAAAATGCAATAAAAACCACGTTAAGCAGGCGTTTAATCAAAGAAACTTGGTATAAATTTGAAGAAGGATGTTTACTTTACCTGGTAAGTCCAAAATGAGTCTGTCAACGCTACATTTTCCATGTTTTTAAGACCAAAACAAACCAGAGAAAACTTCAGCCACATGCCGTAGCAACTTTGTTCAAAATCTAGTCAACTGCATCATTTGAATCGAGAATTCGACATCATTGTTCTCTGCCGAATCTCGCAATCTGATTGGTATGTTAGGAATTGCGATGTTTGGGCCTAAATAGGGCCAAGTTTTTCGTAGTAATACTATGAGTCTATATTGCCTGAAGCGCCATCATCAAGTCAAAGAGCACAGGGCAACAAGAGACTCATCGTCATCAGTCTAGGGATGGGATACGAATATTCGATGTTCAAAGCAACGGTTATCCCCCAAAAAGGAATTTGTGATCATGCGAAGAAAGTATGTTTGGTTTGTGGAATAATGTGAGCGGAACAAAAGGCTCAGATATAAGGGGCAATCCTCGGTATCCTCAACAAGTTAATATCTAGACTTGCCCCTGTCTATTTTGTTAACAGATTAAAACTTATTACAGATGACGAAATATACTGGGGGAAATTCTAGTTTTTTTTTCATGAAATTGAAATTGAAACTTCACACGTAGGGACCACAACTTTCTTGAATGACCTGGAAATACAATGAAATGAGCCATAGGAATGTGCTCTTTTTTTCAGTTTATAAAACGATCTTTAGTCTTCGCGTAGGCTATCAGGTTGAATGGTAGATGCAGTACTATCGATATGAAAAGGTCGCTGTCTGCAAAATCTGATATCTTGTAGGCGAATTCATACAATTAACAGCAAATGGTCAGCCATTGATTGATAGTACGTGCAGTAATGTCATGATAAAAAATTCAAGGAAACATATAGCGTTTCCAAAAAAAATTTATTCAAGTTGCGTGGCTACTGTTGCCTACACAATTGCGTAGAGCATTCTTTAGATTATTGTTTGAATTAACTGGTCAGCCATCGTGCACAGCCTAAACAATCATCCGCAACTTTCGCGGAGGCTACACGTAGACTAAATTTGACTAGATTTATGCTTCAAAAACAGCTCCCCCTTTGTTCTCAACAAAGTCAAAGCAAGTGCCTTCGAAAAAAGACTGTTTTAGGTGTTAGCCTATTTTTCTGTTTGTAGATGAGTTATTTGCCGTGACCTCCTTGACTTATGGATTTAGAATGTGCCTATTTCCTAGGTCTGTGTGATTTGGGTCTAACTTGGACACCCTAAGTTAGAAATTTCATGGGGGTATAAGGATTTGCGATGTATGGGCTATCTGAATGGGACTTTTGCTGCATTTTGTTTCTGATAGCTGAAAATGGGCCAAGCAAGGTCATCATTTCTACTGCTTCATCATCAGTACCTGTTGAGCAAGGTTTGCTGCAGAGATACAAAGGATTTAGGTAATAAGTCTGATTGTGAAGGCTTATATCACCACTGATCAGTGGATATCACCCATGGCAAGGGCTGCTATATGTCGGTATGGATACAATTGCTGTAAGTCTATTCCTTGGTCTATCAGCATTGGAAGAAAATAATGACAGCTATGGGGGCTTCAGCCACTAAGAGGGCGCTATTAGGGAGAGGCGAGAAGAAAACGAAAAGTTAATATTGCCAAGAACGTGCAATAGACAAGCTACACTAGTCCTTCAATTTCGCTGTTGTTGCTGTTGCTTATTCCCTAGGTACCAGACTCTCTCTAAAATAAAATCTCAATTTTCTCTTAGAGAGAGTCTGGTACCCAGGGTATGTTGCTTATGGCCAGCTCAATCAGCATCACTTTTAAGGAGCATTTAGAAATTGTGTAGTCAGTCTAAGAGTATAATCCAGGTAAAATTATTGCAGCGTTAGCTGCATGATATTCTCAATGAATCAGCAAGCAACGATATCTCTGTCGTTTTGTGGAAACATCGCATAATCTATTTTATCAACACAATAACGAAAACGTCAGAGGAGTTATCATCAAAGCCTTCTTTATTGTCTCTTATTCCATGGAAAGAATGCATGTTTTTCTGACTTGGTTTTGGTCCTCAGACAGGCAAACGATTCTTGTAATGTCAAAAAAATCAGTGAGGCCTATTACTTTCATTCCATTTCATATGATGGTGTAGTTCGTTCCAGCGGCGTGGCCAGATAAAAATTAGTGGGAGGGTAAAGCTTAAAAATTTTCGGACTGGGGGGCAGAAAGGTATACCCAGACAACCCAAACAATTTTATTGCATTTCTCAATTACCATTTTTGCCCATTTTGAAGAGTGGGACGGCAATTGCCCCTGATACCCTTCCCTGGCCACGCCACTGGTTAGTTCCCATTTCCCAAAACGCTGCAGTCACTAATTAAACGCCTATCTAGAGACGCCCTGAGTACCAGACTTGCTAGAAAAATGAGATAATGTTTTTAGAGAGTCCAGTACATAGGGTAACAAAGGAGGAAATGGCCTGAAATTCATAACGTTTGCTTACACGCTGTGTATGTATGCCGGCTATTAGACTGTTTTCAAAACTTGTTTTGCTGTTGGAAGCCATAGTTGAATTATACAAGCCACAAAGGGCTCCTTGGGACTGTCAAACAACGGTACTATTATCTTACTCTGCAGATACAAAAACCCACGTGAATTGAATAGGTCATATTTAAAAAAACCAGGATTATCGTAAAAGCCTAAGAAGTGCTGAGAGCTTCTTAAGTATTTCATTTTCAATAATTTCAGGTTATTATGTTCCTAACTCTATGATCATACCACAGAAAAAGAACTATCTTAGGACTTTCCTATCTCACAATTGGCTTTAACCAATGTTTGGCCTATTTGTAATAGACTGGTTTGTTACATGTCATGATTTGTTTTCAAGAATAGATAACTAAATTCGCGTCAGATTATTGTCACACCGTAAACGTGTATTTGCAAGAACGTTTCTGTACGTGAAAGCCCTTCTGAATCCATTTAACTCAATGTTTGAAGCTTGCTTGGTGATCGATCAGAGAGATACCGGACAGTGGTAAATTTATAAAAGATGGGCAAAGACAGAAACCGAAAAGGTCGTCAAACTGGTAAAGGATCCGAAGATGCACCGCAAGCTGAATCTTTGCGTAAGAAAATAAATTGTTGGTTTCAAGTGGATCTTTGCTCTGGAATATCTTGTCCCTCAGTTCGCTGTTGCTGTGTTATTGATGCAGAGATTGCATTGCCAGTCTAAATATGTGTGATTGTTAGAGTGATTTGCAATGTTTTCATAATTTCATTGGCCTAAATTGATCTTGTTACATTTCAGTTGTGATAGAAGAGGGGCATGGTGATGATGACCAAGAAAATGAATCATGTCTAACCCAAATGAAGGTACTATCAAATCGCATTTCTTTTCCTTTATTGATTCAGTGATTGATTGATTGGTTGATTGATCGATTGATTCAGTGATTGATTAATTGACTGATTGATTGGTTGATTTAATGATTGATTGGTTGATTTAATGATTGATTGATTGAATAATTGATTGGTTGAACGATTTATTAAATGATTGATTGATTGATTGATACATTGAATGATTGATAGACTGAATAACTGATTGCTTGATCGATCATTTGTTCTTTTATTTCATCGATGGTTTTGTAAACAGACTGTAAAATTGTTCCATGATCTTTGGTAAAATGTATGATATTGAAGATAAATTTCTCGCAGTTGCAAGACCCACTCCTCCTCTATTTTAAAACAAGGTTTTTCTATTCCTCGTCAGCGCATGCCAAAGCAGACATGGCCTATCCTTGTCACCGAAGCGGGAGAACGATTCTCTTATTATGGAATCAAAGGTAAGAATTTTTCACTCCTTATACACCGCGAGAGGTAAATCGATCCTAAAATCTCGTGCACTTTTGCTAAAGAAATTCTGAAAAATCTTCAAAAATCCAAAATATCTCAAAAATCTTGAAAATTTAAAAAATCTTCACAAAATCTCAGAAATCTGTAAGAGAATCCTGAAAATCTTTTTTAAGTCTGAAAACGCTTCAAATTTTTACTCTAAAAATTTATGCAAATTCTCAAAATCCTTCGACGATTCTCTGACAATCTCACGATTTTTTTAAATCTTCAGAAGTTTTGCAAAACCTTCAAAATGTTTCCTAGATCTCGCAAATCTTTAAAATCTTGAAATTTTACAATCTCGAAAGTCTAAGAATCAGAAAAAGTCTTAGAAATCTGAAGAGATTAATAGAAATTCCCTGAAAAATCTCAAAAATCGTTGAAACCTCTAGGAGATGTTAACTATCCCAAAATCATGTGGCCTATGTTGGGAGTGATTTGTCCTTCGATTTACCAGATGAGTAAGATAAACAGCCAGGGCCGCTGAGAGAGGTGCAGGAGGGGCAGTTTGCCTCGCACGCGCGCCTAAGGGTCTAAGGGACCTCATAATTGAAGATTTATACATTGTGACTGCAAGAAATGCTCTGAAATGCATTCGAACCTGCTCATTGTTGAATGATATATTTGCCAATATGATCGCGTTGACACCCAGGAAACAGTGATCTCTATAACGGGCATCGTTCGTTTTACTCAGTTGGTAGCAATACATGGTGTCCCAAAATAATTGTGCCCCGTTTGCATGGCTACTGCGGAGGAGCTGTGGATTCCATTATCTCAATTTTTACACAGTTGCATAGGTCAGGCTTCAACTCAGAGTTTGAGACCTTGTTTGAGTTAATCTGACACGTGATGGCTGTTTTATGGCACAAAAGAGGGAAAATAAGTGGTTGTTTTAAAAACAGCACTGCTACTATTCTCCAGCAATTTCAAAGTCAAGCAAGTCTCCAAAGAAATGGCTCTGACATCATATTAAAAATTTTTACCACCTTCTTCAAAGATAGAAAGTGCACTAATGAATAGAGAAAACTGCCAACCCGCTAAAACAATTAGCAATAGTTTTAATACGATGCCGAACCATATCTTTGGATTTGGAAACTTACTGGACTTTGACATTGCTGGAAAACAACAGAACTGCTGTTTTTGAAGCCACCCAATTATTTTGCCTTTTTCTCTACCATAAATCAGCAACGACGTGTCAGATTGACTCATACAAGGTCTCAAACTCCAAACTGAAGTCTAATCTATGCAATTTTGTAAACACCGAGATTATTGAATATACAGCTCCTCCACAGCAGCCACACAAACGGGCACAAATCTTTGGGACACCCTGTAGGTTTGGATCAATCAAAGGAGGGTCCTGGAAACTTCACAAATCAACAGGGTCTAACTCTCTAGACAATGTTATGATTTGCCCTACAAAATGAAAAAGTTTTCTCAATAAAGAGGCGTTGAAAATGAAGCTACAGCTTTCTATTCAATCCCTGTTTAATGCTGTCGTATTGTTCTCCCTTTGTACCTTTGCTTTCCTTTGTAGCTGTACTCGTTTTGTACCTAACTCAAGATCTGATGTATGACAAATACCGTGGAAAATCCATCTACCATGCTTTCAGTATGGTCAGCTATTTCACAGGTGTCCTAGGTGCCATGATTGCTGACAGCTTCCTCGGAAAATACAAGTGAGTGAATACAAATTTACAGTGATCAACTTCACTCTCCTTTGTAGAGGCAATACTGGTCTCCCGTTATAATAATGCCTCTGCAAAGGAGAGTGGATGGAATTGTTGAAGTCTCCCCCTTTTCACAGTCATGCCGGTTTATACCTTAACAGCTACCACCTAAAAGACAGAGTGGAACTTCGATTAGCTGACACCTCTATACAACGGACATCTTCAAACAAGGGAGAACTAATTTTGTCCCAAAATACATAGTAACTAAAGATGATACCTCCATACATCGTAAAGAAGCAACTTTCATAATCGCTGCATTCCAAACAATGCTCCTTACATTGCATTTTATGTTTTTTGTTGTCATTTTTTTATTGTGAGTTATGATTCACCTAAGAAATGATTAGCTACCAAGAAGTTCTGTATTCAGTACCATGCATTGATACCCTTATTTTGGAATTCTCTGACTTTCCATGAAAGCAACTACCCCGCTTTTGAAGAATCCGTGCTCTGATATGCTTGGTTATAGAATACTCTTTCTCGGAGATTTCAGGAACTCACACGATACTGTATGCATGTGGAAGTGACCCGACCGGGTTACTTTCCTCCGATGTAATCCATGCTTTCCTGTCGTTTTAGGACCATTGCCTTTTCTCTGATTATGTACAGTCTCTCAGAAATAGCACTCACAGTTACATGTGTTCCTGACATTGGAAGAAAAGCGAAGTAAGTTTATTTCATATGACATCATTTTCTCTGAGACTTTGATCCAAAATCTAAAAAAGATGCAATTTGGTAACTTTGTTATCATAGATTAACTGTTTCATTTTAATTGCCAACAACTGGATATATTTGACGCAGTAGCCAAGAAGCAAACTTTAGTAAGCCAAGCAGTACAGTATATATTGCCGAATTATGGATTCAAAACTAACTTTAATGGCATGCAAAAAGTGGTGCTAGTAGCAGACAACGTGGGTTATATACTTGTCAAAATACAAGAATAAGACAACACATCTGCCGAGGGAATCTGACGTATTGATTCGATTTGTAAAGCTAGGAAGTACACAAAGCAACCGTCTTATTTTTTTCATTGCTTGATTCAAATCTATGATGTTCCGTTTCTGAATAATGTAAAGTTTCTGCTACACATGTTGAGATTGGTCTTTCTACGTATGCAATGCAGCGAGTCTACTCTAGTGGTAGAGGTCACTTTTCGAGAGAACCTGACTGACACAAAGACTTTCCATTTTTGTTCAACAGAGTACTCCCATTGTTGTCATTGTTTTTGACGGCCATTGCATGTGGTAACATCAAACCATGCTTAGCTGCTTTTGGAGGGGATCAGTTCGATCAAAAAGAAGTAAGTAAAATAGTATTTTATCAGTGGATAATTCAATTCAAAAATTCACTTACTAGTTTGTTCATTGTGCTTCTTGATGAGATGATTTCAAACTCTATTTCCCGAAATACCCGCTTGGGGCCCCTCCCGGACTATTAACGTTAGTTCTATAATTCGTCACAGACTTTCAAATGTCTTTCTACCTTCTGATATTCCCCAATGTAAAAGATTAGAAAATTTGGAGAAAGTCTAATTGAAAAAATATAACAAAAATATTTTTCCCCTTTATGCACCTCACTCTGAAACTTTTTTGACTTTTAACCCCTCTCTATTTTTGTCTGTGAACATCTGTAAAGTTATCAGTATTATGTGCACAGTAGTATTACCCTTTGAAATAGCCCCAAATTGGCAATCAATAAGTCATACTTTAACCATAGGCAATAATGCACCGTCTTTGTAGATCAGAAATTAAAGTTTATTACCTCGATATTACTCTTTTACCTTTTTTGCTTTCTCTTCGGCTGAAGCCTGACCAGTGCTTAGAATCAAATTCAAATGGCTCCTGCACGCCTGAACAGTTAGTTCCTACGCAGCGTTCACCCTCGTTTCAAACTTCCGGCAGTTTGAAATGAAGATGAACGCTGTGTAGGCGCCAACAGTTCAGACGCGCAGGAGTCATTTGAATTTGATCTCTAGCACTGGTTAGGCCAAAGAGAGAACAACGAAGATAACTATGGCCATATCGAGGTGACAACTTTAACTTCCAAGCCACGAGCACAGTGCATTATTGCCCATGCCTCAACAAACGAATTGAAGTTTTAGAATTATTCAAAATTTCTACCTCCCTACATTTAGATATCTTGCTCGCAACCAAAGTTGCATTCCCCATCAAGGCACCATGAATTTGAAGCTCAACTCCATTTCCAAGCCTGGGCAAAAGAACTTCTGAATTGTGAAGACGCTAGTTAGAAAGTGAATTTTCATGTTTTCTTTTTATCAGACAACGCTGATTGGCACGTTCTTCTCAATGTTCTACATGGCAGTCAATGTGGGTGCTACATTCGCTATGATCTTCACACCTATAATTCGAAGTACGTAGAGGATATCTTACTAGTTTGTTGTGCCACAAATCTGTGCTGTCTGCACATGGGCAATCATGGGTGGATCCAGCCCGCAGTTGAGGGAGGGACAGCCTACAAAGAGAACGCCCAAAGTATAACTGGATGTAAGCGTGCCGAAAGCGCGCGAAAATTTTTGGACTCCTTGTTTAGAAAATTCTTTGGTGCTTTCATTAAATGATAACGTCATAATTTGTACGTTTGCGCTAAATTCCGATCGAAGCAGTTGAAAAAGAGTTTGTTAGGGTCACAATGAGAGGTGCACTTCTCGCTAAGAAAGGGGGCGCCAAGCTATGCCCCAACTTGCCCCCCTTAAATCCACCATTGTGGGCAATCGATACCGAAAAAGAGAGGAAATAATGATCTTGTCAAGTATCACCGGTTTGGGATAAGCTAAGTCCGTCTCTGTTCGCTTTCAAATGATAGCAAATATTTGATTTCATTTTGATCAACATTTAAAGTAGCCTAAAAAGCAGCCATCTCTCGCTTTTACTCCTTCTCCCGTTTTTGCCGCGAGAGATACTTGTAGCAAATCCATGGCTGATGCGGCCATAGCGTTTAAAGAATTTAACATGAAACAAGTGAGTGAGTGAATGAATGAACTGAGACTCCCACACATTCTGCAATAACAATTTAAATCATCTCTATATTTCAGCTGATGTCAAATGCTTTGGAGGAGATTGCTACCCCGCAACCTTCGGTGTGCCAACTGCCTTCATGATCATTGCAACGAGTATGTCATTATATTCATCATGGTAGATACTTAGGCCCTGTCTATATGAGGAAAAACACCTCACCTGCCAGACCTCGGGCTGGCTGAGAGGCGAGGTGGAGAAGAGTCTCTCTTCCGCGATTTCAGAATGAATGACCAATGAGAGTCAATCAATAATTTCAATTCACCTCACCATACATACTAGTGGAGTTTCGTTTATATAGAAAAATTTCACGTCACTCAGGTGAAATCCCACCTCTGATGACGTGTGATTTCACTATGCCGATGGTGTTGCATTCGTCACGTAAATGCGAAATGAAAATGCAGAGGATTTCTATGGGAAGGTGGATTCTCATCTCTCAGGCCCGGGTCTTACAGGTGACGTGTTTTTCCTCATATAAGCACGCCCTTAGAAGCTGTGCTAGTTCCTAAACGAATAGACCTGTGGCTATCCTGCAAAAGAGTCTGGATCGAGCAACGACCGAACCATATTTTTGAATATTTCTATAAGAATGGTCATGAGTGGTAGGACACAATTAGGTTGAATTAGATCGGATTAGATTCTTTGCCTATCTTGAAATGCTATAAAATTGTATTTCTTGACATTGGCATCATTTCTCAGCCATATTTTCTGCCTTTGAGGTACAGAGCTCCGTCACATGTGCCTTTCGAAATTTTTGGGCCTAAATCAACCTTTGGCATCTCCTACGCATTATTGTCTTATGCAGAGGTCTCGAAATCAAACTTTCAACTGGGAAAAACATTCTATTTAAAAATTGCAGAGTGTTTATTAATTATGTATTTACAATCTTTGTTTACCTTTTAGTATCATTTATCGTTGCAACCAAATGGTATGTGACAAAAGCACCAGAGGGAAACATGATGATTAGAGTGTTCAAAATTATTGGGGTATTCCTTATTTTTCTTGAATTCTTTTTTGATTAGAACCTCTGAATGCAAAAAAGAAATCCTCGTTGAAAGGCCATTGTTTCTTGGATATCAGGACTATGATACTGCAAATGTTTTCAATGGACATGTTCACATACCGAGATGGTAACCTCCATTGTAATGGTAACTTCCATTTGTAGCGTAATGGGTACGTTCCGCCCATAAGGATGGAATTTTTGAAACTCAACAATCCGTAAATATAGGTCTCAAAATGTACCTTTTCCACCAGAAATGGGTATCTTTTTAATATTGTGAAGAAAGCTTTTCGAGATTTCTATTTTTATCGTTGGATTTTCTTCACCTTGGTTCTGAAAATTTGTCTACGGTAACTTAGGGAGCTGTCATTTTTAAAGCTGGGTACAGGGGTGGAAGAATTTTTGGAGGGGTACCAAATTTTTTGGTCTTGTTGTATTAGGGTATCAAATATTTCGGAAAAAATTTTAAAATATCTGATTGGCTGTGAAATTTTTGGAATATATTTTAGACTGAAGTAAAAATTATGTATTCTTTCACAACAAAAGTTTCATCTGTTTCTGCTATATTCATTAGGCAAGAAAGAAGTTATTTGAAATAGTGATGATGATTCTATGTTTCGATGAGCCGATGATTCTTCCAATGGTTCCAATTTGATTCATTTTATGTCCAGATTGTGTTTCTTAGTGTATAAGTTTTTGTAATATATCCAAGCTAAATAGCTCAATAGTGGGGTATGAAATTTTTAGCTTTGTTGAAATAGTGTGTCAAATTTCATTGAACTTCGTGAATGGGGTAAGATAATTTTGCTACTTGTATAACAATTTCTTCCACCCCTGTACCCAGCTTTAAAAATGACAGCTCCCTTATCTTCCATCAATTGACTCTTATAAAGTGAGATGAAACCTGATTTCTGGGAGGTTCAGCAAGTTTCTTTCCCCGAAAATCCTTAAAAATGGGCATGAAAATCGACCGAAAATCCAGAAATATGATTTTTCCCTAAAAATGTCGGGTGGCAAGTCCTCGTCATCCGAAGACTCGAGTTACCCCCCACCCTTGGGTTCAAATCCATTTTAGAAAGTTGCCTGACTAGGATCGGTCAGCCTGTCGTGGAATAAAGATGACTTTGCTAGGAGAAACCTTTCAAGAAACCTTCGAACGACCTGATAATCACAACCAAATTTTCCTAATACCTCTGCCTTACTTCAATGACGTCAACACCTTTTAGCATGTGCTATTTCATGTTTCGTCAAAAAGTTCAGAAATTATGATGGTTCTAAATTCTTTCAAAATATTTCTTAAATTCTTAAAACAGAAGAAAAATGCTCTACTTCTTAAAATACTGAAAATTTCAGAAAATTCCGACGGAAGCATTATAACGAAATGAAATATGAAAAGTCTCTTTAAAGTGCTGCAGCTTAAAGAACCATGTTATGGAATTTTATACCCACCTTTTAACGGACAAGTTCGAAGCTGGTATGATTAAGGCTATGAAACAATCCTCCCTTTTGCTGGCACGAATTCTTACATTTGTTCTGAGTTGTGAGTCGTAATGTCTGTAAATCAGTTTAAAATTCTGCAAATTTAGGCCAAATCTGGTCGCCTTGTCACCATTTTCTTGCATGCGCACATGATAAAGCGTCCAGCAAAAGTCAAGATGTCGATAGTCGATAATACAATAGAACAACTTCATTTTCGTTGAAAGCGAGACTGATTCTTTGCACGATATGACGTCACTTCCCACAAATCGCTGATACTTCAATACGTAATTTCACAAGGAAAAGGAGGAAAGATAGTGGGAAAAGTATGATACATAATTGATAGTAGTATTATCTTGTCTTTGGTCACCAACCATACCTACCCAGGACTTGACCTTTAAACATTTGGAGCCTATATGCTGAGCTTTTCCAGACCAATTCTTTTTTCCACGATCTTTTGTTGAAGAATTTAGCTCCCTTGCTTTATATTAGCGTTTGGACGGAACTAACTTTTTGCAGCCACAGTTTCTACCTTGCCCCAAAGTACTTGCTTTTAAGTGATGTTTGAATAATTAAATTTTTCAGTTTGATAAGCAAGTTTTGTTGAGAGTGGGAATCGCAATTTGAACATCGTTTTGAAAACGCAGCTTGATGAGAGATCTTAGGGCAAGGACGACGACAAAAAGCATCATGTTGGTTGCTTCATATCTCATTCATTGTTAAAAGTTGACATATCCTTGTGTTGATATGTTACAATTCGTTGTGTATCTTTCAATAGCATGCTATTGGAGAAGGAAGGGAGAATCGTGCAAAAGGCATTCAACATGATCACTGGTTAGAACACGCGCAAGATAGATATTCCGTACGTATTATTTTCATGTCTAGCAGATGTTCCAAAAAAATACTCCTGCTTGAAAATCATCTAATACTGCATTCACACTGACACAGTTGAACCAAACCAACTTTATCTAAACCACTTTAAACTTCAACCAATCAATTGACTTGATTTGTTGGATTGACCAATCAGAAGGCCTTATTCGAAAACCTGGTTTAGTTTAAGCTGGTATAAATTTGCAGTGTGAATGGGGCATAAATCTTATTATAAGCCGAATTTTCAAATTTCTCTTGTGGCAGTTGGGTCAAAGACTAAATTATTTTCTCGAGGCATTGCTGATCTTTGTGTGAGTGTGACTGAATTTGAAATTAGTAAATTTAGTTCTTTTTAGAGCTGTCTGGTTTTGAAGCATTCTACTGGAGAAACCTGTAAAGAAAATCAAATAATCAATCAGTTATCAACAACGTTAATACATCAAAGGTGTAATAATGTTGGAAATTTGAAACTAAAATGTTTATCTATCAGTCAAAGGCTAACTTTGATAAGAAATTTTGTTATGATAAAAATGTTTTCAACGTCAAATGTTTTTCTCCTTCTTTTTTCTAATCACAGTTTATAACATCAAGTTTTGTGTTCTTGGTTTAGATGGAAGAAATTCAGGATGTTAGAGCTTTGCTGAAGGTTCTCGTCATGTACATTCCATTGCCTGTGTTTTGGGCACTTTTTCATCAGCAGGTAGGTCCACAAATATTATCCGGACAAACTTGATCAGGCAGGAATCATTTTAAAATGATATGCAGTTATTGATGCGGTTGCTGACATGTTTCATCATTCTTACAAGAAAAACATCAAACTTTTAGCGATGCTGGTGATAACAGAACTGAAATGATGAATTTCTGAATTGGTCTTGTTAAAAGAAGTATTTATAGACGAGCATTTTGAAACAAGAACCGAATCAGGAAGATACAATTAAAGATTCCTTTTAGTTGTTGCTCATAATTTTGACAAAAATTATTTTTCCCAATGTAATCGTAAAGCATTACGGTAGAAACAAGCATAAAAGAACTTGTTTTCATAAGAACCTTGAGGCTGAAATTCAATTTTTTAAACCCCCTAAATAAGAACCCCCTGTTGTTGTTGTTGTAATTGTCCTTCAGGTCGTTCGACCCCTGGTGATGCTATGAACCTGCCTTCTCCATTCAGCTCTATCTTTAGTGTCTTTGTTGAGCTGATAAACATTTCTTCTTGTTATTGTCTTAATGTTGTCAAACCACTTTGTTGCAGGTCTTCCTCTGCCTCTTTTCCCTTCAATTTTGCCTTGCATTATCAGTTTTTCTAAACTGTTGTCTGCTCTATTTATGTGGCCATAATAGGTCAATTGTCTCTTTCTGATGGTGTTCAATAATGATCTTTCTGTTTTTATTTGGCCTAATACCCATTCATTCGTTCTTCTCGATGTCCACGGCACCCTTGGGAGTCTTCTCCATACCCAAAGTTCAAAGGCTTCAATCTTTTTCATTTCTGCTTTTCCTATTACCCATGTCTCACTTCCATATGTAACAACGGGAAGTACCAGTGCTTCGGTTATTCTTATCTTGGTATCTAGTGTGATGTTTTTGTCTTTCATTATCGTTGTCAAATTGGTCATAGCCTTCCTACCAAGCATCAGCCTCCTTCTAATTTCTTTGGTGTGATCAGAGGTTCTGCTTAATGTACAGCCAAGAAAATTGAATTCCTGTACTACCTCGATGGATTCCCCGTCTACTTCACTAGAGGCTGGAACCCCCTAGAGGCTGAAAATGGGAGAGGATCTTACATAGTAGTTTTCATGTCTTCAGAATCCTCAGAATTTTCAAGAATTCTTAAGATTCTGATCAGAAATCTTCAGTGGTACAAAAGATTCTCAGATTTTTAAGCGAGAATTGACCATAGGTACCAGAGCCTCAAAAAAATAAATAAAAGAAAAGAGAAGCTTTCTTCTTTTTTTGAGGCTCTGGCACCCAAACCTAAAAATGTTCTCTATACTTCTCAAGAATTCTTCAGACTTCTCAAAACTCATCAGAATTCTTGTGCTGAAAAACAGTATCAATGTATGCAAGGCATTTACTAATTTAGAATAACAGCCATGTAATTAAGAACCTATTCTTTAGGCTGCCCAAGAAAAACCTAGGTTCCTTTATGCGGGTTTCTACTGTATGGCATTCAGCGAGCTGAATTTGCTAAAAAGCATGCTTATTTGACGCTAAATCGTCAGTAAAATGACATTTCTGTAGGGCAAATCATTCCAAAATATAGCGTGCGAGATCTTTCTTAGATTTTGCAATTTTTTTCTGAAATTTTCAAATTTTTAAAGATTTCTAAGAAGTTTTGAAATTTTTAAGACTTTTTGAGACTTTCAAGGATTCTAAAGATTTTGCAAGATTTGTCAAGGCTTTGAAAAAATTTATGGAATTTAATAGATTTTTGAGAATGACTGTTTTTCTGAGAATTTGTATCATTTGTCTTGGGGAAAATTCTGTTACTTTTTAGCTGTTCGAAGATTCTTAAGATTTTGTTTTAGATTTCTTTAAGATTTTGTGAAGCTTCTTGGGATATTCAAGGTAATTCTAGATTTTTTTGGGATTTTAGAATGCTTTTTTGAAACTTTTACGAAACTGGACAAGTTTTTCGAGTGATTTGACCTTAGGACACTTGCCAACCTTCTAGGGACTCGAATGGATGTAGTGCATGGCTCTTCATTGATCCAGTTAAGCACTTGCCTCTTCATAGATTTTCACATTTTCCGCAGGGATCGAGTTGGACACTTCAAGCCGAACAAATGGATGGAGATTTGGGGTCTCTTGGTACACTAAGATCTGATCAGATTCAAGTAAGCCATTTCAATGGTTAATTACTAGCAACAGGTATACTAAATGCTCCCCCCCCCCTCCTCATAGCGTTGTAAAAAAGAGCAAGTTACCTATGGAATGGCCTTGCACAGATAGCACCGAATAGGCACAAGAGATTAGATAATCTCGCTTTCTACTTCACGAAAACAACAACTGTCTAACTAGTAATTCGATTGGTGAGTACGGAACCACTCTACATGGCCAAAATTTGGTCCACTTTTTAAGAATATCATGAGTCGCTAATGACCAAATGATATCAGCAAATCAAAGAACGCCTGGAAACCAGGAATGAAAAGGTTAAGTCTACCAGCCTGACTCTGCTGGCTGAAAAGTTAGAGGATTAAGCCACTGGACCACAAGAATTTTGACCAAATGAATGTTATATTCTCCGAAGCAGGTGCCTGCATAAGAAGTTAACAAACCAGAAGTCTCAATAGACGATTGTACTAAAGATGGCGGCAAGGAACTTTCCTACGAAGATGCATTGCGTTCTAATTGCGGTTGCTAAACGATTCGATAGGAATTTGATTGAAGAACACAATGTTTCTTGGCAAAAAGTTTTTTCCGCCATTTTTAGCGTAATCGTTTATTCCATAACACTCATACGTGACATTACAACAACTTCACATGTATTGATGTTTTTTTACAGTTCTTTAACCCGGTGCTAGTCTTGATCTTGATCCCGTTCTACGATTCCATCGTTTACCCAATCTTCGAAAGATGTCGTTGTGGCCTGAGGTATGTTTCTACTTACAATTTACTTTCTGTTTATATATCAATCGTTTTTATCTTTCATTCTTTCCTGGTACAACCAGTTTTCGCAACTTCTCGCATGTGAAAGAAGACGAAAAGTTTTATCTTTAAACATAGGAATTTCCAAAAAAGGCAGCTCAAACTTAGTTTCTGTTAGTTGCTTGTCACAATACTTGGCGAAAGTTAACTGTTATTATGTACTCGCAGAGTCTTTATAGTAGAAACTGCAGTAAACACCTGCGCATAAGAATCTAAGAATCTGTAATCTTTCAGGTCAGCTTGGTTCTTAGCAGCTGGGGTCTAAGTTTGAAATTCAGCGTTTAGATTCATGATCCAATAGGCTTTAACACGCTGGTTTTTATTGAATAAGACATTGAAACAATAATTATAGTGCTGGAAGAGACACCCCCCGCCCTCTATGTGGATGCACGACGTCTTTCCACGAAAGGGGGTCTCTTCCATACTAAAGGTACCAAGAGATGTGCCGTGTTCAAGGGTATACTTTTTCGGACTTCTTGTCAAGCCAAGGGCATAGTTTTTTTTGTAGCTTTGGTTCACTGTAGCCAAGGGTATCACGTTGGACAATATTGGCCTGGGGTGTTTAAAATGAAGGTTTTGTGGCGTCGTGTTGTAATCCACTGACTTTGCAGCCAGAACAGTCAGGTGGACGGGGTTCATATCCCACCAGCACCTTTGAGCGTCATGACAAGGGGTCGCGGGCTCGATTAGCGCTAGCTATTTCTGCCATCCCAGCGTTTGGCGCTGAAAATCGCAACTTCACATTCACCTTCACCTGGGGAACGGTAATGTTTTCAGAACAACGCTTTTAAAGGCAGGAATTACATCATGACAATCCATTTTCGTTGATAATCTTCTAGGTTTTCAAGTTTGTGAGTTCAAACCAAATATGTTGACTCAAATGACTTTGAAATAAATCTAGCCAAAGATATCATTGTTCCAACAACCCAAGGGTACCATTTTTGCAGAAATTATTCTAGGCAAGGGTACCATTTTCATAAGAATAAGTCTAGCAAACAGTATCATTTTGAATATGCACCTGGTAGACCCCACACAAGCTTAGCCAAGAGTTCCCCTCCCGTGCTTCCACGTTGGTTAATATCCAATTATTCTTGCCAGCTTTTGCCGTAATACTATCAATTTTTCTTTTCAGCCCCTTGAAGAAAATGACTGGTGGTTTGATCTTAACTTCAATTGCCTTCATTGTTTGTGGACTGGTACAAATAAAAATTCAGGTAGGTGTTGGTTATCTCTGAAAGTAATCACGCTATTTTGATCAATCGATTCATAGTCATGACGCAGGATCCGAGAATTGTACCGCAGAACCGCAGAACCGCAGACAATTAGGGGTGCAAGGATTGAACAAAATCAGTTTAGATCCTACATTTAGGGGCCAGTCATTTATTACTCTGGGTACCGGGGCGGGTTAGGATTTCTAAACTTGTTCAAAGCTTTCATACCCCTGCCAATTTCCCCTAAAAGTATTCATACCACGTTGAAAAATTAGAACAAATTTCGTACCCTACCACTGGCCACCTATCAAGCAGCATAGGTTTCAAATCTTTAAAAAGCTGGGTGTAAAATTCTATGACTTACTTCTTTGAACTGAACGGCTTCAAAGAAACTTAAACTATTTTACAGTAAATCTGCCATTTGACTTTTCTGAAATCTTCAATATTTTCAGAATTACAGTGTGTTTCTTTGTTAAGAATTCAAGGAAATTTTCGAAAAAAACTTTAAACTATCGTAATTTCTAAACCCTTTGACGAAAGATCAAATAATTTTGAAGAAAACCATAGTTTTTGGATGCCTACGATATGGTATCAAGCAAAACTCTCTCCCTCTTCTGGTTTGTGATTTAGAAATTTTATGACGTCACATCATAAAATGGGCTGAAATATAAATTAAGCTGTAATTTCGACAAATATTGAAGATTTTTGAAAGGTCCAACGGTAGAATCTTAGAAAAGTGGCTAAAGTTTCCTTCAAGTCATTCAGATCAAAGAAATAGGTTAATGAATTTTACACCCGCCTTTTTTCGTAGATTTAAAGATTTGGAACCTACGCTCTATCAAGCTGTCTTCTACTACCCGCATCAAGAAAGTTCTGTTTACATAAAAGAGCTATAGAAGATACGACTAGAAGATACTAGATGATACGTAGGGGTGGGCGAAGCTTTAACCAAAGGAAATGCTACCATGGATGGCCAATTTTTGAAGGTTGATTTGATCATAGTACTATGATTTGATGGTCGTCATCAAAAAACTAGTTAGAGTTGCAGATGTCCAAAGATATGGTTTTGCAAAGGCCTTTTCTTCTTGTTGAAAAATGATTTTCTGAAGAGCTTACCTAAAAAATTTTCGCACCCCTTAAACAATTTCCAGAACTTTTACATACCCCCAATTTTCCTTCGAATATTAATACTATTTTCACTCATGAACTTTCTCACAGCATTCCTTTTCAATGAACAGCGTTTCGAGAGCGAAACATTAAGTTTACAGACAGTTGAATTATTAAGTGTTTTGCACTAAAAAAACTTTCGGACAATGAAATTTTCGGACATGGAAAAGTCAGAAAAATATTAACGTCCAAAATTTTCGGTTTTTAATCAGCTTTACTTCCTGACAAATGTTTGTCGCCATTGCATTAGTCATCCTGGTAAAAACTTAAACCGAGACTCTTCTTCGTAACATCGTTTTAAAGTCATGCAACTTTATATCGTTTTTAGACAGTCAACTCTCCTCCACAAGCACCAACGGGCAATCAAGCAAGTGTCGAATTCATCAATGCATCACCATGCACAAGAGTTACCATTGACCCAAATTCATTTTACAGAATCGATCTTGGATACGCACAGGTGAGTCGCCATGATCGCTAAACTTTGCACAAAGCATCACTTTTTGTTGTTGTTCCTCTATCTTGGCTCAGCTTTTTGCGAAGTTTACTGATCTTTCAAAGCAAATAGAACAACAGAGATCCAAACTAGGGAACTGAGCAGCTAATGGACACGGAATTCTTTAATTATTGCCTTCCCATTCCACATAATGGGTGTAATGGTGTAAGAGAGTTTGAAATAAGTCATTTTACTCATGGGCCAGATGAAAAGAAGCAAAACCAAGAAAGAGAGCGAGGGAGAAAAAGAGACGAAAACGAAATCAATATTTCATGCAAGGTTTGCTGATCTTGTTCACTCAAATAGATCATCAGAGATGCAGACTAGGAAAGTGGGCAATGAATGGGTAAGAAATAGACCTTTTAGCTATTCTACAAAAGAGCCTGGATCGAGCGATATTTTTATACAATTTTATACGCGAGGTTCGATAGAGTGGCGTTAGAGCTTCGATCGCTATTGTGCACATTCGAAAATTCTACAAACTGTAATGAAATATCGTTCGATCCACATTCGTTTTCAGAATAGCTAAAAATATTTGTCTTCCCTTCCCAAAGAATCGATGCTTTATCACCCATAGCTCCAGGATAAGTTCCAAATCTTCAAGAATGTGGATGTAAAATTCATTGACCTATTTCTTTGAACTGAATGCCTTCAGAGAAACTTTTGCTATTTTCTATACTTCTGCCGAGCGTTGGACTTCTCAAAAAGCTTCAGTATTGTCAAAGTTGGAGTGCTTTTCTCCTTCCTCGAGGATTCGAGGAAAACCTAAAACCATCGTGACTTGTAAATCTTTTGGCCAAACATGAAATAATTTCCAAGAAAGCCATAGTTAATGAATGTTTACATAATAGAGTCAAGCAAAACTCTGGCAGGGTTTATGGTGTAGAAATTTGATGATATCACAGCCCCAAATGAGCTGAAATATACGGTGAAATTTTCGAAAAATATCAAAGATTTCTGAAATATTCTATGGTAGAATCTTGGATTGGTAGCAAAGTTACTTTTACGCCATTCAGCTGGAAGGAATATGTCATAGAATTTTACACCCACTATTTTACATTGATTTAAAGATTTGGAACCTATGGTCGTGGCTACAGCCTTTCAAACGTTGAAACATTTGCAACTTTCCAGGCATTGTTCTAACAACATAACATTCTTTTTGCAGAGATCAGATCATATCTTTGGGAATTCTGGAAACAGAAGCTTCAAAATAGAAATGAGAGGCTGTTACGGTAAAGGCGACAGTTTAAAAAATAGCACCATCAAAGTGGAGTTCAAAAAAGCTTATCAAACTGTTCTCTTGAATGTCGATGGTAATAATGTCATTGGAACAGCGGTGAGTAAACATTGGTTTGAATTGTATCTTGTAGCATAGGTAGATTTATGACGAAGAGTCCTTTGTATCCTTGTGGTAAACCTTGTTCAACAGAGACTCACAATGGAACAGTAAAAAGCTGACCCTAATTTTCTGCAATCATCATTGATGGAATCACGGCTTCGGATCTCGAATCCCGTGGGATTTAATCGAATCGATAATTTCATCACATTTGATTCTATCATATCACATAATTCTATCAAATTCTATCACAATTTTCATCCGAAAATTTTCGTTAACTTCAGGTTGCTCTTATGAAATTTTGATAAATAGGATTACAAGTTTTTTTTATAAGAAACTAGGATCAGGCCATAGAACTAAAAGTTTCTTAATTTCACATGGAATTTTTTCCATTTCAGTACTAAAAATTTGTTAATTGGTTTCTTATTTTTCTGAATGCAGAATTAGCAATGTGGTCGCTAACATTACGGCAGATATGTTTCTTGATATTTAAAACATCATAAAGGAATAAACAATGTTCTGTTATGTTGAAAACACAAATGTTTAGATAGTATTGCTCAAGAATAATGTTTCAAAGTCTATTCGCTATAAAATCCATGCTTTCAACTTTGAAAAGTTTCTTAGTACCTCTCAGACATAGTACTAGAGTTTCTTAAAATTTTCGGCATCTTAGTACTAGTTTCTCATAAACCAGTTTTTTATAAAGAAACGTGTAGTGGTAGATCGAATGTTCATGACTCATCAAACATTGCAGCTTCCTTTGTTCGAGGGGCAAATCACTGATTTTTTTTCGTACACCCTACTTGAAATCACAAAAAAATCACATACAAAAATCACAAAATCGCAAAACAATCACACACAGAAAGCACCCAAAATCACAAATCACTGAAAATTACTGAAAAATCACACGAAAATATCTCTGAAAGCACTAAAATCGCAAAAAAATCACAGGAAAAAATCATGTGATTTCAAAATCACAAAAATCACGTACTCTATTTTGAGAAGTGATTTGTCCCTCGCCTTTGTTTATATTCTTGCATATCCTTGACTGGTTTATATTTCGTATTTTCATATTTCAATTTATGATATTTCATATTTCAAGTGGCCACCTTTTATTTTATATCAAAATTTGCGGTTTCAGCTTGATCATGATTTTGGCAAAGCGGACATCAACTCCGCTAACTCAAGAATAAGGTAAGTCCTTTGTATATAAGATTGAGAAACGTTTTATGAACTGAGGCTAATCAAGAATTTTCGTTGACACACTATTCTATCATTTGCCTGGTCACTATTTACATACAAGTTTTTTTTCTGTGAGAAACTAGGATCAGGCAATGTACTAAAAGTTCCTTAATTTAAATGAAATTTTTTCTATTTTAGTACTAAAATTTTTTAATTGGTTTCCAATTTTAATTTGATACAAAATTATCAATGTGGTCGCTAAAACTGAGGCAAATATGTTTCTTGACATTTAAAACATCATATAGGAATAACAGTGTTCAGAGTAAAGGTCAAGAATAAAGGCTCAACGAGATATTTGCTATGATATCCATGCTTTTAAATTTCAAAGTTTCTTAGTACTTCTCAGATATAGTAATAGAGTTTCTTTAAATTTCGGCAGTCTTCATTGTTTTCGAGTGTTCAGACGATGCCGTTTCAAAAATCTACCGTTTCAAAGTCTGTCGGCAAAAAACGAGCCGTTTTGATGTGACAGAGAGGCCTCTCCGTCACACTTTTCCTTGTTTTTAGATTGTTCCGGTATCGTTCTTAACAAGAAGACGAAAAAGACTAGCTAGCAACTGCAGCTACAAAAGTTAGCGATAAAGACAAAGCACATATGCTTTGACTTAAAATTCATACCTCCCTTTAGGAGTATTTGTTGACATTTTGCTTTTTTACAATATACCTTTTAGCTATTCTAAAAATGAATCTGGATCGAACGATATTTCATTACATTTCGTAGAATTTTCGAATGTGTACAATAGTGATAGAAGCTCTAACGCCACTCAGTCGAACTTCGTGTATAAAAAATGTATAAAAATAACACTCGATCCAGGCTCTTTTGTAGAATAGCTAAAAGGTCTATTGTAAACTAGTACTTGATTGAAACTGCAAAGCTTCGATTATTAAAAAATTCAAGTATAATCCCAGGAAGGCACTCCCTTTTAGTATGTGAAGGGGGTGGGACAGACACATTATTGGTTTGCGATGTTTTGTTTGGCATACCCTTGGGTACGCAATTTGGTGCATAATCAGTATATTTTGGGGTTGTCGATGACAAAATGTCACATGGAAAGTGCTAGGCTGAGTCTTTCACCAAAATATTAGAGTGCAGTTGCCGAAGAAGCTATGAAACTTAAAGTTTTTGTGTATCATAAAGCAATGTGAATATATATTTTTGGGGTCTAAAAATGGCCTAGCCTTAGTATCTTTTTTGGGCTCTTCCAAAATATGCTGCGTTTGACCCCTACGTCACATACCAATAGAAAGCCCCCCCTTGGATGCATAATATTCACAACTGTCTTCTATCCTTCTGCAACAGAATCTTGTACAGCCCTGGTGCAGATACCCAGAATATCACTGTCAATCTTACTCATGTTATTGAAAGAAAGAAAGACGTCCAGTTCAAACAAGTAAAACCAAACTATCCAACAGTTAACAATGAAATTTTGGCTGACGAGTAAGTAATGCTTGCTTCATTAATCTATCTACAGCGTGTCTCAAAAAATCGTGCCATGTTTGTGTGGTTGCTGTTGAGAAACTTTCCGAAGGACAATTTACTTTCGTTGAAGGACAAGTCCTTTCTTGCTATGATTAGGGACCTTTAGCAGACAAGACGGCAACGCCAGCCAGAACGTCGTCGTGTTATATTTGATACAACCGAGTATAGTTTCCCATAAATTACCTTCATATGTTCTTAAACAAGCCAAGACAAAATCTCCTTCTTCATCTAAATACTCTGGAACGTTCCTTCTCTTTCATGATATAAGCATTCAAAATAAGCGATTTTCACTTCGAAGATCCAGATCTGAAGAACAGCACGTTAGAAATAGCATTTCCAAGTTGTGGAATTGAAAAGGAAAGCTTCATAGACTCTCAAGGGAAGCAAATTCGAACGTAAAACAAGGAGTCTTTTCACGCCGAGGTTCGGAAACAAAGGGCACATTTGCGTTGTAGTTGCAGTCGCCGTCCTAGTTGCTAAAGGTCCCTATTAATGCTACAAAGGAAACTTATCATCTACTGACACGAATCATTACCTTTGTTTTACATTTTCGAACATTCCAGCGAGTATCAGTTCCTAAACGATTTGACAAGTTAGGCCACATTTTGTCTCTATGTCGCTATTTTCTTGCAAGTGCACACGATAGAGGCTAGCAACAATTAAAAAAGAGAGACTAGCGACAATCGGAAAAAACAAAGTTTTGAAAATCTGTTCATTGGCTATGGACCTATCAGCAATCAAACGAAACATCTTTTTGGGAAACCTGGCAGTTTATACAACTTTGAGCTGCTTGAAAGGGTCAAGGCTTGAAATAGTTAAGGCTACTCTGTATATAACTAACTACTTTTGAAATGCAGCTAGTTGAAAACTCTCTTTGCATACATTAATGACCTGTATTTTTATCCGACATTGAGGTTTGTAAACATGATAATTTGCAATGAAAAATGTCAGTATGACTGACAACAGGTTTTAGGACACGGACAATTTGTATCGTCTTCAACTGTGTCTGCAACCATTCTGCAACAGAACGTGGTTTTAGGTCAAACTGCTCTCAGTTATTCGAATATAACTCCCTTGTATTCCTGTCTTGGTGCTCGTACGCCAAGGAAAGATTTCAAACCGCAAAGCCATTTGAAAATCATTTGGAAGATTTTCTTTTTGGGCTTTGTGGTTGAAACCTTTCTTCTGTGAGGGCGCAATAAGACACAGGGATTCAGAGGAGTTACATTCGAATAAGTGAGAGCAGTTTGACCTAAAACCATGTTCTTTTGCAGCATCGTTGCAGACACAAGCTGAAGACGATACAGAGAAGAAAACAAGAATCAAAGTAAATAAATATTTGATCAAATTATCTGTGTCCTAATACTCTTGGACTGAGGTATCATCTTAAAATGAATTGTACTTATTTGTAGGTACGGTGTGATGGCGTGGAGAAATAACACAAAGTTAGCCCTAAAGGTAATCTCATGTTGACTATGAGAATGTCATCTGGTTATCATTATCAATTTCCTATTGTTTTTCTATTTATCAACAACGCATTGCTACAATAATCCCCGCATATAAGTACCTACTGTTTCGAGAGCCAGGCTGAAGTTGGTTCTTATTTCAAAGGTACTAACACTAATTTCAAGGTATAGATTTTCTTATTTGAAGGGTGCCTCATGTAGTCCCCTTGAGAGTCCCACAAAGATATTCAGCCCTATTACTTGTTTTCGAAGCGTTCTTATAGACCTAATAAGTAATTGGGGAGGAGAATAAAACTTTCAAAGCCAACTGGGACCACAATGACCTTAATAACAGCAATCAAAGACAGGTTCTTGATGCCAAGGTACATAATTTAGGAAAAACAGCCTCTGGGTTCGTAGTTTGGTCGAGTTTGGTTGCTTCTTATGTGCGGGGATTTGCTGTACTGCAAGAATTCGCCAGATTAGATGCGCTATACAGTGTGTTTCGGAAAAAAAACTCAATCCAGTCATTGTCGACAGTTTTTTGAAAATGGAAAGTCCTTCATAACAAAAAGCAACAAGTCATTCTCTAACATAATTCAAACAAAGTAATTTTCTTTATAGTTGAGCAAGAAGATGATGAAATTAGGAACATTTGGTGCTTTTACCTTGGTTATGATGAGACAAATGAACACAAAAGAAGATGACAAGGTACGTAAAATACCAAGAAATCCTACTTCGCTTTGTTTTGCTCATATCGGGTGAATAGAAAAGGGCCCGGCATCTGAAAGGCTACTGCTTCCAAAAATCCCCCCTAACTCTTGACTGGTAATAGGTAGAGCAACAAAATTTGGTGTGGTGATAGCCTTAGGCATGTTCTTTGTATGTTGTGAACATATAACAAGTCATCATCTTGGCTAAAGTCAGCATCTTTGTTTGTGTGGTCGAGGAAAGCAACAAAATCGGTCAAAATTTTGAAAAGCGCGATAAGATTAGATTTGGAGTACATATTCCATCCAAACATGATAATTATGATAGAATGCATCTAATAGCATTACACTGCAAAAGAAATTAGATAAACATTGCGCTTTTTGCTACGTTTTTGCGAAAATTGAGATTTGAGAATTCATGATTTTGCTGGGGTCTCCCTCCCCTCCCTTGCTAAAATATTTCAATGAAACTTCATGAGAAGTTGCACAACAGGTAGCAACAAACTTTCAAGAAGTTTCGTGACCGCAATTTGTCTTGATTTCCAAGCTACAAACACGGTGCGTTATTGTCCATGGTGTTAGCAATAAATATAGCATTTATCAGACTTAAATCAATTCTGAAGATAACGTAGAAATACGCTATTTTGAAAAGGAAATTAAGTACTTGCTGCGAAGTTTGATTTTATAGGTTTTGATTGTTGTTTTTGGCGCAGATGTCTGGTTTTGCATATTAGCTGTGAAAAGAAATGTTTGTTGTACACGTAATTTTTATAAGAAACTACTTATCAGAAACTCAAATCGCTAAAAAATTAAGAAACTCCAGTACTGGGAAAACATGAATTATGAAACTATTCATTTTTATCAAATAAGTCCTTAATATGTTTTTACTTTTTTTCCACTTGTTTCTTGTATAATAGTGCTTACAAGCTACTTGAGTGATGTGTAGACATTGGGCAGGCTTCAAAATCAGTGTTTTGAAACTTTCTCGAGCGAACACCTAGTGAGCAAGAAGATTGTTCCGGAGCCACTAAGAAACTCGCAAGAAACTCTGAGTACTCAATACCTGATGATTTTAAGAAACCTTCAGTACTGGCCCAAATTCTTAATTTCTTATATATAAATATATGTATTACAGCGATTCGCCTGCTCGTCAAATATAAACACTTTCTCCCTAAATTTTTAGCTTTATGGTAAATTCTTCGAAGATGTTAAAAGTACTTCGGTACATCGAATCTGGCAGCTGCCGCAATACGTCGTCATTACAGCTGGAGAAGTGATGTTTTCTGTCACCGGCCTTGAATTTGCTTACTCGCAGGTAATTCTTTTCTTTATGAAAAATGATAATAGCCTCAAATAACGGACTTACTGAAATAAACCCACAAACACAATATTAAAGACAGTAATCTTTGGAAAGAGACTGTTAACTCCTGTAAAGGAATAGCAACTAGGCAGGGCAATGGCTGTAGAAATCTAGACTTGCTCCAAGAGTATTCCGTGCTTTATCAGCACGACGTTTATTCGACGTTTGATTAAATACTAAAAAATTACGACATGCTGAATGGGCGATTGGTTAAGTAACTCATCTCTTGAGATTTTGAATTAATTTTTGAAACCAGAATCTTGCAAATCCGCTAAAAGTTCATGGAGTTACGAGCCTATGAAGTTCAAATTTGTGCGAAAGCTGAAACCGGAGGCCTCTAAATGGCATCTTTGGTACAGTCCAATGGTCCATTGTTTCTGTTGTTTCTCACTTGCTTTAGGGCAAACCAAATGGGATTTGGATATGTTTTCGATAACTTAACTTTCAAGCGTATGACTTCTTCGAGTAAAAAGATTCAGTCTGTCGCCAATTATTTTTAAACTGCTGTTTCTGGCCACATGCAATCTTATGCAAATTTTGACGATGATTGTAAGGATTATTTTACTTTAGAAGCTTTATTTGGTTTGCTCTGATATCAACGAGAGGTATGACATTGAATAACCTTCTTTTACCTCGATGTTCGAGCTGTAATCTGGGGATCTCTGGTTTCAGCTGTCGCATATTTTTCATCTTTGAGAGCTCGTAACTCAATGAATTTTGTACCGATTTGCAAGATTCTGGTCTCTAAAGTTATTTGAAAATATTAGGGACAGGGTTACCTTTCCACGAACCCAGTTCATCTAATCATTATTTCTCAATATTTAATCAAACGTCGAACAATTTTTTTGAGACACCCCGTACAAATCGAATTCCCTTTGTTTCCAAATGTATTGTCAACAAATTCATTTCCTCTTTTAATTCTAGGCCCCGAGCAGTATGAAGTCTGTATTGCAAGCTTGCTGGTTGTTGACCGTTGCTTTTGGTGATTTGCTTGTCGTAATATTCTCTGAAATAAAACCGGTCAAAGGAGTGGTAAGATTTTCATATCTTCTATAAATGCATCTACTTCTTCAAAGTTCAGTTTCAATCGTATCTTGCGATCTTCGTTCCAGTACCACACAATTTTCAGTATGACTAGGCAGGGCCACCGAGAGGAGGCAGGGGGAAGAGGGCCGTTCGCCCCCGGCCTCAGGGTCTAAAGGGCCTCTTAGTTGACGGCATTTACATTTTAAGCCAATCTAAAGGGTGTGATCCAAAAAATTTCTGCTCGCTTCGCTTGCAGGGGGCCTTATTGCGCTGTTTTGCCCCTGGGCCTCAAAAAACTCTAAGCGGCTCTGTGACTAGGATTGCTGGATGCGCCTATGGGATGCATCTTCAAACTCCTTTCGAACGCTCCATTTAAACTTTCTTCAAATTTGTATTCATCTGCAGTTTCACTCTTCAATTATTGAAAGATGTGAATAGTCGAACTGGAACGTACCTTACCGGAGAAATTTGCCTATTCCATTTCAACAGAGTTGCCTGATAACTCTTTTTGTAATTTCGTCAGTTTCAAATTATTTCTTAAGCTTTTTGGTACAAGTAAACCTTAGAAAACTCATCATTTTGGGGAACATTTACTGCGTCTCCCCACTGGATCTATAAGTCCTTATCATGCTTATGACTCAAACCTAATACGATTCCTCGTAAAGGTTTAAAGGACACTGAGATTTTGCACCATCTGCTGCACTTCCATTTGATGATAAAATTTTGATTTAATATTTTTCTTGTTCTTATCACAGGAAAAAGAAATGTTCCTATATGGAGGTCTGATGGGTGTAATCGTCATCGTTTTCGCTGTGATGTCATCCTTCTACAAATATTCAGACTTCAGTGGCAAGGAACTAAAGAAACCAGTCCCATTAGATGATAAAGAAATTTTAGGTGAAAATGGCATGACCCCAAGTTCTTCGACCACGACCCTGTAGAAGTGACGTGTGACCTTTGGCTTCTGAAATGTGGACTTTGACTTATGGACTATGACTTATGCACTGAACTCAGTAAGCTGAATGCTGTATATGCATTTGCTTTGAATTTGTTGTATTTACACTCGCCGTAATTCAGGGTGATTAGGCTGACTTTAGCCGGGTCGATGCGACCGTAGTATAACTGTTTAGATGACTTGAGCTCTAGCATCCATTTGTATTCTTGATATTCATATTGACGCATAAAACACCAAAGCTAGTCGTCCCCTAGAAGACTGTCTGACTCTATTTCAAATGAAGAAGCCTCATCAATTCTATTTTGCTGTAAATATCGCTGTAGAAATCGGAGGGGGTCCTTTAATGGCACGACTTGACGTGAAAGTGCCTTTCCAAAATGCTCTGTAATGTAGCTAAGCAAATCTTCCTTGCATTTGCTTCGTTTTAGCTTTTTGGATATGTTTTTGTTGACCTTTGCGATCAGGGCTTCGTTCGTCTGTAGATCGCTTTATACAGGTATTAGATTCAATCTTTTGAGTTATGCGGTGCAAATGCGATTCAAAAAATTCTTATCTAGACGATCTCTTCTTAACAGCACCCCCGGCTTCAAACTGTCCGTGTTGTGGATTTTCAAATGTGGTAGCCTTTTCTTGGCTCACCGAGCAAACCAAAGAAAATTTCATGTTCCAGAATGTGTCACATTTTACGACATATATTCTAATTTTAGGTCGAATTTGACTATTTGATTTTAGTCATTAATTAAAATAGATTAATCATATTACAATATTAGATCTTATTAGGTTCTGCTTTTACTATAAGCACTGTAAGTATCGTTTTTAGCTGTAACTTTGCTGAATGATAATTGGTTTTTTTTAGGGAACTGACGCTTTAAATTTTGAATATTCCTGAAAAATTCGAGACTTCTTACCAATGCCCAAAACATTCTAGAACAACAGTATCTATCTTTCTGTAAACAAACAACTTTATATCGCCCATGCCATGTATAAGACGCAAGTATCCTTAAACTTAATCAGAGGTGCATAAAACAAGAGAAAAACAACCCAAACTATAGGTACGTAAAACAACCCAATAGCCCAACCTTCGAAGAATTCGCATCAAATCATCAAAGTTCTGCCTTGTACCACTTCATTTTAAGACCTCCATCACGGCAATTGCCATTACCGAGGAATTCTGAGCTGAAAGTATGTATATTCTCATCAAGAGGAGGCCTCTTAAACTTTGTCTTCTGCAGTATTTGATAACAAATACCGTAAAGCTCCACGAAGCCCCTTAGATGGAGGAGCTTATTAATTTCGGACACTCCAGAGAAGGGCTTAAAGAGAGCTATAGAGATAGGAGGCTTATTCACAAAGTCAGATGACAAAGATATAGGTTATGTCCTGTAAGAAAACACTATCAAATCCTTAAAAAGAAGAGCAACAATTTAAGATAAACCTGTAATTGGAGAGAAAGCTGTTAAACCTGCAAGAAAGTCAAGTATCAGTTATCAACAACGTTATTACACCAAATACGTGTTTCGTCGCAAGCTCATCAGTTTGGTTGATTTTCTTGCAGGTTTAACAGCTTTCTCTCCAGTTACAGGTTTATCTTATGTTATAGCTGTCTTTTGCAGGAGTTGATAGTGTTTTCTTAAAGGATAAAAGTTTATATGCGTCCATGGTTCATTCAGGTGTCCGCTACTTAAGGCTATTTTAATATTTTGTACCACTAATCATTTGTTTAAAGATATAGCTGATAACCTTTTTTCTTTTCCCGATCAGCACTCAATTTACTGAGTGAAATACACAAATTCGACTCGGTGGTTGCCCCAAAACATACCAAGTCAACACTCAGTCTGGTTTAGCAACGTTCCCTCAGTGTCACGGACTCTTAACGAGTCACATTAAGTTCTTTATTAGTTCTTATAACAGTATCGTTGTATTATAAAGAATATTTTTGAGCATCTCAATAAGATATGATTGTTAATATAACAGAATGAAGGATAGTTTGAAAGCTGATTTGTATAAACGACTAAAATCATGTTTGATCAAACGCTGAGCGTTATCAAGCTTGCGTTTTTTGTCAACAGTTCGATTCTCATATTTGGGCTTGTTCGTTAAAGACCTTTTGCTGACCATGGTCCTTTGCGGCACCAAAGTCGACTTTTGCGCACATGGACAGCAGGTTCCTTAGACTTATGATGATGAGTCTCTTGTTTCCCTGTCCTCTTTGACTTGATGATGGTGCCTCGGTCAACAATGACTCATGATATTGCTTGGCAACCCCCCATTTAGGCCCAAACTCCGAATTTCCTAAGGTACCAATCAGATTGCGAGATTTGGCAGAGAACAATGCTGTCGAATTTTCAATTCGAATGATACAGTTGAAGTTGCTGCGGCAGGTTGTTGAAGATTTATCTGGAATGTTTTGGTCTTAAAAGCATGGAAAATGTAGCGTCGAAGACTTATTTTGCGCACTCACCAGGTACAATGAAGTTTCTTCTTCAGATTTATACCAAGTTTCATTGATTAAACGTCTGTTTAAATTGATGAAGTCTGAAGGATCCTGCGAAGAGATAATCTGACCGATACAGCATTTCTTAACAGAACTACAATCTGCCCGATATGGCATTTCTGCTAATTCTTTGACTGATATTGATAACATGAAATCTTCAGACAAGATTTTCAAGTGTACCGTGGGCAACTTAAAGCAGTTCGAAACCTCTGAAGCCAGGGAGCTGAATTCAGCCAGAAAACCGCAAGGTATGGTCTTACTTTTTGCAGAAAACTGAGGATTTTGAAAATCAGCCTTCAGCCGATTTCATCCAAAAAGACAAACCTATCATAGCCATAGGAACCGAGGGCATTTGGGGACACGTGCCCCAAGACTTTGCAAGTGCCCCTTTTATTTTCAGGCAGTGCCCCTTTTATTTTCAACAGTGCGATTCTCATATTTGGGCTTGTTCGTTAAAGACCTTTTGCTGACCATGGCCCCTTTTTATTTTCTTTAAGGAAAAAGCTCCCTTGAAGTGTCGTGCCCCCAAAGTTTTAGATACTTCCTGAAGCCCAAAAGCGATCGCCTGCTTTCTTAGCAAAAGACGGAGGGGAAGACTTAGAGTTTCAGGTCGCAAGCCTTATGTGGCATGCATGCATATGGCATGCGCAGTATCTGCAAGATGTTACCATGTTAGAAATTCATACTGAATTTGGAAGTTGACAAATTCTAAGACATAGAAATGAAGGCCCACAATTTCGATTTGGGTGGGGGGGGCTTCTCCCTTCTTCGAAATAATGAACTGAAGCATAGGTTCCAAAGTCTAACGTTAGAATTATGGCAAAGCAATCAAATTCTCCTTCAAGAAAGAACACCCACCTCCATTAGCATGCGCACCTATGGGATTGGAACCTAGAAACTGAAACTTATGACTATGTCCCGAAACCCATGCGTTTTGCTGAACAACAGCAACAACCACAGCAGTTCAACAGTGCACAACATCTGCTTGAAAGTAGAGGGAGGTAGTTGCATGAGTCAAAAAATAAAGATGTCTTCGCAGTGCGGGAAAGCTTTCCTCTATTTCTACAACCTCGTATATTTGGTGAGTAAGTAAACGGGCTGAGAATTCCATTTTTGTTCGTGAAACTTTCTCTAGCTGTTTCCCTTTTTTCGTTATTAAGGCTAGGCCCATAGTTAATTGATGACACTGCACCAGTTTAATCTCCGTGTGCATCTCTGCGCCAAATATTTTAGAGGACAACAATTTTGTGCCCTAGTGTACACCAAAAGTAATTGATATCTATTGTTTAACACAATGAAACATTGAATTGCCCTTTGTTTTAAGATTGAGACCTCTTTCTTACTTTCCGATTTGGCACCAAAATGTGCGCCAAACCACCAGAGATACAGTAAGTTCTTTTTCTGGGCCAAAGATTTTCTGCAAATAGGCACTCAGATCCACTTCACCCTGGCATGATGATAATGATTAGTTATAAACAGGTCTCATTTCCAAGAGTATATATGTAAGCAATGGGATACTATATATGTAAGTAAGGATGGTTGTAGTGTGTCAAGGCCAACAAGGGTGCTTTAAAGGCTTCTCTAAAGTTTGCCTCAAAGAAGCAAACAACATTTTGCCTGTGTGGAAAGAGTGGTATTTGCTTGGACAACCAAGAAAAAACAGTGGGCTGCTATGGGGCTGTGGAAAACAGTCAAAGATAAACAATAAAGGACTCTTCATGCGCACCCAACATCTCATGGCGTGTCAGCTGGTATGGAAAGTTAAACTTTCATGCACCGGACAGTGGGCCAATAGAACAATGGAAGCAATAGAAACTTTGTTTCTGCAAACAAATCCTATGACAGCTATTCAGTTTTCCATCATCAATTTGGAGGATTCTGTTCCTGAAAACAAAGTCACAAGATCAGCTATTTTCCATTTATGACTCAAGATAAATGTTAAGAGCAAATCTGCAAAATTCCCATCAGATCTGCAAATTGAGCACCAATTTTTCACACTTGCACTTAACTGGACTTTGACTGCGCTCTGAATGCATCTAGCAGGCAGTACAAAGATTCCAGCCTGGATTGACAGAGCAGAAACTGTGTAAAATGATGCTTTCATGCACAGTAACTAAAGGAAGTGTTAACCACACACACCACATCACAGATCTGCAGCAGAAATAAAAACATGGAATATAGTCTGGCCCATTTTACCTGTACAGTCTTGGACTAAAAGCAATAACTCTACTTTAAAAATGGATTCATATACATTATGAAACAATATACCATTTCTGTTACTCTTCATATTCAACATCACAATTCATATTATAGTAGAAAAAAAAAATTCTCAGGAAAAATCGAGAAAATTAAAATGCTCAGGAAAAATCTAATGGTTAAGACGCTTGCCCGGAAAGCAGGAGATCCGTGGTTTGAGTCCCGGCTGTGGCGCATTTTAATTTTCTCGATTTTTCCTGAGAATTTTTAAAAATGTTTCCGTTTGCACCGAAAAAGGAGAAATCCTGGTTGCTCACTAGCTGCTGAAAATTCATATTATAGTAGCATAGATACAGGTTTGTGCCAGCCATTTACTTTCAGCTGCTGGTGAATCCATTCCTAGTACACCTGTGGCCATAGGGCAATTTTCACTGATATGTCTCTTTGGCAAGAAAGAGCTCTGTGCCAAACGTGTTTGGTGCTCTGAGGACTTAGTTAAAGATTGAATTTGTACTTTCCATCCCACAGGGCTTCTCTGCAGTGCTGATATACCTTGCAGTATACTTTGTGAGAAACTGGAGCAGTTACACCCGCATTGCTGCAGATACCTATGCCATTGTTCCTGCTGCCATTATCCTTGGAGTGTCAATCATTTTCCTTGTTGCTGCAGTGATTGGTTGCTATGGAACTTGCAGAAATAATAGATGCTGTCTTGGAGTAGTATGTAGCTATTTTTTTATCAATTGAAAATCTTTCAGACATATCTCGGATTTCCCTTTACAATCAACATTGCAATCCTAATGTTACCATAGGGAGCAAAAGATCCATTAAACAAATCCATTAAATAGAAAAGAACAAGAACGGTAAACAATAAACCAACATACACATTCACATAATTACTAAAAATCATCAAATGCTTGTGTCTGCTATACATTAGATGTTGCTATAGAATGCATACAGTAATACGTATTATAGTACTTACCTTGCACACATTAACATGACAAGAATTCCAAGAATTTTCAGGAAAATTCTCCAGAATTATGTGTGTCATGATAAGAATTTTTGAGCCATATACTTTGAATATATGGACAAGAATTCTTAAGGAGGAGCTGGGCAAGAAAACCAATGTGGTGCGCAAGGCCTAAATTGTACCACTTTATCCCCTTTATTTTGGCAGATGTCACAAATCTTTCAAACCATTGGTGTAAATAGTGTATGCCCTATTTCTTTGAATTAGCTTAAGGGAAATTTTAGCTACTTGCCTTTAATTCTATCATTGGAATTTTCAGAAATCTTCATATATTGTTTTTGAAATCACAACATGTTTCACTTTCTACTATTTTGAGGATGCAACATAAAGTAATCATAAAGCAGTGGAGTGATAAACATTTGCTTGATACCATTATGTGTACATCCATACACTATGGTTCTCATGGAGATTAATCTAATGTTTTATTAGAAGTTATAACACCTGGGGGTAACTTGAGCCTTGGGATGATGGGGACTGCCCAACATTTAAGGGGAGGACCTATGGTTAAGGCTTTTTGGTTGATTTTCAACCATTTTTAAGGATTTTTAGGTGAGCCTGATTGACTTCCCAGAAATCATGTTTCATTACACTTTAAGTGCACAATATGAGAGCAAAGTTGCAACCAAGCAAGTTTCAGAATTAAAACAATAAAAATCCAGCTTTGCAGATACTGAACTTGACATAACTTTTTGGTTACAAGTCTCAAAGCTACCAATTTCTGTGGAAACTCTAAATTTTGAGACCATATTTAAGGATTTTCAAGGCTCTAGCCCTATTCTAATGGGTAACATGTACTTGTTGCTTCATCTATGAAAGTTACCACCCTGAGTTATACCTGCAGTTTTAAGTTTTTTCAAAACGTTTCTTGGATTCTTTAAAAAGAAGAAAGATCCTCTAATTTTGAAAATATTGAATATTTCAGAACAGTCCACCATAAATGAAAGCAGGGTAGCTAAAGTTGCTTTCAAATTATTCAATTCAAGACATTGGTCTTAGAATTTACACGGACAGATTTAAAACCTAATGCTGCACATTTCAGTTTATTTTCTTAATAAATCTGATAACATTCAACTCAATTAGAGACTAACAAGTTACTGACAGTCCTTGCTATTCCAGACTTAGTATGCACCCATCACCTTTTCGTTGAGCAAGATATTACTTTAGCCGTAAGAAGAATCAATGACATATAAATCTTTGGAGATTGATTTAAAGAGACCTTATAAATGCATTGTTGAAAGAATTAAATATGAAGCATTGAAAATTAGGTGTGAGATTTCAAATTTTTCACTACTCTGGAATAATTGCATCTCTGCCATGTTAATATCAAATACTTTTTATTTTTCAGTTTTTTTGCTTCCTCTTACTGGTTTTCATTCTTGAAATTGTTGTTGGAAGCCTTGGTTATGTGTACAGGAAAAAGGTAAGAAATCTTCCAAAGATTTGAAGGAGTTTGATTTGATTTGCTTTTTATAAATCATTTTCTGCACAGATGAAAGAGAGCATTTAGCCAGCCACCACTTACAATACAGCAAATATAGGACACAGAAAAATGCCAATAGGGGAACCTGGAGCAAGTACAGTAAATGGTGTTTGCAAAGATGGCAGGATTGGGCAATTATCAAAGTGAGGAGTGTAATTAATTGATGATCAAAATACATGATATCGTTGCTCCCTATATTGGATTCGGATCCATGCAGGATAGAGGATATAGGCATTCAGTACATTACAGTAAGATGACAAGGATCCATTACAGATAAGAATTCCTGAGCCAAATGAAAAATTGCAAATTTTCTGAACAAAAAACACATTTTTCTGTGCACAAGACCTGTGGACAAACTGAAATGCTAATGATAAACTATTTTGTTTCTCGTAAAGTCTTGCTTTTTGTTAGATTCCCCAAATGTGAAATTGCAATCTTTTTGAAAGGCTTAGGCTGCATTCAGATTGCACAAGCTTTTAAAAGTGCGTTAATGCTCGTGCAGAAATCCACCATACTTATCCCTTGCAGTGTTCAGATTGCAAAATATTTTTGCAATCTGAACATTGTAAGGATTAGTATGGTAGATTTCTACACAATCGTTTACGCGCTTTCAAAAGATTGCGCAATGTGAATACAGCCTTAGGATGATTCAATGTGGAGGCAGTGAGTTTAGAACATTAAACACATTGACATGATTTTGCTGCCCAAAAATTCTTGTCTATATATTACTCTAGGAACCTTATCATAATCCCAAGGATTTTTCTATGCTATTGTCTCAGGCCCCGTTCACACTGCTATGTTTTCATATGAAAACGGAGTAAAACTTCTCCGTTTTTGCCTTGCGTTCACATTGCTCCGCTGTGAAAAACGGGGCTTTTTGAAAACGCTAATGAAACACATAAATTTGAAAACGGTGCGTTTTGAAAACGATCCGTTTCAGTGTGAACAGCAAAAACGGAGACATTTGAAAACGCTGTACATTCCTTTGTTAAAGCGTTTTGATTACAATGGCATCCAAAGTCGCCATTGGCACCTTGTTGACAGTTATTAGCAAAGGCTTTGTTTTGAAAAGGGGATTAACAGCATCGTTTAGCTCGAGCAATGTGAACGCCTATCGTTTTCATAGCGTATTTATTAGAAAACGGAGCAATGTGAACGGGCAGCGCTTTTATCAACAAAAACGGATAGAAATGAAAACGGAGCAGTGCGAACGTAGCCTGAGACACCCCAGGCATTCACCAAAAAATCTGCCCTTCCCCTGGCGTTTGTGCAGGAAAATTTTATTGATCACTGGGCTGGCCAGGGAAGATGCTCTGGGTAGCAATTAAATGTGACATAATATGTGCTGTTTATTTTGCTTTATGATGATCTGTGCATTTGAAGCTATTTTCTCCTATTTCTTGTCAAAGATTTCCTCAAACGTTGAGAGAGATTTAAACAAAGCATTGCAGAAATACCCAATCAAAGAAGAGCATGTGATCAGAACTTCATTCAACAAAATGCAAACCCAGGTATGTGATTTCTATGTATGTGGCGTATCCCAAAGCCCTTAAATAGGTATTGAGGTGAATACATTTCAATTTGGTTACTTTGATTTTCATGTATGACTCAGTCATAATGGGACTGAGTTTGGATACCCTTTGATTTAAGTGAAAACCAAACACAAGATAACATTTAAAAACGAGAATAAAAATCATGGAAGGGTATATCAACAGGTTGTGCGAAATGTTTATCGCTATTTTAGGATTTGTGCAGGGAGTTGTATGTGATTTTAAGGTGATCTGAAGCGAAAATTTTTGTTCATTCAAATTAATGGCACTGTCAAATGATATCGACTCCTGTTTAAATTTCTTTGATATCTTGCTTCGTCTTCAAGTTATCCACTGATATTAAGTTTCAGTTGATGACATCATTTTGTTTGCAAATTACTATGATGAGATACTGAAATATAGCTGTATCTAAGCTTTGAAAGGTTACAGTTTGCGGAGAATTTTAAGTTGAGCCAAATACACGTAATAGAAATTGTCAAATGGACTAATATGATGGTTAGAAAGGCATGTTAATTTAAGAAAAGTTCTAGGAGTCAATTTCCTCATAGAAATATAGTCAGCCTTGTACACTTCCTTAACTTTTTGCAAACAAAATGACGTCATCACCCGATCATACAAAATAGTGGATAACTGGAAATGAAACAAGGTATCACAAAATTATAAAGGACATTCTTTATCATTCAAAAGTGCTATTAATTTGCATCAATAAAAATTTTCACTTCAGATCACCTTTAACATTGCTTGTCTTCATGTTTGGGCATAAGGTAGTTATTGTTATCGCTCCCATCGGTATCGTCTGTGTCGTGTTATATAGTAAAGTAGCTTGTAGAATTTGTTGTAAATTTCTTTGTATGAATTGCAAAGAAAGATGCATTTGCCAGTGTTGTCTTCTGGATATCCACCAGGAAGCAATGGCTTATCAAACAAGGATTGCCGTTTTGTTACTCACTCGGTAGATAAGGCTTGAAATGAAAGTTTTGACTATTTTTTAACATGCCTGCGACCTGCGTGTCTAGAAAGAGCAGGTTTTCTTATTCCAACGAAACAAAGCTTCATGAACAATCAATCAACGTGATGAGCTAGTTTTTTCCAAGTCGGTAAGAGCAACCTTATTTCTGACGAGAATCTCGGGCTGTGCGTCCCCAAATTTGTAATTCATTGCTTGTCAAAATTTCTAACTCTCATTCTTTGATTTTTTTGTTTGTAGTTGAAATGTTGTGGTGTTAGTGGCCCAAACGACTGGAAGAATGTCACACAAACAGGCGATGTACCAAAATCATGTTGTCGTCATCCAGAATCAGAATGTGGATACAAATTCAGTGCAAATGTTTACCAAGAGGTGAGCTATGTTTTGAACTTGCTAAACTTTTTCTCTAGTTAGATATTACGTGAAACTGCTCGTGAAAAACGAAACAATTGAAAAGTTCTGCATAAGCAATTTTGTGTTACATACGGATATACATTTTTACATACATTCTTTTTTATTTGTATGTTTTTTATTTGTTTTTATTTTTATTTGTATCTCTAACAGTTAAGCGTCAGGGCATGAAAAAATGAAACACACACCTAAAATTCCTGCATGAAGAACCTAGAACTACCGTAAAAGCTCTATGAAGCCCCCGGGGGGCTTATTTGATTTCGGACCCTCCAGAGCGAGGCCTTTATAGAGAAGGGGGCGGCCTTTATAGAGAAGGGGGCTTATCAGAGAGGGGGCTTATTCACAAGATCAAGTCACAAGGATGTATTTGGTAGCTTTTCTGTTTTTTTATTTCATATTTTGCGGAATCAACATACAGTTTTACGACTCAAATGCGTAAATTCAACACAGTTTTGGCCCAAATCATATCATATTTGGTAAATTCTAGAACTTTGCATAAGTGGGAGAAGGCCTAATAGAGAGGGGGGCTTAATAGAACTTTTACGGTGTGCTCTTACCATGGCAATCTGGCTTCGCCCCGCACTCATTACCTTTCAAAACATAACCATTAATACACTTATATGTAGAGCTACAGATGTTTAGGGATCGTCTCCAAATTATCGTATAGCTTTTATACGATTTGATACGAATTCAATCGTATACATGAAAAGGTGTTATACGGTTTAATTCGTATAGCTGCACAAGAGATAAGAATTGTATACCAATTGTTTGATTTCTATACGAATTATGATATGAATTTGATACGAATTTGATACGATTTTAATACGAATTGCGTATACGAATTGCTTAAACGATTGTGTTACGAACTGTGTTTACGAATTGCTTATACGAATTTGATACAAATTGCATACGAATAACATACGAATTGTATACGAATTTATACGAATTCTAAAAGGTGACGATACGAGTTAATTCGTATGCGGCTTATAGAATATCGTATCAATATCGTATAATGCTACGAATTCCCTATACGAATATGATACGAATATTTGGAGACGATCCCTTAGTGATATTTGCAGCTATAGCTTTTAAACACCCTATATATGTATCAGATGCCAAATATAAGATGCGGATGAAGTTGGAACGCAATACAAGAAGCAGTCTGAGTTAGGCATGAAGGCAACAAGGATTATCAAGTTATTTAATAATTTAATGATTTGTTTCATTATAGAAACTAAACTTCACATGATATACAAATAGAGATGGTAGTTTTGCTTGACCTTGAGACATTCTGAAAATTTCATGCAGTTGAAACATTGGCTGGAAAGCGCAGCTTTAATATCATTGTTAACACCAGGACCACGACGAACGTCATCTTGGGGGTCATTTCAAAGAAAGATAAATCAGTATTGCAGTTTATTGAATCGACATTTCCAATTAATTCAGTCATTAAGACAAAACCAGTTGTGATAGATATTAGACTAGGCCATGATTATTTCTACATTTCGAGACGAGTTTGTCTCATCTTCAGCTGAGTAAAAGTTACACATTTTTGTTCGTCATATCCAATTCCCTGCAGGATATGACGAAAAGGGAATTTCCTGCAACCGCCCGGTCCCATGGTCAGCAAGGTTTTCATGTCCAATTGAGCGTCATGACAAGGGAACACGGACTCGAGTAGATCTTCTCTATATTCTTCAGTGATTCCGGTGCTTAGCTCTGAAACCGTAACTCCCTTTCTCCTTTGAATTATACCAAATTCAAAATCTTTTGTCTTATTTTGTTATGTTTTCTTTTTGTAGGGTTGCTACCAGAAGCTGTCTGACTTTCTTAAAGGCAACGTGAATTCCATCATTGGTGTTGGTATTGGATTTGCAATATTTCAGGTAACTTTTCAATTCTGATTTTTATTTATTTTGCTCGATCACTTTATTATCATTAGACCTTTTATCAAACTTGAGCTCAATTAATTTTTCAATCAATCAATCAATCAATCAATCAATCAATTTTGAATCAATCGAATCAATTTTGAATTTTGATTGAATTTTGAATTAACTGATTGTTTGGGCTCAATTTGATGCAATTTGAAGAAGTTTCGAATGTACACAATAGCGCTCTATCCAGGCTCTGTTGTAGAATAGCTATTAGGTCTATTCTTGAAAACCCCTTAATGTCGAACCCCCTGTTTATTAAAATTTGGGAAATTTTCCATCAACGCGGTATATTCCAGACCCCCGTCTATTCTGGATTCGAGATTATCTAATGCCCTTAGGATCGTCAAAGACTTGTAACTAAAACTCAATCAGCCTTGGTGGAAATTTCCTGGCCGCCGTCTGTAGCGTAATCGTCTATAAGTGTGGTGAAACGTTACTTTTTACTGGAGAAGATAAACTAATTGATCAGCTGAACTTTATCTTATCTGATGGAAATTGATCGTACTGTCGTCTATATTTGGCTATTTTATTAAGTAGCTGTCTCTGGAAATGCTGGAATTTGTTTTTGATTATCTACAGTTCCGTGACCTTGTTTTACTTGAAATCAATTCAAATCCATATTTAATTCACTTGGGAGACGAAAAGAGTGAAGTAGCTTGTCTTGGTAATTGTAAACTGACGCTGGATACCCTGGATAGTTAGAACTTTGAAAAATTCATACTCCACTGTTTTGACTGATGAGGGACTTTAAGCAACCAGGGCGGCTGCAACGACGCTCCAAACAAGTAGTCAAAATTCAAAATAACAGATACTTACAAAACTTGTTCTGGAATATCTGTTCTGGTAACTGTCAAATATAATTTGAAATCTTAAAAAATTGCCAAAATCTGAGGACATGTATTGGATACCATCTGAAAGTACAATCTTTCTTCTGTCTAATGATATGCAGTTTGCATACATTAATGAACTTATTTATCATCAAATTGATACTTTCTGAAGTATGACTATTTTCAAATGAGGCATGCCGCAAAAGCAAAATCAATCACCTTTTCTGGCCAAAAATTATGAAAAAACTTTTTCAAAACATTTAAGGCCAAGAAGCGTTTGAGGTGATGCCTTGAGGAAGGAAAAAGACAATTTTATCTAGACTTATGCCTTTTCGTCCCTTGTTTCCCTGCGTTCTTTGATTTGCTGATATCACTTGGTCAACAAGGGACTCGTGATATTACGCTTACATAATGGGCCCACTTTTTCAAAATGGCCTAAACAGGTGGGAGTTTTCGTACACTCAACAAAATCGCTTCAAAATCTCGTTTAAAGAGTTCGAACATTGAAAAGGAAACTTTTAATACAAAGAATTACGTTGTCTTGACCTACAAATCGCAAAATGCATACCTTTCAGGCAGTAATCTTCCTCTGTAGAAGCCAAATGGATCCATCGAAACTGCTAGAACTCCAGGCTTCATCAACCGCTCTTTAAGAGCAACAACAACAACATTCTGAATAGCGGCCCCTGATTCGTTAAAAACTGCTAGCGATTCGATTGGTGAATACGGAACCACCCTACCCGGGCCTAAAGTGGGCCCACTTTTAAGAGTAATGTTATTAGTCCCTCTTGACCAAGGAACGCAGGGAAACAAGGGACGAAAAGGCATCAGTCTAAATTTCATCCTCATGAGATGTATTTGTAGATAATGATAAAATATGCTCTCACAAAGGTGGATTATCGTCTATGCAAATGCTCTATCACTTTCTTGCATCTAAAATAGGCCATACTTGCCCAAGCGTCAATTATGCAATGAAAAATTCAATAAATCCACCAAACCTGGATCTCATTGGAAAGAAGATAGATTGTACCTACAGATGGCGTGTCTGATATTTATTCAGATTGTTTTATTTCCTGAACTAACTCGAATAAAAGTGGGTTGCGTTTTTTTCTGAAACACCCTGCATAATGGCATTATTTTCTCCGCATTCTGACTTACCAATATTTTCATCGCTGTTTCTTCCTCAGGTTATTGGCATGATTGGAACCTGTTACTTAATCTTCATGTTTGGCAAGCTCGGATACCTTCGAATTCCTGAACCACAACGGTTGTGAAATCCATAGATCTTGTTGCACTTCAAGAAAGCAGGTCATTTTCACAGGGCTACAAGGAGCCGCATGCACAAGGTACATTTGAAAGATACACTATTTATTGGGAGTTTTGAGGAACAGTACAGTTAAGAACGCGCCGATGAGGAACTAAATTCTCAGAGACAACTGGCTGATATCTTTGAAGTTTCTTGCAAACTGCTGACAAAATTTTGAGAAAAAAGCTTGAAAAAATATTCATTGAAAACAGTAGATTCATTTCTGATAAAGCAGCTACTGAATCTATCCTTCCCATTTCAACGTTTGTAGTCCCAGCTCATGAGAATTTGCACAAATGTTAAGATGCCAAACAGTCTCATTTTGATTTAGTCTCGTATTGGCAGTTCTCACTGTATTTTAAATCTAATACAGAATTTGTATTTAATTTTTCAAAATTAATTCGGAACTTTTCAGTTTAGTATAGAGTTAGAGAGCGCTTTAAATTTTGGCCAAGCAGCGTTTGAATTCAAGACAGTCTTGAAAGAACTGTCTCTGGCCATGATATCCAAACAGAGCGTTGTTAGGGGCCGCACACAAATCGATTCTTTCACGCGAAACGTCCCACGGGCGTTTGGGGGAAGTGGTAAAAGGACTGGACGTTTTCCAAATTTTTGTTTGATCGAACTCTCTTCCGAGAAGTTCCTGCAAGTAACTTTATTCTACAGCTTTAGTTTGTTGTACATAACGGTAGTGCGATAGAATTCCGACAGCAGTGAAACCATTTTCCGTTGTCCGTATACTTTTACTGCTGTTGAGATTCTCATGGAAAGCATGTCGCTGTCGACTTTCATAATCACTTAGGTCCATTTGATGTGCAGCAAACAACGGTGTAAAATTTCCTCGTGATCGGAAAAATTACATCGATTTTAGATGGGACCTTTTTAGGGGAAGGGGTTGTTTTGAAAACATCCAGTGGACTTGCATGAAAAAATCGATTTGTGTGCGACCCCTAAAGGATTGATGCAAGGTTACAAGCTAATGTTACAAAGAGCAAAGGAATCTAAGAATACCCCCATTCAAAGCGAAGTTGCACACGTACCTTGAACAGTGTATAGACAAAGAAATAATGCTGTGTCTTGGTTTTTTCTGTCTTCTGTTCCCAGACAAGATTTTTTACCATTGCACACTCCCTTAAACGCATGATTTACAGCTCAAAATACCACCTAATGTAAATGGGAAAGTTTGAGTTTAATATTTAATTCTGAGTTTTCTATTAATAGATGAGCTTTTTGGCGATTTACAAAGTGCTTTTTGTTTTGCCCATTGACTTAATGTAAATACGAAAGTTTGAGTTTAGTATTTAATTCTGATTTTTACTATTAATAGATGAGCTTTTTTGACGATTTACAAAGTTCTTTTTGTTTTGCCCATTGACTCATTAAAATTAATCTTCAGACTAATATTCTGCGCGCGACGCAGGAAGAAGTTTATATTTTGGAACACATACTTGTCTGCTTTTTTCAGTCATTGTTTCACTTTATTTATGTTTTGAACGATATCTACCTGTTTCTTAGCTCATTTAGGCGTGTAGAAACAAAGTTGTTTTGAAGATTCGACTTTGTACATTGGCGGTAGGAGATTGTTGTGTTGTGCCTTAGCCTCCACCAAGATCAAGTAATCGCTTCAATACTGTGCATCTTTTTTCTTTCTGTTTGTTGTCCTCATGTTCGTGAAATGTTCGACTACATCAGATCATGGGTCGCAGGAAACGAAATGATTATTAACAATGTAAACGCAAAGATACCTGTGTCTTCATCGTGGCTTCTTCTGCCTTTCTTGGCTTTCCTTTGCTTCCCTGCATCATCTCAACCCATTGATTCAAGTTTGTACTGGCCAAATTCAGTTTCTGTGCAAAAGCGAGGCTGCCCTCGTTTGCGGTTTTGTGATTCAGTGGAAAACCGCAAACGAGGGCAGCCTCACTTTTGCACAGAAACTCAATTAGGCCAGTACAAACTTGAATCAATGGGTTGAGCAGGGAAGCAAAGGAAAGCCAAGAAAGGCAGAAGAAGCCACGATAGTGACACAGGTATGTTTGCGTTTACATTGTTAACAATTACTTCGTTTCCTGCGATCCATGATCAGTTCAGTGCACTCAATGCTTTTTTGCGCATGCACAATCAATAAGGCGCATGCGCGAAATCAATGCAGTATGACAAAATAAATGGTGTGCACTGATCTGATGCAGTCGAACGTGTCATGAATATAAGACCAAAGATAACAGATGATTCTTTATGATAACTTGGTGGAAGGCAACTCGGCAGTTTCCTACCGCCCATGCTCGAAATGTTGCAGTAAACTAAATCTTTGTACAAACTGGAATCTGTAAATGAAGTTATGCTCCAACTCCAACTATGCGTGCTGTAAGCAGGCATGAGAGCCCAAGTTTAACGTCGTTCTCGAAGGACAGTGAGATGAGTCGCATGGTCAGGCATCTGGAACGCCATCTGTCCGGATTTCAACCCCATGCGATAAAGTTTAGCTTCAGTTAGCTAGTGGAAACTTTATGAGCCGTTCGGCTACTCACCCAACGGCTGCAAATGCCGCTGTTTGTTGGAGCAGCAGCTTACGGGAAAAGACACGGTCATTGCAATGGGACAATCTCTTTTGTATCCGTCTCCGGGCAGGATACGTTTCGATGCACAACCTTTTTCTATAACATTGGCTCAGTGCTCTCTCTAGGCTTATAGTTATCAAGACTCAATGCTTTTTGTGGACCTTTTTCGACGTACAATTACTGAATTCAAGCGATTTATTGTCCAGAAACTCACACACTTTTTTGGAACATGACAGAGAGCTACAGCGTATTTCCAGATTGTCTCAAGAAAATAACCACACAAACTTGTTTGAAACCAGTTACGTACTCGCCGTGAGCTCTTTTCACTGTTTCATTGCATCAAGAAATATCAAGTTGCCGTCTCTAATTTCATGGTTTATTTTTGGATCAGACTAAGCCTGATTACATCGTAAATTGAGATGTGCCATAGCTCAGGATTCCTAGCCCAGCTAGTCGCGGTTCGAAACAATTCTATTTTTAACAAAAATAGAGCTCTCTACAAGCATTAACGTGACTAAACCCTATGTAGGAGCTTGTCTGAAAGGAAAAGCGAACCTACTTTGCAGGGCCTTATTTCTTCACATTTGGACTTAGTTGACGAAATAGTCCTAGCGCAATTCTTCAACTGGAGTTTAAATCGAGGCAAAGTTTGCAGATAATTCCTTGTGAAGCTTGTTTTAAAGATCTGCCAAAGTGCAGTTTCTTTGTGGACGGGAAAACCACCCCAAAAGGCAAGTGTTTTGGGATTTTGGGATTTTGGGATTTTAAATTCCTTCTCAGATTTTTCAAAGATTTTGAGAATTTTCTGGCATTTCCGAGTTTCGTTTATGATTTTTCAGACCTTCAAGATTCTTAGTAATTTTTTCGAGACTTTGAATATTTTCATATCAAGTTTTTTCGAGAATTGAAAGACTTTCAAGATTTTGTGAGATTGTCGAAATTTTGCAAGATTTTTCAAGATATCGCAAGATTTGACGATTTTAGCCATTTATAAGGTTTTCAAAGAACGCAAGAAGAAGTTATACAGAAAAAAAGTTTTCATGAAATAAGTCATCAAACATAATCATTTAATACTCTCATACTATTCTCATACAGTTATATTTAACATTCACGTTCATGTTTTACTTCGATGACCTTGTTTTTCAAGCACGCCTCCAATTTCAGAAGGCAGAGATTAACATACGTCTTTCCATCTGTGCCACAAACTGGCCAGTATATGAATGGGCATGCTCTGTTGCACTTACGTGGTTCAGAGTCAGCAACTGCTACAATTTAAAGAGAGCGGTTTATTCATGGTAAGGCATACATTTCTAAATTCTGTCACTCTTTACTGTTCGCAAGAGTCAGTCCAATGTTGGGAAATTTTTGGGACATCTAATACAGACACTCAAGTTCTCATTAACCGGACACTATTTTCGCAAGAACGTCCATCAAAAAGACGCCAACAGAATTCGTTTGTTGGAAGAATTAAATCACAAAGCGAATCAACTTCAAAAAACTTTTCTGGGTCTTCAGAGAGTTTGCGTAAGTTCTATGGACAGCCTGAAAAGCGTGCCTTTGCAGGCCAGCCTCCAGAAATAGGACGTCGAGAAGTGAAGCAAAAAAAAATACGTGAGCATCCTCGTAAGTGATAGAAATGCCCAGATGCAAATCATTCTTAAAGAATTTGTCTATCAGCTTTCTAGAAGAAAGAACATTGGAAAATTGGGATCCTCCGAATACTTGCAATCAATCATCCGCGTATCCGAATACGTCTGCGTCTTGTTCCTAAAGAGCAAAGAGCATTTGGATAGCAATGCTTCTTAGGCCAGTTGTTTATATGAGGAACAACACCTTGCCTTTCAGGCCCGTTTCTGACAGGCGACATCGTACCTTCCCAATGACGAATACAACAGCACTGGCATAATGAGATCCCACGTCACCAGAGGTGGCCTCTCACCTGGGCGAGGTGAAATTTCCATACAAACGAGACACCGCCGGTACGGTGAGGTGAACTGCATTATTCCTTGATTCATATTGGTTAATTCGTTCAGATTTCACGAACGAGAGACGTTATTCCTTCTCGCCACTTAGCTCGGAGGCTGACAAATTTGATGGATAATTTCATGCAAACAGTGGATGAAATTTACCTCGCCTGTCAGCCCTGGGTCTGGCAGGTGAAGTGTCTTTCCTTATTTAAACCGGGTCTTAATGCACAGAGCCCCCACAGAGCTCAAAATCAGACTTTATCAATATTGTCTTTAACTTGCTTGAGAAAAGCTGTTTTATTGATAGAGATGATGAGATATCTGTTGTAAATAGGAAGATACAAATATTAAAAAAATGAACAAAGTAAATCGTTTTGTTCTTTTCAAGGTGCGAAAAGGAACCTGGGGCCCTTGGTTCAAAATTACTCACCATCTTCATCAGCATTTTTCTCGTCACTTTTGGGTTTTTGCATCTTTTTGCAAGAACCATGATGCTTCATCTTGAGACCGTTTTCTTGTACACATGCCTCCATTTTCAGAAGACAAAGATTGCTGTATGTTTTTCCATCTGTACCACAAACTGGCCAGTATATAAATGGGCAAACTGCCTCACATTTACGTGCTTCAGACTCAGCTTTGGCTGCAAAAAATAGACATACACTGCGTGTCCTCAAAGAAGGTAAACGAATTTGGTTTGATGCAGCGATGTGAATTGGTTATATAGGAACTAAGAATTTGTGTCAGTACTGAAAGTTTCTTAAAATTATCAAATTTTTAGTACTCAGAGTTGCTCACGAGTTTCTTAAGGTTTCTTAAGGTAGTCTTCGTTGACTTTGTTTTTTGTAGAGTATACCGTATATGAGCTTGCACATATTGAAGAATTATAACAAACTTGACATCGAAACTTCAAGTCTTAAATGCGCGCAAAGTTGCGTCATGTTTGCAGTTGTGTTGGGGTTTTGGTAGCCAGCGGCACATCTAATAGGACGCGACAATAAATAGAGTTATTTTTTTGGTCCAGGACCTTGCCCCTGAAAACTCATTTCAATGAACATCTTTATTTCAGAAAACAGCCACCCTTATTGTGCTTTCAACGTAAACATAAAAGTTTCTTGTAAAATCAATGCCTTTTTTGGTTTGACTTACCTCCTGATGCAAGTATGAAAGCCAGAAAGGCAACAGCAAAAACATAGACCTTCATTTTTGTCGATTTCGTGTCGTTTGTTATTCTTTGAGAAAACCAGCTTGTGCTAAGTACCCTTTTGCTTGTGAATGATGTCTTCGGCTGACTCAATGCAATTTTTCCTGATCAGGATTTGCGCTTTTTATATTCTGTCACCACGAGCTAAGGTCAACGTTTATTTGGCTATCGGATGTAAAAATATTCCTAAGTAAACCATGCTGTCTGTATCGTGTCATTTTACTGCGTCAAAGACCTACTGTTTTCGTCTCGTTTTTTTTACGTACGACTAATTCCCGGAAACATTTTGATGTCTAGACACGCGCCAAATCTCTTCCAGGCGATTTCAAGTTTACTCAGTGTCAATATACGTGCAATTTTATGTTATCAGTGCGAAGGATTACCCCTGCGAACCTGCCAGAAAGTTCTCTTCGCCGCACAGCAAACATAAAACGGACCTTGATCAAGTCTAGATGCTGCCCAAGGACGGGCATGTCACACTGGGAATAATTGTCCTACCTTTGTCCGAAAACTGGTAGTTCAAGGAACTCTTTGCACCACCTTTGTCCCAAAACTGATCGTTTTTATGGCAAATGTCCGCAGTTATTCTTCTTCAATTTGGCGGACAATTGTGATATGATGTAGCTATCACAGAATCTTTTTGGAAGATTTCTACTAACTACCTACTAACCAGTTCGAAAGTAAGTGGAATTTTAGCCATGAAAGTACAAGTGTCCCAAAACCGGTTGCGGGATAAAGGTCCATGTGTTTCAGTAGAGGGGGCAGTTTCATTTAGTCTGCTGTGCGGACTCAAGGGCTCGTCGCTGCGGGGGGCAGTTTGGGTTAGTTTGGGAGGCAGAATGTTATTGCTGCTCTGCTATTCAGAATCTGATCTTTTAGCCTGAACACTCGTTTTTGCAACGACGTAACAAAGAAACAAATGAACAAATGAATTTGGCTTGATTTGGCATGGTAACTGGTACGGTAAAAAAAGTGGGCCTATTTCAGTTGCCAAAAGATAACATTTTTCTAAATATTCTACTGCCTTCTTCAGAGCCATTTTTTGCCTGGAAATAAAAACATTGTATGTCAATTAAACGAAGATTTTAAGGGTGTTTGTGCTTTAGTGTCATTTTACTAGCTATGAAATGTTGAGATTTTGCTCAATTTAGACATTCATTACCCCCACCCTACCCTAACTTCTGGAATTTGATATAAGTTGGGGGGACTCAGTGGAGGATGATTATTCTAAATTTTGGCTCAGAATGGAGGGGATTATCAGATAGGGAGCCAGGAAGAGCTTCAGGCGTGCTCGAAATAACTTACCTTCATCTTTATCATTTTCCTCGTCACCTTTGAGTTTTCGTATCTCTAAATTCTTTTTGCAAGAACCATCATGCTTCATCTTGAGACGATTACTTTTCAAACATGCTTCCACTTTCAGAAGACAAAGGTTGTCGTATGTTTTCTCATCTGTACCACAAACTGGCCTGTATATAAATGGGCATCCCGTCACACATTTTCCTGCTTCAGGCTCGACTGTAGCTGCGAGATAAACATACGACGTCTAAAAAACTCCACCCAGCTATTGAACAGATATGATTTGCACCATCAGAAAGCAGAATCTATCGTCTTTGATATGCGGTTTGGATGCAGCAATTGAATTATTGATCACATAATTGATATTTGGTGGGTTTCAAGAAATACTGAAGACTCTTCTTGGAGTCAAATACAAGTTGCCACGACCACCCTGCCTAATACCTAGTTTGGTGCTATAAGTATTGAATGTAAAAATTTTGTGAAAGCAGATTGTAGAAATTTTGTTCCGAATATGTGACAGGTTCGTACGCACAAGAGAAAGTAGTCTAAGCTCGAACATTTCAGATACTCTTAAAACCTTTAGATCTTTGAGAATAGGAAGAATAATCAAATATTTTAAATCAGATTTTATCAAGGCATTGCCTCTACCTAGAGTTACACATTTTGCTAGAAACTATTTGTAAGAACTCTAGTAGCCGCTTCCAGAATCTCTACTAGAAGCTCGCCCTCATCTAAGTGCCCGATGAGAGGTCAAATGTTCACCAGGGCTCTGTTGACCGAAAGATATGATCGAATTTTACCAGGGAGCTCCAATTATGCAGCGAGGATGGCATGAATATTTGGCGGGGAACCGTTTCTTCTTGGAAATATTTTCTCAAAATTCTCCCCGAGGTTGGCCAATTTGCAGCCGAGGTTTCACTTGTGAAACGTTTGTACTGGGGGGATTCAAACCTGATTCAAACCTGATTCAAACCTGATTCAAACCTGCTTCAAACCTGATTCAAACCTGATTCAAACCTGATTCAAACCTTTTCCGGCGACTGATTTTTTGCTCTAATTTTTGCACCTGCAAATCGACCGGGTAGGATGAACCGGTGCACTTAGGCGGGGCGTAGAAGCGATCAGAGGCCATTTCGAGGTTGAGAAACTCTGAAGGTTTGGTTGTCAGTTTTCAATGATCTTTGGGAAACTATGCAAGAAACTGTCGCTTTTAGAATTGGGCCTGAAGTTATAAACCGTAATATGAAGTTCAGAGCCGAACTTCTTATTAGTGAGTGTAGCTAAATAGACCTTTTTGGGGCAATTTTTCAGTCAGAGGCAAGAGGCTAGCAATCTCGTCCCAAAAGTGGGTTCGTTGCTCTACCTCTTCTCTTTGATACGATACTCCATTCTGCGATTTGACTGCCATTTGAAAATATTAGAAAACCTGAGTTGTATTTTGAAAGATTCCTAACTAGTAGTCGAATAACAACAGTTTAATGTTGTTACTAGGCAACAAGAATCGCATTGCTACTTTGTCGTTTAGAATCGAGGTCGCATAATTAGCGTTGCCAAGCAAACTGCAAATTCATAATGGCTGCTAATGCACCCATTTTCTTGGCATAATTGATCGAAGTGTACGAGGGTGTTCATTCGAATTCGTGATCTGTGTATGACGCAAGAACATCCTGGGGACGAGGTTGAGAGGCTTGATCGTAAACAAGAGCTATCGAAACATCGCTGACTGTTGAGAAATTTCGAGCATTGCTGTTAGTAACATATGCTAGAGGCATGTGCCTTTGAATCACAAGCCATCCTTAAAAAGTAGCAGTGGGCTGCCTTCTCTAAAATCATAGTTGAATCGTTCTTTCTTCGAAAATGACGATTAATCGCTAGTGATGCAGTACAGCAAACCAGTGTAAACATGCTTGATTTCGTCTCGTCTTAGACTTGGTGAATAAAGCTTCTTGATCATAGTTCCGTACTATTTTGCTCGTCTGGGAGTCAAGTTTCTTACAAAGTAAGAATACAAGTTTCTTATAAATTAAGTACGTTTTCTGCTTTGACTTACCTCCAGGTGCAAGGATGGAAGCCAGAAGGGCTACAGCAAAAGCGTAAACCTTCATTTTTGTCGATTTCGTCCCGTTTGTTATTCTTTGAGAAATCCAACTAGAGCTGAGTACCTCCTTTGCTTGTGAATGATGTCTTCGGCTGAATCGATGCAAGTTTTCCTGCTGATCAGGGAAACTTATATTTCCTTTTTATATTCTATCACCACGAGCTAAGGCCTACCTTTATTTGGCTATCATAAATAAAGGTAGGGTGTGAGAGCATTCCCAAGAAAACCACGTTGTCTGTATACTGTCATTTTATTGCCTCAGAGACCTGTTGTATCGTGTCATTTTATTGCTTCAGGGACGTGCTGTTTTCATTTTGTTTGTTTACGTGGAAGACTGATTCCCGAAAATGTATGGTTGGCTAAAAGTGCGTCTATTTCTAGGTGATTTCTGGTTGATTTTTTAATTTTTGTTAGGCTCTGGTACCCAGGGTATCAAGCTTAGTAATTGTCAAGAAAAAAAGTAATTTCATGTCATTTCATGTTACTACCGCGGAAGATTACACTCTTTGATTAAACCCGGCCAACTTTACACAGTTTTTGCTTGTGACTTAGGCCCCGTTTGCACGATACCGTTTTCATTTCATATCGGATTGGGTAAGGCAATCCGATATGAAAATTTCTCCTGTTTATACGATGCCGTTTTCATTTCATATCGGATTGGTTTCATGCCACTTTCAGAGCGTTTTCATTTGAAAGCGCGAAAACGGTATGAAGCATATCGGATTGGTGCGTTCTCGTGTAAACAGGAGGCCAATCCGATATGGAATGAAAACGGTATCGTGTAAACAGAAGGCCAATCCGATATGAAACCAATCCGATATGAAATGAAAACGGTATCGTGTAAACGGGGCCTTAATTCCATTATGAGAAAACAGGGGTTCAAAACGACCATCCCAGTCTACCCCAAAAGGCAAACATATCCTAACATCTTCAGTCTTGGCTCAAAATGTGCGTTTTAAAAATACAACCATTTTTAGCGGAAAAGGCAAGCCCATGTCCTTGCTCCTTGGCCTAAACATATGCATTTTCATTGGTGCTATAGACCTTTACTTGTCTGCAAAGAATCAAAATCAAAGGACATGTTGCTACATTTTGTAGAATTTTCGAATCTACACAATAGTGACAAAAGCTCTAACGCAACTCGATCAAGCCTCGTGTCTTAAAATGTATAAAACTAACGCTCAAGTCAGGCTCTTTCGCAGAATAGCTAAAAGGTCTGTTGACACCAGTCTCTTAGTGAAAGAAGACTATTTATTGTCACTTGAATTTCCATTAGTTGTGTCCTATTTCCCATAACAGCCAAAGAACTGGACCTGTTTCCAGCTGGATAAACAATTACGAGGATAAATAGATAAACGGAGATGCTCTCTTTGGCAATGCTTTACGCAGCTGTCATATGACTTAATAGCAGATTCGTTTAGGAACAGATCTCTTTTATCTTCAAGCCAAAACTCTTTTTCCAATTCCTGATGAAAGCAAACACCAGCTACATTTTTTGGAATGGAATCTTTGACAATCAGCCAGTTTCAGCATACAACGCAAGCCTATACCTTACTTATTGTGAAAAATCAGATTTTCAAAAATCAATCGATTTAGCTCCGAAAGTAAGCCTATCGCCTTACCACTTGACAAGAAGTGAACTTTTTGAATATTAGTCAATTTTCCCCAAAAAGATCTGCGTTTTCCCTAGCTTTTTGGTGAATGTAAGCCTTTAGTAGATATTAGCCAAAATAGCATAACTAGCCTATCGGCTTACTTTTTGGTGAAAATAAGCTTTTTGATAGTTAGTCGATGTTGGCAAAAATGGTAAGCCTATGGTAAGCCTTACTTTTTGGTGAAAATTAAGCTTATTGATAGTTAGTCGATTTTGACCAACAGGTAAGCCAATAGCCTTACTTTTTGGTGAAAAATAAGCTCTTTCTTACTTCGTCGATTTTGGCAAAAATGGTAAGCCTATAGCTTGACCTTTGGGTAGAAAATAAGCTCTTCGCTACTTAGTCGATTTTGGTAAAAATGGTAAGCATATAGCCTTACTTTTTGATGAGAAATAAGCTTTTTGATAGTTAGTCGATTTTGGCAAAAATAGTAAGCCTTTAGCCTTACTTTTTGGTCAAAAATAAGCTTTTTGATAGTTAGTCGATTTTGGCAAAAATGGTAAGCCCATAGCCTTACTTTTTGAAAGAAAATAAGCTTTTTGATAGTTAGACGATTTTGGGAAAAATGGTAAGCCTATCGCCTTACTTTTTGGTGAAAAATAAGCTTTTTGATACTTAGTCGATCTTGGCAAAAATGGTAAGCCTATAGCCTTACTTTTGGGTAGAAAATAAGCTCTTTGCTACTTAGTCGATTTTGGCAAAACTGGTAAGCCTATAGCCTTACTTTTGGGTAGAAAAATAAGCTAATTGATAGTTAGTCGATTTTGGCAAAAATGGTAAGCCTATAGCCTTACTTTTTGGTGAAAAATAAGCTTATTGATAGTTTGTCGATTTTGACAAACAGGTAAGCCTATAGCCTTACTTTTTGGTGAAAAATAAGCTCTTTCTTACTTCGTCGATTTTGGTAAAAATGGTAAGCATATAGCCTTACTTTTTGATGAGAAATAAGCTTTTTGATAGTTAGTCGATTTTGGCAAAAATAGTAAGCCTATAGCCTTACTTTTTGGTGAAAAATAAGCTTTTGGATAGTTAGTCGATTTTGGCAAAAATTGTAAGCCCATAGCCTTACTTTTTGAAAGAAAATAAGCTTTTTGATATTTAGTCGATTTTGGGAAAAATGGTAAGCCTATCGCCTTACTTTTTGGTGAAAAATAAGTTTTCTGATACTTAGCCGATCTTAGCAAAAATGGTGAGCCTATAGCCTTACTTTTGGGTAGAAAATAAGCTCTTTGCTACTTAGTCGATTTTGGCAAAAATGGTAAGCCTATAGCCTTACTTCTGGGTAGAAAAATAAGCTAATTGATAGTTAGTCGATTTTGGCACAAATGGTAACACTATAGCCTGACGTTTGGGTAGAAAATAAGCTTTTTGATAGTTAGTCGATTTTGGCAAAAATGGTAAGCCTATAGCCTTACTTTTTTAAAGAATATAGCTTTTTGATAGTTAGTCGATTTTGACAAACAGGTAAGCCTATAGCCTTACTTTTTGGTGAAAAATAAGCTCTTTCTTACTTCGTCGATTTTGGTAAAAATGGTAAGCATATAGCCTTACTTTTTGATGAGAAATAAGCTTTTTGATAGTTAGACGATTTTGGCAAAAATAGTAAGCCTATAGCCTTACTTTTTGGTGAAAAATAAGCTTTTGGATAGTTAGTCGATTTTGGCAAAAATGGTAAGCCCATAGCCATACTTTTTGAAAGAAAATAAGCTTTTTGATATTTAGTCGATTTTGGGAAAAATGGTAAGCCTATCGCCTTACTTTTTGGTGAAAAATAAGTTTTCTGATACTTAGTCGATCTTAGCAAAAATGGTAAGCCTATAGCCTTACTTTTGGGTAGAAAATAAGCTCTTTGCTACTTAGTCGATTTTGGCAAAAATGGTAAGCCTATAGCCTTACTTCTGGGTAGAAAAATAAGCTAATTGATAGTTAGTCGATTTTGGCAAAAATGGTAAGCCTATAGCCTTACGTTTGGGTAGAAAATAAGCTTTTTGATAGTTAGTCGATTTTGGCAAAAATGGTAAGCCTATAGCCTTACCTTTTGGTGAAAAATACGCTTATTGATACTTGGCCGATTTTTGGAAAAATGGTAAGCCTTACTTTTGGGTAGAAAATAATCTCTTTGCAACTTAGTCGATTTTCGCAAAAATGGTAAGCCTATAGACTTACTTTTTGGTGAAAAATAAGATTTTTGATAGTTAGTCGATTTTGACAAAAATGGTAAGCCTATAGCCTTACTGTTGGGTAGAAAATAAGCTTTTTGATAGTTAGCCGATTTGGGCAAAAATGATAAGCCTATAGCCTTACTTTTTGGTGAAAAATAAGCTTATTGATAGTTAGTCGATTTTGTCAAAAATGGTAAGCCTATAGCCTTACTTTTGGGTAGAAAATAAGCTCTTTGCTACTTATTCGATGTTGGCAAAAATGGTAAGCCTATAGCCTTACTTTTTCGTGAAAAATAAGCTTTTTGATAGTTTGTCGATTTTGGCAAATATGGTAAGCCTATAGCTTTACTTTTGGGTAGAAAAAAGCTAACTTATAGTTAGTCGATTTTGGCAAAAATGGTAAGCCCATAGCCTTACTTTTTGAAAGAAAATAAGCTTTTTGATAGTTAGTCGATTTTGGGAAAAATGGAAAGCCTATCGCCTTACTTTTTGGTGAAAAGTAAGCTTTTTGATACTTAGTCGATCTTGGCAAAAATGGTAAGTCTATAGCCTTACTTTTGGGTAAAAAATAAGCTCATTGCTACTTAGTCGATTTTGGCAAAAATGGTAAGCCTATAGCCTTACTTCTGGGTAGAAAAATAAGCTAATTGATAGTTAGTCGATTTTGGAAAAATGGTAAGCCTATAGCCTTACTTTTTGGTGAAGAATAAGCTTATTGATACTTAGTCGATTTTAGCAAATATGGTAAGCCTAAAAATAAGCTTTTTGATAGTTAGTCAATTTTGGCAAATATGGTAAGCCTATAGCTTTACGTTTGGGTAGAAAATAAGCTTTTTGATAGTTAGCCGATTTTGACAAAAATGGTAAGCCTATAGCCTTACTTTTGGGTTGAAAATAAGCTTTTTGATAGTTAGTCGATTTTGGCAAAAATGGTAAGCCTATAGCCTTACTTTTGGTGAAAAATAAGCTTTTTGATACTTAGTCGATTTTGGCAAATATGGTAAGCCTATAGCCTTACTTTTGAGTAGAAAATAAGCTTTTTGATAGTTAGTCGATTTTGACAAACAGGTAAGCCTATAGCCTTACTTTTTGGTGAAAAATAAGCTCTTTCTTACTTCGTCGATTTTGGTAAAAATGGTAAGCATATAGCCTTACTTTTTGATGAGAAATAAGCTTTTTGATAGTTAGACGATTTTGGCAAAAATAGTAAGCCTATAGCCTTACTTTTTGGTGAAAAATAAGCTTTTGGATAGTTAGTCGATTTTGGCAAAAATGGTAAGCCCATAGCCATACTTTTTGAAAGAAAATAAGCTTTTTGATATTTAGTCGATTTTGGGAAAAATGGTAAGCCTATCGCCTTACTTTTTGGTGAAAAATAAGTTTTCTGATACTTAGTCGATCTTAGCAAAAATGGTAAGCCTATAGCCTTACTTTTGGGTAGAAAATAAGCTCTTTGCTACTTAGTCGATTTTGGCAAAAATGGTAAGCCTATAGCCTTACTTCTGGGTAGAAAAATAAGCTAATTGATAGTTAGTCGATTTTGGCAAAAATGGTAAGCCTATAGCCTTACGTTTGGGTAGAAAATAAGCTTTTTGATAGTTAGTCGATTTTGGCAAAAATGGTAAGCCTATAGCCTTACCTTTTGGTGAAAAATACGCTTATTGATACTTGGCCGATTTTTGGAAAAATGGTAAGCCTTACTTTTGGGTAGAAAATAATCTCTTTGCAACTTAGTCGATTTTCGCAAAAATGGTAAGCCTATAGACTTACTTTTTGGTGAAAAATAAGATTTTTGATAGTTAGTCGATTTTGACAAAAATGGTAAGCCTATAGCCTTACTGTTGGGTAGAAAATAAGCTTTTTGATAGTTAGCCGATTTGGGCAAAAATGATAAGCCTATAGCCTTACTTTTTGGTGAAAAATAAGCTTATTGATAGTTAGTCGATTTTGTCAAAAATGGTAAGCCTATAGCCTTACTTTTGGGTAGAAAATAAGCTCTTTGCTACTTATTCGATGTTGGCAAAAATGGTAAGCCTATAGCCTTACTTTTTCGTGAAAAATAAGCTTTTTGATAGTTTGTCGATTTTGGCAAATATGGTAAGCCTATAGCTTTACTTTTGGGTAGAAAAAAGCTAACTTATAGTTAGTCGATTTTGGCAAAAATGGTAAGCCCATAGCCTTACTTTTTGAAAGAAAATAAGCTTTTTGATAGTTAGTCGATTTTGGGAAAAATGGAAAGCCTATCGCCTTACTTTTTGGTGAAAAGTAAGCTTTTTGATACTTAGTCGATCTTGGCAAAAATGGTAAGTCTATAGCCTTACTTTTGGGTAAAAAATAAGCTCATTGCTACTTAGTCGATTTTGGCAAAAATGGTAAGCCTATAGCCTTACTTCTGGGTAGAAAAATAAGCTAATTGATAGTTAGTCGATTTTGGAAAAATGGTAAGCCTATAGCCTTACTTTTTGGTGAAGAATAAGCTTATTGATACTTAGTCGATTTTAGCAAATATGGTAAGCCTAAAAATAAGCTTTTTGATAGTTAGTCAATTTTGGCAAATATGGTAAGCCTATAGCTTTACGTTTGGGTAGAAAATAAGCTTTTTGATAGTTAGCCGATTTTGACAAAAATGGTAAGCCTATAGCCTTACTTTTGGGTTGAAAATAAGCTTTTTGATAGTTAGTCGATTTTGGCAAAAATGGTAAGCCTATAGCCTTACTTTTGGTGAAAAATAAGCTTTTTGATACTTAGTCGATTTTGGCAAATATGGTAAGCCTATAGCCTTACTTTTGAGTAGAAAATAAGCTTTTTGATAGTTAGTCGATTTTGACAAAAATGGTAAGCAAATAGCCTTACTTTTTGGTGAAAAATAAGCTTTTTGATACTTAGTCGATTTTGGAAAATATGGTAAGCCTATAGCCTTACTTTTGAGTAGAAAATAAGCTTTTTGATAGTTAGCCGATTTTGACAAAAATGGTAAGCTTATAGCCTTACTTTTTGGTGAAAAATGAGCTTTTTGATATTTAGTCGATTTTGGCAGAAATGGTAAGCCTATAGCCTTACTTTTGGTGAAAAATAAGCTTTTTGATACTTAGTCGATTTTGGCAAATATGGTAAGCCTTTAGCCTTACTTTTGAGTAGAAAATAAGCTTTTTGATAGTTAGTCGATTTTGACAAAAATGGTAAGCCTATAGCCTTACTTTTTGGTGAAAAATAAGCTTTTTGATACTTAGTCGATTTTGGCAAATATGGTAAGCCTATAGCCTTACTTTTGAGTAGAAAATAAGCTTTTTGATAGTTAGCCGATTTTCACAAAAATGGTAAGCCTATAGCCTTACTTTTTGGTGAAAAATAAGCTTTTTGATACATAGTCGATTTTGGCAAAAAAGGTAAGCCTATAGCCTTATTTTTGGGTAGAAAACGAGCTTTATGATACTTAGTCGATTTTGGCAAAAATGGTAAGCCTATAGCCTTACTTTTTGGTGAAAAATGAGCTTTTTGATACTTTGTCGATTTTGGCAAAAAAGGTAAGTCTATAGCCTTACTTTTGGGTAGGAAATAAGCTTTTTGATAGTTAGCCGATTTTGTCAAAAATGGTAAGCCTATAGCCTTACTTTTGGGTGAAAAATAAGCTTATTGATAGTTAGTCGATTTTGACAAACAGGTAAGCCTATAGCCTTACTTTTTGGTGAAAAATAAGCTCTTTCTTACTTCGTCGATTTTGGTAAATATGGTAAGCATATAGCCTTACTTTTTTATGAGAAATAAGCTTTTTGATAGTTAGTCGATTTTGGCAAAAATAGTAAGCCTATAGCCTTACTTTTTCGTGAAAAATAAGCTTTTTGATAGTTTGTCGATTTTGGCAAATATGGTAAGCCTATAGCTTTACTTTTGGGTAGAAAAAAAGCTAACTTATAGTTAGTCGATTTTGGGAAAAATGGAAAGCCTATCGCCTTACTTTTTGGTGAAAAATAAGCTTTTTGATACTTAGTCGATCTTGGCAAAAATGGTAAGTCTATAGCCTTACTTTTGGGTAGAAAATAAGCTCATTGCTACTTAGTCGATTTTGGCAAAAATGGTAAGCCTATAGCCTTATTTCTGGGTAGAAAAATAAGCTAATTGATAGTTAGTCGATTTTGGAAAAATGGTAAGCCTATAGCCTTACTTTTTGGTGAAGAATAAGCTTATTGATATTTAATCGATTTTTGCAAAAAATGGTAAGCCTATAGGCTTACTTTTGGGTAGAAAATAAGCTCTCTGCAACTTAAGTCGATTTTGGCAAAAATGGTAAGCCTATAGCCTTACTTTTGAGTAGAAAATAAGCTTTTTGATAGTTAGTCGATTTTGACCAAAATGGTAAGCCTCTAGCCTTACTTTTTGGTGAAAAATAAGCTTTTTGATACTTAGTCGATTTTGGCAAATATGGTAAGCCTAAAAATAAGCTTTTTGATAGTTAGTCAATTTTGGCAAAAAAGGTAAGTCTATAGCCTTACTTTTGGGTAGGAAATAAGCTTTTTGATAGCTAGCCGATTTTGGCAAAAATGGTAAGCCTAAAGCCTTACTTTTGGGTGAAAAATAAGCTTATTGATAGTTAGTCGATTTTGACAAACAGGTAAGCCTATAGCCTTACTTTTTGGTGAAAAATAAGCTCTTTCTTACTTCGTCGATTTTGGTAAAAATGGTAAGCATATAGCCTTACTTTTTTATGAGAAATAAGCTTTTTGATAGTTAGTCGATTTTGGCAAAAATAGTAAGCCTATAGCCTTACTTTTTGGTGAAAAATAAGCTTTTGGATAGTTAGTTGATTTTGGCAAAAATGGTAAGCCTATAGCCTTACTTTTTGGTGAAAAATAAGCTCTTTCTTACTTCGTCGATTTTGGTAAAAATGGTAAGCATATAGCCTTACTTTTTGATGAGAAATAAGCTTTTTGATACTTAGTTGATCTTAGCAAAAATGGTGAGCCTATAGCCTTACTTTTGGGTAGAAAATAAGCTTTTGGATAGTTAGTCGATTTTGGCAAAAATGGTAAGCCCATAGCCATACTTTTTGAAAGAAAATAAGCATTTTGATATTTAGTCGATTTTGGGAAAAATGGTAAGCCTATCGCCTTACTTTTTGGTGAAAAATAAGTTTTCTGATACTTAGTCGATCTTAGCAAAAATGCTAAGCCTATAGCCTTACTTTTGGGTAGAAAATAAGCTCTTTGCTACTTAGTCGATTTTGGCAAAAATGGTAAGCCTATAGCCTTACTTCTGGGTAGAAAAATAAGCTAATTGATAGTTAGTCGATTTTGGCAAAAATGGTAAGCCTATAGCCTTACGTTTGGGTAGAAATAAGCTTTTTGATAGTTAGTCGATTTTGGCAAAAATGGTAAGCCTATAGCCTTACTTTTGGGTAGAAAATAAGCTAATTGATAGTTAGTCGATTTTAGCAAAAATGGTAAGCCTATAGCCTTACCTTTTGGTGAAAAATACGCTTATTGATAGTTGGCCGATTTTTGGAAAAATGGTAAGCCTATAGCCTTACTTCTGGGTAGAAAATAATCTCTTTGCAACTTAGTCGATTTTCGCAAAAATGGTAAGCCTATAGACTTACTTTTTGGTGAAAAATAAGCTTTTTGATAGTTAGTCGATTTTGACAAAAATGGTAAGCCTATAGCCTTACTGTTGGGTAGAAAATAAGCTTTTTGATAGTTAGCCGATTTGGGCAAAAATGATAAGCCTATAGCCTTACTTTTTGGTGAAAAATAAGCTTATTGATAGTTAGTCGATTTTGTCAAAAATGGTAAGCCTATAGCCTTACTTTTGGGTAGAAAATAAGCTCTTTGCTACTTATTCGATTTTGGCAAAAGTGGTAAGCCTATAGCCTTACTTTTTCGTGAAAAATAAGCTTTTTGATAGTTTGTCGATTTTGGCAAATTTGGTAAGCCTATAGCTTTACTTTTGGGTAGAAAAAAAGCTAACTTATAGTTAGTCGATTTTGGCAAAAATGGTAAGCCCATAGCCTTACTTTTTGAAAGAAAATAATCTTTTTGATAGTTAGTCGATTTTGGGAAAAATGGAAAGCCTATCGCCTTACTTTTTGGTGAAAAATAAGCTTTTTGATACTTAGTCGATCTTGGCAAAAATGGTAAGTCTATAGCCTTACTTTTGGGTAGAAAATAAGCTCATTGCAACTTAGTCGATTTTGGCAAAAATGGTAAGCCTATAGACTTATTTCTGGGTAGAAAAATAAGCTAATTGATAGTTAGTCGATTTTGGAAAAATGGTAAGCCTATAGCCTTACTTTTTGGTGAAGAATAAGCTTATTGATAGTTAATCGATTTTTGCAAAAAATGGTAAGCCTATAGGCTTACTTTTGGGTAGAAAATAAGCTCTCTGCAACTTAAGTCGATTTTGGCAAAAATGGTAAGCCTATAGCCTTACTTTTGAGTAGAAAATAAGCTTTTTGATAGTTAGTCGATTTTGACCAAAATGGTAAGCCTCTAGCCTTACTTTTTGGTGAAAAATAAGCTTTTTGATACTTAGTCGATTTTGGCAAATATGGTAAGCCTAAAAATAAGCTTTTTGATAGTTAGTCAATTTTGGCAAATATGGTAAGCCTATAGCCTTACTTTTGGGTAGAAAATAAGCTTTTTGATAGTTAGTCAATTTTGGCAATTTTGGTAAGCCTATTGCTTTACGTTTGGGTAGAAAATAAGCTTTTTGATAGTAAGTCGATTTTTGCAAAAATGGTAACCCTATAGCCTTACTTTTGGGTGAAAAATAAGCTTATTGATAGTTAGTCGATGTTGGCAAAATTGGTAAGCCTATAGCCTTACTTTTTGGTAGAAAATAATCTCTTTGCAACTTATTTGATTTTCACAAAAATGGTAAGCCTATAGCCTTACCTTTTGGTGAAAAATAAGCTTTTTGATACTTAGTCGATTTTGGCAAAAATGGTAAGCCTATAGCCTTACTTTTGGGTAGGAAATAAGCTTTTTGATAGTTAGCCGATTTTGGCAAAAATGGTAAGCCTATAGCCTTACTTTTGGGTGAAAAATATGCTTATTGATAGTTAGTCGATGTTGGCAAAATTGGTAAGCCTATAGCCTTACTTTTGGGTAGAAAATAAGCTCTTTGCTACTTTATCGATTTTGGCAAAAATGCTAAGCCTAAAGCCTTACTTTTTGGTGAAAAATAAGCTTTTTGATAGTTAGTCGAATTTGGCAAAAATGGTAAGCCTATAGCCTTACTTTTTGGTGAAAAATGAGCTTTTTGATATTTAGTCGATTTTGGCAGAAATGGTAAGCCTATAGCCTTATTTTTGGGTAGAAAATGAGCTTTATGATACTTAGTCGATTTTGGCAAAAATGGTAAGCCTATAGCCTTACTTTTTGGTGAAAAATGAGCTTTTTGATACTTAGTCTATTTTGGCAAAAATGGTAAGCCTATAGCCTTACTTTTGGGAGAAAATAAGCTCTTTGCAACTTATTTGATTTTGGCAAAAAAGGTAAGCCTATAGCCTTATTTTTGGGTAGGAAATAAGCTTTTTGATAGTTAGCCGATTTTGGCAAAAATGGTAAGCCTATAGCCTTACTTTTGGGTAGAAACTAAGCTAATTGATAGTTAGTCGATTTTGGCAAAAATGGTAAGTCTATAGCCTTACTTTTTGGTGAAAAATGAGCTTTTTGATACTTAGTCTATTTTGGCAAAAATGGTAAGCCTATAGCCTTACTTTTGGGAGAAAATAAGCTCTTTGCTAGTTAGTCGATTTTGGCAAAAATGGTCAGCCCATAGTCTTACTTCTGGGTAGAAAAATAAGCTAATTGATAGTTAGTCGATTTTGGCAAAAATGGTAAGCGTATAGCCTTACTTTTTGGTGAAAAATAAGCTTATTGATAGTTGGTCGATTTTTGCAAAAATGGTAAGCCTATAGCCTTACTTTTGGGTAGAAAATAAGCTTTTTGATAGTTAGTCGATTTTGACAAGTATGTTAAGCCTATAGCCTTACTATTGGGTAGAAAATAAGCTTATTGATAGTTAGCCGATTTTGGCAAAAATGGTAAGCCAATAGCCTTACTTTTTGGTGCAAAATAAGCTTTTTGATAGTAAGTCGATTTTGGCAAAAATGGTAAGCCTATAGCCTTACTTTTGGGTAGAAAATAAGCTCTTTGCTACTTAGTCAATTTTGGCAAAAATGGTAAGCCTATAGCCTTACTTTTTGGTGAAAAATATGCTTATTGATATTTGGTCGATTTTGGCAAAAATGGTAAGCCTTTATCCTTACTTTTTGGTAGAAAATAAGCTTTTTTATAGTTAGTCGATTTTGGCAAATGCGGTAAGCCTGTAACCTTACTTTTGGGTAGAAAATAAGCTTTTTGATAGTAAGTCGATTTTGGCAAAAATGGTAAGCCTATAGCCTTACTTTTAGGTGATAAATAAGCTTATTGATAGTTGGTCGATGTTGGCAAAATTGGTAAGCCTATAGCGTTACTTTTTGGTAGAAAAAAAGCTCTTTGCAACTTAGTCGATTTTCGCCAAAATGGTAAGCCTATAGCCTTACTTTTTGGTAGACAATAAGCTTTTTGATAGTTAGTCGATTTTGGCAAATATGGTAAGCCTATAGCCTTACTTTGGGTAGAAAATAAGCTTTTTGATAGTTAGTCGATTTTGACAAGAATGGTAAGCCTATAGCCTTACTTTTGGGTAGAAAATAAGCTGATTGATAGTTAGCCGATTTTGGCAAAAATGGTAAGCCTATAGCCTTACTTTTTGGTGCAAAATAAGCTTTGTGATAGTAAGTCGATTTTGGCAAAAATTGTAAGCATATAGCCTTACTTGTGGGTGAAAAATAAGCTTATTGATAGTTAGTCGATTTGGCAAATTTGGTAAGCCTATAACCTTACTTTTGGGTAGAAAATAAGCTCTTTGCTACTTAGTTGATTTTGGCCAAAATGGTAAGCCAATAGCCTTTCTTTTGGGTAGAAAAATAAGCTTATTGATAGTTAGTCGATTTTGGCAAAAATGGTAAGCCTATGAACTTACTTTTGGGTAGAAAAATACGCTAATTGACAGCTAGTCGATTTTGGCAAAAATTGTAAGCCTATGGCCTTAATTTTTGGTGAAAAATAAGCTTATTGATATTTAGTCGATTTTTGCAAAAATGGTAAGCCTATAGCCTTACTTTTTGGTGAAAAATAAGCTTTTGGATAGTTAGTCGATTTTGGCAAAAATGGTAAGCCAATAGCCCTTCTTTTGGGTAGAAAAATAAGCTTATTAATAGTTAGTCGATTTTGGCAAAAATGGTAAGCCTAAAAACTTACTTTTGGGTAGAAAAATACGCTAATTGATAGTTAGTCGATTTTGGCAAAAATGGTAAGCTTATGGCCTTAATTTTTGGTCAAAAATAAGCTTATTGATATTTAGTCGATTTTTGCAAAAATGGTAAGCCTATAGGCTTACTTTTGGGTAGAAAATAAGCTCTTTGCTACTTAGTCGTTTTTGGCAAAAATGGTAAGCCTATAGCCTTACTTTTGGGTAGAAAAATAAGATAATTGATAGTTAGTCGATTTTGTCGAAAATGGTAAGCCTACAGCCTTACTTTTGGGTAAAAAATAAGGTCATTGATAGTTACTCGATTTTGGCAAAATTGGTAAGCCTATAGCCTTACTTTTGGGTAGAAAAATAAGCTAATTGATAGTTAGTTGATTTTGGCAAATATGGTAAGCCCATAGCCTTACTTTTGGGTAGAAAATAAGCTTTGTGATAGTAAGTCGATTTTGGCAAAAATGGTAAGCCTATAGCCTTACTTTTGGGTAGAAAATAAGCTCTTTGCTACTTAGTCGATTTTGGTAAAAATGGTAAGCCTATAGCCTTACTTTTTGGTGAAAAATAAGCTTTTTGATAGTTAGTCGATTTTGGCAAAAATGATAAGCCCATAGCCTTACTTTTTGGAAGAAAATAAGCTTTTTGATAGTTAGTCGATTTTGACAAGAATGGTAAGCCTATAGCCTTACTTTTTGGTGCAAAATAAGCTCTTTGCTACTTATTCGATTTTGGCAAAAATTGTAAGCATATAGCCTTACTTTTGGGTGAAAAATAAGCTTATTGATAGTTAGTCGATTTTGACAAAATTGGTAAGCCTATAGCCTTACTTTTGGGTAGAAAATAAGCTCTTTCCTACTTAGTCGATTTTGGCCAAAATGGTAAGCTTATAGGCTTACTTTTGGGTAGAAAATAAGCTCTTTGCTACTTAGTCGATTTTGGCAAAAATAGTAAGCCTATAGCCTTACTTTTTGGTGAAAAATAAGCTTTTTGATAGTTAGTCGATTTTGCCAAAAATGATAAGCCCATAGCCTTACTTTTTGGAAGAAAATAAGCTTTTTGATAGTTGGTCGATTTTGGAAAATATGGTAAGCCTATAGCCTTACTTTTGGTTAGAAAATAAGCTTATTGATAGTTATTAGATTTTGGCAATAATTGTAAGCCCATAGCCTTACTTTTGGGTGAAAAATAAGCTTTTTGCTAGTTACTCGATGTTGGCAAAAATTGTTAGCCTATAGCCTTACTTTTTCGTGAAAAATGAGCTTTTACTCCGTAAATCGTGGATTAACTCCCCTGCGGCCCCCCAAACCCCTAAAGTCCAAACCGCAGATAGACTCAGAAACACCAGATATACTTTTTTGGCAGCTCTTGGGGTCGTATCAGGCATAAAATGTACTAAGCTATCGTTTGTAACTGTGATCCCCTGGGTCAGCATGAGAGGTACGTTTTGTCCTGCCATGAAGTACCCGAGGTATCGATGACCCCAACTTTTAATGCTAAATTCAGTTTTGGTCTCCCATTGCAGGTACTTGAGAGGCCAGCTGCAGGGGTTGCCTGCCCTCAGGTCCTCTGTAGTCCTGCACAGAAGGCTCTAAGACATGTCCCTATATAAAAAACTGCTTTAACGGTGGCGACTCCTCGAGAGCCACGAAAAACTACGGAAAATACAGAAACTGGCTTAAATTAGGTGATGAGATTCTCAGGCCTACATATTTCTAAACTACCTTTCGCCACCAGATTTGGTGGCCTAACCGCCCGGGTAGGCTAGGATAGAGACAGAACTGTTACCTGAAATTGGTGAAGCTGATTGTGGGGCCATGAAGAGTAACGGGGTAGGGAGTCGGGGCTTAATGTTTGTAGCAATAGCCAATACGACCCGTGCGGGCTTAGAGGGTAGATAGGGACCCGCTGTGGCGAGAAACCAACCCTAATAAAAGGGGTGGGCGGGAGGGAAGAACTTGTACGGCTGACTCCGAGCAGGAATGTGAACAAGTGAATAGCGTGACGCATGAGCGAGATCCCTGGACCTACATATGGCTGCTTTATTCAGACATAAGGGAGGGGGACTGGGCCTGGTACACTTGCTGCAGTGGGGCCTGGGGCGTTAATCTTTCATTTACTCCGTAAATCGTGGATTAACTCCCCTGCGGCCCCCCAAACCCCTAAAGTCCAAACCGCAGATAGACTCAGAAACACCAGATATACTTTTTTGGCAGCTCTTGGGGTCGTATCAGGCATAAAATGTACTAAGCTATCGTTTGTAACTGTGATCCCCTGGGTCAGCATGAGAGGTACGTTTTGTCCTGCCATGAAGTACCCGAGGTATCGATGACCCCAACTTTTAATGCTAAATTCAGTTTTGGTCTCCCATTGCAGGTACTTGAGAGGCCAGCTGCAGGGGTTGCCTGCCCTCAGGTCCTCTGTAGTCCTGCACAGAAGGCTCTAAGACATGTCCCTATATAAAAAACTGCTTTAACGGTGGCGACTCCTCGAGAGCCACGAAAAACTACGGAAAATACAGAAACTGGCTTAAATTAGGTGATGAGATTCTCAGGCCTACATATTTCTAAACTACCTTTCGCCACCAGATTTGGTGGCCTAACCGCCAAGATACGCCAAGATACGCCCCGGAGCTGGCTAACCCTGTGTTAAAAGGGAGGTGGGCCCTATGTGACTTACGAACCTAACGATGAGCTAGAATATAAGGAACATTATCTATGATGTTTGTAGGGTTACGGATATAACGTTCGTAGCAGTTGCTTGACCAACGGCCAAGAGTTTTAATCAGCCAGTCTGGTAAGTCTGCTGCTGCTGCGGATGTTGCACCACCAATCCTGAAGCTGTGGGACGAATATCGATCGACATCAGGAAAACTTGGGCCTAATAGGCTCTGTAATGACTTCGTCACTCTTTGACGAGTGAGATACGTTGAGTCACTGAAGGCAAACAACGGGGCAGTTGGGCAAGAGCAAAACGTCATGTATTTATTGAGTGCTCGGAATGCACAGACAGATGACTGGGATGCTGCGAGGCGAACTTCGTGACCATTCCGGAAAGGATCGGCTTTTGAAACCTTAATTTGTATCTTTGCCACGTTTTCACTTAGGATAACGTCCCTTAGGAGTAGTGTTGAATTCGGGTTATAAGTGGATTTGCTTTCACAACAAAATTCAGAGGAACGCAATAGGCCAAAAAAGGCTGTTGTGAACGCAGCCCAGAGCATGAGTTTGTCTTGCACGCAAAGAGGTGTTTTTCTCAAATTCAACTTCAAGATTTTCATGATGTTTAACGTTATTGGCAGGCGGCTGGGCCTTAGTGATATGCCTTTGACGCGTTTAATCCCACGCAGTAGCATCTGCAAATTTTGCATGGGTTCGAAGTTTGAGTAGAAACCTAGTTCTATGTTTCGAAAGCGGACAGCAGCTAAGTATGTCCGGATTGTAGAGTAACTCAAAGTCCGGGCCAGGTAGGTGGTAAACAGGCACAAATTGTGTTGTGACAGAGGATAAGGTCGAATTTGCAAACCAGAACAGAATGAACTGAAGCTAGACTGACCTTGGGCATATACTCTTCTCGACGAATTGGCAATAGACATAAATTGAAGGAAGCGACTGTCTTGTTCTAAACTTTCCAGAGTTCGTCTGGGACTTCTGCTGGGTGGGATTTCGCCGAGGGCGCCAGTGTGAAAAATTTTCTTATCTGGGAACGAGAAAGGCAGTCTGCTAAGACATTGTTTACTCCTGGTATGTGTTTTATGTTAACAGTGAATTCATGTTGTGCTGCTATGTAGAAAAGTTTTCTCAAAACAGCCATAATTTCTGGCGATTTGCATGACTGGGCGGACCAAATGTTCACGACAGCCAGGTTATCACAGTGAAAAAGTAAGCGTTTTCCGTGGAATTCTTTGCCCCACAAGTAACAACAAACGTAGACGGGAAAGATCTCTTTCCATTGGATAGATTTTTGTTTGTGTTCATTCGGCCATGTTTTAGATACCCATCGACCATTGTTATAGATCCCAAACCCTATTTCCCCTGAAGCGTCAGTATAAATATGTAACTGGTGGCAGGGGGTGGTTGATGAATCAAGAATTTTATACTTTCCGTTCCAGGTGGGTAGGAATTTCGCCCACCAAGAGATGTCCTTCTTTGCTTCAGAATTTAGGGAGATTCGATGGGACAATCTTTCGACAGTCGTTGATAAGTCTATGAGGCGTCTGATAAACATTCGACCGGATGGGATCACTTTAGAGGCGAACGAAAGTTTTCCAATCAATGAAAGCAGATCTCTTTTCGTACATTTTTTCAAATTCGACCATTTCTGTAGCATTGCCACGAGGGTGGATAGCTTGTCTTCTGGTAACCTCAGTGACATTGTTTGTGAGTCTATTTCTATCCCCAGGAATGTGAGCTTAGTTAGTGGGCCTACGATTTTTTCAGGAGCCAAGGGAACGCCCAAGTTGTTAAACAATGATATTGTCTTTTGCATTTCTTCATGACACTGGGGTGAAGACGGGGGTCCAGCCAAGAAAAAGTCGTCCAAATAATGAGTGCAGTTTACTATTTTGTGGTTGTTTTTCATGATCCAAAGAAGAGAGTCCGATAACTGTGTAAAGCGCTCCACAGAGGAGCGAAGGCCAAACGGTAGGCATAAGTCGACGAAATAGAGACCCATAAACGAGAAACCTAAATAATGCCAGTCCTCTTGTCTTACCGGACAGATACGAAATGCACTCTTTATGTCCAATTTGGCCATGAGTGCCCCCCTTCCCAGGCTGGACACGATGGAAACAGCTGAATCAAAATTGTTGAAAGCTACGGAAGCTTCGGAATCATTTATAAAGTCATTGATCGAAATGCCCTTTGGCGAGGACAGGTCAGTAATCATACGAAATTTATTGCTGTCTTTCTTGGGAACCACACCGATGGGTGACGTACGAAAGTTTGGCAATGGTGGGCTAGTAAAAGGGCCCGACATCCGTTTCTGCTTTAACTCCTCAGATATGCAATTGAAGATCGCTGTTGGATTTGAAGAGGCAGACTGCAAATTAGGTGCAATATTACAAAATTCCGGGCCTGAATAGCCAATTGAAAAACCGTGCTCGAAACTGATGATCAAATTGTCAACAAAGAATTGGTCAGGATAAGCAGTTAATTCCTTACGTAAAAGGTTTGCATTAACAGGAGTCTTTGAAAAGGCGGGTAATGGGTTGAAGTTATTGTTTAAGCCTTGGGCAATTTGTTGCTGGGTGAGGGCCGCGGCATCGATTGCAGATGTGGGGCCAGCGGCAGTTTTGGTCACGGCAATTGTTGGCGTTGAAATGCCGGCAAGGGGCTTGATAAAAGGGGTGTTTTGCACGAAAGGGCGGCTGGCCGTTGAAGGAATAGGCTTGGGTGGACATGCTTTGACCGGGGTGCGAAACATTATCCCGTGACTTGAGGGATGGGCAATCTGCAGCAAAATGGCCAGACATGTGACATCTGAAACATGCTAGGGGCTGGGAGGGTGGTGCACAACGCAAGAAACGGTTGAAAGCATATTCGTCGAGCCGCGACCAGGGCAGATACTGGTTCCTTGCCACATTCATTCGAAATGCTATGTCATATTTGTAGCAAGATTGGAACTGGTAATTGCGGCTTAGGGCGGAGAAGGATTCTTGGTATGCTAATAAGTCGGGGGCGAGGTGAGGATGAAAGTGCACCATGCCTCTTATGAAAACGTTCCAGGCTTCCAGCCAGGATATGAAGTTGGTGATTTTTTGGGCGGTGCGGCGAGTTTGCGTCAATGACACAGTTTCATCCCCAGTTGCCCCTGGTTGGACTTGAAGGCTGTAAGATTGGTTGGCAGTTGTGTCATATAAAGAGTTAGGTAGTAAAGTGTTTAAATCAATGTACTCTTTCGCTTTCATTGCTTTTATCAACTTTGGGGAGAGTGGGGGCAGAGAGCTAAGTGGTGAATGAAAAAGAGACTCAATGTTACCTTGATGTAATGTATTATGTGGGACTGCGGCGGCTGTTGTGGCGGCAGTGGCTGTTGGAGGCTCAAGGACGGCTGTTGGGGCAGGACGTGGCTGGGCAGTCGGCTGGGTGGCTGGCTGGACGGTTGGCTGGGGGGTTTCTGGGCCTTGTGGGTGGGAGATTGTGGATGTCGGCGAGAGCTGGAGAACACCAGGGTAAGGATCATTCCCTCCACGTGGCTGGTTAGCTTTTTCGGCTACTTCCTGCATCAACTTCTTCAAATCGTCGAGACTAAATGTAACCATTGAACTTCCTTGGTTCGGAGTTTGGGGCTGATTCGGTTGTAAACCCTCGCGTTCACCAGATGATGAAGGTCCCGCCACGGGATTTGCTTCAGGTTCATTCGATTCATTATCAGTTGCTACAACGTCAAAAAGGCTGTAAAGTCGCAAGGCGATCGTTTCTTTCTTTCCTGTCTGTTCGACGCCATACATTTGGGCCTTGGCTCTTAGCTCCGTCTTCGATAGGTTCTTCCAGCCTGCTAGCGTGCGACGAGCATCCCTGCGATCTCTTGGACGGGTGGCAGACGAACTCTTGTCGTGCGAAGCCATCATTATATAGCGAGTAAAGTAAATTTCCGATGAGGAAAGCAAATACGAGTAAGAACTTGTACGGCTGACTCCGAGCAGGAATGTGAACAAGTGAATAGCGTGACGCATGAGCGAGATCCCTGGACCTACATATGGCTGCTTTATTCAGACATAAGGGAGGGGGACTGGGCCTGGTACACTTGCTGCAGTGGGGCCTGGGGCGTTAATCTTTCATTTTGATACTTTCTCGATTTTGGCAAATATGGTAATCCTATAGCCTTACTTATTGGTGAAAAATAAGCTTTTTGATAGTTAGCCGATTTTGGCAAAAATAGTAAGCCTATAGCCTTACTTTTTGCTGAAAAATAAGCTTATAGATAGTAAGTCGATTTTGGCAAAAATGGTAAGCCTATAGCCTTTACTTTTGGGTAGAAAATAAGCTCTTTGCTGCTTAGTCGATTTTGGAAAATATGGTAAGCCTATAGCCTTACTTTTGGTTAGAAAATAAGCTTATTGATAGTTATTAGATTTTGGCAATAATTGTAAGCCCATAGCCTTACTTTTGGGTGAAAAATAAGCTTTTTGCTAGTTACTCGATGTTGGCAAAAATTGTTAGCCTATAGCCTTACTTTTTCGTGAAAAATGAGCTTTTTGATACTTTCTCGATTTTGGCAAATATGGTAATCCTATAGCCTTACTTATTGGTGAAAAATAAGCTTTTTGATAGTTAGCCGATTTTGGCAAAAATAGTAAGCCTATAGCCTTACTTTTTGCTGAAAAATAAGCTTATAGATAGTAAGTCGATTTTGGCAAAAATGGTAAGCCTATAGCCTTTACTTTTGGGTAGAAAATAAGCTCTTTGCTGCTTAGTCGATTTTGGCAAAAATGGTAAGCCTATAGCCTTACTTCTGGGTAAAAAAATAACCTAATTGACAGTTGGTCGATTTCGGCAAAAGTAGTAAGCCTATAGCCTTACTTTTTGGTGAAAAATAAGCTTATTGATAGTTGGTCGATTTTTGAAAAAATGGTAAGCCTATAGGCTTACTTTTGGGTAGAAAATAAGCTCTTTGCAATTCAGTCACTTTCGGCAAAAATGATAAGCCTACAGCCTTACTTTTTGGTGAAAAATAAGCTTTTTGATAGTAAGTCGATTTTGGCAAAAATGGTAAGCCCATAGCCTTACTTTTTGGTAGAAAATAAGCTTTTTGATAGTTAGTCAATTTTGACAAAAATGGTAAGCCTATAGCCTTACTTTTGGGTTGAAAATAAACTTTTTGATAGTTAGTCGATTTTGACAAAAATGGTAAGCCTATAGCCTTACTTTTGGGTAGAAAATAAGGTCTTTGCTACTTATTCGATTTTGGCAAAAATGGTAAGCCTATAGCCTTACTTTTTGGTGAAAAATAAGCTTATTGATAGTTAGTCGATTTTGGGGAAAATGGTAAGCCTATAGCCTTACTTTTGGGTAGAAAATAAGGTTATTGATAGTTAGTCGATTTGGGCAAAAAAGGTAAGCCTATAGCCTTTCTTTTTGGTAGAAAATAACTTTTTGAAAGTCAGTCGATTTTGGCAAAAATGGTAAGCCTATAGCCTTACTTTTGGGTAGAAAATAAGCTCTTTGCTTCTTATTCGATTTTAGCAAAAATGGTAAGCCTATAGCCTTACTTTTTGGTGAAAAATAAGCTTTTGGATAGTTAGTCGATTTTGGCAAAAATGGTAAGCCAGTAGCCTTTCTTTTGGGTAGAAAAATAAGCTTATTGATAGTTAGTCGATTTTGGCAAATATGGTAAGCCTATAGCCTTACTTTTGGGTGAAAAATAAGCTTTTTGCTAGTCAGTCGATGTTGGCAAAAATTGTAAGCCTATAGCCTTACTTTTGGTGAAAAATGAGCTTTTTGATAGTTACTCGATTTTGGCAAATATGGTAATCCTATAGCCTTACTTATTGGTGAAAAATAAGCTTTTTGATAGTTAGTCGATTTTGGGAAATATGGTAAGCCTATAGCCTTAGTTTTTGGTGAAAAATAAGCTTTTTGATAGTTAAAGTTAAAGAAGGCTAAAGGTTTTCTTGGGAATGATCAGTATTCCCTTCGGAATGGTCAGTATTCCCTTTTGAATCTCGTGGAGTTTTCCAATCTCCGAGTATGCATATACTCCCTTGGAAATATAGCCTTACTTTTACTTTGATAGCTCACAGTATTCCTTGGGAAATCGTTTATGGTTCTTTGATTTTCAATTTGTGGAGAAAATCTAGTATTGTATAAACATTTAATGGTCTCTGCTAGAAATAGAACCGATTTTACTGAAAAATGTAATGCAATAGCCAAATAAACTCTTTCAAAAATCAGCCGACTTAAGAAACAAAAGGTAAGCCTATAGCCTTATTCCTTGGTGAGAGATGAGCACTTTTAAAATCAGCCGATTTTAGGAAAGAGGTAAGCCCATAGCCTTGCCCCTCGGTGAGAGATGACACTTTAAAATTAGCCGATTTGAGGAAAAACGTGAGCCTATAGCGTGCTCTTTGGTGAAAATAAACGCTTTCAAAGTCATTTAAGTAAGCCAAATAAAGGAAAGCTAAAAGCTAAAAGATGAGAAGAAAAAAAGAATTCTTGTTTCAAAACTGGTCATGATAATACACCACTTTTTATCGCAATTCACATAATACTGGACACACTCTCTGCTCATAAAAACTAGGACGAGGATTTGAAATCAGGCGAAACAATTTGACATATACAGCGACATACCTAGTTGGCAGTAACAACTAACAATTTGATGTCTGCATGAAAAATTTGTTATTGTTCATTTGTGTAAGTTTCTATTCGAATGATTCCAAAAATGCCTTTACGATGGATTTGAGTTTTTCATCACTGGCTTCTGAAATGTGTCCCTCTGTTTTGATGGTTTGAAGTAATTCTGTTTGGCTTGATCGGATGTGTTTCACGAATGCACTTTCGAACGCTGTAATTTTGGCAGGGTCAAGTTTATCGAGGTATCCCCTCACACCGGCGTAGATGACAGTAACTTGTTCAGCAATGTCCATTGGCACTGTCAAAGAAAATGATGAGTTTTAACAAAATGAATATACTTAAACATAGTATCGAACTAAACAGGGCGTTTATGAGGCCTCAACGGCAACTATAAGGCCGTACTGTACAACATCGGTTTCAGTACATTCCTTGTTCTTTGTTTGTCTGTATTAGCTTTCTTTGAAGACTACAAATTCTTCCTTTTACGTCTTGGCAATCGAATTTCTCCTCTTCTATAACTCAAATCTAGGCCGCCGAAGTAGGATTTGGACTGTTAGTCTGAACTCAAGAAGGACTGAAGAACTCGTCTACCTGAGGTTAATCATGGGGGTAGCTTTCTCGTCTTATTATCAAAGAAGATTGTGGAGATCTAATTGAAGTGCCAACCTGGACCACTCTTCCCTGAATTTTTTGTAGTTGGGACAGAATTTTACCTGAAATCGCATTTTGTGATCGACCTTACACTCAAAATCCCCGCAAAAATAGACCTACCTGGTCTTCATGACTCTCAAACAGTAATCACTCAAATGTTGAGGCCTACTGTACAATAAAAGCCCAGACATTAAGAACCTACAGGCCTAATTTGACAAATTAGACTCCTTTTTTATAAGAACAAATCTATTGTCCTCACTGTTTAAGAACTTTAACTCTAACTGTTAAGAATTGGTAGGATCTTTAAAGTGGGTGTTAACTGTAAGGCAAGGATACTTGGAGTCTAAGCAAATGTTTTATAAGATTTCCCGCGGCTATTTACCCTAAGTAAATCGGTCAATTTGACATCATAGACTTCTGAAGGAAATTAACGGGAATCTCTTTTATATTCATAATCAAAAAGATCGTGGAAAACTTGCTGAAATGCGACCCGGATCCACTCTTCTTGCTAAACGATTTTTACATCCACAAAACAGTAAACCTGTTTGGCTTTCGTGCCTCTCAAAAATGTTTTTGCACGTAACAAATTAAAGATAGCGTACATACTATGCTGGCACATTTAGAGAGAAGGTGAAAAATGTGACGGATAGGCCTTACGATCACACGAAAACCGCACATTTTTTGCCGGCAGATTTTGAAAACTGTGAAAATTTAAAACGGAACGCTAAGCGGCAGAATTTGAAAGGGGTATCGTGTGAACGATAGCTCATATTTCGCTACCGTCACATTTGTCAACGTTTTCTAAATGTGCCGGCATCGTGCCCAAAGTTGTCGGAATATTTAAATTCGGAAAATTTCCTTGGGGCTACCAAACACTGTAAAATTTACTTTTCTTCACCTCTGAGAGTGACCACAACTTATTTCACAAGTACATTTAAGATAAAAGACTTACCATATTGTCCTTGTTTGAGCAACTCAGTTAGACGAACACCCCTGTTCAACAAAGCCTGGGTTGCTGCATCCAAATCTGAGCCAAACTGGGCAAAAGCAGCCACTTCACGATACTGAGCAAGTTCCAATTTCATTGAACCAGCAACCTATTTGAATTCACAAAGAAATTATGGTTCAGTCAAGTAGGACCACCGATCAACAGGAATACAGTTCTGTCTGAAGTCTCATTTGCTGTGCATGAATCGTTGGCACATAATCTTAATTGGGTAAAACGTGCAAAAGACGCATAACAGGTGAGCCGAAAAAAGTTCGCTCTGTCGAAAATTCAGGGCACCATGAGTTAAAAACCAAAGAATTTTTATGATTTCGTTTCAATAGCATAGAAAAAATAAGTAAATTTGACTTCACAAAGATCTTTAGATTGCAAAATGGCTGATAAAGGCCCAAACGATAAGGAATCTCGTCACACAGAGTAATACGCAATGGCATTACACCTCTCTCAGGGGTTGTAAGAAACAGGTTCTCAAAACAACTACTGAAGGTTTTCAATCCCATGGAAATGAATGTGCAGAAAATATCTCTTACCCGTGAAAATTTCTACTTTCATTTCTGTTCTGTGTGCGCAGTTTATTCAAGATTTGATCCAGGCCTTTTTCACGATTTTCACAAGGATTAATTTCCGTCAAGTCAAATCTACCTTATCTTTCCAGTGCTAACAAAAACACAAGAAAAATGATAAAAAATACTTCATTCTCTCGGCTATCAATCTTAAATCGATTCATTCAAGTCCACCTAGTGCTCTTGATGATATGAAGACTCAGAAGCGGGATTTAAACTGGTTTAGGCCCTGTTTATATGGGGGAAAACACCTCACCTGCCAGACCCGGGGCTGACATGCGAGGTAAATTTCAGCCACTGTTTATATATTAGATTTTTAGCCTCACCTGTCAGCCCCGGGGCTGAGAGGCGAGGTAGAGTAAAGTCTCTCTACCGTGAAATCAGAATGAATTGACCAATAAGAAGCAACGAATAGTTTCAATTTACCTCACCATACCGGTGGTGTTTCGTTCATATGGAAAAATTTCACCTCACCCAGGTGAGACTCCACCTCTAGTGAGGTGGGATTTCACTATACCGGTGGTGTTGCGTTCGTCATGTAAACGCGAAATGAAAATACAAAGGATTCTATTGGAAGGTGGAATCTCACCTCTCAGCCCCGGGTCTTGCAAGTGAAGTGTTTTTCCTCATATAAACAGGCCCTTAGATAAAGCTGGTTTAACTATGTCAGTGTGAATGGAGTATTAGTTATTGTAGTAGTACCGTAGAGTAATATAAGTAGCTTAATTAGCAAAATGTATCGTAGTTGTTAGTCTAGTTTCATGTCTTTATGTTATGGCCGTGGTGTTGTCATTTATTTTTGCTCCAATGTCATCGTCCTGTAGTGTTGCATAGTTATTTAAAGTATAGTAGAATGTAGCCTTGTAGTAATATTTTATATGGATAAAAAAAGAAGCGAGATCTGTCTTTGGCACACTTGGTACAGAATTTGGTCGCGTTGCACGGGTCTTCTCAGGCATCTGAGCAAGTTTGGCATCATTGTAATCAGCCAATACGACAGTAACGGAACATCACAGAAGACCGATTTTCGTGTGACTTCTTTCTTTAAACTGAATGATTTCAAAGCAGCTTTAGCTATGTCACTACTGATGAAATTTTCTGAAATCTTCAATGATTTTAGAATTAAGTATGTTTTTCCTCTTTCTCATGGATTACAGAAGAAATTTCAAAATAACTTAACCCCATCTGTAAATCCCTTTTGAAATCGCCCGAAGTGATGGCTTGTTTTTTACCCGAACCTCATCGAAAGTGAATTTTATCTGCAAGTCAACTATTCAGAGTTTGCAAATTGGAACTCAGTTATTAAGCAAACAAATTCGGCTGCTCAGTAAGGAACATTCGACACCGAAATATAAGTTAAAAAGAACCGATTTTGCTGAATATTTAGTCAAAAGTTCATTCTGCACTCCGATTTCAACATAAACTAACAGAAATTCTATCATCTACGTGCTGGCATTCTGAGTAGTCAATGGTTGTTTTTCCGCAACTTGCAGCTATCTAAAGGGTCTGTTTTATCCTGCATTCCTTGCACGTGTAGTCCTTGGTTGGCCTTTGTTGCCGCCATGAAAAGAACCCATGAAAATGGGAACAACAAAGAAAACCAAGAGACGAAACAGACCATTAAGAGATTTCACTGTAAGGACCAAAAGTTATAGGGGCTGGGTCACGTAATGCAAACAAACTCCTTTTGAAACGAAGTATTTTCATAGGCCATATCACAGAGATTTTCCACTACTTTTCTCAAAATGAAGGTGTTATTTTGAAGACAGAATCCTGAAATTCGTAGTGAATCAAACAAAACACTCATATGGTGCACGATTGCAGAGATATTGGTGGATTTTTAGAAGTGACCTTATTGTGGATTCACCCCATTAATTAAAATCCATGCAGAACACAATGGCCACATGTGTGGGCAACAATCTGGATTATGGAGATAACAGGTTTGTTTACGGTTACGTGACCCGGACCCTTTCACTGATCAATTCGAACCGTCACTTGGAGATACAGACTAGGCTTAAATAGAATTTTAAGAAAATTGCAAAGTTACCTGTTTCATAGACTTGGTCTGGGCGGCGGATCCTACCCTACTGACAGACAAACCGACGTTAATGGCAGGTCGGATACCTTTGTAAAACAATTCAGTTTCCAAGAAGATTTGACCATCTGTGATTGAGATGACATTAGTTGGAATGTAAGCAGACACATCACCGGCCTAGGAAATAAACAGATTCCTTCAAGCCTACAATGAAAATCTGTGTTTCTTTTTGACGTTTATGATCAAACTAGGAGTAAACAAAAATGAATTTGATTGGAAATCAGCAGTGCTCTTTGTATTTTGCTTCAAAACCACGCAGCCTTCAAAAGAGTCTAAATTTGCTTATTCTAAAGCCAATCAAACGACCAACTATGCTAGGGAAAATAATTTAGTCTTTGATTTGTCAACATGCCATAAGTCAAATTTCAAAATCGGCTACAAAATAAAATTTGATGATTCTTCAAACGGTTATACTTTTATCACCACGCTTGGAAATACCATTCTAAATTTCAATCCTGACAAACTCTCAACTTCAAAGTCTATTTCAAAGTTAATCCAAAGTTTTCCAAGGTACGTATATGGTTTGTTAAAGGCCCCACTTTTACTGACTTACCCGGTAGTGTTTGGAATTTAAAATGACAACCCATCATTCACATCTGTTATTAGCCTACGTGTAGACCCATCATCCTAATGGAGAAAGGGTCTGCGAAGTGATGAGCAAAAGCTTGCTACGACCATTCCATATTTCTAGAACTTAATTTATGCAGCCTTTGTTTAGACGCGTTTCATAGACGCATTTGAATAGCGGATTAAAATAATAAATTTGGCTGCCGTAGCAATTATCTCTTTATTTTGTAGGTCCTTTATTCTTTACAATACTGGGTCTACTCCTACGCTAACCTGTTATGTGAAAGATTTCATAACAACGAACCTGTGTTTCAATAACTGGCAAAGCTGTAAGGGATCCACCACCAAATTTATCACTCATCTTGGCAGCTCTTTCAAGAAGACGGGAATGAAGGTAAAAGACATCTCCTGGGTAGGCTTCACGACCTGGTGGACGACGCAGCAACAGGGACATTTGTCTGTAAGCAACAGCCTATATGGAAAAACAAAACAAACAATAAACCAAGAGAGTCTTCTTCTGAGTATCAGAAGTCTCCTGAAAACGGTAGACTTGGAAGTGAAAAAAACCAGTAACTAAGAGAATGAAAATTCTGGAAACGGTAGAGTTGGCAGATTTCGCAGAAAAAGAATTCCGAATTGTACGAATTGAGGCCATTGCAAAGCATCAGAATTCATCCTGATTTTGTCACGCAAATCCCAAGAGAAACGAATTCTATTTTGTTCTAGTTCATTCTATTTCGGAATGTTTTTAAAAAGTCTACCAGCTCCATGAGGTGAAGGTCTCTGAGGCCCCCGAAGTATGCCGTTTTCAGAAGAGCCAAGAGAATGGGTCACAAATCTCTCTGACAAGTGAATGACGAAAAGAACGGGTTTTCAAAGAAAATAGGTTCGAGCTCTCCAATCTCTACCGATTTCAGAAGTGGCCAAAAGAATACGTCAATAATCTCTCAGACGTCTACCGAAAAGGGAGTGACCAAAAGAATGGGCTTTCGTAAAAATGATCCGAAGTCTGCAAAGTCTACCGCTTTTGGTAGAGTGGTACCAAAAGGATGGGATTTCAGGTTCTACCAACTCTACCATTCCAGAAGATCCCCAAAAGAATAGGCCTTTCACGTTAATGATATCTTAAGCATGAAAACAGCTCAAAGACAACTCTTATAACACAGTACTTTGTAGTTCTGATCACATGCAGCTTTCAGTCTAATGTCAGTAAAAATTAGCAGGACGAACTTTGAGGAAGAACATCAGGAGTAATTTTACCAAGAAATTCATTCCTTGCTTTCATACAGTAAATTCCTGCATATAAGAACCTACCAAAATAAGATCCTAGAGGCTGTCTTTCCTACATTATGTACCTTGCAATTAAGAACCTGTTTCAGTTTTATGAAACATATGTTCTTATTACTGGGGTTGCAAAGTTTATCTTTGATTGCTGTTATTGAAGTCATTGTGGTCCCAGTTGGCTTTGAAAGTTTTATTCTCCTCCCCAATTACTTATTAAGTATGCTTCCAAAGCAAATAATAGGGCAGAACATCTCTGTGAGACTCTGATGGGCATCACAAGACACACCCTTCAAATAAGAACCTCTATAACTTGAAATTAGTCTTGAAACCTTTGAAATAAGAACCAATTTAAGCCTGGCTCTCGAAAAGTAACTTCTTGTATGCCGGGATTTACTGTACTGCTTCTTTTCATTTAAATCTCATTTTATAACGGGAATACTTAATTTTTCAAGAATAAAGCAAATATTTGTATGCAAATTTTGGCTGTCTGGGTTTGTAAATACTATGACAAAGATTTCGAAACATTTGCACACAGAACAGCTTGATCTTCAAAAGATTTAAAATACAAAGACACAAATGCAATTGAGTCCCTAAAAGTAAACTTTTTCAGGCATTTTGACTTACCTGTTTTGACAAATCATCATAGATAATAAGAGCATGTTTGCCATTGTCTCTGAAATATTCACCCATGGCACAACCAGAATATGGTGCCAAATATTGCAGTGGGGCAGCGTCTGAAGCAGTGGCACTTACTACAACTGTGTACTTCATTGCATCTAAAACAAATTGAAATTTCTGCATCATTTAAAGCAGTTTACAGCACAACTGAATAGCAGGCAGTGATGTTGAATATATTAACTATTCATGAGGTGACCATGGCTGCTATGCTGATCATGGGCAATCTACTTTGTTTTGCAGAAGTAAAAATTTCCCATTTAACATTCAAGTTGTCAATGGACTGTTTTGTGTCTACTGCCAGGCAAAATCATTCAGATGCATTGCAGTTTACTTGGAAAGTCGTTCTGAAAAGTCTTGAGACCTAACTTTTGTGTCACAGCAAAATGATAGCACTCTATAGTACTTCAAAGCATCTAGCCTTACAAACTTGGGTTTCACTTGATTGAAAATAATAAGGCTACTTAACAGAATAGAATCGCCTTATGTTGGCTGGGCAACAAAGAAGCAATTGCGTCAGACCCTAATCTTGTTGTTTAGTATCCTAAAGCCAATACACCAATTTGTCAAGCATCACAATTCAGTGAGTGTAAATGGCAGAACCAGGGAACGAAAGATGCGTTACCAATACAATGCAAAACACTCACTTCTTACTATTATTGCTGGTTCTCTGGATAAATTTAGTGTTGATTGTGTCAAGAGGCTTTCTTCTATTTACTGTCGGAATCACACTTAAGTCTCAAGTGGATTAAAACAGACTTTAATGGCTTACATAAAATGATATTAGTTAGTTTAACATATGGCTGTAAAGGACACTGTTCTTAAATACTTTTACTGACAGCACATCTTGGATGACATTTAAAAGGGGGAAATCATAAATTACTGGAAAATGACTGTCCTAGCAAGAATTCCTGCTTCTGGCTTAACTGGTCTGTTTAATCATTTCCACAATTGCACACAAAGACAAGTTTTACCCTCATTGATGCAGTGCAGATCATATCTACTGCATGAAAAGGAATTACATTAATATATTCTGACCTACCTGCATCAGTTAGACGCTTAACAAGTTGTGCTACTGTACTCCTCTTTTGGCCAATAGCAACATAAATACAGTACAGCTTTAGTTCTACAACGGAAAGAAAATTAATGAGATCACAGGAATGAAGAGGCTATTGAAACAAACAGGGCAGCTGGTGATCAGATGCCTCAAATCTGGTAGAGCAAAATGGTCTTTTGCACAGCATTCTACAATTATAAATTAATAGTTATCTCAAGCTGCTAAGAAAAAAAGAGCTTTTCTGTTTCACTTGCTAAGTTTCTGTGATTTAAAGTCTTGTCACCCAAACTGATGGACACCACAACAGAAGCTTTAATATGTTGCAAATGCTACCATATGAATCAGAGATGTAAATTGTTATAGGGAATTGACATAGTTAATGAAAAGTTAACACACACTAAATAGTCACAGAGTTGGTTATATTTTCTTTCAGTAATTATAAACTAAACCCCACCGGTGAGACATCTACAATGAGAAGGAATATATAATGTTAGTTGTGGAATGTTCACAGATTCCCCTCTCTTCTTTTTGACTAAACAATATAATGCTCCCGGTGGACAACTATGGAAAACAAAGTTACATGCCAATGGCCAACAAAACTTGTAGAATATACCGAACATAAAATAAAGTTGTTCTTGTAACACTTGTCAATATCTGCCTGAGGATTGAGTCTAATATGAATTCAAATGTCCGCTTTCCATCACATGTAGTAATTTTGCGTTTGAAGCTCCTCTTTTGGTCAAGCTGTCCGCAATCTGGAATTCTGCATTTATCCATTTCACATGTGCAACTTCACCTCTATCGATCATTTGTTTAATGCTTGCTATGTCGATCCGTAGGCGTTTTTCATCCACCAGTTTTGTTGAGTATATGTTTTCAAACAAAGATTTGTTGTCAATATAACAGCATATAGGAATTCTCTGCGCTCCTAATATCTCTGAAAGCACTGAGCCAATGTAAATAGCCATGTCCAACCCGTCAACAAGTGCCAAGGTCTCGGCAGCGATGGTACTTTTCACCACTCGTCTTACTTTTCTTGATGACCATGACAATGGGCAACATCTTCCATCTCCACCCACAAGGAAGACCACGTATCCTTCTGCACTGGACACGCCATCACTCAAATTGGCATATGATGCATCAGAATATAGTGCTATGTGTAAATCTTTTGGATCTCCAAGATTGGGAAACCTAATCTTGGGCAACTCTCCTTTAACTTTCTTTATAATCTTGTTGGCTTGGTTCAAATGAGAGACCTGTGCACCTTTCACTGATACACTCAAATCTAAGACCTCAAAGCTTATGTCTGGTCTGGACTGGCCAGAGATCCAGTTGAGTTGTCCAATAATCTCTCTTAAAGTTGTCTTTTCACTCTCGTTTAGATCATCATGACTTCTCATCTTTCGAATGGGGGACACTGGTATCATCTGCATGGCCAATGTGTATTCGTGTTGGTGTAAAAGAATGCCATCCTCAGCATGCTCTACATCCAGTCCAATATACTTGAATGCATTGTCAGCTTCCTTTCCACAAAGAAATGCTGTGCGAACCTTTTCAATAACTTCATCACAAAAACGCCTGGTTCCAGACCATATGAAGTCGTCTACATGCATGATGAATAGGCCTTGGAGTTTGCCATCAGCACGGTAGTAAAATAATCCTGGATCTATTGAGGACTGCAAGCAGCCATGGGACAACAGTTCCTTGCGAACACTGAAATACCAGTGCCTTGCTGCATCGTTTAAACCATAAACACACTTCTTTAACCTCCAAATCTTCTTTCCTGCTTTGGCTTCTACGGGAGGCTTTAATAATACTTCTCGTTGTATCTTCTCCCCTTGAAGAAACGCTGCTTTTATGTCTATTGTTTTCGCTTCCCAGCCCATTGTTGAAGTCATTGCCAAGAACACACGCAAGGATTCTTTGTTAGCTGTGGGAGAATCAGCTCTTTCTTCTGAATTTTCTTCAAACCCTCTTGCAACAAGCCTTGCCTTTATAATCTTCTGTCCATCTTTCATTTTTTCTGTAAGAACCCATCGAGTACTCATTGTTGATTGCCCTTCATTGGGAATCTCTTCATACACATTAAATGACTTCCAATTCGCTAACTCAGTCAGCTTGGCTCTCTCTACTTGTGCAAGGTGATGAGATTCTGGTGTTGAGCTCAATTCAACTTCTTCGAGCGATTTCCACTCTTGAACATCTTTGTCAAAAAAAATGCCCTTCTTCTGGCATTCACCTTTATCCTGCACATTGAGGTAAGCCCAGTTTTTTCCAGTGGCTTTGCCACCTCTGCTGAGGACTACACTCTCTATCCAAGAGTCAGATCCATTTAGGCGGTAAACAATTTTCTGATTATTCCTGGGTAACTCAATTTTCTTTTGCATGCTTGGCTGGGGTTGCTCAGTGTTTGTACTCTGAAGCGGTTGCAGTGCTAGATTTGGTGTGGACATCTGGTCAGATTCTGTTGTGGGTTCTTCATCTGGGCTGTTCTTGTCTGCACTTGATTGCTTTGTTTCTTGTGTAGGTTGATGGTGAGCTGGCATGCTTGCTGTCTGATTAGATCGTGGAATATCACTTAACTCACTATGGGCTTCATCAATGGTTGACTCCATACCATCACTTCCACCCAAGGCCGCTTCATCGCCTGCGTCTATCTTGTGTTTGTTAAATTCTTTCCCAACATGCACTAGACGATATGATGGTACACGGATGTATACATTCCCATGCCTCACAAATACAACTTTTCCATCTTGACCAATCACTCTTCCTGGACCTTGCCACCTCTTCTTACCATCCCTCTTGAAATAAACTTGATCTCCTTCGTTAAAATGACCTCCTGTAGCTCGTACTTGATGCCTTAAAGCCTTTCTGATTCTCTCTGATGTTTCGGCTTGGAGAAAGGCTCTTCTCCCAGAATGGAGCGCATTAAGGTGTCTGGCAAATATCTCACTTGTAGTCAATCCTTCAAGAGCAGGAGGCTTGTCTATCATCACTGAAGGAAGGTTGGGATTTGAACCAAATACAAGCTGATATGGACTATAGCCATAAACCATCTGTAGGGCATTTTTTGCATTCACTGCCCAAACCAGGGCCACTTTCAGTGGTGTCTCTGGGTTTTCATCTAGTATCTTTAGAACACAGTCATCAACGACTGCATGGTTTCGCTCACAAATGCCATTTTGCCATGGGCTGTAGGCAGCAGTATTCATTATCTCTACGTTCAAATTTGCACACATATCCTTGTATTCTTCATTCGCGAATTCTCCTCCGTTGTCTGCTAAGAACTTCTTTGGTGCACCAAGTCCATTTCCCACCCAAAGAAGCATCACTTCATTGATGATAGTTTCAGGATTTTTATCACGTATTATTGATGCTAGACTGAATCGCGTTGCCATATCTATGAGGTGGAGAATGTATGTGCCTTGCCGCCAGACCTTCAAATCCATTGCTACCACGTCATTGAATTCTGTTGCCATTGGTAGACTAACAACTGGTCTTGCAGGGGTTCTTTGAAACCTTTTACAAGTGTCACATCTTTCGGTCACTTGTGCTACGTGCTCTAAAATTGCATCATCTTTTACACCAGCATCCTTCAATAATGATTTCAGCCGGGTGGCTGAGGGGTGTCCAAACTGTTTGTGCAACTTTTCCACAATCTTAATGCCTTCTTCACTCGGACTATCTTCACTACTAATCAGGACATCAAAGGTAGGCCTAACAGGTATCTCTGGCTCATGAAGTGGCACACAGTAATGGCCAGATGATGTACACTGGAGCTGAACATCTCTGCCAAAGATAGATGCTTGATCTTTTGTTAGGTCAAGCTTCACTTGAGCCTTTTTCATAGAAGCTTTACTCAGTAACAGCGGGATATCACTTTCCACTACATCTGTTGTTATCTTACAATGCACACCAGCCAACACACAAGGCAACACCCATTTTCCTTTGGACTCTAACCGGGTTCCTCCTCCAAATTTGAAGACGGTCTGACTTTCAGAATGTTCCACTGTAGCTCTATCTTTTGGGCTAAGGGATTCAAGATAATCTTTGAGCCATTGCTGACCAGTCACAGTAGAACTACAAGCACTGTCTAGTATGGCTGAGAAAGAACATTCGTTTGCAAGGACTTTCATTTCCGATGCTTGGTTGCCTGTGAACAGTACTGCATTCTCTAACTGTTCCCTTTTTCCTAAATTCTCATATGAATCTGGGCAATCTTTAACAAGATGGCGGATTGATTGGCAGCTTCTGCATTTCAAGGGGTATCCATCTGTCCCGATGGGATTTGTTTTCTTTTCCCACATACTATGGGCTCCATGGGAGGGTCTGCCTCGCTGTGTGGTGGCAAAAGAGTTAAATCCACTGGTCTGTTGTGGGGAGCGGCCCTGCATATAATAGCGTTGCTGATTAGCACTTGGTCCTCGTCGATAGCCACCACGAAAACTTCTGTAGCCCCGACCATGTGCTAAAAGTGTGCTCTCTTCGTTGGGGTACAATCTTGATTCTTCATCTGCCATAAATGCAGGCTCTATCTTAATGCTCTTTCCTTTGTCTGTGCCAATTGCCAAAGACTGCTTTCCAAAGAACTTCTTCAAAGAACTACACATTTGTGTAAAAAGAGTATCTTCTTTGTCATAGTTGACACCGGTCAACACCAGCTGTCTATCTTTCTGATCTAGGCCAGCTCCTTCTAACAGCTTGAATGCTTGAACTGCCTGTGGAAGTGTCATCTTAAACTTTGCTGTTTTGTTATACAGCTTCTCAAATTCCACTATATATGTATCCATTGTCATAGTATCTTTACGCTGGAATCTCTCAAAATCACTGAATGCCTCATATGCTTCAGACAACTGATCTTTCTTGAATAACTTGTCCATAAACTCCATTAATTTCTTCACACCATCATCACCTTTCAATTCATCTAGACTCAAATCACTAAACACTTTATCCCGTATGTTACTGCTATCTTTTTCTGGTAAAGATAGAGCAACCGCTAAACCCTGCTTGTCCTTCTTTACGTCTGTTAACTCTGTCCATGCTTTCAATTCTTCTACCCATCTACTGTATGACTTGCTCTCTACATCAAATGCCGGTGGGGTTTTGTACGCTGACGCCATCTTCACTCTTGCTTCTTTCAACACACTATGAACTGTCCTTTTTTCTTTTATCTACTCCAACTACCCTCTGCTACCATGAAAAGTTAACACACACTAAATAGTCACAGAGTTGGTTATATTTTCTTTCAGTAATTATAAACTAAACCCCACCGGTGAGACATCTACAATGAGAAGGAATATATAATGTTAGTTGTGGAATGTTCACAGTTAAAAGCTGGCCCAGACCAAGTTAAAAATATGATCTTTTGATTTGATAATTTCAACAGGTGTAGCTTCATTGTGGAGCTAATGAAACAATGGATGCGTAGGCGTTTTCTTTAGGCTACTTATAGTGGCTACAAGAAATAGCAATGTCTATTTCCTTTAAACTCTATGTAGGACCCTGATACTGATGTCTTCCACGTTAGACCCATACCACAAATCAAATGCCACATCTCAGATGTCTAGACAGACCCTGAAATACCTAAATACAGCAACAACAACAACAACAACAACAACAACAACATCAACAACACATAATGATAACATTACTAACAACAACACTGGACATTAACATAAAACTGAACACCTTTTAAATTAACAAAGTCTACTTACTACAATACAGACATTGATACACCACTTCAATTAAATCGCCTTGTTTGGAAATTATTCAAAATTCTTACTTATATACTTACAAAATTTTAGAGGCTGAATTCGGATTTAGCACCCAAAGTTTAGTCGAACAACAAGTTTTTATGTGACTAGTGGTTGTAATGTAAATCTTATGGTGATTCTTTGAAAGCCTTTTGGTGATTTGACCATGAAAAATGACCCAGGCTGTAAATTTTCACCCAAAACAACTTTCCATGGTCAAATCCCTTGTAAATTTTACACTATCGTAAATCAGCATCACAATTGCCAATGGTGTAAAAACACAGAACTGGGCTAATGTCTAGGTAGTGAATGCAAATCTGGGCTCAAAACGTTCAGATATATTGGAAGGACTTTCAATAAATTTCCAAAATGAAGCAGCTTAATTTAAATTGTGTTTACAGTAAGAAAAATATATTCACTTACTTTCATCTGTGGCATCATTGAATCTCTTCTGGTTGATAATAGTATCAATAGCAATTGCAGTCTTGCTGAAAACATAATCAGAAGAAAGTTGTAATGCCAGTCAAAGAATTTATCCAAACTACTTACTGTGCCCAGAGACAGGAAAAATATAACAGAACCCATTTAAATGCAAAGAACACAGAAGGCACCAAAATATTCATAATTTGAAACTAACGGTAAATTGTGCAAGCATCAAAATCACTTGGAAGCTATGCACTTCTAATTTCTGAGCTGTTTCAATGCTTTTCCTTTCTATTCTGCCTGAATCATCTTTATAAAGCATTTCAAATTTTTCAATCTATTTTAGCTTTTGGCAGCCTTTAAGAAATGAATGATGAGTTCAGTTAAAAATTCCTTATTTCAGGGATGTTGCAGCTAAAATTGCCAAGAATAGTTAAGTGATGAACAACACATAACTTTGAAATGTAAATACAAAACAAGTCAATGTCAAAAAACTAACTCTTTATATATATAACTGTTTATGTAAAACTGGAATATCTACACTGTTTAAGTCTCCTAGAATCATCAAATTGTATTCATAACAACAAGGAATGTCAAATGAAGTTTAAAGCGATTGTCACTGCCTGCTTCATTCTCAGCTTTAGACCCAGCAATCTTTGAAAATAACAGCCCAGCGTAGTTCTTTTGGGCCATATGATATCCCTTAGCAAAATGATTGGTATGCTTGGAGCATGTTTCATGCTTGATACTTACTTGTTTTGAGTATGATTTAGGTATGTTTGAGAGCTAGCTTGCAGCCGGGGCCTAAAAAATGGTAGAAAGCCAAGCACCTTCATTTCTTTTTACACGCATGCTTTCTCCTTCTTTCCCAATATATATACCTCTCCATTCTGTCCCTTTACCATTCTCTCCTTTTTTTCCCTACCTCCCCTCCTTTCTTTACCTTCTTTTTCCTTCTTCCTTCCTGGGAAATTTGAGCATTTCAGCTACCTTCCAAGTAGTGCCGCTACCACGCTACTTCCTTTTTTGAGCCCTGCTTGCGGCATGTAGATTTTGAACTGGAAGGCAGACTCAATCGGGCTTGATTGTAGTACGTTTGAGAATGACTTTAGCATGTGATTATTGTCAAGCTTGATCAAGCTCAAATCATAGATGCAAACTGGCAAAAATTGTGTCAACATACTCATTTCAAGCTCCCTCAAGCCAATATCATGCTCCTTTCAAGCTTGTGCTCAAGCTGACCTTTTCTCATGGGATGAAACTGGAATTAACTTTTATCATTATTCAAAGTTGGTTATTTCTATTAACTAATTTAAACTAACAAAAACTAAAAATATATAATTATAACTTTACAGCTTACCCAGTTTGTCTGTCACCAATGATCAATTCTCTCTGACCCCTTCCAATTGGTACTAAACTGTCTACAGCTTTGATTCCTGTCAACATAGGCTCTTTTACAGATGTTCTTGGGATAATACCAGGGGCTTTCAGTCCAACACGGGCTCTTTTACCACCTTCAATTGGGCCTTTGCCATCAATTGGGTTACCTAAGGCATCAACAACTCTTCCTAGCAATTCTTCTCCAATTGGCACATCTACAATGGCACCTGTTCTCTTGACGACATCACCCTCTTTGATCAGCTTGTCATTACCAAAGACGACGACACCAACATTGTCAGGCTCCAAGTTCAAGGCCATACCCTTTTTGGAAAGAAAAAAATTTTAATTGATACAAAAAACTGAAGATTTATATACCTAGAGATAGATACACCTTTTCAATCAAGCTTCTCAAAACTTCTTGAAATTGCTTCAAATTGCTTCATATAAAAATTTCAGACATCAGATTCTGATTCAATACCAAAATTTTAATCTGGTTGCAAAGTTCCATAATCTACAGGGTGTCTCAAAAAATAGTTTGACGTTTGATAAAATATTGAAAAATTAGGACAACGTGAACAAGCTCATGGAAAGACAACCACGTTCCTAAGATTATGAAATGATTTTAGAGACTAAAATCGTGCAAATTGGTTGAAAATTCACTGAGTTACGAGCTCTTGAAGATAAAAAATATGCGAAAGCTGAAACCAGAGACCCCCCAGACTACTGGTATTGCAAAAAACTTGAAGACGGAGGTTAGAGAGGCTTATCCAATGTCATACCTCTCGTTGATATCAGAGCAAACTAAATAGGACTTCTAAACTAAATTATTTCTTGCCATCATTCTCAAAATTTCCTTACATTGCATAAGTCCAAAAACAGTGGTTCAAAACATAATCGGCGAGAACTGAATCTGTTTCCTCAAAGCATCTATATACTTGACAGCTAGGTTATCAAAAACCTATTGGAATCCAACTTGGTTTGCCCTGAAACAATTGAGAAATAACAGAAACGACAGCCTATGGAGCTTTTACCAAAAATGCCATTTCCAGGCCTCTGGTTTCAGCATTCGCAAAAATTTGAACTTCAAATACTTGTAACTCCATGAATTTTTTGCGAATTTGCAGGATTCTTGTCAAAAATTAATCTAAAATCTCAGGAAAAAGGTGATTTAACCAAGGGTGCATTCGGCGTATCGTTATTTTTTAGTATTCAATCAAACATCGAATAATTTTTTTGAGACACTCTGTAGTATTTGCAATTTTGATATTATGACAAAAACAAATTCATAAGTTGACACCATACACCGTCTCTTACACTCGATTCAGTTTTTTGCACATCCACAAAGATAAAAATTAGCAACATTTTAACATCTTCAAAATTTTTGTTTCCTCAATGAAAACTTTTCCTTCTTGACACCTTTGGGGGAGACAATTATGGAAATGAGGTCGCACTGACATTTTAATGCTATCCCTGCCATTTTAACTCAGGATGTTTTAAGACAAAATATTTCAAACTCTTATTTCTACTTAAAATCATGCGCCTGTAATAGAACTTTCAGCTATTCTGAAGAGCATCTGAATCAAACAATATTTGCTACAATTTGTAGAATTTTCGAATGTGCATGATTGTGATGAAAGCTCTAACGCCATCCAATCAAACCTCATGTATAAAACTGTATAAAAGTAACGCTTGATCCAGGCTCTTTTCAAGAACAACTAAAAGGTCTATTATATAGTCTTTTTCTTTTTAATAAACTTATCTTATTTTAACTTTAATTTTGGCGAACTTTACATCCATACATACATACATACATAAGGGATCTGACTGTAAATAAGGACACCTGGAACAATTTTCACCATCAATTCCCTCAGAAATTTTCAAACCTATTATCATTAAAAAATCAAATGGCAAACACTTGGATTATGTATGAACATTTGGATCCAGATGGCATTATGGCCAATTCTCAAAACTAAATGAAAATATTTCAGTCAAAAGCTAACTTTGATGCGAAAATTTTGTTTGGAGAAATCGCTCATCACTTAGACCCAGAAATGAGGAAAATGGTGCAAAGGGGCATGTTTGAGAAAAAGGATTCCTTGTTCTTTTTTGCTCCATAATTTACCTGCTATTGAAATCAAAACTCCATTTCTAAAACTTGCATAGTGAACTTGAATGCCTAATAAATCATGGACCAAAATAGAACGTGGAATTTTTTATTCCCATACAAACACCTTCAAGGCATTTTTCTGATTTTTGGGCCTTAGAGATGTTTGATGTTACCAAACAAAATTTTCCCATCTAAGTTAGCCATAGACTAATAGACAAACATTTTAGTTTTGAATATCAGCATCAAACTTTTCATTCCGCAGCCAAACAAAGGCATAAACTTTGTTTTGACTCACCCATTATACAAGCACTTCTTTTTTTAAAGATTCATCGTATCCTGTAACAACTTATTTCATGAATAACATTGAATCGAATTGAATACATACGAAATATCTTTCACTCTAGGCTCTTCTATGGAATAGCTAAAAATTCTATTCCTGCCGACTACTTCCCTTGTGATCCTTTCAAATATTACGCACAGAGAAGACTGGCACAAACCTTGAGGCCACTGGAGAATTCTACCATTTCTTCTGCCTGCACATTCTTTAATCCATAAACACGAGCAATACCATCACCAATAGACAACACTCTTCCAGTTTCTTCTAATTCAGCTTTGCTGGATGTTCCTAGGATTCTCTCTTCTAGAATCGATGCAACCTCTGCGGTGGCTGAAAGAGTGAAACAACATAAGAGGTAAATAAAAAATACAGTTGAAGCTTGCGCTTGCAAAGCGCAAAAAAAATTCTGAAAATGTTCCATTCAGACTGAAGTTGCATGTAGCTCTTGCTCCCATTCAGGCTCCCCTCAAAGACTGGAGTGAGCTGTAGATTGCTCTTTTGAACTTTTCAGAATACAAGTAAATTGCTCTCCTTGAAATCACTGTTTTCTTGTTTTCTATAGATTCATCTACAGAGAGGTTGCTTGAACATCATAGAGAAAGCTACTTACTGCTCTCCTGTTAAAAATCTTATGGTCAGGATTGCATGAGATGGCCGAATAAAAAACCCTCGAAGTATTTTCTTTGTCCTTTCTATAGACAAGCCTGTCTACCTTGACACATTCCATAAGATTTGGAGATTTCATTCCTCCTCGTGGTAGAAGCCAAACTGAGATATCTAATGTAAAATTGTTGAGGAAAATATGGAGAGGACCACTGTGTCAAATTTGCTTCAAGTCAGGAAGAGCAAGTGATGGAGTTATATGGCAACTAAAGTTAGTGGGCTGGGCAATCAAAATAGGAATTGTGACACCATGGTGTAATCATCAGACTTTGCAGCCAGAACACTGACAGAGTGGGTTTGATATGCAGTAGGACCCAATCATAGGAGCATCATGGCAAGGGGTCACATACTCGATTAGGTCTGCTCTATTTCTGTGATCCCAGCGTTTGGTAATAAAAAAGAACTTCACAAGTATACATAGCTCATTGTATTTCATTGTAATTGACAATCTTCAGAGATTATTACAACAACTGGATAAATGAAGGCATGTGGACTTTCTCCTTCTATCTTCAAACTAAGGTGAAATATCTGTCCTTTGTCTTTCACACTAAGTGAATCAATTCCCTGTACACCTTAACCCTCTGGATTTGGAATCACTCCTGGATCATTGTTCTGAGCCAATGAGTAAATCCTCAAAGACTTCAAGTGTTTCAGTCAAACGTTCCACACTCAGTCTTCATCAGGAAGAAGTTCTTTGATTTGAAATCAAAATACATAAAATGTTGGTCAATTTGCAGATGACCTTACAATGTACAGAAGAACATTACATACCTCTTTGAGTTGGGGTTGTGTGATAATGCTTTGTGGCAGCAATTGCTGCAGCTCCAATACCACCTTGACATCCCTGCAATTAAAACAAAATTAGTAATTTCAAAATATATGGTAGTGGTGCTAGGTAAGGGGACTAGGGTGGAGAATCCTTGGATTTCTTCTTAACAGGAATAGACACAATTATATCCCATGGCTGTTATCAATAGGCTAAAAAAATGCATACACACCCACTGTTTACTTAGCTTCACAAGGAAACTACACAAGTCAACGTTACCAAATACAATATATTATACTGTACTTTTAACATGACCCAGGCCAGGTTTTGACTGTGTTGATTCTCTTTAGCAACAATACTGTAAAGGCCGCCCTCCACTTTCAGTAGTTTCGGCAGGCAACCAGCCAGCTCACCTTGTGCACATGCTCTCTTACTAAAGAGCATGTGCACTAGGCAAACACGCACATAACCGATCAAAACCACTGAAGTGGAGGTCGGCCTTAAAAATGACAGGGTATACATTATGTCCACTTCATTTTACTCAGGAGCATCGCTGTTGTTGCAGGGGTGGAAAAATTATTTTCTGCCACCAAGCTGAGTGGATGAATGCAAACTTTATCCATTTAAAGTATTTATTCACATTGTGGGACAACTTTGGCCAACATGTCCTGCACAATAAATTGATATGGCATGGTAGCATTTTCCAGCAAACAGTGTTTGCTTGTTTACCATGGAAGGTAATTCTAAAATATGTAGCTGAAGACAGTTTATGAAAAAGATTTTGACAAATTTTGTCAGAGCCTTTTCCTTTATTGATTTGGTTGGTTTGCTGAACAGCTAATTTCAAAGTGCTGCATTTGTGTCTTTTTGTTGGCTCTGTTTCAGCAATTTGGTAAAAATAGTTTTTCACTCAAAAGAACTTTTCATGTTCTGCAAGCACATGAAAATATTTGTCCAATGAATCTTTGGGGGAGGGAAAGATAAGAACCAGACATTAAAGGCAAGTCTGTCACGTCTTTGATTGGCCGCGACAAAGTCAGAGCTCAACACAACAGATTTCTGTGTAGAAAGTCAGAGGATTAGCAGTCATTGAAATTTCCTATTCTTTGTATTGTCCAAATCACCCAATCAAATGTGTGACAGACTGCTTTAAAGTACAGAAAAACATAACAAGCATACAAAACATAAACATACGATACAAAGTTTGCTATTGGTAGGTTTTAAGTAGAAATTCTCTTCACCTTTTAAAATTTCATCCATTTACAATAGATTTTTACATATTTCTATATGAAACTGCTTATAAGAAATTCAACTCTCAGACTGCCAAGAAATAGTAAAACCCAGTACGCTACTGGGAAGAAGTTTTTTAGGGATCGTCTCCAAATTATTGTATAAGTTTTATACAAATTGATACCAATTCAATCGTATGCGTGAAAGGTGTCATATGATTTAATTCGTATAGCTGCACAAGAGGTAAGAATTGTATACGAATTGTTTGATTTCTATACGAATTATGATACGAACTTGATATAATTTTGATACGAATTGTGTATACGAATTGATTGTGTTTACCAATTGCTTATACGAATTGGATACGAATTGGATACGAATTGTATACGAATTGTATATGAATTTATACGAATTCTAAAAGGTGATGATAGGAATTAATTCATATGTGGTTTATAGAATATCGTATCAATATTGTATAATGCTATGAATTCCCTATACGAATTTGATGTGAATATTTGGAGACAATCCCTTATGCAACTACTCAACTTAGCCAAGGACATCCCATATCTTTAGATCATTTTTCACATGTTCCAAGCATGATAGATGTCTGGAAGGTACTTGAGCAATTGAAAGATTCTGGAATGACTCATTAACATTGGAAAGGTTTGGGATACCCATGAAAGTTTGCATTGCAGGTGTGTGGCCAAGGTGAGTGGCAGAGTGGCTTATACAGTCTACGTCAGGTGACTAAAGTTAACCTTGGTCAAACTCCAGACGGCTGACCTCAGAGGCCTGACCTCACAACTCACTTCATTGTCCTTCAGAGGGGATGTTAAACTGGGGGTCCCATACCTGGATGCGGCATGCACTGTGGGCCTAAATCAGCTTTCCCCTTACAAGATGGCAAGCGGATGGAAAGCTGCGTCACGCTTTTCTGTTTCCTTGAAGAAATCCAATTAATGTGAGAAATTTATGTTAGAAATTTGAAACAGGGGGTGCTCTCTCCTCGATTAGTTTAACTACTGAGAGAGCTCCTCCTTTAAGTAATTCCCTCCATACAATTTATCCTGTTCTTTGTTTTGTATTTATATATTGTATTAATTTTAAGTGTTGAATAGGTTTTGTGTATGTAATATTGTATTGTAGGTATATATTAGTTGCTTGTTTGTATATTTGATTTAAATAAATTTTATGTAGAGGAATTTAAAATATGAAACTGAACTGAACTGAACTTTCAGCAGCTAGAAATCCTGAAAAAGCCCACTCAAAACAAACTGAAAACAAACAAAGTGCAATATCTTGCAAACACAGGAGTTTTTAATCTGAGTCCCACAGTAGGCAATAAACAGAGGATCTATTGTTTTAATCTATTGTTCTCAGCCACAAATTTTCCATGCAGTCTTACTTAGGCCATCTAAACTTGCATGCACGAGATACAAACTGTCAGTTCCGGAGAGACAAAAAAATTCCTTGATGCCACCTTAAGCACAATGGTCTATAGCAAAATTTCTTCTACAAATGACTTTGGACATGTGGAGATATTTGATACTCCTAAGGGTCGATCAACTTTCGATTTTCGTATTTTTAACGGCATTTGGCCGTTAAGATCGGAACCTGTTAACGGCCTTCTACCAAAAGTGCCTCCAATCAGCCTAAATTTTTTGCCTCAGTAAGACTTGGGGAGCAGCAACTAGATATGTCTTGTGGAACACGCCAGACTTCAACCGAAGATACACCATATCGGGAAGCATAGTAAATCTGTTTTATTCTATACTCTATACATTATTTGCAAGGGTTTTATCTACACTTTTCATAAAATTCCCTTACGGAGATTTCCATACGATTTTAAATTTTCGTAATAGCCTAAGGGTAAGACCCCCTCCCCAAACAACAGCCAATTGCCGTTAAAAAATACGAAAATCGAAAGTTGATGGCCCCTAATGCTACAGCACACAAAGAACACACAAGAAGCCAAAGTAGATCAGTGCTGAAAAAACCAAAAAGCAGACCTGTGCCTATACTGATCCTAACTGAACCCTACCAAGGTGTGCAATTCTAGACCAGTCTTGCCAGTCCCCAAAAGGGCTGTTCTCCTTAGATAGACCCTAAATCCTCATCATTGTTTGACATTCAACATTTGAAGACTGTTGTTCTTCTCTTGACAAGAGTACTGCGATTAATTCTTAAATCTTAGTCGTGTGCAGCATGAATTGCTTGTGTACGTAACCTTAAAAAAGTTACGAAACCTAACCGGCCTTTCCACGCGTCTGCTATCAAAGATCAGTCAGTTGGCCTACTTTCGTGAAGCAATGTGGACTGGGCCTGGCCACAGCACTTGGAAGATTGTCTTCATAAAAGCAACCTTGCTGGGGGCGTTGCACCTGGTTATTACGATCCCGAGTAGATAAAGAGTTGTTTTATTACCTTAGGGACGACTCGGACTGCCGACCTCAAGAGGGACGATGCAATTCTTCTTGATAACATGTTGGTTGAGTTTCGTCAAGGCCTTCTTCGCTTCGCAGAGAACTGCTCAAAGGACTCAAAGTCGGATTGGGGCACACGGTTTAGGTCACGTGATCATATATGCGTGCGCAACGTTTCGGCCTGTTTCAAATTGAGGTTTTGGTTTATGGGAAGGAGAATGGACCACTTTGGACAAATGTGGATGAGAAAGCGGGACAGAATTTTTGGGGCCTTTTGAAATAAATGCAGGGGATCCAATATTATTTACAAGTTCTTATGCGAAATTCGGATCATCGCTCAGCAGTGGCCGAAGGGAGTATCTTTTGAGATATTGATTTCATTGCTATCATCAAGATAAATTAAGGAGTCTAATGAACCGAAAAACGCTCTGAAAAACCAGTTTCAAAAATATGGCAAATTCATTCAATTCTCGGCGTCGGACCATATTTGGAAACAGGCCCATCGGAACGAAATTCATATTGGGGGGGCTGAAATGAGATGCGAGCGAAGCGAGCAAAGACGGGGGTCCGGGGGCTTGCCCCCGGGAAAATTTTTCATGACCACGCCCTTTAGATCGTTGGAAAACGCCCCATTTTTGGAAAATGTGCTATTGACGGAAGCAAAGGATCACTACTAATGAGAGTCTTTCCATGAAAATTTTGAAATTTTTGACTTGTATGACATCAAAAGACATTGCATTTTTGATTGATTCTGGTAGCTTCCACAAATACATACGAGTTTGAATCTTCATTCCTACGACCTTGGCTTTTGCAGCCTTTTTCACTTACGAAATCAACGAACTTCAGCAAATTATTGGGGAAGCCCCCCCAGCCCCCCCCCCGCTTCCGACGGGCCTGGGAAAATATGAAAAGCTGAATTTTTGTAACTAGGTTTTAACATTATGGTTTTTATTGTAATTAGGTTTGAAGTTTGAAGTATGTATTTCTTTTTTTTAGATTGTATTGTACTGTGAATGTTTTTAATGGAGGGCCCCTTGAAAAACAACTTTGTTGAAGGGCAACCCTCCCTAAATTAAATGAGATGAAATTCCAAGGTTGCAGGAAAGCACGAAATTTGAAAAAGGGACAGGGGTCAATCATTTTGCAAACAATAGCCTTTCCTAAAAGACTTCAATTTTTGACTGGAAATTGAGCTGTTTACACTTTGCACGTACTTTTTTTAATTGTCAAATCATTCATCATTTGGACCCAGAAATCGGGAAAAGGGGCATGGTTTGGTACAAGTATTCCTCATTTCATTCTGGACCATAATTCACCTCCAATGGAAATCAAAATTCTACTTCTAACAATTGCAATGTGAACTTTCATGGCACATAGATTATGGACCAGAATATGAGACGTGGAATTTTTGATTCGCATACAAATCCCTTTCAGGAATTTCTATTTTTTATCTCGTCTTTAAGGCTTAGAAATGAGAAAAGCCTCTCACGTAAATTTCATTTTGCAGCCCAAAAAACGGGTAAACTTTTTGCCTCACCCGGTAGACTTTGACATGAAGTGACAAGAAAATAACAAACTCTCAAAGGAAAAATAATCTGTATTCGTAAAAATGCATAGCAGCAATAGACCTTTTAGCTATTCTACAAAAGAGCCTGGATCGAGCGATATTTTTATAAAATTTTATACGCGAGGTTCGATAGAGTGGCGTAAGATCTTCGATCACAATTGTGCACATTAGAAAATTCTACAAATTGTGATGAAATATCGTTCGATCCACATTCGTTGTGAGAATAGCTAAAAGGTCTATTTCGTGACTTTACAAAGCATAGTCTCGTTTCATGATTGTCTGCATTGCACGCTGAAACTCAACTTCAAAACTTGAAGGAAGAACTTGGTACCTTGTCCTTGAAATGTTTCCTACAAAGTAAGCAACAAAATGTATTGAGGGCGAGGGGTTAAATTAATAATAAATTCATGTTTTTATGCATTATTTCTCCTCAAAATCCTCAAAAAATACTCATTTAAATCACGAAAATTCCGACAAGAGAGCAACATTTTCCGACAAATGGTCTCTTGGGGGCGCTCCGCCCCCCGGCCCGGCCCCCCATTAGCTTCGGCTCTGGCTCCGTGTTGGCAGGTTCCCTAAGTTTTTCTTCCCGTACGCTTATGCCGTTTCGGCTTCTTTTCTCAAACGAACTTCGAAACAACGCTTTTTTCTACAGCCGGTTGCGGTTGCCAAAAGAGGTATTTTGTTAGAGGGGGTTGCTATGGGTTGTTATTCATTGATTTTACTTTTTGGCTTGTACCTTTGGGATAAATTCCCCCAGATATCCTTGCAGTCAAACTACACTACAAGAAACTGCAAGGACATCCAAATTCCATGATATAACCTTGACCATCAATAACAGTCAGTAAGTGCCGCGATAAAGACTCGTTTCGGTAGCCTCCGCGCAGACTTTACTACACGTTTTTTTTATAAGAAACTGGTTCATAAGAAACTAGTACTAAGAAGGCCAACATTTTAAGAAACTCTAGTACTATGTCTGAGAAGTAATAAGAAACTTTTCAAAGTTAAAAGCATGGATTTTGTAGCGAATAGATCATTGAACCTTCATTCTTGACCAATATTATCTAACCATTTGTGTTTTCAACATAACAGAACACTGTTTATTCCTTTATGATGTTTTAAATATCAAGAAACATATCTGCCGCAGTGTTAGCGACCACATTACTAATTCTGCATTCAGAAAAATAAGAAACCAATTAAGAAACTTTTAGTACTAAAATCGACAAAATTTCATGTGAAATTTGGAAACTTTTAGTTCTATGGCTTGATCCTAGTTTCTAATTAAAAAAAACGTGTACTGTCCTGTGCAGTAGTAAAGTCTGCGCGCAGGCTATCGTTTCGGAGGAAAACAGGCCTTTCCAGTCCTGTTGACATGATGATTGCTGTCTCATCGCCTCCCCCTTCTTACAAATGAGTGTGCTGCTACTACTTTATTGTTTATTTCGCATTGAAAATTGTGGTCATGCTCACAAAAGATTTTTTCTGGTCACGTTTTCGTGATTGTGTGAAACTCTAAGAGGCCCTTTACATGAGACCCGACATGAAATTCATGCCGGCATGAGTTTCATGCCGGCACGAGTTTTCATATCGGGTGCTGGTCTGAGCTATCTCCTTTTCCATTCAAAATCATCATTAGACTGATTACATGTCGTAGTTGTGTTCCTTTGTGATTTGAAGCATAGTGCCATCTGGTAGTGTGATCATCCAGTTCAATAATGAATTGAAACGGAATCTGAGACCGAGGTAACTGTCTTCAAATCTGTTGGCACAAACACATCGCAAGCTCTTTACTGCACGGAACAGCATCCCTCTCAGTCTTAGGGAACTGCCAACCGCGCTGCCAACCCTCCCGCAGTTTAAAAGGAACTGAAAAACTTATCTTAAGAGCTGAATTGAAAGAAAACACGACTCCTTTGGAAGAGCAGCAAATAGGCCCTGAATTTTTCTCCTTCTTAACGTTCTCACTTTATCTCCTTGTATATATTTTTTCCTAGGTCGTAATTTTAATTTGTATGTTTTTTTCTTGTGATGGAGGGAATTCTGAGGTTCGGGATCTAAGGCTGGATTAGCCAGACATCACGGTAAATAAAAGAACATAAAATCCCTTTATTTCTTCCTTGCCTTGTTTTGACTTTTGGCCTGTTTTGGCTAGCCTGCGTGCAGACTTTGCTATTGTGGAGGAGTTTTAGGGCGAAAAGGAGAAGGTTACCTTAAGGTTACCGCCCTAAAACTCCTCCACGATAGTAAAGTCTGCACGCAGGCTATGTTTTGGCCTGTTCAAAGGCGAGAGCAGGATGTAGACACGAAAACAGAGTGCACACCCCCGTGCTACCTAAGTCAATGGCGGGCACCAGGGGACTGCAAAACATTTGATCAATTTCTATGCTTTGGTCATCGACTGCAACAACGATTATCAACTGTATGGTGTCACAATAGTAAGATATCGCTTTCTTGGCTGATGCGGTGATGGCTAAAGGTTGTTGCAAATCAATACCAAAATGTGCTTCAGAGCCATTCATTTTTCTCTATGTGATGTGTTATGGCGCAAATGTCACCCTGTTTCCTCAGCTGGTCATTTCAAAGCTGTGCAATCAACGATATAACAACACTGTTTGCAAGAATCTTGGATCAAAGCAGTTCAAGACCGAGGAGAACGTCGTTTACGCACATGCTGCAACTTGGAATACAATCATACTTTCCTCAATTTGCGTTCCAGCAATCTTCACAGTTCTCCCGGTTGGTGCATTAGCCAACATGATTTCTAAGAGAAAGGTTTTGTATCTACCTCCAGTTCTGATCATTCTCCAATCAAATTTATACATCTTCTGTGCGAGATATCAATCGATGCCTCTTGGCGTTACCGCACTGGCGGCAGGATTTACCGGCATTTTCGGTGACCTAAATGGAGCTATTGGTCTTTCTGCCACCCATATGACAAGCGTAACAAATAATGACCATGTTCGTACACTCAGGTTTGCAATTCTTCAAGGTTGCGTGGCCTATGGAAAAGGTTTTGGTGGTCTCATTGCAGGGTTATTATTGAAATATCACGGATTTATGACGGCCTTCTCTCTCAGCCTCGTAGCCAGCACCCTGAACATTCTTTTTATCGCATTCTTTCTTCAAGAACCACCAGAATCAAACAAGAAGCATTTAACAGTGGAAGAATCGGTCACAAAGTTTAGCCTTTGCAGTCAGTTCTTGAACAATATCAAAGAAAGCTGTAAAAATGTTGCTCGATTCGCTTGCAAGTATTTTTGTTCACCCACACCAGGGAAGGCAGTCTTCCTCGTGCTCCTGGCCATATTTTTTGAGATCAGTGCTCTTTCTGGAGAAGACATTACGAGCACAATATTTGTCAAGCACAGCCCTTTGAATTTGTCATCAGCAGAAATTGGTTTATATTCATTTGCTTTGCACGCAGTTCGAGGCACCGGCGCCTTGACTTTGGGCATCATTGCAGTTAAATCATTCAGCCCTTCTGACCTAGCTGTTATTGGTATTGGCAGTGTAAGCATATTTGCAACACACGTAGCGATGGCATTCTCAACAACGAAAGAAATGCTCTTTAGCTTCTCTATCTTTACTGTTGCTTCTCCTTTTGCAATAGGTGGCATCTTAGCACACCTTACGAAAGTCGTTGGCGAAGATGAACATGCAACTGCCTTGTCATGCATGGCGTTTACTGCCCTGATTAGCGTAAATGTAATAGCGTTCAGTGCAAACAAATTGTTCTCCGTGACAGCTCCAGTATTCCCAGGCTTCAGTATTTTATTACTTGTATTTTCAAGTCTAACAGCCTTGATGATTATGGTGTTTGTAATTTGTGTTGTAGAAAAGTCACGAGGGTGTACTCAAACGAAGGGGCGTGGCTCCCAAGAAGAAAAGGAGCATCTCCCACTCCTGAAAGAAACGCCTGCAGTAACTATAATGATAACGTAAACACGTAAACGCTCTATTAGATCGATCATAGGGCCTGTTCATATAAAGAGAGTTCCCTCCGCATTTGCCGTTTCACCAGGGAAAATCGCGCTCAGCCAAGGAAAAAATTGCTCCACCTTTCATTGAGAAATGCTTCGCAGGTAAGCTGCGACAAAACAATAGCGCTTTGTCTCTGGCACCAAAGGATCATGAACACCATGAACAATCATGCACAAAAGAGATAACGGGGAACGGGGCAATCGGGGAATCTGCAAAGGGGGGGGGGTGGAGATTACGCATTTCACAGTTTTCTATACATTTTTATATGAAACTGGTTTTTATATACTTATTCTTGATCCCAAGAAGATTGCATGCTTATTGCCATGAAGGATTGAATGCAGGGGCGGCCAGCAGTGTTATTAGCGTTATTACCAGGGACCTACAATCTCTCATATCTCTTACAAAAGTGTTGGACCTCTGTTCAAAGAATCGAATTTTTGTCCCCACTCCCCCCGTTTCAATGTTGAATGAATCGCAAAGTGGGGTTTTTCACGCAGATCTAGGAAAAGAATGATTCGCCAAAGCCATCAACATTGAAATGGGGGGAGGGGGACAATATTTCTGAAAAACGTGGATTTTCATAGCGGTCCAACACTTTTGTAAGTGATTGAAGAAATCATCTCAAACTTGGGGGCACGACACTTTAAGGGGAATTTTTGCCTTAAGAAAAAGGGGACATTTTATACAAATAAAAGGGCACTTCTTCGTTTATTGCAAAATCTTGGGGGGCACGTGCCCCCAGTGTCCCCGGTTCCTACGTCTATGGTTATTACCATTTCTATGGTTATTACTCCAATAACACTTTGTTTTCGAGTGAAAGATCGCAAATCAGTTTTCTCTCCAAGATGAGTTTGAGCAGCAAAGGAGCCAATTTCTTCCTTCACAACACAAAGAAATGACGTAGAAAGATATGAAATCAGCGTTAATTCATTTGGACACCCTTTATGTCTTCCAAAAACGCAGGAAGCATCTCATTGATTTGAATTGTTGTTGTTGTTATCGCTCCACTGAAGGCCTTATTTCCGTAATTGTAGCGATATCAGTTGAGGCGAAAGGCAGAACTACGAGATGCAATCGAGTCTACTTTGTCGAGTACCTTCACGAAAATAAAACTGGATATTCTACTGATAAAGATACAGAGCTGGATTTACCACGAATCGATTCTACAGGCCCCACTCCATATTTTCCATTTTGCATTTGGCTAAAATCTCGTCAGGGATCGGCGTTAGATCGAATTCCATTCCTTCGAAAACTGGCCTACGTTTCAGTAACGCTACAAATAAGATATAGGTTTAAAAATTTCAAATGTTACGTGAATTATGACCACTTGACCGGGAACGACATGAAAATATTTGTCTGCGTGATTTTCGAAAACCCTTGACGAGTTAAAGCTTTTTAGCGCCAAGAAAGCTAACGGGCCTACATTCATCCGGATCAGAATGGGCAGAATCCAGTCATGGACATTAAATCGGTCTCTTGCGCTGTAAGATTTCCGGAATCCACATTTTGGAAGTTTGGGATTGATTCCCCCTGGGTTTATTCCAGACATTTACATCTCCTTGCAGCCCATGGTGGGACAAAATTGAACAAATACAAGAACTAAGTTACCTTTGATGAAATGGCGAGTAGTAGTCAGCGTCCAACTTTAATCTTATGTGAGGATCATCATTTGCAGAACACAACAACATCTTTGCTAATTCGTCCTTCTGGGAGATGCGTGTGAAAGAATCTGCCACACTGCAAATACAAGTTTTGAATTATTACTACCGTGAAAACTCATGTATAAGCCGCATCCTTGACATCAGTCGTACAATTTTGCGAAAACTTTCCAGGACACTTTACTGAAAATTTTGACCAAACTTGAAGCTTAATACACAAAATGAAAAAAGTCCACTGGGTGTCCCAAAAAAGCACCCCTGTGTTAAAAATCATTAAAGTTCTATTTTGAAGCTGTTCCTCGAATTTCTTTCTTTGGTAAGTTAATCAGTGACCAACTGGATGTTTCCAGGTATATCTGATCTTGTGTTCTGAATGCCGGGTACCCTAAAAAAGTTTCCGAGTTTGAACAACAAGCTTTGTCTTTTTGAACAATTTGATAAGGCGATCTCTTGCTTAGAGGCTAACTTGGATCCATATAAACTTTTCCCGACTTTTTCCTCATCGAAAGACTTCCAAAATATGTATTTCCGAAAATCTTAGGTTTGGGAAACCCTTGAACAGGTGACAAATCTAACGGTGGAAATATAATCCATTGCTTCCATGTTTTACATCACAGGTGTGAAGGCATACAACCGCTTGTCGATTTCATAACTTGGTATTCAAACCTGGCTATACGCTGAAGTGCGGACCACAGGACCTTGCCTTATGTAGTACACTTTTCTTCGAGAAATTAAGCAAAATCGTGCAACCTCAGCACAATTAGAAATAGAAATAGAGCCTACCTCAGTGCAGCATGGCTCTCAAAAAAGTAGGCCTTTCTATGCGGGAATTTACCGTATAAGTAGCCTGTGAAGACAGGCTAGGCATTCAGTTTATTGTAAGTTTTTATGTGGAGGGCCCCTTGAAAATCAGCCACAAGGGTGAAGGGCCTCCCTCCTTAATAAATTGAAATTGAAATTGAAAATTGAAGTATTGCAGTATAATTACCTCTCTGTAGACGTTACTTCTCAAGAAATAGGCAACACCAAGATCCTGCAAGAAAATTTCGATAACAATGTTGGATAAACTGTTTCTATTGATGCTCAAGAGTTTAGGAAATCTTGCTTCATTACGCAGGGTCATGAAGGGGGCCCCTGGGCACACTTTCCGTCCAATATTGCAACAAATCCTGAAGTAATCCCAAGTTAATGCCATACGACCTTATATACGCTAACCTACCACCATTTAATACAAAGTATGGTGTAATTGTCATTTTAAATGATGTTTTCGAAGATTTGAATTAGCAGAGATTAGAAAACTTTCAAACGGCTCGTCTAAAATTCTATTTCCTACTTCTTTGCAATAAATAGCTTGAAAAAGAGTTTAGCTACTCTGCTTTAATCTACATTTGGATACTTTAAAAATCTTCAAGGTTTTTAGAATTAGAGGGTGCTTCCTCTATTTCAAGAATTCAAAAACAAAATTGAAAAAATCATCGTCATTTCTATGATTTTTGAGGAAACATGGAGTAATGGCAAGCAAATCCAGGGTTTATGAATATCTGCAACAGGGTTCAGAAATTTGATGGAATTGCATTCTTCCCGTTGAAGGTTTAGGAATTTGATGACAGCAAATCCGCAAATGAGTTGAAATACAAAATACATAGTAATTTCGAAAAATTTTTAAGGTGATTCCCACAGCATGGTTTCCACTAGGTGTCAAATCGCGTTATTTCAGTGCGTTAAATTCTGCAAAATTATCGCAGCGCTAAACTGCATTTTGAAATCAGAAAGTTTTCATTCCAAGACCCAGCATACACAATTAAACCAGCTTTATTTAAACCAGTTTAAATTTCAACCAATCAAATGACTATATCTGTTGGACAGACCAATTAGCAGGCGTTATTCGAAAACCTGGTTTAATGTAAGTTGGTTTAACTTGCAGTGTGAATGGGGCATAAGACGTCAATTGGTATAGAGTGTCCCAAAATAGTTTTCCCTCGTTTGCGTGGGTACTGTGGAGGAGCTTTAGATTCAGTTATCTCCATTTTTACACAGTTGCATAGGTCAGGCTTCAACTGAGACTTTGAGACCTAGATTGGTTGCTTATTAATGGCAGAGAAAAGGCAACATAAGTTGTTGCTTCAAAAACAGCACTTCTATTGTTCTCCAGCTCTGTCAAAATAAAGTATGCTTTCAAAGAAAGGACTCTGGCATCGTATTAAAATTTTCATCACATGCTTTAAAGCTAGAAAGTACTCTCTTATAGATAGAAAACACTGCGAACCCTATAAAATAGTTGGCAAAACTTTTGATACGACGTCAGAACCATTTCTTTGGAAAAGTTTCTTGATTTTGACATGCTTGGGAACAACAGAAGTGCTGCTTTGAGGCAATTACTTATTTTGCCTTTTCTCTACCATAAATCAGCAACCACGTGTCAGATTGACTCATACAAGATCTCAAACTCTAAGTTGAAGCCTGACCTATGCAACTGTGTAAATACCGTGTTAATTGAGCCTACAGCTCCTCCACAACACCAAAACAAACGGGACACAATTTTTCAGGACACCCTGTAGATCACAGCAAAGTAGCCAAAATTTTTCTCAAGCCATTCAATTCGAAGAAACACTTCCTTAACACTCGGGGGGGGGTATCTCGACCTATTTTCTGACGGGGAAGTGCCATTTTGCCCGAAAAATTGGTACCCATAATTCCGTAAATTCTGGTGGATTTTAGGGTCATAATTCCGTAAATCGAATGAAAATCTGGGCCATAATTCCGGAAATTACGAAAAATCCCCTGAAAAGGACACCCATAATTCCGTTAAATGTCCAAAAAATTCTGAAAATGCTACCCATAATTCCGTAACGGTTTCAAAAAGGTACCCCTAAAAAATGGCACGTCCCCGTACCATGAAAAGTACTAAGTTACCCCCCCCCGAGCCTTAACATATGCAACCCCCCCCCGAACCAACCTTTTCAAAGATTTGGAACCTATGAATCAATTTATGAATCTATGCTCAATTTTTTAAAGCTTACCTTTAACAAAACATCGAACAGAACAACATGTGATGGAAGCATTCTCCTACTTTCAACAAACTCTGATTGAAACCATTGAGCTGAATTGCTGTAAAATCTCTCCGCTTCTTCGATGTACCCAAGATCCTGACTGGGATGGCATTCGAGAAATCGCATTGGAGTTTTTTGATGTATGTGACTGTGGGGAGAAGAAATGAGTTAGGAGAAGATATTTAACGAACAAGGATGAATTTGAATACTTGCTAAATTATGAAGGAAATCTTCGCAGAGAGACAAATTACGAGCAACATCTATCCACCGAGACCTGGGACCATAGCCTATGGGTTAGAAACTGTGGCTTTCCTGGGTCGAAATCTTGGCGAAATTTACCATTGCATATAAAGAAGTCCCGATATGTAGAGTATATTAAAAAGGAAATAAAATTTTGAAATTGGTCACGCAAATGTAGATTATGTAAGGCTCTTATTGTAAATTTAGGTTACATTTTGGTTCACCATGATTATCAGCAATGCTTGCATCAATAACGGTTGGCATTAATTTGCCTTGTGCTACAAACCATGTTATGGCCATCGGGTATTCAACATCTTCTGCTCCTCATAGCACCTCCAAAATAATATTCTGATGCAGATTTTGCTGCATGGTGGTCAAAACTTTCCCAAAGAACTTGATAAAAATATACTCCTGCTAACTCTACAATTTATCTGCAAATCTGGTCGATCTTTTTTTGTCATTTGCCTTTTAATCGTATATTCAATGCCTGCCTCAAATTAGATACCACGCGATATCTGTAATAATGTCAATTACCCACTCAATCACTTTAGCTGTTCGCTCAAAGACACTTCTCGTGGTGCCATGTAATTTGAGACAGACACTAGTTTTTATCTTTATGTTAAATTGGCCTCGCGGTGGTCATAGCCTTTTTGCTCGAAGGGGTATCGTTCTAGTAGTATTGTATAGTTTTATAGTAATTTTGTAGAGTAGTGTAGTTTGCAAACTTACATTGTAATCTTTCAGTGGATGTAAAAAAAATCCTTTTACTAGTCTAGGAAAGTAATAAAGCAACAACATTTGCCAATATTACTGGCTTGATATCCTTGGGCGCAGTTGCATTTCAAAAAGGGATTCCTTTTCTAACTCAACCGTCCGTACATCGTCGTATTTTAAAAGAATCATTCAATCTCGTCCCCAGGGTGAGTTTTCTGGGCAGATTTGATCGAAATGTACAAATGTACCAGTGTGCTCATTCGGCTTTGTGGTTAGTAAGCTTAACTGTTCTTTGACAAGAGTGTTTGCAAGTCGATGCTGGCGAAGACAAGCTGATTACTGCACATGCAATTCGCCCGGCCAGGTCGAAAACTCAGAGATCTCGGAGATGTCGGAGATCTCGGAGAATTATGTCCGAGTTTTTCATCTCCGAGTTTTCGTGTTGGCCCTATATGCATAAGTCGAAAACTCGGAGATGTTGGGAAATCTCTTCGAAACTTCTCTAAATTGTCTCACTGTCAAAGCGTTTATTTCACTAACAGCAAGCAGGAGATGAAAAACTCGGAGATGCCGGATTTACAACACCAAACCATTCATCTTACATGCTGTTAGTGAAATGAATGCTTTGACAGTGTGAAACAGACAATTTAGAGAAGTTTGGAAAATATATCCAAACATCTCCGAGTTTTCGACTTATGCTTATGGGGCCAACACGAAATCTCGGAGATGAAAAACTCGGAGATGAAACACTCAGAGATGTCGCATTTACCGCACCAAACCATTCATTTTACATGCTGTTAGTGAAATAAATGCTTTGACAGCGTGAAACAGACAATTTAGAGAAGTTTGGAAAATATATCCAAACATCTCCGAGTTTTCGACTTATGCTTATGGGGCCAACACGAAATCTCGGAGATGAAAAACTCGGAGATGAAACACTCAGAGATGTCGCATTTACCGCACCAAACCACTCATTTTACATGCTGTTAGTGAAATAAATGCTTTGACAGTTTGAAACAGACAATTTAGAGAAGTTTGGAAAATATATCCAAACATCTCCGAGTTTTCGACTTATGCTTATTGGGCCAACAAGAAAACTCGGAGATGAAAAACTCGGAGATGAAAAACTCAGAGATGTCGCATTTACCGCACCAAACCACTCATTTTACATGCTGTTAGTGAAATAAATGCTTTGACAGTGTGAAACAGACAATTTGGAGAAGTTTGGAAAATATATCCAAAACATCTCCGAGTTTTCGACTTATGCTTATGGGGCCAACACGAAAACTCGGAGATGAAAAAGTCGGAGATGTCGGATTTACAACACCAGACCGTTCATTTTACATGCTGTTAGTGAGCTAAAGCTTTAACAGTGTGAAACAGACAATTTAGAGAAGTTTTGAAGAGATTTCCAAACATTTCCGAGTTCTCGACTTGCACATGTAGGGCCAACACGAAAACTCGGAGATGAAAAACTCGGACATAATTCTCCGAGATCTCCGACATCTCCGAGTTTTCGACCTGGCCCATATCTACCTGTAAAAAGGAGTAGAATGACATGGCATCAGAAAAAGTACGCTGTGATCAATGCTTCTCTCCTTCAATTCTCTCCTCAAGAATTCCATAACATCCAGTGTACCACGTTGATGTACAAGACCTGTATACAATCCAGCAACAACATTCAAGGAGACAAACAGACCCATGAAGTATCCTTTCTTTGTCACAAACCAATTAGATTCAGTGTTGTCTTTCGGAGTTGTTTCGTTTGCTTTATCTGCTAATGTCTCTTCACCAATGAGTTTGTGCAGACCTTTCGCGGCAAAGCATATCATAAATGGCATGCTTGGTAACAGGAATCTGAATTCTTTATGACTTATCAAGCTAGAAAAAATGAAAGTGTCCTTAGTAGATGTTCTCCCTGAGCTTTCACGCTGAAACGTGAAATACAAGTGCATTTTTAATGGAAAACTTGAACAGTTTGGTGAGACCTTTCTCTCTCTCAGTTTGGTTTGAAACTGCCGTCCGGACATTATCATTCAAACTTATCGGTCTGAGTATTATCGTTGTTAAGGCAAATTACAGGATGACTGGAAGATCGAAGATAGATGGTGCTGCTATGATGTAGAAACGTGCAGGTGCAGGAATCAGTAATCAACCAAGATTTCAAATGTTACCAGATTATCGCTTCCTGCAGAGATGCATTTGGATCAGGCTGAAGTTCTTATAAGTTAACAGAATTATGAATTGATATTTTTGATAACATGACATAACTTTAACTTTCCTCAATCAGTTTACAATCTTTAAGTGGCAACCATCCATTCAGTCTAATCAATTGTATGCACCCATTTTATGCTCAAACCTTCATAAAGCAGTTGCCTATTGACTATATTTACAATTACCTCAAAGAAATAAGCTGCATTGACATCACCAAAGACATTGGTCTTTCATGCATTTCCATCTTGTACAATCCAAATAACAATAATGGCAAATGTGTAAACAGGACAACAGGTATGCCTTGCATACAATACCAATGCCATGGATGTGTGCCATAAAATCCACTCATACCATGCATAACATTGAACTTGATGAAGTTAAAATGAACGATAATGAATCTTCCATAAAAAAGATAGTCAACTGAAGTTGAAGCAATAAATAAAACCAAACCAAAAATTATACAGCATTTTAAAACTCTCAAGGATTGTCTTTTGAATAAATCAACGTAAAGTTCGTATAGAATGATTGGGAGCCATGTTGTTGCAGCTGTTGGCCTTACGATGCATGATAAACCACAGAACAAAACACCATAAAGCAGATTTTTGTGCCCATCATCCCTTTGTGCAAAATCATCAGCATCTTTGGTATTCAGCTTGGCATTAAAGATTGCCCAGTTGTTCACAGATATGCCGATAATAGTCAAAGACATTTCAGTTGTATTAGTGAGTGTCCTAGAACCTATGTAGAACAAAAACCATGATGATAATTGTAACGCAAATGCATATGCTGCACTTTTTTCTCCAAATATCGTCTTTGCAAATACATAAAGAGAGACATCTGCTAAGGCCATCAAAAGGGCTTGTAATATTCTTGGAATAATGATCACTAACCAAGCGTTATCTATCTGGAATATCCGCAACAAAGTATAAGCTCCTGTAAATACCATAGGGTATATGTATCCCCTGATTCCTTGAGTCCACTCCCATGTTTTATATCCATACCCAAATGCTTGGCCATGTGCAATCTCTAAACTTTGCCAGTATTCATCTGGGACAAAATGTGTTTGCACAATGAAGACTGAAGCAACTCGCAACGTAACTGAAGCAGCAAACAGATTCTTTAGGTCAAAGGTAGCAGGGTCTTTGTTTTCTTCAGTCCTTGAGGTCTTCTCGGTGGTCAATGTTCTGGGTCTTGGTGATAACTGGTTGGTTTCTCTTCTCAATCTTAGTTGCATAGTAGTAGATGCAGAATGGCAAGGATACAAGGACGAACTTTGTCAAAATAAGTGCCCTGTACAATAAATGGTGGGGTTTTTAAAGGTGGAAGTTTACTTCAGGAGTTTAAAACAATAAGTGAACATGCCAGGCAGTGGGGGCAGCCCCCCCCCCCCAATGTTGATACAATAACTAACATTTTTCAGGCAAAATTCCTCGGAAAGTCAGGCAAAATTGCTGCAAAGGAAAGAATTCTTATTGAGCAGCCCCCTAGATTCTACTTTCCCATGAGATGTCTAAACAGATCCTTTTTTCACTGCTTCAAGCACAGTTTCCTTTTCAAAGGATTCCTAAAATGGTAACAGTGGCCCAGGGGGGGGGGCACTTGTTGTAAAACAATGTGGGACTTACACATTTTTTATAAGACACTTGGACCAGGCCATAGTACTAGAAGTTTCTTAATTTCACATGAAATTTTGTCCATTTTAGTACTAAAAGTTTCCTAATTGGTTCCTATTTTCTGAATGCAGAATTATCAATGTGGTTGCTAAAACACTGTGGCAGATATGATTCTTGACATTAAAAACATCATAAAGGAATAAACAGTGTTCTGTTATGTTGAAAACATGAATGTTTAGATAATATTGCTCAAGAATAAAGGTTCAACAATCTATTTGCTATAATATCCATGCTTTTAACTTTGAAAAGTTTCTTAGTACTTCTTAGAAATAGTAGAAGAGTTTCTTAAAATTTTGGCCATCTTTAGTACTAGTTTCTTATAAACCAGTTTCTTATAAAAATGTGTATATCTCTGGATCATATTATTTTCAAGTATTTTTCAAAAGTGACAAACTAAACAGTAAAAGAGATACTCCGAGGCAAAATATGGGACTACCATTGATGAGAAATACAAGCATAACATGAAATAAAATCTTTAAAACAAAGTGAAATGGCAAGTATCAAACTGGACATATGTACCTTGTTGGGGGTGGTTTTTCATTCATTTGTAAATCCAGCTATATTGTAAACTGATCTGATCTAGTAATACAAAAATGGAAGATGCTTTACGGCTTTGCAGACTGAACCTCATTTATAAACAAACGAATATAATATTAGTAATTGCGCTACAAACAGAGCTTTGTGGTATACGATGTTTCCGGTTTAAACCCATTATCAAGTGAAATTAAATTGAACATATCTGCAGGACCTGGATTCACTGAACTCTGCAAAAGTTTTACAACCCTGATAATTAGTTTATCAGGACCTGGTTATTTTCATTTTTGTTCAAGTCAGCAAGAAGTTCCCACAGTGAGTGACAACCCTTTTCCCCATGATTTTTTCATCATTGGGGCTAGGATTTCAGCAACTTCTGCTGGGATGAAAAATAATTTTGATTATATACATGGGAGTTTTCAACCCAAAGCTGGAATCTGTTGCCACATGTCAAATTTACATTATTTCAATTGTAAAAACAGCCTGATGGTGCATCCAATGTAAAAGAATAGCACTTACACAATAATGGGGTATGATAATGAGGACTGAAGTTTTATGCCCGGTAAAGCAAAGAGGGCTAAGATTCCAGCTCTACTGCAAGTTTCAACACAGGGCTGAAAGTTTTTCATGCAATAGACAAACACAATTTACAAATTGCTTACTGGAGAGGGGAGCTGGAATTTCACCTGGAGTAAGCAAGCTGAAATCCCAGGTAGATAGAAAACTTGACCATGTAATCCCAGACTGGGAAATTTTCAAAGGAAAATGCATTGTTTTCAACCATAGCCACACAGTTGGCAATAAACAAAGGATCTATTGTTTCAATCTATTGTTCTCAACCTTCTCAACTGTGAATTTTCTTGAATTTTCAGCGAAGTCTTACTTAAGCCATCTCAAATTGCCCGGGTAAGATGCAAATTTTCCATTCTGGTTTTACATCCAGACTGGAAAGTATGACATGTGTCGTGGATTAATCTCCCATGTACTTTTATGTTTTCTGCACACATCCACGCATTAGCAAAATTTGTACTAACACGACTACAAATTTACTTGTTTTGTATGTAAGTCATGCTATGCTGATATGCGCATTTTCAATTCAACTTGGAATGCTGTCTTGTGCCATTTTTATCCCTGTTTGAAAATCCCCCGCGCAGTTTTCAAACTTTCCAATCTGGCATGATGTAAGTTAAGTATAAGGGCCCTTCTCTGCCCTTCTTAATTCCATCATATGTGAATAATTGAAAAACCTATTAAATCAAGTGAAAAAGAAGCCTTTAATCATAAGTGCAAGATAAACCACAAAATATTTGCACCATAATCACGAGAGGGGCCTGGATTCTGTGTCAGGCATAAATGTTTTAGGCCATTTTGATTCACCTCATCAGATCAGGCAGCTCTTTTCAAGACTTTCAAAACCAGATAAACCAGAAAGAATCGTAGCAGATGAATATATCGAACTATCCTCACCAAGCTTAATTGCAGAGCTGCCCTCGTTACCTTTCCGTCACCAAAATCGTTCTGCTTTCCAATGTGGGTTTTGCAGCGCTTCCTCCTTCTTCCAAGTGCATCTGAAATCGTTATTCAGCTACCATTCGTTGTTGTTGTTCATTATCGCTGTTGTTGTTGTTGATGATTTGATCATTGGATTTGATCCATGAAAATTTAAAACAGACAACCTCTTTTTCTGGTCCATACGGAATGAACGGGGCAACGGAAACGCAACAATGTTATTACTCTTCTTCTTTTTAACCATCTGCAGTGCAGACTGGTAAAATTTGCCAGAATGGAATGACGTCTGTATTCACTTTCTACAAAAATAATCCCTCTGGTACTGCTGTTCCTCAGGGTTCAGGGTTGGAGATCTGTCGCGTTGTTTCTATACCCCAACCTCTAAAGTGGTTTGTATTCTTCTAGGAAACAATTCTTTATTCCAAGCAAGTATTGCTTAGACTGAACGACTGTCAGTGAAAATTTAGCCAACCAGTTCTGAGCACTGACGTACATTTCAAACATCAAATTTGATTTCTGCAGTATATCCTAAAAGTCCTTTCAGCTACTCTGCTCAAAGATCCTAAATTCTCACATTTGTTCTTAACCTACGTGAGACCGAATTTTTTCGACTTTGCTGCAGGGTGTCCAAAACAAATTGTTTGAAGTTTGATTAAATATCAAAAACCAGCGATATGCTAAACGGGCTCCACTGTAAAATAGCTTTGCCCTGACCTCCCCCCGGGATTTGGGCCAGGCAAAAGATTCTTTTCTGTCTGTCCTCAAGGGGCATGTATAATAATAGGCAGAACTCTTTCCTAAAAGGTCCAGAGAAAAAAGTAAAACACTAATTTCAGAAATCAATGCCTTAATTAATCAGATCAACTAGAGTTTTACAACTTTTAAAGTTTAATCTTCATCATGCATTAAAATCATTCCTTTTTTTACAAAAAATCGAAAACATTAACAAAATACGAGAGGAATCATCCAAATAAGCGATTTTGTTTAAAATAATTTGCAGTTTGCAATCATAACCTTTTCAGCTAACATATACCGGGTAAATCAGAAAGATGGTTTATACGTTTTGAAGTCCGGCGCTCTCAAACTTAGATTCACACAACCTGATCATAGGGGAGACCGGGGTTAGTTGTAACACTTTTCAGAAAAATCAAACTCTCTCATTAACTGATAAATGCAGACTTATCTTAATACAAACATGTGTTGTGCTTGATCACTGGCTATTGAACACATATTGTTTCACAAACATGGCCCTTCAAGATTGTCGGTAAACTGCAAATTGAAAATCGAGATCGGAGTGTTACAACTTGCCCCGAGCTTGGAGCAAGTTGTAACAGGTACCGGGGCAAGTTGTAACAGAATAAAATTAACCAATGCACAGCCTTGCGATTGCTTGGGATATAATCTTTTTCATACAGTATGAGATTCATTGTCAGACCAAAAAGGATCATGGAGAGCACAGGGTCTTTAAGAGACATTTTGAATATGTCTTGAAGGCGTTTAATCGAGAAGGTCCCTCATAATTTAAGAAAGGAATGGCCGATTTCAATGAATTTTAGACTATGCTCACCCGATGCAGTCATAATTTGAAAATGGCAAAAAATGTGACGGCAGCAACATTTTTAGCTAGCGTTCGCACGATACAGGCACAATTTGAAAACGATAGAAAATTCATCGGTAATTAACTTGCAGCTATCTCTCGTCTCCAAGAATTTGATGCCAAAGAAATATATTTACAACTAAAAGACCATTTTGCCTCAATTTGAAAGCTTTGAAAAATGGTCCGTTTTCATCATTTTCGAGCTTCACACGATACCGTTATCGGTTAATGTACCGGTTAGAGTTCCGTCATAAAAGTAAAATTTGCTAGCAAAAGATGTGCTGTTTTCGTTTGAACCGCAGGCCTATCCGTCACATTTTTCATCGTTTTCGAATGAGCCGGCATCGTTTGAACGCACTCTTAAAATGAATTTGAATATGTCCATCATTAAATCACATCATCGCGATATCCTGAGAGTAGTGACCTTACAAATGGGAATTGTTCTTTATTCATCCGGTACAAATGTGGATCAAATGTGGATCAAGTACCCCAGGGCGAAAATGTTAAAAATCAGCCATATTATTAGACAAAAGGTAGGTAATCCAATTCAACAAAACTACAAATTACTAGTTTCATGTACAGCCCATCAAAAAAATCACCCGACCCCACAAAAATATATCATATTCTTAGACCCCGTTTACACGATACCGTTTTCATTTCATATCGGATTGGGTACGGCAATACGATATGAAAATTTCTCTTGTTTACAAGACGCCGTTTTCATTTCATATCGAATTGGTTTCACGCCACTTTCAGAGCGTTTTCATTTGAAAACGCAAAAACGGTATGAAGCATATCGGATTGGTGCGTTCTCGTGTAAACAGGAGGCCAATCCGATATGAAATGAAAACGGTATCGTGTAAACGGGGCCTTAAACAGAACGGCTCTTACATTTTAACACTTGAAAGTAGTCTTTCGATATCAACTGCAATGTCTTTGTTTTCGTAATACCTACTGTAACGCTTCACTGGTTTTCCATCAGGACCGATAAGAAACTTCTCGAAGTTCCAGCCAATGTCACTTCGAAGGATTGGACTCCAAATTGCAAAACGGCAATCTTTCAGAAGAGTTTCGCTGTCATCTGATGGAAATGGGAGTTCCTTCTTCAGATATTTGAATAATGCGTGTGCATCTTTTCCATTGACCTTCGAAAGAATAATCAGACGGCAATCTTTCAACAAGATATCATGAATCCATTGGAAGTACATCAAATTTTTACAGCTTTACTTTAGATACGATAACGATCATCAGGAAACCCAGGAGACGTTTTAACAGTACAGCCTTTCAAAATCTTCTCAAAACGGTATAGTTGGTAGAACTTGGAATTCGCGTTGTTTTCTGAGATCTTAAAGGGGCTAAGCCACGTAAAGTAAACAAACGTCTTTCAAGATGATGATTTTGCATTATTTTTTATAGGCCGTATCGGGGGGGGGGTAACTTAACTTGCCCATGATACGGGGTTGTGCCATTTTTAGGGTACCTTTTTCATGATAGGGTCCGGATTTATGGGTATGGTTTTCAACAATTTTTTGCATTTTCCGGATTTATGGGTATATTTTTCTGTAAGAATTCATTTATTGGTGAGCTTTTTGTGGCATTTCCAGATTTATGGGTATACTTTTCAGAAATTTCTCCGGATTTAAGGGTATACTTTTGAGAAATTTATCCGGATTTATGGGTGGTACTTTTACGATTTGAATGGCACAACCCCGTATCTTGGAAACTCAAGTTACCCCCCCCCCCCGGGGCCGCATCACAGAGATTTTCCACTCCTTTCTCAAAAAGAGGGAGCTATTTTGAAGATAAACTCTTGTACTTCGTAGAGACACAAATGAAACACTCTCATACATTGCATGACTGCAGAGAGATGGGTGGATCTGTAGACGTAACTTTATTGTGGATTCACCCCATCCATCAAAATTTGTGCAGAATACAATGGCCACGTGTTGGCAACAATATAGAGATGAAAAGTTTATCTACAGTTACGTGACCCACTCCATCGGTTATCTAGCAGGCGAATTCACCTGCTCAGCAAGGAACAGCTGAATATCGGTTGAAGTGACCTTACCTGTCTGCACATTAAACGAAACATACGCCATTGAAAATTTCTATCATAAATCTGCTGCAACATATTCTATGATACAAGTGGCGTCATTTAAGCTCCAGCGGTTTCATCGGCTAATTTTTCACAACTTGATGCTAGCAATTCCGAAGGTCCAGTAGAATCACTTTTCCAAATACGATGAAATCTGTGTCCTTTTTTCATTTTGTTTTCTGTTGACTTTTTAGAGATTTTTGGTTCCATCCCTTTGGCCACTCCAGAAAGCTATTTACAGCTCCAAGTCATCTCAAATCTTCAGCTCAAGAACCACAAGGTTCCAAAATACTGCAAAGAGCTTCGTTTACATTGCAAAGACGTAGGAGGATTAAACATCATTGCTACAGCCATTCTGCTGGGATTCAAATAACCCTGGCTTGATCAAGTGAGGTCAAAAGTAGGTCCATTTGTAGAAACTAGTTAGTACTGTATCTAGTTAGTTTCAATATCCTACACAGCCCCCTCCTCCCAAGAACATCCCCCTTTCGCTACCTCAACATTAGGTTGCTTTTCTATTGAAATCAAAGGTAAACAGGAAATCCATTATACAAAAGACAAAGTTCCACTGACCTGTACTTTCCCAAACAGATCAATCTTTGGGACAAAACCATTTCCAGGTCGGACATTAGCCAAAAAAGGAAGAATCTCCTCATTGGTGCAGTTCTCCTGGTGTCCAAATTGGTTGGAGGGAAATCCCAGAATTGACAAGCCTTGGGACTCATACTTCTCAATCAGCTCGTTCATCTTGAGGAAAGAAAAACTTCATTAGAGAGCTTCAAGAGGCTGTACAGTATAAGCTAAACTGCCACTAAAAACCATACGACTTTCCTTTTCTAATGCAGGATCATAGCAGCAGAGAAGATGCTTTTCAAATGAAGATGGACGTTTGTGGGTCCACAATATTTGGAAGTTGTTATGTATTACTAGGTGTGACAAAAACATTATTCCTGTTTAAAAATCATCAAATTTCAATTATGAAGCCTAGACAAAAATTTCCTTTCGATCTCTGCTGTCAATTACTTAAATATGTTTAGACAAGGGGCAAATCACAGATTTTATTTGTATACTTCCCTTTAAATCACATAAAAATCACATACCAAAGCACAAAATCACAAAAAATTCACAAGACAGAAAGCATAAAAAATCAGAGATCACTGAATGATTACTGAAAGATCACACAAATAAATCATTAAAAATCACACAAAAATCAAGTGATTTCAAAATCACAGAAATCATATTAGCTATTTTGAGAAGTGACTTTCTGCTCATGTTTAGAGATGTAATATGAAAGGTTTGCAAACCATATTCTTCATCGTAAATCTTTGGTAAGAGTCAGTCTTGGGAACAGCTTATCAAAGTGACAAAATAGGTAATCCTAGCAATGATTCATGAAATATGCTGTAACAAGCTACAACAGCTGGTCAATGAGTGCTGCATAATAATTTTGCTCCTAGAATTTTGATATCGGTCCTGAGGCAAAGGGCTGCAAAATTTTTCTGTGTCTTTCGTTCCATGTCTTTTGTGTTGAGTTTCTTACATTTATGCTCATGGAATTGCCAAGCGGGACAAATCAGTATAGTGGCTCTCATGCAACTAACAGCAGGTGAGTTATACGTTGTCTTTGACACAATTACTCTCACCTTCATAATGGACACAAGGTGCAGACAGCTGGTCCTGAATATAATGCAAGCAGTTTCATGGTCACTTGATATCATTTCACCCATACGATAGGCTAATTTTGAATATTGCTGCTGCGCAAAGCATTATGGTTGATGGAAAACACAGCTAAGATGGACTGCAGGAAATTTCCCCCAACCCAACCCAATTGATTCTGCTTTACGACTCAAAATCAATGCTTCAAAACCAACATAAATTTGTTTTGGGAGATGCAATTGGGTGGGGGGGGGGTGCCTAAGAGAAAGTCCATATTTTACTAACATTTTGCCCAACTCAAGACCAACTTCTGCCTAATTATGGCTGATTTTTTCAAAACATTCCAAACATAGGGGCTGCCCCAGGGGGTACATAGCATGTTGAGGGTACAGGTATGTGCCGCCCATATGGGTCGGTTTTTGGGCCGAAATTCTCTAAACGAGGGTCCCTTTTTGGCAGATTTTTCATAAACATGGGTGGGTTATCCAGAAATTGGTGAAAAATTGGCAAAAATGGGCCGTTTTCTGCCAAAATTCATCATAAAAGTGGGTATGACAGCAAGTTTTGGTAATTAGAGGGAGGGTACCTTTCTGAAAACTGGGCAGCAGACCCCCGTCCATCCGCAAGTCATGTACCCCCTCCTTGGGGGGGGGGGGCTGCAGCCAACAGCCCCTGTCTCCTACCCCTACCAAAACCAAGCAGTACTTAGGAGAGCTAAGTTTACAAATTTTAGAAATAATCACAAGTATGTCTGGGAAAACAATTTGGTCTTTGATCCATTTGCAGAGAATAAAGTTGAAGATTAGGCACATGGAATTAATGAGGAGGGGTTCAGTCCTAATAGACTAAATCAAGTCCTGATTGTGCCCAAAGAGAGCATTTGAGCAGATTTTAGTCAGGGACATGCCATTGAGGCTTTAGCACATACCTGTCCCTCATATCAATTTTTCAATAAACTATGTTTATTGAAAAATTGATATGAGCGATAGGTATGTGTTAAAGCCTATACTATACCAAATTTCATACCAATTTTCTGAAAATATTTTCCTGACTAACACAAATTTTTCAAGAGGCATATCCAGCCTTATATCATATACCAAAATCTTGACATGGCTACTGTTCCTCATACCAAAATTGTGAGAATGGATACTGTTCCTTACTCCAGTATCTGGAAAATCAATACCCTTCCCAATGGCACACCACTGTATCCAAAATCTATTGCACCCTCTGGAAAAGCAAACAACATCAAAGTACCTGGGTAAAATCCCTGACAGTTGTTCCTCATAAGGTGGCTGTATTTTCAACCAATACAACTCTCCCTTTGTACTTTGCCATCTCTACTTTTTCTCCTTTCAAGTTTTCTGCTGAGAAGCCATAAAACGAAGCCATGCTTCTTGCAAAAGGTGCCACACAGCCTCCTGTCCCTTTGCACAATAAGGCTGCAGTGCCGCTAAGCATGCTGAAATTTAAATGTGTATTTCATGATAATGCAACTGAATTTTTACAAAACCAAATATCAACAAAGTGTTATGAATCTTTTGCTTGAAAGATTAATTTGACCACAATTGTGTTAATTCCCTTATGCCCAACTGAGAAAGGACAAGGAAGATCAGTGTTGTGTTACTTTTAGAAATTTGTCACCATAGGGGCATAGGATATTATGCAACCATGGTGACAAGAAAACTATTGATCATCATGCAAAACTCACATCTACAACGATTACCTGATGGGATTTGTGATCTATTCAATAAATGTAAAAACACTAAGCATCACCTTTTTTATAAGAAACTGGTTTATAAGAAACTAGTACAAAGATGGCCAAAATTTAAGCAACTCTAGTACTATGTCTAAGAAGTACTAAGACAATTTTCAAAGCTAAAGGCAAAGATATTATAGCAAATAGATCGTTGAACTTTCATTCTTGAGCAACATTATCTCAACATTTGTGTTTTTGACATAGAAGAACACTGTTTATTCCTTTATGATGTTTTAAATGTCAAGAATCATATCTGCCGCAGCGTTAGTGACCACATTGATAATTCTGCATTCAAAGAATAACAAACCAATTAAGAAACTTTAGTACTAAAATAGGCAAAATTTCAAATTGAAATTAAGAAACTTGTAGTTGGCCTGATCCAAGTTTCTTATAAGAAAACATGTATGTCATAAAACTAATTGGCTCATGCGGTACAATTTTCTCCATTGTTAATTACAAAAGCATGGGACCAAGGCTGAATTTTCATTGCATTAAGCCTCAATCTTGCAGAATCGTAAAACGCAACAGAGAGAATTATATCGCATAAACCAATCAGGTTTGTGACATAAGCCCTTTAATGTCCCTGAGTCCAAAACTAATGCAGAGAGAAACGTTATTCGCTATGGGAGACCATTACTGTGGAATACGCTTAAAGAAAGGACCAAAAGGAAAAGACAATTGACTCATGATTCAATGGATCAAAGGAAACTTAAGAGAACAGTTGCAGAAAATAAAATTTGCTAATAAGGGTACAGGACAACATTTGAACAGGCAACTGGATTTTAAGTAATTTATTTCAACATTTCATCTAATTCTTTAACTGCATTAACATTTATCTCAATTGATGGACAACAGGTCCCCACAGAGCCACAAGCTGACATTAATTGAACCTATTTTACCAAAAACTGTAAATATGTCAAAGGGCAAGAACAAACAACAAAAAGTAATGTTTGTGAAAGATTTTTACAACCATTTTCAGCACGTTTTTATTGATTTTTTAAACTTGTCCATTTTCAACCACGGCAAATGAAAACGGGCAAGTTAAAAAATCAATCAAGGGATGTATGAGGTGAGGGGGCTTTGGGGTTTCACAGATTGCAGGTTTGGCCAATTTAAGCTGTTGGGTCTTGCGTTTAAATTGTAAAGGTTTTTTGGTTTTAAGATGTTCCACAGGTTGCGGGTTTTACCATTTTTGGCATATTTGATTTTAATGACGGGACCTCTCTTTCGTTAGCCTGCGTGCAGACAATACCCAAATGTATAGTCTGCGCAACACAGCTCAATATCGCCTATTGGTTCTACTTAGCATCTGTGTATTGTCTGCCACAGGGTACTTAAAATTCCACAGTATCGTGTTGTTAACGTAGTTTGCTTAGAGAGCAAAGCGAAACCTGAGATTTAATCACATGATAGCCGTTCTCAAATCTGATTGCTTCCTTGTTTCGCAGGAAAACTATATTACTGGCTGGTACAACAATGCATTTTCTTTGTTATCACAGAGATGCTGAAGCACGCACTACACAACAGTAAGCTGCGTTGCGCAGACGATACCATTTTCTTGGGTATAGTCTGCGAGCAGGTTACTCTTTCGTGTGATCAAGTTATTTGTCTATGCTAGGCCCTTTTCTGTTTTCAGAGTTGGTTGTTTTTGGGATTTGTTGGGTGCATTCTGTTGAGTAGAATTTATGCATTTTGACATTTGAATCATATCCTATATCCTTAAAACTAGGAAGAAAACTGTACATACCTCCTCACGCAACTCCTGATTCAAAACTTCCCCACTTTTTGTGCACACCTTCCGAAGAATAAGCTGCCTGGATTGGAGGATTGGAGCTGGAGCTGCGGAGCTGAGCGCGGAGCTGAATCAAGCTAACTTGTGAACGAGGTTGCAGGTTCTCTTTTATCAGCGTTACTACGTCACTCTGTTACTCGTACCCAAGCTCCTTGAAATAGCTTTTGAATGGGTTTGTGGGTTTGTGCAAGTCTAAAAGCCTGCATTTGCACAGAGCAGAAAAATCTAAAAATAGCCCATTAAAATCGATGACCCACACGTGTTGTTGATAATCTATAGCTAAAGAAACAATGCCGTGTTTGCGTAGTTTCTTCATTCTATTTATAGAGAAGCCTATTTACCATTGCACACTCCTTTAATATGTATGTTTGATAGAAATGTTTTGATTTGAAAAGTGGCCAATGGAAATGTTTATGGAATAAAGGGATGACAGAGGACAAAACTGCTGAGTTAGGAAGCATTCTCAAAGCAAATTTTTTCTGGCATTTTCTTTGTACTTGAAAAGGATTTTTCAACTCTCTTCTATACACAGTAAAGACTCTTTCAACATCTGGGGCAAAAGGATGACAAGATAATAGCAGTATAACACATCATGACTTCTTAAGGACAATTTGTTAATTCTCCTAAGTAATAATATCTTGTGTTAACAAATCCTACAATTGTTACAAGATACGAAAATTGAATAAGGTGGTCCTCTTAGTATTTGTTAGGCACTGAATTTGCTATCTCTAATTGCAATTTCAAACCGGTCCCCTTTACTTTGTTGGCCAGCCAACACATCAAAAGAGACCAGTTTAAGCATCAAGTCGTCCATGGCAGTTAACTTTTGATGACTGCATTAGTAAGAAGCTATCTTACATGTAGCAAAAGCCAGTTGTATCACAATTGACAAAATGGGTAGTTTGCACTAAAGATTCTTTATGGACACCAAGTTGCCAAGTGGTGTAAAAGTAAAAAGTTCAGACCTTTGAAAGCCTGCAGCTCTCGAACCAGTCAGGGGCAGTTCAATGTTGTTTTGTAACATGAGAGGTGCATAACATAATAACGGTGCAACAACTTTTGACTTTGTACAGGTATTTTTTGATTTTGTACAGGTGATCAACACTTTTTATAAAGCTAACATAAAAGCATTAGTATTTTACAAGCTCAAGATGAAGTTTGACGAACACAATATTCCATTTTGGGGACAACAGTGTGAATCATGCAAGCTGAGAAATGCTTGGAAGGTGTTTATGAAATGACCGAAATTTCCTTGTCCATTGCTTGCACAAACAGTTCATCAGTCATGCCTCTTCATCTTACAAAATGATTTTTTTCATTGACATAAAGATTCACAATGTTTAACCTGCAAACTTAGCTAAAGAAACTGAAAATCTTTGGTAAATTGTGGAATTTAATATAAGTGGGGGGCTTAACAGAGACTGGGCTAAATAGGGTTTTTACAGTATATCATAACTATAAACATGTAAATATAGAAGAGATAATTTGGTTATATAATAATTCTGATGTTATACAAAGTTCAACACTTTTCACCACAACAATGGTCTTCAGGTCACTTTCCAGGAATTCTGTTACTTACAAGAGAACATGCAGCTTTAAAGTCTGATGGAAAGATACAGTTGTGCAGCTTTCATAATGTAAGATTTCATCCAATCAGAAAATTCATCTAAGTGTGGAAGCCAGCCTGAAACTGTTTAGTCTTATTTGAAATTCACTTAAAATTTCTTCTTCAGGCATCTGGTGCAAAGTGTTGAACAGTGTTTTCAATGATAAGAAATCTACACTACATATTCAAAGAAGGGTTGAATATAACAACAAATACTACCTGTTCTTTTTAAGAACCTTAAAATACAAAATGTACATTATTGGTATAAGAACTGCAACTGTGCAAAGAGCAATTAAAATCCCTTTGTAACCAACCCAACCTGCATTTCCAAGTGTATCTTCAGGTTTTCTGTCATTCACATTAGGCTGCAAGTACGCAATTGAATGTCCTCCAACATCAACCACCTCACTTTTGGATTGAACTTTACTTGAGACATTCTGTATATCTTTATCAACTAGCTCCAAATATTCTTCATAAAGATTATTAGTTTCATTCAGACTGTTTGACGTTCTAGGTTTTCCACTCAACAGGCCTCTGCTCTCTCTATCATGATCATTATCATCATCAGAATATGACAGATCGGTCAACAAATTATTTCTTTTGCTTCTCATGAAACTTGGATCTCTCTCATACATAAAATTGTCTCTAGCATTTTGAAGCAGACTACTCTCACTGTGGCTCCTTTTGAGTTCCTTCAATTGGTTGATTCTTGAATCAAGAGAGCTTTTTCTAGCTCCTAAGCTATCCCATATCAAGCTATGTTGATAAACAGGAATTTTTACTGACTTTCGGGCATAGAGTTCTTGGTCATTGTAAATGTTGTTTGCTTGCTTCAGTTGCGTTATCTGTAAAGTAAATTGTCATAGCATGATAATCCTGGAATACTGAATGTTCCTGGCATCAAATTCCTGGCACAAAATTCCTTGCAATTTTTTATACAATAAGTTTTAGCTAACGATGAGTGCACAATACTACAGGATTGTTTGTGCCAGTCATTGGCAATTTCTAAAAAAGACAGTACAGGGTGGCTTTACACTATGACATGAATTCCTGAGCCATATGGAGCACTATAAATTCTTTAAGTATGCAGGCCTATACTGCAAAGGGAGATTTTCTGCCAATCTTGAACTGCGAATTCAAGATTATTTGAATATAATGACAGGATATTATATCCTTCAGACACAGCAGCTTGTATATATATGCATATGCAACCTAGGGTTATGGACAGCGCAAAATTTATTATATGACATGGACTGTGGAGAAGAAAAATTCTTCCAAAAACATTATGTACTAATTATTGATGAAGGCTTACACTGAAATGTTTAAACAAATGTATTTTTCCTGAGTTCATATAGCTCATTATATTTATATATATACTCTCATCAGCTCCAACTGAATATGGAATGAAATAGATATAAAAACTCAGAAAAAAAACACATTCTTTAAATATTTTGGAGCAAGCCTTCACAGTAATTGATATTTTGCCTGTGATTAGTTGATTAGTAAAATCTCAGTTGATGGACAGGCCTACTTTTCACCATAACTCATGGTAGAATAGCTATGGGGTTTATCTGGATCTCATATTTGGCCATTCTTTCCTTGGCGTGCACTTGCTGCCTGCTAGCATTTTACTTTAGGTAATATTTGCTGGTGAAATACCAGATTGGAAAGTTTGCAGAATGCGCGGGGATCTCTCCTACACTACATCCAAAGTTCCTGCACGGCTGTATTTGCGTCACTAAAACAATAGTTCTATTGTTTCCTTTCGTTGTTTTAAGAAAATTTGTGGCTGGAACCACGGCTGCAATTTGAAGTGTGAGCGGCAGAGAAATCGGCCACGCAAGGCAAACTTTCAGTCTGGTTGAAATAAAACTACTACTTTAAACATGGCTCACAGTACATCCGTATTTCAATGAAAGCTTTCCCAACGAGTCTTCAGGTTCTACATCATGGTTAACAAAATGAATTTTTCTTAGCTCATCAACGGCATCATTCCTTTTCGTAGCGCCAGTGGGCCTGGTGGAGAAATTATCCCTTCTGTTTCTAGACCTGATCTCAGTTAATTCGATTGCTCCATTCTCTACATCCATCAAATCATCATCAGCCGGTCCGAATATAAATATCTTATGCGAGGGAATGTTTTGTGTTTCAGCTGGCGGTGATCCTGGCGTGTAATCGTGGTTTGTTTCAGTGCGAGTCTTGGTCTTCCCTTGTTGGTATTTTTTTTGCCTAGGCCCGTTGCTCGACTTGGGTCTCTGCTGTTCTCCTATCGGACTCATTGAAGATCTTCCACTGTAATATCCTTAAAGACAATCTCTATGGTTAAATAGTTCATCTGGTTGCAATAATGATCACTTCATTCAACTCATTTGCTGCTCATATCCATTACAACTCTGTACAGTCCTTCTTGATTAGCCTCTTCCTGTCCGCCATGATGGAATTTTTCATCATCATCAAGTTCTTTATCCATTGGTACCCAGTGCCATAATGGCGGATGTGGCAAGCCGCACAGTTACACGTCGACAAACAGGACCAAATTTCCGGTGCCGCTGTGCCATCATGTCTGTGCCAGCAACGAACCAGAACAAATGTTCCCCGGGGTATCATTCCAGTCATATTGAATGGTAATTTTTTATGTAGTGTAGATTGTAGTACTGTAACTTTTTAGAGGAATGTGAAAAGAGAAACGAACGTCTGAGGTTGGTAGAAGTGCCCCTTTCTTTTTTAGAAAGTGCCCCCTTTTTCTTAAGAAAAAATTGCCCTGAATGTATCATGCCCCTCCAAGTTTGAGATGCTTCCTACGTCCCTGCATAGTAGTGTCCCGGATATAAGAAACGAAAATTTAAAGAAACAATTACCCTGATTTTCAAGATCCCATTTTATTAGAAACTGTTTCAGGTCTGAAAAAAGCTGGTTTCTTATTCAAACCTTTGAATTTTTCAGCTTTCTGGTTGAATTGAACTGTGCCAATTCAAATGAAAACAAGAATTCTGTATGCAAACTAAGCAAAAAGCACCTTCAAGGAATAATCGTAGCCTCGGGGGGGGCAGGTATCTCGACCTATCATCTGACGGGGACGTGCCATTTTGCCCGAAAAATTGGTGCCCATAATTCCGTAAATTCTGGTAGATTTTAGGGTCATAATTCCGTAAATCGAATGAAAATCTGGGCCATAATTCCGGAAATTATGAAAAATCCCCTGAAAGGACACCCATAATTCCCTTAAATGTCTAAAAATTGTGAGAAAAATACCCATAATTCCGTAACGATTTGAAAAAAGTATCCCTAAAAAATGGCACGTCCCCGTACCATGAAAAGTACTAAGTTAACCCCCCCCCCTCGAGGTCGTAGAATTTCCTGCAAGTGAAAATGTACAAAAATGATTTGCGCTTCCCGTTCCTTATCACCTATAGTATTTGAAAAAGAGTGTTTATCTCTTTTTTGAGAGTGCCCTGGAATCCAACAGTTGGACACTTTCAAAATTACGAAAACAGATCGGACTGTTATGAATTGTGGGATTGCGTATGTCATTACATAACTTTAGTTTATTGGTAGTTGAATAGTTCCGCATAATTAGCATAATTAGGACCTTTTTTATCCACGAGACTAAGATCGATGACAGTTGTTGTTGAGGAGAGTGAATTGATCGAAGTAGAATTTTGAAGTTTTGCAGTTGAGACTCGAGACCGACGAGAATTTGTAGCGAGGAGAATTGAGAAGAGTATTTTGAGATTCGAGAATCGAGTACTGATATTTTTAGGCGGTGTTTTCGATAGACATGAGAATTGAACGTGCCTTGGACTTTGTAAATAGTTGTATATAGTTTTACTTGCGGAAGGACGCTTCACGTTTACGCCATCAGCTTGTTGTATTGGTTTAGATCGGATCGTTCGAAGCGACCAATAGAATAGCTGGCTTTGCCACATTATTGAAGATCCATAACACGGACAAATCATCAAACAACTGTTTACACTGAAAGCTAGAAATCTTGAAATTTCAATCCTTTGAGAGCATATTTTCTTGGCCTTGTTGACCAGCCAATCTTTCATCAACTAGAAATTCCCTCACATAGAAAAAAATCATTTATATGCAAATTGTTACAAAGCGTTGCTCTTTCCAAATTTTGAATATGTAAATATTCTGGATATTTCCTGATAACGAGGCACTAATGTAACAGGTCATTTCGTTTTAACTTGAACTGATTTCAGCAAAACAAGAAAAAAGTGACACACGAATTACCCTTGTTTCTTCATATTTGATATCGTCATTTGTATATACATTATTACGCTGGATGAACTAATACGAAATTACAAATAACACTATATAAAAACGATGTATGATCTTAAGAATACATTAGTTGGATATGGCAAACTTACATCTGTGGCTCTCTTGCTGATATCCGGTGTAAAGAACTTTGGGCTTCGAAAATTTTGCACCTCACTTATGAAGAAACAAAAATCAATTTTTTGCTATGGATTTTAACTTTCAGTTGGCAATCTCAATTTCCAACATTCTGCCATTTTGTCACACTTTCATATCTTTAACAATCAGAAATAACCTTTAAGAATGAAACATAATCATTATACCTTTCAATCAAATAAATTGCGTAATAAATGCTCAAATTCTGCTTGTTAAATGGTTAACGAATAACATGTTCAAATTTTTGGAAAATTATAAAAACTTCGGTTACTGTACCAATCTTCCTTTTGTGCTCTTGCATCAAGGAACAAATAAGTAAAAGAGATTATTGTTATTCTGTTCTCCCAAGAGATGGACAACAAAATTAACGACGAAAAGCCATGTTTCGAACAAACAACAGTTTTCGTAAAAGAATACCTTTACGCTGAAAATTGAAAACTGGTAACATCCTTTCTCGCACTGAATATCAGCTAGCGAGCTTCTGAACTTGCAAACAAAAATAAATACTTTAAAGCTAATTTTACAATAATTTTTCAAACTGACTGTTTACTTTAATGCAAAACAAACACAGCTTTCTCTTGAAAACGAAAAATACTAACATGAATCACTAGACAACAGTAAATAAGGTCATACTCGTTAACAATGTGGTCAACACTGAGCCTAAGTTTCCTAAAACCTCGTAGCTCTGTAAGAAGGTTAAAAGAAAAGGCATGAATCGAGAATAATTTTTGATTCTGGTTGCTTGAATCAAAGGATAGAATTCATCGGGGAATCAACCTAGACTTATTGCCTAGAGTCTCTTGTTTCCCTGTGCTCTTTGACTGGATGGCGCTTCTTTCAACAGAAGCAAGATTTACCACAAGGATGCAAGGGACTCATCGTCATAAGTCTAGAATCTACCCAAGAGATTGCAACAGAGTTCCATTGAAACTTAAAGGCAATCGACAATTATAAAAAGTTTCTAGAGCCACTTCATTTGTTGCCCATCAAATCTTAACCAGTGACATTCACCCAAGGTTTCGACTGTTTGTGTACAGCCTATTTCGACTGTACGCAACGAAAAGCAGTGCTATGCGTTGCGCTGTGCCCAATCAAAAGCAAAATAAAGGAACCTAGGCCAGAAAAAGACTTTAATCTCATATGAAATCGACTTTTTGGTCGATAAGGATCTTGGTTAGTAATAATCTTTAAATTTTGAGAATGAAAGAATCCAATGCAGCCAAAGGTCGTCCGCACCAACATATTGTCCAATTGTGTGCTACCCAAAGCCCTTTTTAACACAAATTAGGAACCACACCCTGTAAGATGTCTGTACAGTTTTGCTTCTTGGTTAACACATCGTTGAGATCCTTTGCTTTGAAAAAACACATCTTTGAACTCAGATTTCTGTTGCTGCTGTATATCTCCTCATTTTTGAGCTGCTTGTCTGATGCTGGCTATCTGCCCTAAAAGGAAAATACCGACTTCGCCAAAATCCTATCAAAAATAAACGAATACACGCGAGACTGAATTATATACAAAACGCAGAACAGTAAACTCCCTTGCCACTCATGCTTCCTTTTATTGAAAACTGCTTTTATGAAACTAAACTTTCAGATCACCAAATCATTATGAAACTCCACTGCTGGGAAATAAAACTCAAATGAAACTCAACATATTTTTACTTTATTTTCACTTGTGTCCTGTAATCATTTCACATGGATGATACTTGAGTAATGTCTACTCTTCTGCCTAGGAAGATTTTTTGAAAACTATGCTTTGAAATCTTCATAAGCGCTCCGGTAGTAAGCATCAGCTAAGACTGTTATGGAACTTTAAGAAACTTGTAAGAAGCTCTGAGTGATGAAAATGTGACCATTCTAGAAAACTTCAAGCACTGGCTAAAATTCTAAACTTCTCGGGAGAAACAAGCACTTTTTTAAAGATTTTTTCCAAGAGATTCATCCAGTAGGCAGCTGAAAGGTAGGAAATTTGAAAAACGTAAATCACTCGTAACTCACCTCAGGTGAATAGTAAACATTTTTATCCATTGGAAACCTTCTCTCTGATCCAAGCTAAAATAAGATCGTCATTGATCACAATGTAGCATCAAAGACTGTCAACAAGAAATCATGATGGCTTTAATGAGCTAAAATTGCCTAAAGAGAGCTTAAAATGCCACAAATTTTGCCTGATTAGAGGGCTGCAGCCCTCCAGCTCCCGCCTAAAACACCTGTATGGTTAATAAAGGGTGTCCAAATATAAGCATACATATTTGGTTGGGTCCAGCGATGTGAATTTAGCTTTAATCATGGACTGACGGGGTTACCGTGCCTAAATAAGTAAAAATGAAATGAAAAATGAAATGCATGAATGAAACTGAAATGAATCAATGGCTAATCATTTTCAAAATGTTACTCGATAGTTAGTTAATCTGAACATAGATACCTCATTTGTTGGTATGTATTGGTCCTTTGAAAGCAGAAACATTACAAACCAGACCAGAGCACAGCAAAAAATACCAAAATTTCCCCATAGTTCTTGGATGGAAATTTAAGGGAAATGAATAAGTTTCTGTGGGAAATTTAAGGGAAACGGAAATTTCCATTTCCCCTTTGGGAAATTACGGGAAATGAGTCCGTTTCCCTAAAATTTCCCCAACAAAAAATGTGGGGAAATTTCATCATTTTTTGCAGTGGAGTTTTCGCCTTTTGGCCTAATCTAATTCTTGGGACACCCCGGTAGGATTCTTACTGGACATTGTAAACAAACTTCTTTCAAAACGACTATTTTGCAGTATTTTCGATCGGCCATATCACAGTGATTTTCCGCTACTTTTCTCAAAATGAATGCGTTATTTTGAAGATGGACTCTTATACTTTGTAGAGAAACAACAGAAACACTCGTATGCTGTAAGATTGCAGAGATATTGGTGCATTTTTAGTAACTTTAGTGTAGATTCACCCCATCCACCAAAATCTGTACAGAGCACAATTGATACCTTGTTTGATGGTATGCATTGGTCCTTTGAAAGTAGAAACATTAATATTGGAAGCTCAAATTTGTACCCACCTGCAAACCAGCCTCCCGCCTTTTGGCCTAAACAAATTATTTGGACACCCGGTTAGCCTCACTCCATAAGGGCTCTCAACTTACATTCATCTTATTGAATTGAATTTAGGTTGTTGTCGTCGATAGCGATAAGTACGAATATGCAATCAGTCTAACAAATCAGTCTAACACCTTCGGCTGATTACGATATGAGTCCCAAGAACCGCTTCCCAAAACGAGACTACTGCATCAAACCGAGACCGCTCAGTTAGGTGTGTCCGGCAGTCTTTCAATAGCGATAACTAAAGCCACACAATCAGTCTACTAACAGCGGTAGCGTCCTTAAAATGGCTGCAACGCAATGACCAAGCAAATAAATAATCTCATCGTTTTAGTTTCGAAAGATTGATTATGGATTTATGAGCTGAATTTTCATTGAAAGCAAGACAAAATTCTCGATTATGTTTCTGTGAAAAATTTGCCTTTTAAATCCATGTGTGATCATTCGAAATGTTACTAGCAAAGCAAAATTCATAAGCGTTCAAGTAGATTCGTACCTTCTCGTATTTTTCAGCCAGAGATGCAACTTGTTCTTTCAAAAATGAGTCCCTTCGTGCTTGATCTTCATAAAGTTCTTTCAGCGATAGCGGGGACTTTGGTGAACCATTCATCAAGCTAACTTCTAAATTGTTGTGCCATTTTTGCAGCTCAATCAACCTTCCCTGTGAAGAAAAACAGTGTTTAAAGAAACATAGACAGCATGAAACAGACGAACCATACTGTATATTTAAGTGGCATCAGTTAAATGTGTCATTTGATAAGAGGCCATCGACTGTCAATTTTCTTATTTTTTAACGGCATTTGGCCGTTAAAACGGCATTTGGCCGTTAAGATCGGGACCAGAAATGCCTTGAAATTTTAGGGTGACGATTCGACAAATCTTATTCAAATCTGGACCAGACTTCCACAAATAATTGAAGAATTCCTATCATTCATTCATTCTTTCATTCATTCATTCATTCATTCATTCATTACCATATATTTATACACGATGATACCCATCAGAAAAATAAAACCAAATCAAAGAAAGAAACCTGGAACAGCATGATTATATACAATGAATAATATATTATTAAAACACAACATCTGCCTAAATTACTGCAATTATCATTTCTATACTTCTGTGCCAATTTTTCTCTAAAACAGCAGTTAGGCTCACTTATGATTTCGAAAAATTACTGAAAATGATACCCATAATCCTGCAAGATCTTTAAAAAATACCTCTATTGATGATACGCCTCCTGCCATAACATACTGAGATAGGAATCACTTGCAGAAACATTTACTTGCGAGAAAAACAAGTGAAAACTTATAATAGACTTTGCCAAGCTCTTTACCTGCAGCTGTTTGTTCGAATCTTCCATAGACATTAATCTTTTCTGAGAAGTAGCTCTGTCATTTGAAAATTGATGCATTTTTGATTCTAGCAGTTCTCTTGCCCTGAAAAAGATATAGAATAGATTATTTCAGGTGCACTTATTCAAGTCCTTTCCTCTTCCTTTTTCTCCCTCTTTTAAAATAGCATTAAGCCCCAGTCAAACTGATCAAACATTTCACAAAATACTTATCAAACTTTCTATATTTTGATTTTGCTTTATGATGTGGGTTGGTGGTCAAACAGAACTAACATGTCACCTAACATTTCACCTAACGTTTGGTTTGAAGCCTGTAATCAGAAGGTGCCTGTGCAGTCAACGAGACACTGCGGAGTATGCACAAAGGCATATTGATGAAAACAAACGAGAATGTTTGGCGAAATGTTTGTGGGAGTGTTCAAACAGATCCAACATTTCACGCAACAATAAAAAACAAAATTTGTTTTTGACCTAGATCAAACTTTGCCCAACACTGCCAAACAAACGTTATGAGACCAAACAAGGTGGCCAAACAAGCCCAATATTTCATCAAACATTTGTTTTTCAAATTTTAAGTGAACTGTTTGATCTGTTTGACCGGGGCTTTAAATAGGGGACTCATCATAACACATCCATGGACGTACAATAAACTTGTAAGGTCAGTTCCTGCAAACGAGCAATAATCAAAGTATCAGTTAAACCTGTAACTAGAGAGGAAACTGTTAAACCTGCAAGAAAATCAAATCATCACTTATTAACAACGTTATCATACGAAAGTATCACACCAAATACGCGTTTCGTTGCACACTCTCCAATTTGGTTTATGCGAAGAACAGATCTCTCTTTTCTGTGGAATCTTTACTAATTCTCTTGTGCAATATTCCCTTTACATTGCTTTAAACGAGTCATTAATTTACATTAAAGTTTACATTACAAAAATTAAGTTTACCTACGACTTGCCACCATGGATACACCGGTTCCCATTTGATCACCGAAGCTAAGCATGGTTGGGCCAGGTTATTACCAGGATGGGTGGCCACCTGGAAACACCTGGTATCGTAGGTACAGCACCTCACCAAGGTGTAAAATTGGTACCTCGGTGATGAAGGCAATAAAAATATCAGAAGCGCCAACTGTAAGGCTGCACGCTGTGTAAAATACACCCAAAGGGAGAAAAAAACCCCTGAGCTGAGGGGGTAATGGAATTGTAAAGCACCCTTGAATATTGAATTATAGTAAAGGCGCTATATAAAAGCAATAACGATATAAAAGCAATAACTTTACATTCTCGAATATTCTGCATGTTGGTCACAATGAAGACATAAGTATTCAGGGTATGAATAGAAAAAGATGTTTGTTACCATACTGTAAAGTTATTGTTACCTTTTCTCAACTTCAAAATTAATGACCTTAGTTTCCATTAGATTCTTCAGTTCGCAAATTTCTGTCCTTATTCTTTCTAACTCCTTGTCTTTATGCTCCAACTGAGTCTTCATTTTGTCTCTTTCTCTTCTGTTAGAAGCAAATTTGAAACAGTCAGTGGTTTCTCTAACAGAAAGGATGAAATATGAGATGAGATCTTACAAGTATAACGAGAATGAGCCTTTTTAAAAGAAGTTGGAAGCATTTTCCTTCCAAGTCTCACTAGAGGTGTCTTTCTTCATCAGACGATCGTGCTGAAGATGGCGGTAAAGGCCTTGTTATCAAGATGATGAGTCAAATTACAAATTATTAGCAGCTGCGTGGGAATTCAATTAAAGAACGTAGTGTATGTTTTTAAAACTTACTCGGATGAGCTATCTTTAGCTTAATCGTCTATTTACAATGTAGAGCCTCGAGAATAGGTTATTCATTTCACAAAAACTATTTGTTCCATAAAACTGTTAGTCTTTTCAATAGCCCGCAGATGAATTACTTAATCAATCTAATTTCAAACTTTTTCGTTGTCGAATCACAAGCAACAGCAACGGTGAAGTACCTTATTTTCTTTTGACTTTGAAACTGCCACTCCCAGGATGGTTCTTTTACGCTGAATGACTTGAGCAAACTGACCTGAATTTCTCTTTGTAAATTTACGATAGACGGGATTAAGTCTGGGTTGTGAAGCATTTCAAATCACCAAACATCGAAAGAAGATTGACAAACACAAAAAAGAATCTTTCATAGATAGAAATTACATACTTCAGTTCTTCATAGTCTCCTCTCAGAACTCCATAATCACTCTGCACTTTTGACGTTTCTTGTTGATCCCTGGATAATTTTGATTCCATCAAATCTTCAAATGTTTTCTGAGTTCTAAATGACACTTCCCTTTGATGTTCATACTTATCGAGAACCTCTTTCAGATGTCTCCTCGTATCCGTGTTTTCTTGTCGTTGCAAAGCAACAGTATCTTGTAATCCAGTAACGCATTTTGCCATAGCCTCGTTATCAACTATCAACGCTTTCAAGCAGCCAAGGGCTTCCAGTTTTTCTCTTCTTTCGTATTCAAGCTAAAGAGAGAATTGGATTCACAATTGTAAACTCAGACGTTTGTAGATCGAGAGCCAATCTGCTCAAAATGCGTCAATGCAAATTTGCACTAGCAACAAAATACAGCCAAAAAAATATTGCGACAATAATCAATAAATTTAAATTCAAGAAAATTAGCACCCTGGTCAGACCATGGCAGAAACATATATAATGATTTTAGCACATTAAAGATTTTCAAGGCCAACTTCAGTTCACCAAAAGTATCTTTTCTTTTCCCAAAAGACCAGAAAGTTACATGACAAACTCTAACTTCATTTAAAATGATTTCAAAATATTTTTAATTTCACTCCCATTTTTAGCTCACATTCTTGACCTCTCAGTCACCTCAAACCACAAACACATAAATAGTCTATGAAGTTGTTAATTTGCATGTTCATGTATATCTTGCATGCCGAAAAAAGTCAAATTTCCTGTCTGATTGTAAATGCTCATTCCATAGTTACAATATGAACTCAATAAAGCAAAAGCCGATGCTACAGATATGAAAGCAAATATGTTAGAGCTAAGAGAACATTTTAGAGTGAAAGACGAGCTAGAAATGACGATAAAGACGTTAAAGGAAGATCTTGCTGGGACTAGGAAAGAAATCTTACAAGCTTGCAGTGAAAAAGACTCTGTATCTGATGCATTGTCCAAAATGAAGTCAATGTTAGGGTAAGATTCTTGAATTTATTTAAAGCTTGAATAAATTTATCTAAAGTTGGTAGAGACAACAGCGTTACCTAATTAAGGCCGACTATACATAGTCCAATCACAAAAGCTTAATTACAAAAACCTAAATTTGAAATAAATAGTTTACACAATTCACAGCTGTAGTCAAAAGATTTGATAGTCTTACTATTCCTTTCAAAAATCTCCAATGATGGGACTTTTTGATTTATCTTGACAGAGTCTGCAACAATTCTTGACCAACAAACCTAATAGTGTCAATGCTATACAAATTCGTCCTAGCTTAAGACAAGACGAGATCATTACTGCCGCGAGGAATAGTCAGAAGGATAAATCTTTTCATCCTGTGATCACACTATTAATGAAATCTACACTATGGGTGTTACAAATGGAGACTCGCTTTCAGTTTTACTTCGCTAGGAAGGGGACTTGCTACATTTTGAGCACAACAGCAAAAACTGAATGACACAGAATCGCAGAGGGAAACAATATGAGAAAAAGGGCTGTATGCTGATCGCTTCGACTCAAACTGATCAACAGAGATGCAGATAAGATTTCTAGGCAACTAATGGGTAAGAAATTCTTAGATTTTTGTCTTCACTCCCTAAAGATCGGTGCATCACCTCCCATGGTGTTACATGACCCCAAAAGAGTTGCCTGAAATTCATTAGTAACTGTCCCTGGGACAATCTCTAATAAAGAGAATTGTCGTTATGATTGGTTCGTGAGATTGCCGGTGGACCTCATGAAAAACGATCTCCATGACAAATAGAAATTGAACTGGAAATTGAATTAAAAATGTTGTCAAACAGAACAAAAAATTATTTACCTCTTGCTTTAATCTTTGGCTTTCTTTCTCTGCTTGCTGATAGCATTGACGTTTTACTTGAGATGCCTAAAAAGAACGATTCAGAAAATTCATCCACAGTTCTCATCAAGATTCAAGAACTATTTAAAAATAATCAAATCAATGCTAAAATTCATCAATAAAGAGTTCCTTACCAAGATGAAAGGAAACTGAATTCGTGAATATAAATTCTAGAGTATTTCTTACCGTTCAAAGTCTTCAGGGAGAAATAGGACATAGGACCATTGGGAGGGGGTACATGAGCTAACCTTTTCTAACAGGAAAAAGTTTCCTTAGGGCCCACTTTTATCATGACTGTTGGCAGAAAGTTGCCCATCTTTAATCACTTTCTTGCTGATTTCAGCCTACCCTGAATACCAGACTCTTTTAGGGACAGTCTGGTACCCAGGGTAATTTCAGCCAAGACAGATTGTCTTAGAAAAATCTACCAAAAATGAGCGTTGTTCTTATGATTTTGCACCAAACTTCCACCAATATGGGTGGCACATGCACGTACCCTCAACATGTCATGTACTCCTGTGTTCCATGAGGGCCTCTGGGGGACCTCTTCAAATCTCTGCTGCCTCAACAAAATGCATTTTGTCAAGCTCACCTTTTGCTGCCTCTCTAATTCTTTTGTCGCTTCTTCCAGCCGCTTTTGAATTTCACTTTTCTCTTTTTCCAGTCTTTCAACCTGAGGAAATATTCATAACATAAAAAGAGCAAGCTCATCTAGTTATCTATTGTACAGGGTGTCCCAAAAAATTGTGCCACGTTTGTGCGGCTGCTGCGGAGGAGCTCTATATTTGATTTTCTCGAATTTTACACAGTTGCATAGGTCAAGCTTCAACTTAGAGTTTGAAACCCTGTTTGAGTCAATCTGACACGTGGTTGCTAATTTATGGTAGAGAAAAGGCAAAAGTAGTGGTTGCTTCAACAGCAGCACTTCTATTGTTCTCCATCAACGTCAAAATAAAGTAAGTTTTCAAAGAAATGGTTCTGGCGTCCTACTACAACTTCTGTTAATCTTTTTAAGGAAACCTCTCTTTGAAAAGTCACTCTATTTTGACATTTCAGGAGAATGATAGAAGTCCTGCTTTAGATGTTACCACTAATTTTGCCAGTTCTTTGCCATAAATCAGCAACCATTCGTCAGATTGACTCAAACAAGGTCTCAAACTCTAACTTGAAGCTTGGCCTATGCAACGGGCTATAAGCCTAGATAATTGAACCTACAGCTCCTCCACAGTAGCGACATAAACAGGGCACAATTTTTTGGGACACCATGAAAACTTATACAAACTGTTACAGTCTGACAACCCTACCCAACCTGTTCAAAATTCAATAGCCATAAAGATGTCAACGAAAGATGCAATCTAACCTGGAGGGGGTATCTCCGCCTATCATCTGACGTGGATGTGCCATTTTTGCCCGATAGATAGGTACCCACAATTCCGTGGATTTTAATGAATTTTTGGGCCATAATCCGCAAATATAATAAAGCTGTGTGCCATCATTTCAGAAATTATGAAAAATTTCTTTAAATTCCCACACATTTGCAAACAATATTTTCAGAACAGGACTCATAATTCCGCAAATTCCTGATCAGGATAACCATAATTTAATAACGTTTTAAAAAGTAACCCTAAAAATGGCACGACCCCGTACCAAAAATTACTAAGATATCCCTCCCCTCCCCCGAGAATCTCCGAAATGGAAATTTGCAATAGCTACATACCGTTTCTTGTGACTCAAAAGCTTCGAATCCCATGCCAGCACTTTCCACTTGCTGAACCTGTGCTATCTGACAAGTTTCTTCACCTCCAATATTTTCTGACTCTTCGATCAATTCTCTTACTCGCTTGGTTAATTTTGCGTTCTCTTTATTTTTCTTTTCTAGTTCTCGATTGACTCTGTCCAAAGCATTCTCTTGTTGTTCAATTGCTTCTTGTAAACCATTTATTTCATTTTCCAATTTTTTCACTTCATCTTGGTGTCTCTTAGACATGTTTTTCTTTTCTTCATCTTTTTGTTTCAACTAAAGGTGAAAAAGGGTCGTCAATTCAGTATCAAATAAACCAGAAGCTCGTATGACTCAAGATAAACAAAGATTCCACTTGAAACCATAAAAAGCTGTCCTTCCTTTCTTCGACCTTTTCAGTTTCCTGCAAGCTAATGCAAACGTGTTTTCAGCCGCATTTGCCTGTCGCTCAATTAAGAGAGCACAGTCAAAAGCTGTCTTGAACTGCAAATTCAAAGACGTCTTTGAATGTTATAAACGTTGTTTATCGTGGCGTCTTCAACCTTTCTTACTACCTCGTCACAGGATCTTAAACTTAGATCCTAAAAGAATTAGTACTTTCACAATTCAGACGAATCTAGTTTCAGCTGTCTGCAGCGTCATAAGTAAATAAGTAAGTAAGAAAGCAAGTAAGTACAACTTTGCCACGAAATAAAAGAATTAAAATGGTAAAAATAGAACAATAAATGAATAAGTAAATAAAGAAATAAATAAATAAATAAAATATATGCAATAATATTTACACTGCAAATTTAATAAATATAAGTTAAAAACATCTCTGATTAAAGTGGTCCTGGTTACGAAAATAATGAAAATGATTATTTTATGTGCTTTTGGATAAAGCATAATTTAGTTAAGCCAAATCATGAATTTGAGAGAGAATGCAAATCTGTGACTAAATATGTAAATATGTAAATATGTAAATAAAGATATCAGTCATTGTCACTGCAGAAGAAGATTCGTCATGAAAACATATGTTATCTGATATGTTATGTTAGATAAATTCTAATATATACAGTATTTTTTTAGTTACTTTATCGAATTTAACATCATGTAATGGCTGAGAGATAGTCATAGTATTGCTTGCTATCCAGTGGCATTCATTGTATCGTACATGCAATATTGTAAAGTAATTGGTAGGAAGAGTAATTCGTAATATGCCTCGTAAAATGTTTAATGGAATATAAAAAAACTTCTTGCCGTCTTCTATTTTTTTAATTTGCTGCTTTTCGCTGCCCGATTGCAAGTTAAAAGTTATCTTCAACTTTGAGACACATTTTAAGTTTCAAGTGGAAACGTAGCTTGAAATATCTGGACATCAAAATTAAATAGTTTGCTCCAACATATCTAACGATGAAGTAAACCACTTCTTGAAACATGAATTTAGGCTCTTCTTCTTTGCCTTGTAATATGAAATAACTCAGCCAAACAAAGTAGACCAAATCATTTTCAATTGAAAACACAATGAAGATTCAATACCTGCTGCTCTAAACGGGAAACTTCTTGCTCTGTAGTCAATTTTTCCGCCATAATTTCTTCTTTATCCTTTTTCAAAGAATGAACCAATTCATCCACCTATAAGAAGTCAAAATGAACATTACGTTCTCCGTAAACAAAGATTAAACTTCGTGCAGAAAAAATGAGAAACTAGAAGTATAAACAAAAAGCGAAGTTAAGGTCACTGAGCGATCTTCGATGACCATACTTTATTTACTAAGAATTCTATCAAATGTCAAAATGCAATGAATAAGGCACGCTCAGTACCATGAATTATGCAACAATCATGAAAGTACAAGGCCAAGGCGCATTCAGATGGGCCTACGGGAAGCAAGTTTTCAATACGCATCATCGTAGTATTTTGTGGGCTTTGGCATACAGGCTGGGGCAAATTGCATCTATAAATTATGTTGTTATTTTGTTAATAGGATCTTGTATCTTGTTGTATACTGTGTAAGTTATTTCAGTTTTGGTTCGTTTGAATTAGTTAATCTATATCTATATGCAGTTAACTTTTCTAAATAACCAACTTTAAATAAAGATGAGAAGAAAACAGTGTTATATGGATACTTCGAGGAAGCTGCTGAAACTAGACCAAAATGATGAGAACACTGTTGCATTGATTGAATTCAGTTTAACTTTGTTCACAGAATACAGGAGTAAATGCCATTACAGGTGTATACGAAAAGATATGCATCCTATACGATACGACCAAAGTAAAGCAAAGCTTATCTAGCTTTGGATGTGAAATTAAAATTGAAAAGGTAGAAGAAAATATGATGATGTATAGAAAATTACAGCATTGTCAAAATAGAACTATAGACTTGGACAAAAAGGGCAATACAAGATACCGCAAGAGATGACGGATCTCATTTGACGCAATGTACGATAGGAATATGTCCCCTAGCAACGCGTAGCTACCAATATTCAAAACCACAGGATAAAATCTTGACCGCAGCTACGATAGATTTAAGCCGTCACCGTAGGTTGTAAATATTGGTAGCTATGCGTTGATAAGGGGCATATTCCTGTCATGCATTGCGTGAAATGAGATCCGCCGTCTTTTGCAGAATCGTCTACTGCTCATAGAATGATAAGTTTGATGTTTGACACATGTAGATGATTTAAAATATAAGTTGTTATTACAAATAATAAACAGAGGACGGGCTTACTTGACTTTTTTTCATAGTTTGATCATTTTCCTTCTGTGCGAGTTTCTCATTCGCTTCTTTTAGTTCCTCCAATATTTGTTCTTGTTTACTTGACAAAGATGAAACCTACGAAGGATTACACCAAGGATTACGTTATAGATAAACTCTGCAACAACTTTTGAGACGGTATCAAATCATTCTATGTGTTGGCAAAACAGAATAAACAGGGACTACCGGGTGTTCCAAAAAACTGTGCCCCGTTTGTATGGCTGCAGTGGAGGAGCTCTTGGATCAATCCTTTCGATTTTGGAACAGTTGCATAGGTCAGGCTTCAACTTAGAGTTTGAGACCTTGTTTGAGTCAATCTGGTTGCTGACTTATAGCAGAGCGAAGGCAAACGACGTGGTTGCTTCAAAAGCAGCACTTCTATCGTTCTCCATCAATGTCAAAATAAAGTAAGTTTTCAATGAAAGGGTTCTAGCTTCGTATTAACATTTTTGCTAAATCTTTAAACGGTCAGAAGTGTTGTTTATTCATAAGAGAGTACTTTGTACCTTTTAAAAAATATGGTAAACCTATACGATGCCAGAAACCTTTCTTTGAAAACTTCCTTTATTTTGACATTGCTGGAGAACAACAGAATTGCTGTTTTTGAAGCAGCCACTAACTTTGCCTTTTCTCTGTCACAAATCAGCAACCACGTTTCAGACTGACTCAGATAAGGTCTCAAACTCTAAATTGAAGCTTGAGCTATGCAACTGTGTAAATATCAAGACAGTTGAATCTAAAGCTCCTTTATAGTAACCACACAAACGGGGAACAATTTTTTGGGATACCCTGTATACACCCTGTAAAGGTTGAAATCAAACCATGTTTAGAAAGACCACTCATAGTAGAAGGAACAAATATGGTCAAAAGAAACTGAGGCATCCGTTTTATCAACTTTCTGTTCTATACATACTGAAACCTACATGAGCAATAATCCTACTCAAAAATTCCTAATTTTCACAAATATATGATATGAAAGCTTCGCAAAATAACATATTAAATCTATTACCTGCAGTTCCTTTTCCAGTTTTATCTTCTGTAACTCCTTCTCTTTTCCAAGCAAATTAGAATCGGTATTTTTGATTTCCTGTTGCAAGAATTCCACAGAATCGAGTAACTGCTCCTTCTCCCTGCTTATCATCCTAGAGAAATGATAAACAATAATGAAGATTTCGTTGCTCTGCAGATTTACTTCAAACCCCCGGGGATGGCTTCAATATGGAGATGACAGGGTTGTGCCATTTTGACGTTTGAAATCACATCCTACAATTTTCTAAACTGTTCCAAAAGCTGTACTACTAAAATTACGAATATACGGGTCATTCAAAATACGTAATATAAAATTGTGACAAATCCAAAGTTTTGACCAAGAATATAAAATTTGGTCAAAATCAATACCCCATGAGTTATTTTTCTGAAAATGACAGCTCGAATTTTATGTCTATTGTTGGTCTTACCAAAAATGACACCGTGGATATATTTTCTGCCTCAAAAAGGCACCCCAAAACTGGTACACCCCATAACGGTATATATGATAGTTACATCCAGACCTTCAACATCTGGTTTCTCAAAGTCTAGCGAGCAAACACAGGTCCATTTGATTTAGACACATAATATCATCATAACTTGTAAAAACAGCAATTTTTTTAACAAGAAATTATTCCAACATAAATTATTGATAACACCAAATAATCTATGTAGTATTTCTTATGAACACTTCTTCATCTTTTACCAAATTTTCGAATCATATTCTCAATAACTTGATCAAAGAACTTTGTTGAATAAATTTTCAAAAAGATCGTGGTTGAAAACATTTGCAGGTATACACTGATTCAATTAGAAACAATATCTATGTACCAGAATAAATGGATTTAAAATTGCAAGTTGTAGAAATAACATTAAACAATGAGTGCAGCGTTTTGGGAATTGAAAACAAACTGAACGAGCATATGCAACAAAAGGCGATTAACAGCAGCCGAAGATCAATGTTCGTCTCCGCCCGTCTCCCCCGTCGACAAGAATCGTTGAGCTACTGCTTTGTGATTGTTAATTTGAAATCATCGACAACTTCAATAAGCCATGAAAGCGACGCCTTAACCACAACAACTGGATAACATAAAATGACAACAAAGAATTGAATATGTCACGATGAAATAAAGGGAAGAACAATGAATATGACAACAAAATACTTACCTTAACTGTGATTCTTTTTCGTTGATAAGTTGCTCCATCTGAGAAGTTCGTTTTTCAGCTTCTTCGAGGTTTGCAGATAGCTGTCGAAAACGTCAGGGAAAGAAATCAAGCAAGAAACATGGCAATGTAAAAAGGCGAAGAGGAAGAGAGAAATAGCCATACATTCCTATCCAAATTCCTATCCAGATTCCTATCCAAATTGGCTCCAAACTTGCTCCAAATTAATTTTTTCACGTGTTTCATTCACATGTGTAGAATACCGGTCACACACTTATTGCCCACCATCGGACCATGATCTCCCCAAGAATGCTCAATATTTTCACTTTTGTGTTCTTTTAGGAACTTGAAGCATAATATTTGTCTGGTTGAAGGAATGGAAGAACTTGTTCATGCCCTGTGTATTTCATTCAAAGAACCCACCCCACCATAGGAATTTTTCAAGTTCTTACAAGCCTTGGTACAACAACATTAGCACTGTCCCTATGATAAACAGAAATACAACAATAAAGTAGAAATTGAAATGTACTAATATCATCTAATTATAGTCTATTAGCAAAAACCTACTGTAGAAGTTTCTTAGGGGTTAGTCATTTAACTAAAGGGCAAAGCACAAGCATAGCTATCCTAGTGTTTCGTAACAGCAGAAATAACCTTTATTGTGCGCAAAAATTTCCTGTGCTATCAATCTAAAATGGAAGAAAGGCATTTTCTGGCTAAGCATTTTACACTGATTGCTAGTCTTTTTTATCACATAAAATATTAAAACTACAACTAAGCTATGTGAATTTATATGGCTGCCATAGCTGGAAAGCACATGATGTCAGCGAGTTCCTACTACGACAGCCCTTTACAATAATTTCAAAATATATGTACAAATAATTTGAAAAATAAAGAAAAGCAACTCGAACGAGTGTCTCCGAAAGAAGACCCCCCCCCTACCTTACTGCAGATTGTCAATGATCCACTCAGACATACCATTGCTAGTCTGTTGGGCTAGTTAAAAACAGTGCTTGAAATCCCGTAACATTAACGATTTCGAAATTTGTTTTGAATTTATATGGTATTTCAATGGGTGAATGAATTAGCGATTCATAAAAAACTGCGCAGATTCTCCTAAGGAAATCAAGAATATAATAGAAAATGAACTCACCTTCTGTATTTCTTGCTTCTGCCGTTCACTTTTCAAATTTGCTTGTTTGACATCTTCGTTGTGTTTTCGTTTCTCCATTTCTAACTCATGATTTATATCTTCCCTCATTTTATTCAATTCATTCGTCAATGAGATCTTCTCGTTTGACATCAAACTTGTCATTCGTTGGATTTCCGAATTCAAAGACGCCACTGTTGATTTATACTGCTCTGTCTCTCCTTTGTAGGCCTACACAGTAGGGAAACGGTGTCAGTAAATTTGGCCTAAATATTTGACTCAGCGAACTAGACAGCGCAGAAACTGCGCACACATACGCGAACACTCGCAACTTTGAGCCTCCCTAGCTCCCTGCAATAGATCCCAAAATTAGGCAACACATGATGCTTTCTTCCCAGGCCCTACAACTCTTGGTTTATCATTTTAAAAAGCTTATGGGTCCAACTACTTCCTGATCTCAGATTCTTCGATGACGTCATTTTAAGCAGTTTCTACTCTGTTAGTGAAGTACAGCAAAGTTCATTCGCAACTTCAGATCCAAAAAGTTGGCAAAAGTAATTTCAGAATTCACAAGAGTTCCTTCTTTCAAATTCAGAAAGCGAAGAACAAACCTTGACCTCTTCCCAGTTATCTTTAAATCTTAACACGAACAGATATCTTAGAAATGCATAATTTATTTTTGACCATGTAGCGATGAAATTGACATCCCTCGAATTTGTTAAAAATCTTGTGAATCCTGTGTGACTTCAAAGGAATTCTTACGTATGAAAATTGTGTTTTGTTACGAAAGAACGCGTCTCATTTCCTTTTGCAAAGCGTAAGAGATTCTCTAAATTATCAGTATTGGAATTTTTCATGAAACGTGATCACTTGACCATCTTTGCGAGAAAAACCTCTCTGAGCACCTCCTCGAAATCGGTTTTGTATCGCAGCAATCGTTGGAAAAAGGAATACTTAGAAGTTGTCACCAAATCTCCGATTGCTGATCTACTAAATTGTCTAGCAACTTTCCACAAAAATTTTATAATAGCTGCAGGAGAGGAATTCTAATATGCCTCATTTTGTGAGAAATTCTGTCGAATTGCAGCACAACTTTCCCAATTCCCATGAAAAGTAACCTACCTGACAATCTTCTTCTGACTTGTTCAATCGTTTGAAAATCCTGTTTACAGATTCTTTAATATTTCTTTCATCGTCGTCATCAACAAAATCCGTGTATCCATTGAGGGCACTCAGCTGCTTCCTGATCATTTCTTGCGCAGCCTTGAAAATAGCAAAAAAGAAGATGATTTCGTAGCATAACAAAACATTTCCATGGAACTACACAAATATGAGAGAGTTTATCGCAAAGCAAGTATTTTTTGTTTCTACATACAATATCATTACAGAATACATCTAGTTATAGTCTTTCTCAAATGAAATGCTACCTGAAAATGCCTGCAAATAATAATAATTGAAGGGTTTTGCAAGAATGATTTTGCATCTCACAAATACCAAGACAGACTTGGGACAATTGTTCTTAAAACAATAAAGAACAATACATCTAATTAATGTTTTTCGACGTAGCACAATTGTTTTCAAAATTATTGAAGGGCCAGAGCCCTACCTGTCCCCCCGATCTGCCCCCCGGTCCCTAAGGGCCTGCCTAGTAATTATGCCCTATTTGCGTGACTGCTGCGGATGACGTGTAAGATTCATTGCTCCGTTCCTGACGCAGCTGCATAGGATAGAGCTTGAGACCTATTTTCAAAACAATTTCGTTTCTAGTAAACACAGGTAGTTACTGTTTAGATTAACAATTAATCAGGACTACGCGGCAGGCATCGCTTTCAGGGAAGGCTGACGGGGCAGTTGGTTTTCTTTGAAGAAAATTCATACGGCATGGAGCAAGTTTTTAACCCTGAAAACTTAGAGGTGATGTCTTGAGCAGTGAAATTTTCGCCTCCACTGACCTAGCAGCCAATGTGAAACAGTTTCCACCATTTATAGCATCGTATCGTATGTGTACCTTCTTTTTGTACGTGTTTATTTAGTTGTCTACTTAATTATATATCTTTATGTGTTGGCCATGGGGTAGACATTGTCTCTTTCTCCTCATGGTATCGTCATCGTAGTGTTGCATAGTAGTTAGAGTATAGTAGATTGTAGCATGTATTGTAAAATTTTTTATATTGATATAAAAAAAAAGTTTTTAACAAGCATTTTGTTTCTCCACCGGTCATGCAATAAGAAAAATTTTGCAGCGTGCCTAAATGCCAATACACACCTTGATTTCTGCTCTCAATTGATCATTGTCATTTTGTATTGACGTTATCCTTTCGTTATCCTTTTCTTTCTTTGATTCATAATCTTGCTTTGTTCTTTTTAATTCATCTGTTAGTTCACTTCTTCTTTTCGATATTTCACTCAGTTGTGATTTCAAAACTTCAATCTCTGTTATCTGTTTTCTGTTCCCTGTTTTAGTTGTATCTAAATTTTCATTCAAAAGTTCACTTTGTTTTATTTGATATGTGAGTTCTTCTTGGAGTCTGTCTCGTTCTGACTCGGCCTATGAATGAAAACAACAAAGTGCTTTGAGTTTGGAAATTATACATGGGTGATAAAAATAGGCTTGCGTTTTCATCTAATTTGACAATCAACTAAATATGCTGCAAATCGCATCGAAGCTCAAGCCTGGCTTCGATATGATCGCAAGGATATCTGAAAATTGTGACTTCACCGTTGATTCGCACTCAACAAAGCTGAATCATGATTAGCCAAAACAATAAGGTCAGTACTTGATCTCCCCAAGTAAGGTTGTTTTTGACATTAACTTCATAAACCTACGGACCTGTCCTTTACACTCACCTCTTGAAGTTTTCTCGACTTTTCCTTCAGCTGTTGTTTACATTCCATTAATTCTTTATCCAAAACAGTCAATCGTTCAGTTTTCTGCTGCAAAGTTCTTTTTGTTTCTTCATGAATTTCAGTTATCCGTTGCTTCTCTCTTGTCACTTCTCTGTGTTCCATTTGCAGCAAGTTGAATTCCTTTGTCAGCATTGATCTGGATGATTCGTGTGATTTCAATGACGTCTCAGTTTCTGCAAAGTCAAGCTAAAACAAAATGAAACTATGATTACGGCAATATATAGTCAAATGATAAATTGAGGAATCAGTGTGTTCAGTTGTGTCACTGGGGGAGGGGGGTGCAGGTGTCTAAAATAGAGGACTGCTGCTGTGTACGAACCTTATAGGTTTCACTCTGGTTTTCGACGCCATGATTATTGATAAAAGAAACGCCGTAACAGCTTTAATAAGCCACGAAGGTAGACATGGCACCAACTCTACATTGTCAATTACAACGAAGTCTAAATTTCAAACTTACTTACTACAGTTGACGAAATAAACTTGGGGCACATCTAGCTCCGAAAGAGCTTACTCAATTTTGGGGGCTCTAGAAGAGGCTTTTTTGGAGAGAGTACACAATAAACAAAAGGGCTCAATAAACAGAGTGCACAAAAGGGCACTGAGAATAATGTGGCAGGATATCGCAGCCCCCTTTGCTGAACTCTTAGCTAGAGGTAGCGAATTTACAATTCACACTCGAAATTTGCAAAAATTAATGCTGGAAATATATAAATGCCTCAATTCGGAAAATCCATCTTTTATGTGGAATATCTTCCAGACAAAAGATGTGGCCTATAACCTAAGGACAAAAAATCTTCTACAGTTACCGAGCACCAATACATTATCATATGGGAATGATTCATTATCCTTCAGGGGTGCCATCCTTTGGAACACTTTGCCTGACTCAATAAAAAGTCTGGCAACCAGTACTAGCTTTAAGAGATCAATTAAAGAGTGGAAGGGTGACAATTGCTCATGCAAAATATGTAGATAAAGAGTCCGTGGGAATTTCATCAGAAAAGTATTTGTATATCTGATTGTAATTAGTTTTTTTTATTTTTGTGTAAATAGTTGGTCTTAATTAGTTCAAATTAGAACTATTATATTTTAAACCAACTGTAAATAATGTTATAATAATAATAATAATAATAATAATAATAATAATAATAATAATAATAATAATAATAATAATAATAATAATACTAGCTTGCAGAAGGCTGCATTGCTAGGTACAGCCTTCATCTTGAGAAGAGTGCTTGGCATCTCAGGGTTCGGGTAGAACTCCGATATCAAGTGTGACATTCCCATCATGCGATGGTGCTTCTTAAAAAAAAAAAAATAATAATAATAATAATAATAATAAACAGGGGCTTAATAGAGAGGCTTAAATACGGTATGTAAGTGGCTACACTGTCAAAGGATGAAACTATAACCTTACCTGCATAGTTCCTAAGGTTGACTTGGCATGCTCCAAATCCTCTTCTAAAACCTTTACTCTCTCCATCAGTCTCTCAACTTCGTCAGTTTTCCCTGCTAATCTGTACGTTAAATCATCAACCTCGTCTTCGAGTTCTTTGTTCTTGTCTTCCTCGATTCCAAGCAAATGATTCGCTCCCAGGCTATCCGCCTTTGCCTTCTCTACTTCGTTAGATGTTGCTGCAAGTTTATCCACTTTCTCTTTTAGGGTATATTCAAGTGATTTTATCTGCAAGAAAAATTAGAACAGTTTAGAACAATTTCACAACATCATAAATATCACAATTTCCCCCGTAACCAATTACACTTAAAAACAGTTACCAATTCTCCCTTATTAAGGGCATCATTATGTGCAGCAAGACTTCTTAAGAACTGGTCCTTCAACTCCAATGGTTGTAAATGCTCGCTTAAAAACCAACGTTTGCTCCAAAATAACCTGTTTCTTTTCAACAAGCTTTCCATAAAAATTACTTTATATATTCCTGCTGTCTTGAAGTTGTCGAGCAATATTGAGGTATCAACAGCATGTACAAACCACTGGTGTAGGATAGAAATACTTAGGAGATTTGATAACAATTAATACTTACAATACTTTATTTGCTAATTGACTTACATTCTTCAAGCGCTCATTCAGCACAAAAAACCAGTCATCATAGTTTAATGCTAAGGTTCGATCGACAGCCTAAGAGACAAAAGACAACAGAAGATTCCTTCATAAATCAGTAACATAAATATGAAACATTTACCTGATTCCTAAGGTTGGCGACAACTGAATTAAATTGCTTTAAGTCAGCCTCATTTGTAATCATCGTGCCTCGTAATGACTGAAGCTCTTCTTTTAATGAATCTCGTTCCGATGTAGCTCTGTTCACGTGCATCTGGCTGGCTTCAAGGTTCTCTGTGAGTCTTTGAACCTAAGAAATTGACAATGACAACATAAGTGAAACAGTGCCAACCTGAAGAATTGTCAACCTCTTTGTCGCCCTTGGTAAGCGTCGACCGCAGAATGATAGAGATTGTACTTCCAAAAATTAGAGTTTTTAAGAAATTCCCCCTATCAATACATGAACAAAAAGGGCATGCAAAATGAATGATTTGAATGGCCTAAGCCACGAATATGGCCTAAGCTGATCCACTTTGCTGTGGAGGTATAAAAGCCGACTTACTCGTGTTCTTTTTGTCGCTTTCCTATCTCGCAATTATTTTCTAAATTACATTTTCCAAAGAATCAAGATCGCACCACCGCAAGTTCACGCGTGTATTTGAAAGGATTGCCTGCGGAAGACCGACACTGCGAAACAAGATCGCTGCCTCGAACTTGCTTTGGTGCAATTGTGCTGGCTTGGAAAATGCGATTGAGAAAATAATTGCGCGATAGGAAAACAACAAAAAAGGACTAGAGAGAGTTCTCATCATACCTTAAAAGCAGAGTGAGCAAAGCTTAGGCCATATTCGTGGCTTAGGCCACTCAAATCACTGATCTTGGGTGTCCTTTTTCTCATGATCATTGTTTTTTATCTATAATAATTGTACGAGGTTCAAAGATATGGAAATATTTTCATTTGCAATGTAACTGTTGATAGTTGCCTGCATCATGGACAGAACGTCAAGGATTCCTAGAATTTTATCTTGCACAGTCCCTTTAGATCACTCTAAATAGCCAAAGCTTTCACAAGAAAGAATAAAACAAATTCCTTTAGGAAGTTCTTTAAAGACCGAGCGATCAGTGACCCCTTGTTCCTTGTTTTTTGTGTTTGGAGTGGGTTGAAGTGAGCTCTTAGTGAGCCATGGCAGCTCTCGTCGACAACCCAGATCTCAACCATCTTGGCATAGGCCTTGCCAGTGCAGATTTTCTTCCACATCAATTCAACCACCTTCCTGCTGGCGCCTTTCAAGGCGGGATGGCGTCCTGGTGCTCAGAGTGCTGAAATTGGTTTTTAATTTGCCTTGTTTTTGTTAATTTTTTTCTTACAGTTTTTTCTGATTGTTGTTAAAGGAATTAATTTTTAAGTGCCGTTCATAGCCAGAACCAGATGATGTCATGTCTATTGCTGCTATGAACGGCAGAGAATATTGCATTGCATTGTTAGTTTTATTTTGCCATTGATATAAAAAGAAGAAAAATAAAAAGTACCTTTGATTCCAAGTCAGCAATAACTTTTTCACTCTCTTTGATAATCTTCTTCTTATTTTCAACATCGGATGTAAGCCTTGAACTGTTTTTCCTTTCTTGTTGTATCTTTTCTGTCTCCAATGCGATGTCTCTTTTCATCCTTTCTAACTCCGCGGTTTTGATGGATAAATCCTTTTTGTTTTTACCAAGATCAGCATTAACTGTTTTCATTTCGTTCGTAACACTCATCAGATTATCTAGATGAAGATTTTTGATTTATTAAACTTGGACTATATTTCAACAAATCAACAGATCCAGTTTCACACCAAGACTCTGTTTTACGTGGGACTGGATCAAACAGGGATTTGGCAAAATTTTTAAACAGTATGAAGAGTAAATTGGAGGACAAGAATAGTCTAGATTTGCAGTAAGATTTTCAAGGCTCATTTGAAAGGATGCCATCGATGAAAAGTCCTCAACTAATTTTACCTTTGTCTTTAATTCAAGACACAAACATATTGCTTTTCCAACGATTGGTTTTTTTGAGTTTTCAACTGTAGTTTTCCTAAAATCTAGTCCGGAAAAGTTACGCTGTTTACAATATAAGAGATTGATTCCCCCTCATTATACACTCGGTAGGTAAATATAATTTCAGACTTTTCTTTATCAAATTTTTTCTGAACTTTTGCCCTAAAATAAGAACTATTTGCTTCGAAATCAGAGTGTGTTAAATCCCTGTGCTGAGAATAGATTACGAGTGTTTCTTTCTCGAGTTACTGTTAAAATTAGGTATTGACTATTGATGGTTTGCATTTTTGAGTTGGGAAGAATCTTGCGGCACAGAGAGATTCCAAACAGATTTAGTAAATACATTGATAAACAGACAAAATCGGCTAATGTTTGCTTACACCCATTTCAAGTCATCTGATCAATCTCTTGACAAAACATCCTTTGATTTGTCTAACATATTTCGTGCTATGCAAAGTTGTGCCATGAGTGGAAAAATCGGAGTATTGGCAGGAAATCGAAGCTTCACCAAAAAAACGGAGTACAAGAATTGTGACGATAATCATGTTGATATTCAAAAAAGACATTCCAAGTTTGACAATTCCAAGAATATTACGACATTTCCAGTTAAGACAATCCGATAGTTAGAAGATAGTTAGAATAAGGTTGATGTTTGACTAGTCCATGTTTATTATATTGACGTTTCGAAGCAATTCTCCGTGCTTCATCATCAGAACTAAATGTTCAAAAGCACGAGGCTCTATTTATACTCATAACGATAAACAACTAAAAGTGCATGTTTACAGCTCCTACGTATAAAAAAACCGAAAGGGCAAGCCCAAAGGAATAATAATTAAAACAGAGCTAGGGGGATAGAAGACTGTTGGGAGTTAAGTGAAGGACGATCACGTAGTTAAGTGAGTGGAAAAAGTAGCATAATACTAAAACTTCCCAATAGTATCGCCACATGACTTGAAATGGGTAAAACAAACCTCAGCCGATTAAGTCTATTGGAAATAAAATATCACAAAACTATCTGGAGAGAGCATACCTCTTAACATTTGAAGTTCAGTTTGCCTCTTATTCAACATTGACCTCGTGTCCACCAGATCTTTCTGCGCTTTATCAGCTGCTGATTTCGCTGCATCGCAGTCGTCAATTGCTTTTTGAAATTCGAGGAAAGAATTTTTCTTTTCGGTTAATAGATCCTCCATTTGCCTGGAAGAAAAACCACAACAGATTTACAGACCTTAAAATTTGATCAAAATATAATAAAAGAATCATTGAAAAAAAGACTCCTATCCTTCGAAATCATTCCAAAATTATAAAAGATACAAGAATGTTTTTAAGAAACTGCTTATAAGAAATTCAGCTCTGAGATCGCCAAAAATATGTAAGAAACTCCAGTACTGGGAAAATATAACCTAAGGAACTATTGATTTTGACGAACAAAATCCCTAACATAGCTCCGCTTCCTGTATCATATTATTCGCAAGGTACTTGAGTAATGTCTAAACGTTGGGAAAGCTTTTAAAAAATTGCCTTGAAACGCTCAAGAGGGAACAGGTAGTGAACACAGAAACTCGTACGAAACTCAGAGTACTCGAAACATGATAATTTTAAGAAACTTTCAGCAGTGGTCCAAATTCTTAATTTCTTATAGAAATGATATCTGTAAGAAGATGAAATCTTTTAAAGATGAGAACGAAGTCTGAACTAAAACAAGTCAGAAGTAACGGCTGAACCAGACAGGAAAACCAGTTACAGTCCCTCTCACCGCTAATTCAGGCGAGATCTCCAATAAAGCACATACGAAAATTCAAATCTCTGAACTTGCAAACCTTCACAACGGATGTTTGTTTTGAAACACTTTAGAGTAGCTATTTAAGTTGTGTTTGGGAGACCGGGGCCGATTTACGTCGCAGGGCACTTAAATTGAATTCTAGAAGTAAAAGCGATTGATTTTGATTTGACCTTCCCTATCCGACGGAGAGATGAACCATAAAAATTCAATTCAAATGCATGTGCTGACAGCAAAATCATCAGTTTTCATTCATTGAGGGTTTCTCCTCCAAAGGAAAGTTTTAAATGAAAACTAATTTCATCTACAGTATCACATGCACTACCCACCTTTTACTTGTCATTTCTGTCAATTTCAGTTGACTCTCAAGAGTTGATACATTCTGTTTTAAATCATCAACTTGTCTCTTCAAGGTTTTCCTTTCATCTTTTAAACCCTGGGTGAAACATAGTGTTAAGAAGAAATATCTTAATGATCAAAAGAGCCACCTGACTGATAAATAAAGCCTGGAGTCTTTGAAGATTAAATAACCACCCACAGCAGCTTGACATTTGAAAATGATATTTCTTTCAACAGATTTACTTTCCCTTGATATTTGACAAATAAAGAGCAAATATATATAGTTTTTTAATTAAAGAAGAAAAAGCTGACTGATACAGTGCTACATTGCTACAGTGCGAAAATCAAAGGATCTGTTTCAACTAGCATTCCTTGCACATTTTGCCTCTTCGTTGGCCTCTGCTGTCGCCATTTCCATGGTGGCGACAACAAAAAGCTAACCAGGAGAAGCCACGTGCAGGGCATGCTGAATGAAAAAGACCCTTTCAAAGATCACAGTTACCGAGATTGAATTGCATCTTCGTTATTTGCAGTTATAGAAAAGAATTGTTTATTCATGTTGTTTTCAAACAGAAGGATCTTTGCTCTAACCTACACTGCGAGAGGGATGGCCAATCGCAACCCCTCGCCCCCCCCCGAGTACCCGCCATTGAGTTCGTCTCTCGGTCAAAATAATAACTGGAGAACGGTCCTACCTGTATCGTAGGCCTTGGATCACCATTTTTACACGACGACAAAACATCATCTGCTTCTTTCAACTTGTCACCCAATTCCTTTTGTCTTGTAAATAAAACACGAACGACTTCCTCTGATGAACATTGCTCTGGGCCAAGTCCTTCTTTCTCAAGAACTGAAATTATTTCCTTCATTTCTGTCGTATGCTGGAAAACGATGAGAAAATAACTAATAGTAGATTCATTTGTAGATAGAACATGATAAGAATATGATAAGCTCGGGGACAGGACCGTCTAGAATAGGGGTAGCCAAGGTAGTTACCAGGAAGCCCGGAGCCATTAATGGCCTGGAGAGAAATGTTATGCATTTTTTCTTTGTTTTCAGTTTTCCTTGAGGAACGTTTCTAGGCCCGCGTGATCCAAGAGAAAAGGCCATGGCCCAAAAATTCTTCGGCACCGGATGGCCCCTTCTGCTCCCAACTCTGTGGCCCAGTCCCCCTCTCGACGGCCCTGCTTGGGGAATTTAGTCTCTGACACAAATTTTAACGAAAAGAGGAAAATAGAAACACACCAGAAACCCTCACTCAATTCAAATTATCTTTACACGAAATATCTTTCAGCTATATGATGTACGAACAAAGCAGCAAAACATAGAACAATTTACAATCTTCATTAAAAAACCACTTCAGAAATTAATGCCGTTCTTCCAGAGGGTCATGTTTGCATTGGTTTTCAGCAGATCATCAAATGACTTCTTTTAACTGTTGTTTTAAAGTTGGTACAAGGTACGAAGCTCCATGAAATCTATAGGGATATCACTGCAAGTCATTAGAAGTGTGAAAGAAAATATAGCTTTGGAATATTCCAAATCATACTTTGGGATTTGAAGATCTCAGAAAAATCTTGCATTGTAATTCGACCAATGAGATCTTCGTTGAAACATAGACCATGTTTTCACAGCACTAGTATACAGTACAGTTTGATCCATTACAAAGTTATTTCGGTTCAATGGCGATTATACTGCTCCAGAACAATGCTATTCTATAGCTAGCTTTAGACTTATGACCTAGAATTTCTTGTTTCCCTGTGCTCTTCGACTTGATGATGGCGCTTCGGTCAACAGAGACTCGTATAATATTACTCTGAAAAGCCTGGTCCTCTTTAGGCCCAAACTCCGGCATTCCCAGAGTTTCACGCAAACAAGGCAGGCAAAAATAGAAATTCGCAGAAATCTGTCTTTTAGCGGCAACCTGTATCTAAATATTCCTTTGTTCTTGCCTTTACTTGGCATGGAATTTCTTTTGAAATATCATTGACCCAGAAGCGACGGTTTCAATGCAACATTAGTGTCAATGAACTATGAAAAACCAAACTGTATACTACCTTTCTGCTTTCAGAACGCATTGCTGACCATTTGCCATGATAAGGTAACGCTCTTCCAGGTGAGCTAGGCCTATGTTGATCTTCCAGATCTTTCAGCTGTGTTCGTAGAAGCTCGTTCTGCTTCCGTAGACTTGCAAGAGTTTTTTCATGCTCAGCCTAAAGATTAAGGAAAGGGATATTACAGGCACAGCTACGATACAAACAAATCTGTGGATACTACACATAGGTTGCCAACCTAAACCTTCATTCTTGATCAGAATTTTCAAGCGTTTTTCCATTCGTTTTTGTCTTGCAGGTTCAACATTTTTCTCTCTAGTTACAGGTCCATTTTGGATTTTGTTCTGTTACAAGAGTTTACAGTCTTCTTTCTGCAGATGACAGTGTTTCATTGCGTTTAAAGGTTTGGTGCATTGAGTCAGTTATTCAAAGCTATTTTCAAATTCTGTACCACAAATCATTTGTTTACACACTTTTCACGTTGCTATAAAGCAGTCTTGAATAATTTGGTTCAATTTTCAAGGACTGGTAAAGATTCCTCAATATTTCGAGCTCTTGTCGGCCTCAGTACATCCATTTGCTACGATATCTGGTGGCGATCATTTTCTTCAGGAACAGGTCATTAATTAATTTAAACCGCATTCCATACGTCAAAGAATTTCAACTTGAACCAATCCTCCAGCAACATCTTAAAAAAGAGATGTCGAAATAAGTAGTCATATATATGAACTGTGACAGTATTGAATATTAAGCATTAATGCAACGTCGAAACAGGGAAATACTGTCTTACGCTGATGTCTCGTGTGGTTTGAAGATGTTTCTTCTGTAATTGTTCAATCTCCTTTGACATTTCCGTTCTGAGCTTTTGTAACTTCATTTCTGAAACAGCTAGCTTTCCACTCAGTTGCATGTACTGAAAAACGAAACAGATTGCTTGTTAACCTAGCCTGCATGAGGCCTCTACTGTATTTTCCTTCTTTCCTCCTCCTCTCCGTCTTCCTCCGCACAGATAGTAGAGGCTGCACGCAGGCTATTGTTAACCATGACTCGTATGCACACAAGCACAGATTTGATTGAAAAACTTCAAAAGACTGATTAGAAAAAACTTGAAAATCATTTTTGATAAACAGAGAATACGTAAAAATGAGTTTGCTGGGTGCACACAAGTTTGTTAGCTCAAATTTCAGCTACACATCAAGGCCTGTTTTGTTAAAATTTTTCCAAACCAATATGGTGAATTTTCGATCCACAGTGACACCAAGATCTCTCACAATATTTCAAACTTACACCTGTAAAATTATCGATAAAATTAACACAAAGGGTGTGAAAACTTGTATCCAGGCTAAAATTTTGGCGAAAAATCTCACTTTCTTTTTTCATTTCAATCTATTAAGGAGGGAGGCCCTTCACCCTAGTGGCTGATTTCAAGGGGCCCTCCACATAAAAAGTTTACAATAAAACTTAGAAAAAAGCACCCAAAAACCACTTACAATACAAAACTAAAACGTAAACTTCAATCTGAATCTAAATCTGGGGTCCAAAAGGATGAAATCACGGAAAAACTACCATAATATGGCAGCTACATTAGTAAATAAAGTGCTTGGGGGCACTATTTTTGAATAATCACTCCCCTTTTCAAAACTTTCCTTGGTTTACCCAACATACGGGAGAGACAAGTCCTAAATGCACGTTCTAGGTATATGTTTACATGAAGTTAAAATTGAAGCAAAATGTAAACAAACCTTTTCACTGCTTTCTTTCGTATCAGCTTTCTTTCGTTCATCCAATTCTTCTTCGATATCTGACTTCGTTTTCGTCAGTTTGATCATATTTTGTAAAGCAGAAAGCTTCTCTTTTCTTTCATTCAATCGCTCCTTTTCACTTGTCGCTAGAACCTCTCTCACTTGAACCAGCTCTTTCTGTTGAAAAACAAAAGATCTCAGTTAGAGAAAGTTATATTGTTAATTCAAAACGCAGAGGGGGATAACGAAGCTAGTCATGCCCAAGGTACCAAGGTCTCCGATTTATATCTTCTTTGGCTTTTTACTTTTCAAGTTTTCGCTTTTTATATTCTGTTCTATCTTTTTATGTGGATACCTGATGCTCTTAAATCCAAGCGATTACTGTTGGTCTTTCAAAAGTATCTTCGTTAGGGTTAGAACCAGACTTTTCTCTATGTCGAATCCTAAATATGTATGCAGTTATGACTTTTTTGTAAGTTTCAGGAAGCTCAAGATTCTGACAGGGATGTAGAAAGCACCTCAAACTTGGGGGTGCACGACGCTTCGAGGGCACTTTTTCCTTTAGAAAAAGTGGTATTCTCTAAAAACAAAGAGGCACTTCTTTGTTTACCGCAAAATCTTAGGGGAACACTTAGAAAAAGGGGTATTCTCTAAAAACAAAGAGGCACTTCTTTGTTTACCGCAAAATCTTAGGGGAACACTTAGAAAAAGGGGTATTCTCTAAAAACAAAGAGGCACTTCTTTGTTTACCGCAAAATCTTAGGGGAACACTTAGAAAAAGGGGTATTCTCTAAAAACAAAGAGGCACTTCTTTGTTTACCGCAAAATCTTAGGGGAACACTTAGAAAAAGGGGTATTCTCTAAGAATAAAAAGGCACTTCTTTGTTTACCGCAAAATCTTAGGGGAACACTTAGAAAAAGGGGTATTCTCTAAGAACAAAGAGGCACTTCTTTGTTTACCGCAAAATCTTAGGGGAACACTTAGAAAAAGGGGTATTCTCTAAGAATAAAAAGGCACTTCTTTGTTTACTGCAAAACCTAAGGGGGGCACTATCCCCCAGTGCTCAACCCCCCGGTTTCTACCTCTATGGATTCCGATAATTACAGGTCTTAGCATCCAACATTAACGAAGAGGATCCAGTTAAAACTAGATACTATTCTGTGCCTAAGGGACAGAACAAAGTTTATTAGATGACATGGCCGGTGCAAAACATAATGGGGCAATGACTTTTATTGAACTTATCAGAGCAGAGGTGGGACAACACCTTTTTTGAAGCAAATATCAAAGGGGCAGAAGCTTTTTCTGAGCTCAAGATGAACTTTGAAGTGTAAAATGCCCATTCTGAGGGGAAAGTTGTGAATCATTTTTCAAAGTAAATTTTCATTGAAAAACATTCGTAAGTACAAGAATTAATTTTTTTATCTCTTTGGCTGCTTCCTTGCTGATACTTACTGTAAGAAACATCTTTTGTTCATGAATACAGGGCAGATACGTTTTTAAGGACTTTAAGGAAAGGGCGACGGGGAAGTTAGTTTTTCTGGAATAATTTCATACGGGGCGAGCAGATTTTTTTCCAAAAAGTTATCTTCTCCACCGGCCATGTCATAAAATAAATTTTGCGCTGTCCCTAACTATTCTTATTGCGTCCTGAAGAAACAATTCAAAGAGAGCCTTAAGTGCGAACGATCAATCTTCATCGTTTAACAAAATAAGATACTGTAAAGAATCTATTCATGTTACATCTAGATTTCCAGGCCAACTTCATAGTTCAAACAATTTGATAAACTAACCCTGAGACTAGCAAGTTGTTTCGCCATTGGACTGTTCTCTTCATCGACATCATTTCCTTCTTTTAACATGGCTAAATTATCTTCCAGTTCATCAACTTGTTTTTTGTATAACTTCACCTGCAACGGAAAATGAAATGATAACCTTAAACAAAGTTTCAAAATAACAGATACCTTCCTCGCAAAACTACCTAAACAAGAGGTTAAATCCCAGCCTTATAACTTGTGTCTTATTTCCACATGTTTAGATATGTCAATTTTGCAGTTTCTTTTACCTAAATCATAACAAAAATGCTTCTTTCACTCAGCTCACTCAGAGGGACCAGGGAAGCTGAGGTCTATTTTCGACCTTCTTCAAGAAACGTCTTAGAGTTTGGGTCTTTGGGTATATAAAAGGTTTTTTACGGACTACTTGCCGAAAAAAATATTTGGCGGACCATCTGAACTTCACTAAATGTTAACCATTTATATCTTAAGACAATTTATGACGAAAAGTTAATAGATACATTATTAAATTGCTACTGTAACCAAATGTAAACAAACAAATTGAATATCGTTGGGATAATGTAATAATACGGTCAATATTTGATATGATACATTTTCAATAAACGTCAGAGAAAGTGACTTCAACTCAATTATATCTCAATAAATCGATTAAAAGGAATACCGAAATGATAACATTTACTCAAAGCTAAACAATAAAGAAAATGCCACTTATCGAAATTAATAATTACATTTTTTGGGCAAACCAGATGATAGTTTATGTAGCTGGGTAGACCCAAAAAAACTTCACGAGCTAGATCGCACATATTTTCTTGAAAGCAAATGTTATGAAGAAAAACAACGTGTCAGCATGTAGCAGAAAGGCTCCACTATCTCTTGAGATGTTGCTTGCTCAGTTTAAGATATGGATAGTGTCTGAGAAAACAGTTTCAAAAATATGGACATTCATTAATTTCTCGAACCATTACCTCGTCTTCTGGTCGATACTTTGAAAGATGTGAAAGAAGTTGAATTCCAAATTCGCTTTGAAGCATGAAATTGGAGAGGAATAGAGGTCAAAATGTTGCGAACAAAAAACTTCCCCAGACGGCTTCAAATCCATCGTTACGTTCAATTTTCACAAAATGTTGACTGGAACTGATGGTGAATAATTCACTCAGTATGAGAATACCGAGATTCAACATTCTCTCTGAATCTGGTTTTTTTCGGATGGTGATCATTGCTTAAAATTAAAAGCGGCATCTCAAAAAATAGCTAAGCCTTTCGACCAAACTGTGATACAAAGCAGTTGACAACAGGGACGTAGGAAGCATCTCAAACTTGGGGGCACGACACTTTAAGGGCACATTTTCCTAAAGACAGTGGGGGCATTTTCTAAAATGAAAAAAAAACACTTCTTTTTTTGCAAAATCTCGGGTGCACGTGCCCCCGGTTCCTACGTCTATGGTTGACAATAGCTTCTCATTTCATGGAGCGAGCGAGCTATGATCTAGCTCATGAAGTCTATTTTGGGTCATCCAGTACATCATCGTGGTCTCGCTGATTGCCTGAACTGGCCTGAACAGTTATACCGCTACAGCTATCTGCAGCTAGGCACTGAATGAACATTTACCACGATAAATGATAAAGCGAATAAACGAATTAATGAATGAATCAGTCGATTGATTGTGGAACAAAGGATTGAATACATAAGTCAATGAATAAATGAATAAACCGGGTGAGCCCGAAAAAGTTCTCACTTTCAAAAGTCCTAAGAACTTAGAATACTTGAAGGATTTGAATTATTCCAATTCCAGTTAAAAGCTGAAAGGCCAACGTATTTTTCTGATTTTTGTCGAAATTGTATTAGCAGTGAAACCTTAGGTAAATTCGACTTTTCACAAAAATTTCTTTATGGCAAAATACCTGAAAAACTTTACACATTCTTGTGGCGAGGGCTTAGACAGGGCCAATTTTTTCAAAGTCATATTACGAGTCTCTGTTGGCCGAAATAACATCATTCAAGTAAAATACTACATGGAAAGATAAACATGGGACTAAGGTACTAAGTTCAAGCTGCAACCAACTTAGCAGGCAAATAGATGCAAAAGGAGGGAAAACTTTTCATACCTCTGCTTCGCATTGTCGTACCCTGTTTTTCAATTCACTTTCAGTCTCCTCTCTTTCGATTCTTTCATCTTGGAGAATTTTGCTGTGAGCTCTTTCTGCTTGATCTAATTTCGCAAGTTGATCCCTCTCTTTTACCAACATCTCTTGTTTACTTTCTTCGACTTTGTCCTCCAGATTTTCGATTATCACTGTAAAATACCACATAATTTAACCATCTCAGGAGAAAATACCGGGTCTCCCAAAAAAAGTTCCGACGTTTGATGGAACACAGAGCAAAAGTTTTTGAACCAGACCATTTCTATTCACTCTAGCAACATATGCTAGAGATCTAAATTTGCAGTTTGGAGTATCGTAAGAAGAAATCAATAATCTGAAAATGGAATTACCGAAAACGTTCTATTAAGCCCCTTGGGCCTTATTTGATTTCAGACCTTCCCGAGGAGGGAGCTTAATAGAGAGGGGCTTATTCACAAAATCAAATGACAAGGATATATTTGGTACCTTTTCAGTTCTCTTTGCTGTGGTGTGCCCCATATTTTGCGGAATCAACATGCAATTTTATGACTCAAACACATAAATTCAACACAGTTTTTATCCCAAACCATATGAAAATTAACATGCAAGGTTGTGTCACTAAGTAAATGGTTATATTTGGTAAATTCTAGAATTTTGCATAAGTGGTGAGCTTATATCAAATTTTGATTAAGAGGGGAGGGGCCTATTAGCAAGGGGGGCTGAGTAAAGCTTTTACGGTATAAGCTCAAAAATTTCATGTTCATGTTCAAGACAAAACCAGAGAAATTTGTGCGTCGTCCTTCTTCATGCTGGTGAAAGGGGACTCCCTCGATGACTAACACAAACTTTGAGACCCTGTTTACACGATACCGTGTTTCATTTCATATCGGATCGGTTTCATATCGGATTGGCCTCCTGTTTGCACGAGAACGCACCAATCCGCTACGCTTCATACCGCTTTTGCGTGTAAACAAGAGCCCAAATCCGACATGGTAAGAAATACCGCTTTTGCGTGTAAACAAGAGCCCCAATCCGACATGGTAAGAAAACGGTATCGTACAGACAGAACCCTAATCCGATATGAAATGAAGGCGGTATCGTGCAAACAGACAAACGTTTCATATCGGATTGCCATCCTCAATCAGATATGTAATGAAAATGGTATTGTGTACACGGGGCTTGAGTTGACAATGCGTTCATTACCTTGATTTATTACCTGACTGAAGTTTCAAAAACAAGGCAGTACCGAATCCCGCTATTCCTCTTGGTCAATCTCACTTTTCCCGCAGGTTTCCAGTAACCTTGTAAAATACGATACAAGGACGCGTTTTTGTCGCCACAGGAACTGCTTTAGGCCTATGAGGTTTACAAGCGACTCAAACGATATGACTTTAACAAAATGTGTTTGACTAAATGATAACAGTCAAAATAAGAAGCTATCAGGTAATAAAACTCATACTAACCGGTTTTGTGTTGTACAGAGAAATATAAAGCCCTCGGTTTTAATGCACGGACCTCACAAGCTTGGTCTGTACTTTTAAGACCTCGGGCTTTATATTTTCCTGCACAACGCAAAACCGGTTAGTATGCGCATATACGTACTTACCCTCATATCTCTTTAGCTTCTCTCTCAGCGGTTCTAACTCTGCTTCCAGGCTATTTGATTTTGCTTGAGCTTGCTCCAACTTCTCTTTTAATGTATCCTGGAATAAGAAAGTCAAATAAAGTCTACGAAAGGATACTTGGATTGTCTTCAAAATAGTATTATATTACAACTTTGTGTTGGTGACAGCAAAGAGTTTGCTGGGATTGCAAGTTTAAATATTTTATCAAAAATTAATATGAACTTCCCACATAATTTTTCTAAGAAACTGTTTATCAGAAACTCAGCTCTCAGATTGCCAAAACATGGAGAAGCTCCAGGAAACAATTTTTTCCGGTATTATAACATTCGAAAGGTACCCGAGTAATTAGGCCCCGTCCACACGTATACGTTTACGTCTGTAAACGCATACATTCTTATACGTTTACACCTTGCGTCCACACGTAAACGGTGTTTCAAGTTATCCTGAACGCATACATTCGAAAACGCTTTCCAAAGCGGATACTTTTGAAAACGCTGTTTTCACGTCTCCGTGTGGACGGTCGTAAACGCATACTTTCGTAGACGGTGACGTCACAGACTTCATATCCACCAATCATTTGCAGTTTTTTTTAAACACTGGTTTTGCGTTTTCATGTGGACGGTCGTAAACGCATACTTTTGTAAACGATGACGTCATAGATTTCATGCTCATCATTCATTTCCCATTGTTTTGGCGTTTACGTGTGGACAGGCTAAAACGCTCAGTGGATCAGTGTGGACGGAAAACATCCTATGCGTTTACAAAACGTAAACGTATACGTGTGGACGGGGCCTTAATGTCCAAACATTGCAAAGGCTTTAAAAACCTCCATTTTAAAAATTTTCACGAGTACAGGTAGTAAACATGAAGATACGAAAATTAGTAGAAAACTTGTTAGTAACTCTGAGTAATCAAAATCTGATAATTTTTTCAAAGAATTTTCCATTTTTGGCTAGCCTCTTACAAAAACTACATGCATTTTATGGTCAAGGTTGTGACGAATTTTCGTGCATTCTAGAAGATTTTTGCTATGGGTTAACTGTTTCAAATTTTGGTCTTCATTATTTATCACATGATCAGTGCAGTCTGGCAAAAAAATTATTCATAATTCTTAGGGTCAATTTCATCATGAGATGAGTATCTCTGAACTGAAATCAAATCATTCCTAAACCATACAACTTTTCTCTAAATTTCTAATCCACGATAACAAGAAAATTCTAACGAATCTAACGCCGATACCATTTTTGAGAATAAATGAAAATTTAATGTAGCCGTGGCTTCAAAATCAAGAAACATTGGTAGTGAGATAGGATTCATCTCAAATTTAGTAAGTGATTCGAAAAATTGTGGTCAGGAAAACTTGGTTTTATCTATTTTTCATATCAAAGTTTTAAATCAATCAGGTCATGAAATATGAAAATATGTTTTTCGTTTGAATTGTTTGAACATATTTTCAATTTTTTCATATATTCCCGTTCCTGTTCTGTTTGTTTTAGTTGATTATAGTTTAATTGTTTTTAAGTTGAGTTCCCGGGGGGGGGGGGTAACTTGAGTTTCCAAGATACGGGGTTGTGCCATTCAAATCGTAAAAGTACCACCCATAAATCCGGAGAAATTTCCGAAGGGTATACCCATAAATCCGGAGAAGTTTCTCAAAAGTACACCCATAAATCTGGAGAATTTCTGAAAATCATACCCATAAATCTGGGAATGCCAAAACAGCTCACCAATAAATGAATTCAGACAGAAAACTATACCCATAAATCTGGAAGATGCAAAAAATTGTTGAAAACCATACCCATAAATCCGGAAACTCTCATGAAAAAGGTACCCTAAAAATGGCACAACCCCATACCATAGACAAATTAAGTTACCCCCCCCCGGGGTTGAGTTTAGTTAACTTATAGCTGCCATGCACAATCTTTTGTAGTGCTCTAAAAGCGATGACGAGGATGATGATAATCAATTTGCATGAGACTTTCAGGGAGCGTTAGGCCATTCGGTTGGGCTCTTTGTAATCATCTGGGGAGCATTTTGTAAGTCACGAAAGGACCACTTTCTATGCTTTAATCATTACTGGAATTTGTTCAAAACGAAACAGCTGTTTTTGACAGTAGAAGCAAGGCAAACATCAAAACATGTCTTTGTTCCATAAGAAATGAAGAATTTGACCCACTCCTAGGGTTCCTAGATGCTTCTGGTGGGGATTTCAATGCAGTTAAGAAAATCAACTCGCTAACACTTTATCTTTCAAGAAAACTGACAATGTAAATATATCTAACTCAACTAAATGAAAGTTTCTTAAGTGATTCTCACTTTTTCGGTGATCGGGGTGTTTGGTTTCAAACAAAACGCGGACTGAAGTTTCTTAATTTCTTGGTGATCAAAGAGTTCGGTTTCTGGTAAAGGATTCTCACAAAGATTGTGCGTACAGTCAATATTTGAACTTAAAAGGGGTTTTCACAGCTCCAACAGAAATGTTTTCTCTGCAGAAACGAAAACATCACCCCACGTCACGTTGTTCCATGTGGGTGTCTCGCTACCCACGTTCTTCTGAGTTCCTCTTTATACATAAACAAATTGCTAAATTACATCAGCACATAAAATTTGTTTGAGGAGCTGAGTCTCATATTCAAAATGTGTTTGATGAAGGTCATTTCGCGTTGGCTATCTTAATTCCCTAAAAGATATGTAACGAAATCCTAATTCCAGAAGCTTGCCCTTTGACTTAACAAAACACAAAAAGGTTGTGCGCTGGTCTGGCTAGATTGATCTCATACCAGCGTTTGCTCAGGTTCATACGTTTGTGTAGGAGAATTAAGGCCCATTCCAAACAACGATAACAATAACAAATGCTGTTCAAGCGTAAAGGCCCTCCTACTTCGAATTTCGTAGCCTGTTCTCTAGCCCGACTTAAAACTTCTGATGGAAATAGGAATTGCATGCTTTTTCCTTTTGAGGATTCAAAAGCAAAACCGGGGCATTTCTTGAAATTTCAACTCTTCATAAGGCTCTTTTTTCAATCACAAAAACTGGTCCTCCATTAGAAGCTTTCATGAAAAAACTCTTTGCGACTCTTTGCAAGAATCTCAACTCTCTGATCAGAAACTCATTACTAGAAACTTCTTCACCCACATTTCCAGGAATCTAAAGAGAATTTCCCCTTACTTGCCTAATATCTGCCATTGCTTTAAAAAAATCGGCTCAACCTCGTCCCAAGGGCTTTATTGGGCACTGGGACGGAGGACAGACAAGCCAAGGACAACGAAAACTTGAGGGACCTTTCAAGAACCTGTGTACAAAATTTATGAAATTGCTAATCCCTCGTATCGCGTGGCAACGAAAAAAACCAAAACAAAATATCTTTTTCTCGATTTTTCATTTCGCTTTTCAGCATTTCATTTCACGAGAATGGTATCCATACTTAGGATATGCCGCTTTCTATGTAATCTTAATTCGCATTCTGTTTCAGGTATTTATCAAATTGTTGATGACGTCATTTGTTGTCTGGCAATTAGTTGATCTCACGAGATAAGATATGGTTTCTAGGATGACACAATGATGAAGAGTCCTTTGTTTATGTCTGTGTTCACAAGCAAGCTTTGTCGTTTGTCGACAGTAACGTAACAGGCAATGACATTTGTGATCAATGCGATCTAAACTCGCAGAAAGTGGTCAATTCAAAGCATGGCTGAAGACTGGAAAATTCTCTCTCTTGGAGTGAGATCAGATCCTATAGTGAGGGTTTAGTGATGACAGGGGTGTATATGTACCGTTTATAAAAAATCTCTATAAATAAATCTCCATAAACATTGTTCTATAGCAATTAGCATGCCAAGCAAAGCAACCATCTGTAAAAATTTAACGGCAACCTTTGTCACTTTACCCTGGGTACCAGACTGAGTCTGCAGGGTAATGTCATTTATGTCTACTCAAACAAAATTTTAGCAACTTATGGGGCAATTTATTTTCACCTCTTTCAGTTTGCCTGTTCGTTTCTTGACAATAGGGGCGCATTGTATTTTGTATTTCGTACCTGAAGTGAGGAGTGCAGATTTATTTTACTTGTAATGAATTTAGAATTTCCTTAAAAAATTCGAGGGATCCACCTCTCTTCAATACAGCGTACGAGACTTCAAAACACACATAAGATTTCAGGAATTGTTCACAATTTTTCCCTTCAACACTTATGAAATCTTATGGGGTGATTTGACTTGCCCCCTAAAAATTCGAAAGAAAGGGGTTCCTAATTTTTCAAGGGGTGAGCTCTTTTAAATTGTTTAGTATCCTAAAATCTAGCATAAAACTGTCATTTGGCTTCCTTCATATGAAGGTTATGATCATAGCTTTACCACGAGAAAAACCAACAGTTCCAAGCTGTGCTTGCGTAGGCTAAAGTTCACAATCGAAGGATCAAATAAGATTTCGAGGATTTAACCTGAGCAAATTCAATCAGGCCTCATCAGTCATCACAAATTCCATGAATTCATAATTTTCATGTTGTGACTAAACAAAAGCCTCGAGAGAAGATTTCATTTAAAGCAATAAATTTTTAATTTCAGATCAATGATAAAATTTGCGATTTAGCAGGTTCGGCCTAAATTTTGCAATGATACCATCTGTGTGAGTCATCGCGCGTGTAGGTTACGTTGACCAAGACAAAATCTTGCTTTGTTTTCATACACAAAGAGTCGATCAGTTAATAGTCCTCCTACAAATATTCAAAATTTTATTGAATAAAAGGTTAATAAAACACTTGTTGGAGGATCTCTCTCCTTGATTTCAAGATTTCAGAAATCTAAACAGACAGGTAGGGATTATTTACAATTATTTACAAATTCGTGAGGCTTGATCAACAAAAGGTCGCGTACAGCATAAAGATAACATAAATAGAGACTCACCAACTCGTTCAACGATCTTTTCCCTAAAGTAGCAGCTTTCTGTCGTCTCTTTTTAATCGAATCAGCAACCATTGCCAAAGACCATGTCTTTATTCCTTGATTTATATGTCCACGAGTCACACTCCTTGTACTTCCTACACTCGACACGGAAGAGCTCGAATCGAACCTGTAAAGTCTGGGTTTCTCTTCGTCTACATAACTTTCTCGTCCGCTGTCAACTGATTGCCTTCCTTCCAAGGGTTGTCTTTTGGGTATAGCAGATCTCGATACATTTGATGCTAATTTCAAATTAGTAGCGAAGGTTTTAAAGACAGCTTCCTCTTTTAATTTCTTGGGTAAACTTGAGAGTAATTTTCTTTCCATGTTCGAAGCCGTTGTTTGTTGTTGGTCAGGGTCTTTAACTGACGCACCACCAAGTGATGTAATATTTTCGTTTAGATCTTTATCAGTACTTATTTCCCGCTCAAGTATTTTCTTCAGATTTTCTTTCTCCGATGATCGTGGAGCGTTCTGTGAGATATTTTCAGGGCTCGCACCTTCAATGTTGTTCTGCGAACTGACACCTGCGCTTTTTACTGCTAATCTCGGAATGCGACTTGGTGACGCATGCCTGGGCTGTTCATGTGTCTTATGATTGGCGGCCTTTTCAAATTTTTTCTCGTTTTTCACCGCCCCCTCATTTTTCCCGATTCTTTTCTTTCCCCGTTCTCTTCTCCCTCTCAACATCTCACTGTCATCCGATATGACCGATCTATCATCGGTGATCCTTCCAAAAAAGCCCCTATCAAGGTCCCCATCGGCGTACCCCGCTTCTTCCAACTCCTCCAAAAGGGGTCTTGTAACAATCAGAGAGTCACTGTCCGGGGTTTTCTCAGTTGCGAAGCTCATTATGGGTAACGGACGCCGAAAACCTGAGGAGAAATTGTTAGGCAATCCTCTACGTGCTTTGTAAACAGGACTTCTCGGTGATGTATTTGAATCCTCTGTTGAAATACTGTAATCTTCAGGCGTTGACACAGGCGTTGAATCCTTGCTCGTCCAATCTCCTTCTGGCTCCTCGTTGCTGCTCTCCTCTGCAACTGCGTGTAGGAAAGGTAACGGCGAATGGCGAAGAGATAAGTTACTAAGAACAGGCGCAGTTAAATAGTCTTTGTTTTGCGGTTTAAAATGTTGGACTGAATGCTCCTCTATCTTGCTTAGTATCCTTGGAGACGTTTTAGACTCTCCGTCATACTTTGGTGGTTCTGCAGAAAGTGATTTATTTTCAGAAAGGGACTTTTCCAATGAAGCGAATCGTGGGGACAACGGCCTCATTGTCTTAAGGCTTTCGGGCTTCATATTTGCGGTCTGTGGCCGATAGTTGATTGTTCTATTGTTCTCTCTCAACCGGCACACTTTGATATCAATTGTTATATCCCAAGGGAAGATAAACTGCTATCATCTATTGTTCTAGAAAAGAAAGGAGAGGTTAAAACGATAATAGATTGTTGATCGGTGATCGTCTGAACAACGACAACAACAACGCAACCTATCTGAAAAGGTGGAGCAAGAAGATGGCTATGACACCACCAAATCTTTATTGGCTGAAACATTACGCAATCCACGAAATTCGACCAATGAAATTGCTTCAAAATCATTAATACAAATGCCTGTTTTTCACTCCCTGTCTCTTCAGATCAAGTGCAGGTTATTTATGACAAACTACTAGTGCCTGGATCTGTAGCTGAATGTTAGTGCTCAGAAACTTTTTGAGACTGTCGTGTCAAACTTGCCCATGAAGCTGTGCTCTAGCTAGACATGGCAGCGGTAGAGACTAAATCATGATTCCTGGATTCAGGAAATAAGGAACAAGTACTCTCCAATGACAAGTTCCATTGAAATAAAGAAACCTTTAGTTCAAAATGGCCTGATTTCAATTTCATTTTATAACTTTCATTTTATGATATTCATTCAGATTTAAAAAGATTCATAACTATATATGTTTTTCAACCTGACCTGTTTAAAAGATTAAAATAAGTACTAAACCTAACCTAATTTACAATATCATACAAAAGTAAGGCAATAAAAGAGAACGTAAAAATGAAATAAAATTTATCCCCAGCTATAGCTGTTCTTTGAAGGTTTTCAAGGAGGGGGCCAGTTTAGTAGTTCTTTCTAGGCTGTTCCACAGTTTTTCATCGCGATAAGAAAAAGCCTTTTGGCCACTGGTCGTTTTGTATCGCCACTGGCAGATACAAGTTTCTTATCGAAGAAAATGTCTACCAAAGAAACAAAATTATGCGTCGGATTTCTCGACAAATGCAAAGCTCCTGAAGAAATTTTGTTCTTGTCCTTTTCTCCGACTTGTAAGTGATCTGGGAGCAAACGCACCAAAAGAGTTTCTTACAGAAATACTACTCAGTTACGAAGTACTTTAAGCTGTCGTTTCTCAAAGTGTGCCAGAAACTCCTGAGATCCAACAACGTCAAAGCGCACAGCTGTAACAACATTTGCCTTTACGAAATATTCAACTCCAAAATTGAGAAAGCTCACTCAGCGTTAGCTCTCACATAGGCATGGCGCTAGTGTCTCGATCTTTCCCCAATCTTCCGGTGCCGGAATTATAATGAACGGGTGGTTTCTTCTACTGCAACGGATATGTTTTCAGGGGCGGATCCAGCCCGAGGTTGAAGGGGGGGGCAATTTGGAGAGGGGGCGCCAAAAAGAAAATGAACAGTGAGCGCGCAAAAGGCGCGCGAAAATTGTTCTCTGGTCTTCTTCTGAATAGCGCCTTAGTTTACGTGTTTCCCCGCATTCAAAACGAAACACTGAAAAAAGAGTGCATTTGGGTCAGGACAAGGGGCGCTTTTCTTGCCAAAAGGGGGCGCCAAAGCTTAGTTTTCATCGTGAAGGGGGGCAATTGCCCCCATTTGCCCCCTAAATCCGCCACTTTATTTTTTTGACATATAAGGAGTTCCATTTATGTTCATAACATACACCCAGTTTATATGAAACTTGGCATAGTGAACTTTATGGTACGGTTAACGTTTCCGGGGGGTACTTCACTATGGGGCAAGACGGGGATGTGCGCCAGTTTTTGGTAGTTTTTGGCCTGAATATTAGGATATATCCTGGGATTAGGATATACACGTTTTTTTATAAGAAACTAGGATCAGGCCATAGTACTAAAAGTTTCTTAATTTCGCATGAAATTTTGTTCATTTTAGTACTAAAAGTTTCTTGATTGGTTTCTTATTTTTTGAATGCAGAATTAGCAATGTGGTCGCTAACACTGCTGCAGATATGTTTCTTAACATTTAAAACATCATAAAAACTTTATATAGAGAGGTTGGACGACAAAAAATACTAAGATTTAACACACTGAGGCCTTTCGGACTCGTGTCCTCATCAGAGTGTGATTTTTTTTTTTTTTTTAAAACATCATAAAGGAATAAACAGTGTTCTGTTATGTTGCAAACACAAATGTTTAGATAATATTGCTCAAGAATAAGGGTTCAGCGATCTATTTGCTATGATATTTATGCTTTTAACTTTGAAAAGTTTCTTAGTACTTCTCAGACATAGTACTAGAGCTTCTTAAAATTTTGGCCATCTTAGTACTAGCTTCTTATAAACCAGTTTCTTATAAAAAACGTGTACTTTTACTGGAAAATTTCTGTGATTGGGGTATACTTTCACTTGGAATTTTCTGGGACTGGGGTTTACTGTTATACTCAAAATTCTGGTTATGGGTGCTGAATGAAAGTACAACTGGATAATCCTTCGAGCCTCACGTGGTCAGTTTCAGGTGAACAGATATCAAGTATTTTTTGTGTTTAAAAACGTGCTCAGATCAGAACTTCGTTCCAATGGCCACTTGGGACAACAATTGTCGTTCCCAGCCCTCGATCCCTTATCCCTTTGACGTCGAATTGTTTTTGTTACTTCTTCAAAATTCTGGGATTGGATATCAATATCTGACAAAAATTCTGGGATTGGGTCGTAGCAGAAATCCTTAAGGCGTACAACCCCGTATGAATTCATTGTGAAGTACCCCCCCCCCCCCCCCGAGTAACGTTTCTTTCAGCATTTCTCAGATTTTTCATGAACAGGGAAGTAGGAAGTATGGGGGCATATGACACTTCGAGGGCACTTTTTACAGAAAAAGGGGGTATTTTCTTGAAAATGAAAAGGGCATTCCGTTGCTTATTGCAAAATCTCGGGGGCGCGTGCCCCCAGTTCCTACGTCTATATTCATAAAACTGTAGCGAAAGCAAAAAGAAAGATCACAAGAAAGCAAAAGGAAGCACATACAAAAAACAATAAAATACTTGTTGGTTCGCTTCTTGGGATCATTTGGGTTGGCTTGGTAAGGGAGCTGTCATTTTCAATGCTGGGGACAGGGGTGGAAGAATTTTTAGAACAAATAGGAACTTTTTCTTACCCCATTTGCTAAATGTAATAACCTTTGCCACCCCTTTTCAAGGACGCAAAAAATTTCATACCCCATTATTGAGCGATTTATCTTAAATCTACATCGAAAACTTGAACCACTAAGTAGCACAATTTGAACATAAAATAAACCAAAACTTAAAGTAAACAAGTCATAAACAAAGCCCCATCACCATGTCAAGTATCATTTTCCTTGCCTGATGAACACATCAGTAACATATGGAATTTTTATAAGAGATATGCATTTTCATTTCAGTCAGACATATATTCCTAAAATTTCACAACCCATCATACATTTTGTAATTTTTGCCAAAATATTTGATACCCCAATTTGACGAGGCAAAACAATTTGGCACCCCTCCAAAAATTCTTCCACCCCTGTACCCAGCTTTAAAAATGACCGCTCCCTAACAAAACTTTCTGTTTAGAAATATTTTGCAACTCATAACCAAAACTAGACAATTTTCCTTGCAGAGTTTCATAATTATGTAGAAAGGCTAGGCTACAACTTTAGTTTCTTATTAGCGTTTTCTCATAAAGTTTCGTGTGGTCAGGGACGCTTCCAGCCATAAAAGGGTTTCTCCAACATAGAACTTGAGTTTCTTTATCGGCAAAACATAAACGTTCAAAATAGTCTGAAATTTCTCACCTCAAAAATCAAATCTTTCCTTGGCCATCATTTTGCTTCTAGAGTGCAGCTACCAGCAACTCTTCTTTGATTTACAATTTCGATTCGACAATTTCGATTTCATTGATGTATCGCGGCATCATCAAAAATTTCCCAAGGTAGCAAAATGTTTATTTCCCAAAGTGGCAACAAGTCGGATTACTGAAACTCTTTTATAAATAAGCTGATGCGATTGAAAAATACAAAAGCGGTCACATTTCTGTTTCTGGGGAGATCGACTTTCATCCTTTCGAGAGTGGCACAGTTGTTGCAACAGTGTGCGGTTTCACAGGGCAACAACCCTCCAACAACCAGGGCCTCCTGAAAATCATTTTTGCGCAACGACGGCTATCTTCTCCATCTGACGTAAAAAGAGCGCTTGAAGGGGACCGCAGGTCCTTCGTAATAAAGTTACGGCCTCTATACAAAATTATTACTGTGGTAATTAGATGAACCAAAATAGGTGATTTTCACGGTTACACTAAATCTTCTCCTGTACACGTTTTTTTTATAAGAAACTGGTTTATAAGAAACTAGTACTAAGATGGCCAAAATTTTAAGAAACTCTAGTACTATGTCTGAGAAGTACTAAGAAACTTTTCAAAGTTAAAGCATGGATATTATAGCAAATAGATTGTTGAACCTTTATTCTTTATTCCTTTATTCTTTATTACACTGTTTATTCCTTTATGATGTTTTAAATGTCAAGAATCATATTTGCCGCAGTGTTAGCGGCCACATTGATAATTCCACATTCAAAAAATAAGAAACTAATTAAGAAACTTTTGGTACTAAAATGGACAAAATTTCATGTGAAATTAAGAAACTTTTAGTACTATGGCCTAATCCTAGTTTCTTATAAAAACAACGTGTATATGAAGAAAAGGCCGTGAAAGCTCTTTACCCAGCCCTCCGAATGCAGTGGGGGAGACTTTGGCGAACTACTTCAATCTAAAGGCAAACCCAACTAATTCTATGCCATTTTTCTTTCATAATTTTTGCCGACTTTTGGGATTTGGGGGCCCCCACAGCCCCCCCGTGGCGTCGCCAATGTCTTTGCCGCTAGGGCCATACAAATGTTGTGCTTTTAGATAATCAGAAAATGCTCTCTAGACTACATATCAATCCATTATGAATAAAATAGTTCTATTTGCCATTGAAGGTCCGTCTTATAAGTTAGATGTCAAGTGAAAATGTCCGTCGCTGGACAAGAAACTTTGAAAACAATTTCTTTGGCGATCGCTAAAGTTCTTTCAAGAAAACAAAAAACTATTTTCACCAAGATACACTGCATTCTCAATGGACTGATTTCATTACTCATTCAGAGACTCCCTTGGTTGCTCGCTACTTGAAATCCTTTGGTCTAAACCTTTTACATATTGTTACAAGCTATGAAAGAGTTGGCTTAGCGTTAAATCTTTTAACATATTTTTTTGAATTAACTGGCTTGAAAGAAAGTTTACATACACGTGTTTTCTTATATAAGTAACTTGGTACTAAGGATAAACCCCTAGTACTAAACGTTTCTTAATTTCACAAAAAAATTCAGCGATTTAGTAAAAAAGATTTCTTAATTGTTTCTTATCTTTTGGATGCGTGTGGCCGAGTGGTTAAGGCGTCTGACTCGTAAACCAAAGGTTAGAACGGCCGTATGTTCGAACCCCACGCTGGACAGTTTGGTCGCTGTCCGTAACACTAGCCCGGGTCGACCAGAGCCATGTGAGGGAAATCTGGCAGCTGTGGCGGGTAGCTGCGGCGGACTGATGGTAAAACATCCGTGGCCCCTGCTGGAAATAAGTCTCTCAGACTTTCGCGGGCTAGCCACGTTAAATATAAATACCTACCTACCTACCTATGCAATCACCTTTCTGCCACTGCCCTGCTTCGTATTTGTTTTTTGACAAACAGCACACGTTTTAGCGAGAAAGAAAGTTTTTTTGGCCTCAGAACAGAAATTCCCATGGATATCACTCAAAAATAGGGGCTCACACAGCAATTTCCCATAATTTTCTTGGATTTGGCTTTCGAATGCTTCTTAGCAGTTTTCTAATAAAGTACAAGAGTTACTTCAGGTTTTGGCTGTAATTGTACTAGTTTCTTATAAGCACGTTTCTCATAGAAGAAAAACGTGTATTTTGTTACAATCTTAGACTTGCCCGAAGTCTATTTCGTCAATAGAAAGAACATAGAATTTAAACAAAATAATAGCTGATGAATGCTTCTACAGCATGGTTTCAGGCTTCAGTCTCTCACTATTCATGTTTAAAAAATTACCCATTTAGGGAGCGGTCATTTTTAAAGCTGGGTACAGGGGTGGAAGAATTTTTGGAGGGGTGCCAAATTATTTTGCCTCGTCAAATTGGGGTATCAAAAATTTTGGCAAAAATTACAAAATATATGATGGGTTGTGAAATTTTAGGAATATATGTCTGACTGAAATGAAAATGCATATCTCTTATAAAAATTCCATATGTTACTGATGTGTTCATCAGGCAAGGAAAATGATACTTGACATAGTTGGTGATGGTGCTTTGTTTATGACTTGTTTACTTTAAGTTTTGGTTTATTTTATGTTCAAATTGTGCTACTTAGTGGTTCAAGTTTTCCATGTAGATTTAAGATAAATCGCTCAATAATGGGGTATGAAATTTTTTGCGTCCTTGAAAAGGGGTGGCAAAGGATATTACATTTAGCAAATGGGGTAAGAAAAAGTTCCTATTTGTTCTAAAAATTCTTCCACCCCTGTCCCCAGCATTAAAAATGACAGCTCCCTTAGGGACCCTTGTTAAGAGAATTTTGGGCCCAACAACCAATCCACGTGGATGGCATATACATGTACCCTCAACATGTTGTGTACCCCCCTGGGATGTTGTGATGATGTCATAAAATGTTGAAGGCTTCTGAAAAATCAGTGGTAGCACCATAGCAAAGTTGCCAAAGGTCTCCTTCAAAATATTCATCTCAAAGAAATAGGTGATGGCATTTTACAACAACATTTTCAAGATTCAAGCCTATGCCATTAGGATGGAGAATTTGCTGCCAAGTGAGTAACTAAAAAGGTCCAGCAGAGTTTAGAAAATACTGCTCCCTGAATACCAAAGAAATAATGTTGAAAACTGTCTTCCTCTGTTTCAAATGTATCCACTTAGGTTCAATAATTTACCTGGCTTTAATTGGCCATTCCTCTTGGTGGAGATGTGAAATTTTCTGCAGAAAGCCCCCTTCAAAAACCTGCAAAACAGTGAAAACAACAAGCAAATTTCCCCTTGCTCTGCTTCCTAGGAATGATGACAATTGGATGTGTACATGTATTTTGTCCTCATGGGAGAATGGAATCCCCTATAAAGGGGCAGGGTCACATAACCGTAAACAAACCTGTTATCTTTAACATCTATATAGTTGTCCACACCTGGCCATTGTGTTCTGTACAGATTTTGGTGGATGAGGTGAATCCACACAAAAGTTATTTCTAAAAATCCACCAATATCTCTAAAATTGCACAACATATGGCAGCTGTTTTGGTTGTTTCTCTACAAAGTACAAGAGTCCATCTTCAAAAAAACTTTCATTTTGAGAAAAGTTCACACTACTAGTGGAAAATCACCATATAGCTGATCAAAATCACTACAAAATCACCATTTTGAAAGAGGTTTGTTTACACAACGTAACCCTGCCCCCTTAATAAATTATCCATCCTAAGGTGAAGGCTTTTTCATCCTCAAGAGGATAGCAAATGCTAAAGCATGCCAAGTCGGGGTGAGTGGCCGAGTGGCTTATACAGTCTTCATCAGGTGACTGAAGTTAAGCTTGGTCGAGTGAGGTCAGATTTCCTATGGGTGACCACTGAGGCCTGACTTCGCAACTCACCTCGCCATCCTTCGGAAGGGACGTTAAACTAGGGGTCCCGTGCCTGGATGCGGCATGCACAGTGGGCCTAAATTAGCTTTCAGTAGCTAGAAATCCTGACAAGCCCACTCAAAACAAATTGAAAACAAAAAAAAAAAAACAAACAAAGTCATCACTGTTGAGGAGAACAAATATATAAAGGAACTTTCTCATAATTTTAGGACCTTTTTAATGTTTCTCAAAGGGAATTTTTTAGAAAGCCCCCTTCAAATCTCAGTGGAGTGGCCAAAAATCCTAAAAAATGATTGAACATGTTAGGTATTCATTTGGATGTTGCAACATATCATTGCTTGCATATTCAGGGCCTTTCAAATACTGTGCCTTTTGAAGCATCAGGTAGCACTTTTTGGACATAAATTTTGAACAACAAAGAAGCACAGCAAAGAAGCAGCTGTATTTGTCAAAAAAGTCTTGGGGATATGTCTTTGGAAACCATCTTCTTTAGAATCAGTTCCTCTTAGGGTGAAAAAATGTTGCAAAAGAATCTTAGCAGCATTTTCTGAGCTACTTGTCACCGATTATTGTAAATACCAACCATTAAGTGTAAACAAACTGACACTTAAAATTCCAGGTCTTCCTCACTGAAGTTTTCAAAGAAATCCTTAAACCAATAAATTTTGTCAACTTTCTCTTGCACAGTACAGTATGGATTTTGCTGCAACCCTGTGATTACTAACTCCATGAATTTTCGGATTTGTCCTTTTTCTGAAAACATTTCAAGATGTTCATCAAGAAAAACATGATCCTCAAATGTTGATGTCTCCTGCTCATCTAAACCTTGTTCATTATCAATTGGAAATTGCCACATTTTGTCAGCATACTGCATGATTTCTTCAAAGCCATCCTTGGGCCCTAAATTTGGGATTGCATTTTGAACAGCTTGCTTCATCTTCTGTTCATGAATTGAAACAAATTTTCTTGCTCCCTCAAAATTCTCTTTAGTAAACAAATCATCCAGATAATGTGATCTTGGGCCTTTTAGAAGAAAACCAATACCCCTTAGTTGTCTGTTTTCTCTGCCTCTAGGTGGTTTTCTTTCATTTTTCTGCCATTGCTTATGCAAGTTTCCAGCAAATCTGCTGCCAGGCTGGATATTTGCCATGATTTCTTTCACATCATCTCCATTTACTTTATTCTGCATTAGAGCTTTAAGCAGACCACCAACTTCAGTTTCATCTGGGACAATCTTCTTTTTTTTCTCTAAAATCTCATCTGGTGAATAACGCTCTGCCTGCATGCTATCAACAGCATTTCCAGAATCTACCATTGTGGACATATCCACATGCTTACCAAGAGCTGCAACTGCTTCATAAGGGTCTATTTTGTGACAAGAATATTTTGGTACCTGCTTCACTTGTTTATTAGGCTTGTCAGAAATCTTGAAGTCCATTTTCATACTTCTCACTTCAACCTTTGGTGCCTCTCCTCTCAATTGGCTTAACAGATCACTAATTGCAGGCATTTCTCTTTCACCTGTCTCATCAAAAGTTGGGTATGTCTTCCTTGATTTCTTTCCTTTGCTTTTGCGCAGAATGTCCTTCAGACTTTTGTCAGGAGGCTTATCTGAACTGTATGTCCTAAAATTTGGCCTATCAAAAGCCAGAATATTTCTTTCTTTACAAAAGGTTCGAAAATGATCACTAGTTATTTGCTTTTGCAGCAATCTTACATGCATATTCAGCATACCATTGAACCTAACTTTAACTGACTGCATCGCCATTCTCTTCGCGATTTCGGGTCTTCCAACGACTTCGAAGTGCGAGTACCTTCTCTCCTTGCTGCAAACAAGACGGGCCTAATTGTTGCCTCGTATTCAAGCGGCCTGCCTCACACACACACACTAGACTTATTACGTCGAGTCCTGGCAAAAAGTCTACTTGCATACCAGAACGGAAATTGTAAATAACAAACCCATTAACATTTTAAAGAAAGTTGCATTTTGGTTCCATCCTGTCTTCGAACAGAGCTTTTTCAAAAGTAGCACAATGTAAATTAGTGACCAAATGTTTTAAAAGAAATTAATATCTGCATCCCTCACCCATTTTTTACCTCTCACAAGGGTCGTTTCCATACTTGAAGTCATCTCAAAAAATATGACATCAAGTGACATTTTCAATAATGTCATCACTTCTCATGTATGAAAAGCACCTTAACTTGCATTATTTGTGGGCATTTTGATGCAACATGTAATTCACATCAGCTTTCAGTTTCAAAGCAAACTTTGTTCGAGACATTTGGACCAGGGGCATTCCATGTCAACTCCACGCCGGACATCTTTCAAGGCTTTTTCAACACCATGCTGAGCCAGTTACAAGTGTGCATCCCATCATGAAATTCCGAACATGTTCGGCGTGGGATTGTTACAAACTTTACTGAACTTGCAAACAACACCTCTTTGTTTCATGATTTATGGCAGGTGTACTAAAAAATGTTTCCCTAACCCTAACCCTAGTTGATGGTCAAAACGACACGCCATGTTATGGAAAACTTTCCAAGAGGTAAGTGGTTCGCTACGCCATTGCGCCAAGAAAAAGTGGTTTACGCCAGCACGCCAAAGCTCTCCAGCAACTCCATGGCGGACATATTCGGGCCTAAGTAAAAACGAATGCACCCTGGCATTTGGACCAAGAAAGTTCTGGCAAAGAAAGATTTTTAAAACAAACGAAACAGTAAGCCTGTTGACTAACCCTGGCTCACATAGTGTCTTTTTGGTGGCTAAGGTTATTAGGATGGTCCCAAAAGAAAAAGAATCAAAGTTTATATCCTTGTCTTTTGAGTCTTTCTGAACAACCCTTACCAGAAAAAGACCCAATTAGTGTGACTCACACTTCAATGAAATACATCCAGCCGTGCAAATTATTTGAAAGCGGGAAAACTCCACTGAGGACTCTGTCCAATAGCAGGCAAACTGTCCAATGTGGTTTCTCTAGTAATCTGATAATGTCATGTTTACAAGTTTGCATCATCAGACCCTGGATCAGGGAAGAAATTCTGCAGTCTTCTAAAGAAATGACATGATTGACTTGCAGCTAAGCTTGAAAAATACAATAACATAGACGGTTCATGTGTGTGAATGCATAAATTCTAAAATGTCCACAGTTCCTTTCCTAGATCTCAGCCTGGTGGCCATGACATCTGTCTCTTTCCAAGAACATGCAAATGCAGGTGATAGACTGACTGAGCTCCATCTTTCCCCTCATTGATCACAACTCTGTAACCGTTTTCAAGGCCCCGCAATGCAGCCACCTTTCGTACTGTTGCAAGGAGTTTTCCAAGAAGTGGCTCATCGCTATCTGTGGCTTTTGAGAGTTGGCTGATTGGCTTTTTAGGCAAAACTAGAAAATGTTCTGGCGCTTGAGGATTGACATCCTTGATTGCCATCACCTGAAAAGAAAAATCATTTTGAATTTATGATTGGGAGTGACTAATTGTGCTAAAAGCAAGGAGGGTATTAGACCAGACTGAAAGGTTTGTATCTTGCGCATGCAAGTTGAGATGGCTGAAGAAAAGATCCTTTGTTAATTGCCAACTGCACAGCTCAGGTTGAAAACCATTATGTTCCTGTGCACACAAGACGTTTGCACATGTAAATTTTCTACTGGCCTGGGGCGGATTAGGAGATGAAAGTAGCTAGTTAATAAAGAATCAAACTGCCACATAACATTTTGCAAATTTACATACTCCAATTTCATTAATCATCATTTTGGATGCTTGATTTTCCAATAGGGGCAAATTACATCCTCAAACAAAGGTTTACTGTTTTTGCTCCTGGGTGGCAGGGGCAAAAAGCAATGCCAATGCTGAAGGCTATTGATGAGTGGAAAGCTATTCCCCAATGATGGCCCCCACCCAGCGTGCAAAATACCAGTTTGATTCTCATTTACAAGTCACGCCCACAAGACCAAGACAATTCCAGCTTTTTCTCGATATTGTTTTCTAGGTAGGCTTGACGTTACAACTATTTGGGCCACTCTCTTCCTTTTCCCGTTGAAATTCGGCGATACGATTCCCTTGATTCCTGGCAGTAAAAACTTATGCAAAAGACTTAATGTTCTAGTTATACTTAGGGAACTTTTCAGGAACTGCAAGGAAAGTGATTGGCATTCCTCCACACCATCAAACCACAGAGGGCCTAGCCTACACGATGGAGCCACTTCAAGACGAAATATTTGAGGTAATTTGCAACAACAATGAATGACGGTTACCTGTTCATCTTCGTAGAGGATTTCAGAAGGAATTTCCTTCCTTGTAATCTTTCCAAAGATTGTATCTTGCCCAGGAATTGCAGTTTGAGCAGCCTGCACTTCACCAGCCATCTTTGCAGCCAATGTGAAGTGCGGATTACAAGCAGTCACGTGCATTTGTAGTCTCGAATTTAATCATGTGATCAAAGTACGACATTTTCATTGGTTGAAATAAGTGATATTTAATGCTGATTGGTTATTGGAAAACAATAGGAAATCGAGGTCGTGAAAGTGCACACGTCTTTCGGATCCAATTGGGACAGTGTATCTTTCGGACATCGGACACCGACGCATTTGAAAACGTGGTGGGAAATACTATGGGAGATGCAAACTGTGGCCTAAACTTGTCCAAAGTCTACTTCGTCATCTGTAATAAGTCTATCTGAATGCGTCAATGAAAAATATTTGGCACAGTTACCCCCATAGGGAAAAGAGAGCTTCCCTAATTCCCTAGGAGGACAAACATTGGAGCTAAGTGGTTGTAAAATTTCACAACGCTCAAGCTCTTCACTGTTTTGGCTGGTAGAGAAATCGGGGTGTTCGATCAGTTTTGTAATAAACAATTACAAGAAACTTGGGGAACTGGTTTTTAAGAAACTATGATATTTTAAGATGGCCGAAATTTAAGAAACTCTAGTACTATGTCTGCGAAATATTAAGAAACTTTTCAAAGTTAAAAGCACGTATTTTATAGCAAATAGATCGTTGAATCTTTATTCTTTTCCAATATCAACTGACAATTTGTGTTTTCATCATGACAGAACACTGTTTATTCCTATACGATGCTTTAAATGTCAAGAAACATTTCTGCGGCAGTGTTAGCGACCACATTAACAATTCATGCATTCAAAATACCTATAAGAAACAAATTAAGAAACTTTTAGTACTAAAATGGACAAAATTTGATGTTAGATTAAGAAACTTTTAGTACCATGGCCTGATCCAAGTTTCTTATAAAAAAACGTGTATGAAAATACGTAGAAAATTTTCATAGCCACATGCTACCAAATGAACCAGTTTTCAGATTCATGAACTACCATTAGAGGCATTCAGTAAAAAGATACCAGGCAACTATTTGAGGGTATTTTGCGAAATTTTTGCTCTAGCCCTTTTTGGCCCTGACTGGACCCCTCTATCAGGCCATAGGCTTTTACAACGCCTTCGACTGGATGCTTGTGGAGTCTGAGATTTCATAGAACCGGTCTGATTGGTGCAAATTACAAAAACGGTAGACTTGCTCATCATAGTTATGACTTCGTAGGCTCGGAGTTACCGTTTCACTAACTACGAAATTTTCGAAGACCAAGAGGCAGAAGATTTGGCTGACTTTCGAGTGATTTTCCATTTCCTCAGCAAACCAACGTGGTTGATTCGAAAACCTACCATCTCAAGACTTGTATTTGATTAGGGAAACATATTTCCGTCTTCGCTGCGAAGTTAATTTTTTATTTTCTCCGGTCGGTATGGAAATACCATTCAAACACGCCCTAAAACTGGTTGGCAAGAACCTCTTTTTCGTCCTTCGTTTTCCACCAGTTGGGGTTCTGACTACTTTCTGGCATTGGTACCAAGAGTACAAACAGAGAGTATTACGATGAAATTGTGCTATGGTCATAGAATTTTGCAGATTGCTAAATTTTGATTCCAGACCACCAAAACTGGATGCATTATGTTCATATATCAAATTCACATTTCATATAGATTCATATATCGTATCCGTTCAGGGGGAAGGGGTACTTCACTAGCCTGTCATACGGGATGTGTGCCTGAATTGGGTGGTTTTTGGAACGAAAATTCTGTGAATGGTAAGTACAAAATATAATCAAAATATTATAGTACAAGTAGTACAAAGGTATAGTAAGGTAAGGTACAAGTAGTAAAGTACAAGTAGTAGTACAAGTAGTAAGGTATAGTACAAAATATTACAAAAATATTCAAGGTTTTGGGTCTAATTTCTGCTAGAAATTGTGGGAATGCCCAAGTTTGGGATGACAAAAAATTTTCATAGCGCAAAGTCAGCAATAACATCCAAATCCGGAGATTGGGTCTCAAAATCCGCCAAAATTCTGGGATTCGGTGATGGAGCAGAAGCTGCGTAAAATGACGTCATCAACCGATCAAAGATAAGGTTCAAGGGTTTGGACAGATAAGCCTTTTGAAATGACAAATCAAGTGTTCAAGGCCCTAGGAAGAAAATATCAAATGTTGCCTAAGTTTGGGATCTGTTGCAGGGAGCTAAGGGGGCTCAAAGTAAAGAGTTTACGGCCATGCGTGCGCAATTTCTGCTCTGTCGGACTCGGTCATAACAGAAATTTTTGGAGCGCACACCCCGCATGATCCAAAAGTGAAGTGCCACCCCCCCCCCACGGGCGTATCAGTTAGATTTATATACTATTGCTAATTGGAATATGTTCATGGCTACAAGGATATTACTTATTCTTCATAACAACGTTGCAACATGTAGAATGACCATAGTTGCAAAAGGAAAATCGAGGCCCTCCCAGGAATTTAAGGAACAAGCATTACTTGATATTCGAAGCTGGGAACAAACGAATATCAGCAAAAAATATTTTGGATACAAGGGACAAAATTGTGAGCAACCATATTTTTGAGAATACACCACGAGCGTTTTTCCATAAGAAATTGCTAAAGAAACTCGACTTTGGAATCAACCAAAATCAACTCCTGGGAAAAACTATATCGTATGGGTTAAATGGTACTTGAGTGATGTCTACATTGGAAAGGCCTCCAAAAATTTCGCTTTGCAATATTCAAAAGGATGAACTAAACACAGAACTTTAAGAACCTTTCAACATTTTAAAGAACTTTGGTGCCAATTTGCCCACGCCCCGACAAGGGAACTGATGATTACTTTAACTTCTTAGTAAAAGATGATAGATTTACAAACTTACATCAAAAAAGAAAATTATGAAAAACTTATCTAAAATCAGGATAAAAAAGTATAGTTCAAACGTGCATCATGCATTTCCTTGAATTAGAATATCAAATTATTTATAGATTTCTTGCTACTCTGATTAATAATGATTAACTGTATCTAATTCTTAATATACTAATAACATTTTTGTCCTTGCTTATCTCTGTATTACCATCTGCAGCAAGGCAGCAATGCTTGAGTGCTAAACTCGTCAAATTCTATATTCTGAAAATAAAAAATCGTCCTGAATATATTCTTTCCAATTTCTAGATCACAGACTAATGTATCTTCAATTTCTGTCCTGTAATCCGACAGCAGGGCTGGCAAATCTTTGCAAAAATCTGAAAATAATCGTGCAACGTAATTGCTCTCTCCTTTTACTTCACTTGCTCGAAGGAAATTTTCATAATTTGCCAACTTACAAGCATGCTTGTTATTAATCAAATTGCTAAATCGTGAACCATAAGGTAGCGGTCATTTTTAAAGCTGGGTACAGGGGTGGAAGAATTTTTGGAGGGGTGCCAAATTATTTTGCCTCGTCTAATTGGGGTATCAAAAATTTTTGGCAAAAATTACAAAATATTTGATGGGTTGTGAAATTTTTGGAATATGTGTCTGACTGAAATGAAAATGCACATCTCTTATAAAACTTCCATATGTTACTGATGTGTTCATCGGGCAAGGAAGAAATACTTGAAACGATGGTGCTTTGTTTATGACTTTTTTACTTTAAGTTTTGGTTTATTTTATGTTCAGATTGCGCCACTTAGTGGTTCATGTTTTCCATGTAGATTTAAGATAAATCACTCAATAATGGGGTATGAAATTTTTGGCGTCCTTGAAATAGGGTGGCAAATGTTATTACATTTAGGAAATGGGGTAAGAAAAAGTTCCTATTTGTCTTTAAAATTCTTCCACCCCTGTCCCCAGCATTAAAAATGACAGCTCCCTAAAAGCTTCAGATTTTTGCTGACTATAATATTGCATATCTTCATAAACTGGGATTTTCTTGAACGTGCTAATGATCATTGATAATCATTGATTGATTAGATTGATCATTGATTAGAACTCATGGTGATTTAACACTGGTCTCCACTTTTGATGCTATCTTTCATACTTTCTTTCATAAAAATGATGGCACCAAAAATGGTTTCTATGAAAATATGGCTAAGTTCATTTAAAAAAAGGGCAATAAAATTTCAAATGATCAATTTTTAAAGTTCTGCAAAGATTTGCGACCGATGCTTAATCCGAGTATAGTTTCATTTAGTACAATTTGAGGTATTTTCTATTCGATGTATCAGCTATCACAATAAGGCATACTGAATTCCATACTTAATGCATAGAAATGCAACGATAATACCAGACAGCTGCATTGTGCTACCAGAATTTGCTTTTGTCGAAAGGAGTGGGGTTGGAGGTGAAGATGGTGTCTTTTGAAATGGTTCCGTGTTCTTCATGAGCCATTTATAACCATCCGTTTTGCCTTGTCGCAGTAATTCAGCGCCAAGAATCTTTCTCGACTTTACGTTGAAGTCATTCAGCCATTTTAGCTTGAAACGGAATAAGAATTGAATTAGTTCTATTAATTCAAAATAATAATATTAAATATATAAAATATTATATATTAAATATTAAATAAATTAATATTAATATGTTCGAAATATTAATTGAATTAGTTTATTGAATTGAACTATTTCTCAAAAAATTGAGAAATAGTTTCCTTCATAAGTAATGCCAAAAATAATTCCATTGCTACCTTCGTGTGATGTAACCGGGACCAAAGTTACAAAATATTGTGATTTTACGTGCACAGACACGGAGCCAGAAACAGACGTTGTTCTGTGACGATGATCATGAGACTGACTAAAGAATTCACATTTGACTACAACTTAGATACAGATTCATTACAGGAAGTGATTACATACAATACAATAGAATGAAGGAGAAATAGAAAGTCCATACATTAGAATTAACGTGAAAGAGAGGCTGTTATTGACGTACTTGTAGTCCTACTACAGTGAAACCCGGGGGGGGGTAGCTTCAATATATGGAGCAACGCGTTCGTGCCGCCCATAAGGATGGTTTTAGAACCTCGAAAAGTTTTAAATAGTGGCCTTAGAATTTCAATTTTCCACTCGCAATAGGTAGCTTTTGACTTGCAAAGAACAAGTTGTGGAGTCTTGCATCTGCAACGTTGGATTTTTGCTGTTTTAGCTACGAAATTTGGTTAGTGCCAACTTTGCTTTCATATCGTACATCTAGAGTGAAGAAAAGCTTATTTCTTAAAAATTCTACGGGCTTTTCATCTAAAAATCCTTGAAAAATGGGCGGCACGTCCCCATTATCCGAAGACTCCAGTTACCCCCCAATGGGATATAAAATCAAACTTTTGCTACGACCCTGCTGCGGAGCACCTTTATGATTCAGTAGATCGAGTTCACCAACAAGTTTGATTGCATGTACAGAGCAGTGGGAGGGGGTTTGTTCTTAAAACAATAGAGAACAATACTCAAATCTCATACATCGGAGACAGAATTTACTTTCCATAGATAAAGCATTTGCTGTCAGTTATAATAAACAAACAAACAGGTACCGTAATTTTGTCAACTGAAAGTTGCATAGGAAATAAGATGTGCTATTGAAACATGCCTAGTTCACAAAGAATAACTTCTCCCCGTTTTGCTGGAATGATTATTTTCAAATTGCATGATCATTTCTTGTTCCTATCCGAACCATCCCCTACGGCAGCCCGGGGTCGACAAAAGCTTCATGCCCAAATGCTCAGGGGCCTGGAAAATTTATTTGGTGAATGCCCGTGAGTAGGCAGTGAGAAAAGGCATATTTTTCAGGAGCTTAATGAGCAAACACACACTTAGTATTGTCAAATACCCCGGAGGCCGGGGAAAAATTGAAAAATTTTATCTATTTATCTATGTTTTCTTATTTCATTTTATTTTATTTTTGGTCCTTGCCGTAGACTCTTATGCCCCATTCACAATGCAAGTTAAACCAGCTTAAACTAAACCAGGTTTTCGAATACGGCCTTCTGGTTAGTCAGTCCAACAAATCCAGTCATTTGGTTTAATTTAAACTGGTTTTGGATAAAGCAGGTTTAACTCTGTCAGTGTGAATGCAGTATTAGTTATTGCAGTAGTACCGTATAGTAATTGTAAGTAGCTTAATTAGCAAAATGTATCGTAGTTGTTAGTCTAGTTCCATGTCTTTATGTTATGGCCGTGGTGTTGTCATTCATTTTTGCTCCCATTCGTCCTGTGCTGTAGCATAGTTATTCAAAGTATAGTAGAATGTAGCCTTTGTTGTAATATTTTATATGGATATCAAAAAATTGACAGTCAATTGCCTGGGGGCCGGGAATTCTTTAAGTGCAAATGCCCGAGGGTGCCTTGGGGGTGGTCAGGCCAGGAATCGAATGAGACATTAGCATACGTACCTCTTCTTCTTTCAGCATGTCAACATTAATCATCTTTGTTTGAAATGGAACCTTTGGAACAAAAACTTCATCTCAATATCAAACTTCATGTCATTTCAATTTCAACCGTCCATTTGCTCATTGTACTGATGGACTTTTCGTTGTCTACTACCCTTGTAAATGTAGATTTAGCCTCATGCATTTGTATTTGTATTCTGATGATGAAGCACAGATTGCTCCGAAACGCAATCTACATGAATGGTGGCCTAGAGATTCATTTAAAGGGGCAGGGTCACGTAATATAAACAAACTTCTTTCGAAATGACGATTTTGCAGTATTTTTGATAGGCCGTATCACAGAGGTCTTCAACTATATTTCTCAAAATGACAGTTCTATTTTGAAGACGGACTCTTGAGCTTTGTAGAGAAACAAACGAAACACTCATATGCTGTACGATTGCAGAGATATTGGTGGATTTCTTGAGGTAACTTTCTAGTGAATTCACCCCATGCACCGAAATCTGTGCAGAACACAATGGCCACGTGTGGGAAACAATATAGATTATAGAGATAACAGGTTTGTTTACGGTTACGTGACCTTGCGCCTTTAATTCCTTCTTAAATTCTAATGTAATAGAAGGAACGCAAACGTATATCTTGATTTCACTGTAGCATTGGATTGTCACTAAATAGAATGTTGAAAAATATTAATATCAAATGAGCATAAACTTTATCGCTGCATTCTTTTCTCGTTTATATCTAAGGCCCCAGTTACACGATACCGAAATCATCACACACCGGATTGCTTGTTGCATCGGATAGGGGGGTTCAGTTACACGACACAAAGGCAATTCGCTGTCCCTCCACTCCGTTCTCGCGGAGTGAAACCACTCCGCTTTGGAGGTGAGGTGAAAACCAATCCGATTCACTCCGCCCCACATTCCATCCCGTGTAACTGCACCAATCCGATGCGGTCCCACTCCAGTCGGGCTTCGCAGCTGTCAAAGACAATGGGTTTAGACATCGCGGTGCAGTGTCGTATAACTGCAATCAAAATTAGGTTCATGGCAATCCGGTGTCGTGTAACTGCAATGAAAGCGGCGGGATTTTGATAAAAACAATCCGACGCGAGAAGCAATCCGGTATCGTGTAACCCAGGCCTAAGTAAAGCTATGATTCCCTGCTAATAATGTGATAGACTCGAAAGCAAAGTTACCTTCTTATATGTATGATTTGCATTTCTAAAGGTAAATGATTTCTGAAGATATTTGGTTATACTCACAAAAGTAATTGGTTCGAAAGTCAAGAATTGCTTGTTTTCAAATCGATACTAAAAAGGAAGAATCATAGAAGTTGAAGTCATATAACAGCATCTGATCTCTTAGGCCAGTGCTCTTATAAACAATCTAGAAAGAAGTTAACAAGCCAATGCCGGGTGTCCCAAAAAAGTATAAGCGTTTGAGCAGTTGCTGCGAAGGAGCGTTGTATTCAAAAATGCTTGCTTCTAGTGTATCGCATAGATGAGATCTCAGCTTAAATTTTGCGATCTTGCATGTCCAAATTGGGTTGTATTCGTAGAGCAATTCACTGAAACAGGCAAAATTTGTGAGGAAGCCTTACATATGGTTATTGAATTATGCAGTCACTAGCATTGCATGATTTGGAGAGAGCTTTTGGGACAGCTCAGCAATACATTATTTTTCGATGTTTGTTGAGCTTTAATAGTGAAATTTACTCTCCACTAATTCACAAGCCCACTATGAGTGAACAATCACAGCAGAAACGACACTCGGGCGAGAAAGATCCTTTTATTTTATTAGAACATTGCTTGACACCGTGTTTCTGTTCCTTCAGTGCTTCAGTCCTAGAAAGCTGCGCTGTGAACAGTTGAAGCGTATATCCATCTGTCCTTAACATTTTCTCTAATCGATAAGATAGTTCAATTGAGCAAGAAATTTTTAAGAATAGAAATTTTCATTGTTGAGGCTGACTCCAAATGTTCTTCAAATGCTGCATAGATAGGAGTAGCATAGATCAATAACCATCAGTAGGACTGTAGGAATCATCAGTAGGACTGTAGAAATCATCAGTAGGACTGACAATTCTTTTGACCTGCTTATCCACGAGAGCCTTGTAATCCTACGGGACAGGCCCATGCTTAATTCACAATTGTCCTCTATTCCCCTTGCGCTATTCTAATTTAGTTGTTTACTCGCTTTTGCTGTTTCCATGTTTCCCCCTGGTTTCATTTACCCTTTTTATCGACATGTTTTTTTCCCTCACTCGCTGTATGTTGCACGTTTTTTGGCTTTTTGGTATCCTTTGTTACTGTCCTATTTAATGGCTGTTCACGCCCTATTTTACAGACTGATGATGGACCTTGGATTTGGTCCGAAACGTTTGTTTAGCTAATCAAATTATGGCTTAGCCACTCTACTAATCTTAACATGGATTTGTCATAACTCTTGGACTTTCACATGGACTTGTCGTAAATATGGATTTGTCATAATACTCTTGGACTGTCAAATCTTCAAATTTAGATGCTGAGAATACAATATGATCTTTTTTGTCGTCGTGCTTGCCCTCCGATTCAATAACCATCTGTCTTTAGCCTGTGTACCCAACTCCAAGGTATGGAACACAGGCTATCTGTCTTAGGCTGTCTCACAAATTTTACCTGTCTAGGTGAATTACTCTGCGAATATAAGTCCGATTTGAACATGCAAGGTCGCGAAATCTAAGTTGAGATCTCATTTACACGATAAGCTAAAAATAAAAACTTTTAATTTCAAGGCTCCTCCACGGTACCTGTCCAAACGCTTATACTTCATTTTGGACCACCTGGCAAATGGTACATTATCGGCTATCATTTAACAGAAAGGAAGTTTTGAGCCATCTATCACAATATTAATGAACAGAAGATAAAGCCAAACCTTTGTAGTAGCATTTACAGTGAGCAGCGCAGTTTCTAGCCGTATTCCAAATTTGCCGGTTTCATAATAGCCAGGTTCTAGAAAAGAAATATAACATTAGGTACGAACCGAGGTAGTGTTGTCTTCGAAGCAGCTACCCGGTGTCCAGAAAAGAGTATTCCCGTTTGAAATATCGCCAAAATTCGATTATGAATTCTTACATGAAATTTTCTTTTGAACTCTTTAATCGAAGATCGAAATACATCTAAAGATGATAAAATGTTTGTTTTTATGACTTACAAAGCATGAACAAATATTTTCTTTCATACGGACAGGACAAAAATCATATTTAAAATCTCTACATGAAGAACCTGGAACGATGCTCCTTCGAATCTTTGCAAAACTATAAAATGAAATGCTTTTTTATACATTCAGATAAAAATTTACAATGTTAGTTACGTTCTAATTGTGACTATGGTTCTACTTTACTTTCTAATTATGACCATACGACACTACCGGGACAATTCCAAGAGGAGTGAGATTACACGGCTACCCCTTGGTTACATGAAACAAAACGAGGACAATATAAGAAACTTTACGCAAAGAAACAACGAGGGAACGTAAACATAGACGAACAACATACAAATAATACGACATTTAAGTAATACGTAATACGTAATATTTAAGTACAAGTAATACTTAATACGACAAGCTTTGAGTAAAGGTAGCTTGTTAACAAGTAATTCCAATGAAATGTGAAATACGTTGTTGCATAATTCTTTCAACTGAAATGATCAAAGGCAACCTTAGGTCGTTTCCAGTAATTCCAGAGAGAGCTTTTTCAATATTACTATTATTGTTGGAATTACAGCATTTTCAAAGGAAAAGTCCAGGGTTGGTAGAATTGTTGAGTATTCAAGAGATTACACTGTTGTGAATGGTATAGCACATTTCAATCTGCTAAGAAGTACGAAATGACGTCTTTTCCTATGACGTCACTTCATGCTGACCAGAACGAAGCTGCCCAATGTGTAGATATCATACAGTCACATTGCTAGCCTCCTTATCACGCCTTCGCACACTTGTACAAAGTACAAAATGGCGACGATATCTGGCCTAGCTTATGAAGATTTATGAACCTATTTATGAAAGTTGGAGGCATCTAAATTGGAAAGAACTCACGATTGGTGCCAAGCAGTTGGTAAGGTTGTTTTAACAATAATTTTATCAACTCCGGACTTGTCCTTTAAGATTTATGAAAGGAAGTATCGGAAGCTTTGGCAAACATTAAAAGCTCTCCATAAATTGTAAACTGCGGAGGAAAGTCAAAATGACTATTGCATAAACTACTCAGTTTTTGACGATCCAAAAGGTCGGTAGCCAAAGATCGGTAGCCAAAGATCGGTAGCCAAAGATCGGTAGCCAAAAGATGGCAGCAAGCAGAAGTCGGTAGCCCTTGTGGCTTATGATTTGGCATTTCAATGACGTTACAACTTCAAATCTAGCATAAGTTTAAAAATGCTGCGCCTCTGAAAGTGATGATGGCACCACAACCAAACACGACAGGGTTATGGTATTGAAAATGCGCGTTTTCTTGGAACGAAGATATGGCATACAATGCCATCTTCCTTAAAAGAGTCTCACACGTTGAATAACTTCAAGCGAGACATTAAAAAATACAAGTTTGAGTGTAACTGTAGATTATGCAAACGATTCATTCAAAATTTAGGGTTTTTATGGTTGTGAATTATACCATGTATTTAAGTTTTGGTTGGCGTTAATCAGCCAATTAACTGGCTAGACGAGAGGCCAACCTAAAATAAAGTAATTATTATATTATTACTATAATACCAAAAATGTTATCCCTGGAAGTTTGGCGAACGACCTAAAGCTCCCTTTGATCTTTTCGGTTGAAATTATTAAGCAATAACATTTTACAAAGTCAATTTTAATGTTCTGCAAAAACTTGAGCCCTATGCTATGAACGCATGCTTAGACTTACCATCCGACTGTACCATTCCAGCATAAAATGGTTTTTCAGATGGGTAGAACTTTCCAGAGCCAATTGCTTGTGGTCCTAGGCAAATGATACAAGATACATTTAGAATTCGAGGGGGCCTATTTGAAGGTGGGGCTTATTCCAGGATTTACGGTAGGTTTTCATTACAAAACTTTTCGTATGTTCAAGGCGGGAAACCCTGTGTAGACGAACTCATAACAAATTTTCTTCTCCATGTTGCATTTGCTTCACAGACGGCCTCATGTTTCCGTTGTAGATACATTAGGGACCATTAGCAGCATGGACGGCAACGCCAGCCAGCACGTCATCTTGAATGATACAAACTTGAGTATAGTTTCCCACGTTGATACGTTCACATGTTCTAAAATAAAACGAGACAAAATCTCCTTCTTCATCTAAATACATCGGAACGTTCTGTTTTCCTTGATAATCAACATTTAAAATGACTGAGTTTCACTTTGAAGATCCAAATATAAGAACAGCACGTTAGAGATAGGATTTCCAAGTTGTGCAATTGAAAAGGACAACTTCACAGACTCTCAAGGGAAGCAAATTCGAACGGAAAACAAAGAGTCTCTTCAATCCGAAGTTCGGAAACAAAGGGCACATTTGCGTTGTCGTTGCAGTTGCCGTCCTAGTTGCTAAAGGCCCCTATCAACTAAAGTTAGAGCTGCGGAGCCTATGAACTCTGAAGGAATTTGTCATTATTAATCAATGTGCTCCATTGTAAATTTAGAGAAAACAGTCAGGATATTTCAGAGGAATGGAATCTAGACCTGAGCCTTATCGCCAAGATAAAGTGATTGACGGCTACAAATCTCCACAGGCAAATTCCTCCCCAAACAATTACTGGGTACAACGGCAGGCCAGCGCAGCGCTGCAGGCGCGGAGCGGCAAATATAGTATTTAGAATATCTCAGGTGAGTGAGCTACGACTGCACGTCACAAACCTCCTAACGAATCGAGCCATGGGTGATTAAACACCGCAATAGACGATTACGCTAAAGATGGCGGCGAGCAACTTTTTACCACGATGCATTGCCTTCTTCAATTGAATTTCTATAGAATCGTTGAGGATTCGTAATTAGAACACAATGCATCTTGGTAAAAAGTTCGTTGCCACCATAGCGTAATCGTCTATTGTGCTTCACTGCCTATGCGGTGGAATTTCCTACGGAGTAGCTAGCGTAATAGATTCGATACTTCCTCCGCATAAAGATGTAAATTTTCCTCTGCAAGAGCATACATACTGAAGCACAAGTGCAGTGTCTAAGCACCCATGATCGAACAAAAGAAATTGAAGATCAGTGGCCGAAAAGTATTTCACCTCCTTAAAAGCATATTCAAAGGTAAAATTTCCTGTTGTGGGGTCTGCTCAAAATAAATTCACTTGAGCTTGTGTAAAAGCACTGAACAACAATCCCTTACGAAGATGATATGGCAGGAGATTGTACGCATAAACTGTGTAAAAAGTAATTCGGCTGCAAAGAAAGACAGGATGTTCAGGACAAAAAGACCTTTCTAGTTTGTGTCTTCATCAGAGCGTAACTTGAAACATTCTGATGAAGATACAAGTCAGAAAGGCCTCTGTGTGCTAAATATCTCGTCTTTTTTGCATCCGAATTTCTCTTCTACAGTTTATCGATACAAAAAAAACAAAGTGCAACTGGCTAATGATCTGTTTGATTTATATGACGCTGAACGTAAACCCCAAGTATGATAGAAAACTTTCGGTTGCAAAAGAGTGATAAAAATCGGAAAAAATGAAAATTAGAACTGTTTTTGCAACGTGGTATAACAAGGTATTTATCGAAAGAATCCTCAAAAAGGCACACCTTCGTGAACACTGAGATAGTGGCCAATGCCATGACCCGTCCCATGATTATAGTTCAGGCCACTTTTCCATAACGAGGCTCTCGCCAAAACATCGATGTGTCTACCTAGATGAAAGAGATTTCAACTGTCAATGTAAAAGTTATGTAACTAAAGCATGGGTTTCAAATCTTTAAAAAGGAGGTGCAAAATTTATTGACCTATCTTTTGAGTTGAATGACTTCAAAGAAACTGTACCCATTTTGCAACAATTCTGCCGTTGAGCTTCTCTGAAACCTTCAATGTCTTCAGAATTAGAAAATTTTTCTTCTTTTTTGAGAAAAGATTTTAAAGTACTTGAAATTTCCGCAATTTCTAAACCATTTGGAGCAAGAAAACCATAATTTATGGATGTCTATAATATGGTATCATGCAAAAGCTTGTCACTTTTATGGTTTATGATTTAGACAATTGAAGATGTCACATCCTCAAATCAACTAAAATCAACTAAAGTCTATGAAGCCAAATTTGATTTTGAAGTTTCTAGGTAGGGTTTGATACGTTAAATCTATATTTCAAGTCCAAACTTGAATATCCGCCGTGAATTTTGAATTGTGGGGGCTCAAAGGGTAAAAAACGCGGAGTTTGAGGACTGGTACGGAGAGCCGTCTTAACGTACCATCCGGGAGGGGCTTGGAGCCTCGTGTTGAATCTTGTTAACAATAAATTTGAATCGCAGAGAGAGAGAGAGCGCAAAAAGCTTCGAAGTGAGCCCAGGTTCAGTTCGTAGCTCCTCTTAAGACAAGACCTACGACGCGACGAGGAGGCTGACTTTGATGTGTAATACGATGATGCGCCTGTAATGCGCTGTAATTTAAGACAGTATCTAACATTTCTGAAAAATCCACCAGTAAGATTATGGATAGGCAGCTAAAGCTTCTTTTAAAATATTCCGTCAGAAGAAATAGAATCTAACCACAGGGAGCCCAGGAATAATTGGCAAAGTCAAAACATAAATTGTCGAGAATAGGAGCTCCGTTTCTCGACAATTTATGTTTTGACTTTGCCAATTATTCCTGGGCTCCCTGTGATCTAACACCCACGTCTTTTCGTTGATTTACAGATACGGAACCTATGCTGGCAACTAGCGGGCCAAAACGGCATGAAAGTCTATTTGACATTGATTTGTTAATGGTGGCGATTAGGTCAGCAAACAGCTCGTATCTTTGCAACAATTTAAAATTGAACGTGTAGAAGTTCCAAGGCCCCCTGAAAAGCAGCCGCTCTTGGCTGATTGGGCTACCGTGTTTAAAAAATTTAAAATAAATGAAATGAAAATAATGTTAATGCCTAATTCTTTCAACCAGATAAATTAAAGGGAACTTCATGTTGTTCACCATAATTCTAGCGAGAGAGAAATTTAGATCAACATTCATAAAATTTCTGCTCGTTTTGACGTTCTGGCGTCATAGAATTGCTAAATCGTAAACAATACAGGCTACAGACTCCTGCTTGCTACCATCTTGTAGGTCTACAAAAACTGATTATTTGTTGTATTGGTCATTTTGGCTTTCCTCCACCAGCTTACGATTTATGGTGCAACTTATTTATGCGATTTATGCTCCATCACCTTTGTCACAACTTCCAATAGATCCTCTGGTACATTTTTTCATAAAGCTTAGAAACGCTTTAATTCGAAAAATGATGATGAAATAAAAAATACTCTCTTTGGAATTATGACAAACAACCTAAAGTTCCCTTTCGATCTATTTAGCTGAAAGAATTAGGCAGCAACATTTACAAAGTTGATTTAAAAATTTTGCAAACATTCGAGCTCTTTGTTATTTAGGCCAAGCCGAGGTTCTGTTTGGTCTCAGCACCATAACATTTTACGTTGAATAAACAATACATTTTTGGCCTGTGTACTCACCGTAAATTCCTGGTGGGAAGACAACCATTGCCAATCTAATTGAGCCTTTTAGGACGTGTGTATAAGCTTCCTGGAATGAAAAAATGGAGGCTCTAAAAACTGAAAAGCAAATCCGAGACTTGAGGAAGATACATACATACATACATACATACATACATACATACATACATACATACATACATACATACATACATACATACATACATACATACATACATACATACATACATACATACATACATACATACATACATACATACATACATACATACATACATACATACATACATACATACATACATACATACATACATACATACATACATACATACATACATACATACATACATACATACATACATACATACATACATACATACATACATACATACATACATACATACATACATACATACATACATACATACATACATACATACATACATACATACATACATACATACATACATACATACATACATACATACATACATACATACATACATACATACATACATACATACATACATACATACATACATACATACATACATACATACATACATACATACATACATACATACATACATACATACATACATACATACATACATACATACATACATACACATACATACATACATACATACATACACACACACATACACATACATACATACATACATACATACACACACACATACACATACATACATACATACATACATACATACATACATACATACATACATACATACATACATACATACATACATACATACATACATACATACATACATACATACATACATACATACATACATACATACATACATACATACATACATACATACATACATACATACATACATACATACATACATACATACATACATACATACATACATACATACATACATACATACATACATACATACATACATACATACATACATACATACATACATACATACATACATACATACATACATACATACATACATACATACATACATACATACATACATACATACATACATACATACATACATACATACATACATACATACATACATACATACATACATACATACATACATACATACATACATACATACATACATACATACATACATACATACATACATACATACATACATACATACATACATACATACATACATACATACATACATACATACATACATACATACATACATACATACATACATACATACATACATACATACATACATACATACATACATACATACATACATACATACATACATACATACATACATACATACATACATACATACATACATACATACATACATACATACATACATACATACATACATACATACATACATACATACATACATACATACATACATACATACATACATACATACATACATACATACATACATACATACATACATACATACATACATACATACATACATACATACATACATACATACATACATACATACATACATACATACATACATACATACATACATACATACATACATACATACATACATACATACATACATACATACATACATACATACATACATACATACATACATACATACATACATACATACATACATACATACATACATACATACATACATACATACATACATACATACATACATACATACATACATACATACATACATACATACATACATACATACATACATACATACATACATACATACATACATACATACATACATACATACATACATACATACATACATACATACATACATACATACATACATACATACATACATACATACATACATACATACATACATACATACATACATACATACATACATACATACATACATACATACATACATACATACATACATACATACATACATACATACATACATACATACATACATACATACATACATACATACATACATCATTTTGTTGATGAGCAGGTAAGTTACTGGCAGCTTGCAGCTGATGTGTACCTGCTATTTAATCTACTTACAATAAATAAGTAAAAACTTAAAGTCACTGGTAAACAAAATTTCTATCTTTAAAACTTAGGTGTCCTGTTCCTTTAATGAAATTAAAATTGTTAATATGAGTCCTTTGTTTCTTTAAATGTACTTTAAAATTTTCAACAGTTTTCAGTTTTAAATCTTCTGGTAAGCTATTCCAAATAATTGGTCCCCTAAAAGCTACCGTGTTTCTTCCGATATCAGTTCTAAATGAAGGGATCTTGAAGGCAGTTTTTCTTCTTAGTTCATACCTTTGTCCTTCCTTTTTGCTAAACAGCTGCCCGATTGTTGGGATTACTTTCTCTAAGTTAACTTGCTGCATTATCGTCAACAATCTCCTTTTGTAGATATATGAAAGGGGGTCCCAATTTGCTATCCGTAAGATTTCCTCATTGTTATATTTTCCTTTGATGCCATGAATAATCCTGGCAGCTCTTATGTGTGTCTTTTCTAGCTGGTTGAATAGTTGCTCTCCACATGTACCCCATATTGAAATGCAATACGTTGTTGCAGGGATAATTGTTTTGTAATTAAATTGTTTTGTTTTGTAGATAATTAAAAACACAGGGAGGTACGAAGAAGTTCATCCTTGAACGGGCACAACTCTCATGACGATGTTTTTAGACTCAAAGGCGCCTTTTAGATCTTATCCAAGAAAGGCTGAGAAACGTGGACTTTGAGGTTTACATATAACACACTGGCAAAACATATAGGGACACAGTAGTTCCCTCTTTCCCTCTGTTTCCTACGTCTCCAAAGAAGAGAGCAGAAAAAGTACTTGGTTTAAAAGCTACAAAAACTACACAGCTAAATGACAATTTCTTAAAGTCGATTGCATAACTATTGACATATTTACTTCTCGGCTAGACTTTATTCGCAAAAATTACCTTCTCAAATTCTGTTGGTTTTCCAAAATGTACAGTTCTTGTGATATCTGTTGTACCCTCACTGGAAAAAAATCAAAATACTGACAGGCATGGTCCGTGAAAATACAATTTAGTTTATGTACAAGTTATTCCGAGGACAACGCAATTCGCGCTTTTCAAAGTGTTTGGAGCCTGGTTGCCTGCATCTGTGAGTCCGCATTTTTACCAACAAGCACAGATTTAGTAAGAAGTAGCAGCAATTTGTTTTGAGTGGCCTTTTCTGTATTTCTAACTAATTAACTATGCATGCCGCCGTGAGGGATGGGAACCCTAGTTTAAAGTCTCTTCCGAAGGACGGCGACTTGAGATGCGAGGTCAGGTCACTCATCCGGAGTTTGATTTCACTCGACCGAGCTTAACTTCAGTCACCTGACGAAGAGTGTATAAACCGCTAGACACGATAAATCATCTCAAGCAACAAATCGAACAATTATACACTGCAAAAGATGCACTGAAATCAGTATGGCCAACTGTCGCGTTGTGCATGTGAAAAATAGTTTGTTAAGTCAGGTAATGAGCATATATCAAAAGAAGAAGAAGGATAAATCAGTCGATCTGGCCTGTTTATTTGGTAAGAGGAAATAAATCTTCAAAGGTGGCTTAGATTTAACAAAACTTGTTGATATTCTCGTAAAGCCCAGAGGTGCTCCAAAGCGTAAGATAGGAATCACACATTTCTGCCGATTTTTGCTTGTGGCCTATGACCGAAATCTCCAAAGCCCCATTTTCAAGGCTCAATCAGACGGCGAATAAGCGAAGAATACGAGAGAAAACCAGTCAAGATTTTTCTAAATTGTACCTACCTTTATAAAATGCAGCGGAAATTTCCAAGTCTTTTTGGAGAAATCTACTCTTGGATTGGTCCATGAAAATAGCAAATATCGGCGAAAAAATTCTACTCCTATCTTCTATATGTACAAAGGGAACAAGGGAGAAATGGGTACTTACGGAAACTGGCATCCACAGTCAACGAGATATAATCCTTTGTCATCGATGTTGAGCGATGTCAGAGGGCTTGGTCTGTCACAAAAACAATTGTGTCAATTTACAAAGGAAGCAAAAGGAATGGAAATTATTGAACTTTTAATCAAAATTTCATTAAAATGTCAAAAGTCAAATTAAACCAAAACATTAGATGCCTAGATGATTTACGTTCGTTCATTAATGTGTAGCAAATGTGTTAGCTAACTTCGATGCAAAAACTCATACTCTATTCACACTTGCAAGGGAAACCAGCTCAGACTCAACCAGGTTATCGAATGTTTCGTTTTAATTGGTCAATCGAACGAATCAAATGCATGTCATTGGTTGAACTTGAGCCTGGTTTAGATAATGCTGCTTTAGCTGTGTCAGTGTGAACATGGGTGAGAGGAAACAAGGTGTTTATTCTTTGATAAAATGTAAAGATAAATCATACTTGTGTCCCTATCGTTGTTTCTGTGTACCTTTCCTCCTTGCTTTCCTCCTTGCAGTCTCAGCTCAATTCAAACCATTGCAAATCATGGCTTGATCTTGATTTCAGTGAAAGTGAGGCTGCCCTCGTTTCATTTTTTACAGAAAACAATCTTAGGCCATGTTTTGTCATGAATTGAATCGAGCTGAGACTGCAAGAAGAAGAGGCAAAAAGAAACAACGATAGAGACACAGGTATGATTTGTTTATGCATTTCATTGAAGAAAAAGCATCCTGGTACCTATCACCCATGGTGTGAATGTTGTACAGTAGCGTCTCGCATATAAGAAACGCAAAATCAAGAAATACAGCCCCTGACTTATAAAATCAAAACACAATTTTATAAGAAACTGGCTCAGATCTGAAAAAGCATATTTCTTGTACTAATGCTTATTTCTTGCACTTGAACAATGTACTAATTTTGTATGCCAACTAAGCAAAGAGCACCTTCCTGATATAAGTGCAGTATTTAATGGAAGTGACAATTTAGAAATACAGTCAAAATATTAGGTTTTGTATCACAATGATAGAGCCTGTGTTTGAGCAGTTGATCGATGGTATATGATCTTTCTAATAAGAAACTTTACCCTGATTTGAAGTTAATATCATTTTATAAAAAGCAAGTAAGGCCTGAAATTGAAAAGTTGTTTCTTATATGCGGAACACTGCTGTATAAGTTGGTCAGAATAAGTTGTATCGACTTCAAGCTGCATGTAATTTTTTGACGGTGTTTCATCTGAGAATCGTTCAAAACATGTTTAAAATCCTTGATCAGGTTTTTACAATTCAGCCCAACAGCTATCAAAACATTTCCAGCGCAGCAGTCTTATTGCCTAAAAAACCCACATTTTTAAACAAAGGGCCTGCATTCTGATGCTACACATTTGGCACTGTATTGCAAAGTATTTTGCACATGTGAAGCTGAACTACTGTAAACTTTGATAAAGGAAAGATTTCTACATAGTTGTTATAATGTGAAATTCAAACGACCACATGGTTAACTAAATTTCATACCTGAATTGATATGCAGGCAGCAAGAAAAGAAATATGATAAATCATTGATAAATAGAGGCTTTAAACGTCTAAGTATTTCGGTGACTCAACAGATGAAGGAAATATTGGAAATGAAGTTGCTGCAAACTTACCGATAATGAATGATGGCTCCATTTGGACCAAATGCAGAAATTGTTTCGAAGCTAAGATCTTTGAAATCCTTTTGTTTACTAAAAATCAAACGTTTCAAACATTCGACTTACAATTGAAATATTTCAAACAAGATTCTACTCGATGCTTAAAAAATTGTGCCCTCTTTGTGATTACTGTGAAGGAGCAATATTCAGTTATCTCGAATTTTACAGAGTCGAATAGGTCAGGCTTCAAATTCTAGTTTGAGACTTTGTTTGAACCAATCGTTTGACCCATCTATTTCAGAGAAAAGGTGGCATGGTGGAGTGGTGGCATCAAAAACAGCAATTCTATTGTTCTCCAGCAATGTCAAAACAAAGTAGGTTTTCAAAGAAAGATTTCTGGCGTCGTGTTAAAGTGTTATAAATAGACAGTACTATCAACTCTTTAAAAAAATTTAGCAAAAAAACCTCAGTACGATGCGAGAACCCTTTCTTTGAAAACTGACTATATATTAACATTGCAAGAAAACAATAGAGCAGCTGTGTTTGAAGCAACCACTTATTTTGCAATTCCTCTGCCTTAAATCAGAAAAAATCTGCCAGACTGCCTCAAAAAAGTCTCCACTCTAATTTGAAGCCTGATCTATGAAAATGTGTAAAAATTAAGATAATTGAATCCACAGCTCCTCCACAGCAGCCACATAAACGGCGCACATTTTTTAGATCACCCAGCAGACGTCACTCATGACCAATACACGAGAGATGCACAAGATAGAAAGACAAGAACGAAAAACGATACAACTGACTTTCAATTTTTTAACGAGATGGAAAAATCTCTGGCAAGGGAAATAATACTGCCATGAAAGAAAGCAGAGTTGAGACTTAAAGGGAGTGTGCAGTGGTAAATAGAGGCTTCTCTATAAATATAACAAATAAGATGCGCAAACACAGCATTGTTTCTTTAGCTATCGATGATTAACAACAAGTGTGGGCCATCAATTTCAATGGGCTATTTTTAGATTTTTCTGCTCTGTGCAAATGCAGGTTTATAGCCTTGCACAAACCAGTCAAATTACACGAGTGCACATTACCTTTTAAATTCTCGAAGTTTTGTGGCAGCTGATACTTCGTTAATATTTCGGACACCATTATTGATCTGAAATCAAGCGATAGAATGTTAGCTACAAACATGAACTACAGTACCCTGGGTGCCAGACTCTTTCAAAAAGGAAATGAGAGGGTCTGGTACCCTGGGAAGAATATGAGAGAGCCTCGTGCCCAGGGTAGAAAATGAGAGAGCCTCGTACCCAGGGTAGAGAACCTCGTACCCAGGGTAGAAGTACAGAAACATTTGGAGCAGTAACTCAATTCTGTCATTACTTCGTAAAATCAAATCACAGAAATCATTTCATTAGAAATCATATCACAGAAATCATTTCATTAGAAATCATATCACAGAAATCATTTCATTAGAAATCATATCACAGAAATCATTTCATTAGAAATCATATCACAGAAATCATTTCATTAGAAATCATATCTCAGAAATCATTTCATTAGAAATCATATCACAGAAATCATTTCATTAGAAATCATATCACAGAAATCATTTCATTAGAAATCATATCACAGAAATCATTTCATTAGAAATCATATCACAGAAATCATTTCATTAGAAATCATATCACAGAAATCATTTCATTAGAAATCATATCACAGAAATCATTTCATTAGAAATCATATCACAGAAATCATTTCATTAGAAATCATATCACAGAAATCATTTCATTAGAAATCATATCACAGAAATCATTTCATTAGAAATCATATCACAGAAATCATTTCATTAGAAATCATATCACAGAAATCATTTCATTAGAAATCATATCACAGAAATCATTTCATTAGAAATCATATCACAGAAATCATTTCATTAGAAATCATATCACAGAAATCATTTCATTAGAAATCATATCACAGAAATCATTTCATTAGAAATCATATCACAGAAATCATTTCATTAGAAATCATTTCATTAGAAATCATTTCATTAGAAATCATATCACAGAAATCATTTCATTAGAAATCATATCACAGAAATCATTTCATTAGAAATCATATCACAGAAATCATTTCATTAAAAATCATTTCATTAGAAATCATTTCATTAGAAATCATATCACAGAAATCATTTCATTAGAAATCATATCACAGAAATCATTTCATTAGAAATCATATCACAGAAATCATTTCATTAGAAATCATATCACAGAAATCATTTCATTAGAAATCATATCACAGAAATCATTTCATTAGAAATCATATCACAGAAATCATTTCATTAGAAATCATATCACAGAAATCATTTCATTAGAAATCATATCACAGAAATCATTTCATTAGAAATCATATCACAGAAATCATTTCATTAAAAATCATATCACAGAAATCATTTCATTAGAAATCATATCACAGAAATCATTTGATTAGAAATCATATCACAGAAATCATTTCATTAGAAATCATATCACAGAAATCATTTCATTAGAAATCATATCACAGAAATCATTTCATTAGAAATCATATCACAGAAATCATTTCATTAGAAATCATATCACAGAAATCATTTCATTAGAAATCATATCACAGAAATCATTTCATTAGAAATCATATCACAGAAATCATTTCATTAGAAATCATATCACAGAAATCATTTGATTAGAAATCAATATCACAGAAATCATTTCATTAGAAATCATATCACAGAAATCATTTCATTAGAAATCATATCACAGAAATCATTTCATTAGAAATCATATCACAGAAATCATTTCATTAGAAATCATATCACAGAAATCATTTCATTAGAAATCATATCACAGAAATCATTTCATCAGAAATCATATCACAGAAATCATTTCATTAGAAATCATATCACAGAAATCATTTCATTAGAAATCATATCACAGAAATCATTTCATTAGAAATCATATCACAGAAATCATTTCATTAGAAATCATATCACAGAAATCATTTCATTAAAAATCATATCACAGAAATCATTTCATTAGAAATCATATCACAGAAATCATTTCATTAGAAATCATATCACAGAAATCATTTCATTAGAAATCATATCACAGAAATCATTTCATTAGAAATCATATCACAGAAATCATTTCATTAGAAATCATATCACAGAAATCATTTCATTAGAAATCATATCACAGAAATCATTTCATTAGAAATCATATCACAGAAATCATTTCATTAGAAATCATATCACAGAAATCATTTCATTAAAAATCATATCACAGAAATCATTTCATTAGAAATCATATCACAGAAATCATTTGATTAGAAATCATATCACAGAAATCATTTGATTAGAAATCATATCACAGAAATCATTTCATTAGAAATCATATCACAGAAATCATTTCATTAGAAATCATATCACAGAAATCATTTCATTAGAAATCATATCACAGAAATCATTTCATTAGAAATCATATCACAGAAATCATTTCATCAGAAATCATATCACAGAAATCATTTCATTAGAAATCATATCACAGAAATCATTTCATTAGAAATCATATCACAGAAATCATTTCATTAGAAATCATATCACAGAAATCATTTCATTAGAAATCATATCACAGAAATCATTTCATTAAAAATCATATCACAGAAATCATTTCATTAGAAATCATATCACAGAAATCATTTCATTAGAAATCATATCACAGAAATCATTTCATTAGAAATCATATCACAGAAATCATTTCATTAGAAATCATATCACAGAAATCATTTCATTAGAAATCATATCACAGAAATCATTTCATTAGAAATCATATCACAGAAATCATTTCATTAGAAATCATATCACAGAAATCATTTCATTAGAAATCATATCACAGAAATCATTTCATTAGAAATCATATCACAGAAATCATTTCATTAAAAATCATATCACAGAAATCATTTCATTAGAAATCATATCACAGAAATCATTTCATTAGAAGTCATATCACAGAAATCATTTCATTAGAAATCATATCACAGAAATCATTTCATTAGAAATCATATCACAGAAATCATTTCATTAGAAATCATATCACAGAAATCATTTCATTAGAAATCATATCACAGAAATCATTTCATTAGAAATCATATCACAGAAATCATTTCATTAGAAATCATATCACAGAAATCATTTCATTAGAAATCATATCACAGAAATCATTTCATTAGAAATCATATCACAGAAATCATTTCATTAGAAATCATATCACAGAAATCATTTCATTAGAAATCATATCACAGAAATCATTTCATTAGAAATCATATCACAGAAATCATTTCATTAGAAATCATATCACAGAAATCATTTCATTAGAAATCATATCACAGAAATCATTTGATTAGAAATCAATATCACAGAAATCATTTCATTAGAAATCATATCACAGAAATCATTTCATTAGAAATCATATCACAGAAATCATTTCATTAGAAATCATATCACAGAAATCATTTCATTAGAAATCATATCACAGAAATCATTTCATTAGAAATCATATCACAGAAATCATTTCATCAGAAATCATATCACAGAAATCATTTCATTAGAAATCATATCACAGAAATCATTTCATTAGAAATCATATCACAGAAATCATTTCATTAGAAATCATATCACAGAAATCATTTCATTAGAAATCATATCACAGAAATCATTTCATTAAAAATCATATCACAGAAATCATTTCATTAGAAATCATATCACAGAAATCATTTCATTAGAAATCATATCACAGAAATCATTTCATTAGAAATCATATCACAGAAATCATTTCATTAGAAATCATATCACAGAAATCATTTCATTAGAAATCATATCACAGAAATCATTTCATTAGAAATCATATCACAGAAATCATTTCATTAGAAATCATATCACAGAAATCATTTCATTAGAAATCATATCACAGAAATCATTTCATTAAAAATCATATCACAGAAATCATTTCATTAGAAATCATATCACAGAAATCATTTGATTAGAAATCATATCACAGAAATCATTTGATTAGAAATCATATCACAGAAATCATTTCATTAGAAATCATATCACAGAAATCATTTCATTAGAAATCATATCACAGAAATCATTTCATTAGAAATCATATCACAGAAATCATTTCATTAGAAATCATATCACAGAAATCATTTCATCAGAAATCATATCACAGAAATCATTTCATTAGAAATCATATCACAGAAATCATTTCATTAGAAATCATATCACAGAAATCATTTCATTAGAAATCATATCACAGAAATCATTTCATTAGAAATCATATCACAGAAATCATTTCATTAAAAATCATATCACAGAAATCATTTCATTAGAAATCATATCACAGAAATCATTTCATTAGAAATCATATCACAGAAATCATTTCATTAGAAATCATATCACAGAAATCATTTCATTAGAAATCATATCACAGAAATCATTTCATTAGAAATCATATCACAGAAATCATTTCATTAGAAATCATATCACAGAAATCATTTCATTAGAAATCATATCACAGAAATCATTTCATTAGAAATCATATCACAGAAATCATTTCATTAGAAATCATATCACAGAAATCATTTCATTAGAAATCATATCACAGAAATCATTTCATTAGAAATCATATCACAGAAATCATTTCATTAGAAATCATATCACAGAAATCATTTCATTAGAAATCATATCACAGAAATCATTTCATTAGAAATCATATCACAGAAATCATTTCATCAGAAATCATATCACAGAAATCATTTCATTAGAAATCATATCACAGAAATCATTTCATTAGAAATCATATCACAGAAATCATTTGATTAGAAATCATATCACAGAAATCATTTCATTAGAAATCATATCACAGAAATCATTTCATTAGAAATCATATCACAGAAATCATTTCATTAGAAATCATATCACAGAAATCATTTCATTAGAAATCATATCACAGAAATCATTTCATTAGAAATCATATCACAGAAATCATTTCATTAGAAATCATATCACAGAAATCATTTCATTAGAAATCATATCACAGAAATCATTTCATTAGAAATCATATCACAGAAATCATTTCATTAGAAATCATATCACAGAAATCATTTCATTAGAAATCATATCACAGAAATCATTTCATTAGAAATCATATAACAGAAATCATTTCATTAGAAATCATATCACAGAAATCATTTCATTAGAAATCATATAACAGAAATCGTTTCATTAGAAATCATATCACAGAAATCATTTCATTAGAAATCATATAACAGAAATCATTTCATTAGAAATCATATCACAGAAATCATTTCATTAGAAATCATATCACAGAAATCATTTCATTAGAAATCATATCACAGAAATCATTTCATTAGAAATCATATCACAGAAATCATTTCATTAGAAATCGACGCGTCCGGAGGAAGGCCAAACTTTGTGATCAATCGTAAGGCCAGGAGAAAGACAACGAAAACTTTTTCTCAAGATATTCATTAACTTATCAAAGACGCTTTTGTAGTACGGCCAAAACGCAAAAAACTGACGATATAAATCAAGTTTTTATGAAAATAAATTGGACAATCCAATTCGCTTCGAATCACAAACGATTCATTTTCAAATCATTAAAGATTTATCACAAGATTTCTACCAATTCTTTTGCATTCTAAAATTCACTGTACTACTGAAATGTAAAGCAAACCAAACTCTTTTTCAAAGTTCTCAAATTATGAAATCAATAACCCGATGTCTACCTGTTTTTCTAACCAAGCAAAGAATTCAACAATAGCAACTCCATCTCTGGTCTGGAAAGAATAAAAATTGAATAATGAATTTAATTGTATATGATCGATTTAAGCAGCTTCCAAAGCAGCAATTTTGAAACAAAAGCTTATCAACAGACAAAATCGGCTAAGGTTTGTTTGCACCCATTTGATGTCATGTGATCATTCTCGAGAAAAAACATTTTTGATTTCTATGTATAACATATTTCGTGCCATGCAAAGGTGTGCCATGAGTGCAAAAAGTTGCAAAATACTAAAACTTCCCAAGTGTATGGTCGCATGACTTGAAGTGGGTAAAACAAACCCTAGCCGATTAAAGACCCTCTGCTAACCATTAGGCTTTGCGCTCATCCTTTGTTATGGGCAAACAAACAACTGGAGATGGCACGTGCGAGGTATGGGAGGCAGGTCCGTTGCTTTGGCTTCTTTTGAAATTTGAGAAAGAGAAATATCAAAATTCGGACTCTACACCTTTGTATATGCTTCAGATCCATTGTCAAACATAATCTTTTGTTCGCAGAGTGAAAAGCAAGGCAAAGAGAATTCATGCCATAAACGACTTTCAGATAATACGAAAGTCGAATTTGGCGCCACAAAGGATCATGGTTAGCAGTGACTCTTTAAGTACTCTCGAGTACCGAATAATCGTCCCCCCCCGCTTATTAATTTTTGAAAAATTTTCCAACCCCCCGGCTCTTATTCTAACCCCCCTCCCCTTTTATTAATTTTTGGAAAAATGAAATGATATTAGACGTAATTTCTGAATAAACGCAAGAAAAAGTCTCAAGAAGTGCATTCAACAGAACCAGAGTTCAAAAGTAAATGTATCAGTAACATCACTGTTCACATAAATATATAACAGATACGTGTTTACCTAAGAAAAGGGTTTTTTTCTATTTCTCCAAGCACCCCCCGATTATTCCAAACCCCCCGATTATTGTTATATCGAGCCATTTCCAACCCCCCGATTATTCTCACCCCCCCCGTTTATTTGGTACTCGAGAGTATGTCAGGATGCTCCAACGAAAACTTGACAAATAAAAGAACCCTTGGGGGGACTCATAGAGCAAGCCTCTGAGCCAAGATCAAGTCTAGGAACAGTGTTTATTCTCAATAAATAGTATGTAAGCAACAGCGTAACGATACATTGGCACTGAAAATAATTTTCTTCGAAAGTAACACAAACTCAAAATGAAACGTGTCCTATTTCCCGGTCTGATGAGTGGATCAAAAACGCAAGGCCCAATACCCTGATATTGCAGTTGATATTAACCTTTTTATCGTTTGATTGTTTATTGGCGTAATTAGTCGATCGAGAGTCCAAACAGCCCTCGTAGATATTGGAAAGCATGTGTTTCTTTTGTTCTTCTATTGCCCATTGCACCAATTGGCGTCATTATTCCAAGGGAAGCAGGGAGCACCGAAGGAGCCACAGGGAGCGTTCTTAGCTGCTTTGCTGTCATCAATTTGCTTGTCGGTTCCATGTTACAGTACAGCCAAAACAACGCATTGCACCATGATAAAAAGATATCTTTTTTTTTAAAATCGATTAAAATAAATACAAATGTTTACAGTTACTGTGCCTGTCATGGCGGGAATAGACACTAGGTCATCGGAATTCCTACCATGACAGTCACTCACAATTCAAAATTTATATTTTTCTAAAAGATTAATATTAACATCTGTCTCACATTTGATGTCGGGCAACGACCCCTTCAAGGCTATTCAATGCGTCAAAAAAAAACGAGTGGAAGTCAATGAGTATGGGACCCCCATGTGCAGACAAAACAGCCACTACCCCCTGCCATCCGCGCCACCCCAATGGGGATTGCAAGCGAGAAAAACAAAGGGCAGCAACCATCCAGCTACACAGTAGGAATCTCATCCACCCATTACCCCGCACCCACATTGTATGGTACAATTATTAGGCGATATCTTGCATGACGGACAGGAAAGTATCAGCTATCCCATAGACTCCATGAGTCAAAAATCATTCAGTATAATTTAGGACTTGTTCAAAAGACCCAATAACAAATCTTAAATAAAATAGGCTCTGATTATGATTTATCTATTGCCATGATTCTTGGCTACTCAGATTTGGCAAACGTACTACCTAAGATGAATTTCAAATAGATTTTTGAACTAAAATTTCTTGTGAGGATGATTTCAGACCTACAGACCTGGAAACAAAACTTCAGAGAAAAGGCATAAATACGATAAACTTACATTTGCAACTTTCATGCCCTCAATTTCGACTTTATTTTTCTGAGATTTCATGAGCTGTACGGGAGAGTAATCCAATATGATCTGACTCTGCAAAGAAACAAAACTGAAACACTATTCGTTTACATTGCATGAAAGCATTTTGCAGAAAACAGAATGAACGAAGACAATAGTTTGCTAACAAGGTAGAGTGCGATTGTGACAAGGACTGAGCGAAATAGGACTAAGAATACTGACCACAAAAGCAATAGACTGGGAATAAGTTGATCATACACCCGAAGCGAGGGTACTTGACCTAAAAATGTACGGGGATGTGCCCACGGAAAATACTTTTTTACCTGGCTTAAGAATTTTTGACTTCCAATCATACCCGATTCTTGAAAAAACCGATCGGTGAAAAGCATACTCAAAAACACAAAAATTGGACTGAATGATAACCTGACATAACAAATTTCCCCTGTCGACGTATTTTGACAACCGGTTCCAGAAAAATTGCCTGTTGACAAATATACTAAGTACCCCCTGGATCATATATTGTTAGAGGTGAGTGAAAACAATAGCTTGCCAATTTTTCGTATAGATATTCCACCAAAATGACCATACAATGCTACTGGAATGATACCCCGAGGCTGTGACTACCCCGAGGCCTTTAGACACAGGGATAAAAACTACTTACTACTAGACACAGGGATAAAAAGTGGCTGAAATTTAGCTCGCCTCTCAACCCCGGTTCTGGCAGGTGAGATGTTTTTCCACATAAAAACAGGCCCTTGGCAAATACTAACAATAGTGCCTACCTCATTCAATCCCTTTTGCAGTAAATAGTTGGCATTTGGTGGTATCTACAAACAGAGAAAAAAGAGATGCAGAAATTAATTTTGGGGTGATTCACCATTTTACGTGAGAGGACAATTATCCCAAAATCTCCTACCCTTGCTTAAAAATCCTAAGAAATGCTAAAAGTCTCAAAACTGTTGAACAATATTGAAATTTGACAAAATCTTAGGAAATCCAAAGAAAATCCAAGAACCTTGCAAATGGCTTCCAACAAGTGAGCCAAATTCTCGAAATATTTCACGAATTCTGAGGACATACAAAAATCGTCCACACCAAGATCTTTAAAAATCTAAAAAATCTAAATCTTTGAACTTCCCAGGAAGAATCCCAAAAATCTTTTTATTTAGAATACAAAAATCTGGAACGCCATTTTTGAAGTGATTTGCGCCATTTGATCTTATACCAAGCAAAAATAACCGCTAAGAAAGTTTCGTAGTAAGAGTTGATCGAAGTTTCCAGTTCAAAAGTTTTTCATATACAGTACATGCAAATACAAACCTAGTTTACTGACAGACATTACGGGTCGATTTCTAACATAGATATTGAAATAAATGACAGAGCAGAAACTCTACACGCATGTGCCTAAAATCGCAACTTTGAGCCCCCCAGCTCCGTGATATTTGATATTTTCTTCCTTGGGTCATTTCATAAAAGCTTATCTGTCCAACAACTTCCTTATCTCAGATTGCTCGATGACGTCATTTTACGCAGTTTCCGCTCTGCCGAATTAGATAAATACAAAAATAGAGCTGACAAGAGACTACATGAAAAGAGGACCAATCTGCAGTGATCTCTCCATACAACAAACCCTCAAGCCTCCAAACCATGAATAGATAAGTCCAGATCTCGTAAAAACATACGGTTCGTTGAAGTGAGAATCCGTATTAAGTGGTTGTGTCCTTGAAAAATAGGTCCAAACGGTTATCGAAAATTTGAGGCAAACTTACCCATAGTCTCTCTGCAGAATTTGACATGATGCTTGTAAGATTGCCACTAAGATCTGAATAGTTGAGTATTGTAACACAAAATTCTTTTCTCGACACATCAGGACAAAGATGTGTACGAACTGCATTGGTCAATTTTGAATTGTCAACAAATAATCTGGAATGGAATTTGAAAATATAATCATAATTATTCACTTAAGTCCTCAACTATATATAGAATATACAATATTCTAAGGACTGTACAAAAGTAGGAGAGTTTATGAGTTATACATTTTTTCGCTAATCTAAAAAAGTGTGTTTTCATCAATGATTTGAAACAGTTTATGTCCTTTGCACTCCTTATTTCCAACAGTGAGTTATTCCATAAAATGGGTCCTGCATATCCAAAAGACCGAGTACCAAGAGTCTTACATTTGCAACGACGAACTTCTAACAGAAATGGACTACTAGACCTCAACCATGACCTCAAGCTCGTAAAAGCACCTGCATTTAGTTGTTTATAGAGAATTATTGCAACTCGTTGGGGGACGTATGCCGGAGATTTTCAACAGCAGGATTACAAGTCGCTGACAGAAAGACACTCACTAGAGATCAGTATTCTAGAGTCACCCTTTTCTTTGCAGATTTCCCTTGAGATTCATTTGCTGAATGCTTGAAAGAGGGTAGATTAAGTCAAAGGCATTCTAAGAACGACACGTAATAAAGATTTTTTATCTTGAAACTTACTTTACTTCGGTTTTTGTCAGAAGAATACATGCAAAGTAAAATGGATTGTATGGGATGTCATTTCCTCGCAGACACAGCAACCCTATGTGACAGAAAACATCCTGGCATTAGATTTACCGCTAGATACGACATTAAAGTTGCAATTCAAAGTTGATTTTAGATAACTCTGAAAGAAACTGCTCGCGGAGGGATTTCCAAAGATATTGTTACTAACAGCAATTTTGGCATGTGCAATTTTCACCCTCCCATTCATTTATCGATCTTTTATATCTATATTCAATATAAAAATCTTACAAAAACGAGGTACTAAACACTATACTTACAAACTACTGAACTAGATAACAAGAATGATAACTCGGGAAGCAAGAATCCATGACTATCCGAAGGGTATTGCATAAAACGCTAAACTAAATTACTGATAAAAAAGAATACACGAAAAGGGACACGAAAAGAAACAGAGAGTTACAATGAACTACACATAAACGACTAAACATGACTAAATACGGATACAAACTAGGATCTGTTTCACATTGCAAGTCATGCCAGCACAGGTGATAATGCTGAACTGCAGAAACCCCGGCCGAGAGAAAGCCACCGACAACCACTGTTACCGCTACTGCCCCCCCCCAGAGCCGCTGGCACTCAATAACACTGCGACCTGTATCGATCATTTCAAACATACAACAGATGGTGAGCTTTTAATATGTCGGGTAGGCTGTTCCAGAGAATGTTACCTCTAAAAGTCAATGAAATGGTTCCATAAGTTGCAGTTTCGTTTGTTCCCATTTCGCTTGATCTCATTCCTGCTTATAAATAGTCAAAATCTACTTCGAAAGCTGTTTGATCTCTCAGGGAAAAAAGCGAAAGTCTTATTGTCAAATTTTCTCACCCGGTCGATAAAACCAAGGCAACAAAATCATCTGTTAACATCAATATGGTCCTTGCCTTTGATAAATAAATTTCGGAGCAAAAATAAAGAATCAGGGGAATGAGGTCAAATGTTTCAGCCTTTTAGAAACTTTAAACCACCATCGGAGCATCATTGTCCCATCGTTGAATGCTCTACCGGGTGAGCCAAAAAAAGTTTACACGTTTGGCGGGCTGTGGCATAAAAGAATATGCAGCAGATATTGAAAACTAAAATCTTAATCTATCACTTCAAAGGCTAACTTAGGTCAGAAAATTTCGTTTGGCAAAATCACTCATCTTTAAAAGGGGTTTGTATGGGAATTGAGAGTTCCTCGTTCCATTGCGCTCCATAATTCATTTGACATTGCAATTCAGGTCCAATGCCATTGCCACTTTCAGAAATGAATTTCAATTTCAATAGCAAGTAAATCATGGACCAGAATGGAATGTGGAATCGTGGTTCCCATACAAACCCTTTCCCAGCATTTTCCTAATTTCTGGGTCTATAAGATGCTTGATATTACTAAATAAAATTCTCACATCTAATTTAGCTTTTGACTGATAGATTAACATTTTAGTTTCGAATATTGGCAGCATACTTTTTATTCCACAACCCTCCAAACGCGTAAACTTCTATTTGATTAGCCTGGTACATTATTTAAAAAAACTGCAGAATAATAAGAAAAATAACTTACATGCAACATCATCAAGTAAGGATAAGACCATTACTGTTGCTTTCCTTTCCGCCATTTTCTTTCGTAAACGACTTACTTTGCTTTGCCATGTTTCACCTGGAGAATACGAAACATTCTTCAGCTGCTATTTCAGGACCTTTTGCTCGCAGCTCACAACCAAGGATTTTTGAAAATCGAAAGCTATTGTACTTTTTGAGGTTAACATTATGCGCGTACTAACCGGTTTTGTGTTGTGCAGAAAAGTATAAATGCCTGAGGTCATTGTATTTTCCTGTGCAACGACAAAACCGGTTAGTATGCGTTTTATTACCTGATAGCTTCTAATCTTGACTCGCATTATTTAGTCAAACTCAAACACATTTTGTTGCAGTCATGTCGTTTGAGTTTACTGTAAATCACATAGGCCTAAAACAGTTGCTGCGGCGACAAAAACGCGTCTTTGTATCTTATTAAACAAGGCTACGGGAAACCCGCGGGAAAAGTGCGATTAACCAATAGGAGTGGCGGGATTCTGTATTGCCTCGTTTCTGAAACTACAATCAGGTAATGAATTTTGAGAAAAATAGCAAGGAACACTTTAAATGAATTCAAAGAAGTAGCTTTGCTAAGATTAAAATCAATTTGCAACCGTCTTCTGTTTGTAACAGCTTATTTCAAAGAAACATAGAGCGATCAAATTTAAGATCTTTTAAAATGGAAGAGTAAGGGCCATGAAAGCCCAGGGGGTGCTCCCGAATTTTTAATATGGGGGCACATCCGTGCAACTATTTCTTTGGTGGACGCCAAACATTGAGAGCAATGTTTTGGAAATCCCAAAAAAATTGATATCTATTTTCGGGGCCCCTATGCAGAACCGATCTTTGGATTTTGTAATGCCAACAGGTCAAGAAGGCCTATTTTTTCAACTTTTGCCATATGCTTGTTAAGCTTCTGTTCAATGCCCAAAATGCCGCACTCACTGAATAATGTTATTTCTAGTATAAACATTGAAATGAGGATTCGGAAATTGAATGCATTGACGAACCTGTGTATTTCGTATCCAAAACTGTGAGTTTTGTTTTTTTCGGTACTGGTTTATCAGTCCAAATTTCGTCAATGAGATTCTTGTCTTCTGCTTTCAAGATTATGCCAGCTTTCTTCAAATCCTATTCAAAGAAATTTACATATTTTCAAAAGATTTCAAATTTACCAGGGCCGCCGAGAGCTTTGGTAGACCCAGGGGCAAAACTGGGGAATGAGGGCCCCTGCAAGCGAACCGAGTAAAAAATTTTCTCCATGACGCTTTTTAGATGGGCTTAACATTTATTTCAGAGCATATCTTGCAGTCAAAATGTTAAAAATCTTTAGTTATGAGGCCCTTTAGACCCTGAGGCCTAAGGCAAACTGCACTTATTGCCCCCCTCTCGGCGGTCCTGAACTTCAAACTTACTGAAAGTTTTAAGACTGAAATCAAAGCTTGGAAATAAGACAAGCCTCCAAACCCTATTGCAGAGCATGATTACACGTAGTGTTGTTTATCCGAAAATTTTTAAGCAGCTCTACTCTATGATCAGAAGATTGAGAAACTCGAGAAGTAAAAAAATAACATAAAAAACACATCTGCTTGGAACCTGAAAGACATTTCACTTGTTTTTAGTGATTTATTTCTACCATTCTTTCGTTTAACAGTCGTGACCAAAAGCTAAGACCTCAATTGCATTAGGGCCGATTACATGGGAGTTTTCAACTCCAGGGTTGAGTTTCAACCCAATGCTTGTTTTCACCACCGGGTATGAAAAGCGAGCCACAACATTTCACCCCCGGGGATGAAAAAGCGCGTCATGTTCAATGTGTCATGCATGCGTTAATAGCAATTCAATCCCGGGGTAACTCCTATTAGAATGTATCAAAAAGAAGCGTTACGAACTAACCGCACTCCTTGACTTCCAACCAGCTGAAAAAGACAGGTAAATAAAGTTAAAAGTACAGAATACTTTTCTTGGGCAAAAAAGGAATGAAATACTGACAGTCTATAAGATTTTGACTGGACGAAAATAGCGTAGCCCAAGTAAGTAAGTATAACTTTGCCACAAGTAAAAAGAAAATTACAATGGTTAAAAGAAAAGGAAAAAGCAAAATAAATGAATAAATGAAAAAATGAAATATTTACAATATATTTTATATAGCAAGTTTAAATACAAGTTAAAAACACCCCTAATTAAAGTGGCAGGGATAGCATTAAAAGATCGAGTTGACCTTATTTCCATCATGGTCCCTTTAGAGGTGATTGCAAAGAAAAAAATATGAATATATATATATAAAAATATATATATATAAATATATATATATATATATATATTTATATATATAAACATCAAACTGGAATGCGCTTTTGGATACAGCATAATTATGGTAAAGCCGAGACATGAATGTGAGAGAGGATGCGCGGTTTTAGTAGAACACATATACATCTTTTTCCTCTCTCTGTATATTTTGGAAAAAATTGTCCTTGATTTTGTGCTTAAACGAATTGATATTATTTGCAGACTTTAAATCAGAAGATAGGCTATTCCATATTTTTGGCCCAATATAGGACAGGCACTTTTGGCCAGCGCTACTTCTGCGAAAAGGAAGGTTTAATTTAAACTTAGACCTTCTTGTCACTTGGCTTTGGTTCACTGGCTCGAAAATTTCGTCCGTATAAGCTGGAGCCGTTCCTTTGAAAAATTTCATTATGTTTAAACATGTATGTTGCTCAACTCTGTTCTTTGTAGGAGGCCAGTTAATAGCTTTGAATTCTGTAGCCCCTACATGTGCTGTGTTTTTAGAATAAAAAAAAACGAATGCATTTGTTTTGTGCAGATTGCATTTTCAAATCAAATGCGTGGAAAATTTACTTATTTCATCATTGTTTAAGCCTTGTAATGTGATTCAAATTTCATTTTGTCACCATACTATATATTTCACGTTCTAACAAATTTGACTTTTAGTAACAGTGCCACGACGAGCATTTTGAGGGTCATTTTAGACAAAAACAAACAAATCAGTGTAAAGTCGACATTCAAGTTATTAAAGAGACAAATCCACGTTGTAAATACAAATTGATATTGATTTGACAAGGCCATAATTTTTAGGGACGTTTCGAGACAGATTTTCCCATCCCCTTATTAGCTTGTATTTTCTATGATGACTCTCAAAATGCTCGTCGCGGTACTGATACTACAGTTCATAGCAAAGCTGCGCTTTCCAGCCAAATTTGAATTGATTATTATAAGCAGCTGCTGTTCTAAAATTTACTGTTCAGAAGAAATTTGTCTAAAATAAGTCTTCGGAATGCTATAAAAGCAGGCAGCTGCATGTGCTGGAAAAATCTGTCATATTTGCCTGTTTGTCTTTATGCTTACCAATCGTTATTAGTCGAGGATCTATGCCAACAAATTCTCCACTTTTCAGCTCCTGCAAGCAAAGCATATTCATCAATTAAATTCGAGAAACAAAATTTAATTTAGTTTTGTTTTAAGTCACAATCTGAGACGAAATTAGTCAGAAAGGCGTCAGTGTGCGAAATCGTCTGGTTTCTTTGCATCCGAATCTCTTTATAAGCTTTCGTGCAATACCTTATCTACCAAGGTCAACAATCAAAAAGACTTGCCCCAAGTGTATTTAGACTTATTAAAGATGATGAAGGGAACTTGGGGCAAGTCGATCAATTAAATGTATACGATCGCAGTGACAGGGTCAGCTCTTAAAAGATTCAAAAGAAGTGGGGGGGGGATTCTGAAGTAATTTTTCAGCCCAGGCATACCCAACTTATTTTATGTTGTTTTGTTTTGACAATTTTGCCGACTCTTGGAATTAGTGGCAACGTATCTCCAATCCCCCCCCCCCCCCCCCGTGGCACCGCCTATGTATGATCGTTCAGAATGAAAAAAGGTGCTTTATGCCAGAAACAACGAACAAGGAATGGACCATTTCGGCAAATAATGTAAATGGCACAGTTAGAGCATGGATAACATCAAGATTGGCACCAGGTGAGCCAGAAGAAGTTCCTACTTTTGAAAATTCATTGCACCAATAGTACTTTAGAGATCTGAATGATTCAAGTACTAGTTAAAAACAAAAAAAGCAAAGTATTTTTTTATGTTTCTCGTGGTCTTTTCAGCACTAGAAGTATAGGCAAATTCAACTAGAAAATTCATGATTGCAACATGACTGAAAAGGGGCCTAAACACCGATCAAATCGTATGGATTCTCCTCACACAAAACAATACTCAATGGGCGTTTTACCTCTCACAAGAGTTATAAGACATTGATTTTCAAACAAATACAGAAGATTTTCAATCCCATGGTAGTAAATGAGCAATAAATATCTCTCTTCCATGAAAAATTGCATTTTCTTTATTGTTTTGGGCGAGGAGCCCTTTATAATTTGATGAATGTTTTAGGCTCTTTTTCAGTCATTTTGCAACGTAGAAATTTTGTGACATTGAATTTGTAAGAAAACGAGAAAACCACAAAAATACTTCGATCTTTCGGCATTTAATTCAAATTTGAATAATCAAAATCTGTGGAGTAATCTTGATGCTATAGATTCTCGAAAATGGGGACTTTCCCTGGCTCACCCGATTTGAAGGTAGAAAATTTCCTTTAAGAAAAGAATGATCAATTTATCAATTTGATTTATCAAATTTATCAAATGTATTTGTCAATTATGATTGAAATGTGGATGTTTTTGTCGTCGTACTCGCCCTAAGAACAGAATGAGGAAGGAAGGCTATGCAAGGAGATTAGGCATTGCCAATCTTTGCAATAAATTCATGGCTCAGTGAACAAGATACTAATTGCATCTTGAATCCTACCTGTTTCAACCAAACGTTCTGCGTAGGGACACCAGGTTGGTCTACAATAAGATCAAAAGACTTTCTCGTAACTATGTGCAAAGAAGAAATAATCATAACAACCAGAGCAAATCGTGTTAAAATCTCATCGACAAAAGTATTATTGATATGCATATAAGATATTGATGAAGATTTGGGATCGAAATGTTCAGAAGTTGCATCTAACAGTTTTTGTTTCTATATTTCTATTTTGTGTTTGATTTTGAATGATAGCTTGGTTTTTTACGGGGAGTTAGATAGGTCATGCATGGATCAAACGCATGTTCCTACAACTGCTGTTGTTGCTCTTGTTGTTGATGGCTTTATCGTCGGAAAATGTTGTGGATGTCTCTCCACCCCCTACGCAGTAGCAGTTGGTTTCGACCCTGAGTTGCGAATGATGTTAACTACCATCTGAAATGAGGCATACTACAGACTACAATGCTAGCACAATGGCAAAGAAGTAAAGATAAAGATTTAACAAAAGGTCTAAAAAAATTCTGCTTAATTAAGGAAGTTATTTCGACCACGAGAATCTGTACATGAGAAAAAAACAAAAGAGGAAGAAGATCTTGCAGAATGCTAACGCATGAGAGAGCTATTTACCACTTTTTTGAAATATCCAATTACAATCTAGTTGCATTTCTCCTTGTTCAAAATATCGGCCATCTGTCCAGAGGGCTGCTTTCTTGCGAGTTATGATCGCAGTTCCTAATGACGTGGAAAAAATTATGCAGCAATATCATGAAACGGAGGGCAAGAACGACGATGAAGATCATTTTTAAATAAATCGATATTTTCATTCAGTGACAAATCCATTATTTAGTATTAAAGTGACAAATCCAGTTGATAACAATTACGAAAGTCCGGCTCAACAATTCATAAAAGTACAGGGTGTCCCCAAAACTTGAGCCCCGTTTGTGTGGTTGTTGTGGAGGAGCTGTATATTCAATCAACTCGTCTTTTACACAGTGGCATAGGTCAGGCTTAGACTTCGACTATGAGACCTTGTATGAGTCAATCTGACGATTGGTTGCTGATTTATGGCAGAGAAATGACAAAATAAATGCTTGCTTCAAAAACAGCACTTCTGTTGTTCTCCAGCAATGTCAAAATAAAGTGAATTTTCAAAGAAAGGACTCAGCATAGTATCAAAATTTTCATCACAATTTCTAAAAGATAGAAAGTCCTCTCTTATCAATAGAAAGCACTAACCCTTTAAAATAATGATAAAAAATTTCAATACGACGCAAAACCACATCTTTGAAAGTTACTTGATTTGACATTGCTGGCGAACAACAGGAGTGCTGCTTTTGAAGCAAATACTTATTTTGCTTTTCTCTACCATAAATCACTAACCATGAGTCAGATTGACTCATACAAGGTCTCAAACTCGAAGTTCATGCCTGACCTATGTGACCATGTAGAAACCAAGATGATTGAATCTACAGCTCCTCCAGTTTCAGTTCAGTTTCAGTTTCAGTTTTACTGAATTCATCAATTAATCTTAAATACATACAATTTAAAGCAAAATCCAACTTTACACCATTACTAATAATTACATTATAAACATTAAATTACATTTTACAGACTTAACAATCATTAATCAAAATAAAAGAACTCTACAAGATTATATTTAAGATTAATTGACTAAGGAGGAACTCTCTAAGTAGATATACTAATCGAGAGAGAGTCCCCCCAGTGAAAAAAAGAAACCAAAAGCTTCTTTTAAAAACATAGCAAACAACCAGATGTACCTAAATGATAGTATGGAAGACTTTGATAATGAACGACAGTCCCTTAACATAAGTACGAGTCCACAAAGTAGGTTTTCAGTTTAGATCGAAATAATGGAACAGAGCTAGCAACACGAATGAATAAGGGAAGAGTGTTCCAAAGTTTTGAGCCAAAATACTTAATTGTTTGAAGACCATAGAGAGTGGTGTTTTTTAAGGATTTGAAGAGGTTACCTCTGGTAGCCTGACGAGTTTCAATCCTATGAACAGATGAGTTAGGAGTAAAGTAGTTATGAAAGCAACTAGGAGATAATTTATGGATAGCTTTGTACACAAAAGTCAGGATGTTTGAATGTATTATGTCTTCTAGCTTAAGTATCTTTAGTGAATGAAAGATTGGTGCAGATGGAGCAGAGAATTGTTGGAAGCTTATACACCTCAAGATTTTCTTCTGGAGCAGTAGGAGAGGGTTCACAGGAGCCACGCACAGGAGCCACGCAAACAAGGCACAATTTTTGGGACAGAACACCTTGTAGGTAATAGGTAATGTGTATAGGCATAATGTTCAAGCTAAGTGTGTGGTGAAATGATACTCTGTAAAGTCTTCTGAGTAAAAATAAAGCAGTAGAAATGACAAAATTGTCCTACCAGCAGATCCAGAAAATCCGGAGACAAACTGTCTTCTTTTAGCTTGAGGTGCCACATATTCAGACTAAAAGAAAAGAAGGAAAAGCCTTAGATGTAAAACACAAGCAAAGGGTCCGTTATTCGACGATTTTAAAATGATCATGAAAAAAAGATATTGAGGATACAGAGCACTGCTTTGTCCTTCATTTGACAGTGAACAACGAGATCTTCTAGCAGGAGTTTACAAGGACCAAGATACAATTTTTTACTTGAAGGGGCCACAGAAGTAAAAGAGCATAATTTACCGAAGGCCATGGTAGACTTAATAGCATCATATTTCTGGTGTGAAACAAGTTTATTAGCTTGTAAATACCCCCAAAGAACTTCCTAGACTAGTGAAGGGTACAAATTGAACGATATATACCCGACATAAGAACATGGAGTACATATAAACAACAGACATTTATACCTACTGCAGCAACTACTGAAATTTTGGAGGGGGCCATAGCCCCCTGGACCCCCTGTATCCCGGTTCTTGGGAGTTTTGAATTTATCATGATCATTTGCTGAAATCACCAATCCTTCACAATATTTTCTAATGAACTTCTTATCATATCGTGACCAAGACCTTTCAAATGACCCCAATAGGAAGAATATACGCGAATTGACAATACGTTTGACGCAGACTTATATCTTTTCGTTCCTTGCTTCCCTGCGTTCTTCGATTTGCCGATATCACTTGGTCAACAGGGACTCATGATATCACTCTTAAAAAATGAGCCGAATTTAGGACTGCGTAGAGTAGAATTTAGCTTTTAACCAATCAGGCGCTATTCAGGCAGTTGTTGTTGCTGTATCCAAAAACAATTAGTGAGGCCTAGAGTTCTCGCAGCTCCGATGGATCTATTTGTTTCTACGGAAGAAGGTTACTGACTCCGAGGCATGTATTTTGGGATTTGTAGGTCTACTACTACTACTACTAAGACGTCACACACAGTTAATAGTGCACAACGCGTCTCACAATGCATCGCCAGTTCTTTCTATCATGTGTCAGATCAGAAAGTCTTTTCAATGTTTGTGCTTCTTTTGATAGATCCAGTTTAATTCCAATGCTTGCCAAGTCTTGCCTGACTGTCTGCATCCAGGTCGTCTTTGGCCTTCCTTGTGGCCGTTTCACTTTCCTGAGATATTCTTTAAGGGCCTTCTTTGCTGGTGTTTCTGGATGCAAGCGCATGAGATGTCCTAGCAATGTTAGTCTCCTTTCTCTTATTATTTCACTCCATGGTTCACATTTCGTTCTGGCATAGAGCTCGTTGTTGGTAATATTTCTTTGCGAGTTGATTTCTAGAATCTTTCTTAGATGTAGGTCAAGAAAATATTATTCTTTGAGCTAAAAGCTTCCTTTTCTATGTTCAAGCTCTTTCGAGCAGACATTGAAGCGATTTTGTGCAGTGAACGAGAACTCTCGCTAGTTTACGCAATTTTGAAAAAGTGGGTCCACTTTTTAAGAGTAATATTATGAGTCCATTTCGATTAAGTGATATCAGCAAATCAAAGAATGCAGGGAAACAAACATGTATAAGTCTACGTTTCACCCACAAAACTGGTCGGTTTGAATAAAGATCATTCAAACTGCAATCAAATGAAAGAAAGTATCGCTTAAGATGACTCTAGCCAAATTCGAAACGTACGAGCTATGTCATAATTTTATAAAACCGAGTCTCTCGTATCCTGGATGTGACCTTAATTCATTTTCAACTGGACTGTCAATTTTCTTTCATCATCGTGTAACAGGATTGTCAGAAGTTTCCACCACCATCATTGTTGATGATGATGATGATGATGATGATGATGATGATGATGATGATGATGATGATGATGATAATGATGATGATGATGATGATGATGATGATGTAACTAGATTGTATTTTCATCATGAAAGCAAAATCAAGATGTCATTTCTCATCTTCGTCCTCGTTCTAAGATTTGTAACAAAGCTGCGTTTTCCGGATTCATAATCAACATTAGCTTTCGATCCGTACCTGGTGTTCATCAACAGCCGGCACGATGTATGCATGAAGATTATTCCGGACAAGTAATGTTCGTAAATTCTTCAGGATTAAAGTCGTATTCTTCGCTGTTTTTGGTAGTGGTCCCTAGAAAGAGTGTGCAGAAAGATTAGTCACAACAAAAGCAAATCAAAATACAGTTTAAACCCACGGCTAACTTAAAAGGTTGAAATTTACAAGAATTTCCACTAATACAGCAGCAGTAACAACAGGTTAGGTTTTCTCTCATGGACAACACCCCTGGCTAAGTGCCCCGGTACACTATACCCCCGGTGATGTCCCAGGTGAAACAAGAAGCAAAATCAGTCCCCGGACAAGATGTGGATCCCCCTCCCCCCGGTGCAAAGTGCCTCAACAGTGAAAGCCCGGCTTCAAACTGACAAACCCTGAGGAGAAATTTATGATGTTATTCCGACGTGTAAATATAGTTCCCCGCCAATAATCATGCTGTCCTCGGTGTCCCCGGTGAAACTTTTGCCACATTTTCGACCAAAAGCACCCCGGTGAACATCCGGCCTTTCACCTGGGCGTTTGACGTTAGACGGGGGTGTGTGACACTCTAATTTAAAGCGATTGGCGATTGCAGGCAGATGACGTTCATTAAAGAACAGCGCAAAACAAGCAAGGCCTATGACGCTCAAATACCAGTATAGCAAGGTGTCTCATTGTGCATGTGAAAGGGGCTCTTAAGAGGCAGTGCGATGTATCTGAAGAAAAACAGACTTAAAAATCTCGCGTTGCGATATTTGTTATCTAATTCCCAAGATGAGCATCAACAATTCAGCAAATTGTGTCAAAATGGGCAGCAAGTATAATGAATGATATCTAATCAATTTCAAGAAAGTTTCATAACTTTACGAGGGATTGAACTATACTAGATGTTAACTTCAGTACCAACATGATGAAAGATCTACATAAGATCTATGAAATTCACCCTTGAGCTTCCACGACTGCTAATCTCTCTGAAATATCATGTCCAATGGACATTTTCCATCAAAAGCACGCCTTACGACGATTAGCCCCTTGTATCCTGCGGTGAACCTTGCTCAACAGGAACTCATGATGAATGTGAAAAAGCTGATCCTATTTTCTGCAATCATCAATGGGATCATGACAGAATTTGATAAGTTCTTTAATCGAATAAAAAATTCTATCACATTTGCCGTAACAATATTGATTCACAAATGTCGCAATCTGATTTTTCAGAGTAATGCTATGAGTCTCTGTTGACCGCAGCGGCATCGTCAAGTCAAAAGAGCACAGGACAAACAAAGGACTCCAGGTCATAAATCTACTTTAGGGGCAGAAAGTTTCGCGGGCAGAAAGTTTCGCGAGAAGAAAAATCGCGAAATTAAGGGCATAAACTTTCGCGAATGACGTTTTTCCCCTCAAATTTCGCGACAAAGACTTTTGCGATCGAGAAAAAGATGCATTTTAGCGTGAAAAAATTTTCGTGACTGAAGAAAAGTGAGGGGAAAACACAATTTTCTATTCATTTTCAATACTTCTCACAGTCACGGTGACAATTTGCAAGGTTTAGCCCAAGCCCAAGAGACTAAAGATCGGGGTGATTAAGGAGCAGCAAAGCAAAAACTTGGAGACAAAAATAATTGGATAGAAAAAATTTTTGCGAGTCGAGAATTTTCTGTAATTTCGCGAGCAAAAACTTTCGCGAATTTTGTATTTAGATTATGCCTTGGCAGAAACTTTCGCGAAAAATGCCGAAAACGCGAAAATCGCGAAAGTTTCTGCCCTTAAAGTATGCTGTCGGTATAGCAACTGCTTTGAGCAATGCATAAGAAAAATTCTACTTACAACGGAGGATCCATTTAGGCATTTTCTGAACCGTTGGCAACTGACTGCATTGAGAATTGACAATGTCACTAAAATATTGAATAAAATATACATTATTCTTTTGCCAATATCTGCATGCTTTTCGTAAGTCATTGAAATATGGAAACATCTAATTAGTATCCCAATCTATCGGCAGATCAAACATTTAATCATTCAAAGCACGGCAATATGTCAGATCTCTTGGATACCACAAGAAGATATAAACAATATAACTTCTTTGAAAGGAAGTAGCGCTTTGCTGGTCTGTTCAAAGTTAAGTTCTGCGCTTTGCGAAAGGCTGCAATTGGATCTGAAACATTAGCAACTTTACAGTTCATTCAGTCTATTCCAGCAAAACACATGCATCGACTTTTCCCACCATACTTGCTGTTCTTACTCTACTTAAATTTCGTTGGTTTGCACTACCAAACCTTCAATCTAAAACTCCATTTATTCTTAACTTTAGCCAATCTCTCCCTAGGAGATGCACACAACTGTTTTCTCTGCCAGAAAGCTGTTTTTATTGCGCCAAGCAAGTCTTTGCTTTCGCTTCCTAACCGGAATTTCTTTACTGTGCTGACGGTAGAACCTCTATTTGCAGAACCATAAAATTTGAGATTTCGTCGATCTCGCCTTGAAGGATGCACAAGGTGATTTCGCTACCAACAAGCTAGCTGCTTTTACAGGGTCATTCAGGAATCTTTGCCTTCGTTTCTTTACCAAACTTTTCTTCACTTGAAGTAGCTAGAACTTCGGTTCAAAGCACCATCAAATTTCTAATTTTCGTCGATCTCTCGCAGGAGGATGCACACAACTGCATTCTCTGCCAAAACTATGTGTCTTTATTCAAATAATCCAGAAGTTTTTGCCCTCGTTCCTCAACGGAATACTTTGCTGCTTCTATACTTTGATTGCGGTAGGAACTTTGATACGTTGCCGAAACAATTTTCTAACACTGTCGATCTTTCTCTGGAAGATGAGCACAACTTCTTCTCTGCCATACAAGCTGCTCTTACTCTTTTATACTGAAATCATCGTCTTGCTTTCTGCTCCAAAATCACGTGGGTTTCCTCTCCGTAACTTTCCGTGCCTACTCTTTGCTAAGGGCACGAGCTTGAAACTCCCCACGCACGCCACATAAGAGATTCGATTGCGAGAATCTAACTCCGCCCTAACACCAATCAGAAAACAGCGTGAATATTTCCAAGAGATCGATTGTAAAACGGCTTCAATTATTTGCCTGAGAGATTATGACGGAAATGAGAATCTCGAATGCAGAGATTCACAGATTTCATTACAGCTTTTTTCAGGCTGTTCAAAAAACCACTCCTTACCGACTAAGTTAAATAATTGCATCATGCAATATTAATAAGATCGCTTTCAAATGTAACGGGATCCTGCATTTTTGTAATGAACGCATTCATTTGGGGTTGCTGGTTTTTTCGTTTATTTAGACTTATGTGAAAATCTCTATTCGTTTCGTAAATCATTGATAAATACAACATGTAAGCGACTAAACGATCCCACAACCCTGCAAAATTTTTCATTGAAACGACAATTAGATTTCGACATCGCTGTAATTAAGCGACCCAACTATGGAGTTGGGGGTGGACATAATTCCGTTTTAAAGTTTGTGGGGTTGTTTCACATGTTGATTTGTAGTTTTTCGACTTAATGGTGATTGTTTTGTAACGTAAGGCCGAGTCATAGATTCATATTGTGGCAGAGATTCACATAGTAAGCTCGTTTCATGTCGTCCTGTGCCGTTTCATATTGTCGTGTGGTTCCTTATTTGCGCATTTCATATCGTAGTATGGTTTCAGATCGTTGCGTGGTTTCACATGGTAAGCTCGTTTGATGTTGTTGTGCCGTTTCTTATTGCAGTGCCGTTTCACATATCGTAATGTGGTTAGCTGTGGTTCCTTACTGCAGGGTCGTATCGTATCGCAGTGTGGTTTCTTATTGTAATGGGGTTTCATGATGTGGAGTACGATCGCGGGCTGGCTGATCAATCATGATCAATCAACAAATCACTTGCGATCTACTTATGATTGCCTCGTTCTGCTTCCGTGTTCTTTCGTTACCTCGTGGTCAAGAGCACGGAGGAGGGTACTTGACCTAAATTTGTACGGGGTGTGCCCGAAAAATTCTTTATACGGTTCCAGAATTTTCCCTTTCAAAAACGATGCCCGATCCCGAAAAAATATCGGCGAAAGTATGCTCCGAAACACAAAAATTGGACTAAATAATAACCCAATCTAACAAATTTCCACTTTTGACATATTTTCACAACCGGCTCCAGAAGAATTGCCTTCTTTTGACACACCCATCTAGAAAATATAGGCAAACATGATACCCTGAAAAATGGCACATCCCTGTCGGACAAATGTACTAAGTACCCCACCCTAAGTTTTTTCTAGGTCCCAGGATTTCACTGTCAAGTACTTATTTATTGTATGACTCTGTCTCCGCTTTCTTCTTTCTGGATATTTCAGTAAGGTACAGTTTGCTAATCTCATTGATTAGCGTGGGGGTCGTACGGGCTGACGGTTTGCGGTTTCTGGCTGTTTTTGGAACGGTTTAACGGTTTTTGGCCGTAAAAATGACGGTTTTACGGTTATTCTCTTTCTCAAAGGTTTCCAGATTTCTTTACAAAATATGACAAAATATATTTAAAATGGCCGTAATTTCTAAACGAAGACAGATATGAGAGTAAAAATTTGCTTCTACGCTAAACTTTGTTCCCAGAACAAGATTTTAGCCTCAAAAATGCAACAACTAAAACAACAAAAGACTTCCGCTTTCACACCTCTTATCTTGAAAAGATGGATTTTCATCACAAAAAATGAGGAGCAAAAGCAGCACAAGACTGTATTGGGGCCTGACGTTTTTCCTTGCTCTATCTCGCAGCTTCTCGCAGCTTCTCGCAGCAACTAACATACTTGACATCGATGCCGGGATGCCGAATGCCGGATACCAAATGCCGATACCGAATGCCGGATACCAAATGCCGATACCGAATGCCAGGTTCACAAATGGCCTTTTTGATGTGACATTTGAAAGGATTGCTCTCGACACCGCAATATCTGAACTAAATGATATTGGGTTTATCTGGACATGTTACAACCCTCTGTCTTTTTAGACCGAAAAAGTCCGGAAAATGCGAAAAGAGAGAGAGGTTCGCATTTCCGAATTATTTCGGACTAAAAAGAGAGGCTTGCAGCAAGTCCAGGTTTTATCCAGCACTTAAACGCATTCAGTGAGTACCGAGGTTAAAGGGAATAGACATAGCTATATCTCGTAGTCGCTATAAATAGGCTATAGAAAACGCCTACACATTCATTGTTTCCTTAGCTCCACAATGAAGCCGCACGTGTCGAAGTTCTCAAATTCAATAGATTATATTTTTAACCTGGCCCGGGCCAGCTTTTAACTTTGTCGATTCCCTTTAATCTCCTCAGGTAATGAGTTGTATATTGTGCAGCAAATTTTGATCAACTTTTTAACTTCTTCTCTCACCCCAGCAGATCAACAGGATGCTTTGAGCATATACTCGCTATCAAGTCAGTTACAAGATACTCTGCTATAAATCATGATCATATTCATCAGTGCAACTAATATTTCTATTTTCAGGGCCCCTTGAAAATCAGTTTATGCTAAAGAGCACTCTTCCATAAAAGACATCAATACGAAAATATCAAATTCAAATATGAGTATATGAAAATATACTTGTTATCAAGTCAGTTGTGAGATAGACTTGCTCAAAGTCTATCACTGGAATATCTGCACTGAGAAACATAGTTACCTCTGTGGGGACGTAAACCACGAAGTGGACGCTGCGCCTACACAGCGGTCATTATTTCCCTTAGTGCTGATACGGATAGACTCGGAGCAAGTTTAGTTATGAGAAAATCTGTTACCATTGTTATAAAAATTTCTTGGTTTGCAAACCGAAGCGGCACTGCAGACCTACGACAAGGTTTATTACCAAATAGATGTATGAAAATTTTCTAACGATTAATTGCTGTAAGTCAGGTCTCAGGTCAGTAAGGGCTGGATTTCCTTTCCTTAGCTGGATTTCCCATAACGGCTCTGTTTAGCCCATATCTATCAAGAACTTTTTATTTAAATACGATACCAGAGGATATGAAAGGTGTTCCATTGTTGATTTGATAAGTTGGGAATCAAAACGGGGTCAAATCTCTCTTTGACTTGTAAAATTTTATGTTGATTCAGAAAAATACCATAAAAGCTCTATTAAGCCCACCCCTACAATAAGCCCCTCCCCTCCGAGTTAAAATTTGAAATAAGCCCCCTCACTTATACCTTATTCTAGAATGTACCAAATGCTTTCCATTTATTTAGCTACACAACCTTGCACGTTAATTCTAGTATGGTTTGGGATAACAACTGTGTCGAATTTACGTATTGGAGCCATAAAATTGTATGTAGGGGCTTAATAGAGCTTTTAGGGTATGGGATAAACAAACTGAGTCATTACGATCCTTGTGATCTAAATTTATGAATAAGACCCTCCCCCCTCCCCTCTTTGAAGCCAACCTCCTGAGCCTCCAAAATCGAATCATGAGCACCAAAATATAGACTGATAACATGTCGTAGTTTCGTTCCTTGATAGGCTGATAATCCCTACAACAAGACTCATGATCAAGCCATTCGAAAAATCGGCCAGTCGAGGCTAGATGAGGCCAGCCTCGTAATGATAATTCCGGTTCCGCGGAATACACATAAAGCGGGTGTTCATGGTCGGCAAATTATCAAGCATGTCATTTGATCTATGTTGTTGTTTTTTCATTGCCAGACACCTCCCAATCATGGCAATCTTGCATGCATTCATTATGGGCTCGGAAAACAGAATCATTTTTGTGACATCAACTTTGTATCGCATAGGTCCCAACGCTGATCCTCTCTCAACGAATCAGATCACAAGTAGAAGGTCCTGCGATCTGATTGGTCGCGCCATTTTTGCGGCGATTTCGGCTGGATTTTCAGTTAGTTTGATTATCAGGCCCAGATGAAGCGCAGTGGCGGCATCCAATTCAATGAACGAAGCGGAAGCTGGGAATGAGGTAGTTAGTCTAACCAGGATACACAATGAGTCATTTGAATGACCAAGCCATGAATGGCCTAAGCTGCTCTCATCAGAATTTGACAACGTACTTAACTCACTAAACTCTGCTGCTAAAATGAAACTTAGTCGTGTTCTTCTTTGTTGTTTCCTTATCTTGCATTTACTCGATGAAACGCACTTTCCATGGGCACCATAGCTTGAAATGTCCCCTTGACAGCCACTTTGCAGCAGCAGTTTTCTTTAATGCAACTTCGCCCCTCCACAGACATTCTCGTGTTCCTCAAAGGCTGGCTGCTGGGGTCCGAAGCTGCATTCATACAACCGCTGCTGGAAAATGGCTGCCAAAAGGGCATCTCAAGCTGTGTGTGGTTGATTTTCTAGACTTGGAAAATGGGATTCAATCAGTAATTGCGACCTATGGACATAGGCATAACAGAGGGCTAGAGGGCTGCAGCTCCCACCAATGGAAAAATTTGCAAAAATCAGGCATGTGATGATCTGACAGAAAATCGGCCGATTTTTATTTGGCAGCCCTCAAATTTATCTCCCCCTACGTCTATCCATATGGTCCATATATGGATGCAACAAAGAAGCACACAGGTAACTTGTCGTTTTAACAACAGAGTGCAGTCAGTTAACCATACACAGTCAAATCGCGATCAGCTTAGGCCATCCGTGGCTTAATAATAATAATAATAATAATAATAATAACAATAATAAATATAAAAACAAACTGTTAAAATTGTACGTTTCGATAGCAAGAGGCAGATTCGTTTTTTATGCGCGCGCAGAAGCGTCATGGATACGAGGCGAAGTGATCACGTGATAATCACGACAGTACAAAGATCGGATTAAATCAGCTGACGTGATAAACAGAGAATGATTGCAATGAATATCTGATATCAAAGTGATTATTTATCCCTTATTTCACAAATTCCAGCAAGAATTGCTATCAATCAGTTTTAAGTTTCCATCCAAGACCCCTTTCAAATCCAACCAGAAACATCTAGGCTAGTGGTGGATGCAGGCAAGCCAAACTTCAAGAGCCAATAATTGAATGCCAATGTTTTTGATGACAGCTAGCAAAATGAATTAGGATTTTCTGTTAAATGGTTTCATTTGATACTTCCCCTTCATTTTGGTCCAAAGAAGATTCTAAAAGTGGGTTACCTTCACAATTCTGGGTGCACTTTTTGCCAACGTTTGGGCACCAATTAGAAAGCCAAGTCCTCTTCTTGAATGGGGACAGTGGCACCTTACCTCAACAACTGATTTAGACTTAAAATATAGTGTAACTGGTTTGTATCAAAGTACACTGTCACACAGATGATTGGCTCCAAAAAGCAATGAGATCCTGTTGGGGTAGACTCAGTACCAATTTTTTGCATAGGTACCATATGGTGCCTGTTTGTACCACAAATTGTTTTTTGGGAGCCAGGAAGCTTGGAATACAATGTTTCTTGGTAAAAAGTTCCTCCCCCAGTGGGGGGGGGGTACTTCATAACTTCCAATAGGGGGAGGTCCATGCCAATGTTTGGGGTCTGAAATTTTACATAAATCAATATTTGGGGTCTGTGAGTTACAACATGGACAAAAATTCAATATTTAGGGTCCAAAAATCTGAAAAAGGAAGAATCATGGAATTTGGTGAGGGTCTCCAAACAATTGGAGTCAATATTTGGGGTCCCAAAATGTTAAGCTCAATATTTGGGGTCAGCAAGGAAATAGTGGCATGGACCCCATATTGAAAGTTAGGGATAACCCCCCTGGGGTTCCTCCCCTCCATCTTGAATGTAATTGTCTATTCTGGATCTTTGCAACAAATGGTAGAATATTTCAGATGTATAGGATCTCACTATTTCATAGTAAGCTGAGGAATTCAAACAAGGAGATAAACAATAATTAGAAAGTAGTCACAGAAAACATCCCTCAAGACTCTACATTGCATTCAACATCATCAAATTATTCAGAATCATTCAAAAATTTGGTGCAGGAAAGAAATGAATCAGTGGTAGCACCAGCACTGAAAAATGTGAAAGAAGTGGGTTGGGGGATTTCTTGAATTGATTGTTGAATCTAAAGATATGCCTAATTAATTTTCTGCCAGTTGTCTTTGAAGATTTTTTCCAACTTCTGGGAATGGGGGAGAAAAGTCCCCCAGTCCCCGCTGTGGTGCTAGCACTGAAATCAATCTGAAATTCCTTAAATTGTTTTAAATACTTGGCAATATTCATGCAAGTCTGTATCACTCCAGATTTCCTAGAATCCATCCTATTCAAACAGTGTTCATTCTTCTGTGGGAATGTGTTGGAAATCTTGTAAGGTTACATAGTAGTAGTCATCCAGCCAAAAATTTGCAACTTGCAGGTGCTCTATCACGACCAAACACATTCAAACAAAATGTGATTTGATGTTACAGTATCTGAAAATAATAAAGGAGAAATTAGAAACTTAGACAAATGGCAATGGATAAACACAATTTTGTAGAAATATTATTGATAAAATGTGTGAAACAACTGAACATGCTTTCTTGGTACGCAGCCATCAAACTTGGGGCAGTTCATAAATCAATCAATCAAAAATAAGTCTTGCATTTTGGCTTTGTATCCAAATATGAACTCAAAGCAATAAAACAAGTTATAAAATGCAATCTAATATTATTTCAATACATTGAAGAGACAAATAGTCCTTCTAAAATATGATGAAACAACACAGCAGGGCAGCAAAACATCCGGAAATTTTAAGTGAAAAGGCAGGACAGAAAAACAAAAGGCCATCAAGGGACAAACAACAGCAAAATGCTAAGACAATAGAATGGCCTAGGCATGAATGTCGCAGTTTCTTCAAGTGATGTTCACAAACTAAAACGCAAAAATAATCAATGTTAGCCAATTTTTCGACCAAAACCGGTTTGAGAAATTTGAAGCTGAACATCTCACCAACGCAGTGGTGATAGTTTCGTTTTGCGGCAACGACTAGATTTTTTGCAATTTTCAGTTGTTGAAGGTCTCTAAATTTTTGTCTTTTTCCTCAGAAAATGACCTGTTACAAGAAAATAAAATTTTTGTGGACATGATGTACCAGGATAGATGATCGGAAGACGATTCATGAAATTATAGGCCCTGACGAGACAGTTATAAAAATTTCCGTGGAATATTCATTTTGTAGAGCCCCCTATGAGCTGATTATTTACATGTAAACAAACAAGTGATTTATTTGCCCTTCAAAACTGACCCAACTGTATGGCAAAAAAAGTAACACAAGGCCAATTTTTTAGGAATACTTACCTGTCTCAAAATGATGCTCATATTCTGCAGATTATATCCACAAACGCTCAGCTTGCGGCAGCGAGCCGTTTTTCCAAAAAAAGCCTTTCTTCATTTCGAATTTTTCTTGATAAATATCGCCTCCATCCCAAGGAAAATAAAGTTAAATAATCAATCTTTATCGAAGCTTTCCAAGGTCAGTGATTTTTTCAGCCATGCTTGTTTGCCTTCTGAACACTTTCCGCATGCGCCTGATCCCAAACCGCGTCTCAAGAGGCCTGGATCACAATAGATTCCGCCACAACTGCGTGCAGTCCCCAAAAAGTTCACCCCCTCCCACCTTTCTGTTTTTGGCAGCTTGAGCAGGCGCAGAAAGCACTTTGCACAGCGGTCGAAACGAATCAGGTCTTTGCTCGTTTCGATTAAAAATCTTCATCAGCCTAACTTTGCAAACAAGCAACCGAGCATTTATAACCTAAGATAAACAACCTAAATTAAGATACAATAAAGAAGAGCCAAACAATTAAATCTACACCAAGCCTGACAAGAACGCCCAACTTCCATAGAAACAAAAGCCCAAACGGGAATTTAAAATGAAAGTTTAGAAAATAAATAATCGCAGTGGGTAAACCAATAACCTACCGAACCCCTGAGAGACCCAAAACCTCACCCTTCCAAGCCTGACTTACATTGAAATAAAAGCCCAAACGGGAATTAAAAGTAAAAGGTTCTAATAACTGACCAAACCCCCACGAGACCCAAAAACCCACCCTTGGAAAATACCTTCATTAAAATCCCCTAGGAGAAGTCTGGACACACCGAGGACATAACTCGCTATTTGCTGAGTAAGGAATGGCCTGATAGGGGATTCCACCCTAACACCACGTGTATCCGCACACGAAGCTATAGAAGAAAACCGCAAAACCACACCCACCATGCACATCCACCGGATACAAATGCAACAGCAGGAATTAGGCCATCCCGCACGCAAACATGTCCAACTCCACATCTGCAGCCCAATAATAACAATAATAATAATAATGATAATCTACATAGAGTGCTAGGCACCGGGTAGCGTTTAGCTAATACAAGTTTTCTTTTGTTATCCGTGGCTTAGTCCACTCAAATCACTCACTGAGCCTCCTACTGCGCATGATCAAACAAGCATCACAATGGCTAAATGGAGCTTTCACTGTTTTATCAGTTGCTCCCTTTCTGTGGGTAATGTACGCTCGTTCCTATTAGTGCAATGTTGTGACTTTTCCACCACACAAACTACAAATACCATTATCATCAAGGCTGTGAAACTTGCACATACCAGTAACAAAATACTGAGGCCGGGGAATACAGGAGCTGTCACTGCAAACAAGTTGTTTGCACTAAATGCAATTACATTGATACCAATCAAGGCAGTAAATGCCATGTATGACAAGGCGGTTCCATGTTCATCTTCCGTAACGAGTTTCGTCAGGTGTGCTAAGATACCTCCTATTGCAAAAGGAGATACAAGAGTAAAGGCAGCGCATCCAAAGAGCATTTCTTTCGTTGTTGAGAATGCCATTGATATACCAGTAGCAAATATACTGATACTGCCAATGGCGATCACAGCTAAATCAGACGGCGAAAATAATTTAGCCGTAATGTATCCAAGAAATGTTGCACCAGTTCCTCGAATTGTATGCAGAGTCAACCAATATAAACCAATTTGGTCTGGATTCAAGCTCAAAGGACTATGCTTAGCAAATAGTGTGGTAATGATGTCCAGGGGCGGTCAAGTACGGTAGATTTTGTGACACCACCTGTGTCCTGGGAACGAAAATAAACCAACCCGGGTTTTACCGAAGTCCAAGCTACACAACTTAGAAAAAGCCAACTTTTGAGGACATAGCTGATAACCACCAGATTATACCAAATTATGGAACTCCTCACATAGTTTTCATGTAAAATGTTAGTTACTGCGCCGCTAACTCTGTCCTTTTTGTTGCAGCAACCTCACCCAATTGTTGCATCTTGAATAGAAAGATCTCAAGTACAACGGTGCTACCTCTGTCCCCAGTAATTGCTGAAACCTACCCAGTTTTCCCTTTGAAATCAGATACTGAAAGTACTGCGGTGCTACCTCTGTCCCAAATGATTATGGAAACCCACCCAGTTTTCGTGTGAAAATCCGACATTGAATACAAAGCGATGCTGCCTCTGTCCCAATCAGTTGCGGAAACCCACCCAGTTTTTGCATACATAGATTTAATATCAAAGGTATGATTTACGTTTGTCCAGTCTCTATGCAACAACCAACCCAGTTTCCTTGGTTTTTGCTCTCAGTGTCAATGAATTCCTTGTGGCCTATCATGATGCACCTTCTTAGCTTGTTACATATTTGTACGAAATACCAGATATTTTTGAATGAATAGATATTTTTGAATGGGAAGAGAGATACTGAATACAGTAAGAACCAGCAAAATAGATACAGCTTTTTCAAAAATTCCTTGTTCAGTTTCCATTTAAACATATCTGACATCAAAGTTTTTTCTATGACGGTACCTTTTACTCAACCGAATCGGCCAGTTGTCTTATCTTGGAAGCATTGGTCGTATCGTTTCATCTTCCATAGCGCTCTGGCAACCTCGTCCCCAGGACTTTTATGACAAAAGGCCCTGGGGACGAGGTTGAGCGCTCTGGCAGTGCCTCCTTAGAAATTGGTCTCTGTTTTGCGGGTTCTTGCAATATACGAAGTTTCATTTATAAGGAACTTTGGTCCTGTGGTGGAGGGTGGCAAGTCTATTTAGTGTTAGTTTTGCTATCAAAAATGCTTTGGATCTACAGTTTCCCATACGCGCATCCTTGTACCAAAGAGGCTCAACCGGCCAAAACTCTAACAATGTTTACCTCCTCAACTCAGATTCAGCACAGCGGCAGTTTAACTTAGTTTCCCCTCAAAATGCAGAAAAGACACATTGGAATATGCCGAAGGCTGTAGAATGTAGTGTCTCTTAAAAACGGTTGCTTCAAACCCAGTTGAAGGTGCTAACAAAGATGCCAAAAAGCTCATGAGCTCGTACAAATGTTACACCTCTGACACCTGGAGGTATTCAAAAAAAACTTTTCGACAGATATTTCTTAACAAACCCTCTCGGAGGGTTTCGCAAAGAACCCGCGAGAGCGTTTTCCAGAAAAAATTTGAAACGGATTGCCTGAAAATCTCCAAGAAGGCTTTCAGAAAGCTCTCCGACAGGGTTTTTCAGAAAGCCTCCATCACAATATTTTTCAAGCACGCAGAGGGTAACGTAAATCCTGATAAACCTTCCAGCTTTTTCTCAGCGCCTTGATTTTCTTGATTGCACGTACTTTTTGTAAGAAGCTAAGAATTTGAGCCAATTCTGAAGTTTCTAAAAATCAGCAGATTTTGATGTTTCTTACAAGTTTCTTGAAAGTACCATGAAAATCTTCATGTTCACAGCTGTGTGTTCACAGCTGTGTTACTGTCATGTTCACAGCTGTGTTCACAGCAGCTATTTTAGACCATCAAAAAACCAGAAGAACGTAAATGTACCTTTTGTGATAACGTGGAGGATGAAATTCATCGTTTAATGACATGTAACAGGAAAGGAGAAAGCTTGTTGACGTAATATCATCATCGAAACCAATATTCAACTTTCTGAACACTAAGAACAAAGTTATATACCTGATGAATGAAACAAATATATTGCTAAATCACGCGATCAATAAATTCATTGAGCAAAGCAGCTAGGTGCATGAAATTGTGAACACCTAACATGACAGTAGTCTAATTATGATTATATTTTGTGCTAATGCCGCATTTTGTTATTTTTCGCGTTTCGTTGTCATGTTAATGTTATTCTGGTTTGTTATGTTTGCGTACCCGTCAGTAGCTGCATTAAGCATACACTGCATACATCAAAAGATTAAGTACCTTTCGAGCAACGTGATAAAGGAAACGAGTGAAAATAAAGGAAGAATGTACAAAGAATTTTCTTTATCAAAATAAATAGTTTCTGAAGTTAACTTTTTACAGAATTGAAGCTTCCAAATCATTTGGTGATCAGAGATTCGGATTTTTCTTACAGTTTCTTATTGAAAAGTCGTGTGGAATTCACCATAATGTGCCTCTCGCTGTATAGCTAAGATGATCATAGGCCTTGCAGACGCATGAAGCCATTCAGGCCATTGCATTGCAGATGGAGCCACTCGTTCCTGTTTGAACTGCTGGAACTATTGTTCGACACAATTGTGGTTAGAAGCAGAGCTTTTTAAACATTTTCAGCCAATCAGATTGGTCAACAGACAATTAAAAACCATCCTAGTTAAAGGAAAAATGTTAGATACCATTTGTAGATTTCGATGCAGGTAACCAGGATAACGCTAGTGAAAGAGAGAAACATTGAAACAAGAAACACGACTTTTAATATTTAACGGATCTGTGTGCTATCAAGCTAAGAGATTCGATCAGGGGATGAGGAAAGGAAACCCAACAGTTGAGGATGGAGAAGCTGTGGATGAAGGTAACGTTCAATGACGCAACAAGACAACTTGGAATAGGCAGGGGTGGTCATGTCCCTATGGGGACAGTGGTTCTAGGTCTGTCCCTAAAGTTGGCTTTTTTTCTCTGATTCAGGGCCAGCTCTGTCCCCAAAAGTTTGTTTTTATTGCTTTTAGAGAAGTTGGTTTTTTCCCTCCTATTTTTGGACGATCTGTCACTGGGCAAGGTTTGTCCCAAAAACCAGCTTGCATGAGCATTTGTTAGCACTGTTTTTTCTATTCGATTGCAAGACAAAGCTGAAATTCTTTTTGGCTTATTAGTTTATTTCTTGAGATCCACGGACAAAAAATTGGGTGCCATCGTTGGAAAATTTGGCTTTTTGGGGGTAAAATCCAGAAAATCTATGGACATCTGGCTTTGGATACTTAATTAATTAAGGACATTTCGAAATCACGTTCATTAGCGCATAACGAATGTAAGGAAATAAGAAGCATAAACAAGAAATAATTCATAATAAGAGCAGAAGCCTTTATCAACATAAATTTATTATCAACATAAAATTAAACTATTAAACTACCTATTACAGTACAGGCCCCATACTTAACAAAAGCACCTAAAGAAACTCACTGAAAAATGATTAGCCCGCTTAAGATCAGAACAAAACGCTGAACAAAGAGTCAATTGGGTCAGGATAAGGGGCACTTTCCTTGCCTGAAAGCCTGAAAGGGGCGCCAAAGCTGAATTTTTATCATGAAAGGGGCAGTTGCCCCCATCTGCCCCCTAAATCCGCCATGGTATGTGCGAGTTGGTGAGGAGACTTTGTGGTACGTGGCCTGGGGACGAGTTCTAGGCCTGGAGCCAAAATTTGAACAGCACAGCAATTCGTTGGCTTCGAGGAACAGCGTCCTGGTCAAACGAAGTTGCTGCAGACTGTAAGAACCACGCAAAGCTTGTGCTGCGAAATGTTGCGAAGAAAGTAAAGGTGAGACATGTAATTTTCTACGTAATTAGATTCCTGATGAATTGTGTAGCAATGGTAGGACGAAAAGGCATAAAAGTATGGTTCACCGTTGTTCACAGTAGTGCAACTGGCGCCATCATCGGCCTATAGGCCTAGGCCTGCCTAAGCGCCTTAAACTTTATGCTTGTCTCGTTTAAATCTACAGAAATCTGCATGCTCAAAGTACCCTGACTTTTACATTCTCTTTTCTCTGAGTCTTACGTACAAAGGATGGCCTGGTACGTGTGATTCCTTCCCTTTACTCTAGGCCACAAGGGCCTTTTCGGGGGGCAAATGCATGCACTTTTGGCGGATAAGGGCGGACATAACTTAAGAAGGAAACTATGGAGGTTGAATTAAATTGTATTGTTACAACTAATTGCTAATAGGTTTTCTAAACAATAGTGATAGAGATCCCAACATCTGATCGGATGATGCAGAATTTGAACAAAGGATTTGTAGATTCCCCGCTAATTCAGTAGATATACTTTGATCGCATTTTTCCATCAAAAATCTAAAAATCTTGCAAAAGTCAAACACAGAGACATGCTGAAAATGTTTCTACTAAAGTGCAAGCTACTAGCTGGGCCTTGATAAATGCAAGAAAGACCTTGAATCAGCTCGGATTTGTTTAAGTCATCCTTTATCCCTACCACTTTTTCTTGAAACTGTCATTATTATGGGTTGACAAATTTTATCAATGACAGGATAAGTTTTGAATAGGCCAAATACTGCTCACTGACCTGACCTATCTGCAAAACAACGACCATATAATCTGATTACTTAGCACAATAAAATCTTGGTTACAGAATTTGTAGGAATATGGATACATACAGTATATATATAAATATGTGTATGTGTATATATGAATGATGGAAGGATTTTGAAAGCCACCAGCTGTCCTCCATAAGAGCACCCAGAAATTTAGCTTTGAATGTAGGGATGGGAATGCCAGGGTGGAAAATTTGTATTTGCGGCACCAAAGCCCGTCAAAACACAGCACAGAAAGTGAGTCTGTCATAACTGTAATCAATCAAAATCCTTACCACTGTGAATTAGAAAAATTGATAACAATGAGATTTGTTGTAACTACTGTATCAATCACAATCATTCATTTCTCTGGTAGCATACAGTAAATAAGTCTATCTGCATCAGAGTTTCTTCTTTCTTCTTAGATTGGTCCCTGGGCAGTGATACTAACTTGGCTGATGCTGCAATGATAAACTTGCTTTAGCACAAATGGATTGAACCATCTTGCTTTGATGATGTGCAAGGATGGTTCACATTATTCCCTGCCTTGAAAGATAAGTATGATGCAAATCAAAATTCTACATTATATATACATAATCTTCATAGACTTTGCTTTCATGATTAACATGAATGGTAGAACCATCATTAACAGACACCTCTACACAAGGAACACCTCTGAATAACAGGCAAAAAGTTTTGTTCCAAATACAGGAACTGAAAAAGTAACATACAAGCAAGAACAATCTGTTCAAGTCAAATGTTCGGTAGCATTTAAAGCCAATAACTGAGAGAGTAGGTTTAACAGCTGGTGGGAAAGCATATTAAAGATAGTCTGTTCCCTTCAAAGAATGAACATAAACTCAATAAAGATCTCTATTGTATACTCTAGAGGTTTGTGCCAATGCACTTTATCAAGTGAAGTTAATTTCATAGAGACCCAGTGATGCATGAATTTAGCTCCAGTGTAAATAGTAAGGTATATAAATAAAGCTGTTACTAAGGTCAGCATAAAAGGCGCAGACTGCCTTTGATGAATATATTTGAGACAAGCATTTCCTGGTGGACTGCATTTGGTGGAAAGCGAGAAGGATTTGTATGTCATAGGCTAAGTAACATTTAAAGATACATAATAACTGACTGAATCATTGGGTGATGAAAAAGATTAATAAACATATGTAGGACAAGCATTTCCTGGTGGACTGCATTTGGTGCAAAGCGAGAAGGATTTGTTTGTCATTGGCTAAGTAACATTTAAAGAATGAGAGAATAATTGGGTGGTGAAGTAGATTAATAAACATATGTAGGACAAGCATTTCCTGGTGGACTGCATTTGGTGGAAAGCAAGAAGGATTTGTTTGTCATAGGTTAAAAACATGTAAAGATATATAATAACTGAGGGAATCATTGGGTGGTGAAAAAGGTTAATGAATATGTGTAGGACAAGCATTTCCTGGTGGACTGCATTTAGTGGAAAGCGAGAAGGATTTGTTTGTCATAGGCTAAGTAACATTTAAAGATATATAATAACTGAGGGAATCATTGGGTGGTGAAAAAGGTTAATGAATATGTGTAGGACAAGCATTTCCTGGTGGACTGCATTTAGTGGAAAGCGAGAAGGATTTGTTTGTCATAGGCTAAGTAACATTTAAAGATATATAATAACTGAGGGAATCATTGGGTGGTGAAAAAGGTTAATGAATATGTGTAGGACAAGAATTCCTGGTGGACTGCATTTAGTGGAAAGCGAGAAGGATTTGTTTGTCATAGGCTAAGTAACATTTAAAGATACATAATAACTGAGTGAATCATTGGGTGATGAAAAAGATTAATAAACATATGTAGGACAAGCATTTCCTGGTGGACTGCATTTGGTGCAAAGCAAGAAGGATTTGTTTGTCATTGGCTAAGTAACATTTAAAGAATGAGAGAATAATTGGGTGGTGAAGTAGATTAATAAACATATGTAGGACAAGCATTTCCTGGTGGACTGCATTTAGTGGAAAGCGAGAAGGATTTGTTTGTCATAGGCTAAGTAACATTTAAAGATATATAATAACTGAGGGAATCATTGGGTGGTGAAAAAGATTAATAAACATATGTAGGACAAGCATTTCCTGGTGGACTGCATTTGGTGGAAAGCGAGAAGGATTTGTTTGTCATAGTCTAAGTAACATTTAAAGATATATAATAGCTGAGGGAATCATTGGGTGGTGAAAAAGATTAATAAACATATGTAGGACAAGCATTTCCTGGTGGACTGCATTTGGTGGAAAGCGAGAAGGATTTGTTTGTCATAGGCTAAGTAACATTTAAAGATATATAATAACTGAGGGAATCATTGGGTGGTGAAAAAGATTAATAAACATATGTAGGACAAGCATTTCCTTGTGGACTGCATTTGGTGGAAAGCGAGAAGGATTTGTTTGTCATAGGCTAAAAACATGTAAAGATATATAATAACTGAGGGAATCATTGGGTGGTGAAAAAGATTAATAAACATATGTAGGACAAGCATTTCCTGGTGGACTGCATTTGGTGGAAAGCGAGAAGGATTTGTTTGTCATAGGCTAAGTAACATTTAAAGATATATAATAACTGAGGGAATCATTGGGTGGTGAAAAAGGTTAATAAATATGTGTAGGACAAGCATTTCCTGGTGGACTGCATTTGGTGCAAAGCGAGAAGGATTTGTTTGTCATAGGCTAAGTAACATTTAAAGATACATAATAACTGAGTGAATCATTGGGTGGTGAAAAAGATTAATAAACATATGTAGGACAAGCATTTCCTGGTGGACTGCATTTGGTGCAAAGCAAGAAGGATTTGTTTGTCATAGGTTAAAAACATGTAAAGATATATAATAACTGAGGGAATCATTGGGTGGTGAAAAAGGTTAATAAACATATGTAGGACAAGCATTTCCTGGTGGACTGCATTTAGTGGAAAGCGAGAAGGATTTGTTTGTCATAGGCTAAGTAACATTTAAAGATACATAATAACTGAGTGAATCATTGGGTGATGAAAAAGATTAATAAACATATGTAGGACAAGCATTTCCTGGTGGACTGCATTTGGTGCAAAGCAAGAAGGATTTGTTTGTCATAGGTTAAAAACATGTAAAGATATATAATAACTGAGGGAATCATTGGGTGGTGAAAAAGATTAATAAACATATGTAGGACAAGCATTTCCTGGTGGACTGCATTTGGTGGAAAGCGAGAAGGATTTGTTTGTCATAGGCTAAGTAACATTTAAAGATATATAATAACTGAGGGAATCATTGGGTGGTGAAAAAGATTAATAAACATATGTAGGACAAGCATTTCCTGGTGGACTGCATTTGGTGCAAAGCGAGAAGGATTTGTTTGTCATTGGCTAAGTAACATTTAAAGAATGAGAGAATAATTGGGTGGTGAAGTAGATTAATAAACATATGTAGGACAAGCATTTCCTGGTGGACTGCATTTGGTGGAAAGCGAGAAGGATTTGTTTGTCATAGGCTAAGTAACATATAAAGATATATAATAACTGAGGGAAGCATTGGGTGGTGAAAAAGGTTAATAAATATGTGTAGGACAAGCATTTCCTGGTGGACTGCATTTGGTGCAAAGCGAGAAGGATTTGTTTGTCATTGGCTAAGTAACATTTAAAGAATGAGAGAATAATTGGGTGGTGAAGTAGATTAATAAACACATGTAGGACAAGCATTTCCTGGTGGACTGCATTTAGTGGAAAGCGAGAAGGATTTGTTTGTCATAGGCTAAGTAACATTTAAAGATATATAATAACTGAGGGAATCATTGGGTGGTGAAAAAGATTAATAAACACATGTAGGACAAGCATTTCCTGGTGGACTGCATTTGGTGGAAAGCGAGAAGGATTTGTTTGTCATAGGCTAAGTAACATTTAAAGATATATAATAACTGAGGGAATCATTGGGTGGTGAAAAAGATTAATAAACATATGTAGGACAAGCATTTCCTGGTGGACTGCATTTGGTGCAAAGCAAGAAGGATTTGTTTGTCATTGGCTAAGTAACATTTAAAGAATGAGAGAATAATTGGGTGGTGAAGTAGATTAATAAACATATGTAGGACAAGCATTTCCTGGTGGACTGCATTTGGTGGAAAGCGAGAAGGATTTGTTTGTCATAGGCTAAGTAACATTTAAAGATATATATTAACTGAGGGAATCATTGGGTGGTGAAAAAGATTAATAAATATGTGTAGGACAAGCATTTCCTGGTGGACTGCATTTGGTGGAAAGCGAGAAGGATTTGTTTGTCATAGGCTAAGTAACATTTAAAGATACATAATAACTGAGTGAATCATTGGGTGATGAAAAAGATTAATAAACATATGTAGGACAAGCATTTCCTGGTGGACTGCATTTAGTGGAAAGCGAGAAGGATTTGTTTGTCATAGGCTAAGTAACATTTAAAGATATATAATAACTGAGTGAATCATTGGGTGATGAGAAAGATTAATAAACATATGTAGGACAAGCATTTCCTGGTGGACTGCATTTGGTGGAAAGCGAGAAGGATTTGTTTGTCATAGGCTAAGTAACATTTAAAGATATATAATAACTGAGGGAATCATTGGGTGATGAAAAAGATTAATAAACATATGTAGGACAAGCATTTCCTGGTGGACTGCATTTAGTGGAAAGCGAGAAGGATTTGTTTGTCATAGGCTAAGTAACATTTAAAGATACATAATAACTGAGAGAATCATTGGGTGGTGAAAAAGATTAATAAACATATGTAGGACAAGCATTTCCTGGTGGACTGCATTTGGTGGAAAGCGAGAAGGATTTGTTTGTCATAGGCTAAGTAACATTTAAAGATATATAATAACTGAGGGAATCATTGGGTGGTGAAAAAGATTAATAAACATATGTAGGACAAGCATTTCCTGGTGGACTGCAGTTGGTGGAAAGCGAGAAGGATTTGTTTGTCATAGGCTAAGTAACATATAAAGATATATTAACTGAGGGAATCATTGGGTGGTGAAAAAGATTAATAAACATATGTAGGACAAGCATTTCCTGGTGGACTGCATTTGGTGGAAAGCGAGAAGGATTTGTTTGTCATAGGCTAAGTAACATATAAAGATATATAATAACTGAGGGAATCATTGGGTAGTGAAAAAGATTAATAAACATATGTAGGACAAGCATTTCCTGGTGGACTGCATTTGGTGGAAAGCGAGAAGGATTTGTTTGTCATAGGCTAAGTAACATTTAAAGATATATAATAACTGAGGGAATCATTGGGTGGTGAAAAAGATTAATAAACATATGTAGGACAAGCATTTCCTGGTGGACTGCATTTGGTGGAAAGCGAGAAGGATTTGTTTGTCATAGGTTAAAAACATGTAAAGATATATAATAACTGAGGGAATCATTGGGTGGTGAAAAAGGTTAATAAATATGTGCATTTGGTGGAAAGCGAGAAGGATTTGTTTGTCATAGGCTAAAAACATGTAAAGATATATAATAGCAGAGAGAGTAATTGGGTGGTGAAGTAGATTAATAAACACATGTAGGACAAGCATTTCCTGGTGGACTGCATTTAGTGGAAAGCGAGAAGGATTTGTTTGTCATAGGCTTAGTAACATTTAAAGATATATAATAACTGAGGGAATCATTGGGTGGTGAAAAAGATTAATAAACATATGTAGGACAAGCATTTCCTGGTGGACTGCATTTTGTGGAAAGCGAGAAGGAGTTGTTTGTCATAGGCTAAAAACATGTAAAGATATATATATATAATAGCTGAGAGAGTAATTGGGTGGTGAAGTAGATTAATAAACACATGTAGGACAAGCATTTCCTGGTGGACTGCATTTGGTGGAAAGCGAGAAGGATTTGTTTGTCATAGGCTAAGTAACATTTAAAGATATATAATAACTGAGGGAATCATTGGGTGGTGAAAAAGGTTAATAAATATGTGTAGGACAAGCATTTCCTGGTGGACTGCATTTGGTGGAAAGCGAGAAGGATTTGTTTGTCATAGGCTAAGTAACATTTAAAGATATATAATAACTGAGAGAATAATTGGGTGGTGAAGTAGATTGATAAACACATGTAGGACAAGCATTTCTGGCATAGACAGGCATCTTTAAGTTTATTATCGATTTACGTAACATTGAAATCTCTGAAAGTTTTTATTTAAATTTCCTCTCAAGTATATATGTCCCAAGATAAAAAAATTATTGATAATCAATTCACCTTCAACATTACTAAGCATGTTATAAGTGTCAACAAGGGCAACACCATTCTGTACAATCGCAGACAGTTGATACTGTCGTAGGAAAGAGTTGTTATTGGACAATGATGCCCTATCATAACGCAAAATTCTCCCAACTTAGCTTTTCAAATTGTGAAAGCTGCCTCGGTTATAGTTGACAGCGAGAAATGCGGTACAAGAGACAACAGCTAGGATTACTTTTACCAGTGCCTATACCTCTTTTCTTTCCAGGATAACTTCAATTGTCTCCTTTGATGCGCTTATGATGCAGAAAACCTGGGATTGAAAGAGGGATGAGAAATTACAACAGCATTACGAAGCTTGGGAGAAAACAGAAATTGTTATGGAAAAACAAGTAACTTATCTAACAAGTACAGTATGCCTAGAGTAGGTTATTAATTGTAGAGTAGATACAGGTTGTCCAAAAAAGGTGTGGACAATTTCACAAATTACCGAAATTCGAAAAAAAGGTTCGTATTTTTGGTATTTCATCTGGCGACATGGATCTGTCGAAAGCTGCCTTTGACGCTTAATGTGAAAATGGATATATTATTAAAGTGGATAAATTAATTGGATAAAGTACAGTATTCCTTGGAGAGTGCAGTTCAGAACAAATGGTTTCAAGATTTACCATTTTATTACCTTTGAAGTGACTGATGATTGATAGAATGGGACAAAAAGTTGAATTCACGATAAAGATGATACTAAAGATGCCTATGTGTAACTGAGGTGTCAAAAAATCGTAGCAGTCTTACCTCACTTTCATTGCTGTTCTGAGTCTTCTTATGCCATTTTAGTCTTAAGTTGACTTTCCCAACTGAAACAAATTCAGGTGTTGCTGATTTCTTTTTAACTTTCCGGAAATAAACTTCATGCAAATTCTTATTATCAATACTTTATGTTAGTACTGATATTGATTGCTCTGTATACTTTTATCATTGCTCGAATTACCACATTGAATTAGTATATTTCTGTGTTTGTGAGAGTTTGCTACTACTTGCTTTGAAATCTAACTACTTATATACCTCGGAAGCCCTTTAAGGCTACTGTAACCCCTCAGACCAAAAATTCTCAATTGTCAGTTTTGTCATAATCTGATATTTTTAGTATTTGAGTGTATACTGTTTAAACCAAATCGCTTCGAGAAATAGCCACAATTACCTAGAAGCTTGAGCATTTTAAAAGGAGCAATCCTGTTTCTCAAAAATTTCGGGAACAGGCATTAGCAGATTGAAGTACACGTTTTGTATAAAAACTAGGATCAGGCCATAGCACTAAAAGTTTCTTAAGTTCACATGAAATTTTGTCCATTTTAGTACTAAAAGTTTCTTAATCTGTTTCTTTATTTCTGAATGCAGAATTTTCAATGTGGTCTCGAACACTGCTGCAGATATGTTTCTTGACATTTAAAACATCATATAGGAATAGACAGTGTTCTGTTATGTTAAAACACAAATGGTTAGTTAATATTGTGCAAGAATAAAGGTTCAACCATCTATTTGTTATAATATTCATGCCTCCAACTTTTAAAAGTTTCTTAGCACTTCTCAGACATAGCACCAGAATTTCGTAAGACTTTGGCAATCTTAGTACTAGTTCCTTGTAAACCAGTTTCTTGCAAAAAAACACGTGCAAGTTTACTTGACCTTGCAGCTGCATTCATAACATCTCGTGCTGCCATTTTATTGACATAATGCTTTTCTAAGACCGCACTTAAGCTTCATTGCTTGATCTTTGAGATTTTCTGTTTACACTGCCATGCATAATCATATATTTCTCCCTCATTTGTTGCTTTGTTTTGACAAAAACCTGATTTATTGAAACAGGATTCCAGAGTACTGGTGGGCACTAAAAATCTCCGTTTACCAAACACCCACCCGGCCAATCGAATCGCTTGAAACTTGGCACATATGGTCACGAAGCATACAACTATTAAACAGTGGCACCGATTTTGGATAGATCCACCGGTCCGATTTTCACAAAAGTCTGAAAGTTAAAAAGACAATTCAGACTTATACATTTCAAAATGGCATTACTTTGAAAAATTTGTGACATTGTTTTGAAGTTCACTATCTTTAAGTCTTTGGTAAACATATAGTCGTTGTCCAACAAAGATCGCTGGGGTACACAAAGATATTTTCGGAAGGGGATGATTTCGCCTAAAGCCTGGAATGAATCATTTGTGCCTTTATCAAATCAATTGAATATATTTTTTCGATGATATTCTGCGTGTTTGGTATATTTTGACGAGCGGACAAGGTAAACAGAGTTTCTTATTCACTACCTGAAGGGTTTCAGTAACCTTAAAGACCCTGTACTCTCCAGGGTCCTTTGCGTGCACGCAAACCAGCCAAACCATCATACTGACGTAAACAACGTGCTTTGACAATTTTCAGGAATGTCTTTTGTTCGAATGACTGAAAAGGCAATACAGCCTGGCTATTGCTAGGCCAAAATCATTTTCATACAGCATTAAATTCGTTGTGAAACCAGGAAGAATCATTGGGAGCACATGATCTTCTAAGTCATTATCTAAAAAATTTAAGAAACACGTAAGACACTTTGGCAACAAAATGACCCAAAAATGGACTATCAACCCCCAGAACCCCTAATAAGGTATGTGCATTGTATCTGCAGCTGCACGGCTACTTTTATCAAAGTTGCCTCTGTACGCTTAGGACCCTCGATTCCCTTTGATAATAGTTAAATGCTACCATACCTTCCGAGAAAAGATGCAGAAGTTGCTTCTTGATTTCTCCTATTCTGGATGTCTTCTCCAGAAAGAGCACAGATCTCGAAAAATATGGCTAAGAGCACGAGAAAGACAGATTTCCGTTCTGCAGGTGAACAAAAATACTTGCGGGCGAATCGAGCAACATTTATACAGCTTTCTCTGAAACTGTTTAGGAATTGACTGCAAAGGTTCAAGCTTGTTTCACTTGTCACTGACTCCTCTACTTTCAAGTCCTTCTTGTCTGATTCTGGAGGCTCTTGAAGAAACAACGTGATAAAAAGAATATTTAGGAAGCTGGCTACAAGGCTGAGAGAGAAGGCCGTTGTAAATCCGTAATACCTCAACAATAACCCTGCGATGAGTCCACCGAAACCTTTTCCACAGGACAAGCAACCTTCGAGAATTGCAAATCTGAGAGTACGAACATGATCATTGTTAGTTACACTTGCCATGTAGGTAAATGTAAGCATAACGGCACCATTTAAGTCACCGAAAATGCCAGTCAGTCCTGCTGCCAATGCAATAAAGCCAAGAGGCATCGATTGATATCTCGCACAGAACATGTACAATATCGCTTGGAAAACGATCACAACTGGAGGTAGGTATAAGACCTTTCTTTTTGAAACCATGCTGGCAAATGCACCCATCGGGAGGACTGTGAACAGTGCTGGAATGCAAATGGAGGAAAATATGGTTGCATTCCAAGCCGCACCTAGCGAGTAAACAACATCTTCCTCGCTCTTGAACTGTTTGAATCCAAGATTCTTGCATACAGTATTGTTGTATCGTTGATGGCACAGCTTTCTGATGACAAGCTGAGGAAACAGAGTGATATTTGCTCCGTAACACATCGTATATAGAAAAATAAATGGCTCTGCTGCACATTTTGGTGTTGATTTGCCACAACCTTTAGCCATGATCACATCAGACAAGAAAGCGAAATCTCACCGAAAATGATGCTCTTCTGAATCGATGACCCGGTCGATGATCAAAGGCAAGGAAGATTTCGTTGGATAATAACTTGCAGCGGCACGGCACGGGGGTGTGGAGTCTAACCGCACAGTTACCAGCCACACAAACAATAGACGATTGCAATAAAGATGGCGCCAAGGGACTTTTTACAGATGCATCGAATTTGTTTGGGAGACGAGATGCGCTTTGTCAGAGGAAACTAATGTGTCCTCCGTGCAGTGGGTCAAAGCCAAAAGGTCATACGCCCGTCAGAGCTTCAACCCCAAAGCGCAACTGCGGCTGAAATATGACGTAACAAGGGTGTTAGGACACGGATGTTTTGATTGATGATTTATCTACCTTGTTTTGATCCTTGTGTCTTGTTTTTTTGTCTTGCTTTCTGTTCTGTTTCGTCTTCTACTGAGCGTGGCTAGGCCTAACCGCTCTCACGTTGTTCGAATAGAGCTCCCTTGTATTTCTGGGTCTTAGTGCGCCTTCGCACAAGAATAGTTTTAAAAACCGCTAAGCCAAAAGAAACCATTCTTGTGCGAAGGCGCACTACGAAACAGAAATACAAGGGAGCTCTATTCGAACAACTTGAGAGCGGTTAGGCCTAACAACGCTCAGTTGAAGATGAAACAGAACAGAAAACAAGTCAACAAAACAAGACACAAGGATCAAAACAAGGTAAATAAATAATCAATCAAAACATCCGTGTCCTAACACCCTTCAACGTGCTGCCCGGGTGCACACATAAGTTTCATTGGACAAAACATATCTTGTATCCCCAAAAAGAATTCCAATGGAATCGTTATCCTTTTGTGATGTCTTAGGGCTATCAAATTTGGTGACTGCTAAAACATGTTTCACCAAGAACAGCAGTTCTTCCATTGATGTTATCCTTACAAATCGGCCGAGATCATTCCAAAAAACTTCTGTGTTTGAAACTGGCTTAAGTGACTACCACAGTCTTGTCATAACGGTTATGAAATCTCATCTCCCTAGGCTTAAACCTATCTGGACCGGGCTTTTCTGAGCATCCTCAGGCCGGGGGGCTAAATTAGCCCCCCCTCAGAACTCCGAATTGTTAAGTGCTAGAAAGATGAAATTTGGCTGTCTAGTGTAATTTGATGTGAAAAGTCCGAATATCTAATTTATTTTACTGTAATTGTTGTAGTTTCGATGACGTCATCAATTTTCTTTGTTTCTGGTCAAAAACAGTAGTCTTGCTGATTTGACTGTAGAAACTTATTCAGAGGGAATATTACTCTTGTTTTAAGTTTAATTATCAGATAAAGCATTAAGTTATTATAAAAACATAGCTTTTAAAAAAATAATGAAATTTGATATCCTATATTTATTACCTAAATTCATTAGATATACGACATCATGAATTACGTCATCAATAAGAAAATAAAAAAATTGAGCATTTTCCACATTCTCGTATTAATTGAGGGTTGCCCAGAAAATTTCATTAAGTTATCTTCATTCTGTCAAGAATTATCCTAGTTTAAAGTTATAAAGGGTTTGACCATAAAACAAACCAAAAATAAAACTACTCTCTCAAAAAATTATTGTATTTCCAGAAATAAATAAGATATCATGACGAAATTTGAAGAGAAGATGTGAAAAAGATAGTTAGGAAAAGTCACAAAAAAGAAATAGCCTACAAATTATCAAAAAAAGTTACGCAGACAAAACTGGGAGGGGGGGGGGCTATTGTAGCCCCCCCGGTCCAGATAGGGTTAAGCCTAAGGTAATCAAGTATTGCAGCTACAAAAGTTTGACACCGAAAATTTTTTGTCAGATCTAAAGCTGGCGAATTTTGGTGCTCCTGACGATCCGGATCAAGCTTATAATGATCTTGTCTGTACTTTTCGAAAATTGGTTGACAAACATGTCCCCTAAAAACAAAAGTGCTACGAGGAAACACTGCTCCTTTCATGACCAGGGAATTAAAAAAGGGTATTTATGCCAGAACGAGGCTACAAAAGAGATACAAGAAAAATCCTACGAAAGAAAATGAATTAAAATTTAAACGACAAAGAAATAAATGTGTTTCATTGAGAAAAAAGGCAATTAAAGCAAGCAACAGAAAATGGACTTGTATCGAATCGAGCTTTCTGGAACCTTGTCAAACCTTTTCTCTCCAACAAAGGAGGCTTAGCTGGTAGTGATATTTCCTTAGTTAAAAATAATGAAGTTGTAACTGACGACCAGCAACTAACCGAAATATTTAACGATCATTACATCAACATAGTAGAAAGTCTAGCGGTGTAAAACCTTGCAACATTGCAGATACGGTTGCGACCGATGATTATCGGCAAATCATTAGGCTGATTCTTGAAAAATACAAAAACCATCCAAGTATTTTAGCTATCATTCAAAATCCTGAAAACAATTTCAATTCATTTTCCTTTCATGAGGTACAAGTTTGTCAAGTTAGGGAACAACTAAGGTCCTTGGACGGTAGGAAATCAACGGGGGAAGATCAAATACCACCAAAACTTGTGCTGTTGGCTGCAGACGAGCTTGCAGCCCCTTTAACAGATGCCATTAACAGCAGCATACGAAACTATAGGTTTCCAGACAATGGGAAACGAGCTGCGGTATGTCCCTTGGATAAAGGGGAGGCCAATCGTACGGTTGAGCGAAACTTTCGACCTGTCAGTATTCTAAATATATTCTCCAAAATCTATGAAAAGATTTTGAAAAACCAACTGGTCCCATACTTAGATGAAACCCTTTCACTTTTCATACCTGCCTATAGAAAAGCATATGGCACACAACATGTCTTGATAAGAATGATAGAAGAATGGAAGGTTAAACTCGATAATGATAATATCGTGGGAGCTATCCTTATGGATTTATCGAAAGCTTTCGATTGTATTCCACACGATTTACTTATAGCCAAACTGCATGCCTATGGTTTTGATGAAAATGCCCTAGTCCTTATTTACTCCTACTTGAAACGGCGGAAACAGTCTGTTAGAATCAATAATACATATAGCTCTTTCCAAACAATTTTATCAGGGGTACCTCAAGGCTCTGTTTTGGGTCCCATTCTTTTCAATATTTACATAAACGATCTGTTTTTATTCATTAACCGAGCAACATTGCATAATTACGCTGACGATAACACTCTAGCTTATTTTTCCGAGACCCTATCAAATTTGATCGAAGTACTGGAAGGAGAAGCTGGAGCTGCTTTAACCTGGCTAAAACAAAATCAAATGATAGCCAATCCAGAAAAATTTCATGCACTCCTCATTAGAAAGGATCAAACAAATACTAGTGGAGAGGATTTTAACATCCAAGGCAAAATGATCAAATCAGAAAAAACTGTTAAATTGCTGGGTTTTCAGTTAGATTACAGGCTAAATTTTGAACAGCATATCTCTGAACTTTGCAGGAAAGCTGCCTCTCAACTCAATGTCTTAAAAAGACTCAAACACTTTATTGGTTTTAACGAAAGGAAAATTCTTGTCCAGAGTTTTGTTTTTTCAAATTTTGATTATTGCCCTCTTTTGTGGTACTTCTCATCAGCTAAGGCTTTACAAAAAATTGAAAAGATTCAAGAACGTGCGCTTAGATTTTTATACAATGATCACCGTTCCTCTTATGGCGACTTACTTTTAAAATCAGAAAGGTGCACTATGCATGTTTCTCGTATGAGAGTTCTTTGTATAGAGGTTTTTAAGACACTGAAAAATATAAACCCATCTTTCATGCATGAAATTTTCAAAATAAAATCTTACATTTACTCATCACGAAATCCAAATGATTTACAGCATTACAGACCAAATCAAGTCACCTTTGGCTCTAATAGCCTGCGATCTTTGGTACCTCAAATATGGAATGGACTGCCCAATGAAATAAAATCCGCCGAAAATTTGAATAGTTTTAAACACATGATAAAAAAGTGGGATGGCCCAAACTGCAAATGCAATGCTTGTCAGCATGTGACAGAAACTTAATCTTTCCTTTATATACATATATTTTATTTATCTATTTATCGATTTAGATTAGTTTCCTATGTATATAAAGTATATATGTAGAAAGCTAGAATAAAATCATCGATATTAAATAAGGTGACAAACAAAAAGTTAAAAATTCGCAATTAGCACGCAATCCATAGTGGTAAAAAGCGGTAAAAAGTTCCTCGCCGACCTCTTTGGCGTAATCTTCTGTTCAAAGCAACTTACGACAGAAATTTACAAAACTATGCGTAACAAAGACCCATGTTTCGTGGAAAACAATTGTAACAGAATGAACCATCTTATAACCCGAGAGCAGTGGCGTAACGGAGGCAGTCGGGGCCCTTAGGGATTTTTCAGCTTGCCCCCCCAGCTAAATGCATATTTAAAATGATATGACAGAGATAAAAAATTATGTCCAATTAAACATTGATTAACAACCGAGTGGGTTGTCTGTAGCCTGCGTGCATCCCTTACTGTCTCTGCGTTGAGTTGAAATTTCCCGTTGAATTGAATTCATTTCAATTCAACGGGAATATACTGAGTTACCAAGCATCATCCACCCGCGTGGAGTGAAGCCATTCCTGCGGTTGGGGCTGCGGTTGCCCCAGGCGTTTCCCTTCATAGTTTCCTTAGCACGAGAACAGGCTCGACTGATTTGTTTTCGAAGAGGTTTCTCCCAAAACAAATCATTCGAATCCACATGACGGATATGCATTCTATATAAACCTCTTTTTCATGTATTGTGTTTGCGGTCAGTGTGTGTTGCATGCGATAGAAATAAAAAGAATACAAGAGATAGAAATAAAAGTTTTCTCGCTTTGTTCCATCAGTTTTGCAAATGCGAAATTATGAAAAACCGTAGAAAATGTTTATTACTAAATGCTACCAAATGACCCAGCCTTCTTGCCTGTGGACAGGCTTCAGAATGATAGGCTTCAGAATGATACTCCCGGATAAGGCCTGTTCACAGGCTACCACCTTTCAGGCTCATGAACTCGCTCATGAACTACCATTTGAGTGTATTTTTCAAATTTTGGTTTGGCCCTCTTTAGCCGTGACTGTGACTGTTGTGACAGATTAGACTTGCTCTAAGTCTATTACGAGATATATCGGCACTAATGAGCATAGTTACTTCTGCGGGGGCGTAAACCTTGACGAGCTTCGCATTCGCTTTTCCTTCGGAGCGTCCTTCCGTGTTTTACGCCCCCGCAGAAGTAACTATGTTCCTTAGTGCTGATATACCTCGGAATAGACTTGGAGCAAGTCTACGACCGATCGACACATTTACTATAGTCTCTATCTCATACATCTCGTACAGCTTTATTCTGGGCATCTCGGTATTCTCGGTAAATCAAAGTCTTAAATCTATTTGCAAGCTCACACATATTTATAGTCCCTAGGAAATTTCTATCCTAGAACATCAACATAGGAACATCTCTGTCAGTAGAAACCTGTGAGAATAGACCTTTTAGCTATTCTACAAAAGAGCCTGGATCGAGCGATATTTTTATACAATTTTATACGCGAGGTTCGATAGAGTTGCGTTAGAGCTTTGATCGCAATTGTGCACATTCGAAAATTCTACGAAATGTAATAAAATATCGTTCGATGCAAAGTCGTTTTCAGAATAGCTAAAAGGTCTATTCAGGAAGCACGGTCGTGAGATTCATTTCGTTAATTAAGAAACTTGTTTATCGTGTGACCAGCTTAGCTTACGGGTCATCAACCATGGCTCATAATTTATTAAAATTCAAAAATCGAAAAGAAATTATATACATACAGAGTGTCCAGAAAAATTGTGCCCCGTTCTTATGTGGCTGCCGTGGAGGAGCTGTAGGTTCAATTATCTCGGTTTTTACGCAGTTGCATGGGTCAGGCTTCAACTAAGAGTTTGAGACCTTGTTTGAGTCAATCTGACACGTGGCTGCTTATGTATGGTATAGAAAAGTCAAAATTAGTGGTGGCTTCGAAGACAGCACTTCTAATGTTCTCCAGCAATGTCAAAATAAAGTAGGTTTTCAAAGAAAGGGATCTGGCATCGTATCAAAATTTTCACAACATTTTTTAAAAGGTAGAGAGTGCTCATTCATGAATAGACAACACTGCAATATAACCCTTTCAAGGATTCAGCAAAAATTTTGATACGACGCTAGGACCCTTTTTTGATTCTCTTTTCAAAAACAAGAGAGAGAATTTGCAAAGAAATGAGGAACATACGTAAAGGGACTTAGTGGTTGGGACTTGACACATTACTGAAGTTTCAAGAGATCTCAATCAAACCGACATTAGAGAATATTTTTGTTCAAATCATGTTTGTTCAAATCAAACTTTGTTCAAAGTTCTTGATCACCTTATAGTTAAAGCTGTGCCACAGCATCATTTGGAGAATCAGCGATTTGTACAAATGGTCGTAATAATTCTATAATTTCAGCGACAAGAACTCTTCGTTGAAGATCAAATGAAGTGCAGAGCAACGAAAAATGCTCCGAATCCTCAATGCCATCGCTTGCTTAAATACCTATGTTGATAAAGGAAATCCTTCACATATATCTACTTTATTTCAACTTGTGTATCACATTACCCAGAAGGCTCCGTCCACTCGGAAAATTCTACCGAGTGGAAATCAACCTTAAGCACTCAAAGACTCAAAATCTGATAATTTGATAAACTTTCAGCAGTGGCTCAAATTCTTAGTTTCTGCCAAAAATACGTGTATCTTAGAAAATTAAATTACCATCTATGTTTGCATTTTCACCATAAAATGCTAGGCTGGTAAATTATACGATGAATTTATACAATTTAAAGGGTCTGTTTCATACAGCATTCCTTGCATTGTCGTCTCTTGGTTTCCCTTTGTTGTCGCCATTTTCATGGGCCATTTGCAAGGAATGCTGGATGAAACAGACCCTTAAACCATAGAGAATTTCTATGCTACTGAAAATTTCTAATCAAAATAATCGTACCGTACTTACAAAAGGATAACACTTCCATAACATTTTGAAGACCATTTCAAAACGAGCTTGCAGGAACCAGAGCAATTGACTCTGCAGAAACCATCATAAACAATAAAGGAATACAGCCAAGAATAATGCCAGATTTTAGATAATTTGAGTTTTTCCAGTCTCAAGGATCTCTAGTTTACAAAAATTCACTGAGTACTCAATGGCTTGTCGGAGTTTGAAAGACAAACGGTGTTAATTTAAACAGGTAACACGTGATCAATTCGATTCAATTAACTTCAGAGGGGCCAATGAAACTAGAAAACTAAGATTTACGACCTAGGGTCGGGTAAATAAGAAAATAAATCTTGAAATATGAATATGAAAATATGGGTTACTGACCTTCTTGCATTTAAACATTGAGGAAAAATTTCTTTGGTTCATGGGTGGTAGGAAACTGCGGTGTTAACCTCCACCAAAACATCATGAAGAATTATTTCAATATCGTGTATTTTTTTTGCTTGTTGTTTATTGGCCTAAATTCGTGACAAATTCCCTTCCATCAGATCAGTGCACTCCATGCGCTTTTGTCGCCATCTGGCAAGGATGGGGGATTCCTCGAAAACTCATTCCGAAGTACAGAGCTACTAAATGCAGGACAGAGGCAAAAACACGTGAAGTGGAAGTTGCCACAAAGACAACAAACATGGAGAAGGGGAAATACATGATATTGGGAGTCTGAGTGAATATATTGAAGCAATCTCTTTATGATATCTTGGTGGGGCCCAATACAGCAGTTTCCTACCACCCATGCTTGGTTCTAAACTTAAGATTCCCCTTTGAATTCGGATGGAAATGAAAAAGTTTGCTTCACAATTTGGAAGAGAACTCAACTAACTCAAACTAACTCAAGAACTAACTCAAAACTAAAAAATAAAATGACCTGCAAATTTAGCATAAAGGCGATAGAAAAGCACGCTTCATTGTGGGGGTCGTAGGGGGTCAACAAAACCGTAAAACCACCAAAATATTTCAGAAAAACCGTGAAACCGCCTCAAAATTCAGCTAAAACCGTTTTCACATTTTCCCGTGCTTTGCACATACCTCTTCGGTTCTCTGCTGCATATGACTGCCTCGTTATCATTTTTATGACTTCTAATGCCTGAAATTCGCTGGTAAAGGTGGAAATTAGTGGAATATTCACAAGATTATATCGTACTGGACAATGATTCGTACCTTTTATTGTCAATTTTATGATAATTTGACTCCTAGAGTCACATTTTGTAAAGAAATCTGGAAACCGTTGAGAAGGAGAGGAACCGTAAAACCGTCATTTTTACGGCCAAAAACCGTTAAACCGTTCCAAAAACAGCTAGAAACCGCAAACCGTCAGCCCCTACGACCCCCACTTCATTAGCAGTTGAAAGGTTGATGGTTCAGGAACAAGCACAGGAAGCCCAGGCAGTTAGGTAACTGAAAAATGATAAGTTTACAGTCTTAAAATCGTTAATAGTATAATACCTTTGTGTGTTATTTGCTGCACTGCTCCACGGCTGTGTTGTATCTCATATGTCTCATTGACTGCTGCATTGCACTGCATAACTGTTCGAATGCGAGAGTTCGATACAAGATAACTTGCTGGTTTCCTAATAGGTAGATACCTATTTATTTATCTACCTATTAGGAAACCAGCAAGTTATTTTGTATCGAACTCTCGCATTCGAACAATTATGCAGTGCAATGCAGCAGTCAATGAGACATATGAGATACAACACAGCCGTGGAGCAGTGCAGCAAATAACACACAAAGGTATTATACAATTAACGATTTTAAGACTGTAAACTTATCATTGTTCAGTTACCTAACCGCCTGGGCTTCCTGTGGAATCACCAGGTGCTGTCACATCGAGAGGAGTGAACGACATCAAGGTCTAGACTCGATTACACGTCGTAGTTTCACTTTTTTGCCTGAACTGATAACAATATGATGGTGAAGGTGAAGGTGAAGTTGCGTTTTTCAGCGCCAAGCGCTGGGATCGCAGAAGTAGAGCAGACCTAATCGAGTCCGCGACCCCTTGTCTTGACGCTCAAGTGGTGGGCTCTACCGGGACTCGAACCCACTGCGCCTGACTATTCTGGCTGCAATGTCAGAGGATTACACCACGGCGCCACAACACCTTCAATATAGCTTCGCTTGCAGAAACGGGAAGCGGACAAGCTCCGTACTGAGACCTTTTAGCTGTACCATGAAAGGTTCTGTAAAGTGGCGTTGGGCGTTGGAGCTATATCATTATTGTGTACATTCGAAAATACGATCAAATGTATCGATCTACAGTTCGATTCGGATTCTTGTTTAGAATATAGCTGTTGGGCCTTCTTTCTCACTAGCCTCACGACATAGTCCCAGACATCGCAAAAATAGCAACAACGACAACAACAGCAATAACAACAACAAAAACATTTCTTTTTCTTGCTCAATCTGGTAGTTTGAGCGTCCATTGGTCTATCAATAGCAATAACTACCAATACGTAATGAGTCCAAAAACCACCTTTCCCTAAGCTTTCATTCTCACGGGGCGGCAGAAACTCGTCGTCGATTGAAATTTTTTGCCGTTTGCACAGCTCTACGGAATTAAGGTTCTCAGTGGAGCAGCAACAACAATAACAACAACAATTCACTTCAACGATATGAGCGTAACTTGAGGGTCCTGACGGAGAGAGGCTAATCAAGGTCATCGTGAAGTAAAATACATTAATTTCTTCGATTTCTGATCACTTAAAATTAAATATATCCTCGATTTTTGATTACTTAAATATACTCTTATCAATTTCTATAAAGCTGCACATCTTTTTGAATTATTTAATTCATATATTTGTAAATTTATCATCATAGACCAGATGGCCTTGACAAACTTAAGTCCATCATAAAAACAGGCGCAAAAAAGCAAACCTTATTAAAATCGAATATCTCATAATTACAAAATATTCGACATGTGTTGTCTTTGCTAAACACTTAAAAATAGTTGATTTTAAAATGCCGACAAGATATTTTGAAACTGAGTCTGGGATTTTTTGAAAATATGGAAATTAGATATTTGATTATTACAAGATGCACGCTGACTATTTACGTAAGCAAGACTAGGGAGATATAAATATAATCTATTTCCTTCGGAGCAAGACAGTAGGTAATTACGCTAAAGGTGGCGACAAGAAACTTTTTACCAAGATGAAGTGCGTTCTTTCATCGAATCCCTATAGAATCTTTAACGATTCGTAAATTGAACGCAATGCATCTCTGTAAAAAGTTAATCACCACCATCTTTAGCGTAATCGTTTATCCTTATATCTTATTTACAAACAAATGATTAGTGGTATAAAATTTGAAAATGGCCTTAAGTAGCGGACTCATCTAAATAAACCATGGACACACATAAACTTGTATCCTGGAAGAAAATACTATCAACTCGTGTAAAAGAAGAGCAATAATGTAAGATAAACCTGTAACTGGAGAGAAAGCTGATAAACCTGCAAGAAAATCAACCAAACTGATGAGTTTGTGACGAAACGCGTATTTGGTGTAATAACGTTATTGATAACTGATTACTTGATTTTCTTGCAGGTTTAACAGCTTTCTACCCTGGGTACCAGACTAACAGCTTTCTCTCCAGTTACATGTTTATCTTATATTATTACTCTTCTTTTACAGGAGTTGATAGTGTTTCTTACAGGATATAAATTTATTTTGCGTCCAGGGTTTATTTATTAGATGAGTCCGCTATCTAAGGCTATTTTATTTGCATTTCAAGAAGTTAGAATGATCGACCTTGCCATCATATTCTTGAAATCGTATAATAAACTTCGTTGCATGAAAGTTGTTAAGGCGTTGCATGGTTGTTGAAAGGTTACATTCTATTAAGCTTTGAAGCATCTTTTGAAATCTTACAAAAAGTTTCACAATCTTTTAAACTTTTTAAAACGATAACTTCACAAACTCATAAAGGCTCACGTTATATCATCTGAAATCTGAAATCAATAAAACTCAAAATTGCTTTGAAGTTTATAGATATTGCACTGTTGTTGAAAGCTTCGCATTCAACCAAAGAGAAAGTTAAAAAACAATGCCGACGACCACAGCAGACAGGAAACTTTTCCCATCCCATAGACTTCCGTGTACTTTGTACCCGTGAGTAAAAATTGTTATTGATTTTATTAAGGATTTCACCGTTAATTTTGGATGCAGCAGCTCGTGTAAAATGCAAGTCAGTGGGTCAAAACAAGCAGCCATGGGCCTAAATGCATAAAACTAAAAAACAATTCCTCCGAAACATAAGATTCCAACCATCTAGTGCCCCATCAGCACCTTTATTTCATTCAATGAAGAGACCAAAACTTGAAAATATGATTCACTTAGGTATTTTAACATTTGCTTTTAAAGCTACTAATAAACTTTCACGTCACCAACCTTTTTTCATAACCATTTTGCTCCAAACTCGTTTATCCATAGGTCTGGCTGGCTTAGAACTCTTCAAGCCGCAAGAAGTGATCTATTCATCTTAAATAGATGAATTTTAACTACTTTAACTTTTAACTATCTTAAATAGTTTTTCCCAGTGTCTCGATCTCGACTTTTTAACAATCTAAGCGTTGAGTCTTAAAAGCATTTTCCAATATAAATGATACTTGTAAATGAATTGGTCAGTAACAGCATGGAGCTCAAATCTTTTAAAAAGGTGGGTGTAAAATTCTATTACATTTTTCTTTGAATTAAAGTGCTTGAAAGAAACTTCAGGTGATTCGCAATGAATTTGCCGTGCCAATTTCTTGATACCTCGACTACTTTCAAAATGGTGGCATTTATTAATTTTGAGGCTGTGACGTCATCAAATTTCTAAATCCTTAACCAGAAGAGCAACAGATTTCTGCTTGTAACCATGTTGTAGACCTTCATAAACTATGGTTATCTTGAAGATTGTATCGATTTCTCTCAATTAATTTAAGATTTACGATGATTTTAATTTCTTCAAAATTTTCGATGAATTTTTGCAAAATAAGTCAAAATGTCGCCATTTTCTAAATAAACAATATATCAAAAAATTGCCACAGTAGATTTGCAGCAAATTACCCAAAGTTTCTTTCAAGCACATGAATTCAAAGAAAAATGTGATACAATGTTATACCCGCCTTTTTAAAGATTTGAAAGATTTGAGCCGTATGCTGTCAGTAACCCAATTTGCCTGACTTTTACCCATTCTGCCTCCATTTCGCCCCATCCTACCCTATGAGATTTGATGAAACTTTGAGCCCTAAAACAACCTTGCCTAAAATGAACGCAAGGTTCGAATGGAACAGTTCTGGCCAAACTTGCAAAATGATAGGCAGGTAGGAAAGGTAGAAATTTGCCACAAAATAAAAAAATTAAAGTATGGTCAAAAAGGAAAAAAGAAGCATAAATAAATAGATAAATAAATAAATAGATCAATAAATCAATCAATCGATTATTTACAATAAAATTTACATAGCAAATTTGATAAATAAAAGATAAAACACCGCTAATGAAAGTGGCAGGGATAGCATTAAAAGATTAAGTTGACCTTATTTCTATGGTTCCCTTAGAGGTGGCTGCAAAAATAATAAACATTTTATTTTCATGTGGTTTGGGATAAAGCATAATGTAGTAAGGCCAAAACATGAATGTGAGAGACGATGAGCCGTTTTACTAGACCACATAAATGTCTTTTTGCTCTCTCTGTTTTGTAACGTTATGGAAACCAAAGATTCAAAAAGTGATAATTCGTTGTTTTCTATAAAAATTACAGGATTAAATGGTGGTCACTGGTTAGCAACACACCCTTGTAAAAATATTCAGTAAAACTTTGAAACTAAATGTTTTCTTATCAATAATTTGATAGGATTTAGCTATCTTGAATTTGTTGGTTCTAATCCGGGAGGGCGGGGGGGGGGGGTACATGACTCTTGGATGGACGGGGGTCTGCCACCCGGTTATCAGAAAGTTACCCTCTTCTTATTACCGAAACTTGTCGTCATACCCACTTTTATAATAGATTTTGGCGGACAACCACCAATTTTTTTTACTATTTTTCGCCAATTTCTGCATAACCCACCCATCATGTTTAAGGAAAATCTGCCGAACAAGGGACCTAAACTTATTACGTTGAGTCCTAGTAATCGCTACCACCCACCCACTCCCCGCTCATACTAGCGCTCATACTAATCTAGCTCTAGTATGAGCGGAGGGTGGGTGGGTGGTAGCGATTACTAGGACTCAACGTAATAAGTCTACAAGGGACCCTTGTTTAGAGAATTTTGGGCCCAAAAACACACCCATATGGGCGGCACATATCCTTACCCTAGACTGGAAACTCTTACGATCGCCCAAATGCATCACGGGATGGATGAGACAAGCTCATCCACCAATGAATTGAGGAATCGGGATTGACAAGATCGCTATTGGAAGCTAAACTCCTGGAGCACTAAATAATGTTTTTAGTTCAGGCATTGCTTTCTGGTGATACGGATACTGTTAATTATAAGTCGATGCTATGCGGAGAAATTTGAGGATTTTCTTTTTCATGTTTTCGCGGTTTTCTCCCCTATTTCGCATGGCCGTAGCTCTAGGTGTGGTCTCTTTGAATTTCTTAGTACTGATGAATAACATCGAAGGTAATTTTTTGTAATTCATATTTTTGTAAGAAATAACGCTGTAAGAAACAAACAAACGGGTCGGTTAAAATTTAAGGAACTATCAGTGTCATCCAAAATAAGAAGAAACCCATGTAATTTCTTCGTTACAGGAGCATACGGCTCAAACCTTTCGATTCTTGAAAATGATGGATGTGAAATAGCATCAAGTTTATATAAATTGAAATGACTTAAAAAGAACTTTGAGTGAATCGGCGTAAATTTGATGTGGAAATTTTTTGATCTCTCGATTAAAGACTTGCTACACAATAAAGGCCAATAAACTGAAGAGTCGTCTAAACAAAAATATGAATAAACAAACCTAAATAACAACGCAAAAATAACAGCTAAAATGCGAACTAACGCCTTTGTAACGAAACAAATATAATGATGATAAAATGAACAATAAAAAACAAACAAATAACTAAATCTAAATAAAAAAAACATGAATCGGTCATATTAGGATAGACATAAATCGGGTGAATTTAAGAAATTCTATACGAAAAACAAACGAAAGTATACTTCAGATTTCTAGTGAAATGAAAATGGATGACCAGATTCTTAAGATGACAATTTTCAAGTTCTCGAGTCTCTTTATTTCATGGATGATCCGAAAGTCGAGTTCCTCATAAAGAGTTTCTCACAAATATTACGCGTGCAGGCAACACTATAAAATGAATACAGATGGAGGAATTAAGGAGGTTTGTACTTACGAATCGACGGAAGAAGGATTCGTTGAACCTGCTTTTTGCACAACATCTTTCTCCTTCTTGTTTACATCAGCGATTCCTTAGAAATAAAGCGAATAGATCTGACAACGATTTCTGTCACCCCACTCAATGAACAACATTGCACTTCAGTTGGGTAAGATAGAAAGGTGTGATTGATAAGGAGCGAATGTTTGGGTTGAGAGCCTGCTGGGTCACCACTTGACTGTGTACTGTGTCTTAGGTCAACCCATGTAATATTTGCTACGGCAGAAATGAGAAACACGGAACGAACCAAGGAATGAAACGAGGAGCGAAACGAGGAGAAACGCAGAACTTGTCCAAGTTGTCTTAAATGAAAGGATGATGTGTTCTGTAGTTTTGAGTATCGGCCGGTTACTCCTCATACTACAGCCCATCAAACGTTTACCTTATGTGCATACTAGCCGGTTTTGTGTTGTACCGGGAAATGTAAAGCCTGAGGTCTTAAAGGTATAGACGGAGCTTCCGAGTCTGTGCATTAAGACCGAGTACTTCATATTTCCTTGTACAGCGACAAAACTGGTAAGTATGAGTTTTATTACCTGGTAGCCTCTAATGTTGACTCATATCATTTAGTCAAGCCCATTCTGTTGCTGTCATGTCGTTTGAGTTTATTGCAAATCTCACAGGCCTCAGGCAGTTGCTGTGGCGACAAAGACGCGTCTTTGTATCGTATTATACATGGCTAAGGGAAACCCGCAGGACATGTGCGATTAACCAATAGGAGTGGCGGGATTCTGTATTGCCTTGTGTTTGAAACTTCAGTGTTGGGTAATAATCTTTCAACTCACCCTGTATAAAATTTTGGAGAGAATTAGCGCCTCGATGATCATTGTCAAGAATTTCTACGAGGTATGATTCAATGTTTATTTGACAGTTCCAATTCACCCTTTCAAAGCTATTTTGCCTGCTTGACCCCTTTGACACTATGCCGGTATGGAAAGAAAACAGCAAGAAACTATGCCGTATTGGCTTCCAGTTTACATTTTGCCAGCATGTGTAGTTTAAACTTGAATACGGCATGCCTGGCTTCGTTGCCCAACCGGCAGAGTGCATTTCATGTCGGATACACAACGAGGCGATAATCTGGCCAATGAGGGCATGCGCTAGACTCGATTACATGACGTAGTTTCGCTTTTTGCCTGAACTGATATCGCTACAACGACGACTTATTCCCATTCGCTTGCAGAAACGGTAAAGTTCCGTACTGATTCTATTTGAAACCTTTCCGCTGCTCCACAAAGAGTTCGATTGAGCAGTGTTGGAGTCTCTATCACTATTGTGTACATTCGAACATTCTACAAAATGTATCAATCTGTCGTTCGATTAGCATTCTTTTTTAGAATGTAGCTGTGGGCCTAAATCATCTGGTACTTTTTCCTCACAACCACTGGGTCTAAAATGCCTTAAAAATTAGTTTTCTAGAACTGCTGTGCCATCAAATTAGGCATCAATACTTCGGTAAAGGATCATTCTTGCCACGAAAGCAAAAACCGCCTTGCTCTAAGGCACATGCTGATTGGTAGACGACGGGGCGACAGAATCCTGTCGCCGATTGAAATTTTTTGCAGTTTTTACCACAGGGACATCAGTTTAAATATTCGTAGTTATTATTTAGTATTTCTCGATATTGTTATTTTCAATATTTTCACTATTTCTCGATACTGTTGTCTTTCTTGCTTCTGAAGAGCCGCGAATCTTCGCATTGGTCAAAGTACTCGCGGCTCTTCAGAGGCAAGAAAGACAACAGTATTGAGAAATAGTGAAAATACTCAAAATAACAATATCGAGAAATATTAAATAATAACTAAGAATATTTAAACTGATGCCCCTGTGTTTTTACAGCTCTGTGTCCATAAGGCCCCTAGTGGAGCGATAACAACGACAACAATTCAACTCAATGAGAAGAGCGTAACTTGAGGGTCTTTATGGTAGTGAGGCTAGGCATGCGCCTTGAAAAATCCTCGTTCCATGCATGGTCAGAAAGTAGAAACTATCGCATTCATCTTGTGGCGGTGTAACAGTGTAAACGTCATTTCCATTTGAACATATAAACCAATAGCGCACAGTGTTGCATCGTGCTCGTGTCGTACCGGCATAGTGCAAACGGTAGCTACGTATCAGAGAAAGCTGTTCCACATTTTACGGAGCCATTTAGCTATTATCAATGGCAATCAGCAGCCAGTTTTGTTTCTATTCTTCGATCGTTTCCCAGTCCATTCCACGTTCCATAGTTTAGCAATAGTCGTCCTGTTATTAAAGATTGCAGATGGGTTCATATAACGCTAAAGAAATACATTGTGAAATCCAATGCTTTTATTGATGACAGCCCTCTTTCAGAAAAAAGTAAAAAAGTAATTTGGTCAGCCATTCGAATTTACTTCGCAAGTACTAGCTGAGCAAGAAGAAACGTGAGACGTTTGGATTATAAATAGCAGGGTAGGGGGCTGAGTTTTAAAGGGCGGCTGAAAGATGAATCGTGCTAGTACCTTCTCGTTTTGGGTGACAAAAATACAAAAGGGGGGCTCGCTTTCCAGGGTTGTCCACTTCATTCGATAACATTCTGAACTGAAAACTCCTTGTTGTTCGTCCCTGGTCTCATGGCGCCATTCTGCGAGGCCTAGTGGTGCGAAATCAAAATAGATCTAATTCTAAGTCTTTTTAAATTAATGCGTGAAAAGCTGAGAGATCAGCGGGACAATTTCGACGAAATGACGATAAAACTCTTGTTTCAGAACTCCACACTCTGTATCAGTGAGAGACGTCTGCCAGACCTGGGGGGGGTACTTAGTATATTTGTTCGCCGGGGATGTGCCATTTTTCAGGGTATCGTTTCGCCTACTTTTTCTAGAACAGGGTATCAAAAGAAGGCAAATTTTCTGGAGCAGGTTGTCAAAACATGTCAAAAGAGGAAATTTTGTTACAACGGGTTGTTATTTGGTCAAATCTTTATGTTTTTGAGTATACTTTTTACCGATTTTTTCAAGAACAGGGTATCATTTGAAGGCAAAATTTCTGGAGCAGGGTGAAAAAATTTTATTTCGTGGGCACATCCCCGTACAAATTTAGGTCAAGTACCCCCCTCCGGGCTGCCAGAGCTGAAACATATTCCTGGCATATTGCATACGTCTGACCTGAATACACAGTTAACGTCACAAATGATAAAGCAAGTATTTTGCAATAAAATGAAGTGATAGGCCTTCTAAAGCGATTTGCGAGGCGTCTGTACGATTAGATAGCAAGATGAGAATTGCGTACGTTTTTGGGGTGACTGCTGACTTCACAAGGTAGCGAAGTCCGAGAAAAGTTGTCCGGCCTTTGAAAATCGCAACGTGAAAAATTTATACTGATTTGAAAACTTACAACTTGTTGCCAAATGCTATATCATGGGGAGTTCGAGAATCACAACAACAGTGTCGAATTGCCCATGCGTATAGTTCTTGGAAAAGCCCTTCATACTTTCAGAAGGATAAAATGCACCTCAAATCAGGAAAGAGATCTTGGAAATTACCTCAGTAAGATGATGGAATTCTAATTGTTCAGATTGGTTGCATAGGTAATCCTGTACGATTTTTCAACCACTGTTTGGCTAAAGATGAACGGTTAAGCCTAAAAGGCTACAGTTATCCTATGTATTCATTGCTTATTATTGCCGCAAATAAAAAAATCTATATCTGATTTTTCAAACAGTTAACACCTTTTTTGACTCACCCGGGTGGTAGTCTGAAAAACTAGCTTTGAAACAATCCAAAAAATTCCGAGGACTAATTCTTATAGAAGTGCTGTTTTTGAATGAACTACTTGCATTCCCTTTCCTGGGCAATAAATCGGCAAGCACTTGTCAGCTCGACTAAAACATGGTCTCTGAGGCCTACTGAGCCTGTCCTATGCACCTTTGTAAGAACAGCCAAAATGACAGGACAGTTTCAGCGCCTCCTCAATAGCCACATAAATGCAGGGGCACACTTTGGGGCGATTGACTTTCGATTTTCGTATTTTAAGAGCATTTGGCCGTTATGGGGCAATTTATGGAGCTTCGATGTTTCTAAAAGTTTCAGATCCTCCTTTCGTACAGCGTTTCATAAAACTTCAATATGTCATGATTCTGAAAATCGCTGAAAATAACCATGATATGAAAAAGATGCTCATTCTTGGATGATGGCAAATAATATTTAACTTCCCTTCCATCAATTCAGTTGAAGGAAAAGAAATAACATTTTACACTTTTCATTTAACATATTTTGCAAAGATTCGAACCTTCGTGAGGAATGGAGCAACGCCTACCTGCAAATCCTTGCAAGAGCCAACACAATGCAGCAGCAGCAGCAGCGGCAGCAGCGGCAGCGGTAGATGACTTGATTCTTCAATGCAGGTCCTTGAATAACACGAGAGAACGACTAACTAGTAAGCAGCCACATTTAAATAAAATATCATAAAACACTTTATTAGGTTGAACTAGTCTTTAGAAAATCAGACGTGAAAAGGTTTTACTGGGCACCTTAAATGAGTTGAAATCCACATATATGCAATATATGGGTCTCCACAAACTAATACGCTTGGTTAATATTTCATTGCTTATAATTTCCGATGTAGGGTGAGGAGTCTGTGAAATGTCAGCCTGGAAAATCAGGCGGATGAATGTGGTGAAGCCCCCCTAGTGAAATAACAAGGCGAACAGAAAGTGTACGTTCCAGGCTTTATTTGCGTAAAATAACAAGGGGGGACGCTGGTAAATCAAGATCTTGCTGAGGGGTTAAGGAGTGCTGTTGACGGGCAGCTGGTTTGATACAGGACTCCCCCGTCGTAACCGATATAAAATATAGCTTAACAAACTGCCTCCAGGTCTTTGCACATTTGCAGGTCGGCATTTTTTGTGTCACTGTTATGTTTTAATCAAATTGCATTTTCAAAATATATTGAAATTTCAGCTGCTAGGATTGTTTCAACGATTACAAATACTTTGTGTTGGCATAGAACAAGATGTTCTTCATCGTCAAAACATCTTTTTGTGTTTAAATAGAAGATTTAGAAAAGAATTGCGTTTTAAACTAATTGGTAATATTACTCTTATAAGCTGGATAAACAGTAAAACTATAAACGGCTTCTTACAGAAGACATATTATCATAGATATTATGGACGATGCAGAAAAAGCTCGACCTTGACATTTGAAAATCAGCAAAATTTGCTTCTAAAAGAATTCTCTAAGCACTTCCATTTGGGGCGCCTTATGGTTTCTTCAAAAATCTTCAAAAGCCAAACCATCCGTTGCAACTATGAAAATCATGTTCCTGCCCGGGAAAGACTTTAGAATTACAGCCTGGAAGACGTACTTAGAGCCACAACAGGCTTTCAAAAAAGCTAGTGAATCTTGTCAGTGGCTTGAATTTACAATTTCACATTATCGAATCGAGGAATTAGAATGAATTTTAAAGCCTCGTGATAAAGAGAAAGTGATTCGCCTCTCTGGAGAATAAACTTCGAATTTCCAGTCAAAATAAGATCATAACAAACAAACAGAGCAAGTAAAACATTATGGTTAGCTGCGTTCGAGGTGTGAAATCTATTCTTGAGGCTGCAAAATCGCTTTGTCTTACACAGAATGGCATCCTTTTGTTTCATAAAATTCAGCCTTGCTTCCCAAGGGGAGATGCAGCGCAAATTTGAGGTTCCAGAAAGTCATCAATGATGCCGGGTAGGGGGCTGGAAGATATTAAGAGGGGTCGCCAGAAATTTTGGGCTGTGAAAGGGGGGCCACTAAGAATCTTAAGTCTCAAAAAAGAGGCTATGAAAACTACAAAACTATCTGAGCTGTCTGAAACGAAGACTTCTTCCTTCTAAGATTTCCCTGACCTCGAAGTTGACGATCAAAAATTATGCAGAGCTCAAAAAACAAAATATCTTGGTGTCATAATAGACGAAAGCATGAATTGGGAAGAACAACTCAAAACAGTAAAGCGAAAGATAAAAAACGGTTTAGGGGCGATGTTTAAACTCAAAAACATCCTCTCCCAGAAACAATTGGCAACTGCTTATCGAGCAATGATTGAAAGCCATCTGAGATATTGCAGTGTCATTTGGGGATGTCTGTCAAACACAAAACTGGAATCCCTACAGAGGCAGCAAAACAGGGCACGCAGACTAATTGAATGCGCAAGGCACAAAGATGGCTGGGTATGTGATTGGCTCGATGTACGCAATCTAATAAAATATGACAGGCTAATTACTACATACAAGATAAACAATGGACTCTGCCCAGAGAACCTCAAAAATAAATTCACTCCTAGGTCGAATATTTCGAGATATAACAAGAAAAATTGATGATTTCGAAATTCCTCGGCTTCGTCTTGAGTACTGCAAAAAGTCTTTTGGATACCAGGGAGCAAGTGCCTGGAACGAGATCCCAAAGCAAATACGAGACTCTACCTCATTAAGCTCCTTCAAAGTAAGATTGAGGGAGTTCTTGAGGTAGAGGGACACAAACACAACCCCTTGGAAGAACAGCTTTATTTTTTCTTGATATTATTAATATCTATATTTACTTTGTTATGCTGATAGGGTATTGTGTCTAAATAAGAATAAATGAAATGAAATGAAATTCTTTTCAGAGAACATGATATGTTGCTTAGAAATTTTTCATCAAATTCAATACAAAGGGGCCACGAAAAGTTAAAGCTAAAACTTTAGTGATGAAATGGAGGGGCTATGAAAAATTTTCACCATCAATAAAACTATCTCCTGCCCCCTACTTGGCATTGATAACGACTGATCCCGAAGAGACCCTTCCCTGATGCACAGCAACACTGTAAAGTGGCAAAAAGAATACTTACAAATAAACTGGCAACGCTGGCTTCCATAAAACGCGACACAATAATGAGCTTCTAACCACCTAAAAGAAATCATAAATAGTATCAACTCCTTTTAGTGTCCACTAGTGTCCACGCACCACGCACTAGTGTTTACGGATATAACAGCTAGCGACAAGACTTGGAATAGACCGTTTGCTTCTTAAACAAGGGGCTTGGATCGAGCGTCCAGATCTGGTAAATTTTTTAGAGAAAACTAAAGCATCTCCCCCGTTCTCGGTATAAACATTGCTGGCTATAGCAAGAAGTTGTTTCAGATTTCAGAACATTTTTAGAGATTTAATCAACGATAAATTTGCTCAAATTGAGTCGCAAATGTTCCTTTTACGTTTTTTTGCCTTTTGGCCTTGTTTCTCTTTGCTTTCTTTCATTGTTAGCTGATTTTGAATTGTAACATTTACAGCTCAAAAGTACGAGCATGCTGCAAGGGTTTTATTTAGCGAGCTGCGAATCGAAGTTTGCTGCTTTCTACCGTTGTCATTCAAATGAAAAAAAAAATCAGCTAAAACGAATGAAAATAACGGGAAACAAGTAAAAAGAGCAACAACACTTCCCACAATATAAAATGAACAAATCAGCTCCTCAGAGCTGCCAAACTTAAACCAGCGGGACAAATAGAAAATAACCACTGCTTACTCACTTTGTGCAAATTATCGGAAAAGTGTTCTGAAATCCAAAGCGCCTTCTTGCCACAGCCAGCAGTGTTTATACCGTGAAAGGGGGTCGTGCGTTTGTCCTCATTCAAAAATTTACCAGATTTTCTCTTTTAAGAATTTAATTTGTCTAAATATCTGGAAACCATGTTTAAAAGCTGGTTCAACAATCTGGTATTAAGTTATTTCTTTTAAAAAGACCGAGAACAAATAGCTTTAAGCACCTGAAGGCTGTTGAAACTCAAAAACAAACTTTATTCATCCATTTCGAAATAACTAACTCGAAAAGAATTAATAGCGTCAAGAACTCGGTTAAGAAAAGATTCGTATCAAACCTCTTGTAAATAAGTGTGAGTCCTATTCAATAAATAGTGAGTCCTATTCAATAAATAGTGAATTAAGGGGAGATTTGATCAAAATGCTTTGTGCGTTTGCCGCTCATTTCTGGCCCTTGTTTGACGAATTCTTTGCATAGGGCCCTAAGCATGCTTGCTAACACTCACATTTCACCTTCCTGTTGTTGTTATTATTTGCCAAACAATACCTAGGGTGATTGAAAGCATTGTCAATAAAATAACATTCTTATGTGCAATGCATGAACAAAAAGTTTGTCTCATATTAGATGTCAGGTGAAAATATCTGCGAAAAGAATCATTTAAACTTTTTGCCTGATTAATTTCGCATTACCGCAAATCTCACCTTTTATGTCATGACCAAAGCAGATACTGATAGCAAGCATGAATGCATCCTTCTAACTTTGCTACCGGGTGAGTCAGAACAAACGCAAGCGGTTTGAAAGGTTAGGGTAAGACGGGGTAAAGTGAGCCACGGGGTAAAGTGACTGAGCTACCTGGGGCTTTTTACTTTCTCGCGTGAACATGAAGTCGGATAAAGTGCTGGATAAACTGACCCAAAGACACAATGTCAAAACAGCATTTAAAAGTTTGCTTTCAGCTACAGTTTCTTTGAGGTATTCTTGGAAAACCTCCAAAATAGTTCACTTTACGTGTCAGGAGGAAAGTGCAACATCTTTCTAAATCGTGGGACGAGTAAGACGACAATCATGTTGGTATTTCATCTGTTCTACGACATATCCAGTTGAAAATAACAGTAATGTAGGCCAAAGGCCTAAAATTTTGGAGTCAAATAATTATTTTAATGTTCTAGAATTTCCGGAACGTTTCGAATCAACCATGATTCACTTAAGCCTGGTTTTCATTAGATCGTATAATTCATTGCCGATCATTGCCATGCAGCATCGGCGATTATCAGCGATGCTCCAAGACAATGATTGGCGATGATTTACGATTTAATGAAAACCTGGACTTGCTACAAGTCTCTCTCGCAGAAAAAACAGGAGAAGGAAAAAAAGCGAGAGAGACTTGTAATACTTGGCTTGGCATGCTCATTAATATTCATGAGCAATCGAGCCTTGCTTCCATTTTCAAAAATGACGTGGTTGTTGTCAACTGTTTCATCGAAGCTTGAGTCTGCCATTGTCAAAAAAACATCGCAGAGCCTCGCTCTGTTGTATCATTGTCCTTTCTAGGCATATGATTGGATTGTGGTTTTTTGTAAAAGGATGCCGACTGGACAGAATCCTGTCCAGCCAATGACCCATGCTGGCAAGTATTACATGTCTCTCTCGCTTTTCTTCCTTCTCTCGTTTTTGCCGCGAGAGAGACTTGTAGCAAGTCCAATGAAAACCAGGCTTTGGAGTAAACAAGCTGTTTGTAGTCAACATGTATTATCAAGATAGATGCAAAACTTACTTATGTAATTTAATTATCAAAGGAGAAAAACACCGAGCCGATATGTACCTGGGGACAACTTCATATTGCAGTATGAAGGTTACTGCAGCATTAACCATTGACTACAATCGTGGCCAAGAAGTTACTGGACAGCTACCAACGAAGGCCAAAATATCACCTCTTTGAGGTTTCAGCAACTTTGCTGCTTTTAAAAACCCTCCCCCTGCTGCTTTCGAAACTCCCCCCCCCCCCCCCCGGTGTCACAGTTGTAGTTTTCCGTGATCAGATGGACTGAGTTCAATTTCAATCTCCTACAACAACATTGACACAGGGGGCGGGGGGTGGAGGGCCTTTACTAGCGAAAATTTAGGTTCTGGTCAACCGACCAATAAATTTTGACCATTATTGTAGCAACTAAGCAGCAAGCAGCATATTCATGTTCATCCTAAAAATGTCCTGAGAAAAACTTACAACAGTTCAAAATTGTTCACAAATAAAGTTCTCTGTCCCAATTCCAATAAAAAATGTATCACTGCCGCTAAAAATACAAGAAAACCTTACAAATATGGCTCCCAGCCCTCAAAGCTCCTTCCCAGTAGATTAGGATCTGTCGCTTGATCAATAAGGCAAGCAGCTTGTTCCTCCGGTGTAAGAGAATGCTTCGCAGGACCTCCGTGTTTCTCAGCCTCTTTCAGCAGCCGAGCCCTGACATTGTATTTGGGATCTCCATAAGCTACTGCTTGCAAATTTGATATTATTGAGCTTTTGCCTTTGCCAAGCCGCAACTCCTCACTGAAGAAAAGAGGAAACACAGTCGTTACGGTAGACAATTAAAGCATGGAAGTCTGGATAAGAGCTAATATATTACTCAAAATTCATAAATAATTTTATAGCAAAGCATACCATGAAAACAAATAACATGAATTGATTTTCTAGATACATTATTTTATAAGAAAAAACTAGCAGTAATGCTTTAAGTGACAACCTTGTATCTCTGCGGCAAATGGAAACATAGGAAGGAAGGAGGAATTGGACTATGTCCATAGGACTATGAACCAATTTCCCTCAAACGGCCAACAATCAAGCTGCAAAATTCTTCAGCCGTTGACAAAAAAGGTTTTCTGTCTCCCTGTTGCAATGTTGATTGGAAACAAACGTGAATTTATTGTTGGCACCTAACGATTTACAACTTTTCCAACTTATTTCAATATTGCAAGGTGGACAGGGGGCACAATGCCAAAAACCTTATTGCTATTTGAAAAAATTTTGCGACGGATTGAAACTTGAATGTTTAAGTGTTGTAACAGTCTCTTATCATCTACAGTCAGGGCAGCAACTCTGCTATTCGCTCCGACTGCATGAAAGTGTTCGAATGCCGCGTAATGACAGGGGATCATTATCTGATCGCAAAAGAACCCGAGTCTACTGCAAAATATCTGACATAATCCGTGGTCCTGACCGACCCTAAATTCTGACAAACAGGTCTTGGCTTACAGCATTTCATCTCACTTTACTACAGCAAATTCTTACGATTGATCTCTTTCCAAAAATCCTCACAAATCAAAATCATAGTCTTTTGTGTATTCACAACTTTTTAACCTTTGCTAGTAACACAAAAGAAGATCATTCAAACATCAGTTTCTGGTTCCTGAGCTATCAATGAAAAAAGCCAACAGCTCTGCGACAGCTCCTTAAATGCTTTCATTGGGGGTGGTGCAACAGTCTGAGAATAAATTGCAGTTTCATTCAAAGACTTTGATAACACATGAAAGTTTTTGAAATGGAAGCAACTAGCCAGAATTCAAAGATGTAATCTGTTGCAAATATTTTTCTATTCATAGGGGCAGGCAACGAGATAATGAAAAATCTCATTATAAAAAATTGATTACCACAATAAGACATCGGGAAAACCACGCTTAGACTCATGACCTGGGATATAAGTTCAACGTCACAAAGTCATCCCAGGAGAAATAAAAATCCAATGATTGTCGTCAAGTGCGTTCACGCGATGCTGTTTCCAGAATGTGCTGGTAAAGACTTCCGTTTTCAAAATCTGCCTGCAAAAAATGTGCCATTTTCGTGTGAACGGGAGGCCTATCCGTCATATATTTTACCGTTTTCAAGCTTTGCCGGCATCATGGGAACGTAGTCTTATTCCGTAGTTCGAGTTGAAGCTAGAATTGTCAAGATTGAACCTCATATAACAAATGTCATAAAATTCAGCATTCTACATAAGACTGTAAGTGATGAAAGAGTAGACAAAACATACCCCGTTATGTAAGCACTGTTAAGCCCATTCAGTTTCTTTTTACAAATTGCAATCTTCTCCACCGGATACCAACTGGAAGAGTCATCTACAAGACAAAAATCATCCCAAGAATAAAAGTTTGGAGGCTTTCAAGAGTCTTCAACAGCAGCATCGCATCGTAACGAATATAATCCCCAGCTGTCAATCCCCCCCCCCCCCGGGAGGGGGGTTCTCCCTGGCTTGACTTGACGGGATGTGCCGCTCAACGGGGTGTCCTTTTACGGTAAAAATCATGCAATAGGGTGTCCTTGTCTGATAGAAATTATGCGACAGGGTATTACAATTGCTAAGAAAATTATGCGACACGGTACCATGTAGAAGGACGATTTTAGAGTTTTCTTGAAACAATGGATGTTGGATGTGCGACAGGGTATACTTTTGGGGGCATTTTTTATGCGAAAGGGTATAGAATGTGGAGAGATTTGCCACACACCACTGTCATTTCCCTAATCAAGTACCCCCTCACCCCGGGCAATCTCCCCAACGAACTCATAGAATGACAAGTTAAAATTGGCTCTAAGGGCCTCACCTGCAGCATCCATTTTGATTGCTTGGCTCCTTGCATAAACCTGAAAAATGTTGATTAAAACCAGGTAAAACCATAAAACATATAAAAAATTTCCGTTGAAAAATATTTTACATCCTTTCCCTACTTACTCGCATTTTGCCATATTCACAGACCTTTATAGCACTTTCAGAAATCCATCCAACAAAGCTCCTTTGAATGGAAACTGAAGTGCAAAATCCATGATCGTTAATTTTCTTGGTGTTTACAGAGAAAAATATGTCTCTAAACAACATCCAAAGATGAAAACAGAGATCCTCCAGGACTCTGCCAAATTCTGTTAAAACGAGTGATTTGCTTTGCAGGTTATGCTGGACTCTTTCAAGGCTATCAATGTATCTCTTCAAGACATGTATAGCCTCCTGTACTCAGTAAAAGATTTCGGGTCCATTTCGGTCCACTTTCATAAACATTTCAGAATTTCACCAGATTTGGATGCTCAATGCAAACTTCTTAAAACGGTCTATTGAGAGCACGATGAAAGACACACTTAACCAAAATCTCGTTCTGCAAGCAATATACGTCACGAAATGACTTGTGTATTAAAACAAAGTATATACCTGCCAGTCAACCAAGGGTTCATTTACAAATACATCCATTGTATTCATAAGCACATCAGAGTTGTTACGCAATGCACGGAGAACTGCAATGATGGTTAGTTTATACGGTCCAAGATCTTTCAATGGGAAAAGCAAATTCACAAACTGTCTTGTCAAACGAAATGGCATTAACTCAGGAACTGGCAGAAGCTGCAACATAACAAGTTAAAACGTTTTAACTGATGTGTGATCAAGGTATCATTCTTAAAAACAAGACATATCAAAAGCTTAAGCTTATACTTGCTTAAGGGCATGCCTCCTTGAAGGTGTTGTGGCGCCGTGGTGTAATCCTCTGACATTGCAGCCAGAATAGTCAGGCGGAGTGGGTTCGAGTCCCGGTAGAGCCCCACCACTCGAGCGTCATGACAAGGGGTCGCGGACTCGATTAGGTTTTCTCTATTTCTGCGATCCCAGCGCTTGGCGCTGAAAAACGCAACTTCACCTTCACCTTCACCTTCCTTGAAAAGCACTGGATATAAAAATATGATATGTGAAATTATGATAATTGATTTCATCCTTTGATACTTGATTGAATGAAGCTGGGATAACGAATGTGCAAGAACACACCAACTTCTACCTTCTTCGAGACATGTGCAAAAATCAAGGCTCACAATAGCGAGAACATCAGTATCAAGGCATGGAACGAGACAACATGGCTTTTGCAATACCATCTACTGCATACTGTGTGTCGTACTGCCTGTGTTAGAACGAAAACTGTCTTGAGACAAATAGTAACCATGTCTGTAAAAAATAATCGGCAAACATAGCAAGCCAACAAAGTGGATAAGTTTCGTCATTTTGGTTGAGACGTCATACAAACAGGAAGGAGCATACCTTGAAAGAACAAGGTAGGGGCTGTCACGATTGATGACGAAATACAAGATTATACGGTTATGAACGGTGCATGGTACTTTTCCTGCCATTTTTCTTTTCGCTTTTTCCCTTGCAATTTTACGTACTGTTCAAAAAGGGACATGTGCGTAGTGACGTCATCAAGCGCAAAGGTTCTCCAAGATCTTGACTGTGATAATGTCACTACACATAAATCGCTTATTTGAATGCGAAATATCGAAGAGAAACGACGAAAAATGGTTGAAAAGTATGACATCATTCATAACAATATAATCTTGTGTTTTACAATCAATCATACCAACTCCAAACTTGTTCTTTAGGGAATTAAGCTCTTACAGGAAATCTTGTTCCCTACAGGACAGTGAACCGTTCTTATGAAATTTAATCAATTGGATCAAATTTGAGCAAGTTTTTTCTTTCAACTAAGGGCCAATTAAAGTTGAATAAAGGGTAATGTTTTCAAAGTTAATGCAAAGCTATCATACCGTTGTTGCAACGCCAAAGGAATACCCAAAGTCGATGCCAACCATACCTCCAGTGGTAAGATCAAGCATGAGATTCGATGCATGCCGATCTCCAATACCAAGAATGTACTGACATGCACAAACACATGAGTGGGTTTGAATGAAATGATTACGGAGAACGAAGTATGCTTCAGTTGATGTTGAGAGTTTGTCAAATGCTCGCCTGTTGAATTTGCAGAGCAAGAGGACAATCATACAAGGTGTCTCAAATAATTTGTGCCCCGTTTATGTGGCTGCTGTGGAGGAGCTGTAGATTAAGTTATGTTGATTTTTTACACAGTTGCATGGGTCAGGCTTCAACTTAGAGTTTGAGACCTTGTTTGAGTCAATCTGACATGTGGTTGCTGATTTATGGTATAAAAAAGTCGAGACTGTGGTGGCTTGAAAAACAGCACTTCAGTTGTTCTCCAGCAATGGCAAAATAAAGCAAGTTTTCGAAGAAAAGGTTCTAGCAACGCAATAAAATTTTCGCTACATTGTTTAAAAGGTAGAAAGTGCTCACCTATGAATAGACAACACTGGCAAACCTTTAAAAGATTTAGCAAAATTTTGATACGACGTTAGAACCCTTTCTTCGAAAACTTACTTTATTTTGACATGACTGGAGAACAATAGAAGTGCCATTTTGGAAGCAACCACTTATTTTGCATCTTCTTTGCTAAATATAAGCAACCACGTGTAACATTGCCTCATACAAGGTCTCGAACTATACGTTGAGCCTGACCTATCTAACTGTCTAAAAATCAAGATGATGAAATGTATAGGTGGTCCTCCGCAGCAGCCACAGAAACGGGGCACAACTTTTTTGAGACACCCCGTACCGTAAAATGGGTAAAGACGTAAATACAAGACAACGATGGGCATGAATGACAAAAACTGATGACTAGAAGTTGATATCAATAGAGACATCATACAATGGATAAAAAAAATGTTGGCAACGTGAGTTGCCATATCATGAGCGATGATGATGCACCAATTTTGTAGCAAGAGAAGACGATAATTATAGAATTTCTTACCCACTAGCTGCTCAGTTCCCAGGTCTGTCTCTGTTGATCACTTTGAGTAAACAAGATCGCAACCCTTCGCATAATATTTTGTTTCCTTTCGTCGCTTCTCAAGTGGCTCTGCTTCATAGTGGCACACGAGTCAACTGGCAAAGTTTCAAACCCTCATCATCGTAGCGATCCGTTTTATATCATCAGGGAACTGGGCATTTATGGGTAAGAACTTCTATAATTATCGTCTTTGCAACAAAAAACCCTTATGGTCATATGCAGTCACTTACTTGCTATAAATCACAAAAAATAGCAAACATGTACCTAAAATCCTTTCAATTTGTCTATCCCATCATCCTGTTTAAATATCCCATAGTTCTCTCTATCCTACCTCGTCAGTGAATTCATGAGTTTACTTACCGAAGAAGGTTCCAAGGCAGTGCAGCTTGTGTTTGTTCAAAGGCTTTCACTGTTTCACTTCGGTTTGCGTGACTATGTGCAAATGAAAATTAACAACAAGGGAGTGCATACTTGAAGATAGAGTTGAAAACGATACTGTAAATACATTCAACACTGCAAACAGTATGAAATGTCGGATAACAACTGAAATGTATGGACCTAAAGTAAAATTTCTGCATTTCAGCTTCCTGACTTGCAGTGTGCTTTGCGAGCTTGCATATGAATAAAAGATTATAAAAGTGAGCACAAAATTTGAAGATAGCCTTAACACTAGAACTATAACTGAAAATACGTTAGTTAGACACTCCTAACAGTATGAAACTATGAAACAGTATGAGACACTACTAACGGATTTAGACCTACAGAAAAATGTCAAAACTTCTTGACTTATTGATAAGAAATAATCGCCATCCTGGCTTGTTTTCCATTCTTCCTTATGAAAACTTAGGCCATTGAAAAGTAAGATAATAATTTGTTAATGTGGTTTGCCAATTTGTCCAATTTGCCAATTAGAACCTGGCCATTGTAAATTCAAAAACAGTGCTTGAGGAAATGGCTCGTTCAGACTCACTTATACATGTTTGAATATACAGTCCCCTGCCTTTGTGACTTGCTCTGCTTTGTAGTAAATTTCCTGATAAACTCTACGTGTAGTGCTTTAGGTGGCCTGTGGATGTAAGAATTGACATTTTCAAAACCAGAAGTTACAAGAAGATAAATCATGGGTTGTAGATAAATCATGGGTAAGTTACAAGAAGATAAATCTTAGGCCACCTACGAGTGATCAAAATCGTTATGAAATAGAGAATATAGATCACCCTGTCTCCTTCTCGTGCTTGCCTTTCTCTTTACCTTCTGGGGCAGCTAATAAGCTTCTGTCAGGTCTAACATACTGCACGCGTTTAGGCCCGTCGTTTCAGCTTTCAAATTCAGCCCGCCAAAGTCTCAAGTTACAAAGCCTCGTTCTGGCTTGCTCCCTCACAGCTATAATGCCTCTCAGCTGCTTTCTTCCTCTCCCATGCGTAGCAATATAGCTACGAAAGCGCAACCCAGAACGGGACTTTATAACTTGAGACTTTGGTGCGTTGATATTTAAAGTTGAAACGACGGGCCTAAGTCCTTGAAGTGCGTTACAACTGAAAGAAGATTAGTTACTGCCCCAGAAGGTTAAGAGAAAGACAAACACAAGAAGGAGACATTGTGATTTATTTCTCTATTTCATACCAATTTAGTTCATTCGTAGGTGGCCTAAGATTTCTCCTATAATCCATGGATAAATAGTTGAAGAGTCTCTCCAATCAAAATTTTCTTTCACTGATTCACCAATAAAATACATGTTTGAAAATAATTGGGAATAAGAAAACGAAGAATTTTGAATGAGAAATGTTGTTTCATCGCAGATCTCATCTGACATCTAACTTTTGACAAACAGACTTCAACCCCGGGGCGTGCATTACTTGTGGATGGACGGGGGTCTACCGTCCGATTTTCAGAAAGCAACCCTCTTCTAATAACCAAAATTTACATGCACAGCGGTTTTGTGAGCGTGTGGCCGAGTGGTTAAGGCGTCTGACTCGTAAGCCAAAGGTCAGAACGGCCGTAGGTTCGAGTCCAACGCTGGACAGTTTGGTCGCTGTCCGTAACACTAGCCCGGGTCGACCAGAGCCATGTGAGGGAAATCTGGTAGCTGTGGCGGGTAGCTGCGGCGGAGTGATGGTAAAACATCCGTGGCCCCTGCTGGAAATAAGTCTCTCAGACTTTCGCGGGCTAGCCACGTTAAATATAAATACCTACATACCTACCTACCCACTTTTATATGAATTTTGTCGAAAACCAAAATTTGATTATTTTGTTGATGCACTTCAGCCAAAGCCAACCATATTTAACGAAAATCTGCCGAAAAAAACCTTGTGTAGAGGAATTTTGGAACGAAGGATCCATCCATACAGACGCCACGTAACCGCACGTACTTTCATCATGTTATGTACTTCCTTGGAACTTCAACATCCATATCCGAGTAATTAAAAACAACATTAACAAAATGTAACATAAATTAAAGGGGTCGTGAATTCTAGGCATAAAAGTAACCTCGACGTGTTAAATACAAATGGTCTTTGTACCTTTTGTCAAAGTATGCCCTTTCTTTATCTGTGTAGGCATCCGTTATTATGTCTTTCAAAGGCTTCGTGTTGTCAAGCCATTCGATCACGCCAATTCTACGAAAATACACAAATAATTCATTTCACACTACTTCAATATCTCGACGACTCTGTAAGAATGCAACTTGTCACAAGAAACAGCGAATACCGATTTCGTAACACATTCCTCCCAACTCCCAAAAGTCTGCAAAATTGTCAAAGAAAAACGACATAGAATTAGTTGGGTGTACCTTTAGACGGAAAAATCCTCTCAAAATACCCACCCCCCCTTTTGCTTTTCTTTCGGATTTTCCAGAGCTGGTACCGCCAAGTGTTGGAAGGAACGGTTTGCTCTGATAAATGGCTGCCATGAAGCTTCACAAATCATAGATTTCCCCACACAAAATTGCTCTCGCATATTTAGGGCTTTAATAAAATAATTACTACTCATCTCGCTACCCAAACCCCTGAATTAAAATAAATAAAATGCGTCAAGCAGATCTTTAGATTCATCCTTCTTCTTTCGCGATAAACTCATGACTTCTATCAAAAACCACCTTTCGCATGAACAAGGCAACCGTTTGCCCTACCGGTTTCAAGGAGACTTTTGCAGCTTTGTTTGTTTTGAATTACTCTTTGAGAAAATTTCCTTTGTCTGCAATTGCTAATGGCTTTGAACTGCGGTGTCACTCTTGTGTAACTGATGGTATTTGTCTTACTTAATCTATCCTTGCTACAAAGGATACGAAACTGTGAAATTGCCCACAAAAGTGGAACTAACTGTTGAATAGCTTTGTCTCAATCTGATAATAGAAACAAGGCGCTGTTTACAGATTCTACAAGATTTTGCTATAATGTCAGATTTCTCCTCCAAATCCCGTGAATGTATTCTCAAGATTCAGTACTCTAGAATTTCGAATGATCAGCACTGACAGATATCCAAAAACAGATACGCCCTCTGTAAAGAAAACTCTTGACACACAACTCTTGTTTAAAAACAGCAAATATACACTGACCTTGAAGTCAATGGAATTACTTGATATGTTTTCAGTTTCAAAGCCTTTGCATTGCACGCTGGATCCTCGTGTAAAATACCATTCATGATGTCGAACAACTATTAAAAAAACATGTTCAATTAGATCCTTCACTAAAATAACTGCGATACCGTATAAAATCATGCTTAGCGGTTTAAAAGTCAAAATGTAAGATTTCTTAGAATCCTAGAGTCAAATAAAAGAACATGCCAAACTATGTCACTTTGCAATCAAACTAACATTTTTGCTGAAAAGAATTTACTAAAACATCCCATAAGCTGCCAGTTCTGTAGTTGGATAACTGGCAAAAACTGTAGCTGCTCACCATTTCACTAATGGAGAGATTTACTTTGTTTCGAGCAACGTTTAAAACACGCTTCTCCAGGAGAAGGTTTAAGATTTACGGGGCAAAGTTTTCGTGAAAAAATAAAACAGAGCTGTAAAGTTAACATACCATAAGTACTTTTTGCTACCAGCTATAAATCTCTGCTGGTTGTTTCTATCTCCAAATTCATAACGAAAGAATATCATCGATAGATCTGATCTATAGCCTATAGTTGTAGTCAACGTGAACGTTTCGGTTTGAAAAAATAACCAATAATTTGGAAGCCCTCCAAATCATTTCTCGTCAAAGTCAAATAATTGACAAAATTGGCTAAGGATTTATTGCACCCAAATCAAATCATGTGATCAATCTATTGATGAAACATCTTTTGATTTCCCAAATAAATGTCATTCCACGCAAAATTGTGCCATTAATACAAAAAGTAGAATAATGCTAAAACTTCCCAAGAGTATGGTCGCATGACTTGAAATGGGTAAAACAAACCTTAGCCGATTACGTCTATTGCTTTCAGGAACTTTCATTTACAAAAGATATTACTAAATCAAGAACCAGTTCATACCTGTTCAATTCTTTGATCAAGTCTTAAGTCTTCACCTCCTTTCACAAGAAATTTATATTCTCTCTCATCATCACCTCGAATTGTGATTCTTTTAGGTACACGCAGAGATTGCAAGGACAGAACCTGAAAACAGAGAATATCAATATAAAATCGAATCAATGAAAGAAAGAGAAGTTTTACTGATTCTTCTAATGTAGAACCTTTCATGTTGGATTGGAACTTGCTAGCAGTTGAATTCAACCAAAATCTAAGCAGTTTGTCACAATCGAATCATTAAGGGCAAACACAGTATTCATATCGAGGTAGCAGGGTATTCCAACGGTTGTCCATTGCAAACGTTTCTTTAGATGAAATATGCGTCATCTCGAGCAAAACAGAGATCGCTGTAAGGAAATGTATGCATACTCGCTCATCAAACCCAGCAATCTGAACATGAAACTCTACCAAAGGCTTCTGCTTTCCAGTGTATTGACCTATAAGGAGCAAGAAGAAGTTTTTATTCACATGCATCTTAATTAATTAATCATTCACATGCATCTTAACTAACTAAAGACAGCAAGTCAGGGCTATTAGGAACCTTAAGCAACCAGGACGGCGATTGCAACGACAACGCAAATGCTCCCTTTGTTTGCAAACTTCAGCTTGAAAAGACTCCTTATTTTCCATGCGAATTTTCCTCCCTGGAGAGTCTGTGAAGTTGCTCTTTGCAACTGCACATCTTGGAAGTCTATTATATTTGGTAGGTAAAATACTAAAAATTTGTTAGAAATGGAGGCAAAGAAACAAGACTTTGAATCAGCGCACTGAGGCCATTCGAACTTATCTAACAAGCTGTGCTTGGAAGTCCATTTTCTAACAAGCTGTGCTTCAGATCTAGATCTTCAAAGTGAAACTCAGTCATTTTAATTGTTAACTATCAAGGAAAAAGAATTTTACAAAGTATTAGTATTTAGATGAATAAGGAGATTTTGACTTGGCTTGTTTAAGAACATGTGAAGGTAACGTGTGGGAAACTATACTCGGTTTGTATCATACAAGACGACGTTCAAAATTTGATGAAACTTCATCAAATGCGGTTAATAGTCTCCTGCAGCCACTGTGTAAGGCCTTAGAAACCTCGTTCCGCACCTCTCGCATTAGAGTGAGTTGGAAACCTAAAAGACCTGAAGCTCTTACCCAGACCCTCACTGCGGGGAATTTAACAGAGATCTGCAATCTACAGACCATCTCTTTTCGCCAAATATTATGAATTCCCCGAGGAAAGACTAAGGACACTGAGATCACTCTCAATGGGGATTATAGGACCAAATCAACACACAACTAGCGAATGGCTAACAACCCAAGAGCGGTTTGGTCGGGGGAATTAACGCGGTCTCCTGCGAATAAACGAGGTGCGATTTTGTGTAGCAAGGAGAACAAGGGCATTAGGTAACGGTCTTTCAAAGCGCGGATTACAAACGATACAAGTGACAGTAGAAGCGTTAATTGCATATGTTATTTATACCGACAGCTAGGAAAAATGCCGTGGGAAAGTACTGCCAAGAAAGTCAGGTGACCTTACCGCGCCAAAATAGGATGCGAGACAGCCAATGGGATCAATTTTCTTACCAACGTGACTTTAGTCGGCCAATAACACAAAAAGTCATTGTATGTCTTCACCCAATCAGGGGAAGCGAGAGTAAGCGATATGATCGCATGAAAACAACCAGCCCCACCTCATTCTTTTACAACGTACACGAAAGCAGTAAGAAATTTTCGAAGTGAAACATGAACGAAAGTCAGTTCAAATAAAAAATTTCAAAGAAAGCTTCAAAGAAGCTGGGCCGACCAAGCAAGATTTCACGCCAGGAGCTTCTCACTTGCTCTACCTTGGCAGTTTGGATGTTTAATAGACGCCTCTGGCCCACTATCAAGAAAAGTTTGGCTACATGAAGAACAAATGTGTGTTGCTAATTCTTCCAAAAGCTCTGTCAGCACTGGCCTTCGTTCAAAAAGGGCAACTAAGATTTCTAAGGACAAAAGGACTCTTCAAGACAAGTACTTCAAGAGATTTCAAGATTCAACCTGAGACGGAAAAGAAGATCAAGTAGCATAATTGAGCGACACACGGACCACCAGCTGTCTGGCTCAATAGACTGCAAGCAAGAGGCAGCAAGATGCTCGTCGGGGACTGGACTTTTCCATAATATCGAAATGATTGGCGATGGATTGACTATTACATGGAGTTTTAGGTCGTGTCAGTGTGTAGAGTGTGATCTGGCAATTCATTCGCTCATCTGGAGAATTCAACAAGAATCGAAAGCTAAGTGTTTTATCTTATATTATATTAATTGCTGTTTGGCCAAATTCGAAGGGGGGATAAGAACTCCGTTAAATCTGTAAACTTAGGTTCATTTTCCATTTTTCATTTTATCATTATTTGAAACACACGAGATCCTTTCAGCAAATTAATATCCTATTAACAATATTTCTATAAAATAATATAAAAAAGAAAAAGAAAAAGTTGGAATATTGCTGCTCTACCAAGGGGTCGTGTTTGGGTCCTGTGAAAGGTTCAAAAGATAATCTCTAAGACCTATTCTAAAACGAGCGATTAAGTCTCTTTCTCCAATGTTGTCAGGGATATCATTCCAGTTTTTGACACCAGAGAAGTAGAAACTTCGCTTTGCATATTCTAACCTAACTTTAGGAATTTGCAGATCTCCATGGTTTCTGGTTCTATACTCTGAAATCATGGATCTTTCAGTGAACTTATGGCGAAGATCTTCGGGACAGAGGTCATGCAAGATTATATATGTCATGACTCCTTGGAAAACGAAACAATAATATTTAAGAACGAAAAAATGCGAGCTAAGAACGAAACATGAGAAGGGAGGGTATTCTAGAATCTAGCAAAAAAAAAAAAAACTTTGTTTTCGGAAAAGATCTGCCGAAAGTCGCTACAAATCCTTTCGTTTTCGGGAGGCGCGTACACCTTTCGGAAGAGTGATATACCCATCGCCTAAATTGTCAAGCAATCAGTTGCTCTCATTATAATTAAATGGGAGCATTTCTATTGATCTGACTCAACAGCTTGTTGCTTTAAAAACACTAAAAAAAGAAAAAAAAATCAGCTTTATCTAACCTTGCATAAGGACAGCATGCCCATAACTGATTTGGTAAAGGAAGGATCCTTTAAAGAATAGATTTAAGAAATGTTTGAGTTTAATAGCCAGTTGCTGTTGATGATCTCCTTCAAACATATAACCAATCATAGCTGCAACAGCGTACCTCAGCTTACTCAGAATACATTAGACTTGTAACTTACTACGAACTATGATATAATGCTTGCTTTCTTGGCCACTTGTAACTCCAATACAGCAAAGTCAAACAGACAAAAAAAAACATAAAAAGTCAACGCTACAGGCTGACTCGCGACTACTACCTAAACCTATTATCTTTATAGGTATCCCATCGAATGCGGCCAAAATGGTAGGATATTCGCTTCGAAATGAGATCTGATCGCATGAAAGCAATTCGGATGCACGTGGAAGTGGATTGCAGAGCTGTTATACATGCTGTTCTGGCTGTTTGCGGAATAACACGAACTCGTAATGCAACCTGTGTGTTTAATAATCTGTTACCGAATACTCCGCGGGGGGAGGGGTACCTCGTTAAGTCATAATGGACGTAATACTCATATTGGTGGGTCAAATTTCATATTTAGTAGAGGTCTATTTTTCTATCCCTCTTTGGTTACAGCCACATCAGTCAGTATCAACATTACAACGTCCAAAAAGGACCCATTCAGAAAAGGAATACAAATAATCTCGAGTGCAGCAGACGCCGAAATTTGCCCTGTAAAAGCTCTCCAGATTTACTTCGATAAAGAACTCGCCAATCAATAGCCCGCTCTTTTCGTACCAAAACGGCAAACCTTTCAGCCGCAAATAATTTACGAAAAATGTGCGCAACCTTCGGTCAATAGGTGGATTGGACCCAACCCACTATGCCGGCCACAGCTTTTGAATAGGAGCTGCAACGGGGCTGCCAAGCTCCCAGCTTGGCTCATCAAGACATAAAGGCGTTGGTCCTCAGACTGCATTGAAAAATACATTCGCACGCCAACAGAAACACTCATTTAAGCCTCGCAAAGATTAATGAGGCAAATTTGATTCGTCTATGGGGAATCACACCATGGTGTAATTTGTGGCGTAAGTGTCCTTCGCAGCACACCTTTCCCATAGACTCTCTAAATGTCACAGTATATTCAATAGACTAAACTCCAGATTTGAAAAATATAGATTCGCAATTTCCCGATACTTACCTAACTCCTGTCTGGGTCGCTTGCCTGGATCGGTAGGAGTTAGGCTTTAAATAGTACAGGCTAGGAAAAATTCACTGTTTCCTTTTTCCAAGTTGCTCAACTTCTGTCTGGGTCGTTTGCCTGGATCGGTGGGAGTTGGGTTTAGGAAAAATTCACTGTTTCCTTTTTCCAAGTTGCTCAACTTCTGTCTGGGTCGTTTGCCTGGATCGGTGGGAGTTGGGTTTCAAAACTACAGTCTATGGAAATTTCACTGAGGCCGGGCTCGCTCCTGTCTGCGTCGCTTGCGTGGATCGTTTAGGAGCCCCCGTGTTTCAGTTACGACTCCGACGCGTAGGAGCTCGTTTTCAAAAGCACTTGAGGACATTCCTTACGCCACAAGATACATCTCCATTCCCCATTTATCTTTATGGTTGATAGTAGATGTATGTAACGTCATTTTGTTCGTTCGGGCTTTTGTGTGATAGAAGCTTGATGTCCAGTTTTACGAATGTCTTTCATTGGCCTAAGAATTCTGTCTTTGAAAGACCGAGCAAAATAACAGACTCTCGCATTTTGGGCCTAAACAACCTGAGAGCCCCTGATCATTCTGAGCACATGAATACGAGGGGGTGCTTCACAAAAATAACAAAAACATCAAACAAGAAGAAAAATGTCATGCACCTTTTGCAAAAATCCTTCTATTTTCATGAAAAACCTACCACAATCCGTAAGAATCCTTGTTTGTTCTGAAAATCTCGTAAGGTTTTCGAATTAGTGATATAAAAATATCTCCAAAAGCCAATGTTCGGTATAAAAGCGGAATGGAGAGTATTAATTCAAAATTTGATGAAACTTCATCAAATGCGGTTAATAGTCTCCTGCAGCCACTGTGTAAGGCCTTAGAAACCTCGTTCCGCACCTCTCGCATTAGAGTGAGTTGGAAACCTAAAAGACCTGAAGCTCTTACCCAGACCCTCACTGCGGGGAATTTAACAGAGATCTGCAATCTACAGACCATCTCTTTTCGCCAAATATTATGAATTCCCCGAGGAAAGACTAAGGACACTGAGATCACTCTCAATGGGGATTATAGGACCAAATCAACACACAACTAGCGAATGGCTAACAACCCAAGAGCGGTTTGGTCGGGGCAATTAACGCGGTCTCCTGCGAATAAACGAGGTGCGATTTTGTGTAGCAAGGAGAACAAGGGCATTAGGTAACGGTCTTTCAAAGCGCGGATTACAAACGATACAAGTGACAGTAGAAGCGTTAATTGCATATGTTATTTATAACGACAGCTAGGAAAAATGCCGTGGGAAAGTACTGCCAAGAAAGTCAGGTGACCTTACCGCGCCAAAATAGGATGCGAGACAGCCAATGGGATCAATTTTCTTACCAACGTGACTTTAGTCGGCCAATAACACAAAAAGTCATTGTATGTCTTCACCCAATCAGGGGAAGCGAGAGTAAGCGATATGATCGCATGAAAACAACCAGCCCCACCTCATTCTTTTACAACGTACACGAAAGCAGTAAGAAATTTTCGAAGTCCCACCCAAACCCTCCCAGAAAGCTTACCAAGTAGAAGTTACCCAAATCCGCCTGAATCGATATATCGGTCACACTCACTCTTCAGGATACACTATAATTATTGCGTATTGTTAAATAGTCAGGCTTCATCTGCTGACTCAGAAAGAAACCTTTTCATTTAATGGACATTTTGACATTTTAGGTTTCAGTAGCGATGATTTTGTATTAGCGTTTATTATAAATCGTTTCTACATGAATTATATGTAGCGTGAGATGCTTTCATTTTGTGGCGTAAGTGTCCTTCGCAGCACACCTTTCCCATAGACTCTCTAAATGTCACAGTATATTCAATAGACTAAACTCCAGATTTGAAAAATATAGATTCGCAATTTCCCGATACTTACCTAACTCCTGTCTGGGTCGCTTGCCTGGATCGGTAGGAGTTAGGCTTTAAATAGTACAGGCTAGGAAAAATTCACTGTTTCCTTTTTCCAAGTTGCTCAACTTCTGTCTGGGTCGTTTGCCTGGATCGGTGGGAGTTGGGTTTAGGAAAAATTCACTGTTTCCTTTTTCCAAGTTGCTCAACTTCTGTCTGGGTCGTTTGCCTGGATCGGTGGGAGTTGGGTTTCAAAACTACAGTCTATGGAAATTTCACTGAGGCCGGGCTCGCTCCTGTCTGCGTCGCTTGCGTGGATCGTTTAGGAGCCCCCGTGTTTCAGTTACGACTCCGACGCGTAGGAGCTCGTTTTCAAAAGCACTTGAGGACATTCCTTACGCCACAAGATACATCTCCATTCCCCATTTATCTTTATGGTTGATAGTAGATGTATGTAACGTCATTTTGTTCGTTCGGGCTTTTGTGTGATAGAAGCTTGATGTCCAGTTTTACGAATGTCTTTCATTGGCCTAAGAATTCTGTCTTTGAAAGACCGAGCAAAATAACAGACTCTCGCATTTTGGGCCTAAACAACCTGAGAGCCCCTGATCATTCTGAGCACATGAATACGAGGGGGTGCTTCACAAAAATAACAAAAACATCAAACAAGAAGAAAAATGTCATGCACCTTTTGCAAAAATCCTTCTATTTTCATGAAAAACCTACCACAATCCGTAAGAATCCTTGTTTGTTCTGAAAATCTCGTAAGGTTTTCGAATTAGTGATATAAAAATATCTCCAAAAGCCAATGTTCGGTATAAAAGCGGAATGGAGAGTATTAATTCTGGCTGGCGTAGCCATCCTGCCTGCCCCTAATAACAGATATACAAAGAGTTAGAAAAATTGACACCACAAAACACTGTACTGTGCAATTAGATGGCATGAAAGGGGAAACCAAAGTATTTTCATTTCTTCAAGGTGACAATGTTCTTGGCCATTTTTGATGAGAGCTAGATGACCTTGTGTCCTCCTACGCCAAAAACGGCACAACATCCATGCGTAGATATTAGTCGGTTTTTGATTTATGAAACCGTTGAAAATAAACGTTCGGATCATCAAATCTTCATCAGTCATAGTTTTGATCAGCCATAATGAAGATGAAAAAGTTGAAAATCATTAAATTTTCTACCCGGTATTTCCAATGCTATAGTGTCCCTGTTCCCATGGAAATTGGTAAACCATGGGGAATAGTCTTTCAAGTTATAAGGCCTTGATTTCACGTTTTTCATCTCTGCGAAGAGTTTTGCATGCCTTTCGCTGAATTCCTAGGGAAACGAAGATAAGGAGAGAAATTAGTAGAGTGAAGGCATGCGACCATGGGCAATAATGCACCATGTTTGTAGCTTGGAAATTAGAGTTCGCTACTACCATAGCATTCATCCTCATTTCAAACTGAAGTTCCTAGCGTTGGTTAGGCTTCCACCAAAGAGAGAGCAACAAAGTAAAACAGAAATATCAAGGTAATAAACTTTAAATTTTTAGCTACAAACACGGTGCATTACTGCCCATGATGCGACAGGCAAATAAGATGTCAGATGAGAAATCCGACCAAACAAACTCGCTTATGCAAAACATACAGTTGCCTTTACTCGCTGATATTTCCACCTGAAATCTAATTTGAAAGTTTTGACTAAACTGTGCAAAGTACATCCTCAAACATACTCTCACATGCGTACCGCATTTGAATCGCCAAAACTGAATGAGCACCAATGCCATTACTCAATCACATAAGAAAAAGGGATATTTGAGCTAAAAATGATACAGAAAGCGAACTAGTCCATACAATCATTTTAAATTGCAGTGCGTGTCTAGGCCAAATAGGTCCAAACTCTCCAAATTGAAGACAGCGTTTTTAACCAGATTTAAATAGTGCTTCTTAGAGAATGCTGCAAGGATATATGATATCTACCTTTGAGGGCATATCGACAATCCTGGATCCATCTTTTCCAAACGCATTTTCTGCCTGCTTCGAGAATTCCTGAAAGCAAGGGAAGCAGGAAAAATCAGCAGCCTGTTTGGCACCTGCTTGCTGCTGACTTAACCTCAAATGTATAGCTTCTATTGGGATTTTCTGTCTTAAGTGACAACGACGAGACATTTAAGAGTCACAAATTACTAGAATTGATAACTTAAATTCATGTCCACAGGATTATTCAGTGAAAATTTGTGGCTTTAACTTCCATCAGGAAAAAGAAATGCAACACCATGGTTTCAACAAAAACCTAAAGGATGCAACTGTGAACACTCTTCCTAAAGATATGAACATTGCGAATACAAAATAACAATCAGGCTTAGATGGAATGTTGTTTCAAGTTAGTACAGAACAATATGTGTCCTTGCATGTCTTGAGGTACCATGATTTTCAGGTACATATACCTGTAAAAACGTATCTTGATAACTTCTTGGTTTTGATATAAGTAAGGGGATTAGGGGGGGGGTGTAATAGAGAGAGGGTTATTCAAAATTTTGGCTCATAGGGGGGCGCTTATTAGAGAGAGGGCTTAAACAGAGCTTTTGTGGAATCTCCGGGCACTTTTCATACAACTGCCAATCTACACAAGAAACTATCGAGCAATTATAGGCAAGACGCTTTCTGAAATTTCAAGGAAAGAAACTATCATCGACATCATACCTTGGCACATCTTTTTCTTATTTCACCTCTAATCCTCTCGCCTCGTTCAACGGGCTGGAAAAGTTTCTTCCAAATTGCAGCAAAGCATTTCTTGATTAATTGCGGTTGTCTTCTTTTTACTTCGATCAGTTGCTTCATGTCGTCTTGCCAATCCTTGTCAAAAAAGGAAAAAAGAAAGAAAGAAGTAGTATAAATTTGGTATAGATTCGCTCATGGAATAATTTTTCAATTGGGTGCCACAATAAAAAGTACTACAGTTTGAAAAATTGCCAAAAGTCGATAAACAAACGTATCATAAACTTTCTCTTTCATCTCTTTTGTCTATGATCAAAATATAATTAAAGATAACAAAATATTTGTTTTCAATGCTTAAAGCACTGCAAACAAAATTCTTTAAATTTCCGATGGTGTTGGAAGAAGAAAATTAGCAGAAAACTAGACATTTTCTCTGAAGAAACTAAGAAGAGAGGGAAGTTTCAATTTCTTCAATCGGAAATCATAGGAAATGCTGCCTTTCCTCTAAGTTTCCACTGACACAATTCTGATGAAATTTTGATAATTTCTGCTGTGAAGGGTACTCAATAACGCACTGGAAAACCTCACTCTGACCTAACTCTGACCTCACTCTGACAACAAAGGCAAACCCCAAGCGACGTCACGTGCAAGGAGTGCTGGATGAAGCAGACCCTCCAAGAATAAAATTTTAGTGATTTTCCACAAGGCGTTTCGAGGATATACTCCTTATCAAGTGAATTCATCTGAGAATCTATCAACTTTCCGGTCATGCTAATATATTTAAGTGAAATAAGTTAACAACCTACCTTGAAAAGGTGTTCAGGGTTTGTTAACTGATCGAGTGCTTCAATGAAATCATCACAAACTGGATTCTTTATTTCTGCCGTTAATCTATAACCGAAAGAGAGAAAATAGTTCTGCATCATGATACACCTATCAGTTAACAGCATTTTTGTTCTCGAAGATTTAATACTATATAGAATTGGTTATTTTAACGTTATTATCTCTAGAGCTGTCTTGATATAGCAAATTAAACATGGCAAAAGTGTAGATAGTTTGTCTCAAAGAGAAGGCCTACTACGGCCTATGTGGTTATCTATAGCTCCTAAGTATAGAGCGGTATACCGCTGGGGGTATAGAGACTTTTACCCTGCGTGGGAGCAATTTTTCAAATTACTTCCCTGCCTGGAGTAAATTGGCTAAAAAATGACAAAAAAGATGGCAACCTTCCAATCAAAATCCTGTAAGACTGCAACGATTTGAAAATTGTTTACCCTTTCGAGCGTACAATTTGAGATAACTGTTATCCTGTTCGGGAGTAAACTGACTGAAAGCAATACCCTATTGAGCGGGCAATACCCTGTAACAAAAAGGGGTGAAGTGCCGCCCCCGGGATACAATGCACTTTTCTGTTCCTAATTTTACAAACCTTTCAATTTCTGCTTTCCGTCTCTTTCCCTCTGGACTATCTGCAAATTGATATTGCTCTCCACTAATTCTCAAGGGATGTATCAATGCTTGTGGATATTCCTTTGCAATGTTTTGTAACATTTGAAGAATAGCTTCTCCTTCATCTTTGTCTAATAATGCAACCATTTGGTTTATCCATGCTAAAAACATCCAACATGGTGCACCGATGGCCTGAAGTAGAACGAAATCCAATTTCATGAGACTTATCAAAATTAGTAGATTTCATACAAAATATTTTGCAAAATAGTGAAAAGTTTCAAAATATCGTATAGATATGTCTAAGGAAGCGACTTGGACCTAACTAAATAGTTCTACATGAAGGCAAATAAACGTCTTCATTACTTTAATAAGTCACTGAAAGTTTCCTTCCCCTTGCTACATCGCATTGCATCTATTTTGATAAACATTCAATCTGTTTTTACATGGCATTGGAAGGTAGCTTCATGACACTACGAGAAACTTAGCTAATCTGCCTATCGAAGTTACCACCTCCCTCCCCCGGATCGAGGCTGTGTCCTGGTCTTGCCTCTCTGTGTGACGCAAATCTCGTATTTCCTGTAGCCTGAGATGGCAGAAAGCTGATATCTGCGATACCTTTAAAGAAACAGTAGAACAAGGTGAACAAACTCTTATGGATCTAGAACTGAAACTACAAATAAAAAGGTAAACAATGGACAAAAGACAACACAAAGGGCTAGTATAGTGGCGGCTTCATTTAAACAACTAAGTCAGGCCTGAACTTGCCGTGTTAACGCGAACGGATCTACCTTGTGCTGAAGGCTCGATAACTAGAACTGCAATCCCCTAACAAAACTCCTAACAACAAACACGTCAACTGAAAGTCCAAAATACTGTCAATCAACACAAACGGGCAGTACCAACAAAGTGGAGCAGCAACTATAGCTGCGAGTCACCATAGTTAGGAATCTAGGAATTATTTTACCTTTTTAATAAACGTGTCTCTTGTTTCTGGATATTTGCTGATAATTTGAAGCAGCCGTGGGAATCTCAGTCTTGCATCTTTCGAGTCAAGGGTCATTGCTTTCAACATGTAACGCATAATAGTGTGGGCATACTCAGAATCATTCGTAATTTCTTTTCCATCTAAAATAGAACATAATTCATAAACCAGATAATTCCAATGAATCTCTTGGGAATGTAACTAGAGAGCCTTCATTTCAGAATAATCAGAATAAAGGAATGATCAGAGCATCTCTTAGCTGACCATGAGAACCTTGCTCTTAAGCAGAACAAAAAATTAAAGCACCATTACGTTAGCCTCACTACATAAGGACTCCCAAGTTACACTCATCTCATTGAGTTGAACTTTTGTTGTTATCGCTCCACTGAGGGGCTTATGATTGTAGCATTATCATTTCAAGCAAAGAGCAAAACTACATGTAGCCGAGTCTACCATTTCATGGCTTAAATATTCACTCAAGATTGAACATTCCTTAAAAAATTTCCCGAAGTCAAGATTTAGATGAAAGTGAAGGTGAAGGTGAAGTTGCATTTTTCAGCGCCAAGCGCTGGGATCGCAGATATAGAGCAGACCTAATCGAGTCCGCGACCCCTTGTCATCACGCTCGAGTGGTGGGGCCCTACCGGAACTCGAACCCACTCCGCCTGATTGTTCTGGCTGCAATGTCAGAGGATTACACCATGGTATCACAACACCTTCAAGTTAAAGAGCATAGTATCCAGATAGGGATAAATATTCCTTTCGGAATCCATTATATTTGCCCAGAAATTCCTCTACATCATTCTTCTTTCACACTTTATGCTTTGGTTAAGGTCTCTGGAAAGACAGCAATTCAATTACCATTTCCTATCGGAAAACTGCCGTATTGTGAGGAACATTTACCTTGTGTAATTGATAATTTGATAAATGAAAATAGAAAATAATGAGAATTTGACTAAATACAGTTTTTGCTAAAGACCATGTACAAGAAATGAGAAATGATCAAAAGTAAAAAAATTTGTTTGGGGAACACCCCGGTAAAATGAAGCATACGGAGGCATCAAAAATCACAAACAACAGTTTATAATCAAAAGGATAATGACTTTACCTTCTTCTGCACTTCTCAGACGTTTGTCACAAAAGTTAACCATTGTCATCATCGCACTTTCCAATAACTTTCTGTAAACAAATGGGAAAATCAGAAAGGTACTTCTTTCAGTGGTGCCAGATTTGAAATTCTCACCATTTCACCAAAATATCCCATTACAAAAATCAGAATTCGACCGTTCCGCAAAACGGATTATCAATAGCAGCGAAAACCTTAGCAAGTTATGAAAATGTTTCATTTGAAAATCAAATGAAGTCACAGACTGAAGTCATGATTCCTTGAATCCACTCATTGTATTCAACATGATTTTTTATCATTTTCACTCATACTTCTGCTACATTCACTCATTCCTTTGAACTAAAACATTTATTCAATTCAGCGTAGAAAACTAAGACTCATGAAGTCCAGCTAATGAAGTCTTACCTATCTTCCTGTGCATTTTCGTTGAGCTGACTCGATGTGGCGACTGCAGATTGAAGACAACTGTAGGAATATTGATCCAAGAATTTCCTGCACTAAGAGAAAACAGGCAAAGCTGACTGCAGTATTTGGATAACGAGAAACATGGGTCATAATGGAGAATTTTGCAAATACATGAAGGTAACACTTTATCAAGTTGAACAAATCTATTGCCTCTTTCTGATTTGTTAGCCAAAATAACCGCTCGTTCTATCTCGTAGGAGAGTGGAACGACAGAAACTACTGATAAAAGAATGATAAGGTGGCGAATGGCAGTGGCCACCAAAAAAATTTTTTAATTCAGTTCCTTTGACTCCACAGTTTAATGCAGAACAATTTCCTGAGGCAAATCTTGTCCAAAATAAATTATCCTCACGGTGCATCATAATTTACATCAATGAGCGATCGTTCTTATCGTTGAAAAGAAACAATGCAAGCAACTATAAACTTGTTAGGTTTTATCACTATCATAAATAGCTTCCTGAGTGAAGAAAAAAATGTTCAAATTGAAGAAGAGCACCTTCGGGACTCATAACTAGCAGAGACAGTTTACTCAGAGCGTTCCTCCCTGGCTCCCACGCTCCCTCGACCTCTAAGGGAAGGATAAAGAAGAGAGTGATGAAAGAAGAAATTGATGAAGTGATGAAAGATTAATGTAGAAGAGGAAGGAGGAACGGAGTGATGAAAGAAAGAGCAAGGGGATATTCAAAAGAGAAGAAGTAAACTAACTTGTTATCTGTGTTTAGGATTTCTTTACATACCGCTTCTTTCTCAATTGGAGGCATTGTTCCATAAACTTTGACAAATGCTGTGTGCTGTTTATCACCAAAGAAGTCCCGAACATTATCACTATCTGCAAAGAAATTGCAAAAAACATTAAAACTTAGCATATTGGCACCTCATAAAATGGACTATGACATTGCTTGATTTCTTGTTGTAAAATTGGCTTCCAACAAACAACTGGTGTGACAAGACTGGACTCTGGAAAGACGTTATACAATAAATCAAGCCATAGATTGAAGTAGCCTCTAGTATCTTGTACTATGGACATCCTACGATACTTGTAATTGTTTAGTATCTTTTATGCAAATACGTATGTCGTGCGATCTTAAATCAGTTAAGTACTACACAGGCATCTAGCAGGTTGTTATTGTGGGTTTACGCTCTCGCCTCCCTAACTCGAGAATATTACATATTACATAACCCAGAAAAGTGAAGAAAATAATACACTGACTGAAAATATACTTTTAGGTGTTTGAAGAGATTTACCTACACTTATGACAATGAGTCCCTTGTATCCCAGCGGTAAACCTTGCTCAACAGGGACTTAAAATGAGACAGTAAAAAAGCTGAGCCTATTTTCTGCCATCAACAGTAGAGTTATGATGGAATCCTGGCTTCAAGGGTCAGGTTTTTCAGACTAATATCATTAGTCTCTGTTACACGAAGCGCAATAATCAATTCAAAGAGTACGGGGAAACAAGAGACGCTATGTCATAAGATTTACCTTGGCCATGAATAACATCAGCAAGACAGTCCAGGGTTGAGCTTTCCAGCAGTTGATGGTTTAAATTTCTTCGTGTATCTTTCTTCGCTAGGACTTTGATGTCATCTGGAAGATCAAACAATATACTCTAAGACTTTTGCTTCAGGTTGTGCCTCCCAGGGTATTTATTATTCAAACACCTTCAAAATTGTCAAAACTTTCGAAATTCACTGTCTCTCTAGCGCCTTTAGAAATAATGTTCTTGCACTTGAGTTTTTTTCAGGGGATGGGTCACGTAACCGAAAACAAACCTGTAATCTCTATAATCTATATCAATGCTCACACGCTCCCAATGTGTTCTGCACCGATTTTTGGTTGACGGGGTGAATCAAAATAAACTTAATTCTAAAAATCCACCAATATCTCTGCAGTCAGACAACAAATAAAAGTTTCATTCATTTCTCTACGAAATTCAGGAGTCTATCTTCAAAACAAAGCATTCATTTTGCGGAAAGTAATGGAAAAAGTCGCTGTGATATAGCCTATCAAAAATACTGTAGAACCATCGTTATGAAACAAGCTTGTTTACTTTACTTGCCCTAGCCTCTGTAAGTATCTACTTAATCACAAGGCAACTTACGCAACTGCTCGAGGACTGTGACAAGCGATGGAACAGCTTCACAAGCAGGTAATATTTTGGTTTTGTCACTATGCACCTTAGCATATACATGATACCAATCAATGGCAAGTCCACTCTCTTTTGCTGTCTCCTGCATAAACAAGAGGGTTCTTTCTCACAAAGTTTTGGTTGCTCAAATTTTACATGCTAAGTGAGAACGCAAAATAGATAGTGAGAATGTTAACTGAGCTAAAAGCAGTCTAACAACTTGGAATTGACTCTCCTCCAAAACTAATGATTTGAAAATGGGTGGAACTATTGCATTTGCGATCTGTGTTAAAATCTTGGCAATCCAGAGACAGTATTGAGTATACTTCATGGATAACTTTGAGTTTAAAGCCCTTAAAACGAGAAGAATTTTTAACTTGACAGGCAGCTTTCGACTTTAAGTTTCCTTGGCATGAGGAAAATATCTCATATTTAGGCAAAAATTCAAAAGCTTTAGAAAGACTGCTAAACAAAAACAATCTTGATAACTTCAACAAACTAGAAAGGAAGATCATATGGTAATCGTTGTCATAGGAGAACATTCTAAATTCGAATTTTTAAATTTTGAGCAAGGGTCAATACTTTCCAAAGATTATTTCAAAATTTTTGCTGCACAACAAATTTATTGCTATAAAAACACCTCGAAGCCCCAGGCATAATGACCGTAGAAGACAAGCAAACGAAAGAAGGCTGCATCAAGTGTCCCCGCAGCACTTACCCTTATAGTAGAGTCAAAGGAATCGCGTAAATACTGTGTTGCAACAGAGAAGTTTCCCTGAAAAGAAAGTAAAAAGATTACAAGAGACATATATAAAAGTCGGCACACTGGACCAATGAAATTCATTGCACAAACAGAAGTAAGAAATCTTGCAATTGACAAAAAGCTCATCGAGAAAAGCATGCAGTTTAGTAAATCAAATAATCACAAACTTGTTTCCTTGCGACATCTGCAACCATTAAAACATTTCTTGATTCTTCTACGTCTATTTGGTCACAAAATTCTTCGGAGATGTCCCTAGAGAGAAGATATTAATGATCGATTTAGCAATGGTAATCATTCATTCAGCAGTCATTAGGAATATTGCTGGACAATAAATAGATCAATAAAAGTCATTCTGCAAAATTATTTTGGTGGTGCCAAATAACAAATAAGCCTTAGATACTACACAGCTACGTTCACATTGCTCTGTTTTCGTTCCTATCTGTTTGTTGTTGATGAAAATGCTGTCTGCTCAGATTGGTCCGTTTTCAAAAAATAAATACGCTACGAAAGCGACAGGCGTTCACATTGCTCCAGCAAAATGGCGTTGTTGATTTCCTTTTCAAAACAAAGCCTTTGCCAAAACAGAGCTGTCAACAAGGTGCCAATCGCAACTTTGAATGCTATTGTAATCAAAAGCCTATTAACAAGGGAATGTGCAGCGTTTTCCAATGTCTCCGTTTTTAGCGTTCACACTGAAAACGGATCGTTTTCAAAACGCACCGTTCTCAAATTTATACTTCTTCATTATCGCTTTTGAGAAGCCCCGTTTTCACAGCGGAGCAATGTGAACGCAAGGCAAATACGGATAAGTTTCGCTCCGTGTTCATTTGAAAACGGAGCATTGTGAACGTGGCCTAAAGTCTCCTTTGAATTAGATGTCACCTAAGGTTTACGACAACGGAAAATCAAATATGCCCATACTTCAATTGCTATATTAGCGGACATTGTCACGTGACACCTGACTCGAGACATCTGATTCTGATTTAAAGCCATGGTTTACAACGTACTTCGAGGTCTTCGTTCTGAAATTGGTCTTAGCTTGAAAAATCTGAAAATAGCTAGTTGCTTTAAGGCTAAAACAACTGGGCAAAACAAGCCGAGATGCAGGGAAAATTCTGTATTTTCATGATGTTTTTAAGAATTGTGCGTTTAGGGCCTTCTGATCCCCCTTCCCCTGTCGAACGGCGCTTGACTCAAGCAACATTGAAACGAGGGGGCGGGAGGCACGTAATCAAAGATCAAAGCAGTGCAATTTTGTGACTTGTCCCAAGTATTTTGACCAAGATTGCAGAACAACTGGGCGATAATGAGCTTTACATCTCTTGGTTCTTGTCGGCCGTTTCATACTGTGATGGACGTAAATGCTTCTAAAATGTTAGTGATGGTTCTGCTCTTTTAAACTATCTTCAAACTATGGTTTCAAAATTTACATACCACTGTCCATCTTTGATTCTTTGCTTCATTTTCTGCATGTAAACACATCTTGAAGAAAGAAAAAGCTTTCAATTTCAAAATCAAGTAAGCAAAAAAAAAACTAAGGAAAGATTCTATCGATCAAAGGACCCTGCCAGTGCCTTTTGATTGTCTACTTTCTTGTTGACAGTGTCGACGGTTCTATTAAGGAGTCAAATTTACTCACTCATCATATCCTTTACATCAATGATTCCATTTAGTCAGTTAAACAACACAAAGTCTTTGAACTGCATAACTTGGTTTTATTACTTCAAAGACAAAGTTGATAATTTGCAGAAAATCCCTTGCTTTCATTTTTCCTGGGAAGTTTCCTAAAAATAACTAACTCTCTTTGCGTCACAAAAGAAATAAAGGAAAATGTAAATATAAAATAAAAAAAACTCTACCGATTCACGATAATGTCATCCCAAACTGATACAGAATGTAGTTTTTCATCTGGAAGCCTTTTAGACCAATTTGCGAGGAGACCTTGGATGCTAATCTGCTTGATACCACCTAAACAAAATTACAACAAAAATAGAATCACTCACAAGAAGGTCTTTACCAACGACCGGTGCTAGAAGAATGCCTCCTTTCTTAGTGTTGGAGTCGACAAGATACGAGCTTCATATGACAATTCGAAGCGAAAATACGGCACAAGCATCATTAAAGGCAAACTGTCGTGGTTGTGATTGGCTAGTTGTGATGTTGAAATAAATAATAAAACTCTGGCCTTGGAGTAATTACCAAGCCTTTATGTCCTTGGATCATCCTTTGTTTCGAGAATAAAGGGAATCAGATCATTATCATCTTCGTGAATTTCACTGCACAGCAAAATTACTGAACCTTGCCTAATTCTTTTCTTCTTGATTGTCTTGCGTACCAAATCAGCGCCACGACAGTGTGCTTCAAGATGAAGCTGGCTCAAAAATACCTGATTTTGAAATCATTTCTGCGAATTCCTTCATTTCAAACAATCTTTGAAGTCTGCTTAACGCCTTTAATCTGCTATTGCTCAGCAGTAAACTCAGATTTGACCATTCCTGTGACAGAAAAGAACTAACACCAATGCACTGTAGTGCGATAAAGTAACGACTTATTTCAGGAGTCTTAAAAGATCATTCCCTGCAAGATATCTCGTTGAAGAAAATTCATCTGCAGGGCCTGCAAATAGTAGAATGATTTTAAATATTTTTGTCACATATATTGGTGGAACGAAAGTAGGACGACAGTTCCGTGATGAGGATTAGGACAGACAAAACAAGAAAGAAAATAGGATAAAGTTGCTACGAAATGAAGGATTGGCTTAAGTTCTAGCAGTAACTAGATACACGTTAAGGGGAACCGCAAGTCTTACCTCCATAAAGCTTTGTATGCCAAGATTGATGTAATGCATTGCCGCACCAAAGTTATCTTGCAAAATTCTGATTAATGCCAGTTCATCACAGAATTTTGACTGCAAAAGAAATGATTGCCAATCAAAGAGAAATACAAGAAGTCTGGAGACCAACTGAGGAGGTCCAACTTGTGCAGCGTGTTTTTGGATACACAGGGCATAGAAATGTCTCTTCAAGGAAAATCTGCAGAAGGAATCTTCTGGAAAGATACGAATAAAATTTAGCTCCAAAGAGGGAACATTCTTTGGCAAATGCCTCCGTTACTCAAGGCAATATTCCAATTTAAACCACACGGCAACTTTTCAATTTGCCTCAAGTAGCAAATACGATGAAATACGATAAATTCATAAGAAACATAACTCTAATGTATTCAAAATTCATTGACAAAGAAAGGAAAATAAAGTAGTTTTTGAAATATTGTTATTAAGCAAAGCAAATGAAAAAGATTTAAGTTTACAATCTGAGTACAATACAAAATTCTAAATGATTTACAATAAAAAAGAAAGGAGTTGCCTTACAGTAAAAATTCGCGTTTAAGAGCCTGCAATTTGCAAATCAGCCTGACTAGGTTATTATATATTGGATATTTAGTGGGCAGTGAGACTGTTCAGGTTTTTTAAATGGTTCATACTATATTCAGTAATCTCAGGATTTTTTTTGCTCAGATTCAAACTTAATGCCGATCATTTACTGTCAGTTTCACAGCACTTCAGTTCATGAGGTCTCACTCACAACGGAAGTTTGTGGACGAATAAAAATTTCCATATAATCCAATGAAAAGCTTTTAAGGAGCCACTCGAATCAGACTTTGAGTACTGAGCAGGGCACTGAATACTGCATTTTTAGATTTTTTGCAATATGCACATATGGTATCATCAGTTTGCAGGTCCAAATACTAAGAAACTGTACTTTCAACTTAATTTGACGATGTTAACAAATAAGACCCTATTTCAAACTTCAGGCTGAATGAGTTCTTATATAATGGGGGTCCAATTTCAAAACTTCAGCCTGTAGGTTCTAAAGCACTTGGTTCTTATACGCTGATTTGTACTGTAATGTAAAGCAAAAGAGCTGTATTATATCAAAACTTGTGATAAAGCTTTCCAAAGAAATGAAAAAGAAGGTAACCTAAATGAACTGACAATTGGTAGAACAGCTATCTAACGTAAGATTTGCATTACCTCTAGAATTTCCTTTCGTTCTTCACGCCTCAATGCGTCATCAATGAAATCTCCAAACTCCTTCGCAGCATCACATTTCCCTTGGCAAATAAGCTTTAAATTACTTCTCATGTAATAAGGCAGGAATTGTTCCTACGAAGAAAGGAGGCATTCAGAGAATGTACTTCATAGACAATTTCTCTATGAACTTGCAAAATCAAGATTACCTTGGCAGTAATTCGATAAATTTTACTGCTCAACCTTATGACCTGGGCACGGTGACAAGAAGCATATGCAGAAGCGTCGTGGCTGCGGGGGGGGGGCAAGGGGCAAGAGGCAAGGGGCAAGGGGGCAAGTGTCTACCCTGGTGTCGAAAGTTCGCATTTTTTCCGGAAATTCGAGAACTTTGGGAAATTTTATCTGATCGGCATTAGGCACAAACGTTATAGGAAACAAACTGTTTATTAAGCTGATTGTAATATAACATTACCTGCAAATAAACATCATTCCAGATTTTGGCAATGTCAGAAGGACTTTCTTCGTCGATGCTCTGACGTGCAAGGCTTTTCAAACGAGACCACTGACCAAGATTATTATAACACTGCAGAACAATTAAATATACCTGAATTACGATCAAGATTAGTCGAGAAATGAAAACAAACTTCTTATTCATGAAAACAGAAGTTTGAGAATCCAACGATCCTGTACAATTCTTTTAAAACGTAGAGGTAACGATAAATAAAATTTGACCAAGAGAAATAGGATATAGATGGAACAACTTCGATACTATAAGGCTGCGTTCACATTGCACAAGCTTTTGAAAGCGCGTAAACGCTCGTGCAGAAATCCGCCATACTAATCCCTTACAGTGTTCAGATTGCAAAATATTTTGCAATCTGAACACTGTAAAGGATTAGTATGGCGGATTTCTGCACGAGCGTTTAAGCGCATTCAAAAGATTGTACATGATGTCAAGGGACTGGCGTATACAAACTGTTCAATGCAATGTTCTCTGGAATTCCCCCCTCGAAATTCTCCGTTTCGAAATTTGGAGCATGTTCGTAAGAAAAGGAAATCCAAAAATTAGTTCCAGACAGAATCGTAAAATGATATTTCGTCTTCAACAGCACGAGAAAACCGCTGTTTGTTATAAGAATTCCCGAAAACATCATATTGACCAATATCTAATCATTTTATGAAGGTTTCTTCTAAAAGTATTCAAACATCGAAAGCAATCAGACGATTAAAGCAAAACTTATCACACATACCTCTAATCTTGCAGTATCCCAGAATTCCTCTTCCTCGCGAGTAGGTTCATTTCCACTCCAATCTTCAACTGACAAGGCCTAGGGAAAAGACATGTCTTGTCTAAACTTTGTTTTTGTGCAAAAAGATGCATCAAAGACTTCTCCTTCAATAGTTACGGCCATCATTTAGTTTGGCTAAGAAGGAAGATCGAGCGTAAGTTAGAAACTTTATAGCTATTGAACTGAATGACTGAGACTGAGCTGGTTCGACTTGATAAAAGGCGAGAATGAAACGAAGAAAGCAACAAGGCAAGTGTAAGTTTCTATTACTACACTATTTGCCTGGATAAACAAATAGGCCACGGCGAAACAACCTCACACACTCTCATACTGTTCTTACCATTAAAGGACAAGTCCGAGAATGGTATGATTACTGCTACAAAACAAACTTATCAACCACTGACTCGATGTGTTACCACCTTGTTTTACATCATGAGCTTTCGAAGGGCTGTTAGTCCCATAAACATTTTGATAACTTAGCCTATATCTGGTCGCTGTGTCGCCATTTTTTGCATGAGCATATGATAAAGCGGCTAAAATCGATTATGAGGTAAGGAAACGATGGGACAGCCTCGTTTTCGTCTGAGCAACATGACATTATTTCACTTAAAAACCGCAAGTACACCTTCACCTTCACCTTGTCCTTTAAACAATGCAACACAATTAGCAATCAAATGACACAGAAACATATATAATTTACCTGGTTATACAGCTTTAGTGCCTGGGCATGATCATTCCTAGCCTCAGCTTCAAGTGCTAGCCTCGTATTCTCCTGTTTTGTTATTTGCGAGCTGAATATACTATGCACAAAATCGTAACTATCAATTGACTTGTACAGCTTAGCCAATTCAGTCCACGTAGCCACTTCATCTGTTTGTTGCACGTGCCTTCCACGTGATCGCTTCGTATCTGGTTCTAGGTTACAATTCTCGAGCAACTGTTTCTCTAGCAAAGCGATTCCTACTGGTTGCTGCGCACTTGTAGTGCTAGCAGCAGCTGCTGCAGTGGCGTCCAGTTTCAATTTTTTATGTCGCACACAAGCATCTTCTAATGCGTAGATAAACGGAGGATGAAATGCAACGGAGGAGTTAACCATTGTGTTTATAGCTTGCTGTATATCGGTTAATGCTTTGTCCATGACATCTTCTGCTACTTTATCAGGAATCTCGTTCATTACTGCATCAAATAGCTCCTAGAATAATAAAATACAGTTCAGCAGAAAGTGTTGCAATATTTCAGCAATAAGGCAAGATTGACGTTGCTCAATTTTCATTTCTATTCGTTTTTGTTGATAAAAATACTGCCAGTTTACACTTCTCATTTTCAAATAAATACGCTATGAATATGATTGGCATTCACACTGTTCCAGCAAACCGGAGTTATCAATCTCTGTTCAAAACAAAGCCTTTTGCTAGTGCCAGTCAAAAGGGTACCAACAGCAAGTTTGAATGCTATTTTAATCAAGCCTGTAAAAAGAATGTGAAGCCATTTCTAATGTCTTCGCTTTTGGTGTGAAAAGGGATCGATTTTCGAAATGAATCGTTTTCAGATTTAGCCGTTTTCATTAGTGCTTTCGAAAAGCTCCGCTGTCACAGCTGAGCAGTGTAACCACACAGCAAAAGCAGATAAGTTTTGCCTCCTGTTCATACGAAAACGGAGCAGTGTCAACGGGCCTGAAAGAAATGGTGATATAGACTTATAGCGATATATCTCAAGATTTTTGAAGCCATTTAGTTCAAAGAAATAGGTGATACAAGTTTACACCGACCGTTTAAAGATCTGGCACCAATGCTTTTGATGCGTAGTTTTCTGTCTCAAAATGACATAAAAATACAACAAGCTCCATACACTCAGAGGAAAAGTCCAGGGCTGGTATGACTAATGCTACAAAGCAAATTTTTCAGCTACCGTCTCGAATTCTCAACTTCATTTCACACTGAGCTTTCTAAGGGCAGTCAGTCCCATTAACATTTGATAATTCAGGCCACATCTGGTCGCTGTGTCGCCATTGTCTTGCGTGAACATTTGATGAAGAGGCTAGCATCGATTAAGAGGCACGGAAAAATATAGGCCATCCTCGATTTCGTTTGAGCGATATGACGTCATTTCACTCAAATCGTTTATTTGAATTCGTAATTTCACAAGGAAAATTTGTTGTTGTCGACTTATTTTTTTCGAATGAAATGAGAAGGCGCAAAATTGTGGGAAAAAGTATGATACAAAATTCATAGCAGTTTCATCTTGTATTTATCTTCAATCATACAAGCCCCGGACTTGTCCTTTAACAGAAAATAACAGATTCCTACCTGAAATAAAAGCCTGGCTAATATATTATCATGCTGTGCAACTGCCTGCAACGGCACAATCAGCTCAGAATGTTTAATTTGAATATCAGGCAACTCTCCTGCTCGATATTTTCGATACATAACAACTTTATGGTCTCTAGCTGCTTTCTGTCTTTGAGCTACAGTTTGCCTGAACTGCTGTGCACGTCTTTCTTTCATCGCAAAATAAATATTTGTTTTCTCTTGGCTTTTCATTATTCTCCTTTTTAACCTCATAATCTCGGTTTTGCTCTCAGATTTTGCACCTCCTGCATCCACTGTGTCCATTCCGAGTTTTGCAGAGGCAGCCTGTCCCAAAGTCCCTTTGTTAAAATCAGATCTGCGACTTGACTTCTGCGAGGCAAACAACAAAGCGCTCTGGCTGGCTGTGGACTGCGAGGAGAGGGTACCTTGCGAAGCAATCTAAAATCAGATAAAACGTTCAGTTTTGGAAAATTACTTCCTGGAAGTTTGGGGAGGTGGATTGGACATCAATGAGGGAAGTTGCAGAACGAATCAGGGCCAATCAATAGCGAGGTCCAGCCAACACAAAATGTTGGTGCCCGATAGCTACAACAGTCGTATGGAGCTAAGTGACACGTTTGGATCTATGTGGCTAGCTATTAGTAAAGTGAACTTTCCAAATTCCGTGAAAGGATCGAAACAGAAAGAAGTACAGACCAAAATTTGACATCACACTGGAAAGAATCTATTCGTCTAATCGTGAAACATGATATTTGTTTTCAAACAATGAAAATACTGGTTCAGATAATTAAATTTTATTCCATATATCATTCTTTGTCAAAATACCTTTCAATGCATAGTAAAGAATAGTGGTAATGAATTTAGGCCTATGTTCTTCATCGCAGGCAGAGTTTAATAAAAGTTTCACAGAATGACATTTCTTCCCATGAAGGTCATATGGCTACTGACTCAGAGAGTTTCCAACGAAACAGCGGAACTCATGAACAAGAATCAATAGACCTTCACCAGCCTTGAAAAACTTTCATCAGTATCTAACTGCGATCTAGTTAAAAAGGTTAGAGTTCTACTGACTTTTAAAACCATTGGTTAGAAATTAAGCACAAAGGTACGCCGGGAAAATGAACGGAAAATTTACATAATCAATCAACTATGAATAAAAAAGTTTTCGCTAAAAAAACGGAATAATATGCTTTTATTGCTCACTTCCTTGTTCTTAGATAATGTTCTACCAGTTTTGCATGAGCAAAGGAAACATCTCTGCAACAACTTTTGTCGAGAAACTGCCAATTTTGTTGCATCATTTTAAGATCCAAGTGCTCTTTCGGCCAATTGAACCAGAATTCTTACGAAAGAAATATACCAACAAAAAATTCACCTGAAAGCTAGGATTCATCCAGTTTATAGATCCTCCTCCATCCTGGTCTTGCGTTGGCGTGAATTCTAGTCCTTGCTGCGTAGCACGAAGCATTCCCGTTGCGAGGCTGCTTCCACTTTCTTGACTCTGTGACATCAATTGTGATTGGCTTTGCGTTGCTGCAAACAGTGGAGTCATGGCTATTTTCTGCCTTTGCCAGGAAAAGTTCACATGATATTCCTGAGAGGAAAAAGTTGGAATAATTTGCTACTAAAATACAGTTGGTAATCACGTGAGACACTGAAGAGGATTTGAATAACTTTAAAACTCTTACGATACTTTGTGTTGGCCAGAAGGAATGCAAGTCAAACCTCTGCAGTCTTCTAAATAAAACAACAGTGAGAGAATTTCTTAAGGTTCCAAAGCATAAAATATAGTATTTTTTCAAATATAAAGCTAGACATCTGAAAGGCTTGTGGAAAAATACAGACAATGAAAACTTGCTAACAATGCTGTTTTTTAAGCGAAACGGTTCTTGCAAATGATGGGAATTTTCGAGAGGAACTTTTTATTTGATGTAATTATGAGTTGATTTTGAATGAAAAGGTTAGCAAATGGCCAGAGATGTTCTCTGATAGAGTTGCAAAACTGTGAAAATGCCTATCAGACGAGTCTAAGAAGGCATACAAAGGGGATGGCATACTCTCTGTACAAAACTGTTTCGATACCGAAGTGCTTTATCTTTTAACCGCACGGCCCCTTGAAAACCAGCTTATGCTGACGGGTGGCCCTCCTGAAAAGAATGAAGTGAATATGAAATATAAAAACAATTTTCTGTAACATTCTGCTTTAAGGGGGTGGAACTGAACTGATTGTAAAAAGGGGTCGACACTGACCTGAAATCGTTTTGATGAATCAAGAGGTTCGGTGAACATTGGCAGCGAATAATCTGGGCTTAGTGACGTAAGTTGCAGAAGCAGATTTGTTGAGTAACTCAAGAACTGCAAAGGAAAAATAGAAATATTAAAAGAAAAAAATAGACACAACTGCCAACAGTTTGCTAACATCATCACAAGAAAATGGTAAGCAAAAACTTCTTTCCTTGTAGTTTTCAATTGGTTTTGAATGGGCTTGTCAGGATTTCTAGGTACTGAAAGCTAATTTAGGTCCACTGTACATGCCACATCCAGGCATGGAATTTAGGTCCACTGTGCATGCCACATCCAGGCATGGGACCCCTAGTTTAACGGCCCTTCCAAAGGATGACAAGGTAAGTTGTGAGGTCAGGCCTCCAAGGTCACCCATCTGGAAGTTGACCTCACTCGACCGAACTTAACTTCAGTCACCTTACGAAGACTGTATAAGCCACTCGGCCACTCACCCCTTGCATCAAAGTTACAGATCATTAATATTTGCAGGCTTAAAATCCCAAGAGCCCTTAACTATTCGAGAAAGAATCTAAATGGAATGATTATATCATACATTTGAAGATTGCTAAAATATTCACAATGGTGATAAAAGCTCTAACGCCAGTCAACAAATCTTTTGCACAAATATGGCAAAAATACTGCTTGAGCATAGAGCTGGAATCTTTATAAAGGTGGGTGTAAAATTCTGTTATATTTTCTTTGAATTAAATTGCTTGAAAGGGAATTTGGGCAATTCGCTGCAAATCTGCCAAGGTAACTTTTTTGATTCTTGATTAGTTTAAAAATGGCGTTATTTATTAATTTTGAGGTCGTAAAGTCATTAGACCTATGACAATGAGTCCCTTGTATCCCTGCGGTAAACCTTGCTCAAGAGGGACTCACAATGAAACAGTGAAAAACTTGGCCCTATTTTCTTCAATCATCAATGGAGTTATAATGGAATCACGGCTTCGAATCTCCATCCCGTGGGAGTGCTTTCAATTCTTCAATCGAATCGAAAATTCTATCACATTTACACCTTAACAATAGTAATTCACAAATCTGGCAATCTGACTGGTACTGAAGGGATTACGAAGTTTGGGCCTGAATAGGGCCAAGTTTTTCAGAATAATACTATGAGTCTCTATTGTTCGAAGTGCCATCATCAAATCAAAGAGCACAGGGCAACAAGAGACTCATCGTCATCAGTCTATAAAGTCATCAGATTTCGAAATCCTAAACTAGAAAAGCTACAAATTTCTGCTTGCCACCATATTGTAGACCTTCATGAACAACGGTTTTCGTTAAGATTTTATCAATTTTCCTTAAGTAATTTAAGATTTCCGATAATTTTAACTTGCTCATAATTTTCGATGAATTCGTGAGAAAATTATCAAAATGGTGCCAATTTGAAAATAATCAAATATCATAAATTTGCCATGGCAGATTCACAGCAAATTATCCAAAGTTCCTTCCAAGTCATTCAATGCATAGTAAAATATGATACAATTTTGCACGCAACTTTTTAAAGATCTAAAGATCTTTAGCGCTATCCAATCACTCGGTACAACTATCTACAATAGACACAAACAAAAAATCATATTTACCTCTCTCTCTGTTTTCGTTGAGTATAGTGCTCTCAAAATCTCAATAAAGCGTTCGATGGTGGAGTTTGGCAGCCTTGTTTCGTGGCGCCAAAAGTTCAGTAATTTCAGGCTGAGGAAAGAAGGTACAGCTCCATGTATAAAATCTATCCGAATTACTCTATAGGCTGCCCTCCATATCAAGCGTTTTGAGCGTGTGGGCGCTGCGACCAAGATTGATTCCCTCAGTAGCGATCGTATGCGCCCAAGATGGGAGTTGAACTTGTTCCTACTCCCAAAACGCCCAAAAATCGGTCGTTGCGATCAGATTGATTGCTACAGTTATCAACTGCGCATGCTCCTTGCTGGTCACAGCACCCGCTTGCTCAAAATGCTAGATATGGAGAGCAGCCTTAGGGAGCGGTCATTTTTAATCCTGGTACCAGGGCGGAGGATTTTTGGCAGGGGTATGAAACTTTTCTCCATTATTTTGTGGGGGTACAAAAACTTTAAGAGCAATTCTTATGGGGTACAAAGCTATTTTTTGAAACAACTTTGGATGAAGTCATCGATCAAAGCTTGGAAGAACAGTTTAGAGACATCTGGAAATGATGAATCTCTTAACCAGTGAAAAATCACCTGGGACAACTTGCTATCTGTCATATATCTATGCTTTATGCACAAGGACTTCTAGATGGGGGTACTGAACCATTTTGCTGAAAGATGATTGGGTACGAGAATCTTTTGCTATGTTCAAGATGGGGTATGAAATCTTCTCTAATTGTGTGAAATTATCCTCCGCCCTGGTACCCAGGATTAAAAATGACCGCTCCCTTATGTTCCCTATCAACAAAGGTAATAACATGAAACTCATCCATAAAGGCTCCCAGCAAGAAGTGTTCTTTCATGCAAAATACTAAATAGATCTATTAATATTTCATATGGAAATGTTTATTCTAATATTAAGTATTTTTCCTCGTGCCAAAACATTACTGGAATCGCTTCCAAATGTTGGTACGTCTTTAAACAGCTTCTTGAATAGTGCAACTACGGAGGAGAAGAACGCAACATAATATCAAAGATTCATAAGGATTTCCAAAAAAAATTTTTCCGTTCATGCATCCATCCCACTTGAATGTACCTTACCTGATTTCTGTACCGTTGTCATTGATACCCAGTAATAATGTTTCTTTGCTAATTTTCAAAACATCGAATGCAGCTTGATTCTCCATCGTCTGCTCATCTGCCCTAAAATCGAACAACAGGAAGATTTGAAAATCAACTAATTCCGACCACAAATACTGCGTCAAAACTTTTGAATTCAAGTCTAAAAAGAAACTTTCTCAAGATTTGGAACGGGAAAACAGAAATATTTCATATTCAATTTCCATTTCTTGTTTCTTTATTTTTACATACAGCCTTCATGCATATTCCGTCAAATTAGATCATGTCCCAACAAGCTTTTCACAAACTCAGAGATGCCCAGAAATTCTCAAAACAGGAGAATTATCATAGACATATCAAACATTTTTAGGCTAAGGTGTGGAAAGTGGTTTCTTAAATGCGGGGTCTTACTTTACTGGCAAATTTGATCAAAGATCTTAGGCCTGTTTTTGAGTACCTCAAGGTAAAGTATTCTTTTTAAATCGCTTTACCTGTAACGCAATACCATCACTTTGACAAATTTGACAATCATCGATTTTGACAAACTGAATTTCTATGTCTGGGTCGATATGCTAGCTTACAGATATAATCGTTTGCAAAGGAATCTGATAAATAGTTTGCAAGTTCCATGCTTTTAAACATCGAAACATTTTGCTGGCTCGTCCGGTAGCTCTGAGGGGAGGGGCTTATTTAAAAGAAACTATTTCAGTTGCTTCGTACTTTCGCAGAAACAAAATAGCATATCTCCAGTTAAATGAATGCTGGGTGAGTCGAAAAAAGTTTACGCATTTCGTGGGCTGTGGAATAAAACGTATGTAGTCAATATTCAGAACTAAAATGTTAATCTATCTCTCAAAGGCTAACTTAGATGAGAACGTTTTGTTTGGTAAAAATCACACAAGTTTAAGACCTAATAATTAGAAAGATATCTGTAAGGGGTTTATATGGGAATTGAGAATTCCAGATTCAATTCTGGTCCATGACATACAAGGCATTGAAGTTATCATTGTCAGTTTCAGAAATAGAATTTTAATTTCTGTACGGATGGTTTTATTTGTTTGCCGTATATTTCAAAACACTCGCATTTACATTGTTATAATTGTCAAAGCTTTCGCCTTACTTCTGATGAGGTTGATGAGGCCTCAGAAGTAAGGCGAAAGCTTCGAAAATTAAAACAATGTAATTGCGAGTGTTTTGAAATATACGGCAAACAAAAACAAAAACAAGACATAGTACAGTCTTGGATTCAACACTCGGGATCAAATTAAAGCTTCAGCAGGTTCTGCTAAAAGAAGAAATACAATTTTAATTTCAATTGCAAGTAAATCATGGACCAGGATGGAATGTGGAATCTTCATTCCCAAATACGCACTTTCCCAGCATTTTCCTAATTCCTGGGTCTAAGTGATGAGTGAGTTTACCAAACAAAATCGTCCCATCTAAGTTCGCTTTTGACCGATAGATCAACATTTTAATTTTGAATACGGCCACAAACGTTCTATTCCACAGACCGCCAAATGTGTCAACTTTAGTTTGACTCACCCGGTATAGTCATATTGCTACGTCAAATACTATGCGAAAGCTGCAACTGCGACCTACGCATCGATGCACTTTCCCTCGAAATACAATATGCGTTGGGGCTAAAGGGGCAAAAGGCACAATTGTGCGCAAAGAAAGGGCTTTAAGACCCATTATAGCATCTGATATAATGATGATCAACTACATCCAGGCACACAATTCTACAGAGAAATCAACTTTACCTGTAAGTATCATAAATCCACATAAACATCTCATACATATTCTGCCGTAACGAAACGCTGTTGCTATTTTTCATCTTTGATATTGTGTTGAGAAATGGTAAGATCTGTTCAGCTGTAAGATACTTGAGCAACCCATTGAAGACACCCAGAGCTGATATTTGAACGCCTTCGTCCCTTGAAAAGAGAACAGAAAATAAATTGTTGACATTCATTTATTCGAATATCATTACAGGTAATCCTATCGAATGATCGGTAGTTCAACTAAATAAATGCCAATTCCTGATAGTTAACTTGACAAACGTCAATACAACAGTTTTGGACACTCGATATACTCAAAGTACTCCAGATAAAGTTTTATCAATGAAATTACTATGAAACTTACCTGTGATTAAGAGCAGATTCCAGACCTTTGTTTTTCAATTCAGTAAAGATATGATGAGGCTCGTCAAAATGCTCCACACGTGATGCAATTGTTTCTAGGCATTGCTGCTTTAGTACGCCATGCAGGGATGGAAGGATGTAGAGAAGTTGGACTACAAACCTAAAGGGCAAAATCAACAAAGCAATTTGAAAATCAAATTTCTGACTGTGATAATTTGGTTCATGCAAAGTTTTTCGAAGACTCCTTACTATCTTTTTCTCCTGGAATTTTGGTTGAAACAAACATTCTAGTGTTTGCAAAAACTGGAACATCAGGAGGATTTGGCATTGCGATAGAACCCTGACATCCTACTTTGAAGCTGCCACTTTTGTTGCCTTTCCTGTGTTATACTTCATCAACCACATGTCAGATTGATTCAAACGGGGTCTCAAAGTCCAAGCTGAAACATATTCTTTGTCACTGTTTCAAAAATGGCACAATTTAAGATACAGCTCCTCCACAGCAGTCACACACGTGAGGTACAATGTTTTGGGGACATCATCCATAACAAAATATGCCATACTCACAAAGAATAACTGAGATTTTCGGAGATCGGTTGGAATTTGGGGTGTGAAAATGGGACTTGGAGAAATTTAGAAAAATCATATCAACATACATGTCAACAAGTTGTGGATAATTAATTTGAATCCGATGTAAACATTGGACAAATCTGTCTGCGTTATTTGAGTTTAATTCAACCAGTCTTTCGTGTGCGAGTGAGAATAATGGACAATTCGTCTGCAAAAGAATGATATCTCAGTTATCAATACCAGTCTCTATAACCGACGAAGTCAGCTAAGTTTCAACATCATACCACATTTGGCACTCATGGTACAAGATTTTCACGGCACGAAATATCAAAGAATTCAAAAGATGTTTTATCAAGAGACTAATGTTTGTGATGCTTGTTTGTTTTTTCAATTTGTTTTGAGTGGGCTTGTCACGATTTCTAGCTACTGACAGCTAATTTAGGCCCACTGCGCATGCCGCGTCCAGGCATGGGACCCCTAATTTAACGTCCCTTCCGAAAGACGACGAGGTGAGTTGTGAGGTCAGGACTCCGAGGTCACACCCATCCGGAGTTTGACCTCACTCGACGGAGCTTAACATCACTCACATGACGAAGACTGTATAAGCCACTCGGCCACTCACCCCGCAACTGGAGATCACTTGAAATGAAGTGGGTTTAAATAAATCTTCGACGATTCTGTTTATCGAGTAGCATTTTTTATACGATTTGATCTGAAAATACTTGAACATCTACCATGCCTCGTAAAAAACGAATATTCAAGAAAATGCTGGTTTACGCCTGAAAAATGCAGTGTCAGCATGGTTTATCTTTCTACTGTTGTCGCCACGGACCAATATCCTACAGTCCGAAGCAGAGAAACATTGAAAGAAATTTACATAAAAGACCTTTTAAGCGTATAGCGCGAACTCGCAAAATAGGAAAAAATGTTTGAGAAAGCTCGGGTTGATTTTGTTTAGAAATGGCACCTTCATACGAGAACCTCTACAAGTTTTAATGTGACACTAAATGGTCTGTATTGAACAAAAATCGTTTCTATTTCATGGATTTTTTCCCATTCATTGTACCCTACTAATGGGTTTCTTTCGAGTAATTCAGTCTGAAAAATCTTTGTCAACCCCAGTCTCAACAATTGAGATTGGAGTTGACTTTCCATCAATTGTCAACAAGAATCGATCACACAGATGTATTTTTCTACTTTTCACAAAGGTCTATACTTCCTTGAATACTTTACTGAGTTTTCCAAGCTTGCATTATCAAAAGGTTGGTATTTTCGGCGATAAAATACCATCAAAAATATTAATACGTCCCTGATGAATAGATGAAATGATCAAAATAGCTACCGATCGATCTCTCTCGAAAATATTCTTCATTGCAAGGCCAACAACTTCAGCAGCCGAAGCATAAACATCTTTGTATTTGAACTGGAGATTCTGTGTCAATGCTGAATAATACCTGGAGAAACAAATGCAGAGAATCTAGTAAAACCAGGCTGTTTTAGCAGAGTTAGAGAAAACATAGGAGCATCGCTGCTAACAACTTTTCGGTAGCCGTTACACCAGTAAAGTTTTCCGCGAGGGAACTTGCAATGTTGAGCTCATCAAATCAGCTCCTTACATTCCTACCAGCTTGAAGTACCGAATAAGTCAGTCTTTTGTGACAAGTTCTTACTGAAAAGCAAAGTCAAATATTTTCAAACAATGCAGTTCTGTTTAAGACGAAGTGATTTCAGAGCCTCGAGAATAGATTTCCTACTTTCTGCGCAGCAAATCATAATGCTTTTGCCTTCTCTGTTTTTTTTTTTTTGATTGACTACACTTAATGGTGTGAAATCAATTCTTTTTAAAAGGCAAATCACTTTGTCTACTCAGAAAGCTGAGTCTTTTAATAATGCATTCAATCGATCAATCGATCAATGAATCAATCAATCAATCAATATCAATATTAATATCTAAGGTTGGTACTTACGATAGTATGGAGATAATACTAATTAAAAGCAATTATTTACAAAAAAAATATGGACAAAGTAGAAAAATAATGTTCTTAGTCAGCGACATATTTTACAGGTGCATCTATCTGCAGCCCACCCACTGATCCTCTTGTTAAAACGAGACAGCCAGTGTTGGTCCTTGTTTGATACTGTGATCAAGAGTGTTCCACAGGAAACTTCCTCAAAAAGACATTGAATCGAGTCAAAAGCCAAGTGTCTTAATTGTCGGCAGCTTGCATAAGTTTTGTATTCGTAGATTGTACATTAAGGGTTTCTTTGTATTGTTGGATGGTACAATATGCATTACCTTCTCCATTCATTTCTATTTGAATGAGTGCATTAAAATGTATGAAATCAAGTTTTTCTGAAAGAAGAATGCGTTGTCTTTCAGGAAACTTACATCTTCTGTTTGACAACGTTATTCTTGCTTACTGTTATCATAAAATCGGTTATAAATTATCGAAACATCGAAACATAAACCAAATGGAAGCTGTTACATCAACAGCAAAATTCTAACTGGCCTTACGTTTCTTCAGCCACACTAACGCCATGCATGTAAGGATGAAATCCATTGGTGAGGATAACACCAAGTAATTGTATCCCTGTCACGTTGTCTTTCGTATTTCGATCTGTGCAGATGAACTGATCATAAATGAACCTGAAGAATAAAAAGAAAGAGCGAAGTTCAGAGAAAACAATTAGCCATCTTTGAAGCGAGTCTCTTATCTCATCAAAAGCGCTTGTTGAGAAAAGCAAGATGGTTGTAATGAATTTCAGGAGTAAAACTTGCAACAGAAACAAGCCAAAACAACAACGAGCTAAAGTTTTCATAACAATGAATGGAATTTTGGTCTCACTCAATGCCTTTCTAGCGATGCAATAAATCCTCAGCTTCAATGGGAGTAAGGAGATGAACATCCGAAAAAATCTTCGGTCTGCCTATTCAGGGCTTTTGTAAGCAAACATCAAATGTTGATCTCAAAATAAATGAGCTATTCGTAGCAGAAAGTCAGAAGTTACAAACACTGAAAAGCTGAAGATGATGAAAAGTAAAAAACAAACAGTTACAGGAAACATTAAAATAAAAACGGAATAAGTCAGAGATAAAATGAACGATTCAGAACGTACTTGTACGGAATATCAAGTCGGCTTTTCCAGACTTTTGTCAAGGTTTTGATGATCTGTAGATTGTTCTTTAAAACAGCTCGGTTGTTATGATGGCAGTTCTTTACAGCGAAATCGAGAAGGCTGCTCGCCAAATGGCGTCCAACAATCGAGTCCTTGAAACGAAAAATAGACTATAACTTTCTAAGGGAAGTCAAACAAATATTCTGATGATTATAAATTTAACAGAAGGTGCCACTGTGATTGGAAAACGCTGGCCTAAAATTGGTTTCCATGTAACTCACTGGTTTCCAATCACTGGTGATGCAAACAGAGCAGAAACTGCGCACTCATGCGAGAAAAGTAGAAGCTTTGAGCACCCCTAGTTCCCTGCAACATATCTCGAAATACGGCAACTTTTGATATCTTGCTCATTTGTCTTTAAACTCTTCATTTATCACTTCAAAAGCTCACGTATCCAAACATTTCCTTATCAAAGATTGCTCGATCACGTCAATTCACGCAGTTTCTGCTTTGTCGGTGACGCAAGGATCGCAAAAATTTGGGACCCGGTGCTCCTTGCGCCGTAATGCGAACTGTCTCTTCAGTCAGCTTTCAGCTAGAAGCGCTTCTTGTGTAAGGGTGCTGAATCGTGGAAGGATCTTTCTGTCGACAAAGACAAAATCATCAAAAACATACGAAATATTCAAAAAAGTATCAGCAATGCCAACAGCGAATGCTGGTTCTCTCATTGATACTACAGATAGCAACATTACTTTAATTTGTCTACTATATATCTTTGTAAACAAGATTAATTAACTTTGCATGCATTTCTGTCAGATTTAGTCTCTGTGTATATTTGCATGGCCAATTGTAAATAAGTCATTTGACTAACGTGGTCACCTTGCCTAAAGAATTTTAAATCAAATCAAGTTTGGTAGCGATCCTTGCGCTTAACAGGAAAATTTTCTATCTCAGCATCGATCCTTGTAATTGAACCCTATCGCTCATGGTATGAATATGAGATTACCTCTGGAATGCAAGTTTCAGACCATGACAGCATCACAACAATTGCATCAATAACAAAATAATTCAAAGCTGCTCCCTTTATCTTTCCACTGATCAAAAATTGGACGATTGTTGAGAACCAGAATCTTCCAAATGGCTCGAACACCTTTGGTTCATTGATCATCAATTTCAAAATAAATATTTTCACGTTTGTTGATGTTTCATTTGAGCTCATCTTCTTGTTAAGGTTCAACATCCATGATGGCATCTCTGCGCCTTCCTTTCCCTATAAAGAGACCAATAACTAGAAACAACAGAAGAGCTTTTGAAAAGAAGATTATGTTTGTCGTTTGTCAAAAAGGAATGCCTTGCTTCGTTAAACCCTCCACTACGACGATTCTAATCATATTCTTTATTTAACAAGGGTGAGTTTCGTTCAATAAAAGAATCACGTCTCAGACAACACAATGCGATTTCGGTTCTGAAGAATCGATTTCATACTTATGCGAAATCGAGCCTCCAGAGAGGCAAATCATTTTAGTTGTTCCGAAGACCGGATTCTTAAATTTACAAAATGTTCGCATTTTGTTGTTATTCTAGACATAATAATGATATCAAAGAACTGCTTTCTGCAACTACAGTGAATGAAATGAAGTTCCTCATAAGACATTTAGCTCAAAGAAAGATGTAATACTGATCTACATCCAAATTTTTAAAGACTAGAGTTCAAGAAGGACTGCAAAATTACTTTGCCCTTTCAAAAGCTGCCTGTGCCCGGGCTTGATCTACCCAAGCAAACTACCCTTAGACTTGTGCGAAAAAACTTACCTCAGCAGGGTTTTTATAGACTCCACTTTCTTTCATATGTTTCAAAAGTGAAACCAAAACAGGCATGCACTCATGTTTATTGGTCTCATCCATTTCAAGCACATCTTCTGGGACGACAGTCTCATCCTAACATGAGATATTTGATAAAATAGTAATTTCTTTGAAAACACACATTGAAAGTGCTGTGGCGCTGTGGTGTAATCCTCTGACTTTGCAGCCAGAACAGTCAGGCGGAGTGGGTTCGATACCCGGTAGGACCCCACGACTTGAATGTCATGACGAGGGGTCGCTGACTCGATTAGGTCTGCTCTATTTCTGCGCGTTGCGTTTTCAAGCGCTTGGCGCTGAAAAACGCAACTTCACCTTCACCTTTAAAAACATGACTAAGAGCGACGACTAAGAATATTTAAAAACAGAATTTAAAACAAACAAAAAATTTTAATCAGAAAAGAAAGTAAAACCCAGATCACTAGCAGGAAAATCGCCCTACTTATACATCTTGAGGTTACTAGTGAGCGATCGAGAAGCCAGCTTCCCTTTCAGTGACTTCAATGCAAGGCTCTGCTCTAAATTTGAAATGCGAAAGAAGTTGAGTGGAATGGGGATAATATGAGCAAGAATAGGGAAATTAAGTCATTTGAGTTTTGCTTCTAAATTAAACCAAAATGTTCTGGATCTTAAACTTACAGCTTTTTCAATCAACAAATTTCTCCGTTTAAATGAGAAATTGATTTCCTTCAACTGAATAAACATAACAATGAAATCCATGAAATAGTCAATGACCCAAATAACTTTGCCAACTGTGACCCATTTTTACCCCTACTATTACTCATTTCAACCCACCTTACCAAATATCTAAATTTAAATTAGCCAAATTACTTTGGCATCGCTAGACAGGCTAAACATGTACCGAGACAGGAGTATCAATGGGAGTTCTATGTTCTAAATTGAAAGTTTTTGACCAGTTCTACTTTGATTTTGTTGTTTAATTTTCAGTTTTGTGTTTTGGAAAATTAATTTGATTTGGTGAATAACACTTCAGCAAAATTCCTTTACAAGAAAAGACGTCACTCCAGCATCCATTAAAGGCATTCTCCAAGACATTAAATTATCATAACAAAATTTCTCATTCATCCATGTTTAATTTTCAATCATAGCAAAACCTCTGTGATGAGGAACTGTCTTTTGGCACAATGCAAAAAAGATGTAGCTAAATCACAGACAAATAGTAAACGAAGAGAACTAACCTCTTCAAGTTCCTCTGAACCTCTTCTCCTCCAACCAAAGGACTCTGATCGCTTCAACTCTGAATTCATCTCATTTGAATAAGCCTAAAAATCGAGATTGATGCACAGATACAAAAATATGCCAGTATGGGTATTGATCTTCAGATAACTTTGTTTTCAAAACATGTTTTATGTCCCTGACGTACTCAATTGTAAATCAAGTTGTAAATAATTATTAAAAGTTGGCCAATCCTCATCACTTTCTGCAGCCATAGGAAGTCATAAGGATCAGCAGCCATTCAGTTCTTCTATTCTTTTTATTGTCCTTATTGCCCAATAAGATACGTGACAAACTCCCTGTAACTACTTATACAAGGCTGTCCTATACCGGGTGACCAAAAAACTTCACGAGCTAGATTGCACATAGTTTCCTGAAAGCAAAAGGCTATGAACACATAAAAGAATTAGCATGTAGCTGAAAGGCTAAGCTATCTTTTGAGATGTTGCTGAATCGGTTTACGGTATGCTTGCCGTCCAAAAAAACAGTTACAAAAATTTGGAAATACATGAATCTCTGGGGCTGTTCCCTCCTTTTCCAGTCGAAATTTTGGAAGATATTCATTGCTTAACATGACCATGCAGCATCTCAAAAGATAGCTAAGCCTTTCAACTAAACTATGATACAAAGCATTTGACAATGTAGATTTCAGTGAGCTAGTCACGCTCGAGAAGCTTTTTTGGTGTCATCGAGTAGAATATTAACATTGAAGAAGATGCCTCAATCGAAACGTTTGAAGAATAACAGTTGTGTTTTATACAATGAGAAATATCAGTACGGTAGAATACGGTAATTCAACGTGTACCTGAAATGAAATGCCGATATAAGTGTAACGTGAGTAACAAGCAGAGAAGAACACTTTGAAATGTACCTGAACTGGTGTTGAGAAATCGAATTGACTGACATCTTGACTCAAGCTGCTGTCCATCAAATATTGAGATGATAAATATGGGACAAAGCCTTGCAGAGAAAGAATATAAGAAAACATCATTTAGATATACAACTATCTATAGAACACTTGCAAAATTATCAGAGCTGGGACATAAGAACAGAGATATTTTTGCACGACATGATTTAATCACAAAGGTGATCACATTGGCAAGGCGTTTAGATTTTGGTCTCCAAGTAGTAAAAGATTTCGGCGTTCTGGGTTTCGGATGCGCACAATGCCAGCGACTAATACACACGACAACGAAAGCTGGGCAAAAGAGTTTGCAGAACGCTGGGACAGAGCTAGAAACAAGTTTGAGCCAATGAAATTCGCATAGTTCAAGTACCTCTGGATTCAGTGTCATCGTTTTCTGCAGCTTTGTTTTTCCTTCTAATCATCTGCAGTTGTTTCTTTCTGGCAAATGGTACCTGAAAATAAATATCAAATAATGTGCAATGACGAAAAGCAAGATACAATAACCAACGGGAACAAAACATCATCACGATGTTCTACCCAAGTAAATAAGAGACTGCATCAAAAATTATGCTGACAAGAGATTTAAGGCTCCCTTACACAGATAAAAGAATCATTGAATTGGCATGACGAAGTCGCCTGTCTCTGAAATGGTCATGCTTCCAAACATGAAGACGGAAACATACGTTTATTACGGTTATGATTAGCCTGCGCGCAGCCTCAACTCCTCCTCACAGGAAGACTTTTCCTGTGAGGAGGAGCTGAGGCTGCGCGCAGACTAGGTTATGATCAACATGTACAACAAATTTTGTCGCAAGTCGCAGTAAAAGTTTAATCTGTTGCTGCATAATGCAATACGTGTCGATAAATTTAACACGAAATAACAAATCAAAGTATGATTTTATGTTACCGTTTGCTCAGCTTCGAATACAAATTCTCTTTCTTCATCGATGATATTGTCCCAAAGCATCTGTCCCTGTGTTCAACAAAAAATTCTCAATGCTTACCTACCGACAGAGCCTATAACACATTGCAATGGAACTGAATACTGAGAATAAACATTAAATTAAATTGAATTACCAGCATCCCTTTCAGAAAGAAGAAGATTACTTGTGTTACGACGAAGCTTTTTAAATATAAGGTTTCGTTTGTATTAAAGGCTTGCCTCTGCGTTCATGCTTTGCGCTCGTGCTTTGCGTTGCGTTCATCAGAGTTTTGCTTGCGTAAACGCGCTTTTGTTTGCGTTTTCCCGTTCAGATTGATATTTCCCTTGGATCCCATTCCTCAGGTCGTTTTTCTACTTCTGAAAAGAAACGCTCAAAATCAATCTCGCTTGCACGCGGGTGTAAGTAATCTGCTTGCTAACCAGCAAACATTTTCGCATAAGCAAGCTTCTTCTTTCCGCATGCAAATATTTAGACTCCGAACACTCTAACGGATAAGTATAGCGGAAATTTGCATAAGTGCTTACAAAAGATCGTTCTATGCGAACGTAGCCTAACAGAGGCTTCAATCGTGCTTTTGCTTCTTGGGAACTTGCTTTTGATCGACTGTGCTCAAGCTCTTTTCAGAAAACAAAACGACTCACCTTCGCGAGATTCTCTGTAAACAAAAACCCAGAGTAGAATTTCATTTCTGTCTGAGTGCAAGCGATTAATGCACATAACGTGTTGTAGGCTGCGCAGTGGTACTCTCTTCGAAGTTCTTTGAGAACATATTCACCTCTGCAATCTTCACTCTTTGCAGCATGAGCAGCTCTGGAAGAAGATTAGAAAATTCTGATTGAATTTCAGAAAATAACAGATCATTAATTTGGGAGTATGTGTTACGACATGTTATCCCTTTGAGAGAATGAAAGTGCCGTCCCTAGGAGGGTAACAAAACTATTCTGGCAGCTTTATCTTCCCAAAAAGATAGCACGAGCTATAACATGTACAGGTCAATGCTGTAAAGCTGAAATATTTGGAAAATTTGGCCGCGGTATTGGGCACGCCTTGATGCTTTCTTGAAGGGGCTTTCCTGAGAAACTCCCTCGTAGCTTCAGAAAAGAGTGGCTGATCTCAGCCAAAAAGATTCTAAAATTTGTTTGAATATGTCCAATGCTAAAGAGTTTATCGGCCATACCATTGTCTTGATACCCAGGGAAAAGTGACTTTTCAAACGGGGATTACTTTCGGATTCACTCAGTGCGAAAGGGACTTACTTTGTTATGGCTTGTGTGAGTTCCTTTCCAGTTTCAGTTGTTGGAAGATATGCTCTAACAATTTCTGAAGTTTTCGAAGTTAAATCTTCTTTGCTCAGGCATGTGTACAAAGACTGAATCAATTTAAAGCAGCAAATTCTCGTTACCAACTGATTTGCAAATGCAGTTTCTGGAACCTAAACAAGGCAGGAGATAGAAATTGTAACTTCATCGGCAATTTTCCTTCAAACAAGTTCAAGAAACTATCATTTTGCAGTTTCTCTCTTTTCGCTCTTGAAAAATCTAAGTGCAATACAATCTCTATGAATAAAGGATTCCCCGGGGAGTATTGACTTCCCTTGACATGATAAGCCACACTGGTTTCAGAAGATCTTTTGCAGCTTTGTTTGTTTTGCATTGTAGCTTGAGAGCTTCCTTTGTCTGCGATCGCTAATACTAAATGGCATGTCAGTCAAAGGCAACTGATGATCAACATAAGTTCCAAATCTTCAACCGGCATACAAAGGTCGGTGTAGAAGTCTATGACTTATTTCTGTTAACTGCATGGCTTGAGAGACTCTTTAGCTACTTTGCTATAAGTCTAGAGTTTGACTTCTCAGAAATTTTGGATGTTTTTTCAGATTACGTCGTATTTCATAGCTCAACTCATTTGAGAAAGTGACGTCATCAAACTTCTAAATCATAAACCAGAAGAGTGGCAGACGTCTCCTTGATACCATATTGTGGATATCCATAAACTATGGCTGTCTTTGAAATAATTTCATGTTTAGTCAAACGCTTTAAAATTACAATGGTTTTAATTGTTTTGTAAATTCTTCTTAAATTCGTGAAAAAGAAGACAAACTTCTAAAAACATTGATGATTTTAGGAAAGTTAAATGGAAGAATCATAGCGAAATGCTAAAGTATTTTTGAAGCCATCCACTTCAAAGAAATAGATCACAGAAACTTACACAAACCATTTCTACAAGTTGAGACGTATGCTCCGATGATATTGCTAGTTTTAAAAATTCATAAAAATGTTAGAAAATTCTTGAAACAGGTACAATACCGCCAAAGTGGCCAATACCCAAAGTGGTACAATACCCCATTTTTAAAAGTGGCCAACCTGATGACCGATCTAATTACCGACCAATATCGGTTCTGCCTGTTTTAGCTAGGGTCTTTGAAAAACTTATTCATAACCAATTATATGGTTATTTGGACAGAAACAAACATCTGTTTTCAAACCAATCCGGCTTCAGAGCTCTTCATTCTGTTGTCACGTGTCTTCTTAACAACACAGATGACTGGTATGTGAACATGGACGATGGCAGATACACTGCAAATATCTTCATTGATCTCAAAAAAGCATTTGATACTGTGGATCACGACATTTTACTTGCTAAGTTGAGGAAATATGGCGTTGAAAATCTAGAACATTCTTGGTTTACGTCTTATCTAAGCAACAGAAAGCAATTTTGCAAAGTTAACGGGGTATGTTCCAAAACTAAAGATATTCATTGCGGTGTGCCCCAGGGTTCTTGTCTTGGCCCTCTTTTGTTTTTGATTTATATCAATGATCTTCCGTTCGCCTTAAAGAACAGCAAAGTGACGATGTACGCAGACGATACGAGTATTTCTCATTCCTCCTCAAGTTTAGTAGACATAGAACAAACTCTAAATAGTGAACTGAATGATTTGAAGCTATGGATGCAAGGTAATAAACTCTCTTTGAATGTCCTAAAAACTCAGGCTATGGTTGTAGGCTCCAAGCCCAAAATTAAGAAAATTACTGACAAAATTGTTGATCATCCAAAATTTTTTATTGGAGGCTCTCAAGTTGAAAATGTAGACCGAGCAAAATACCTGGGTGTGATAATCGATAAGAACTTAAATTGGGAAGAGCACATTAGCAATGTCCGTACCAAAGTTTCTCGTGCAATTGGGTTTCTGAAATACTCCAGGAAATTATTACCTCAAAACACATTGAGTAAAATGTATTCGGGTATCGTCGAGCCCCATTTTCGGTTCTGTTGTTCGGTATGGGGGTGCTGCGGGGTGACCAAGCTGCAAACCTTACAAAAGTTGCAAAATCGAGCTGCTAGAATCGTTACGAAAAGCAATTTTGATACCCCTTCTATAGGTTTGATACAAAGTTTAAAATGGCCTACTGTAAGCGACATCATTAGAGGCGAAACCGCAACTACAGTGTACAAATCGCTAAACGGTCTCGTCCCAGAGTACCTTTCCAGCTTGTTTAAAAAAAGGTCAACTCGAAATGTCAGGGAACTCAGAAACACCGAAACTGATCTTTCGATACCTTTACGAAAAACTAACAATGGGCAGAGGGCTATATCTTTTCGTGGACCTAAGCTTTGGAATAGCCTTGAACTTGATGTTAAACAGGCACCATCTCTTGCCACCTTTAAGAGAAGAATCAAATCGTAAAGTGGTAACGTTTGTGCCACGGCCCCCTGAAAAGCAGTTCTCATGGACTGATGGGGCTACCGTGCCTAAATAAATAAAAATGAATGAATGAATGAATGAAATGAATGAATGAAAGATCTTACCTTGACAAGTTTTGCTTCAATCTTTTGAACAATAATCCTTATCTTCGCTTTGAAGAAGTTCTTGATGACAACCGGTGGCAAGTGTTGGAAGCTTGGAGATAAAATTCGATTCATAACACCTCTTCTGATCTCATTCTGATATTTCGCTTCATCAAGAAGAATGTCAAAACACAAATTTAACGATTTTTCATCATCTTTCGTTGTGACTCTACAAACAATAAAACAATTTCGTTAAAAAACGGACTTGAAAGATCAAAAAGTGAGGCTTTTGCAATTAATTAAAGGACCAAATTGATTTATAAAATACAACACAGTCTACAGATGGCTTTGAATTTGTGTCAGAATTCGCACTTTTACGAGTTAAATGGTTTTGAAGCATACTCCGAAATCGCTCTGACTGTTTATCCAGCATCATGACTGGATATTATTGCCTATGTCCAACATAAAGCTTCTTTGCAATTTAGGACTCGTAATCAAACAAGAAACTGCAAGCCCAATGACTTTTCGATAAAAATTCATGTGTCTTAAATTCCATCCCTCAAATCACAGTTTAAAAAATATTGCTCCTTCGTCACTGCCCCTGAAAAATAAAATAACACTGATAGTATCTAGTTGCTGAGTCTTTCAAACAAGTACAAAAAAGAAATTTCATGGTTGGCAACACTGATCAAATTTTTGTAATTTTGCAAAAAAGCTTTCTTTTTTGGGGGTCACTTGATACAAAAATTATCTAAAAAGCATGATACGCATTTAAAAGAATAGAAAAATAGCAGACTACTTTTCTAATTATATATTTTCGATTTTCGTAACTTTGCAAAAAAAACTGACCAAAAATTTACAAACCTCTTGAAATAAACTGTCAAGGACGGAGTTATTGTCTTCTCCAGAACTTCATCTGTTTCCTTTACAATTATAGGAAGCAAAACTTCGAGGAGGTCAGGATTTGCAGAAAGAACCAAGCTCTTGAACAACTTCAAAAAGAAATAATGGAAGACGATTAATAAACTTAGAAAGACATGAATATGAAAATAGCGAAGAAAATAATAAAATATCGAAATATATGGGAAATAGTCTTGAAAGAAAGCAAGGAAGCCCATTTAAGAAGTTTAAAAATAATTTCCCAGCGTCTCAGCCAATCATGTCAGCAAGATTACACTATCAAAACCAAAGAGGTAAGAGGTTGTATTCACAATCTGTTTCGCAACTTCTGTTTCCCGTTCTGCTAAATACTGAAACCAGTTGCAGTCATAATGCATGAATTTGCTGAAACCGACATAAAATCTAACCAGTTTCTTTGTAAACTTACCTTTTGCAAGCAATCCATAAATTCGCTATATTTCGAAGTTCCCTTGATTAAATCTTTTGAACAGAGTGGGAATACGACTGCAACAAACCGTTCCAAGGACTTCCTGGGGAAAAGAGAAAAAACCAAACACTTAGGCTTATGCTTCAAAATTGCCAAAAGGTGGCACCACTTTGAGAAATCTAAAGTTCTACTGCCCAAGATGAGGAGAATTGATCGTCATCAGCTTGCCAAAAATTGATTCTTTTTCTGTATGTGCAATAAATTCTACAACAAAATGAACGGGGGAAAACTTTGGAGTCGAGCTAATGCACAAGTCTACATCGATTTCTCATGGTGAGTTCCATGCCAAATCTTGAAATGTTACATACTTGGAAATGATATTGATCTCCTAGAGCAGAACAGTGAAAAGCAGCACAGTAAAAACCCGCACATAAGAACCTAAGATTTTTAACTCAGCCTGTTTAGGTTCTTATTCTATGAGGTAAATCCCACAATCAGGGTGTAGGTTCTTAACATAGGGTCCAAAAAATGCAAGAAAACAAAGGATAGTTGAAGGTTTAGCATTGAAAACATGCTGCCAATAGTACAAGCAACGCAAAGCTCTGTGTTAAAAGAAATAGTCCTTTCTCATCTCCTGATCCATCCACAGTCATTAGTAAACCAGTTTTTTCTAAAAGTTTGGTGAAGAGTTCCTTGTCTTCCCTTAGGTCCCGACATGCTTCACTAGTCCATTTTGTCATCAACACTCTTCTCACCATAGCTGAATTTATTTCCTAGTGAATGAAAGAATGAATTTTATACCCTTTATTAAGAACCTGGTTAAAATATCAGGCTAAAATGGTTCTTATTTATTGGGTACAAACTTCATCATTTCAGGCTGTAGGTTCTTAATAAATGAAGGTTCTTATGTGCGGGTTTTTACTGCACCAGATATAAAATCACACTCTACCTCAAAGGAACTCGTTGTTTGTCATCAAGGCCTTGAAATAGCGTTGGAAGTAGCTCGAACATTGGTCCCTGAGAAGAAATAAATTGAAATTACAACAAATTAGTAATAACTAGAAAGCATGATAACCAGCACGACTTCACTGACATACTGAAAAAATAAAATGTATTGGCAGATACCTTTACATATGTGAAGGTGACGCAATTACTCTTTAGTTAAAAGCGAGACCTGACATAAACATACCTTGAAGGCAAGCCCAGTACTGGTGTCTGAGAGGAGCTGTAAAAATGTTGCAAGAGTTGGGGCAGCATTTGAACCTGAGGATTGAAGTGTAGCCTACGAAAGAAGGTCAGTAATAGCTTACAAGGATTTTCTAGGGATAGACGTAGTTGGCAAACGATTCCATTAATGTTACAATTTTACCTTCATTTCATTTGGACTACGAAAGTCTGTAGTCCCATCTGCAGATATTGGTCTCCGTGTTGAGGTGGGGGGGGGGGGGGGTAGCCTTTGACTCTATGCTTTGACTTCGTGGCCAGACAAAGATATGTTTGGAGACACCAAAATTAGGCACATTCCTGGAGGTTAAGGCGCTCTTCGGCATATTTTTTCTGTCACTTACTACCAACAACTAAATTGAATAACAAGAGAATTTACAGAGCATCTTTCTTCGACCATGTAAGAGTCAATAAATGGTCATCTGCCTAAATGCAGCATGTCTGCTTTACAACCTTTAAAAACAGCAAATTGATCCTTAACAACACAAATTAAACCATCTCTAAGAGTACAGTACGAGACTGAATTTAAGAGAGATGTATAATTCACGAGGTAGCATGTTTGGCCATCATGCAAAAATTGCGTGAAAAGAATACTTTCTTGCACGATGCTTTTGTCAGAAGCAAGAAATGTTTTTCAAGCACCGTTTAGCAAGCAAATCTCAAATTTTTGGCAAACATCAATCGCTTTTTGACCACGACATGGTGCATATTACCTTTGCATCAATGTTCAACAGTCCTTTAAGAACATTCAACGCTGCAATTTTCATTTCCATCTTAGCAGTTGACTTCCACCAATGGCTAATCATATTCCATTTTGCAAGTATCTGTTTTACAATTGCAGTGCCGTCCCTGAAAACAACAAATAAATTATACTTTTAGATAACGTAGCATGTAAGGAGTTAAGAAATTTTCACCAAGTTTCTGCTTTCAGAATTTGACTTCTTGGAGAATAAGACTGAAGATTTTGGGCCTGTTTCGAAGGATTCGGGGAAAACGTGTTGCATAAAGCCCCTTATCATGTGAGAACGATGTGGCTGATTTTGACCAACTCAAAATGTGCATCTGGGAAGTTGTCAGCAATGTTTCTGCGCTTTCACCAAAAAATAAACTTCAATTTCCTCTTTATTGAGTCAAATCATTCAGATTTGATAAAGACTACATACATGCTCGACATGTCGTGTTTTTTAAATAAACGATATTCTATGATACCTTTATAACGTATCTCGCCTAATTTCAATGATACTACACGCAACAAACATATTTTTCTCCAAACAAACTAACTTAACAAAAATTTGCAGTCAGCGTAGCCTATGGAGCAGGGAGCAGCAATATTTTCAGTAGTTGGTGATCTTCACACTTGCTACATTTGCATTTTTCGTGTATGATCGAAGCCTTCTTCAAAATTTAAGCAATACGCTAAACCTTAGCTGTCCAATTTACCGGCCTAGGCATACGCAAAGAAGCCCATCCTCTGTTGTTTATTTCCAAGGCAACGCCGGTCCAATACAGCTTCGAAAATATGTCTTTTACGGACCGATCAAGAGCCAATAAAATTGCTCCACTGCCGGTCCGAGAAGCCGCATTTTCGAACGCCATATAACAATACCTTTGCATCAATGTTGAACAATCCTTTAAGAACATTCAGGTTGCTTTTTGCTAGCCAAAAGTTGCTTTTTGCTAGTCGAGAAGTTGGAGGCGAAAAGTTTTCCTTTTCGCCTCTAAAGTCCCACAAACAAAGTCTGGATGCAGGCAAGACTCTTACTATAGCTGGGTAGATTCTCCATTGCTTCGGATTACTGCGGGTTTGAGGGGGGGGGGCGGTCTGCCATGTATCTGATTCGCCGCAACAGTCAGAGCTCAACACAACAGATTTCTTTGTGAATCTGTGGGTATGAAACAAAGGAGGGTTAATAGTCTTGATTTTCCATGGTCATAGAAAGTCAGAGGAGTTAGAACAATTCAGATTTCCTATTCTTTGTATTGTCATTATCACCCAATCAAATGCGTGACAGACTGCCTTGAAACAATGCCTCTCCAAACAAGGATACATTTACAATTATACACAAATAAGCAAGCTTTAGATCGCCTTACACTGTGGACTTTGGGTCGGTCTTGCTTGTTTTCTGTTTGCTGATATGTCCCAAGGTGCCTTGCAGGATGAGAGCAAGGATCGAAGTGAGGGAAGATACTCGATCTATCAGAAGTGAAATTATTGATGTGTTTCCATGTATAATGAATTCATTGATGACAGAACTGAAGATTTGGTAGAAAACTGCTCCTCTTGGAGAGCGAGTCTCTGTGCCTAAAATGAGAAAAGCAAGTAATTTTGGATAACTGGACGACAGGATAAACAATAAAATTTTAGAAGAACTGAAGCCGTATCACGAAACTTCAAAAATAATGTTAACAGCAGGGGATGGGGGTACAGAGCATGTTTTCTCTAAAGGGATGTGCTGTTTTTCCATGCTATTACTTCAATGTTATTTGGTCATATTGGTACACTTTGGGCATACTTTTCCTGATCATGACATGACCCTCCGTTTGTGGGAAAGAATTTAGAGGAGTGTAAAACAATGGATACCATTCTGCACCACTGAAAGTCCACCCCTCCCCTAAGAATACGGCTGGCAAGTAAAATCCATTAGCACCGGAGACGTAAATTAAGATGTGAAATAGAGATGTAAAGTTAGGTTTAAACAATAATCTACTAACAGAGATGCAATATTTCTTGATTTGAGGTTAAATGATGTTTCGCAGAAAGGGGTTGATATACATGCATGAAGTACCTTCATGATCTTGCACTGATTTTGAGTCTAGGAGAATCTCAATTAAAGACTCTTGCTACAAAGAAATAAGAAAAATTAAACATCGTGAGAACTGGGTGGCAGGAAGAAAAGAGCTCCCCGTGATTGTAAGCTTAAAGAAACAAAACTAATTGCTCCAGTTGTTTCCGCAAGCTTTCATTTCACCTCTAAAAGCTTGAAGTATCGCTTAAGTCAGCAGGAAAGTGTCTTTGTAAACATCGAAGAAACATGTACCTCAAGTTCTAAGAAAGGTTTACAACAATACGGACTGCTACCATCTTTATGAATGTATGAAGATGTAATCAAACTTAGATACCTCTGTTTCCAGTTGCAAAGCTAACTGCAACATTGATTCAGCCAGCCTCTTTTGCAAAGGATTTACCGATGACTCGTTACTGCCAGACAAAGGCAGGAGACCATTCAGCACATTTGTGAGAAGTTCTGAGCGTAATGACTTTAATTCCTATAAACAGAAAGAGACAATCAACAACTCTAAATTGTTAACCAGGAGAGCATGATCTCGTAAGTTTAAAACAGTTGCATTAATGAACCGAGCGATAACAGGTGTGCCAATGAAATAAAGGCTTCTAAAAATTCGTTGTATCTGGTAAGCTGGGTAGCTGGAATAATCCATTTCCGATGTATATCCGAGATAACAAAGATATTTCAAAAATATACTATCACTTTCTAAACGTTTCGACTTTCATCTCCTTCAGTAACTGTTCTAACAAGCAATCTGAAGAAGAAGATGAAAGTCGAAACGTTTAAAAAGTGATAGTATATTTTTGAAATATCTTTTAGAATTTTATATGCTTAGGTGAATGGGATCTTGAATTATCGAGATAACAAAGTGTTTTCCTGTTCCTTTATAGCACTGACAATACGGTTGAGTTAAATTGATGGAAAAATCTTAGTTCTACAATATAAACAATTGTAGTGATCTGGGTTACAGGTTTTCGTCCTGGCTAACGAGAAATCGACTGCACGGTATAAACCTACTCTCTTCTTTTCATGGACTTTACCTAGCAATCTTTTCGTGTACAGTTTCAAAAAGAATCTCCAAGAAATAATTGCGGTATCAAATATATTCTCATAGATAAGTAGAACTAACTTGAAATCTCAAGGCATGTTTGAGCAAACCGGTCGTGTTTAGTAGTTGATAGCCTGCTGTGAGTTGTTCCATTTCTTCAAATAGTTCACTGCTTTGCAATGCACTGCCCGTAAGATCAATCGGTAGATGGCTCATTAGGTCGTATCTACAAAAAAACCATTGAAATATCATAGCAAACCCGAGAGAGAAGAAAACAAATCAGGAAATCCTACGATGTGAAACATTACCCGTTTGAAATGATGAAACTGTGGTAGTTCTGCGGGCAAGGCTTTGTGCCCTCTTCTTTCATACAGTTGGACAAATTGCTTGCCAGTGCTACAGTGGCATGTCTGATGTTAAAAAATTGCAAAGCAAGGGGAGTAACTCTTGCGAACTTTAACTGCATGCAGTTTTACGACTAAAATCCCTACTTTGTTTCAGACAGCCAGAAACCAATTATAAACTGTCAAAATATACAAACGACCGGATCGCGCAAGAAATAGCCCTACAGTGGAAAAATACCTTTCTTCTGCAAGCATCGTTTTCAGAGTACCAATGAATGCATCGAAATGGTGTGTCACTAGTTCTCTTTTCATAGCAAGACATAAGGAGTTCATCTTAGAAAAGAAATAAGGAGATTAAATGTTAACACACATTAGAGGGGCTGAAAAAATGCGATGCAGATATATCAAGAGCATGTCTACACTTCACCAATATGATTTTTATATGTTACAAAGTTGAGAGGCTTCAAGAGCGTTTAAAAGGCTCCAGGATAAACTATTCAGAAGACAGAACGATGAATTAAAATGTCATGGATTGGCAAGTGCAAACAGGATGCAGCTCCGTAAAGCCTGCTTTCCATTTGATCGCAAGGATTGCTGGCCACGCAAGGATCGCACAAATTTGTGACCAGCAACTGTCAGCGATCCTTGCGTCATGTAGTTTCCATTTATCACAACGATCGCACAAGTCTTAGATTTTTGGCACCAAATCCAGTTCTCACAATGGCGGTAAAAGATAACAAAATAATATCTTTTGAAAGGAAGCCCTCCATCGTTGAAATTCATACTCAGTCGGCTTCCCTTTGACGCAAGGATCGCTGCGATCGCAGAGATAGAAAATTTTCTATTTCAAAAGCAACGATCGCTGGCAACGCAACGATCGCTGGCAACGCAGCGATCGCTGGCAACGCAACGATCAGTGGCAAACTGAACAACACAGTTTCCATTTCGACGCAACGATCACTGGTCACAAATTAGTGCGATCCTTGCGTCGGCAGCGATCCTTGCGATCAAATGGAAACCAGGCTTAAGGTGTAAGGGTACAGCGTTAAAAACATTAAAAATGCCAATATATACCTCAAATGCTTCATTGACTGTGTTGATTGTGTGCTGGAAATTATCTTATTGTTACAAAACTCCTGATTCCTATCTATGTATCTATGAGTATGGGTCTAGTCCTTCCGCTTGGAGCAAAAGCCCTTCCATAATGTTTTCATTCTTTAAACATAACGAGGTCTGACAATAAGAAAGAACCTTAACGCTTCCGATCAATAGATGAGCCTTTAAACTAGTACTCCTTGTGTTTATTTGCTCCTGGAATTTAAATGCGGCAGGTTTGAGCCCAAAATATGCTTTAAAAATTAGATACTGTCAAAAAATCTGTTTTGTTGTACTGCTTCCAATCGACTTTGTAAAGTTTCGTAAAAATTGACCATACAGTTCTTGTATCATCATGCAAATAATTAAATGTTTGAAAGTACACTACCTGTTCAGGCAGCTTCTGCAAAACTTCCACATCTGCGATGTTAAACCCAACTGATTCTGGGTGAATAATGCACTTGCAGATGATTTTGTGAAGATTTTTAGAGAAGATCTTCGTTGTTTCGTTTTCATGCTGCAGAAATAAGATCAGATCACGGGCGTCAAATGTTCCTTGCGGAAAAATTTCCTTTAGGGTTACAGTTTGAAACCTTTTCTTCTACGAAGGAGCACTAATACGCAGGAATACAAGGGAGCTACATTCGAATGACCAAACTGAAAGCATAGACTTGTTCCACTAGTCCCTTAGTTTCACTGTTGTTGTTGTTGTTGTTGTTGTTGCTGCTGATGGCCAGCTCAGTGATAGCCAGTATTAGTGACCAATCAGTTCTAATGAGCACACAGAGTGTGTAGCCAGTCTACTGAAAGCAATCAGGCCACAACCAAAACCAAGGTTGCTCAAAACCAAGACAAGGAAAGCCAAGTCAAAGAAATTCAATAACAATTGAAACAGTGGAAATACGTATTGAACCAAGGCATGGGTACCCTGACACCCGAGATCAGATGAGAAACACTGGCAATGAAAGAAAACAAATCAAAGTAAAGAAAGCAATAAGGGTGAATAAAATAAATGTTTGCATACCTTGTCAGATTTCCACATGTTTGTCATCAAAGTTGAGGTCAAGAAATCTAGCGTTCGAACAACAGCAGTGCATTTTGACCTGAAGGACAAGAAGAAATTACTGCATCATTAGTTTACCGTAACAGAAAAGATCAAATGCAACTTTTAGATTCAATCTGTCCATTCAGAAATACGAAGTAAATGTTTACTTTAAACTTTGAACAATGTAGTTTTGAATGCTTCTGTCACTGTGAATTGAATCGTAGTCGAGAGTTCATTAAACGTTCGTATTGCTAGAATTAAGGCACTCTGGAATTAGTTGAATATTCCAGCTAATGGAATAGTTTTTTTACAAGAGAAGATAAAGCAACTAACTCGTAGCATATCTGTGTATTTTTTAAGACCGTTTGCCTCAAAGGAAGAAATGACTTATTGATAGGGGGCTGAAATAGGCTAAAACGTTACTAAAAACGATTGATGGTGAGAAGACTGTTTTTATCGCGGTGCAAAACTTTGGCACAGTTTAGAAAGAGAAGCGAAATTGGCACCTTCCCCGAAAATTCTCAAGGAAAGATTGTGGAAGGCACTGTAATTTTAATTTCTATCTCTATCTCATTTCTACTATACGATATTGTAAATTTGGCATCTAAATTTCCTTCTTCCTTTTTTCAATTTCTTTTATTCTTGGTTTAGTGTCTTTTCCTTTAACTTTTATTCTAAACATGTCAATTTTTAAAACATGTATACGAAACTTATAACTTGTATAAATATTTTAGATGAAATGAAATGAATGAAATGGTGTCATGGTGCTGTGGTGTAATCCTCTTACTTTGAAGTCAGAACAGTGAGGCGAACAGGGTTTGATTCCACGAAAACCCTACCACTTGAGCATCATGACAAAGGGTCTTCTACTTTTACAATTACAGCGTTTTGGCACTAAAAACCACAGGTTCAATTCACGGCAGATCAAAGGTGCTAGGACACGGATGTTTTGATTGATCAATTTACCTAGTTTTGATCCTTATGCCTTGTTTTTTGTGCCTAGTTTTGATTTTTTTTTGCCTTGTCTTCTGCTCTGTTTCGTCTTCAACTGATGTTTGCAACTGAACGTGAGTTTAGGCCTAATTGCTCCCAAATTGTTCCAGCATTACTCCCTTGGATATCTGTGTCATGGTGCACTTTCGCAAAAGAAATGTTTCAAACCGTAAGCCTGAAAAGGAAATCTCAGATTTTCCTATGGCTTTGCCGCTTGTATCTTTTCTTTTGCGAAGGCGCACAAAGACATAGAAATACAGGGGAGTTATATTGGAACAACTTGAGAGCAGTTGGGCCTAAGTGCCCGTTCAGTTTCATACATCAGTTGAAAACGAAGCAGAACAGAAATCAAGAGAAGAAAACAAGACACAAGGATCAAAGTGAAATGAATAATCAATCAAAACATCCGTGTCCTGACACCCTTGCAAAGATGTAGACTTTCATCTGTTGGCATATCTACCTTACAGAAGACGACGATAAAATAACAATTCTTACTTGTCATACAATTCTTTTTCCATTGGTGTTAAAACATGGTTAGATTCAGCTTTCATTCCAGTGCGTAAACACTTTATCACGACACTTTCAAGGCTTTCCAAAGCAAGATCATCCAAAAAGTATTCCACTGCCTTTAGCACAGAGCTACTCGAATCTACAAATATGACAGACAAAAACTGCTAAGTTTAATCAAACAGGAGTAAATTTTGCACTTCGGTGGAATTTGCGGACTAATTATCCTGCTGTCTTGCTCAAAAACCTTCTGCCAGAATTGTGTAATTATTCCTCAAGCAAACACAGAAAAACGGAAAGTTAAAAAAAACTGAAATAAATCTTTTTCGACCGTTAAGCTTTCTCACAACTTCTACTTAAGAATTACACATTACATGTTACATACACATACATATCACATATTACATATTACATCTGTTAATCAAGTTAACTTTCAGACGCTCTCTGTAAAAGCAATAATTCACACTGAATTCAGCAGTTATTTAGTTGTAATACAAGACGTAAAAGTTGATGTAATAGCTTACCAAACAAAAGTGACACTGGGTTGGCTAGCTGTGCACTCGCTACCCATGTATAGCAATCAAGTGACGCTAGATATTTATCATACCAATGGAGTAATGCTTTGACATGGAAAATGGATTCTTTCGCGGCAATTGGTATGGACACTCTGTTTTCGATGCTACCTGAGCCGCCTCCTTCGAATCTATGAATAAAAGAAGGGCATTTGTAAAGTAGGATAGCTGAAACTCGTTGCCAAATTCAAAGTTGAAATGTCGTCTACTCAAAAATTTGACAAATAGGAGAATTGGACGTTTGGCTCCTCCACAGGAGCCATTCAAATAGCATACATATTTTCTGGATACCCTGTACACATATGGCATTTTTTATGATAATAATAAGTATAATGATATGGTAATGATAATACTGGATATCAACAAATCCACATCATATGGCTATTCTCTGCTAAATGCTACGTAAAACGCTTTTTGGCGTTTACTTTCTATAGTAAATCCTACTCTAGGAGCCTTACCAAGGACAGCATTTGCATATCTGTGTTTCTTTTTGTCTCTGTATCTATGAATTTATATATGCATGTCTATTTCTGTATCAAGAAATTAGGGCTGCGGTGTAGCAGAGACAGGTTAGTAATCTAAGGCATTTCAATGACAGACTCTAACATCAAGTCTCCTTTTGCTTAATTTTCGAGAGGAAAACACTGCAGACAGAAATGATGAGCAGAAAAGAAACAAATTAACACCTGTCTATGAAAAACTTGGCTCCATCAGAATTCAGAGTGTTTCCAAACCACACCCGAGCACTAGAAACACCTGAAACAAAATGTAAAATCATAATCAATGAAATTTTCTCAAGAATCTTAACCTTTGATTACGAATTAAGGGATGCCGAAAAGATTCCCCTTAGCCAGTTTTGTGAACTAAAGAAATTCTTTAGTTTTAGGCCCCGTTTACACGAAACCGTTTTCATTTCACATCCGATTGGTTTCATATCGGATTGGCCTACTATTTTCACGAACGCACCAATCTGATACGCTTCATACAGTTTTTGCGTTTTCATATGAAAACGCTCTGAAAGTGGCGCGAAACCAATCCGATATCTTATGTAAACGATCGAATTCGGCATCAACTCGATACCAAGTCGATACAGAACCTCAATCGCTTCTCGGCACCTACCCTTCATCTGGGGTGCTGCGCTGAATGCACAGTAGATGGAAAAAAGCATGCAATGAAACCACTGCAATGTAAAGCGAAGGGTTCTCGTGTAAACAGGAGGCCAATCCGATATGAAACGAAAACGGTGTCGTGTAAGCGGGGCCTTATATTCTCGTCTTTAAAGGGAGTGTCTAATGGTAAATAGGCTTCTCTATAATTAGAACAAAGAAAATGGGCAAACATAGCATTGTTTCTTTAGCTATGGATCATTCACAACACGTGTGGGCCATCGATTTCAATGGGCTATTTTAAGACTTTTCTGCTCTGTGCAATTGCAGCCTTTTAGCCTTGCACAAACCCTTTAAGGAAAAAGGGAGACTTTATATATATCACTTCGGTTTAAAGAAAAACATTCAAGATAGAGATTTATCACCAATCTTTTCTACTGCAATCCAGAACACAATAACATTTTAGATCTGAGCAAACTACGCACCTGGTGTTGTAGGCAGTAGAGAAAACAATAAGTGCATGCATTTATGACGACATTGTGTTTGCGGTCTACCACACTGGTGCAAAAGCCAGTCGAAAATATTGTGAAGAGTGAAGTCAGTGACATCTGCTGCCTTCATTGCTCTGAAATAAAGCGAATGATATATCATGCTATAAAGTTTTTACTCCAAATCAAGTCTATTGCACATGTTCCAGAGACTTAATCATTCACGGTTTGTTACACTAAGTTTATTTCCAATGATCAATCTCTTATAAAAACATCTTCTGATTTCTTTCATATATTTTGTGCAATGAATGCAAAAAGTACAATAATAGCAAAACTTCCCAAAAGTATGGTCACATGGTTTAAAAAGGGAGAAGCAATTCAAAGCAGGTCATTTCTAAGGCAGGTAGATAGCGAAGAAATCAAACTTCACTGGGCATCCACAGACCTTCATTCAACACAAAAGATCTTGGCTCCTTGAAATGAAAACTAACAATTGTGTATTGCTCGCTGATGCTGCTCTTCACCTTTTCTTTGACATTTGGAAATTTTGGAAAAGCTGGACAGTTTTCCACTGGGTAAAAGAATCACTACTACTCGTGCCTTTGGGTTGATTTCCACTCAATAGAATTTTCTGAGCGGACTGAATTTTACACAACAAAATGCTTGTCACGAATAACACTCTATTCAAATTCAGAGCGATATTTTCTCACATCAATAAGAGATTTCTTGTCCAATCGGAAAATTCGACTGAGTAGACATCAGCCTTTAAAGCTTCAAATAACACATTTTGCTGAGAGAACTATTTCATTTAGGAAGCTTTCAAACTAGCTGTTGGGTTACATCTTAAAGAAATGCCAGTAGCAAATAATAAGAAAAGTCGAAAGGTTTTTATTGTGTTAACAAATGAAACTCACGTAGGGATTCTCCGGTTCTTGCTAATTTTGAAAAACAGAGCTGATTTGTGCTTGATAATTCTTTCAATGTGATCAATTGCTTCTTCATTTTGATCCACAGTGCCTGACAAGAATAGCCAAATGTAAAGATAAAACGTTAAATATACTTGACTGAAAAGAAAGTATCAATGAGCGATATTTGATTTTGAAAATTTTGCATGGCATTTAAAGGACAAATGCGGGATTGGCATGATTGCTGATCAAAAGATTACACTGTTGCGATTGGTGTGTAGTACTTTTTTTAACTTTTTTCTCTTTTCTATGGAAAATTACATATTCCAATCTGCAAAATGCGCGAAATGACGTCATTTTCTATGACGTCACTTCACTTCGTCCTGAACGAGGCAGCCAAAATGTGTTGATATGCCTCCTTACACTCACACTGCTAGCCTCCTTATCGCGCAATCGTACAAAACACAAAATGGCGATGACAGTTGGCCAATCTTATGAAAATTCTTTTACTTACTAATGACCATTGGAGATGTCACAACTTGAGAAGAACTCACAATTCGGTAGGTGGTAAGGTTGCTCATTTGAAAATAATTCTATAAACTCCGGACTTGTCCTTTAAGACATCATTGGGATCATGTAAGCCACCAGACTTTGATTCCAGTCGCCATTTACAGAAGCATCGACACTCTCTTCAAGCGGCTAGGATTGCTTTGGTGTGGCAGAGGAGGGTCGTTGCGGATGCCAGCTAAAGAGTGATTCGATCTTAAGGCTGCTCTCTATATTCAGCGTTTTGAGCGTGCGGGCGCTGCGACCAAGATTGATTCCTTCGGTAGCCATCGCAAACGCCCGCGATGGGAGTTGAACTTGTTCCTACTCCCAAAGCGCCCAAAAATCGGTTGCTTGGGATCAGATTGATCGCTAAATTTCATCCACTGCGCATGCTCCTGTTTGGTCGCAGCGCCCGCGCGCTCAAAACGCTGGATATGGAGAGCAGCCTTTAGGGAAAGTTAGGGCACCATATGTACTAAAAGGATAAACAGCACCCAAGTGGCAATTTTTCTAGTGTTCTCTAAGTGCTAACCTTCTTCTTATAGCAATGCATGCTGTCAGCTATTGAATGCAGTAACGACATACCGACAGAGGGCTCATCTTGATGCGCCATCGACAGACTGTCCACGAAAACAGTCAGCAGTTCCAACGTGTAGGCATCAACGAGTTCTTCGTGCTCTCTGCAAGAAATTTTCACAAATTCCACTTTCAAAAATCATTCGGTCTGATATTCTGGACATAGTGAATGTCCTTAGAAAGACCTTTTCAGTTATGCTTCTGGTATGCCTGGTAAATGAAACTAAGTTAATTCAAAGTTATGCACTATCAAAAAATTTCCAGTCCTTCAATAAATGTTTCTTTTCGCAAGACTATCTCACGAAAAGTTTGAAGAAACATGTTAGCTGAGACGCGCTGGTACTCATAGAGTGAAAATTTTACAATTGTATTTCTGGAAATTGTTTACTTTAGGTACTAATATTCTATTTTTGCTATACAGACATTAAAAAAACAACTTTTTGTTCGTTGAAATGTTCACCCAGTTGAAATATTCGTTGGAAGGTACAGTAGGATTTATTAAGACAATGAAAAGGTCTGATTGACAACAGCTATTTCCTTTGTTTAGTTTGGACAATTTAGTTTTTCTTCTGTTCGTTCTTGTTATTCGCTTGTCTGTTTCGTCACTGTTTCTTTGCTGTGTTTTGTTCGTTTGCTTGTTTGTTCCTCGTCCTTCCGTTTGATAGAGAGTCAATTCAGTTAAATATATTGCAAGTGTGTCCCTAAAAATTGTGCCTGTAGCAACTGTGAAGGAGCTGTAGATTCAATTATCTCAATTTTTACACATTAGCACAAGTCAAGCTTCAATTTAGAGTTGGAGACCTTGTTTGAGTCATTCTGATACGTGTGGTTGCTGATTTATCGCAGAGAAATGGCAAAATAAGTGGTTAATTCAAAAACAGCACTTCTGTTGTTCTCCAGCAATGTCAAAATAAAGTAAGTTTTCAAAGAAAGGGTTCTGGCATAGTATTGAATTTTCATTACATTTTTTAAAAGGTAGAAAGTGGTCTCTTATGAATAGATGACACTGTTAGCCCTTGAAAAGATTTAGCAAAAATTTTGATACACGCTAGGATCCCTTCTTTGAAAACTTGCTTTATTTTGACATTGCTGGAGAACATTAGAGATGCTTGTAGTGTCTTCTAGACCATGACTTTTTTGTTATTTACGAGACAGACTCGTGCCCAGGACACTGAAGAAAGACATGCTTTGTTATTGTAAAATGAGTTGTTGATTTTTGATTTGCGTGTCTGAGTAAACATGTCTCTTCGCTCAATATTCTACGTTTTTGATTAAAACTACGGATAACATGCCGACTCTAAATGCTGTTTTTGAAGCAACCACTTGTCTTGCCTTTTCTCTGCCATAAATCAGCAACCACATTTCAAATTGACTCGAACAAGGTCTCAAACTCTGATTTGAAGCCTGACCTATGCAACTGTCTAAAAACCAAGACGATAGAATCTACAGCTCCTTCACAGCAGCCTCACAAACGCGACACAATTTTCTGGGACACCCTGTAGTTGGAACTGGATGCTCTTGTGTCTTTTACCTCTATGAAACCATCATAAACATTTGTTGCCTAGGCTTAGAGCCTTATTTTGTACACAAAAAATACTCATTATTACTGTCATTACTTATTATATTTGCTTAGTCAAAATCTTACCTGAAAGTGACATAGATATTGTTGAAGGCAACTGCAGCTCCTAATCTTTTGTAAACATTAGGATGTACTGCCATACTGTATATTCTCTTGAAGACAGCTTTTGGATTGACTGCACTCTTGCTCAGTTGCTAAAAAACATTAAACAGTTTTCAAACAAAGATAACAAGAATGTAAAACAAAATGAAAATAAAAACTCTTACAAATTAGTAAAAATTCTAATAACAGATGCCACTATTCTATGATCTTCCATAGCTATAAAGAGTTAGAGAATAACCCTTCTAGGAAATCCCCCTACCAAGTAAATATATTTTAACGTAGACAGTTTACTTAGTGTTTTTCGTTGCAAAGACATGAAGAACAAGCAACATACCTTACTTGAAGACTGTTTGATTGCCCAAGCAAGAAATTCTCTGATGCATTTTGCTGAGAAATCTCTCAAAGCACTCTTCGTCTGGCTGACCAGCCCATCCTACCAGAAAGAGCAAATAGAAAATGTTACTTTTCGTCGCCAAAGTCTCTCTACACTTGCAATGCCCCTCGGAAAAACTTGGCAAGATGGAGAGATGGCATCACTTCTTTGTAAAAAAATATCTCTCCAAATATTTACTTTACAGCTGCTTTACATCACTGAAGTGTGAAACAAGTTCATTATATCGGGAAGATTTACTGTTATATTTGAATCAATATAAATCTAACTAAAAGACTGTTAAAACTTACTAAAATTGCATCGAGTAAAATGATGGTATCAGGACTTTCTGTCTTTGAAGGGCTACTTGTAAACCAACGGATCATTTGATAAACCAACGGTCGGAATAACTGCTCTGCAACCTGAAAAAAGTTTAGCATGTATGTATCGATTTATCGTTGCTACGACAAAAATATTTAAAAGCTATCATAATAACTAGCAATAACAATAGTTAAGGAATGCTGCGACTGGAGCACCAAGTCACTCTCCTCTACGATCTTCTCTACTCCTTTCGTTGTTCCGCAGTTCCGTGGACCCTGATTTTGTGGTCCGTAATTCACTCATAAGGACTCGATCCTCCAGAAATAGTTGCTTTTCCACAAAACAACAGGCGGATTAAGAGGCCCCGTTTCCACTGTCATTAACAACACAAAAGATTTTCCTATCATTGTTCAACAAATAACAAAGCCCATTTGTTCAATTTTCATCACAAACAATTAGGAGCAAAGTCTCTAAGTGTACTATCCAATCAAATTGCCTCTTGTTATGATCATGATTTGAGCACATGACTGTAAGTCAGCATTGGAGCCTGACGCTTTTCCTGTCATTGCTCAAACAATAACAACACATCAGAAAACCTTTTCTGAGTGGATGTGAAGGAAAAATTATCACATGAACACAAGATCTATGGTGCATGCAGTACATCTGAAATTCACATGATCATATAATGCAAATTCACATGTTTGACGACAGGCAGACAGACACGGCTCGATTTCACTATCAAAATCGTCTCCCCAAGATTAGAATAGCTGCGCCGCTCCGCTGCGCAGCAAATATAAAAACAGATACAATATAATACAATGTAACGATGTTATAATGTTATGATGTTATGGAATAAAAATGATGTTACTTTACTGTGAAGTATTGTCGACAAATGCCAAAGAAATTGTGACGCATACCTGCTCAATATCACAGCCAAGTTGCAAAACAGCTGGAAATAAACGCTTGTAAATACCCTCCATTCCTTCCTAAAATAAGAAAGAAGAAACAATTCAATTACAGTTCATTTTCGTGTTTTAAGACATTCATTAGCTGCGATCTAAATGTTAGAGCTGTTGCAGAACTTGGTAGCTTCCATTTTGCTAGCAGTTCCTCAATGTTCAGGAAGAAACAAACAGAGCATGTTTAACAAGAGAAAAAAGTAATACCTGTCTTGCATTTTGACTTGTCTGTTGGGTGCTTTTTCCAAGTATGAACAAAGTTAAAGCATGTAGCAATTCACAGGCGACAACCTAGGAAGCAATGAAAACATTAAGTTGCGTGTTAAACTTCGTACATCTTCCTAAAAATAGAAATTTCTCCAAACAGTGCACTGAAGAGAAATTCCTTGACGTTTACTGCCGGAACCTACTCGAGAGACTTACTTGATTGACTGGTCAGACTTACCTAATGAGGAGATACTGTCCCAATGAATTACGGTTGTTATTGCACCACCATCCTTTCAAATTCGGTATGGTTGGTGTGGACTTGAAACATCTTATCATAAATGACATTTGACGGGATTCTACGAAGTCATCAATCGACAATTTCCCCGGAAAGTGTTATCAAAATGAAGTTAGATTTACCACAAAAAAGGAATTGGTGAGAGGATGGAATGATGTTGAGAGGATGTACCTTTGTCTGACGATCACTTGATGTCGTTGCCAACTCTATCACCCGGGGTAAGAAAGGATCTGGAAAAAACAAAGACATTAGTGCTTCAAATGGGGACAACATCTTTGAAAAATTCCAATTGCAGTAGTAAGATAAAATTGACAAATCAAATATTCCGGAGGCAATTATTATGATTTGTTCAATCGTCCGAGCCCATAATGTTATCGTAAGACCATTCATTTTTGGGTTGTGAAAAAAATCTCCTCCAAAAGAGTACAATTTTGCAAACATATTTGTTCGCAAGAATTGAAAATGAAAGCATATTGGTCATCATCTCACCAAGATGAATTGTTGGTTTCATATCCCAAAATGGCATTGCAAATGGAAGACGATTCTGTGTATCCCATGTGACTGCACGTGATAAATCAGGGACTCTCCCTTCTTTGACTATTCCTACGTTCATACTTCCGCCAATATTTCCAAGAAATTGCACAATGCGATTTCGAAGTTGCGACAAAGGTGTTCCGGTTGAAAGAGAGGTCTGAAAAGAAGCAATGACTTTTTAATCATCCTAACTATGAACAACTGAAACAATTTTACAACAAAGGTTACATTTCTCTGTATTTCCCTTGACGATTCAAATCAAAATTACAAATTTGCAAGATAAAAGGCAAAAATATGGTTATCAATCCTTTCTCTAAGTCTTTTATCACTTGTCAGTTGATATTTCAAAAGGGTTTCGTTGACTTTGGATTTCCTTTGTCTGCAGTCACTTAATCGCTTTGAATTGAGGCTTAAATCAAAGCAACTGTTGCTATTGCATTTCAAAATCTGTTCTTGTCGGTTTGCAAACGTTTGACTATTGTCAATAAAAAAGAATCCCGACATCAAGATCGGAGATGGACCAACTTTGTAAGTACCGGAATCAATAACGAGGCAAAAAATAGTAAATCTAGGAAAATGCCATTTAGCATTTTCACAGCTCCCTTCGCTTCCCAAAAACATACCTTACTTGCATCTCGCAGTGCTTTAAGCAGCTTAATTGGAACTCTGTTTCTCTTTGAATGTGAAGATTGACCAATCAAGATTGGCTCAGAATCATCGTCATTTTTACCTGACAAAGCAAAAACAAATGAATGCTGAATAAAAATTTTATTCAAGAACCCATTCATTTCGCAGTTATACACTGTCAAGCTGTTAAACATGAATTTTGATATATTCGTATACAATCATAAAAAGAAGAGGTGGAACAACATGAGAGAGCAGGAATCAGTGTGATCTTTTGCGCATATTTTTGTTTCTCACTCTGTTCTGCTGACTAGTTTCGCCCACTAGGGCATCTTCAGAGCAACTAATACATCTAAAGAACCTCTTTTACAGAAATCTCTATTCATTTATAGAGATGGATTCTTATACATTCACGCGAAAACATGAAATTAACTCTTACCGTTTTTGTCAACGGAAACTTGCAAATATCCATCTAAATATGGCAGGACTTCATGTAGTAGACTTTTCATCTTTTCTGGGTTGACTTTGCTGATCCATACTTCTAGAGCATCCAGTCCAGTGACAGCCAATGAATGGTAGCTCAAACCAAGGCTAAGGGTCATCTAAGGTTCCAGAAAGCGATACTAGATGCATTGGAAGCTGATTCAGAGTTAGGAGAAGAGTGCAAGCATATTTACAGGATTGACGCCAAAGTATCCAAAGTATCAAAGTATCAAAGTATCATAGTATCAAAGTGTCAAAGTATCCAAAGAATTTATTCTTGAATGTTTTTATTGACGCCAAAGTGTTCGAAATAGATATGATTGTGTGCTCGTGTTGAACTAAGGCCTTTCGAAAGCAACTCTTTTATCAATATTACGGATCTTGGATAGGTCATATTCATCACGGAATTAATGACGAATCAAGTTATTGAGATAATGAATCGTCAGGGCTGCGGAAAAGTTATTTACTGTAGAAAACTTAGCGGAATGGCAGGACGACCACACAAAATTGCAAAATAAATCCAGTCTATTTTCACTATTTTACTACTATTCCAGGACACTGATCGATACAGGTATCGTTAGCTGCACAGCAAATGATGCCCTAGAACGATACAGGTTATATGTAAAAATTTGGCGAAAATTTACGGTCGTTAGGCCTCTTGCCTACATAGGCCCGTCAGGACTAGCAAATAAATTCGGTCGGTCGAGTGAGGTCAGACTCCAGATGGGTGACCTCGGAGGCCTAACGTCGCAACTCACCTCGCCCTCCTTCGGAAGGGGCGTTAAACTACGGGTCCCATGCCTAACCGCGGTAAGGATACTGGGCCAAAATTAGCTTTAAGTAGCTAGAAATCCTGACAAGGCCACTCAACACAAATTGCTATTACTACAACAGCAGAATACAATATGAGAAGTGCTGAAAAGACTATGACTGAAACTGCATAAATAAAATCCAAAAGAAAATGTAGCGAAAAATGGATTTCTTACTTGCATCGGTTTCACGAAACAATCCAGATTTGGTTCGACAATTTGGATGGGAAGATTGAGAACAAATTGCAAACAAGATGCAAGTAAATCATCTTTGAACTGCTTCACACGACCAAGGACCTAAAAAGGAAAATCAGATGTAGACAAATTTACTACAAGAAGGTCTTGCTATAGGGTCCTTGTCTAAGAGAATCAAATGTCCAGATACAAGACCTTTGATTTATCCAAGATGCATTCAAACTTGTTTCAGAAATCTCAAATTGATGCTTTGAGGTACACACTAAAGTATGCCGTTTACAAAAATCTAATATGCCGAAAACTCAATGGGAAAGATTATTCTCAAAAACATTGCAGATGAAACATGTGAACTACAAAATCTTTGAAGGCAAAAATACGGATCCTTGTACTTAGTGCAGTTGCATCACATATTGGGCCAGTTGTTGGCTAGTTCCTTGATAAAATTAAATCTTGACTTACGAAAGATGTATATGACTTTTGACAAAACTAAATTATAACAAACTGACAGACTTACATCTTTCATGTATTTGCTCAGTAAAAGATACGTTGTTTTATCGTCATTCAGCTCTGATGAATCTGCTCCAATTTTCTTCTGCAAAACAAACAATCAAATTTCAAATAATTAAACCTCAAATACGGGAAAACAAATAAATCTCAAATACGGGAAAACAAATAAATCTCAAATACGGGAAAACAAATAAATCTCAAATACGGGAAAACAAATAAATCTCAAATACGGGAAAACAAATAAATCTCAAATACGGGAAAACAAATAAATCTCAAATATGGGAAAAAAGAAATCATCTAAAAACATCTCTAAAAGCAAAATCCTTGCATCAGAGTTTGCCACGAAAATTTATCAAAGAGAAAACAAAGTTTTGATAAAATAAACAATAGACAACAGTCAACAGATGAAAGACAAACAATGCACCAAACAAAATAGACAGTAGCTTAGCTAACAAACCTCAAAATAATTTAGTTTTGAACAGATCTTTGCACCGATTTCAAGCAGCTTGTAAAATCCGCTGACAAGAGGGTACCTTGAAAAAATGAAAAGCTAAGTTTAAAGTTGATGAAATAACTGGTTTCTGAAACTGCTTGGAATAAAAGAGCACCTTTTGAGAAAATTGGATCTTAAAATCAGAAAATCTCAAGATTCACATTGTCAGTATTTGGTTTTGAATCGCTTTGAGAAGCAACCACGATTCACGAACTTTGTGAAATGGTTTAAGGTTTTCAAACAAATTTCCGCTCCTGGTATATATTTTCGTTAACTAGCGGTCGTGCAACAACAGGGCTTCAATATAATATGAGTACGGTAGAAACTCGATGTTTACCTTGCCGATAAAGTAATGATTTCTTTTACGTACACTGGTGTCCATCGCACGAAAGATTGTATTTCGCTTTCTGGCAATATCGCTCTGAAAAGAGAAACATAATTTCAGCGCCGTAGGAAGCATGTTAGACTCGGGGAGCGAGGAAGCATGTTAAACTCGGGGCGCGACACTTAAAGGCAAATTTTCTATTAAGAATAACGTCTTAAAGGGGTACTTTCTGAAGCAAAAATGATAATTTTCGAAATAATTGCAAACTCTTAGGGGGCAAATGCCCCCAAACATCTCTGTATAGTTTCAACTTAAAGGGGGCAAGATCGGCATTTCACAGATGATGAACTTCAATTAACATAGATCAATCCGATACAATTTTTGTCTGACGCAGAGCATAGTGGTTAGACTAACTATTCAAGTTCCAGTTTTTTCTTTGTTTATTGAATTGGAAGGTGGTACTCCACTTCAAGTGGGACTGATAATCTCAAAATTCGGCCAAAATCACTGTGAAACTGGCGCGACCAATGAGATTGCAGAGTTCCAAACAATAGTTGACTTTGTTCCAACTGACCAATAGGATATAAACATTTCAACCTCATTCCATGAATTAGCCTCTCTTTGGCCTTGAGGCTTCAAAAGTGATGAAACGTGCAAGGATTGCTGTCGATTGCTGTGGTGAAATACGCAGAATAAGTTGGCCTTTAAAAGCAGATTTCCCATGTCAAAGTTAAGGAATCTTCAAGCAGTACACAGAAGAACTACTCATCTTGACTCACGTTGGTTTGGTTTTCTTTGCAATCTCAATGAAATACGAATTTCAGGTGTTTTAGAATTGGTGAGTTATGATCGTGTAGAATGAGCCTAAGCTATTGGCTTCTAGCATCAAAGCGACCGAACTTTTGACTATCATGAGTCAAAGTTAATAGTCGCACATTATCAGCCTATCAAGGAGTGAAACTACGACGATGTTCATCAGACTACATAATGGTATTATTCAAGTCAAAGAACAAAAAGGAAAACGGACTCATGTGGTATATTCTGATAACCAGAAGGCAAGAATTTACCGGCAAAATTCAACCAAGTTGATAAAAATCTGGAAATCTTTGGGAACGTCTGCAACAAGTCCTGTCAATGGATCAGAGCTGGATGTTACTGACGCTTCTCTTTCGTCTGGCTTTTCAGATTCCTACAAATAAAGTATCAAAGGATGGATGAAGTAGCATTAAAGAGCCATTGTCACCCAGAATACTTTGTGGGCATGTAGCAGTTTTTGACTGTCTTAAAGCCAAGTTTGGCATGAACAGTAAATAGGTGGATCCACGCCAAAGTAGTTGAACTGAATTGAATTTAATTGAAGTGAATTGAACCGAGAAAAGTTTTTAAACTTAGCTGCACTGTACTATCGGTGCAACTTCTGCAGTGGATTCAGAGTAAAACTTAACTTGGACAGCCGAGGATTTATACAAGTTGTTTGCAGATTGTTTACAGATGAAAATATCCAAGAAAAGTCTATGCAGTGAATCCTTTTCTAAGTGTCATGCTCTTACAGGCGTGGACTGTCATGGCCTTCTATCCAGTTCGATCTTTCGACGATTGCAGTATCTTTGTTCAAAACATATTGTTGATAATGGTTTCAGGTTTCACTCATTCTTGTTAGAATGTCTCTCTTTGTCAACATCTGTCCCTCTTTCCTTGAAGTTTTCCTGTTAACACGAGATTTTCCATCCCCTCGCATCGCATTACATGTCCTAGAAATTGCATTTGCCTTGACTTAATTACCAACAACCACTTTCTCCTGACGCTCATTCTTCTTAAAACTGCATTATCATTTAGCAAAGTGGAACTATATTTCCGTTTAAGGCAAAATTGATTTTCGAATAGTCTGAAATTATAGCGCGGCCATTGAGGACCCTGAGGCCCCGTTTACATGAACTCGGGGCAGTATTCGGCCCGGGTAAGCTCAAACTGCCTCATCAAAAGAACATTGCTGTTTACAAGAACACGGGGCAGCTCTGTGGCGTGGTTGATTGCCAGCCCGGCGTTGCTCTGTGAGTTGCATTAGTTGGCACGTGGTGAGTTGGGTTTTTTTTGCCTTTCGTTTTCAAATACGTTTTGTTCAAATGATCCTGGGTTGAGCTGACCAGCCTTCACATGGAAAAGTTCTACAAAAAGGGAAACCGGCCTCAATGGGTCAATCTTACCCTCGAGAAGGGTGGGTTGGCACTGGCTGGCTACTGGGTTCATGTAAACGCTTGAAGAGATTTGACTGGAGAAGGGCTGACCCTCTGCGGGGCGTTGGCGCCAACCTAGGCTAACGATAACAGGCCCTGAGTGACAATGGCTCTTCAAAAGGAATGTATAATGGGCAATAGGTTCGTCTGTTAATGAGACAAATATTGATTGTTCACGGTGCGTGTGAAATTTTCATTTTGAATGCGATATTTTTCGACGTTTTTCCTCCTTGAAAATACAACTTTTAACTTTGAACGATCCCTTTAAAACTCGAAAATAACAGTAGCTAGATAAAAAGCATAGGATTTTAGAATTAACTGTGAGGCTAAAGACAACCAAACAAAATCAAATCTTTTTGCCTCGTGAATATTTCGAACGAAAACAGGTGGAAATTTTATCGCACCATCTAGTCCAAGAGTTTTTAAACACAATCCAAGAATTTGTTCAAAAACATTTTCGAAGAAAAATTCCTAGATTTCAAGAACAGTATTGCCAAATTTGGTATAATAATCCCACATCTACATTGACTAGATTAACTACGCTATATTCAAAACTTTTACCGAAAGCAATGACTGTACATCAATTACATAGGATAAAATAGGAAATCAGAGAAAATTACCTCGCTTTTCTCTTTGACTGTTTTCAAATTCAGTTTTTTGGCGATGAATAAGATTGATTGGAGAAGTTCATCGTAAACATGATCTTTCAAACTCTGTGATTTTGTATTGTCATCATAATTATTTATATCCTGCAAAGAAAGCAAAGAAAACATTCTCGTATAAAAATGATGTCGTGGCAAATTATGGTCATCATGTGAAATAGGGGAAGGCTGCACCGTCTGGCAAACAAATGATTTAAGTTTATTCTAAATGAATGAAAGTGAATAACAATATGAAATGTGACTAGTCGCTAATCCAGCGCTGCACGGATGATCACCCATGTAGAGTATGCCATAACGGGAAACATTTTTCCATGTTAATGGATTTGGAGACATGTTGTAAAGTCTCGAGTATACTAATTTAACCTAAACTGTCATGCTGGAGGCGTATGATTCATCAAGCCAACAAATTGCATTTGACAGTGATGCACTTGAATACAAAACTTTGCAAACTACCCAGGAGACTGATATCTAAATAGCTTCATTTTTCTTTTCAGTCATTTTATAATATTTAAACAGGTTAACATAGTTCATAATAAATAAGTTTTTCAACCTGACCTGTATAAAAAATCAAAGTAAAGCATTATTACTAACAAAAGAAATTTATATGCCTAATTTACAATATCATGCACAACTAAGTCCAATAAGGAGAACATAAAAGATGAAATTTGAGCATTTCAGCCACCCTTTTGTTAGCGACACTAACAAGAAGGCACTAACAAGAAGGTAGCTAAAATGCTCAAATTTCCCAGGAAGAGAGAAGGGAAAAAGGAACAAGAAACAGAGAAACAGAAGGAAGGGAAAAAGAAGGGAAAGAAATGAAGGGAAAGGAAGGGAGGGAAATGAAGAGGAATAGAATGTGGGCACATTCAGGGAAAGAAGAAGAAAGTGTTCAAACAGAATATTTGATAGGCTCGGGGACTTTTCTTGCGGTCGAGTGGCTGGCTGCCGCCTGCGGTCTCTGTGCTTGATTGCTGCTGGATCGGCAATGGAGACATGTTTTCGAGTTCTCCTTTGTCGGTTTGGCGTAGTCGGGCACGAGTACAGGAACTGCCCTGGTTGCTTGATCGTTGAAGAAGTTTCCCAGTCTATTAGTTTTATTCGCATTTCTTTTACTTTTAAAAGTTAGGTTTAGTTTTTAGTTCTGTAGATCTATTGTAAGTAGTTTTTAGGTGCTTTTATCCAATTCTTTTTTATTGTAAGTTTTTATGCGGAGGGCCTCTTGAAAATCAGCCATTGGAGTGAAAGGCCTCCCTCCACAATACGTTGAAATGAAAATGGTAATGAAAATATGTAAGGAGAAGCAAGAGTGATTGGTTTACTAACCAGGAAGGAAGAATTTTTTAGTCCTGGATGCATCACGGAAAAACTACAGAGATTGGTGATATAACTTACCCGGTAATATTTTTCATTCAAAAGAGATTTCCATAAGTCTAAAAAGTTCTGGTATGAAATCTGCTCTTCTTGAACGCTTTGTGTTATTTCCGTTTCATCTGTGATTCCCTAAATTTTTACAAAAAGAATGATGGTCACATGAGGTCTCAAACACTCCAAAATGGAACAGCGCATGAACAGAAGTTCAATGAATCAACAGCCCAGGAGGGGCGGCACTCTTATATTCTTATAATAACATCATGCTCGTACAAAGGTTTAACAAATGCACCCTAAACGCTAACTTCTTTTAGTGAAATACGTACGCTGATCATGGAAATATTCCTTGAGAACATATTCTTTCCCGTGTCAAAGAGACCTGCTCAGTTTCAAGTGCCCTAATCGCTGACATTTTCATTTTCATTTCGTTTTGAGAATTTTATTGAATTCTGACATTTTGAATCTGAATATTGACAAGTCAGTTACTAAAATTGCGAACATTGCCGATATGACTTGAACATGAAGGAGCTGGTGGCAAATTCCTTCCCATCTTTTACTGGTCAGCTGACTTCTTTGACTATTGCGAGTAAAATTTTAGAATTGTTACGAAAATATTATTGTAGAAGAGTTTAAATGGTCAAATGCAAAAAGAACACCTTTTTTTGAAATAATGGTCGAACTGTGACCCCCAAACACGAACCAACGTGGGCCCGAGTCCACGTTGAAGAGAGGTACCCTTTCCCACGTATCGTTTCTTTTTTGTATGAGCATGATAACACATCTGGCTCCAAGTGGCTCCTTTGGGAGCAACAGTGAAATGTGCATCTCTTAAAAGTTACCGAAATAAAGAAATAAAAATGTTCCATACCTCCTCTGTAACAACAGGGTGTGAACACGTTCGAATAAGTCCTTGATACACTGTTGAGGAAATAAAAGGTGATAACATTGTACGAAAGATATTTAGCAGATATGACACATGAACTGCAATAATGACCATAGAATTAAGAATAAGAAAATTTGCACAATGATCAACTAAAGTGGCACTAATTCGTTCATCGGGCAAATAAAAAAAGTGAACATATTTGAGGGCTGTGAAATAAAAGGTATACGTCTGATAGTCAAAACTGAAGTGTTTATCTATCAGTCCACGGCTATCTTAGATGCGAAAGTCACTCATCTTTAGACCTATGAATCAGGAAAATGCTGGTGCGGTGTTTATATAGGAACGAGAAAGGACTTTTTCGCAATTTGGAGAAAGGGTCTGATGACAGCGCGGTCCACTCTAATAGCCTTGGCAACCGTAGGAAATTAGGGGAATCCGTTCCGCTTTTGTGGTATGCCTAATGCGTTTGGCTTGCCTCTCGGCCGCAGCTCCCTGCAAACTCAAGTTATTTTCGATTTATTTGCATCTTTCAAGAGTTGCATGATACTTGCTTGGTATGGTAAGTGTTCTCCTTGGATTGTTTAGGCGTCTTGCCATCCTCCCGTCCAGTTTTGAGTGTATTTAGAGCCACTTTATTGCACGTGTTCACTAAAGTTTCAAGTTAGGCCTGTTGATCAGTGAGCCAAGGACAAATAGATGCCATAAAACAGTTCAAAATACACTCATTACTTTAGTGGTAAGATAACCATACGTCCAAATAATCCAGAGAAAACATTTACCGATCCAAACAAGTATTGTGTGATTCTTGAAAGGAAAATTTTGCAGAAATTTGACATTTTTCTTTCTTCTTTTATTTTTTTTTGAGGCTCTGGTACCCAAGGAAAGCCGAGGCGCAAGCATTCCATAATTCCTACTTTTGCCAAAGCTGTCAGAATGGCCGCGCTCTCCTCAGTCCCATTCTTCTAATTACGCAAAGGCCTATTCCACATTCGATCTTGGTCCATGATTTAATCGCCATTGAAATCTTAATGATATTTTTGAACTGACGATTGCATTAAATAGAATTTCATTGACTTGAATGGAGTTGCATTGAGTTGAATTGTTTCAGTGGCAAATTAATCATAGACCAGTCGAATGTAGGATTCTCGTCCCTATACACAAACCCCTTAACAGGATTTTCCTAACTTTTCTGACTCACCTGGTAAAGTTTGTCAATGGCGCATTATAAAAATCTATCTAAATAAATGAAACAAAAAAGTTAAGCAGAAATTTCAATTACCAATTCGAGACAGGCAAACTTTGAAGACGGCTGTATTATTGCTGAGTGCTCTGATAAAATGTGTCAAGCTTTTCTGGTACATAAACATTCCTCCTTTGCCAAGCTTGGGATAATTTTCAAAAAGGATTATAATCATTCGTTCTATTGGCAGCAAATAAATTGTAGAGACCTGCGAATCAAAACAAAAAATTCAAAATTTTCTGCACTGTTTTAAAAAAACTATACACAAAAAACTAGCAAGGGCAAATTTCGGACAAAAGATTCAGGTTTCAAAAAAAGACAAAGCGACTTCCTCCAGTAGCAGATTTAAGGGGCAGTCGGGGCAGCAGCTCAATGCTCCCCCCTTCGAGATGAAAACTCAGGAATGCTCCTCTAGTCTTGAAACAGAGACACTCTTTTTTACTTGTTTCGATCAGAATGTTGTTTGGCAAATTTTTTGTAGAAAAATAAAAGAACTTTCTCAATCAGGAATCCAAAACATTCAAATGCCTTCGGTGCGCTTACTTTCTTCTGCACTTCGGGCACTCTCTCCCCATGCTGCCTCTCCTTCAACTTTGGACTGAATCTGCCCCTCCTTGCCTCTCTAAAGAAGAGACTTCACACATCTAAGTGCACTCAGTCAAATAAGAAATACAGAAGCATGTTGGTTGGGATCGGCTGAGTTCAAGGTGTGAAAACTGTTACTGAAGCTGTCAAATCATTTTGATGTAAATGTAACTGCATCCTTTGTTTTAAGAAATTTGCCCTTTCTCAGGAAACTAGAACAACGAAATCTAAGAATATCACAAAACAATGATAAGACACTTGAGAAAATTAGAAGAAACTTTCAAAAATGCTTAAAACTCATAGAGAGAGAAATTAAAACGAGAAGAGGTGAAAGAATAAAGATTAGATTCCTTGAAAATCGACGAAACATTTGCAAAGAACGAGGATCCCGTTACTGCAAGAGAGACACAAATATCAAAGGACCCTCAAAAAGGTACCAAGTTCTCTCTGGTTGTTGCCATGCAGGTAATTACTTGATTAGTGTTAAAACTCCTTAGCTTTCAATTCCCGTGTGGTCTAGTGGTTAGGATTCGGCGCTCTCACCGCCGCGGCCGGGGTTCGATTCCCCGCACGGGAGCTATGTTTTGCTCTTTACTTCAAAGTTATAACTTCACTTCTAATGAAATTTGCGACCCTTTCATGTCTCCATCTCATTTTTCGACTTTTATTTTCCTACTTAGAACTTATTTGCCGTGAACTCCAAGATCATCTTGAAGTATTTGTGATTTAGAGTTGAGAAAGGTGGATGAGAAAGGTGAAACGCAGTTTTTATATAAGGAACTTGGATTAGGCCATGCCCTAGTACTAAAAGTTTCATAATTTCACATGAAATTTTTTGTCCATTCTATAGTTCTGGCACTAAAAGTTTCTTACTTGGTATCTTATTTTTTGAATGTAGAATTATCAATGTGGTTGCTAACACTGCGGCAGGTATGTTTCTTAACCAGACTGCAGAGTATGGCAAGTGCACACCCGAGATTTTTTTCCTGAAATATCACTGCACACCTGAGAAAGGGTGTGGCACATTTGAATATGGGTGTGGCTCTATTGTTTGAAGCTTTTATTTTGCCAGAGTGACAACTGAATGAAGAACTTTAGACGAAATGACTGAAGGTTTGGAATTTCTGATGAATTTGTAGACTTACTACAGTTGTTGTATCTGTCAGTGTAGGCAATCTTGTTTTGATAAAATGCCCGTTGTGTTCTGTGTCCAATCAAATTTTAGGCCCAAATTATTTCCGGCGGAATACGGGACAGAAAAGCCTTTGAATTGGTATATTTTTGACAACAATTATTACTATTTTTGTTAAAGTTTCTTTCAAATACAAATTCAAAATTTTATGTGCACACTTGAAGTGCACACTTAGATCAAATTGCACACTTGCACACTCGATATTTTGCTCTTGCACACCCCAGATCTCGTTGGAAACTGCCATACTCTGCCGTCCGGTTTCTTGACATCTAAAATATCTCAAAGGAATTATGTTCTGTAATGTTGAAAACACAAATGGTTGGTTAGATGATATTGCTCAAGAATAAAAGTTCAACGATCTGTTTGCTGTAATATCTAAGCTTTTAACTTTGAAAAGTTTCTTAGTACGTCTAACACATATTACTAGAGTTTCTTAAAATTTTGGCCGTCTTAGTAATGGTTTCATATAAAACAGTTTCTTATAACAAACGTGTATACGAATCTTAAAAACAAAAGAAATATTACCTCATGAATTTCTTGCACAATATTTGCCAGTGCCTCCAGAAATGTTGGTAGGTATTGCAAATGTTCATCGTTTAGGTGTTCGATGCTTGAATGAGATGAGTCAAAATTATTAGGGAATACAGAATATCTTTTACAAAAATCTATGCTACATACGTAGAAATCATCGACAAGAAACAGAGCAAAGAGTTGTGGTAAAATAAGTTTGAAAAGCAAAAATGCGAAGTAAAAAGATACGAAAACGTAGACAGAAGAGTGGGGTTGTACACGAATTTTTTAAAAGGAAATAAGGATTTGAGTCAGCACTGAAAGTGCTCTAAAATCATCAAATTTTGAGATCTCAGAGTTTCTTACGAGTTTCTTACGAGTTTCTTAAAGCTTCTATAACAACAATCTTCATATCCGTTAGCTGCGCCCTCAATATTTAGACACTACCAAAGTACGTTCCGAGTAATATGCTACAGCAAGATGTGAAGTAAAAGATTTGCTAACGATTTCCTTCCCAAAATGAATAGTTTTAAACCAATATCTTCCCCACTGGTACCGGAGTTTCTCAATCTTAGCAATCTGTGAGGTAAGTTTCTTGCAAGCAGTTTCTTATAAAAAATACGAGTGGATTGCTAATGTTTATTACTGATAATGAAACAACCTTCCCTGATAAATAACTTTGATTCATTCTAAATTTTGGAATAAAAACCCCGGGGGGTACTCCTATTAAAGTCTGACAGGGGGGTCCAGTCAGGGTTTGGAGGCCAAAGCTAAAAAGTTAAAAATTACCCTCAAATGGTAGTGTCTCTTTTACAATAACCCCCAAATGGTAGCATAAGAACTAAAAGTATCTTCTTCGTTGTTTGTAGTAAGTCTGGGTCTCAGCTCATCAGTCGGTTAGAATTACCCCCTAAAGGGTTGTAACAACTAGAAATACCCCCAAGTGGTAGCGTTATTTCTCTAAATTGGGCCATTTGGTAGCCATTTGGCAGGACCCTCAAACCGACCGGACCCCCCTGTTAGGCCATAATGGGAGTACCCCCCCCCCGGGATAAAAACAAACTTGAAATGAGAATTTTTCAAGAATGAGTGTTCAATGACACCTTAACCGTTACATCTATCTTTTAAAAATTCAAATTCATCTTTAAACAGATCATAGTCAACATCAATGCGATTCACTGTGCGATCAATAGAAATCTGTTTTGTTCACATGGCATGACCCATGGGCATGACCACATGCATAATCAATGCAACATTTTATGCAAATAAATTTTCGAACTTACTTTGAATACAAGTGTTGACTTTTGTTTAAAATTTCTTCAAAAATTAGTTTCAAGTCTGATTCCTCCAGCAATGCTTTGCAAGCCTTTAACAAAGGAAACTCATCACTTTATTCACAAAAAATTCATATCGACCACCATCACATCACATCTCTGGAACTGATGAAGATTTTAATCGAAACCAATTGGAAAGTAACAGCTGTGTTTTTATCATATCTACCATGTTATCACTAAAAGATCTTACCGAAGATAGTCCAGAAATTATAAACTGAAAATAAAGCAATATTTAGCTTCAAGCATTTCAGTTCTTAAGAGCATCTAGTGAAGATTTAACAGCACTAGCTTCTCTAAAAATCTCTAAAAATATCAGTTTTCTATCGGGCGGGTGAGTCTGAAAAATGCATCCGTTCAGTGAAAGATCGTGCAACAAAACCTTTGAATCCGAGTTTACAAAATTACAGCCCACTCTAGCTTAATTTTGACAATTTATTCACAATTTAAAATGCACTATCTTAATTTCAAAAGACGAATTCCTGATAATTTGCTGCCAAGGCTTTGGCTCAGTTCGCTATAGCCTCTGCGTGGAAATTTAAGGAAAGAGTGCAAATTTCCCTGCAAAACCGGAAGGAAACGGAGATCTCCATTTCCCTATTAGGAAATCATGGGGAAACAGTCCGTTCCCACCCAGTTTCCTCTAGATAAACCATGGTGAAATTTCATGATTCTTGTATGCTCTATCATCAATGAAGAGCATCGAAATGTCAAACTTAACACGATAGTGACCAGCCATCCTTGCCTTTGGTATCGGTACCACGACGAGCACGTTGAGGATCATTATACAGGGTATAGGAAGAAAAAGTACCCACTTTAGAAAATTCATGACACCAAAATTGCTTCACGGATTTTAATGGTTCAAACCCCAGTCAAAAGCAAAAAAATCTAGGTATTTTTGTGATTTTACTAGCCCTCTTGCGAGCTCTGGAAATATAGGTAAACCAAACTTTACAAAATTTTCGTGGTTGCATAATGACAGGGCCTAAAACATTGATCAAAATGTACGGATCCTCCTCACACAGAACAATACTTGCACACAGGCATCTCGCCTCTCTTAAGAGTTACAAGACATAGAATTTCAAACAAATACTAAAGATTTTGAATTCCATGGAACTAAATATGCACGTGATATTTCTCACCCATCCATGAGAAATTGCATTTCCTTTATCGTTGTATGAGGAGTCCATTATCATTTGATCAAGTATTTTAGGCCTTTTCAGTCGTTTTGCAACCATGAAATTTTGGTAAAGTTTGATTTACCTATATTTCCAGTGCTGGTAGTAGGCGAAAGAATTATAAAAATACCTCGATCTCTGGGTGTCAAGCAAATACTGATTCATTCCGCGATCGATCAAGTGTTTTTGATGCTATGAAGTTTCAAAGTGGGAAGTTTTTCTGGCTCACCCGGCAGATAGAAAATGACAATGTCTATAATCACAATCAAAATGCTCGTCATGGTACTATTCTTATGCCGTTTTGGGTAAATTGAGAAATAGGACTTTAGCTAAATCCTGGTTCCAGAGGGTAATAGTGCACATAAAATTGCGAAAGAGATCTCCAAAACTTAAGATGAAGGCTCGGTAAATGATGGAATTAAAACTTTACAAATTGGTTGCATTGCCTCTTGCACGATTTTCCACGCAGTGGATACATTTCTGTGGCACATCCACTACAAATAACGCTTTAAACTATAATGCAAACTTCACATGACTGCGAATTAACATAGCATATCATAGTAACTTCTCTTTGTGTTCTAGGTCATTTCTAAATATTGTCTACCTACGATTCCCCGCAATTTCTACGTAGTAACCACTGTGGTAGTAACATACCTGAGCAAATAGACCAAAGCCTTTTATAGCCAATGACAGATCTTTAGGACTTGAAGACTCCGCATTCAGTGTCCTGTGAAAATCCTTCAGAAAGTACTAAAATGGAAGAAACTAAACATCATATGGGTAAAATGTCAAACTTGTGTAACAGAAGAATCTGTATGCAATAATAAGGCAAAATTAAAACTGTGCGTCATGCAATAAGAGTAAGAAATAAACAACGGTCGCATTGAAGTTATGCTGTGAAGACAGAGCGCCTTTTCAAGATGTAAATAAGATTGTCAGATCTGCCCGATTTCCTACCAAAGATAATCGACTCTGATTAACTAGGAAAGAATTCGTTATTAACTTGGCGTTTTGGCATTTGCTAATAATCATAATTAAGAAGTCAAAATTCTGAAGTTTCGCACAACGGGTCTTGTTCATTTAGTTACTTTATTTAGTTACACATCAAAGAGTTTCAGTAATCCATAAAACTGTTTTGGCTGGTAACTGCAAAACTTTATCCGTTTCATAACTTCGATTTACAATTGGTGTTGCGTTAACTTCAAAAGTAACTCAAATATGAAACATACACTGAGCATGGCCATTGTTTCTGCATTCTTACCACGGCTAACAAGGCATTCAGCAATCTAAAATATATGAAAATTTTGTATCAACAAAAAGATTTAGATGCTGCAGAACAAATTTTAAAACATCACAGTAAGTTGGCTTGGCTGAGCAAGCAAAAAACTTTTGTAAGCTACGGATTAATTCACAAGAAGCCAGGTAGTTAACTGCACAATAATAAGTTTGCAATCTTAAAGTTGTTAATACCTTTATATAATACCTTTGTGTGTCATTTGTTGCACCTCTCCATGGCTGTGTTATATCCTATTGGCTTCTGTGCTGCATTGCATAATTGTTCGAATGAGAGAGTTCGATCTGCAGTTACTTGCAGGTATTCTTTGTAAAGTTACGTAAATTTGGAGCATGGATGCCGGATTGCGAGCGAGGACAAAAAAGTTTATTGAATTTGGTTTGAAGATAAATTTAATTCCTTGCAAGTTTACAAGGAATACCTGAAAATTAGTGCACATCGAGCTCTCACATTCGAACGATTATGTAGTGCAGTGCAGAAGACAATAAGATACAACACAGCAGTGGAGAGGCACAACAAATAACACAAAATGGTATTATAGAACAATTTAAGATTGTAAACTAATCATTGTTCAGACAACTAACTGGGCTTCCTGTCATACATTCGAATAAAAAATAGGATGAGAAACAAACAAACCTGATATAAACATGAGTCCATAGCTCTAAAACCAGCAACTTTCAACTCTTTGTTGACATGCTTACTCCAGTTGCACAGCACTTCATACACAAACTAAAAAAGAATATTTCAATCAAGTAAAAACGATAACTATTAAAAAACAAATGGCTACTGTACTAGATTCTGTCTGGCAGTAGATATCACGTTAGGGTTACAAAGAAACAAATAATGACGCGAGCGCCACTCGTTCGTGCAGTGTAAAGAAGGCCAAACTGCCTGAAATCTAATGTGAAACAGAATTGCGAAGAAAAAGAACACTTACGTTGAGGGACTTAGTGGTTGCTTAGTACTGAAGTTGCAAGAGATCTCTATCAAACCGACAAGTTTCATGGATGAAACGTAAAATTGATATGGCCTAGTAAAAGGCCATATTTTCTCCATACGTGCGTTTACTATTGAACTTGAAAGCTTACGTTTAAAATCTTTAAACAGATGCTTTTCTATGACTTATTGCTCCGAGCTGAACAGCTCCATGGAAAATTTAGCTATTTTACAGTAAATCTGCCTTTAGACTTTACATTTTTAGAATTACAGTTTTCTTCTGCTTTTCTATGAATTTATGGAGATTTTCGATAAAAACTTAAAACCGTCGTAATTTCTAAACCTGTTGACGAAAGATTAAATAACTTTTCAGAAAACATTGGTTTATGGATGGCTACAATATGGCATTAACCAAAACGCTTTCACTCTTCTCATTTCTGATTCCGAAATTTGATGACGCCACATCCTAAATGAGCTGAAATTGAAATTAGGCAGTAATTTCGACAAATATTGAAGACTTGCGAAAAGTCCAACGATTGAACTATAGAAAATTGGTTAAAGTGCCTTTCAACCGATTGAATTAAAAGAAATAGATCAGAGGATTTTACATCCGTCCTTATACACTGACTTAAAGATGTGGAGCCTCTGTTGAACTTGAACCGAATGAAATCTCTGAAATTCTCGAATAAACAAAAAAAATGGTTGCAATGCATGCTATATGTAAAGACCATGCAGTGGACAAACTATACCTCATATTCATCGGTTATCAGTTCTCGAAATTGTGATGCATGTTTCTCCAATAAATTCAGTGCAGCTGAAATAAGAATAACAGTTTCTTTCACCAAAAAATGCTCTTCAAAAAATCAACGAACATGATCCTTAGACATATCATGAAATGACATGTTGGGTTTGAAAATCTTGAAAGTTGAAGGATAAAAATGCATTGCTACAATTCTTGTTGAATCTAAAATTTTGCAAAACTTTTGTCGTTATTATCAAAGACGATGTAGGTGAAAAGATTGTCAAGAATTTTACCTTTGGGTATATCATATCTTGCAAGATCGACCTAAAACAAAGAAAGGCACACAATATACCATGAAAAATGTCATTGGCTTGACTTTGCTATCTATTAAGTTCTTAGCAAACTCTTGTGCAAACAAATATTGTCCAACGATTTGAACCACTGCATCACTGATGACTATGATGATTATTATGATTATGGTGACGATGAAGATGATAATGATGATGATTAATATTATTATTATCTTACACTCAGGGAGCAAAAGCCTTTCAAATGCCGGGCAGTTTTTCTCAACCGGTATGTAAAATTCATTCAAATAAACAGTCACCTTTGGATTCACAGCTTTCTTGATGTAACTAAATATGTCAACGGCAAACTTCGATCCTAAGAAAAATAGATCGATAAAACGCAAAGGATAGATGGACTGATTCAATGATTGAATGATTTATTGATTCCTTCACTGACTGAATGATTGACTGATTGATTGATTGATTGATTGATTAAAATGGGATTAAAAGGGCGCACTCGTACGAGAAGTGCAAGAATGAAAACAAGTCGATATATCGCGTACGAAATGATGAATTAGGACAGGAATAACTCCATTTACAATACGTAAATCTCTCTTCTAAATTCAAAGTGTCCTACAGCCCGTGACTATGAGTCTGAAATGAAAAAGTAGTCATACCTTCTTCAACAGATTGTGTAAAACTAGTAAGATATCCAGCCAGTCCACGAAAACATCCACCGATGACAAGAAATTCTGGTTTCTTTGAAACTACCATCTGAAGAAGAGAAACATGAGAAATGTAATCCAGTTGCAGCAAAGGCAATTTTCAAAATGTTTTTGAATCATAATGGATTAAACCCATCTGATGCATATACGAAAATACGGTACCACTCAAGGCGTAGCAAAACACAAGGTTATCTCGTCTCAACCAAGAACGGTGCCAACGATTTTAATTTTACAAATCCAACTTCAACATAACAACATACAAAAGAGTAAGCAATACAGGGAACAAAAAACGAACATACAAACAATCGAAAGAACAGCAAAATAATCGATAATATTTATCTTGAATGTAATACTTCTAGCGAAATACTTCCAACGTCCCAGAACGTAATAACTAAACGCATCGGGCCGCGCCCATTGTGAGTAGTAAAGGAAATTAGTAGAAGCAAAGACAAAAGAAAAGGAGACAGTGTTTAATAGAAAAGTAGGATCGAGCAAGTAACGGAAGAATATGACGAGCGAAAGTAGAACGTTACTCCATCATAAGCTTCTCAACCACCAAAGCCCCTTTAATAAACTTTTGTTCTTTCTGTTGTTGTAGTTCCGTGTATTGTTTAGTTTTTCAATCTTTTGTTTCGTTTTAACATTAGTAGTTTTTACTATTACGTTACGGCTGCAGGGTAGACACAGGTGTTTGCTCCTTGCGATGTCGTTCTTGTATAGCAGAGTAATTTTGTAAGAAGAGTAATTAGTAGAGTAATTTTGCAAGTAGAGTAATTAGGAGAATAATTTTGCAAGTAGAGTAATTAGCAATTTTGCAAGTAGAGCATTTAGTAGAATAATATTGTAAGTAGAGTAATTAGTAGAGTAATCTTGCAAGTAGAGTATTTAGTAGAATTTCATTGTAATTTTTCATTGGAATCTAAACAAGTAGCATCCCTTTCATCAACATCTTCCCCGTCAAGCATAGTCACGTGATCTCAATGTTTTCCCATTGAAACTGACCTTTGATTGGTCCAACCAGCCATCCATTGTCTGCGTGCGAATACCACGGGTTTTTGAAAGCAACTATTCATGCGTTACGATCAACGGGTGCTTTTGAGGATACAGAAGTCAAAAGTCGGTATATTTGCACTTACTTGAATAATAACCCTGAAGGGCCTATCCTAAAATTATTTCACCTGGCTACTTTCTTGTACAGTTTCTATTAATACTATGATGCAGACTACAGCTGGAACTTTTTAATGTCAATGTCTGCAAAGTTGAAGCATCATTCGTAGTTTGTGGCGAACTTAAAATTATCGCCAGGCAAAGGAAGTATGTAAAACCCCTTAGAGAGGACTTGGATACCTCAGGTATTGAAACAGAAATCAAGTTATACAGACAGAGATTTGATGCAAAGGAACTATAAATGTTTCCAGCGCTTTAAGAATATCGATCGCTTATTTCAGCTTGGAAAGGAAAACGGTAGCTGAAGAATTCGTGTAAATTAAAACACCGAGAAGATAGCAACTGAACAAATCATTTTGTATACGTTGAAATTAGAGGCAAGTCAACACAAGAAGGTTTTCCGATTTGCGCAAATTTGAAGAATACTGCTGACTTTGTTCGGCAAGGAAATTAACTATAAAGGAAGAAATTGCATGTTTCAAAGAACAGAGAAGATGTCAGCAGAGAGAATCATTGTACACCCATTAAGATTAGAGGCAAGTTACTGGTATCCTATTTTGCTATAACTTCATAAGGGAAAAATAATTTTTCAGAGTCTGGCGAAGTTAAAAAGACTCATCACTCTATCTGGCAAGGAAGATGACAGTCAATGAAGAAATACCTGAAAACACAAATAAAACTAATTTTATTACAGAGGCCAAGAAACAGAGCAAGATGGTTGGTTAAGCGCCGAGTAGAGGCACGAGTATTTCATCAGCTAAAATCTCTAATTAAAATCAAGATTCTTTCACCAACACGAAGGACCAAATCCATCAACCCGTGGGTTCGGAACCACAATGACTTGTAAAAATCTATAAGGAAACGAAGGCAAAAAGCTGACTTGCAAAGCACCCTGAGACCTTTCCAATGAATGTTGTCTTCAGAATGTTAACAATGTTTGATTAATATTTTCTCACAAATTGTTGGGCGTTATAATGGAAGAAGACACTGATGATGAAACTGTGCAAAATGTCGTCCAGAAATATTTCTACCAAACAACAACACACGGAATCCCAGCAGTTTATTTCAGTGATGGTAAAATCAAGAAAGCAATATGGTCGGTTATTTTTATCTTTCTCTTCGTTCTGTTATTATTCAATGTTGTCCATCTTCTGAGAGAATTCTTCTCGTATCCTGTTTATCAGCGAGTTCGAGATGTTAGGCCTATCGAAGTGCCGTTCCCGAGTGTTACGATATGCGCCGCGAGTGACTACTCGAAGTCGTCAGTATCAGAAGAAACATTAGCTAATATTCGAATACTCGCAACTCGGATAAAGAATGGCGAAATTGGAGTCGAAAGCTTTGGTGAATGGCGAAACACTATTGAACAAGATCACTTAAAACTGGCGCATAACACTGAATTTGAGCATAAAACAAAGTCTGAATTTCGACCGATGTTATTGAAAGATTTAAATGGTTCGTGCACATTTTCGACCGTAAACAGATGCAATTATTCGTCTGATTTTAAACTTACTTTCCCGTCAAACGAAGATAAATTATGTTATACATTTAATCACGATAAAAAGAGACTTTACTATCAACGTGGCAATGGCCCTTTATTTGGCTTATCTATGATCTTATACGTGAATCAGTCTGATTATGTACCTATAATGGGCTTCGATAATGGCATAGGCCTAACTGTTTACATCCATTCACCAAATACACATCCATTTTTCGGTGTGCATGGAATTAGTGTTCCCCCTGGCTACAGCAGTAACATTGCAATGCATAAGATTGTTACTAGTCGCCTACCCCCGCCGTATTCCTCAGGATGCCATGAAGGTAAACAAGACATGGAAATTATACCGGGGGATTACACATTAATGGGTTGTGAGATATCATGTCAGTATCATTACATTTACACAAAATGTGGATACATCGAACCATTCATGAGATCTTTCATGCCCCCTGATAAATACCCACGTAACAAATCTTCGGATGTCAAAACAGTTATAAAATGCCGCAATCAAATATTGAGAGAGTTTTTTCAACATGGATTCCAAGAACAGTGTAACTGCCCAGTACCCTGTGAGGAGGAGGTCTACCATCGTATTGTCTCCATGACAAAATGGCCAGCTCTTGTCGACATGCCACTTTATAGAATCGTTTTCGCAAAATCACTAAATTTAACAGCGGATGAACTCACTAGCGAATATATACGAAATAACTTTCTGCAGATACGAGTTTACTTCGATGAGCTGGCATATAAGCATGTTTATGAGCAATGCAAAATATCGGTGGCTGAACTGTACAGTAACCTGGGAGGGCAGTTAGGCCTGTGGATTGGCTACTCCTTCTTCTCTATAATCGAGCTTCTTGCAATGCTATCAACCGCAGCCTACTTTCTATGCCGTAAAAGATGCAGAAGAACTGGAAAGAGTGACGTCATTCTCTACAAGCGATGCTGTGAGACTGCTGAGGATAGGAGAGAAAGCCCTGCAGAGTTGATAGATGAAAGCGATAAGGAAAATGACGATCAAAAAGGATTTGATGCAAGTAAATAATATATGACGCTTTAAATAATGACTTTTGATTGACTGACATGCCCAGTAAGCTAAAGAAAGTTCTCATTTTTGATGAAAATTCACGGCATCAAGAATATTTCACAGATTTGAATGATTCAAATTCTAATTAAAAGCCAAAAGATGGAAGAATTTTGTGACTTTCTTCGCTTACTAACAAGCACTAGAAACAGCTAAAATCAACTCTACAAAGGTGAACGTGAAGGTGAAGCTGCGGTTTTCAGCGCCAAGCGCTGAGATCACAGAAATAGCTAAGCGCTAATCGAGTCCAGGACTCCTTGTCATGACGCTCAAAGGTGCTGCTGGGATTTGAACCCCGTCCACTTGACTGTTCTGGCTGCAACGTCAGTGGATTACAACATGGCGCCACAAAAGCTTCAAACAAACATTTCATAGATGGAAAATGACTGGAAAGGGGCCTAAAACATTGATCAAATTATCAAGAGCTCCTTGCACATACCAAAAAAGAAAAATTCTACTGCTTATGCGTGAGAGATAGACTTATTACATGAGATCTTGTTTTCGCTCCATTTACCCCCAAACGATACCCCCACAATACCCATTCTTTGGAATGACTATAACAGTAACAATTCAATTCAATAGAGCAAAACTTAGACGAAAATCATCAGTCTGCGTGAGAGATATCCTCGGCACCTTTATTGCCATGAGAATGAAACTCTTTAGTATCTGTTTGAAAATCTATGTTTAATAACAATTACGAGAGGTGAAACGCCCATTGCGTATTCTTCAGTGCGAGGAGAGTCCTTACGATTTGATCAATGATTTAGGCCCTTTTTCAGTAATTCTGCAACCATGAAATTTCTACCTATACTGCTAATGCTGGCAAGGCAGCAAGAAAAAGTGCTCTTGATGCCATGAATTTTCAAACGTCAGAACTTTCTTCTGTCTAACCTGTCCTTCGGAAGGGACCTTAAACTAGGGGTCCCATGCCTGGATGCGGCATGCACAGTGGGCCTAACTTAGCTTTCAGTAGCTAGAAATCCTGACAAGCCCACTCAAAACAAACTGAAACAAACAAACCAAGTATATATCATAATTTGATTACCATTCAGTTAATGACAATTTTCAAAGCTCGAACTTTCTTGGCTTTTAAAAAGTAAAAGCTAACAACAATGGACTATATCCTCGAAACAGAACGCTTTGATTGAAGATTACACATATCCCTGCATAGAGTACCTAAACCCCTTTATCTAGCTTTTAATTACTTTTAGAATGGCCTCAGCGTAAACATAGTATTTCGCTCCCTGTGGCATCGTCTTTGCAGTATTGTAACGTAGTTTGTAAGTATTGTAATTAGTGATATGTTTGTAAGATTTTTAATTGAGTACGGAAAAATACAGGAAAAGGCTCTTGGACTTAAAACGTTAACACTTGAGTGAACATTTTCCATCTCTTCTTGTATTTTATCATCCCTTTCAGTAAAATCTCATGGGGTCGAGAACTTGTTGAATCTTAGAGGTTAGGACGGAAAAATAAGCTTGAAACTATGCTGACAAGGCAAAAGCAGCATTTAAGTCAACATCTGGGTACAAAGTCTCGATCTCTGACCATCCCTGTATTCTTTGTCATCCTTTTCAGGGGTTCCTTCTAGTCTCAAGTTTACTCGATTTTTAGATCCTAGGAACAACAACGAGCTTCACACTACAGGGTAGTAAAAAACAACCATTCCCATTTAAAAAATACTGCTACCTGAATATCAAAGAAATAATATTGAAAACTATCTCGAATCATTGTCATTATGTTCAATCAAACTCCGCAATTGACTCGGCTTCAATCCCTCACTCCTTCCCCTTGATTTGGGAGATTTTCTACAGAAAGTCCCTTTCAAAAACCTGTAAAAACGGGTGTGTTTGGGGAGAGGGTGTAAATAGCATGTTGGAGGTACGGGTATGTGCCGTCCATATCAATGGGTTTTTGGGCCAAAACTTCTCTACACAAGGGTCCATTTTTCTTAAAAGTGGGTGGATTTTGGCTGAATTTCGCAAAAGATGCCCTAAGATGGGTAGTTTGCCGCAAAAATTAACCATATAAGTGGGTACAAAGGCAAGTTTTGTTAATAAGAAGAGAGTGCTTTTATGAAAATCGGGAGGCGGACCTCCGTCAATCCACATGTCACGTACCACACCCCTGGAACATGTTCAACTCATGCCTTTAAGAAAAAAATAATTGGGAAATGATTATAGAACGTTTTTTAAGGTTTCTCGAAGCAACTTTGCCGAGAAAATCCCTTGCAAGATCTGAGCGGTGTGAAGGTTTGAGCCAAATAAATTTCAAAATAAATTTGAACATGTCCATGGTTCGCAAAGAATACACAGAATGGTAATCAGTTTTCACTTAGCAATGTCCTGATATTTAATCAACAGTATATTATGTATTTGTGAAACAAACCTAAATATAGTAATAAAAACCCCTTTGTTTGCCCTGTAGAAACAAAACTCAAACTAACCGTTTCAAATGAAAACGCATTTATCCCTATCAATCAGCTATTTGAATATACATGGCTTACATAACACATTAGGATGCAAAATCTCAGATTTTAATGACTTCCTTATCAATGATATTAATGTAATTGCAGAAACCTGGACTTGCAATCATGATAAAAACATCCCAAACTTTGAACATATTACAATCGAACCAAATAAACTTAACAAAAACAAGAAAGGCAGGAGTTCGGGTGGACTCTTGATATACTACAAATCACATCTAAAAAACTACCTGAGCGTAATTAAGAAATGCAAAAATCATATTTGGATTGATATTGATAAGAGTATTTTTCACAGCACAAATTCCAACACAAAGGTTTGTTTCACATATATTCCACCACATGATTCACCCTACTATTCTGACAATATTTACGAAGAAATCGCTGAAGACATCCTAGAATTTACTTCGGAAAACGAAGACATACTTCTTGTTGGTGATTTCAATGCCCGTACACACCTATTACGAGACAATATTCCTGAAACAAAATACTCAAACTGTGACAATGACCAGCTTAATACAATTAACCAAAATTATTTCATACAAAGAAACAACTGTGACATTGCCACGCCCAATGAGCACGGTCAAAATCTCATCAACCTATGTAGATCAACAAATCTTCGCATCCTTAATGGAAGAAAACTTGGTGATACAATTGGAAATTTTACCTGCTTCACTCACAATGGTGCTAGCACAGTTGACTATGCTCTATCCTCGCAATCCTTATTTGACAAAATCAATCTATTTCATGTTAGTGAACAAATGCAGATCTCAGATCATTGTAAAATCACAATAGAAATTCCAAACGCAAAATATGTTGAACCCCAAAATTGCCCATATCAATGGAAACAAATAAAAGATAAATATATTTGGGATGAAGAATCAAAAGATAACTTTAAGGCAGCGCTAATATCCGAGGACATAAAAACAAAGCTAGCAGAACTAAGCTATCAAATAGAAAACAATGTTAATATCAATACGCTTGGAGAAAATCTAACCTCGTTATTTACTACTGCCGCCTCAAAATCATTAAAAACTAAAAAAACTAAAGTTAATTTAAAGAAGACGGAAAAAAGACACAAAAAATGGTTTGATCAAGAATGTAAAGACAACAAATCTAAGCTACATTTAATAGCAAAATGGAAACATAAAAATCCACACAATGAACATCTGAGGATAGCATATAGAGAAAAAATGAAAGAATATAAAAAATTGTGCAAGCAGAAGCGCAACTTCTTCTGGGATACCCAAATTACGAAACTCCAAGAAAATTTTAATAAACAAAACTTTTGGAATGTCTGGAAAGAGTTTGATGAACGTATAACAGAAGAATCCATAGCTATCAAAGATGGTAAAAAACGGGAATTACATTACAGATCATTATTCTTGGCTCCCCCCTCCAGTGCCAACAAGTTCGATAATGATAATATCCAAAATAGCACGTTCCACACACAACTAAATGAACCAATCACCAATTCTGAAATCATGAAATCAGTTAATCAATTAAAAACTAATAAAAGTGCTGGAATAGATCGTATTAGTAATGAAATGATTAAACATGCTACACCTGATGTAATAGCAACAATCAAGAATATATTTAACATCTTTCTTGATAAAGCTGCCATACCACAATCTTGGTGCCAAGGGCTAATAACACCCATATATAAAAAAGGAAACAAAATGGACCCAGGTAACTACAGAGGCATTTGCGTAGCTAATGCAATGCTTAAATTATTATGCATAATCTTGAACAACAGACTTACAAATTACAGTGTAGATAAAAACATAATTCACCCAAATCAAATAGGCTTTCAACGAAACTGTAGAACAACAGATCATATATTTACCCTGAAGACACTCATAAACAAACATGTGCAAGATAAATCTAAGCAAAAAGTTCATGCTGCTTTCATAGATTTTGCAAAGGCGTTCGACACAGTTTGGCATCATGGTTTATTCTTCAAACTTCGAAATAAAGGTATTAATGGCAACTTTCTCCAGCTCATTCAAAGTATATATAACAGCACAGAATGTGCAGTTAAAATAGGTTCAAAACATACAAAATTTTTTAAATGTTCCAGAGGAGTCCGTCAAGGATGTCCCCTTAGCCCAACGCTATTTAACATTTATATTAATGACTTAATTGATAATCTAGAAAAAATAAATCCTACCCCACTAACATTACAGGATAAGAAAATTAGCTGTCTCATGTACGCAGATGACATTATCATTCTTTCCAGTTCACATAAAGGCTTACAAGATTGTCTTGATACACTTGCATCATTTTGCAATAACTGGAAATTATCCATAAACAAATCGAAGTCTAAATGTATGACATTCTACAAAAGAAAATGTAAATACAACAGGAATTTCTTCATTGACGATACACCATTAGAAAATGTTACAGAATATACATACTTAGGATTGACTGTAGATGCAAAATGTTCTTTTAAAGAAACTTTGGAAATGTTGAGCTGTAAAGCACACAGGGCAATCTACGCCTTAAATAGTCGTTATCAACTTAAACATCTACCAATCCAAGCTGCCTTAAAACTCTTTGATAGCACCATTGTACCCATATTACTTTACGGTTCTGAAGTTTGGAGCATCTATGAAAACGTCGATGATAAAGAATGGGATAGCAATAGGATTGAAAAGATTCACACACAATTTCTAAAACGTATTCTAGGAGTCAACAGATCCACAACAAATATAATGGTGAGGGGAGAACTTGGGCGCTATCCTCTACGCATTCAAACTGATTCAAGGACTATCAACTTTGCAAAACACATATCTGAAGAATGCAAGCCCAGTGCACTCGTTCATTACTCAATGGAATACGAAAAAAGCATCACCAACCGAAAGACTATCATATCTTACATCAACGATCTCTCAGATAAACTAACCAAAAATGAAGTCAGCAAAAAGTTAATAACTGAGCATTCAAAATCCAACATCAAAAAAATCTTAGAAGCAAATTACCAACTATCCTGGAAGTCAAGAATAAAAAATTGTTCCAAAGCATTAACTTATGGAAGCTATAAAAATAGGATCAATCTCGAAGCTTACTTATCATTAATAGCTAACAGAGCCGACAGACGAATTATGTCAAAACTACGACTTAGCGACCACTGCCTCACAATAGAAAGAGGACGCCATTGCAAACCTCCAATAGAAAGAGACAAACGGTTCTGCTTAAGCTGTAAAGACAAAATTGAAGACGAGACGCATTTTATTCTCGAATGTGACATGTTTAAAGAAGAACGAGTAACCTTCTTACATTACACAAAAGATATCTATCCAAATTTTGAAACAATTCCAACCCTTGAACAAAAGCTCATTTTTCTACAAACCAATGAAAACTGTCACTTTTTAGAGACATTTACAAGATATCTTAACACAACTTATAAACTTAGATCGCAAAATGAAACCCAGAAAATTGATGATGCATAGCCTAGAACAATAAAAAGACACTTTTTACGTATACTCGCTGATATTTTGTTAGTAGCTCTTAATTTGTAGTTTGTAGTTAGACCATGTATCTTGTAATGATATTGAGTCTTGATTGAAAAAAAAAAAAAAAAAAAAAAAAGGTATATTTATCAATATATCATTAGCTTGATATCCAGGGAGCCTTTCAAACAACAAGGGCAGATTTTGTAATATAATAGCATCAGTTACCTTGGTTCACACCTCAATTCAAAGCGATTAGTGAATGTAGACAAAAGAAATTCTCTCAAGCAGTAATTCAAAACAAACACAACCGCAAAGTTGCCCTGAAACCAGTACGGCTAACTATCACTTGGTTGTGGGCGAAAGGAGGTTTTTAAGAGAGGTTAGGTGCTCATATCAAAAGGAGAAGGCAAATCTAAAGTTCTGTCTGGGGGATTTTGTTTAGTTGATACAGGAAATGAAGAGTAACTGTTTGCAACTGAGCAATGAATATGCAGGAGTTGTAATGTCCTCTGCTCGGCTTCCGAATCACGTACATAAAATCTGTTGAAAAAACCATAGATTTACCCTTCTTTCTTCTTAAGCACATAGCTTCTCTTAAAGACCACCCTTGGCGAGCACCAAGCGACAGTTTGCCAAACTAGTTTCAAGGCAACTTTGCGGATATGTTTGTTTTGAATTACTGGCTGAGAGTGAAAGAATTTCTTTTGTCTGAAATCGCTAATGCTATTATATTATAAAATCTGTCCTTGTTCTTTCAAACAGGAATCGTCTTCACTGACTCACTCGGTTGGTTGTCTGAAATAAGGAACTTTAAAAGTCATTTTTTGAATAAAAATCCTCAATTTCCAGCTCATTCCTGTATTTATTCTCATCCTTGTTAGAAGATTCTTGAGGGCTCGAACCAGTTCGACCTTTTGACGTAAACAGCAAGGACACGAGCGCAAACAGAAATCCAAGCCACTCCATAACTGAAAAGACGGAGCTTCCCGTCCAAAATCCAAGATGGCCGCCAATATTGCTGGCAAGATCGACGATTTCCATCATCCCTTTTTCAACATATCTTTTACTGTACATCTCATCATAATAAATACTAATCTTCAAGAAATTCTGCGTTATAAAATCATCTGTGAGGTTCTCTGGGTCTAGCCCGAGTGCGAATTTTGTCAAAGCTTTATAAATCGGCAGATCCATATCGACAGGCCATTTTGAATGGGAAACGACTGGATCGTAGGCCACTTCTTTACACGCCCTTGGACATTGGCATGGTCCAACTTTTCCTTGAAGAACCGCATCCATAATAGCTGCCCGACAATGAAGCATACTTAAAGTAGTCATAGGGGTTGCTTTGTGCTTGAACCAGCCACGTATAACCGGCTCTGTATATCCGCACATTGTGTATACCGAATGAAAAAGGCATGTCATGCGGCAAGACAGCTGCGAATAGTCACCCGGTATGTAATTCAATATGCCTTCCCCATTACTGCAATTAGTAGGATGTGGATACGGTTTCGATATGGTTTCAGTTAACCGGAGTGCGATCTTTGTGTAAAAACCGGGCGCCACTGAAATACCATTGATTCCCATAAACGGTAATGTTTTCAAAGGATGAACATAAACTGTAAACCCGGCCCCATTCTCAGTCCCCACAAGGGGGATATAGTCTGACTGATTGACGTATAATATTAGTTGTAAGCCAAAACCAGGTCCTCCTCCTCGCTGATAATAAAGGATGTCCTCACCCCCGTGAAACGTGTAGCATTGATCTAATGATCCAAACGGGAATGTAGGCCCAAAATCACGCGTGATATTACAACGCACTGAAGACGCGTACAAACACGCGTTTGTAATATTGGGTAAAATCATTGGAGGAGATTTCGATGCAGTCTTGTTACTATTTTCCATTTCCATATACATTGCGAATGTCGCATTCACGATAAACGCATCTACGTCTGAAAGCGAAACATGTCCCTTTTTTATTTTCTCCACTTTCTGTAAGATTTCATCCACGAAAGATTCTGACATGAACGATCTCGATGCAATATTATTCCGACAAATCGTGATACTTGGGAAGGGTATCTTACCGTATTGCTTGATTTGAACGTTTGTGAAGACTTTGTATTCGAAAAACGATTGAAACGTCGAAATGACACTCATTGTCATAAAGCCAAATAAGATAATGAATGCCAACGAAGCTATGATTTTTGAGAAAGTCCATTTTGTATGATAGATCGCAGCTATTCCGTGCGTTGTAGCATTCTCAGCGTAACTTTTGAGCAGGGTTTTTAAGTTAAATTCCTCTTTCATATCTGATGTTTTTGATGTAAGGCTAAATAGTTATAACGTGACGTTTTTCATCAGTTTCACCAATGTTGACATTCTCCCTTTCTTGTTTGCTTCTAAGGCAGCTAGCTACGGAACAGATAGTTGCACTGGACTCTGAAAAGTAGTTTCTTCAAGCTGGTACTGCAGTCCTTCTTACGTTCGATTGCAGCATTTTGTTCAGAAGCATCTGGGAATCAGTTGAATAAATGTCTTTGTTTGTCCGCTTCCATAGACACACGATCCTGAGGGGGCCCAGATCACCAATAAAAACAGCAAGTTACTGAAAATTTAGAGGAGCAAGTCTTGCATTCGTTGTTCATAAGTGAGTCATTCGACAAGACGATTCGCTTACTGCGCGGGATATTGAAGAACTCAGTCCCAAAAATACAGAAAAGATACACTTTGGCAATGTATAAATTTGTTATCGTTCAAGTTTTCCACGACAAAAGAATCTTAGATGGCCCTACTATAGTGCAGGCAAAAAAAGTTTAGTCTTTGCACAAAGTCTCTCGTTGCTCTGATCAAAGAGTCATCCTGATACGGCAAAGAGTTTGCTAACAAGCATGCACTCTGAAATGGTGCTGTGTGAATTTGTTACTGATGAACACTTCACAGACTAAGAAATCTTAAATGGTAACGGTCAGTCAGTACTGTAAGCAACGTATTGCAGTATTTGAAGAAAGTCCCTTGATTTTAGCTGATTAGCCAGTCTTCATGATGATGCAAATAGATCTCAAGTTTGCATGCACTCTGAGACGATGCTGTATAAATTTCCTATTGCGCAACCACCCTGACTAAAAGCTCTTATATGATCAACTATATTGCAAGCAACGGAGAGCAGTCTTTGCAGGGGGGGACTCTCTTGTGTTTAGTTGATAAGAGAGTCTTTATGATGATGCAAAGAGTTTGCTGGCAAGCATGCACTTTGATATGAGGCTTATTCTCCAACTATAGAAACTCGAGGATCCAACTTGTATTAGTAACGGACTATGATCCTGGCAGAATAAGATTCATGTTTTTGAGTCGATATCTAAGTCCGATATTAAGACTCAAGAGAGAACCTTGACAAAATAACACGTTATGTAATTATACGAGTCTTTCAGTCTCCTGCATAAAAATCCCATTTAGACGACGATTCATGAACTGAAGTCTTTGCAAAACAAAACTCTCGTCTTGAGTCTTTCTTTTCAGTCTTTATTATCCAGATCTATCGCAATAAGTGAACTGGAACATTTGCCATAACAAGTCTCTCTTATTAGGCTGCTTATTGTTAATCACACAACTTTGATCACCCTTTATAAAGTTTCTCGCACGTTTGGTAATGTTACACCCAAGTTTCTCGTTTATCATTCAAACTTGATGATGTTGCATAGAATTCGATTCTTTTCCATTCCTTCGACTTCCGCAAATTCAAAAATAAATTAGACCTGAGGCAATCAATTGACCGGAATCTTGGCAAAGTAAGTTGAAATCTTGACAGAGTTAGTACCTCGTTATTGCAAGTCTTTCTGATAGGACAACAATTCTCCAAACAAACATGATCTTTCAGATGGTAAAGCCGTAAAGCACTCGTTGCAAGCTAAGTCTCTTGGGACTTTTATACCTTAGAAAATCTAACTGCATGATGATGAATTCAATGAAAATTTGGCAGGAGTCTTCATCATAGGGTTGAAGCCTGCTTCTTGTTTACTAAACCTAGGTTTGATGAAGCTGCATAAAATTCGTTGCTTTTCCAATCCTTCAGCTTCCGTAGATTCAACGATAAGACGAGTAAGTTACTAGAACTGAAGCAAGTAACTGACTGGAATCTTGGCAAAACAAGTCCTTTGCTTGATTGAGAAAGACAACATCTTTGAAAAGCTTATACAGCGAAGTGATGAATAGATGTTTCTTTTCACAGTGTGTTCCAATTGAGAAATAAAGCATCCAATCAAATTTCGCATCAGTTATCAATCTATCGGTGAATAATTAATATTATTTTTCGGTCAGGCAGAACCTCTCTTTGTCTTCTCACAAGAATATACCACGAGCTCCGCGACACATGAATCCTCTCTAGTGCGAATAATCTAAAAATTCCCAATGAACTGAATTCTTTCGAGAGTGAAAATCTACACTTCCTTTCAAAACAGTAGCATGTTGTAACAACGGGTAATAGAAATGTTAAAATAAAATAAAGTTCTTATGATTTGAGATTAAATTAGCTGTAATCAAAAATTGATGTATACTGTATACATGTTTACAGAGCCGCTTGAATCAGATGTCTTGATTTCCTAGCAACGAGTCCATTCAAATGTCTTTGATATTTCTAACTAACCATAAAAATAATTCAACGTTAAATCCAAATGTTATAATCAATTCAAATGTCGGCTTTAACCTGTTCATGTGATTCAGTCTTGCGGGGAACTCACAGGAGGCGAATGCGAAATATTTTTGATAATTGCATATTATCTTGTGACTTTTGAATATGTATTTGTCAAAATATACGCCTTAGAAATAAAACTTTGCTTTTTAACAATTTATTATCACAAGTGCACAAGTCTGTCTTCAAACTCCTATGCCAACTCTTCGCGTGCCAGAATTCCAACTAGTTTTGTTGACACCAAACAACTACACTGCCAGCATTGCGAGATATGTCACGCAAAAAACAGGATCTATGCACAGACTTGTTCCAGTTTAAGAAGCATATTCATAGATCTCGTTAAGTAGTATTCCTGCCACCATCACAAAATTTGGGAAATATTTCACTAGAAAAACAAGTAAGTGTTCAACTGCTAAATTCCCAATACTCAAATGCAAACTACTTCTTCTTGATTGGTCAAATTCTTGAAGCTACTACACTGCAAAGTTTAAAACGAACTCTGCAAACGGCTTAAACTATATAGCGCCGTACAGCATCCATATCGCAATAACTTCCCAGCAATGCTTTAACTAACAGCTGAAATTTGCCTTGTAGCGAACTGCAAACCGAGAATTATGGAGTCACATGGTGTGCAGCACTATTTAAGTATCACTTGATCAATTAAGTATCATAGCATGCGATACCTGTGTGCCTTTAATTAGATCTGTCCACATGAAAAAGAAACCTGCATCGTCAAACCAAAGACTGTTTATTACATATTGAGCACTCCTTCAGATATCGAACCGCTTTTTACAGGTTTTCTTGTTGTAATTCAGAACTTTATTGCAAGCTGTTTTCTCTAATTCTGTGCTGTTAACCGCCCAGCTTATCTTTATGATTAATTGTTCAGAAGAAGGATGCGATAGCGCTGATATTGACACTACCAAAATTCAGCAAAAAATTGGATGGAACTAATAAAGCATTCAGCTTCCTTTTAGATACCGGGCAAGTAAGAGAAAAAAGGTCCGGCTTGGAAGGCCACTGTTCTGCTGCCTGGAAATAACGAAGATAATGTTGGCAAATATATCATTCAATGACGGAAATTTATGAATCCCTTTAAAATTTACCTGGAAATCGGCCACTCGTCCTTTCTGAATTTACGGGGGATTTTCTATAGAAAGCCTCTTCAAAAACCATTTTAAAACTTGCCTGAAATAATGAACAAAATTTCTCAATATTTCTACCCGACAGTAATGACTTTTACAAATTCTAGAAAAACGACTTTGCTCCTAGGGATGACGCAGTTGTTCTCCCAAAAAGAAAACACATGCTAAAGCCCATAAAAGTCATTGCTGTAAGGCAACAATATTGGGAAAATTTGGTCATGAATTTAAGCGTGTTTTGAAGGTTTCTTGATCGAGCTTCGCTGAGAAGTGCCTTATTTGTTGGGGAGATGAACCTCAGCCTGCATTGTTCAAAACAACCAAAAATCGTGTAAATCCTGGCCAATGAAAACTTGAGTCTTTGAAGCATGCGCAGAACGTAGGATTTCATAGACTGATAACCTGATAGGGCAGCAGCTCTCTGATTTCTTGCCGCCATTACTCCAACGTTAATTTCTGATCTTTTGATTTTGAAATTCCCGCGCTTCATAAAACCCTACAACGCATGTGCCAAAGACTCAAAAACGACGTCACTTCAAATTCACCGGACTTACTGAGATTCATCTCCCCAACAATCATTATTTCAGAATGGAAGTAGCCAATTTCAGTCAGGTAAATCTTAAAATTCATTTGAACATGTCCAATGTTGAATAATACACTAGCCAATGGTATTGCCTTGAGAACCAGGGAGTAGTGATGATTCGAACGGGAACTGCGTTTCTTTACAAGGATTCGCTTCATGTTTTTGCGACCCCTTCAGTTTTCTTTCGCAACAAAAGGATTTCAATTATTAATGTTTCCTTCCATATATATGGCATCACTTCAGAAATAAAATCAATTACTATTGAGACAAAATTTGCCGCAAAACCTTATCCAATAAACTTGGACAAACTCAAAATCAAAGAAACCTTTCCGCAGTGGAAATAATAGCTTTTAAAACGGTAAACATGTTTGTTTTGCGTGATGAAATTTCAAGTAAAGAGTTTAAATATACACCTATTTCTTCATGAGATACTATGCGCATACTAATAAGTTTTGTGCTGTAGAGGAAAACATAAAGCCCAGGGTCTTTAAAGTACAGACTAAGCTTGCGAGGTCTGGGCATTAAGACTGAGGGCTTTATATTTTTCTGTACAGCAAACAAACCGGTTAGTAGCAGTTTTATTCACATTTTGTTACAGTCATGCCGTTTGAGTATGCTATAAATCTCACAGGCCTAGGCCTACAGCAGTCTCCCAGGCCTTGGCCCAAAGCTGTGGCGACAAAACCGCGTCCTTGTATCGTATTATACAAGGCTACGGGAAACCCGCAGGAAATGTGCGATTAGCCAATAGGAGTGGTGGGATTCTGTATTGCCTCTTTTTTGAAACATCAGTTAGGTAATAATGCTTATGAGAAACCGAAGGCTCTGTTTCGCAGGCCCAGAAATTAAGAAAATGGTTTACCGGGACTTGAAAGGCTGAGAAAATTCAATAATTTGCAGCTTCAATTTTCCCAAGGTCACACAAAAATGTTTTTCGACACACAGGGGGCAGTACTGACAAGAGTTTGACACTGATTGAATGCGTATTTTCGTTAATAACTGTTTTGGGATCTAAATAAGAGCTTTTGCAGTCCTATTATGCAAAAATTGATTACTCCTTCCTTAGTGTCCATGACCTTTACATGCTATCCCGCCATCTCAACTTAAAAGCGTTTTTCTTACAGGATACAATCCGCTACTTATGGCCATTTTAAATTTTGTACCACTAATCATTTGTTTATATATCTTTAATTTCAAAAGTTTATCGCAGATTTTGTGGCACTTCATTCTACCACTTCTTGCCCTGGTTATAGTTCCAAGATTCGTGATTGTAAAATTTTGTCTCAAAGCGTTTTTAATTAATGCCAAAGTAGATTTTAATTTGACAGCGAATGTATACTTATTTACTATCAATAGTAAGTGTGAAATCTCAAATCTGTGAGACTCTTTGATCCGCTAAATCAATAATTTTCACTGATAAAATATTCTGTCGATGAAAATTGAATTTCGACAACACACAATTGTTTTGAAAATGCAATGAAAAGTGTTTTCTGATAAAGCATCAGATGCCAATAACATTCAAAATATTTGTAGACCCCTAGTAAAGTTGTCTCTAGGCAGATAAATCTATTCTGTCCAACTGCTTCCAATGTCTAACAGCTTATCTTAGGTTTGTAAACACAGGCCTTCAAAACTGGTGGTTCATTCAATTTTCTAAGTAAAAATAATATATTTGCGAGTCTTAATAAAATTATTTAGCAGCATCAAATTCAGGCTTGCTAAATTTGCTTAAGTGCGACTCATCATACTTTTTTTCAATTTGTTTTGAGTGGGCTTGTCAGGATTTCTAGCTACTGAAAGCTAATTTAGGCCCAAATGTGAATGCCGCATCCAGGCATGGGACCCCTAGTCTAACGTCCCTTCCGAAGGACGACGAGGTGAGTTGCGAGGTCAGGCCTCAGAGGTCACCCATCCTTACTCGACCAAGCTTAACTTCAGTCACCTGACGAAGACTGTATAAGCCACTCGGCCACTCACCCCGCTGGTATTGGAGATACTGGGCGAGTCAAGAAAAATGTATCGGTGTTTGAAAGCATGTACCTTTCAGACCCTTTTCAGATTTATACCGAGTGCTCTAACAACTATGCAATTTTGACAGGCCATGATAAATCTTTCTAATCTTATAAATCTTATAAAATAAATCTTATACTGGGCCCATTTTGAAGATTCATCAATTAATCTTTAGCTAAGATACCAATTAAATAATTACATTCCTTAGTCTTCTATTTAGCATTCGATTTATAATTTACCTGGATTAAAGTATGACTTCAAATAAATTTGACAAAGAAATACATTTTTTACATTCCTTCCAACATAGAAGTAATACATGTGCATTGGATTATGACTGACCAACTTCTAAATCCCCAAATCACCACGAAAACGTTCTCTCTTTGTCCATTCGTGTTGAGTCTTTAGAAAGTTTGATCAACATTTTTGGGGTCATTTTCAGTGTTTTCGAAATCAAAAATGTTACGAAATTCGATTATACCTCTGTAAATAGAAGACTAAAAATATCCAAAAAATACTGGCATCTAATTGAGGATCTTGAATTGAGGAACTTCATAAATGTTCAAAATCGGCCCGGAAAACAATTTATCGCGGCCTGTCAAAAGTACATAGTTTATTTTGGCGCTCGCGAAACAATATCCGTGTAGCAAATACCGGGTGGGTCACAAAAAGTTTACGCGCTTGGCAGGCTGTGAAATAAAAAGTATGAGGCCGATACTCGAAACTGAAATGTTAATCTATCAGTCAAAGGTTAACTTTGACTGCGTTCACACGATGCCGGCACATTTTGAAAACGATGAAAAATGTGATGGACAGGCCTCCCGTTCACACGAAAACGGCACATTTTTTGCCGGCAGATTTCGAAAATGGCAGATTTTGAAAAGGCAACTCTTGCCGACACATTCTGGAAATGGCACCGTTTAAACGCTCGAGACAATGAAAACAGAACATTTTGGACACTTTTGGAACGAGAATGGTCGATTCTTAAGGTGCAGGCACATTTTTTGGCACCAAAGTCGTACAGCGATTTTTTACCATCAAAGTCCCTACCGTTTCCAAATTGTGCCTGCATCTTGTGAAAGCCAGCTCAAATTTTGCTATCGTCACATTTTTCACCGTTTTCAAAAAGTGCCGGCATCGTGTGAACACATCTTAGATGAGAAAAATTTGTTTGGTAAAATAACTCATCATTTAGACCCAGAAATTATGAAAATGTTGGAACGGGGCAGTATTGGGAACGAGGCTTCTACATTTCATTCTGGCCCATGATTTAATCTAAAATTATACTTCTATCCTCGAATATGACGATGTAAACTTCGGTGCCACATAAACGATCCAAGCCTCTTTCTAGCGACAAACATCAGCCTATGTTTGAAGGGAAAATAAAAGAGCATACCTGTTGCTTGAGACTTCCAAGATAAATTGACAATAAACGATCGGCTTTTTCTGTCAAATGTTCAGGAAATCTTTCAGCAAGAACGCCAAGGAGATGAAGCAAAGATCCACGAACTAGGGAAAAATATGATGTTTAGAATTAAATCCATTTTTAACAAGAAATATATGAAAGTAAAATTATAACTGATAGGTGAACGTTGAAAAGGAAAGTTGACTTCAATTAAGCGACGAACCAGTTAAAACTGATGGAGTTTGTGGCATCGTTTACAAAAATATCGCCGCAAAGGGACATTCTCACAGCTTTGCTGCACTAAATTTATGATCTTCTTTCAAGAAAAACTTATTCACGTAATCATTTCATTAACGTCTTACAGTTGATTGCTACCAATTCCTTTCCCTACTCACAATCGCAACGTTGAATATAGGAGTGAGTTTTCGCAAATTTATAACAATTTCTTACAAAAATCTATGGAAGGATCTTTTGAAGATTAATTACCCTAAAATAAGATGGAGTCGTCTCTTCATTTCTGTAGTCATATCATGCCGTGTTGCTGAATCCTTGACATCCAAAATAATCAAACATATCTAAAGGAGAGATTCATAAAAAGACCACACAAAAATTTCATACCTCCGGCTGGTTCCTTAGAGCTTTGTAAACAAAGTGAGAAAAATCTAAAACAAGTCAAGGACCAAACTAGAAGGTTGATAGAGTTATCAATCAAAGAGAAGTCATGCAATCTTCTGATACGATGAAAAAGAAATATGGACACATTGCTTGAGAGAAAAGGATACTTCGTAGCCAATGTATCGACATCCAAACTTTCTTGAACTGATTTATCCCTTGTTTGGAGAAGCTAAGTGAGAAGGTACTTTATTACTTTGTTACAAGGGGTGCCAAAAAAGTTCAGGCATTTGAAACTTTTTTCTATCAATTATAAAAATTTTAAAATCGAAGTATATACTGACAAACTACTGAGCTACATGACAAAGATGATAACCTGGGAAGCAATTTGGACAGAGATAACTGTGATGCAATAGACGATTACGCTAAAGATGGCGGCAAGGAACTTTTTACCAAGATGCACTGCGTTCTTTAATCGAATTCCTATAGATTCGTTAAGGATTCTTAATTAAAACGCAATGCATCTTGGTAAGAAGTTCCTTGCCACCATCTTTAGCGTAATCATCTATTGCCAACAATACCTGAATCAGGAGATTGTAGCTTTCAACTTTGACTTTACTTGATTGGTCTCTATTCACAATGAGCACACAAGTATCCTTGAAGTAAAAAAAGACGCTCAAGTATCTACTTTCTATTTTCATCAAAAAGTGCTTTATTTTCTAGCAAAGGTGTTGGAAGAAATTTAAGGATAAATCTATCATTTTCAAGAAAACAATAATCAAATTTTCAGTTAATTTGATTGTATATAATAACTTCAAAATTCAGTTATGGAACTATAGGTAGGTAGGTAGGTATTTATATGTAACGTGGCTAGCCCGCGAAAGTCTGAGAGACTTATTTCCATCAGGGGCCACGGATGTTTTACCATCAGTCCGCCACAGCTACCGGCCACAGCTACCAGATTTCCCTCACATGGCTCTGGTCGACCCAGGCTAGTGTTACGGACAGCGACCAAACTGTCCAGCATGGGATTTGAACCTATGGCCGTTCTGACCTTTGGCTTATGAGTCAGATGCCTTAACCACTCAGCCACACGCTCACATCACTATCAAATCCTGAGCAAGCCTTCCCATACAAACAATCAAGGTACAGAGAGTCAAAAAAAGGTTTGCACGTATGGTAGGTCATGGAATAAAGAGTATGTGGCCAATACTCAAAACCAAAATATTAATCTCTGGTCAAAGGCTAACTTAGATGAAAAAATTTTCTTTGATAAAGTCACTCACCTTTGAGATCCAAAATTAGAAAAATGCCTGTAAGGACTTTTGAATGGGAATCAAGAATTCCAAATTCCATTCTGGTCCATTATCTATTTGGCAATGACGTTTGAATTCACTTCAATTGTGTGTTACAGAAATAAAATCTTAATTTCAATAGCAGGTAAATGATAGACCAGAATGGAATGTGAAACTATTCCTCCCGTTCATCCCCTTTACAGACATTTTTCTGATTCGGCTTTTAAAGATGAGTGATAGTAACAAACAAAATTTCTTCATCTAAGTTAGTCTTTGACTGAAAGATGAACGTTTCAGTTTGAAAATTGACCACATACTCTGTATACTGTAGCCTACCAAACTAATCTAATCTAAATCTAAATGTTACAGTACAGTCCCCAAGGTAGGTATTTTGTACCTAGCGGTTAGTAGGTTAGTGCGTATTAAGAAAAAGAATGATATCATAAGCTGGTCAGCACTGCCGGACTGGTAAGTGTTTATCCACTAAAAAAATTTTGGAGTTTGGTACACCAATTTTAATTTAAAACACTCGCTGTGATTTAGCCTAGATCCAACATCTAACAACATCTTAGCAGTCCTCCAGCTGACCAGTCAGTATATTACACGTAATAGAGGAAAAGAAGAAAACAAAAAGAAACTATCAACAGGTAAACTTATTTTGACTCACAAGGTATATACTTTCCTTTTTTACTCAATTCAGCATGAAAGTGAAGAGGAGCAGCTAGCAATGAAATAGACAAGTATTAAGCTACCTTTATCCCTTTTGCATACTGAACAAGATTATTCCCAATCTTTTCTGCATAGGCAGCCAGGAATAACAGAAGATCTGCTTTTGCATTTTCAAACTACAAAAAATCAAAATTAGTCTTTTACATTTCTATTTATTTGAAATCATCCTTGATAAAAAATCGTTGTAAAATTAATGAATTGAAAAATCAATTAATGTAAAAAACTATTTGAAAACTTCTCTCCTAATAACAGAATCCTCAAACTAAACCCATGAGCATCCTGTCATCTGCAGAAAGAAGACTGTCAACTCCAGTAAACAAGTACTAAAGAAAACCTGTAACTAGAGAGAAAACTGTTTGATCTTAAACAACTTGATCGCAAATGTGAGAGGAAACTTTTCCAAATACTGAGTAGGGCAAAGTCTGCCTTCCACCTCAAGGTTTTTGAGGGCTATGTTTATCAAATTTCAGGATCTCTCTCTCTCTGTGCCAACAGACGGAGTTTGTTTTCACTTTGCAATTATTTTGAGATGGTGCTAAGGCTGTGTGCTGTACAAACCATTTTCAAATTTCTCTTGTTTGTCTAGTAATAAAATGGCCTGGTTAATTTGTTCCTTGCATGAACAAAACTAGCAAGCGTGCCACGAAACAAGTAATTGGCTATTAAATGTTGCTCTTTATTGCTGCTGAGTTATCAACTTATTTCTTTCCCTTCAGATATTAAGATTAATTTGTTCTTCTCTTGCAGGTTCCAATAGTTTTCTCTCTAGTTACTGGTTGATTTTGGTTGTTGTTTACAGGAGTTAACAGTCTACTTTCTGCAGATTACAGTACGCTCATGAGTGTAGTCTGATGAGTCCGCTATTTGGGGCTATTTTCTGTAGAAATCTTGCCTAAAACAAAAATTAACAGTCTTTCATTTGGCTGAAGAATTCTTAGCAAAAAATAAAAACTCTAGAAAATTCCTATCGTACTAAGGATTCTTGATACATTTACTGTAAAGGCTCCCCTCTCTAATAACCCTTCCCTTCTGAGCCGAAATTCTAAATAAGCCCCCCTAACATATATCAAATTCCAGAAGTCACCAAAGATTTTCAATTTATTTAGCTTAAGAATGTTTCCATGTTAATTTTTACATAATTTGGGGTAAACTGTGTCAAATTTATGTATTTGACTCGTAAAACTGTATGTTGAATTAAAAAAATATGAGATAAAAGACTTATGAAGCCATCATATGTATCGTTTTCATCTAAATCTTTAAATACTGTAAGCCGACCCTCTCTAATAAGATCCCCTCTCCAATAAGCCCTCCTCTCTTATAAGCCAATAAGCCCCCTGTCTAGTGCCCAAAGCTAAATAAGCCCTTGGGGGAAAACAGAGCTTTTCAAGGTATAAATAATAACTTTATAATTAGGACAGTAACTTTATAATTAGGACAGCGGGCAGTTAACTGCCCGATGAACTGTGGGCAGCACAACTTTTTGAAAGGTTTATTGTTTGTGAGCCAATCACTGACGTTTATGAGCAAAATCGAAATTCAAAATCCCCATGATACTGTTTCAAACAATATACGATTCAATTGCAATGAATATAATAGTACGTAGAGAACACTCCAGCAGCGCCGACAAGCACAATAATCTTTGGAATTGTTGTATTGCATTACGATTAGCTTGATCATTTGCGTTGTGAAGATCTTTTGAAGATTTGAAAAGGTTTGCTCTTTGTTACAGAGATATTGAAAGGGTTCTCCCTATTTGTTGTTCTAATTTATGTCATTTTAAAGACCTGCACAGGACTGCAAGTAGGAAATTTTTTATGTTCAATAAAAATATCTTCATCATACTGTCCCAGGGGCACATTTAATTTGGACACCCCAGAGGCACATTTAATTTGGACACTCCAGAGGGGGCTTATTAGACAGGAGGTTCTTATTCACATTAAATTACAAGGATGTAAATGACAGCTTTTTAGTTCTTTTACATCATAGTTTGCGGATTCAACATACTATTCATGGGTTGAGTTACATGGATTTGGCACAGTTTTTCCAAACCATAAAATATTAACATGCAAGCTTGTTTAGCTAAATAAGTGGACAATCTTTGCTAATCTCTCAAAATTGACATGAGTTGGGGGGCGAAAAGAGACAGGGGGCTTATTTCCAAATTTGGCTAGGGGGAGTGGCTTATTAGCGAGGGTGGCTAAATAGAGCTTTTACAGTGCTCACAGGAAGAAACACATTATACAAAAGATCAATCAAATTTGATTAGCAAAGCTTGACAAAGCAGTTGAAAATATGCAAGAAACTTGCACCACCAATTGCAAACAGCAGTACATGAAGGTTTTATGGAAAGAAATGTGAACATACTTCTTTCAACTGTACAGTTGCATTGATGAATAACAGGATTCCATATTCTTTGCTGAACACCAGTGATGAACCATACGCTGCAAGAAGAATTTGTTACAAAATTCTAATTGATTTAAATCAACTGAGATGAATCCTTGGTCACCAGAGCAGTATCATTTCAGTTGCAACCAGTAACCAAAGTAGATCATGTAAGTGAAAATTTGAAAATTTGAGGTCTCTATAGTTTTAGACTGACTGATATCCTTGTATGCTAGATTTAATGCCATTACCAACATGCATTAAGTTATGGTTGGAGTTACTGTAACTAGCATCAGCTATACAAGAAACCAACCTTGACATATAAGAAATTATTGTTATTACTATTCTAGTTCAGAGTCAGGGGCAGCTGAGAGGTAAATTAATTTGCTAATACTTGCAAGCGAAAAACTGTGGGTCCGAAGGCTTCCAGGAAAATTTTTTAGAGCCACGCCCCTCATATTCATGGAAACTCCTACTTTGGGAAAAAGGGCATGTTTTTGTTTTACTGCAGTTCTAAGTCTTTTCCAGAGCTTTGATTACTATTCCTCGCAGAAATTTTTAAAATTTAAAAAGAACATCGAGAAAGATTTTTTGGAAGCAACAAGTAACAGCAAGGTAACAACAAACCGATAGCTCTTATTAACAACCTTCCTCAAATAGGTACTGTTTAAAGAATGCATAGGATTTATTTACAACCTCTCAAACGCCGTTGACTATTTGACTTAGTGGTCAAATGCGTGCCTTGTGAAGGAACAGTCGCCATCAGTCGCAAGTCATGGAGATAGTTTGAACAGCCTAATTTGAACAGCATGTTTTGATTGGCTATGACCTCTAAGTGCGAATTCTTGAACTGAGAGAATGCTGCAACGTCGATATGACATTTCCAAACTTCATACTAAAATCGAGTGATCAATGGCTTTTCTTCGGTTGTTCACGTGATCGTTCGTTATTTCCGCAGTTGTCTGGGGCTATGCGGCTCTGCTCCAGGATAGTTTGTTCAGCCTTTGCGGCCACTTGCCACTTAGTGATAGCCCCACTATTAATTTTCAAATTTTAATAGCGCGGCCACCCTTACTGTGTCTGCGAGGCATTTGTTGCAGCAAGGCTGTTAGCTCTCGAGCTTCAGATTTTGTTTGGAATTCCAATGGTTTAATATGAAATTTACCAAGGCAAGAAAGCAAAATAGTCAAAGTAATGATGATTCTGGTAGAATTTGGAATTAGTTCCTGCGGTAAAGGTTCAAGTTTTCTAGACAAGCCATACTAAAATGAAAGTAAAACGAATCCTTGTTTTTGAAAACAGAGTTGAGTCTTTGATGTCTTTACTCAAATTGAAATACACACTACAAATCTTATCGTCGACAGATTTCCCATAACAAGACATGTCTAAAAAATCGTCTTTCTCTCGGTGTCTCCACACATCCAAGAACAGCCATCACACACGAACTCCTACAGAGGTTCGATGTTTTATGGTAACAGGGGGATATCGTCGCCCGTCTTCCTGGAGATGAAGGCGCTGTTTATGACTTAATTTCCCTTGTGAAGAAAAAAGCCAGAAGATTTTGAAACACCCCATCTAACTCCACTTGATGTGAATCAATTCATCTCTGCAATTTGGGTCAGATCGTTTGTGCAGTGTATTGAAACGGCCGCAGTGATCCGACGCTACTAACTTCGAAGAATTATTAGCACGGTGTAGCCATTTGCATATTCCACAATGGGCAATGCATAACGAACAACGGGAAATATGACGCAAGTTTCAATTGTTCCTCTGCATTCACTATTAAAACTGGCCGAGTAATAGCGTGGCCATCAATTGAGGAGGGTTCAGATATCAATAGAAAGGGAATGTAGGCGGTTCCTTTCACGGGATTAGACTATAGAAAAGGATTCAAATGCACCACACAAATGATTGTGTGTGATATTGCAATACATTGCAGCAACCAAAAAATGCAAAGAGACCTCACGTTTCGATGGAATGACAAGTCAGTTTCAAAATTTTTCGAAGCTTGTTTTAGGCCTTATTTTACACAATTACTTTGCAAAAAAAACTGCTAATAAAGTATTAGCATTAATAGCACTGTCCGCCGCCACTGTTCAGAGTGGAATTAAGATGGGATGCAAAGTAATGAACAGGCCCATCAGAAGTGGGTGGAGAGGCTTTAGCCCTCCCCCAATAATTGCTGACGTTTGTTGATGTTGTAAGTGAAAAAGGCTGTAAAAGCCAAGGCCTTTCCCAATGGCCTTTTCCAAACACATGCATTCAATAGATGTGGAGAAGGGCTATATCGATACAGCATCTTGTTCAGTGAAAAAGAGTGAGGACCATGAGGACTTTGATATAAAGTACAAAGGTACTTATAGCAACATAGCAATTTTCTTCATAGACAAGTACCGTAAAAGCTCTATTAAGCTCCCCACTCTATTAAGGCTCCCCTCTCTAAAAAAGCCTCTCCCCTTTGAGCTGAAGTTTTAAATAAGCCCCCACTCTATTATGCCCCCACTTATATCAAATTCGAGAAATTACCAACAATTCTCTATCTATATATATATCGCTAGACAAGTTTGCATGTTAGTTTTGATCATGTTTGTGAAGGAGAATGTGTCTAACTTATCCATTTGACTCATTCTATTGCATGTTGCATTCGCAAAATATGGGGTATAGAACTGAAAAGCTATCATATATTTCCTCTTGTCATTTGATTTTGTGAATAAGCCCCCTCTCTAGTAAGCCCCCCTCTCTAATAAACCCCTTCTGGATTGTATAAGCCCTAGGGGTCTAATATTGCATTTAAGGTAGTTGGCTTTGCTTTGTGCAAAAGGCATGTTTTACCAACGTCGCTGCGGCTTTTACTTTATCTAATGGTGGATGATTGCTTTTAGCTATTCTTTGCACAGTTTTGCAGCTTTTAGACCCCTATAGTAGGCCTCCAAATAAAGCACCTTAAAAATCCATACACTTGATTGAGCATTAGACTAACTACCTCAGTCCCAGCTTCCGCTTCGTTCATTGAATTGGATGCCGCCACTGCGCTTCATCTGGGCCTGATAATCAAACTAACTGAAATCCGGCCAAATCACCGCAAAAATGGCGTGACCAGTCAGATCGCAGGACCTTCTACTTGTGATCTGATTCGTCGAGAGAGGATCAGCGTTGCGACCTATGCTATACAAAAAGTCGATTCCACAAAAATGATTCTGTTTTCCGAGCCCATAATGAATGCATGAAAGAATGCCATGAAGAGACGGGAGCACTTGGGAGTTGTCTGGCTATGAAAAAACAACAAGACAGATCAAAAGACATGCTTGATGATTTGCCAACCATTAACACCCGCTTTATGTGTATTCCGTGGAACCGGAATTATCATTACAAGGCTGGCCTCATCTAGCCTCAACTGGCCGATTTTTTGAATAGCTTGATCATGAGTCGTAGTTGTAGCGATTATCAGCCTATCGAGGAGCGAAACTACAACATGTAATCAGTCTAATTTAGCATCTGGAAAAGAAGTTAATTCCCTTCAATGAATAATTGTTGATACATGGCACAGCAAAAAAGAAAGCAAGAAATGACAGAAACATACCAAAGATAATCAGAAAGTTTATAGTGAGCTTGATATGCACACTTGCACCATCAAGAAGGTTATGAACCCAGGCCCTCACTTTATCAAGCTCCTAGAATTTCCCTGGTGTGTGTGGAGGTCCTTGATCAAGCTCAGGCACCTCTCCTTGCAAGGCCTGCATTAACGATGGGAATAAAATTATCTCACCTATTTCAGAAGCTGTCGCTGAATCCAAGCAGTGTGTCACTACATCCCTGACAATTCTTGATGCCTCTATTCCTCTACCTTGGATGTTCTTTTGCAAAATGCTATGAAGATGCTCTAGTAGGCCTTGCAAAATATCAGACATTGTGCATCATTTCATCTTTTAGAAGCAGCAAATAGTTTAACCATTGCTGCAGAAAGAAATAGGAATCATGATGGGAACTCTTTGTACCACACACCAGACACACATTCTGGTTTATCAAATTTGGTAAACCGTGTAGAGAATTACTTGAAAATTGTTGAGCTTCACTACCCTTTACAGTGGTAGACACATGGGGTGGCAAAGGGGTCAGATGAGCAACCAGGAAATTTTAAGGGCAGGGGTTGTATTGTAGAAATGGGGCATCATAATGACTTTAAGAAACTTCCAGGACTGGCCCAAATTCTTAGTTTCTCATAAAAAGGAAAAGTGTAATTCCTTGATGGTGAAGGTGAAGGTGAAGTTGCGTTTTTCAGCGCCAAGCGCTGGGATCGCAGATATAGAGCAAACCTAATCGAGTCCGCGACCCCTCGTCATGACGCTCAAGTGGTGGGGCTCTACTGGGACTCGAACCCACTCCGCCTGACTATTCTGGCTGCAATGTCAGAGGATTACACCACGGCGCCACAACACCTTCATGGTGATGGGACTTGTTTTGCCTCTCACACAACTGTGGCTATACTGATCCTAGCTGAACCGTACCAAAAAACACCCTACCGAAAATCTTACTAAAAGCCTACAGGTGTGCGATTCTAAGTCGTCCCCAAAAATGGCCCGCTAGATTCAAGAATGCCCTCCCCTCTCATGTTTCGTTCTTAGATCTCACTGTTTCATTCTTAAATCTTCTTGTTTCATTCTTTAGATCTCATTGTTTCATTCTTGAGGGAGGGATTCTAGAATCGCTCCAAATGGCCTACCTACCGGACCCTCACCATTTGCTTTCGGTTCGGTGGCAAAAAAGAAGGAAATGTTTCCAATTTGTGGAGAAGAATGATAGAATGCAATTCATAAAATGCAAGAACAATGTCTCGAGCAACGAATGCAAGTTAAAAGCATACAGTCAAAGGTACTAACAACAGCCATCACGAGACTCACCATCTCATTTGCTTTCCACACACGAGCCGCCTGGAAGTGAATGCTTGTTGGAATAATAACTTGAACAAAACAAGAACAACCACTTTTGGAGCAGCTTCGCGCCAAATTCATTTGGAGGCTGACACCTGCGCAGCAACCACCTTCTCTGCCAATCTGAAACACTTCAGGGCATCCAAAAAGGCGAATAAAGTTTCCATTTTCGGCGGGACCCCCTCCTGCCTGTTAACAGTGCTTTGAATTAATGTTTTGAAAATTCAAAAAAGAAGATATAAACAATGATTAACCCTCTACGAGCTGTTTCAGGCAGAAAGATCAGATTTTTCTTGAATTGCAAAAATATGGTAAACTTTCTGTGTTTCGCTAGTTACTTCTGCGGGGGCGTAAACCTTGAAGAGGACGCTGCGAGGGAAAAGCGAATGCGAAGGAAAGAACGCTTTTCATTCGCAGCGTCCTCTTCAAGATTTGCGCCCCCGCAGAAGTAACTATGTTCCTTAGTGCTGATATATCTCGGAATAGACTTGGAGCAAGTCTAGTGTTTCGCTGAATACTGTCCCCATGTTTAAGAACAAATTACCGTAAATGTGTATGCACTTATCGTACCACACGCTTTTTTTATAAGAAACTTGGATCAGCGCATGGTACCAAAAGTTTCTTAATTTGATATGAAATTTTATCCACTTTACTACTAAAAGTTTCTAAATTGGTTCATTATTTTTTGAATGCTGTCAATGTGGTCCCTAGCATTGCTGCAAATATGTTTCTTTCTTGACATTTATAACATCATAAAGGAATAAACAGTGTTCATTAAACCTTCTATTTGTCACGGTGGTCAAGAGACAGCCTTTTTTCCAGACCACTGGAACAGAAAGGAAAAGCAAAGAAAACGTAGACAGAAAACGTAGAGCAAAATTTCTGGCATCATATCAATATTTGAGTCGCTAAATCATATGCAACATTAAACTGATAAAGATGAGTCCCTTGTATCACTGAGGAAAACCTTGCTCAAGAGGGACTCATAATGAAACAGTGAAAAACTTGGCCCTATTTTCATCAATCATCAATGGAATTATGAAAGAATCACGGCTTCGAATCTCCATCCCGTGGGAGTGTTTTCAATTCTTCAATCGAATCGAAAACTCTACATCTTAACAATAGTAATTCACAAATCTTGCAATCTGATTGGTACTGGAGGAATTGCGAAGTTTGGAGGGCCAAGTTTTTCAGAGTAATACTATGAGTCTCTATTGCCCGAAGCGCCATCATCAAGTCAAAGAGCACAGGGCAGCAAGAGACTCATCGTCATCAGTCTGATGTTAAATTACTTCTACGAGAAAAAAACCATAATTTGTACTGGCGCTCCCTGGTTTGCGAATATACCGGATGCACTACGACATAGTTCCCACTTTCATGGGCCACGATAAATCGTACACACAACACACTAGCAGATTTTGCAGGATGATAACTTCGGATGATATTTATTGATTTTTAGGCACAGTACTTTCAGAGATCCATTTCTTGAAAAATCATTAATTCAACATTCTTTCAGTATTCACAAATTTATCAAGATCTGCCAAAAGTGGGAACTGTTCCTCGTACATCCAAAGGGAGCCCCTTCAAAAAGTAGCAAAACCAAGACAAAATGCGTCCTCTTCCCATGAGACACGTCGAGCGCGGCATCCGCGCAAGTGCAATGAACGGTAGGCCTTGACGTATGCGGAGGAGGGAGGAAAAAGCGGGGGAGAAAACGCGGAAGAGAGATTTTCATGCAATCCATATTGAAAAAGTTGGTACTTACAATAGTAGTAAACATACTAATTCAAACAAACTATTTACGAAAATATATACATGATACAAAAAATGAGTGGCACATTTTGCAGGTGCATTTAACACCAGCCTAGTCTTTGATCCTCTATTTGAAAGCCGAAAGTATTGGCTCAATTTTGACACCATCATCTGGGATGTTCCAGAGTAGACTCCTTCTAAATGACAGTGATTCATGCCATAGCCCTGTGTCTCTATTTGTGGCAGTTAGCAAAGATTTTATATCCTTAGATAACAAGTTACATGCCGAGGAGAGAGGAGAAGAAAGAGAAGAAAGTAAGAAGACAAGGGAAGCAACTTGTTTCTTTCTTCTTCTTTCTCTTTTTGTCCTCTCTCCACCACGATTTTCTCCTCCGCTCTTTCCTCCCTCCTCCGCAAATACTAGCGCGTACCATTCATTCCTCATTGGTCCTTCGACGATGCCGCGCTAGACGTGTCTCATTGGGAGAGGACATTTCATTTTTCATTTCATTTATCATATTTACCCACAAATCCCTATCAGCTAATACAACAACAAGATAATAGTTTGAAAAATAACAATAGTAAAAAGAAACATAAAAAAAGAACAATGTACTATATTATATCTACGAAGAATAATATGGAATGTAACCGTGGTAAGTGCTCCTCTTCCTAGGGATCGTGCTTTGGGTTAAATGCTAGTGTAGCAAGTAGTCCTTCAGTTTCTTTTTAAATGTGAGAACTGTGGGGCTATTCTTTATATCAAGAGGTATATCATTCCACAGTTTAGCACCAGAGTAACGAAAACTCTTTTTCGAAAATTCTAGGTTTCGTTTTGGGATATCAATATCTTGGCAGTTTCTCGTTGCGTAAGCAGAAACCAGACGCATTTCGTCTGGTTTCTGCTACTTTTTTAAGGGGGCTCCCTGTGGCACATCTAGAAGTCACTTTGATAAGAATTATTTGTGTATTATGAATGCAGGGTGAAGATAATGATTTACAAAATGTGTAACACAAAATTTCAAAATGACTTTTACATCAGCGTAAGGTAATATGAAAGGTTGGAGCGAAAATTTAAATTTGAAAATTACAGGGCAAATTTGTGAAACGAAAGATTCAGGTTTCCGAAAAAGAACAGACCGATTTGCGTTTCTTACTAATAGATCTCACGCCTCTGAGTGAACTCAATCGAATCAAAATAAACAGAGGGAACAAAAATCATGTCTAGCTGTGCATAAGGCGTGAAATCAAGCAAGGGGGTGCACACTGGAGCATAGGTTCCAAATCTTTAAAAGGTAGGTGCAACATTCAACGGTCTAATTCGTTGACTTTAAATGGCTTCAAAGAAACTTTAGCTATTTTGCTATGCTGTAAAAGCTCTATTCAGCCCCCGGGGGCATATTTAATTTTTGACCTTCCAGAGGGGGCTCAATAGAGAGGGGGGCTTATTAGAGAGGGGGGCTTATTAGAGAGGGGGGCTTATTCACAAAATTATGTGACAACGATATATTTGGTAGCTTTTCAGTTCTTTTATCCCATATTTTGCAGGATCAACATACAATTTTGTGGCTCCAATACATAAATTCGACACAGTTTTTATTACACAAACCATATCAAAATTAACATGCAAGGTTGTGTAGCTAAATAAATGGAAAATATTTGATAAATTCTAGTATTTTGTATAAGTGGGAAGGGCTTTAATAGAGAGGGGGGTTTATTTCAAATTTTGTCTCAAAAGGGACAGGCTTATTGGAGAGGGGGACTTAATAGAGCTTTTATGGTAATTCTGCCGTTGGAATTTTCTGGAATCTTTAACATTTTCAGAGTTTTTCTTCTTTTCCAAGAACTCAAGAAAAAAATTCAAAAAAACTTGAAACGGTCGCAACTTCTGTTTGACCAAAATGTTTGACCAAACATGGAATAATTTCCAATAAAACTACAGTTTATGGATGTCTATAATATGGTATCAAGCAAAACTCTTTCACTTTTCTGGTTGATGATTTAGAAATTTGATGACGTCATGATTAAAAAATATTCAAAATTTCTTGAAAGTCCAACGGTAGAACTATGTGTGTATGCCATACATTAGTTTACACCCAACTTTATTCGCCCATTTAAAGATTTTGAACCTACGCTGCACTCTAGTATTCTTAGAATTGGGATGCTCAGGTTGGAGTAACCAACATAAACAAAAAAAAAATAATTTCTAGCATAAAACTAGGACCCAAAAGCGTCCTAGATGATTGATTTCGTGTAATGTACTTAGATGTTCAAATATTTTGATTTCATTAATGCCACTTGATTTCACCTTTGTTCATAGAATATATTCTGTATCCTTGTTTACTCTTTCTCACATTTTGAGACCCTAAAAAGTAATTATAAATTTCAGGACCCCAAAATGATAAAGTTTACAAATGACTGACCACAAAAAAGTAATTCTTGCACAATTTTAGACCCAACAAAAGTAACCTGAGCATCCCCAGCCATATATACCAAATTGCCCCCCCCCTCCCGCGCCCATCCTGGGGCAATCTATTCGTGAGGCTCGAAACTTACTTTGTTTGAATAAACACAATCTTTTGTTTTACAAAATTCGCCCTTGTTCTTCTTATCAAAAATAAATTTATTTGAGCTTTCTCTTCCTCACTTTACGCAAACCCTTGCCAAACCAACCAGGTCGCAATACAGCAGTTTTGCAGTCTTCTTGCTTTTCATCCTTTGTTATAAAATTCTCGTATTTTATCGATCTTTCTTCTTTCAAACATATATTATCAAGCCTGTATCGTTCCGTAGAAAAGTCTTCCTCTATTTTCTCCGACTTGATTGCGACAGACAGCAAATTCGCCGAATGCGACTTCATTTCGTAACGCGTGAGAGGTGTATGAAGACTGAACAGTGGATCCACTGACCTAACAAAAACAAAGCTTATGAAGTTAAAACTCTAAATTTGGTGGTCTACTCAAAACAAACAATAGAAAAATCGGTCCGTCGACTATCGATAGGCAAATGTGAAAGAGTTGGTGAAACGTTTATAAGAATTTATGAGACAACTCAGCATAATTCATTTTTCACTTTTTTTAGATTAATTTACTTATACACCAAATCCCCTTAGCTACTATGAAAATATACCATACATTAAAATCGAAAGCTTTCGGACGGAAAAGTTTTGGAAAACAACTCTGGACAAAAACCTTTCGGACGCCCTTCAGGAATTTCGGACAAAGGAACTTTCGGACAAATATGATACCAAGATACAAGCATGAAGCCAAATGTATGTTAAAAATTAACTGTAATTCGATCAAAAATATGAAAGTGTGTGTAGGACCATCACTACATATGCAAGAATATTTGCATTAATTTTTGTCAGATTGAGTGATGGTGAAACTAGCTGTTAATCAAATTAAAAACGGCACTGCCATACGCTTCGCACACTGGCTTAGCTGGCTGTAGTCTCGTTTTTTTTATATATAATCTCATAAAAATACAACAACTACACAATTACACAACTACACAACTACATAACTACGAAAGATTACAAAAAACGATGCCACAAGGAGAACGGAAATACATATCAACCCTGTGGCCATTTAACATATAATTATAAATCTAAACATAAGGAAATTATCTAATATAAATCTAAGGCTACATATATACAAGGGAAAGATGTGTCCATGTGTTGGGGTTTGCAGCAGAGATTTAAAAGCGCTTAGTCGTGTGAATGAATTTCAGGGTAGCCTCTATGAGTCGTTTATTAACATCAAATGGTAACCTTTCATTGCCATGCAGTCTCGTTTTGGTGAGCGATAACCAGTTTGAGATGAAGTGACAAAGTTTCGTTGCAGTAAAACCAAGACAAAGTGAGATAAAGAAATTGATAATGATTTCGCAAGTAAATTAGGAATGAATCTGATAGCCTCATTTGTAATTACCTGCAGTAAGTTGGAATCCTATAACCTAACTTTTCCATTATCAATCTAAAGACGTCATCAACTTTGCCTGGAAGAGAGAAAGCAAAATTTGAGATAGTTAAAGTTTCAGTGAGTAAAAAAGAATTGATGTTTCAAAAGTTATTAAAACTCTATTTTCTTTAAAACTACCGGGTGAGTCAAAAAAAGTTTACGCCTTTCGCAGGCTGTGAAATAAAAAGTATGAGGCTGACATTCAAAACTAAAATGTTAATCTATCAGTCAGAGGGTAAAGTACATGTGAAATTTTTATTTAGTAAAATCACTCATCATTTAGACCCAGAGATTAGGACAATGCTGGGAAAGGGCGTATTTGGGAACGAGGATTCCACATTCCATCCTGGTCCAGAATTTACTTGCTACTTGAATTAAAATCCTATTTATGAAACTGACGAGGTAAACTTCAATGTACATAAAGCATGGACCAGAATGGAACGTGGAGTAGACCTTTTTGCTATTCTCCAAAAGAGCCTGGATCGAGCGTTATTTTCATACATTTTTACACAAGACTTTCGATCGAGTGGTGCTAGAGCTTCTATCGCTATTGTGCACATTCGAAAATTCTTCAAAGTGTATCATAACAACGTTCGATTCAGATTCTTTCTTAGATCAGCTAAAAGGTCTGTTCTCGATTCCCACTCAAGACTCCTTGCAGCCATTTCTCTAATTGTTGAGTCTTCAAGATGTGTGATTTTACCAGACAAAATTGTCTGATCTAAGTTACTCATTGACTGATGAATTAAAGTTTTAGATGAACATTTGACAGATACTGATAGATTTGACAGTTTTGAATGATGGTCACATACTTTCTTCCATAGCCTTCCAAACGCGCAAAAATTTTCTGCCTCACCCGGTGAAGTAACCGAAAAAATTGTGATCCTTTTGTGTGGGTGCTGTGGAGGGGCGCTAGCTTCAATTACCCCGGATTTTACAAGCTGCCTAGGCTATGCATCAATTTAAAGTTGGAGATCTTGTGTGTGTGTTCTGACAAGTGGTTGCTGATTTGTGGCAGAGCAAAGGCAAGATAGGTGGTTGCTTTACAACAGCATTTCTTTTGTTCTCCAGCAATGTTAAAATCAAGTAAGTTTACAAAGAATTGGTTCTGGCGTTGTTTCTAAATACATTATGCTTTTTCAAAGGATTTTTTGTTTTTTCCCTGTATGACAACACTGTCTTCCCTTTAACAAACGTTGAGAAAATCTGAATACCGTATAACGATAAAATCCTGTTCGACAACAAACACAGAAAGATTGGTCAGTCGATCGTCGATAGGCAAACGCGAAAGAATTACTCGCAAATTTAACTCTCATGGAAGGATTAAGACAAGAAGCATTGAATTCTATTCATTAGATCAGGCTCCACACGCGACTAAATGTTGCGACTTATTAAACAAAATTCACAAAGTCTTAGAGGTCATCTAGTGTTTCTATTTTAAATGATTCATGAAGAGACGTTTCTCGCAATCAAAACGTGCATCTTAATACACTCCTAGAACTGAAGTTACAAATGAAAAATTCAACAAAGGTGGAGGACAAGGCGTGAAACTCTGAGATTGAAGGTAGTTTAATCATTCACAAGACACGGGATAATCCTAGGTTCATAAGAATGAAAAACTTATGTTGAAATCCCATGGGAATCCCAAGTATCGAGGAAAGCGTTTTTCAATAGCTTGACTGTCTTAGAGACAAAAATGTTGTTTTTGAGAAAGAATTTACATTTTTCGTAGCTGTTAATTATTCTTATATCATCATGGAATACTAGGAGTTGCTCTGAAGATGCTCTTGTGGGCAAAACTTCGCAGCACTGAAATATAAAATAAAAAGTGCGAAAGACTAAATTGATAACTGCTTTCTTATGTAGTTGCCCCTTTTCTTTCATCGTACACTTAATGCTTTTATGGAATACTAAAATTCAAAAAGTAACGACAATAGTGAGACTAAAAACAAAGAAATATGTTTCATTTGTAGCGAGAAAGGACGCAACGTCATTGAGCTCCCACTACGAGCCAAACATACAACTATTCAATGCAATGAAATATCTCGTTTAACGAAGAACAAGGATACTACAAAAGTGGGGAAAGTCTTATCATCCGATTCACATTTTGATACACAAAGCCTGTATCAAAACTTTCTGCAGAAAATAATTATAAAATCGGAGTGGAGCTACCAATTTCTGTTAGAACAAATTCTGACATTAATTGAACATGTTTGCTATTCATTAGGGTATTAAAATGCAACAATGCTTTGACTTTCAGGGGCAGTAGCCTGTCAAACAGTGTGCGTTTTTCCGAGGGGCAAATCACTCCTGAAAATGGCGTACGAGATTAAAATCACAAGTGATTATTTTGTGATTACTTTCATTTTTTGGTGATTTACGTGATTAATTTGTGATTATTCTAGAATAAATCACACATTCCAAAATGCTCTCAAATAACCTCCTGTACTATAAAATTGTAAGAATAGGGCAAGACAGAGCAAGATTTATCAACCAAAGGATGAAATATGAAGGTAAGCTGTTTCATAAATCAAGTCATAGACTAACATGCCAATTTGGTAGAGTTATTTGTAACACAAGAAAGAAACTTTCCTTTTTGCTCCATCGCAAGGAACTCAGAATGTTGTGCTGTTGTGCTGTTCATGTCTGCGAGCTTATGTTTGCATATCTGGCAGTTTCTAATCCTTTCATTTCTTATAAAAGTAAACAAATTAACGTGGTTAAACATTCAAAATTTATGATTAATACGACTGGTGATTTTTAGTGATTAATGTGATTTTTGTGTGATTAATGTGATTAATTTGTGATTAAAGTGTGATTATTTTTAGAGCGTACGAGATTTTGAGCAGTGATTTGCCCCTCGCGTTTTTCTCACTCACTCCGCATTTCATTGAAATTGATTTAAAATTATGTCACACGGGCCCTTGGAAAATGAATCACCCCCTGCATCGCAATATGGCAACGCAATACGGCTTTTTGTCATGACTTGACTGTACGCAGGCAGCTGAGAGTAAGCAGGCAGCTGAGAGTAAGCAGGCAGCTGAGAGTAAGCAGGCAGCTGAGAGTAAGCAGGCAGCTGAGCGTAAGCAGGCATCCACCATTTACCAATTCAAAAATACCCTATTGATCATGCCCTAGTAAGTTTGATAGAAGCTGTGAGAAACACACTTGACAATAAAAGATTTGGTTGTGGTATCTTCATTGATCTACAGAAGGCTTTTGATACTGTTAATCACAAAATTTTATTATCTAAATTGGAGCACTATGGTGTGCGTGGTTGTGCCCTTGAGTGGTTTAGATCTTATTTATCTGACAGAAAGCAATATGTTTCTGTCAATGGAAGTGATTCCAACCTACTTTCAATTACTTGTGGTGTACCACAAGGTTCTGTACTGGGCCCATTACTTTTTCTTATCTACATCAATGATCTACCAAATGCTTCTAAGAAACTGAAATTCTATCTCTTTGCTGATGATACAAACATCTACTGTGAATCCAAAGATTTACCTAATTTATTTAAAATTGCTAACAAAGAACTTAGAGCTATAAAGAGATGGCTTGATGCTAATAGATTATCATTAAACATTGATAAGACTAACTATATTATTTTTCATTCCTCTTCTAGGAATATTTCTTCTGATTCTACAATAAAAATAGGGAAGAAACATATTAAAAGGGTTAAGTTTGTTAAATTCTTAGGGCTCCTCCTAGATGAACATTTAAGTTGGAAATACCATCTCAGTGAACTTTCTAAAAAATTAGCTAGAACATGTGGAATCTTTTTCAAAATAAGAAACTTACTTCCATTAGATGTTTTACTTTGCTTGTACAATGCTTTGTTTCTGTCCTTTTTACAATATGGGCTTATTGTTTGGGGTCAAACATATGCATCATACGTTGATCCAATTTTTAGATTACAGAAAAAAGCAGTCAGAGCTATCTCATTTCAGCCTCGCTTGTCACCCTCTCTTCCAATTTTTAAAGATCTTAAACTTCTCAAACTTTCTGAAATCTTTGAACTCAGACTTTTAATCTTTGTCTTTGACTCAGTTAATAAAACGTCACCTAGTTGCTTTCATAACTTCTTCCTATTCAGTTCATCTGTTCATCAGTATTACACAAGACAGGCCAGTCAAGGTGATTTATACATATCTCGAATAAACAGTCTTCAATATGGTCTAAAGTCAATTCGATATCTTGGTGCTAAACTTGGAATTCATTACCTGTGGAACTGCGGAATGCTCCATCAAAAATATCATTTAAAAAGCAACTGAAAGCTTTCTTACTGAACAAGGTCAATCATTGATTCAGAGATATTTTTTATACCTGCACAATTTCCATCTTATTGTATGAAATTCAAATCCATATGTATCTTTTGAATTGCTCCATGTCTCCTTCTCTGATCCGGGGGGGGGAGAGGGATGAGAGGGAAGGGAAGAAGTTTTTTTTTTCTTCTTTTCTTTTCTCTTTTTCTTTTCTTCTTTTTGCTCTCTCCGGGGTTGGGGAGTGGGACTTGTGGCACATTCAATCTTTCCTAAAACTTTATAATCCAATCAAAATCAATTGAATTTGTTGAAGGACAGGGGGGCTCTCCTCGATTAGTTTACCTATTGAGAGAGCTCCTCCTTTAAGTAATTCGCTTCATACAATTTATCCTGTTCCTACTGTGTTAATGTTCCGTATCAATGTATTAATTTTCTCTATTATTGTTCATCTTAGTTTAATTGTAGTATTAGTATTTTATATAAATTGTATGTAGTGAATTTAAAACATATGAAACTGAAACTGAAACTGAATACATGACGAGCAGTAGGTGTTTATACGTACTTGGACTTCTTTTTATTGTTAATACTTATCTCAAATCAAAGGGTTTTTATTAGTATTTTATGAAATTGTAATTAGGTTCCTTAAGTTTTTTTCCAATATATTTCAATTTATTTGTAAGTTTGTTAGTGGAGGGTCCCTTGAAAATCATCATTGATATTGTTGAAGGGCTACCCTCCTTAAAAAAATTTGAAAATGAAATGAACCGATCGGGTATAAAACTCCGTCTGTTTGCAATAGCTTGTGCCTGGTAAAGAAATATCGTTTATCAAGAACGAAAACAATGAAAATTTCCCTCACCATTGATTTTAAGTGTTGCAATACTGTCCTTAGGAGTCCACTGTAGATTGACAATAAAGAGACTGGGCCGTTTCGTTTTGACTCTGTTCATTCCCCAAAGTGCACGATAACTCTTCAGCACCTAGAAGATCATAGCAACTTAATTACTGGACTCGAGAAACAAAAACTAAAGACAGTTGAATAAAACAATGGGCTAGAAAAACAAAGGGTTACAAGAGCGCATATTTCAACTTAAAAAATGCCTTAGACAAACAATTAACCAATCACAGTTTTATTCAGGCTAGCACAAGTCAATTTTGAGCAAATAGACCTTTTAGCTATTCTGCAAAACAGCCTGGATCGAGAGCTATTTTCATAAATTTTTACGCGCGAGCTTCGATTGAGTGGCGTTAGAGCTTCGATCGCAATCGTGCACATTTGAAAATTCTACAAAATGTAATTAAAATATCGTTCGGTCAAGATTCGCTTTCAGAATAGCTAAAAGGTCTATTGCAAGTTGGAATATGTTGGAATTTCCAAGCTAAAAACAAGGTGGATTACTAACCATACTTATACCAATCATTTTAAGGATTTGAAACCTGTGCTAACCACTGACCTAGCAGGTCATTCTGAAACAAGGATTCCTTTTGCAATATGTTTACATTTTAGCAATTAAGATTATTTGTGAGAATCAACGAGCACAGTTTTCAGAGCTTAGTTTACGTCTTTGTAATTACTGCTAATTGGCAAGATCCATTCACTTGCTGACGTATGTCACTTGAAATATGCGTTCCCGATAGAGTTTTATGAATGACTGTTAATTAAAGAAAATGTGTGATTCTCAGTAACTTACTTAATTTCAGGGCAACTGATAAAAGATGACATTCCAATGAAAGACCGATTCTCAGCTCCACGATGTTTGGAAATTCTTAGCTGGTAACTGACGGGGGAAACATCTTCATATGATTATGGGAACTTTGACCTTCAAAATATGGCCATTTAGACACAGTAGTTATGTTTCAACTTGTGCAATTCTGCGGAGGAAATTTCTTTCGCTCTACAGAGGTTTTGTGACAGTAGTATATAAATTTTCGCTCTGCAGAAGGATAAAGCAGCGGCAATCAACCACAGCTGCGCTGCGACGCATAACAAAATTATCCACCAAGTTTAGATTGTGCCGGCATCGTGGAAATCTGCAGTAAAACCCTGCATACACACATCACACATACATACATATACATACATCATTTATTTTATAACGCACGTTAGAACAGAATGGCAGTCTCAAGATGGCCGATGTGGACCTGCAACTTGAATTGAAAAATAAAAGGAAAACTTAAAAACTTTATAACAATTTCAAGATCAAACTTTAATAATATACAAAATTAGTACGCCTGTTTCTTAAACAAACTGTCCCTCTGCTCATAAAAGATCCTTTTTTTAAGAATCTTGAGGCTAAACTTTAACCTTTTAAACCCCTCAAATAAGAACCCCCAGAGACTGATACTGGAAGAGGTTCTTAAATGATAGTTTTCATGTCGTCAGAATTCCTCAGAATTTTCAAGAATTCTTGAGATTCTGATCAAAATTCTTCAGTTGTACAAAAGACTATCAGATTTTTAAACAAGGATTCTAACCTAACGATGTTCTCAAGAATTATTGTGTTGAAAAACAGTATTAATGTGTGCAAGGCGTGTAATGTATATAAACCTTTTTAAAAACCTTGCAGGCTGGAATATCAATAACAGCTATTCAATCAAGAACTTATTCAGACTGCGCTGGGACAACCCACAATCCCGGAAAAAACTCATGAGACACTCTGCTCTTTGGAGGAAATCTTGAGTTGGGATCGCCTCGCCCCACCTCCCCCCCCCACATTGCAATGTTGGAAACCGATGACAATGTCACAAATGAGTTCACATGTATGTGTTCTTCAATCTACCAGCATTGCAAAGGGGGCAGGGGCTCTTTAGAAGTAACAGGTAATAGTTTAGTGGCAGGAAGGCATCCTTTAACACAAACTCATTTGTCTCAACTGGTTTTGTCTGAGATTTTAGGTTCTTTTATGTTGGTTTTCACTGTAGAATCTGTTAATCGTATGAATCCATGATTTACAAATCTGTTCACCTTTAGACTGGAACCGAGACAAAGGATTGTATCAGTCTCCTTTGCATGATCGAAAGCAGCTTCCCAGTTCTGCGGGTAAGACAATTGCCTTTTTTCGCCAAAATGAACAATAGAATCCGATAGTTTGCGATGGCAGTAATGACATTTTCGCATCGTTCTGTGTCTTCGTAACCCTGTGTTTTCTGTGACGTCAAATAACCTCCAATAAACACGCTGTGGCTCGCAATCTTCGCAAACCTGCAAAGAAATGAAATGACCGCCTCAGTCTGTAGCCTACGCGCAGACTTTACTACTGCGCAGGAGAAATCGAGGGAAAAGGAAAAGTTTACTAGTTAAGTTAGTTATCTGAAGAGTAGCGACTCTAGATACATGACACCAGAGAGAGTGTTAAACGAGCCAAAGAAGCATACTTCATTGCCTTGGCCAACACTGTCACTTAACGGACTAAACAGAACCACGGACCGCTAAGACAAATAATTCCATACTAATCGAATCTATTGCAACACTTTCCTAATCTTCCCACCTTACTCTACAGCACCATCATCATCATTAGCGTTGTTATTATCCCACATTATACTATCATATCATCATCATCATCACCATCATTACTCTCATCATTATCATCACCAATTACATTATCATTATTATTACCACATAACGTAATCCTCTTAACCTACCTACATAGCCTCTGCGTAGACATCATATCTAACCAATCAAATGTAGCCTCTCCTATTCAAATAGTTGTACATATTCAAATCTTAAATGTAACTATCCTATAACAGCCCTGAAGAAGTCCTGCATGGCAGGACGAAAAATATTGGCAAAACATATATACTCAAATATATAGGGGTTAAACCGACATATTTGCTGTTGTTTCTCGTCGTGTTGCGGTGTTTCCACCTACAATTTCAATCGTTATCCATCATCGCAAGCATCTGCGGATCCGACAAGCAACGTTGATATCTTGCCTTTTCTTTCTCGATTTTGCTACATCGAGTAGATGCTATAAATAGGCAAAAGAAACGGCCACGTAGCCATTGTTTTCTGGCCTACACATAGACTTATGCCATTTTGTCCCTTGTTTTCTGCGTTCTTTGATTGACAAGCTTGTCAAAAATATTTATGTTTACGTACCTCAACAAACATGTTTCCATGAACTTCTGACAATGATTCAGGGGGTAAACCACTTCTTATGTGCAAACCATCGCAGTTCTGGGACACTACATGCTTTATCTGAAATAACAAAATAAGTCAGCATTGAAAATATTTCCGCAGTCAGTTTTCGGTACTTTGACATGTCTTCCTATGTTTTGACAATTGCTCAAAAGATAACATATCTCAGATTGATTTTAGCTTGTAAAAGCTCAGACAACGCGCTCTAATTTCACATGAGCAAAATGATGGAATAAACGGGAAAAAATGGAGGTCTGCAAATCGACCTTTTATAGAACTCTCACTGAACAGGAAATCCTAAGGAATAAAAAGGGAGAAATTTTCGAAACTGAACTACTGAGTGTCGAGAGATGAATTTTCAAATTTAAAAAAATCATGTTGTTTACATTAACACTTTCGATGAAATTTTGTACTGTAAGGGTAACTTTAAATCTTTAAGATGTCAAGATCAACTCAGAATGGTCCGATTTTCACAGAATTTGTTTTGAATGAAAGTCTGTCATCTCCTTTGTTTTGAGGTACAAACATAAACACACACACGATAAAAGTGAGTACAAAGACAAATTTTGGTAAGTAGAAGAGGCTACCTTTCTGAAACAGGGGCAGACCCCCATCTATCTACAAGTCATGTGCCCCCTGGAGTCTATTTCCTGTAATGACAGGTGAGAGGTGGATGAAAGAAGATAATGTCTTACCTTGCTCTGCTGATACAGTTCCACCAAACTCATGTGCGTCAGTGTTGGTTCAGCATTGCAGATATCATGTGACCTAAAGATGAAAACAACAAACATATGACAAAAGATAGTTTTTCATGTGAAAAAGATTTCATGATAAGAGAGACAGAGGAAGTAAAACTACACACAATGTAATGCAATATGTCTTACTGTGTGACACTTGTATGATTTTGCTCTGCCTAAATGAGATGGAGCATTGTGTTTACCAGTAAGTACAACCTATTGCAAGATAAATCAATTCAATTCAATTCAATTCAATTCAATGTTATTCGTAAAATACAAGCTACTACAAAATGAAAACTTGTTCAGATGCTTGTATTCTACGTTACCCTAGAAAAGCAAAGCTTATCTAGCTTGGGCCGCTAAAGTAAAGCTTTAAAATACAATATACGGTATAAAACTACATCAATAAACTTTAAGATTAATAAGGAACAGCTACATGGAATACATATAGATCAACTGTAAAGCTACTGTAAAACTACGAAGATCAACTGTAAAACTCGTTTTCCTTAATTTTGTTTATCAACTAACCAAGCTCAAATTAGTATTGATCAATAATGCTTTACTTTAGTTTGATAGCAAACTTAGAATCTTAGAGATCTGTACCATTTCAAGCCTTAAACACATCATCAGATAGCCTTTACATGAGATAACTTAACTTAGCCAGTCTTCTACTTTAGTCACATAATCCCATCCTGTCTTATATATATCACTATATCTATCTAAAACGAAACATATTTAAAAAGGAATATGAAACATGGATTAAGCCATGCTTCATACTTAACGGCCATCTTATGATGAATTGGTAGCAGCTGACAAAGCAAGATCAATTACCCATAATCTTCGCCTTTTGAGAGCTTAGTCCAAACACCATCTGGTCCTCTAGCAGAGAAGACAGGATTATAGACAATTGAAATGAAAGTAATGACACAATGCAATAACACAACTGAATAACAGAAAATTTCTGACAAGATATGATGGTAAGTGCCATATAACAGACTTTTTTTAGCTATTCCACAAACAGCTAGGATCAAGTGATTTTAGACAACTCTACACCAAGTGACCCAAAAAACTCCACAAGCTAGATCACACTTATTTTCTTGAAAGCAAATGTTATGAAGACAAGCAAGGCACAGCATGTAGCTGAAAGGCTCAACTATCTTTTGAGATGTTGCTTGGTCAGTTTAAGATATGCCTATTGTCCGAAAAACAGTTTCAAGATTATGGAAATTCATTCAATTCTCCAACCATTCCCTCGTTTTCTGGTTGATATTTTGAGAGATATGAAAAAAGCTGAATTCCAAATTTGCTTTGAAGCATGAAATTTGAATGAGGAACAGGAGGTCAATCATGTTGCAGACAAAAAATCTCCCCAGATGACTTCACATCCATCATTACGTTGAGTTTTCACAAAATTTTGACTGGAAATCATGGAAATCATTTCACTCTGGTTTATTGGATGGTAATCATTGCTTAAAATGAACATGCAGCATCTCAAAAGATTGCAAAGCCTTTCAACTGAACTGTGACGCAAAGCACTTGACAATAGCTTTAGATTTCAGGGAGCCAGCTATGACCTAGCTCATGAAGTTTTTTGGGGTTACGTTACTTGGTACAAAGGTTTGATTGCATAGCATTGGACATTCTATCACTCTTGTTCATTATGAAAATTCAACAAAACATATGAAAATATCATTTGATTTTGAAATTTTTTAGAACAGCGAAACAGCCTTTTACCAAGTTCTTATTCTTCTGCTGAAAATTAGTATCAGTTTCTAAAGAAATGATTTGATCCCATTGAAAGACTTTCCAATCTGAGGGGCTTAGGGGGGAGTCCTTCACTTTCTTTCCAATGTCAGTATTCTGGTTCATTCCAATTCATGGAGAAAGAGTTGAAGGAGAGAGAGATAGATTCTTGTTTTCACAAATGTAGAAGATTGTTCTATTAGGGAGTGTTCTAGAACTTTTTTCCTCAGGGTTTCATCTCTGGACTCCAACTTCAATATGCTCTCCCCAGTGCTTGATGTCACCAATGAATCCTATTAATTGATAATTTCCTTGGATTTATACTATGAAGCTATAAAGTGTATTTAAAAAACAAACAAAAGATCACATCGTCAAGGGCAAAGCTATTGTTTCAGTAGCAATAAACTGATTTCTCAAACTGTTTTCCCAAATCAATGGTGATTGTTCTTATAAATATCAGGGAATGAAGGCAGGTGAAGATGAAGTTGCGGCTTTCAGTACCAGGTGCTTGGATCACAGAAGCAGCTAAGTGCATAACCCAGTCTGTGACCCCTTGTCATGAAGCTCAAGAGGTGGGGCCCTACCAGGTATCAAACCCACTCTGCCTGACTGTTATGGCTGTAAAGTCAGAGGATTACACCACTGCACCACAACAACCTCAACACTGCATCCAACATGAAGTGTCAAGTGCTATGATGTGCTACTATATGCATCAATTTGATACAAAGTCCACGAAAAAGATCACTCCCTTTCAAAATTCTATAAGGGCCAGATCTATCAAACTAAATTTTAAGTAGTTATTCAAACTCAAATACCTGTAATCTGGAATGGATGCAGCCTAAAAGAAATATAGAGATAGTCAGTAGAAAATCTGACAGTCCATAGGAATGGGGGAGCTTTAATGGATGTTTGAAAATAGAATGATAGACTATCATTCTATGATAGACTATCATCGTACTAAGTGTCATCTTAGACCAAAGACATTACTCATATAGAATAATTCTGCTTCCAGCTAAGTCATGAAATATTAAAATACAGTAAATCAAATATCCTTACTGTGCTTATTCCTGCACCCGTATACACCACCATATGTTTTGAAGATCTGATTGCTTCTGCCAAGGCATCACATTTCTCTCTCAGCTCTTCTGGGCTGTCTTGCTTCTACAGAGATTATGTAAAATGAGTGATAAACATTTACTGGTAGTGTATGTAATTTGCAGAATTAAATGTGTAGTAGTGTAGTATGTGTAGATGTGTAGTACTACACATCTACTACATGTTAAATGTGTAGTAGTGCAGTGTGCCAAGCCTACACATTTAACATCTAAAAAATAATGGCGGCAAAACACTCAGGAGTGTCGTCACTACCCCAGTATGGATATCAATGAACTGCGCTAGCAATAGTGTGGTGAGATAGCTCAACTGGGAGAGCATCTGCCTAGATAGCAGGTCCCGAGTTCAATCCTCGGTCTCACCTCAATTTTTCCATTTTCTCCATTTGTCGAACATTTTAGTATGAAATAAATGGTTATATAAATTCTTAGTATCAAAAATAATTTGCAGAGATACAGACAGAAAATACCAAGCAAAATTCATTGACATGTGTAAGCCAAATGCACCACAGCTTTAGACTTGTTGGAGATACTGAAGGGTTCAAATGCAAAAGATCTCCTGAAACAATCAGTTCATGCAAGATTTTATTTCATCTGCATTTTCCCAATGGTCCAACAGTTCTTTGGGAAGTATACAAGACAATTTATTGCAGATTTTGGATGTGGCCCTGGTATGCAAGACACAGCCATTTTTGCCGAAAGATCTTGGTTGTGAAGAGGACAAGTCCACTATTGTCTGTTGACAATCTGTTTTGAATATTTGCAAGTATTTCGAACTGATTTTAAAGGGCTATCCTAGTATTGCACACCTCCATAGGGCTTTGTTACTAGGGTTTTGTTGGTTAGGATCAATGTATGCACATGTCTGATTTGGAAAGAACTTCAATTTACCATTAAAGCAACAACTATAGCCTTGATTATTTTTAATGGATATAGAGTACATGAAATTGAGGACATTTTTACTAAGCTTAGTAAAAATGTCCTCAATTTCATGTACTCTCTAACATCCATTAAAAATACATCAAGGCTATAGTTGTTGCTTTAATGGTAAATCGAAGTTCTTTCCTTGATGGTAAAAATAAACACACAAACTCTTCTGTAGTCTGTTTATGAAATAATACCTTCTTTCTATTGTAATTTGTATGTATGGAAAGAGAAAGGAAAACTCGCTTCCTGCTTCCCTGATTATTATGGGAGGATGACAGTAAATTCCAGACAAATCCCCCTGAAATAAATATATACAACTAAAAAATGCAAACCTCCTTTGTCCGTTCATCCAAAATCTTCTTCTTTTCTTTTCTTCTCAAAACTTCGCTTGCCACCTTCGAGTACCTGTGAAGGAATTCCAACTCATCACCATTTCTTTCTCCGACTTCTTTCCGCAAAATAGCCTTGATTCTTCTTAGTTTCAATCTTTCTTCATTCCTTGATACCAACTGTTTTCTTTTCATTTGCTTCAAGGCTTCTCTTTTGCCTATTTCCCTATTTTCTCCATTAATTTCTTCATGGCCGCCGTTCAACGTCCCTTCATTCGAGTCCGCCATGATGGAATATTTTTTGTGTTGTTCTTGTTGTTGTTACGGAAGTTGACTTCGCCTTGGTTTGCGCAGCGGTCCGTATCCGTTGCGCGGTTGCGCGGTTGCGCGGTTATCCGTGTGAGTTGTGCCGCTTGTGCCTTCGACAACTGACAACTGGGTTTGGGTCTCACTTGAAACAATTTCATTCATTCATTCATTCATTCATTCATTTATTCATTCATTTCTTTATTCATTCGTTCTAAATTATTTATATCAATCTTGTTTGAATGTAATGCCGTTACAATACACATTTGTAAATGTTATCATTTCACTCGCAGTTCAGCCCCTGAAGAAGAAGATGGAAAATTTTTCTCCAAAGAATACAAAAAGAGGAAGATGACATATATGTCTTCTAGTAAGGCCACCTTTAACTCTCCCAGCAATGTTTTTGTCGTACAGACCGTGTTTTGTACTGATAACAACTACAGTACTTCCCTATATTCTTCTTTTTCTTCATCTTTTCTGTTATACCAGCACCTCTTAGGGGACAATTATGGAAAGAATGTCAGCTTGACTCTTTAATGCTATCCCTGCCTCAGTAATTAGGGGTGTTTTCCTTCTACTTTTTTAACCTTAAAGTTATATTTCATTGTATTGCTTCTATTTTTTACATTTACTATAATAACTTGTAAATGTTATTATAATAACTTATTTTAAGTGGCAAATTGATGCATATATACATACATACATGCACAGTCCCTGCATTCAGTTGATGAATTGGTAGCAACTAAACACAAGCTGCACGCTTTTTTGCCATTTCAGAAACTCCTTTATACTCCATTATCTCACTGAAGCTTTCACTTAAATTTTTGAGACTATTCTCATACTATTCTCATACTCAAATCAGAGCTTAGCCAAAAGTCCCATTCCTCAATTGTCAAAAACAGCCAAAATGCGTTATTCACCGTCATAAAAATGTTTAATTTTTCATGCTTATTGACAAAAAGCTAGAAAGCATTCAATAGTTTCTGTATCATAAGCCCATGGAAGCTAGATTTCAGTAAATTATGGATAAATCCTCAAAAGTAAGTCAACTGATTTGTAATTTTCAAATCGATCTTACAGTTTTTGTTGTGCAACTTTTTAAACGGTTATACATTTTTTTAACTCACCCATTGCAGCACACAAGAACTGGAGAACATTGCAGATATTTTAAGGTAAGCCCCAAACAATACGCCCCAAAGAATTTCATATGAAATCTCCGCTTTGGTACTAATACTTAATGGTTTCTCGACTCGTTGCATACTTTTTGCGGTGTATTGCAAGGATCAGTTCTTGGACTCCTTCTTTTTAATATTTACATCAATGATTTATTTTTCTCGATAAGGGATATTGCAGTTTGTAACTTTGCTGATGATACAACCATCTTTGTAGCTGACTGTCAATTTGCTTTGAAACGGTTAGAGACAGATGCTGTCCTCTTATCAAAATAAACTCTATGAAATTTAACGAAGGGTAGTGCCATCTCCTAACTTTTGGGACAAACTAAGATGATATTAAGATGACAGTCAGTGCAGCTATTGCTAAAGGAAGCTCTGAAGAAAAGTTGCTAAGGTGATAATAGATAAACAATTGAATTTCAAAAGTCATGTCTCTAATCTATGCAAAAAAGCCAGCCAAAAACTGCATGCCCTAGCTAGGTTATCTCCTTTCATGGATTCATGGGCAATAAAGCACGGTGTTTGTAGCTTGGAAATTAAAGTTGTTACCTCGATATTACCATAGTTTTCTTCGTTATTTTCCCTGCCCAAACCTAACCAGTGTGGTACGAGTCAAATTCAAGAGAGGGACTTTGGAACGAGGATGAACGCTGTGCAGGAACTAAATGTTCAAACACGCAGGAACCATTTGAATTTGATTCCTAGCACTGGTTAGGCTTCAGCCGAAAAGAAAGCAATAAAGTAAAACAGTAACGTCGGGGTAATAAACTTTAATTCCTTAGCTACAAACACGGTGCATCGTTGCCCGTCATGGATCCTGATAAACTGTGTCTCCTAATGAAAAGTTTCATAAAATCAACAACTGTCCGTTAATTTAGATGTTCAATAACAGGGGTCTCAATGCAAAAGTGAATAAAATCAAAGAAGGAGCAGTCAGAATCGTTTATAAAAATAGTCACGCTATGAACCTTTGCTGAAATTAGACGCTGCAGTATCCATTCACCAACGCAATCTACAGTACTTGAAGATAGAGAAATACCAAACCAATGCCTAAATCCTTGTTTCCTGAGTGAGATTTTTGAGACAAGAGATTACAATATGACTTGCGAAATAAGAATATCCTTGGCATTCCTAATACTAGGACAACTTCCTATGATATAGAAACTGTGACATATTTGGGCCAAAAGCTGTGGCAAACATTACCTCACAGAATTAGAGTCCCAATCACTGACTGCATTCATTTCTGGCTTATATTTTATGTAGCTTATATCTACTTTCAACTTGTTTCGATACATTTTAAAATATGTTTATGATATGTCTGATAGATAATTGGCATTAATTAGCTTTTTACACAGCTGTTAGAGTTGTACGCCAACTTTAAACAAATAATTCATTAAACTAAATACTTTTCGGGTGCCTGAATGAACACGAAATCTCTGTCATTGCACAAACTTGCTGTGAACTCCAGAACAAAATTCGTAAAAAGTAACTGCGCGTGGCAATTTTCACAAGAAAATGGTAAAAAGTGTATCTCGTTGTTTTCAAACAAGACGCTGACATTTATAAAAATATTCTTCAGGTTGAGCGCAGTGCGTAAAGATTTCGCGGCAAAATTAATACCCTTGCAGGTTGTGCGTATTCGCTGTGCAATTATGCGTGTTCGCACCTGTTGACCTTTGCACACAGCACCTTCTCAAATAGGTTGACAAGATAATAGGATTAAGAGTAGCTCGAAAAATAAGAATATTTATTGAACAAATATATTGTATCAAATTCTTGGCGGCAGGGGTAGAAGGCTGTAGCCAACTATAACCCTTTACCATACCAGCAACACCGTGCAGAATGCTGCCAAGTTCACTGATCACTGCTTAAGGCTGGTCTACACGACCATATTCACGTAAAAAAATTTACTTCGCATTTTTTATATGATAACTAGACTTGCCCCAAGTCAATTTCGTCAATAAAAAAATTGGGAAAGATAGACTGATTACAGATAACGAAATAGACTTGGGGCAAGTCAATGTGATAATAGAATTTGACCAACCTTTACATGAAAAATCTGCGATCGTAAGGTTAAAGAGGATTGATTTTCGCTGCTGTACATAACTTCAAATATCCTTTTGCGTCGTTCTTTGTTTTGATTGGCCACTTGTCCTTTTCTTCCAGTCGCTAATCACTTTGCAGTGTTGTAACAATCAAAAGAGACAGAGGCGCAAATGGATACTCCGAGGCCAGTAAACAGCAAGGCTAAATGTCTTCTTGTGTATGCAAACAAATGGCTATAAATTGAAGGAAGATTTTACCTTTTGCTCAAGAAGGTAAGCATAAGATTTGATAAGCATGAAATACCCTAGGTAAATGCTTGAATTTGATTTTCTCCATTCGAAAATTATCCAGGACCTTTCATAACAATTCCTTGCTTAGCGCAAAGAAACTTTCAGTATAATGAAATGAAACAATGAACCCGTCTGTCGACACTGATTTAAGTTAGACTTAATTTGATATTAAAGCTCGCTATGTATGAGGACTACTACGTCTTTCCCTTTGTCTCCATCGATAAAGTGAAACTCCGACTGCCACCAAAGTATACAAACAGACGTAGGAACAGGAGGAGCATTGAAGGCACGTGCCCCCTAAGATTTTCCAATAAGCAAAGAAGTGCCCTTTCTACCTTCATGACATGGCCCTTTAGTTTAAGGAAGGAAATTCCCTTGAAATGAAGTGTCCCCAAACTTGAGATGCTTCCTATGGCGCTGGCTATTCATCTAAACTTTACCTCTTCCACAAACGGGCAAATTACATTTTACTCGATAAAGTCACAGGGATGGCACTTCAATCGCATTTACTTCACACAGGGGCGCCGTGGGTCCTGTCTATCAGGGGGGGGCCAAGGCCCCGAAATTTCCGAAAAATGAAATGTTTCAATTTCGCCCTTTTTCCCTTTACTAGACGCTCACAGTGATTAACGGAACAATGTTGGAGTTTATTGGTGTTCTGTTGGGATCATATGAACCATTACGAAATGGCCAATCCTCCTGGGATGAAGCCCAGTGCTCAAGTCAGTCCGAACGAAGTTCATATTCGGGGTTTTGATGCCAAATGCGAGTGAAGTGAGCGAAAATGGGGGTCCGGGGGGCTCGCCCCCGGAAAATTTTTGCTAGCAAACCCCTTCAACTCGTTGGAAAGTCCCCCTTTTTGTAAAGAAGTCGCCATTGAAAGAAGCGGTAGGGCTTGACTAGCGGAATACTTTTATGGGACACATTTAAATAGAACTTAATAATGACTTAGAAATTGATTGGTTTTTACTGTAGCTGAATGAAATGTAAGCAAGATAGCTTGATAATACAAATATCTGGAAAATTTCTACCGAATAGCAACGAAAAGAGCTGGTGTTCTGAGAAGAACTGAAGCGATGCAAAAATTTTTAACTGATCAACTGTACTTAGCCCAGGCCTACCAAAGTCAGTGACTTTTCGACGAAACCTTAAAATTTCCGAAAAATCGGACGATCTGAATTCTAGGGTGGGCCATGGCCCCCCTGCCCCCCTGGCCACGACGCCCCTGACTTCACATATCATTTAACCAGTTTGATGAAAGTGAATGAATCTCGCAGCTTGGAAATAGAGAGATGTATCACTCTCCTCCGAAAGGGAGTACGAGATCAAAGGATTTGTACAGATTTTTGCGAATTTTAGAGTGATACGATACGCCCCTCGTTGGAAATGTGGTCAAAATCTAATTAGAGACAGTTAGAGAATTGGAATAAAGATGCACAAATTCTGTAGCAAGTCCAAGGAGCGACGATTAGGCCTAGATAAAAAATTAATGAAGTTACATGCCACAAAATAAGGCCAGTGGTCCCCAATCCGTTGATAAATGTTAGCTTAGAGTGTTCAAGGGCGATCTTATCTCCCGAAAGGACATATGCTCACTTCTTATCGCAAAAACCAAGTAATAAAACCCAGGAATTGCTTGCTGCACAAATGACAGTGATGCATGGGAAGTGATAAGATGGAGAATGTGTTTGCAAAGGGAGAAGAAGAAATTCACGTAAACAGCGAGAGACCTTGAACTGAATAAATATTAAAACAACCTTTGGTAAGGAAATCTGAATTTTGTATGAATGTTTATTGTCTCGAATGGGCTTCAACTATGAGAATTTTTGTCACTGCCATGCCAGAACGATATGTTTTTTAAAGCCATTGCAAGCCAGTCAACCTTTGTGGCCTTTCCTTTTTGTGGCCAACGTAGGCAACGATACCAGTGGCAGATCTAAAGGGGGTACGTTGGGACAATTGCTCCCCTTCACGAAGGAAACTCAGCTTTGTAGTACCCTATTTAGCGTGACGTGCACCCTTATCGTGACCCGAAGACACTCTGTTTAAATACAAATCATGACGTAGTATGTAACAGGAGAGCCAAAGAATTTTCTCGATAAGAACTCAATAAACATTTTTGCGCTAACTTTCAGTTATACTTTGGGCGCCCCCTCTGCAGTCTGGCCCTCCCTCACCTTCGGGCTGGATCCACCCTTGAACGATACACCGAAAGATCTTTGGATACAAGCTCATTGAACATTCTTTCACCGCGTATAGTACGTGATAATTCAAGAGAAGGGATGGCATGAGTAGTGCAAAGACTCTCATGATTGGTTAATTACTTAGATTCTGTTTGACATTTTTTTCAAAAAAATGTCAAAGAGAATCTAACTAATTAACCACTCATGAGGTTCTTTAAAAATCTCAAAATGATTTCAGTCCTTCAAAAATCTTGTAAAATCTCTAAATCTTTGCGAGAAATAAAAAATTTGTGGAAAATCAAAGAGATTTCTAAAATCGTTAAATTCTAGAGTGGTTTGCTCCTCAGTCTGAGAGATTATTCTTTTGGAATTCTGTTTTAAAACGTTTCTACGCGCCGTGCCGACCTTTTGACTCATAAACTCGAATGCACGTATTTTTTGTAAGAAGCTAAAAATTGGCCTAGTAATGGAAGTGTCTTAAAATTATCAGATTTTGAGTACTCAGAGTTTCTTACGAGTTTCTTAAAGATTCTATAACAATCTTCATGTCTACTACCTGGTACATCAAGAGTCAAGAGAAATTTCAAAACAAGATTTTTTGAACTAACTATGCTTGAAAGTAATATGATACAAGAAACAGGTGGAAAGAAAGTCGATATGTTAAGGATTCCTTTATAGAAATAAGTAGTTTCTTAAGTTATGTTTTCCCAGTACTGGAGTTTCTTAATTTTTCGGGGATCTGAGGGTTGAGTTTTTTATAAGCAGTTTCTTATGAAAGAAACATTCTCGTAGGCTCCGAAGACTCCATTCCGCTTCTTATTATTCAACAAAGTCAGCGCTGTAACACCAAAAAGACGATTTCAACGTTTGTATAAATTTCGATTTTTGTTGATTTCTCAGACACCGAAATTTTTTCCTTGCATTACCCAGTACTGAAATCTTTCGATGCTATTATCAAAGGTAATCGTCTACCTTTTCATGGAAAATCTAAATGACTTTTAATTCAAGCAGAAGCGGTGGAAACAGTTCAGAAGAATTACAGAGGCTAAGTTCATTTCTTGATAATAAATTGAAGTTTTATTTCTTGTAACAGGTCATTCGAGTAACTAAGAGGATCCTTTTAACCTTTTCAGTCTTTTGACTCGGGTTTGATTGACTCTTCCGAGCATAGGCAGACCAGAATTAGTAAATCTGTGGGTAGACTTATGCTCTTTCGTCCCTTGTTTCCCTGTGTTCTTTGATTTGCCGACGTCAATTTGTAAATAGGGACTCGTAATATTGTAATCATTCAGTAGACGTATTTTTGATAAGAAACTAAGTATTTGAGCCAGTGCTAAAGTTTCATATAACTATCAGATCTCGAGTACTCAGAGTGTCTTACCAGTTTCTTACCAGTTTCATAACAATCTTTATGTTGACTACCTATGACCTCCTGAAAATTTCAAAACAATGTTTATTGAAGCCTTTCCAGAGGTAGGTGAAAAGGGGAGTCTTTGGTACCGTTGCCAACTCACAAGGTACCTGGTTCCAAATAAATTGAAGGTACCACCAATTTTTTAAGAAGGAGCTAATAACTGATAATTTATATAGTGCAGTATATCGTCAGTATTAGGGATTCTGAAAAGAAATCTACGTCAGTTCTTTGTGAGACCAATGGGCAAGACCAAACCACTCCAGAACCCCTGAACACGTCACCGTCGCATCTGTGTCACTTTCTGCTTAAAATCTGTGTCAAAAGCTAACATTTGATCTAGGAATTCCATAAACATCCATTGATGAAATTATTATTGGTGCCGACTCATATTGGTTCGGTACCGGTACCTCTATTTTTGGTTGCAGGTTCCACCCCCGGGGGGGGGTGCACTTGACCAGATTTTGGTCGGGGACGTGCCATCAAGGCTTCAAAAACATACCCATTCCTTGTACCAATTTTTTGAAAAAGTATACCTGACCTTATACCAATTTTTCGAAAAAGTGCATCCGACCTTATATGTTTCATAGAAAGATCTTGAAAATAGGCACCGTTCCTTATACCAAAATTGTGAAAATTGATACCGTTCTTTATACCAATATCTGGAAAATTGATACCCTTCCCGATGGCACGTTCCCTTACCCGAAATATATGTAGTGCACCCCCCGGGTTCCACCACCTTGCAGATCGTTGCAATTGCTCGTACCTTGCAAACCAGGTACCACCTCTCTGGTACCATGGTACACGACCCTGTCACCCCCTCTTTCCAATGTTTAGACATAACTCTAGTACCTTCTGAATAACATGATACAGTGAACTAGTGAAAATAGAGTAGAAATGTGTCAAGGAATTCTTTCATCAAAACAAGCAGTTTCTCAAGTTATATTTTCCTAGTATTGGAGTTTCTTAACTTTTTGGCGATCTGAAAGTTGAGTTTCTGATAAGCAATTTCTTAAAAAAAGACGTGTATCATTGAGAAAGTTCCTTGAAAATCCTACTCCCAACAGAAAATTTACTCAGCAAGACGTAGGTTAATGTAAAAAATCAGATATGAAACACCCGTTTGAACAAGCAATGAGTCTGGCTTGAATTTGTCTTGATTTGAAGTTGTAAAATTTGATTTGCTTTAGTTTTGAAATATGAAATTCACAGGATTTATCTAAAATATTACTTTGAGGCTGAAAAACAGTGTATTTTGCACTGCAATCGAAATGATATTTGCTCAAACCTTCTCATCTTTTTAATCGTTGATGAAGATTTAAAAAATTATGGAAATGATGCAGATGTCCCCTAAATCAGTTGACGCAAAATAAGTTAAAGCTTCTTCGCCTAAATAATGTCCAGAAAATACCTGTCAATTGCGTTTGATACCTTTTCATCATGGGCAGTAGGAGACTGCCATGTCAGCCTAAAAATGCTTAAATTCTCTCATAAAGAAATATAGTCATTCAAACTTACGATGCTGTAGGTGTCTCTTTCTTCTTTATTGTCTTTGGCCAAATATTTCCACTAACATGCACACCATGACTGTGGCCTAGGCACCACCATGTTGCATTGATTCTACGCTGCAATGCAACATGCCGGTGCCTAGGCCACAGTTGTTTTGTGCGTGTTGGTGGAAATATTTTTCCAAAGACAATGAAGAAGAAAGAGACAGCCACAGCATCGTAAATTTGAATGAATATTTATCTTTATGAGGCGATTTAGGCATTTTTAGGCTAAGGGAGTTGTCATAAAGCATGGAACAGAGGGGGGGAAGGGATTTGACAGGGTCAGCAAAACTATTGGATGAAAAATGTTGGGCTAGCAAAATATTTCAAGTGATCAGCATGGGCCATGAAGGTATTTGTTCACAATATTTTACAATTTTTCTACAGAGATTCAGCATCATTTTAACTGCTCTCTTGATCATTAGCATTTGTCTCCATCTCAATTCTAATACAGTGTTATCTTCAAACTCTTCCTTACCTTCTTAAAATTTTATACGGGAGGTCGCATAAAGTCGGTATTGAGAGCATGATGCACAGGAAGAAAATTGAACTATACAGTATATAAGTTTCTAAATTTCGAAATCCTGGGATTATCAAATTATTTTTGCAGGTACTTAGGGGCTAAGTAAACAGTTCTTGCTTCTTGCATTGGGCTACATAATTTAACGGCAAATGTTGAAATCCCTTCCGCCCCTTCTGTTCCATTCTTTATGACAGATCCCTACACAGCAGTCTCCTACCACCCATGCTTTCATAGGAGAAAATTACAACAAATTGGCCACAGAACAGTGACAGCCAAGAAAGAAGAGAATCGATATGGAAATGAGGCAAATTTTGATACATTATCACTTACAAATTCATCATAAGTCTCTCATTCCAAGAAGCATTGACGTAGGAACCGGACACTGAGGGCACGTGCCCCCAAGATTTTGCAATAAACAAAGAAGTGCCCTTTTGTGTCAAGAAAATGCCCCCTTTTTCCGTAGGAAAAAAGCACCCCCCAAGTGTCGTGCCCCCAAGATTTTGCAATAAACAAAGAAGTGCCCTTTTGTGTCAAGAAAATGCCCCCTTTTTCCGTAGGAAAAAAGCACCCCCCAAGTGTCGTGCCCCCAAGATTGAGATGTTTCCCACATCTCAGCCAAGAATGAGTTCGTTGCACCAATTACGTCCAACGAACCGAAAATTGGGAGTCTATGTGTCCTCTCCAGGAAAATTTTTTGCGGCCACACCAATAAGACTGGCATAAAATGCTATCAAGAATGTTTTAACCATGGAAAATGTTGTTCTCTCTTAGATATTTCTTTATGACTAATGCAAATTATACTGATTATTCTACTTAAGGGCTACATTCATGATTTTCATAATATTGTGTTTAACATTGTTATGGTTGCATGGAAAGGGCACTCTTGCCCCTTGCCCCTCTTAGATAGGGGCATGAGGGGTGCTTGCCCTCCGCACTCCCCTCTCCGGCGTTCCTGGGTATCTTGCTAATTTCTTGGTCTAAAAAGTGAGCGATTTTACCAAACAAACATTTTATTTCTGAATATGTGCCATGTACTTTTAATTCAACAGCCAGCCAAAACTCACCCCGCACAACTGGGATCTAAATAACCTCAGATCTAACAAATCTATTCATAGATCTAAATGACCTCATCTTTTACACTAGGTCACCTACTTTAATTAGTTGATCCTGGAATATATTTGAGATCATCAGAGGTCCTCAAAACGAATAATCTAAGTTAAAAAAGTCATCTTTTTGACTTCTGTGACTCGCAAACATTGTCAAAATAACACATTTCTTTAGGCCTGAAGGACTAATACTGTTGATAATGAAATTATATTAGAGATAATTGAAAACTCTCGAAACGAAAAACCTAAATTAGTAAAATAATCTCTTTTACTTGCATGACTTGAAAAAAATGTTAAGTGGCAGTTCTGCTCAGGCGTAACAGACAAATATTATTTTAAAGTTTTTCAACTTCAGTTTTATACGGGTAAACATATTTGGGCAAGTTTCATTATGACAGAACACCATGTTTCATTACAATTGAGAATGCAGGTTTCGTTACAAGAATCTGGTTTAATAGTACTAAGAAATAGTAATAAGAAATAGTACTAAGATGACCAGAACACCGAAATAGCAAATTCTTCACGTCAGATGTGATTAAGTCAACGAAGGCAGAGTCTCTATGTGGCATGTTTGACCGCGTAAATTTTAACAACTGGGTGGAATTCGAAAAAGAAGACGCAATTTGCATGATATATATATCACAATTTCGGTTAGTCTGATAACCATCTACAAAGTTATCTAGGCCACTCCTCAAGGGTTGCGTGGTTGTTAACAGAGAAATCGAGAAAATATATCTTCCTAAAGCAAAAATGATTTTCTGAACTGAGAGCTATAAAGTGAAGGCGTTGTTGTGGGCGGAGGTGATGTTCTGTCTTTGGAGCCAGAGCGGTCAGGTGGACAGGGCTCAATAGAGGGGTTATTACAGGGTGCCTCAAAACTGCAAAACCACCCAAACTTGCGCTCTTACCCGTCAACCGCAGGCCATTTTCTCTCAGAAACGGCAGCCGTCAGTCTTTTTCAGTACGATAAATATTCTTGCTATGTCATGTAAATGAAGCAAAGGTAATTCGTCTGAAACTACAATTTGCGATGACGTTGCTGTTACAAGTATGCAAAAGCTTGATAGACAAGAATGGTTATCTTGTAGAAAGGTTCTACGAAGTAAGCGAAAACCGTAAATCGTTCGTTAAAATTCCGATTTTCCGCAACAGCGTAGCAATACAAAAGCCGTATACCACACTGATTTTCTTGCAGCAACCGTATTCCGCATCCAAAATAAGGCCGAATCCGCTTAACCGTCACACTATAATAGACCCCTTCAATACCCGGTAAAGCCTCACAATTTGTTCTGGAAAGGAGTCACCAACTCGACTTCTTTATTCCAACGATCCCAGGCATAAGGCTCAGATCTTCCAGAGAACAGGTGGGTGCAAAATTGTATCACATGTCTCTTTGAATTAAAGTGCTTGGAAGAAAATTTGGGTAATTTGCTGTAGATCTGCCGTGGCAATTTTTTGATGTCTTGATTGTTTTTAAAATGGCGCCATTTTGATAATTTATGCAAGAATTCATCAAAAGATTTGAAGAAATTAAAATCATCGCAAATCGGAAGTTACTGTAGGGAAGCTGATAAAATCTTCAAGAAAACAAAAGTTTATGAAGGTCTTCAATATGGTGGAAAGCAGAAATCTGTAGCTCTTCTGGTTAAGGATTCAGAAATTTGATGACGTCACATCCTCATAATCAACAAGTGCCGCCATTTTGAAAGTGATCAAGGTATCAAAAAATTACCACGGTAAATTCACAGCAAATTATCCAAATTTTCTTTCGAGCACTTTCATTCAAAGAAAAATGGAATAGAATTTTACATCCACATTTTTTTTAGATTTGAGTTCCTTGCTCGATCCGAGCTCTCGGCGTTGAATATCGCTACTTTTTCTTCACAGATGTTTCTTCGTTGCGAAATAAGCTCGATATCTGGTGTATAATGTATATCCATTAAAGTTTGAAAAAATGATACTTTGCGGCTAAAAATTGCGTTTTCGGATAATTAAGGCATTACTTTCTGAATCGGATGCTGTGCATCCATTTCATCAAATATGCCTTAAAAAACTCAGTTTTCTGGCCAACAGTTAGCCGTTTCTTTTATTTGTAGAAAGTATTCTGGTTTTATCAATTATCATTCCAAGAAACGCGAAATTATCACAATTTTTGATTCTGAACAAGATTTAATTTCATCGCAGCGCAGCGACCGCGTAGCGAAAACATAGGTCGCTTCAAAAGCAAAGATGGATTATGTAGCTCTACAATTCTATTCAATTTCATAATGTGGTTCTAAAATTCAATTCAATATCATAACGCCATGTCGTTGCACGCCCACGCTCTTCTCAACGTGCTTTAATTCAGAGGAGTTGGTGAAGCGAAGCCTACGAGTAGGCCAGATTCAAAAGAAGAAAGGGTCTACGAGTGAATTCATGAAATTTGTTAGTAGGTGCAAACAACTCTACTTTTTGAGCCTAATACTGCATTCACATTGACAAAGTTAAACCAGCTTTATCTAAAACCAGTTTAAATTTCAGCCAATCAAATGACTGAATTTTTCTGATTGACCAATCAGGCCTTATTCGAAAACCTGGTTTAGTTTAAGCTGGTTTAACTTGCAATGTGAATGGGGCATAAGCCTAATACAGTGTTACGTGTCATGATTGGCTTAGATAGATAATCATTACACCATTGTACGTAAATGCCTCAAAATGGGGGCTTGGAATTATCATTAATATCATTTTTGTTATCATTATAATCATTATTATCATTGTTGCTTCTGCTCGCACAGCTTGCTGTTCTGCTGGTATCTGTCTACAGGCAGTAAACTGAGGTGACATTGTTTTATTGCATTGTCCATCTATTCTTCGTAGCTTTGTCTGGATGAATTCTGTCTTGACCACTCTCCTTCATCATTTAGTTTTCTGATGTCCTTCTCAATATCTTTGTTGTTCCCAGTAAAGCAGTCTTCTGTATGTGCTCTGTCTGGCTGTCTTAATTTCTTTTCCTAAATCTTTCAATGTACTGTTCAAATTTCTTACTGACAGCTCCAGTGTGCATAACTGTTCACACAGCAGGACAACAAACTTTTGACTTCGGAAATCATTGCTAAGAATGCAAGGCAAAACATTTTCCAAGCACAAAATTCGGCAAAAGCGACCTGTTTCAAAGTCTTGAGAAAAACTCTGTTGAACTGCGAGTGAAGTGAGTGCTTTTTCTGTGTGCATGGCTGTTCACACAGCAGGACAACAAACTTTTGCCTTTGGAAAGCATTCCAAAAATGCAAAGCAAAACATCTTCCAAGCAATAACATCTTACTTACAACAGGAAAAACTCCAATGAAGTGCGAGTGGAACGAGTGCTTTAACGTTGGATAAGCAATATATTTGGCCAATTTGCTCATCCTAAAACTTCAAATTGCAGAAGTTTGCATTTCTCATCGAGCTGTTTCAGTTGATAAATTAGCTCTGTGTGAAGGTTATATTTCAACAATGAATTCAAAGCCAACAGTTTATGTGGAGGAAGCTACATAATTTGTAGAAACTTTGTGGTATCTATTTGCCAGATTTGTGTCCGACTTCAACTAGAAGCCATTCTCCCCAGTCTGCTTTTTGATTGTTTTAATGGTTCATTGAAGTGAAACCAATAACGTTGTAAGACCTCCAAAAAATTCAGCTATAGTGCTAGTGAAGCGAGTGCTTTCATTTTCTGGTACAGCGCTATTTTCATGGTATTTTGCAGATTGCTTCTGTTTTAGCTTCCATGCAGACCTTGCTTTTTTCGGAGAAGCATGGAAGGGGGAAGACTCCTCCGCAAATGTAAAATCTGCACGGAGGCTATTCAATTTCGAGTTATACATCGTAGTCTATCTAAATTAAAGAATGGCTCAAATTAGATGTCGCGATTTTGTGATGACGCAAGTCACTCTCTCAAAACCAATTCGAAGGTCGTTATTCGCAAGAATTTTCATTTGACAATTGATATCTTATTTGAAACAGGTTATGAATATCATCAACATAGGATATCAGAGTGAAGATGATGATATTGTCAGTCAGCTCGTAAGCAAGCAGGTACACAGTTTTAAAAGGCTGTCCCAAATTAAATTCTATGTAAGATCTGCAATAACGCAAAATTAGAAAAGCAAAACACTTTAAATGAATTCATTTAGTGATAGTTTCACGCGACATTTACTTTGAGATACACTTTACATATCTTTGCTTCTTATCAAATCTTCTTGTCAATTCTTCTGTCATAAGCCTTGACAAACTAATTAACTTAACTAACAACGATGATAGTCAGGAAGTGCTGCGTTCTGGGTTGCTCAGAAAGACTCGTAATGGAAATGTTTACTATTGTGGTCAATAGCAACTTGTGCAGGAAGTCCCTTCATCCCTGTGCAATTCGGAAACTGTCCATGAAATAACTAAGGAGTAAGATGATTTACTTACCGGTTACCCTGTTACCAAGCCAAGTCAAGCTAGACTTGCTCCAAGTCTATTCCGTGGTATATCAGCACTGAGGAACATAGTTACTTTCCTTCTCCTTCGCTTTTCCTTCGGAGCGTCCTCTTCGTAGTTTACGCCCCCGCAGAGGTAATTATTTTCCTAAGTACTGATATACCACGGAGTAGACTTGGAGCAAGTCTAAGTCAAGCCAAATATTGTTCGTTTGTTTATTATGTCACTGTAAATAGGACCTCATGTATTTAAGCCCAAAGATCAAATTCTGAATTGCCACTGAGCAGCAACAACATTCCGCCCCCTAAACTTACTCAAAAGCAAAATCCTTGACAGCAACGAGAGTAACGATTACTTGGAAGTATTTCATTTGGGTATAGGAGGTGGAATGTTGTTGCTGGTCAGTCGCAGTTCAGAATTTGATCTCTTGGCTTAAAGACACAAGGTCTCATTCACGACGACATAAAGAAACAAGCAAACAAAGAAACAGTATTTATCTTGACTTGGTTTTGTAACTGGTAAGTAAATTTTGTAACTGGTAAGTAAATCATTTCATTACTTCGTTATGTCATGGGCAATTTGGATATCACAACAATAGTTTCCAATCTGCCCATGGTTACAGTTTGATAACAAACAGGTTGGCAAACTGCTTTTTTATTCCCTTAACTGACCATTAAATAATTCTGCTTTTGTGTATGTTTTGTGCAAAAGAAGATGCTACCGTCATGATTTAATTATTGCGAAAGCACTAATTTCTAGAGTGACCGCAGTGATATATCATTTGATAGCCAAAATCAGGGATGCGATAAACCTTTTAGCTATTCTGCAAAGAGTCTGGATCGAGCGTTATTTTTATACATTTTTATACACAACTTTCGATCGAGTTAGAGCTTCGATCACTATTGTGCACATTCGAAAATTTTACAAAATGTAGCAAAGTATCGCTCGATTGAGATTCTTTTTCAGAATAGCTAAAAGGTCTATTGTTGAATACAGACATACAGAGCGACAAATAGAGCCATTCCGAAGTAGTTGCATGTGAATATCACACTGCTCCGCAGCAATCATGATGAATATTGATGGCCAACAAAAAGTCTCGATTTTTCACAACAACAGCCTGAAATCACTTATTCAAAATGTAAAAACATCTCTTTATTCAACATCTAAATTTCCTGAAAATGCACCAGAAAGAGAGTTTGACTAATTGTCAGTTCATATTTAGACAGATTGAGCTATCTTTGCTTTTCTTTTTCGATTCTTATCAATTTTGCTGTCATGAGCCTCAGACAAAATAATTAGCTAAAATTTCCGTTGATTCGTGTAGATGTTATTTTCTTTGACAGCTATGCGAAAGACTTCTCAAAAGCTGTAAATATCAGTCCTCACGCTTTGAGGATGATTTACATCCTGATAAAGGAATCTAAGGAGGTTAATTTGCTTACGTATAAATCAAGACATGAAGTTAATCTTTCTCAGACTTATAGCAGCTTCGTCAACCAAAACGCAAGGTTGCAATCTGACTGGTTATTAGCTTATGAACGAGGCGCCAAATACCAAAATGCAAACTGGTATTAATACTTTTAAGCATAGTCCTGTCACTATTGTATTGCTCCATCAATCCTCAAGTGAATTCTCGACATTTTTATGGTGTGATTTCAAGAAAGTTGATGCTTTGGCTTCAAAGATATTCATACATTTCGAGCAAATCAAGTATAAAAAGCAATCAAATGCTGGTGTCTTGAGAAATCGAGCATTTTTACTGTCTATTAATATTGATTAAGACTCAGTTTAGCCAATTTATGAGGGCAAAGACCTATTTAGTTGTTGGGACGTCAAAATATGTGTCTATATTAACAGGTGGCTTGTCAAAAATCCTCGCAAAAATCGTACAGGCAAGCCAATGAACGGACCATTACCTTCGTCAGATTGCAACTGGGGGCTCTTATCAATCTGATTTGTCCGAAAGTTTTCGGCCAAATGTTTTAAATCATTGTAAAATAGAAAAACACAAATTTCTCTCACTCTGCTCTCAAGAAGTGAAATACTGTCACCGGTGATCCTGCTTTCGAAGTGAGTGTCAACATTGTAGTTGTCAGTAACAGTATGAAAGCATTAGACTGCGCCTTTTCGTCTTGAAAGCTAACTTGTGCGCAGCCTCAACACTGTGTCGAGGCTGCATGCAGCCTATTGAAACTGGTATCAAAATATTAGAACTATTTCCATTGCGGAATGCTTTTGGCGGATCTATCTATATCCGCCATCGATCTATCTATATCTATATAGATGCTTTTGGCGGATCTATATACACATTTGCTAACGTAAAATTACAACTTTAAACATGTTTTGGCATTGGGCAAACATTTTTTGTCCGAAATTTTTTTCTACGAAATTCTAGAGAAAGCATTTTGCCTGAATGCACGTCCCCCCTTGATGGAAGTAATGGCTCATCCTCAATCATTATGGACATAGCCAGAAAGATTCTCTTCTTCTCTTAAACGAAGAAAATCTCGTGGCGATAAGTGCTCCTTTAGTTTTTCAGTTTCAATAATTTTTCGCTGATATCGTAATCATTGCGTAGGTGGTGAGCTTGAAAAACCAACAGAAACATTAGGAAAGTCTGCTGACTGCACAAACGTATCAAGCTTCAACTCATCAACTGCGAACTGAACAGGAAAGTGAGAGAAGTAAGTATTTTTTACATCTGTTTTTCGATTTCCTCACTTTTTATGCTTTTTTCTTTGTTTCATATCTATATGTTCAAAACTACACAACTTTCAACAGATTCCTTCTTAGAGTACACGTAATCTTTTTTAAAAAGAGTCAACTCTCAGATCGCCAAAAAATTAAGAAAAACCAGTAGGGAAGATGAAGACTGTTATGAACCTTTAAGAAACTCGTAAGAAACTCTGAGCATTCAAAATCTGATGATTTTAAGAAACTTTCAGTACCGGCCCTAATTCTTAGTTTCTTACAAAAATACATGTACGTATGAATACGCATATTGTATTTCAGAAACAGCTTGTAAGAAACTCAATCTCAGATCACCATAAAATTAAGAATCTCCAGTACCTGGAAATTATGACTTAAGAAACTATCAATTTTCATCCTGTTATCTGTTTCATACTAGGAAGTTAAGCGCTCGCTTCGCTCGCGCTTCAACATTCCTAGCTCCTGCGGAGGGCTTTCAAAGAATATCTCATAATCCATGCTGAATGTACAATAAATAGTTGTTATTGTGGATGCAAACTTCTTGTTATGCATCCATCAAAGTGGAAAATTTTGTGTAGTCTGTTGTTTAGAAGGTTGATTGTGACATCCCCTTCTGTTTCTAAAATTAATGTCATGTTCTTAAGTTCATTCACAAAGCAATGATATTTTCTTGCCACAATTCACACCCAAAAATGGCTGTGATTCACCTCAACTGCCTATAAGCATATGAACATCAGCAAATGCCCAGTGCGCTAGCCTGCATGCAGTGTTTCTGTGGTGTAAGTTGAAAGAGTAAGAAAATAGGAAGACTGCACATTTGCCCAAGTGAACGATTGTTTGCATTTTGACAAAATAATCCATTGCAGTATGAACCAATAGACCATTTCGACAATTGAAATCGGAGACTGGGGAGAGCGGTTTGTTCTGGTAAATGGCGGATATAGCTCTTGTAAGTGGATGCCGCATAGTTGGGCCATTGCAGTGAATACAATGAGAACATTGAGTTTTGCAAGCTGTGGCGAGGATCGCTACCGCATCGGCACTGTTTTAGAATTTCAGTTTTGAAATATTAGTTTTGACGTATGTTCAACCAGCAGATTAAGAAAATTCGAATTATGTTTGAAGTTTTCCTCCCGTCAATTCTAATAGAATTCAAGAAGAACATTTGAAGTTAAAAACTTCTGTTGAATTCCATTCTCTTGAAAATTGCAGTCAGGGTAAGCTTTCTTATTTTAAAGACTTCAAATATATCATGTATTTCGTCAAGTTATGCGGAAAGGGCCTAAACTCAAAGCAAGCATTGCTGTTTGCAGCACTGAAATAAAGGTTGAAAAGGAAATCAGTTGCGAATAGAGATAAATTGCACGTTTGTATGTATTTCGCATGGACAGGTATTTGACTACATCCTTTGACAGCTCTATTGCTGTGTTCTTATGCAGTAGCGATTGCCATGTTTACATTATTCACTTTAACGGGCTCACTCCGTGGCAGCGATTTACCAGAACTGCATCCGCCATTTACCAGAACAAACCGCTCTCCCCAGTCTCTGATTTTAATTGTCGAAATGGTCTATTACCGCCCTTTTCTGAACCACAACAAAATCGTTGTCTTTTCGTCGAATGCCACCTTTGTCTTCCCATTGTATTGATTGTTAAATTCAGAATGGAGAACAAAGAGAACAAAGCTAATTGGATAATCGTTTACCTGCCTTATATATATAGATTATTACTCGGAAGGTACTTGAGTGGAAGTGCTCAAAATTCTTTCCATTGAAATGTTCACGGGAGCCAGGACCGTCGAGAATGGGGGGTAGCCAGGGTAGTTACCAGGGGGCCCGAGGCCATTGGGGGCCCGGTAAATATATATTTTTTATTTCTTCTTTGTCTTCACTTTTCCTCAGGAACGTTTCTTGGCCCACGGGGCATTCTCAGCTTCGTCTTTACACACGAGATAAACAACTTTTCCATCTAAAAATCTTTTTAATAATTTATATGAGAGCGTTTTCATCTAAAAGCATCCTTTTAGGCCCTTTTACCAGTGCATAGGAGGGCATGATCCGAGAGAAAAAAGGCGTGTTCCACAATATTTTCCGGAGCCCTTGGCGCCTCATCACACCCACCCTGGGGCCCGTGCCGTCTCTCGAAGGCCCTGACGGGAGCAAAGGAAGTGAACATGAAGATTGCTATGGAGCATTTAAGAAACTCGTAAGAAACTCTGAGTATTCAAAATCTGATGACTTTAAGAAACCTTCAGTACTGGCCCAAATTTTTATTTTATCATAAAGAAATGTATGCTCAAAGTCTAGAGAATACCCTGAAGTCTATAAGTGTTATAGTTCTATGCCTCATAATATGGGTTTAATGGCTGCTCTCCATATCCAGCGTTTTGAGCGCGCGGGCGCTGCGACCAAGATTGATTCCTTCAATTAGTCCATGAATCATCTTAACCCATCGCTTATATGGGAATTTCATGAAAAGAAACATGTAAGTTATAATCTAAGGATACAAAATCTTTGCAAACTGCCACAGATAAAGACACAGGGCTATGGGCAAGAATCACTGTCATTTAGAGGGAGTCTACTCTGGAATACCCTAGATGATAGTGTCAAAAATGAGCCAACACTTTCGGCTTTCAAAAGGAGGATCAAAGACTGGGCTGGTGATAATTGCACCTGCAAAATATGCCGCTAATTTTTGTATAATGTATATTTCTTTGTAAATAGTTGGTTTGAATTAGTATTTTTATGATTACTATTGTAAATACCAACTTTAAATATGGATTAAATCAAAAAAAAAATCAGTAGCGATCGCAAACGCCCGCGATGGGAGTTGAACTTGTTCCTACTCCCAAAGCGCCCAAAAATCCGTCGCTAGCGATCAGATTGATCGCTAAATTTCATCCACTGCGCATGCTCCTATTTGATCGCAGCGCCCGCGTGCTCAAAACGCTGGCTATGGAGAGCAGCCTTTATGCTTTAGCCTAGCTACTTCTTAGCGTCTGGATGTATGTGTAGGAGAGTTGCTGTGAGGCTTTTGAAGTTGGTAATGTCGACCTACGAACCCTTACCCTAACCCTAATGCTGGGTTAAAAAAAGAAGAACTAAATATGTTAATTTCTGTTTTTCCTTGGGCAAGGAGGCTTCTCAGCCGACCAGGGATCCACCCTATCCCAAGCCTGATCCCCGCCAAATCGACCACAGAGACCAAGAACAGACCCGGCAGCATCACCGTCTTCCACAACATGTCACCAGGTCCACTCAAAATCCCGATGGCCGACTCAGCAGAAATCAAACCCAAAACGAAAGGCCAGGCAGACCCAAACCATCCGAGAAACCTCATCAACCCAAGTGTTGTAACCTAGATTGCAAAATTTGCCCTTGCTTCAGAAAAATGAAGATCTGCCAACAAAGCGAAGGTCTGCCTTCAGCAGTCGATCTCGATAGGATAGAGGAATACCTATTGGTAGGCAGAATAGATCCTTTGAATGATAGTCTACGCTCAAAGCTCAAAAGGAATGGGTAGCCCCACCCAGTGGTTAGCGCGCAACACCCTCTGCACTGGACTGTGGATCCAAGCCCAAGTCTGTTGCCTGAGGAAGTACCGCCTCTAATGTTTAAATTTCACTCATACAGAGAATCACAACCAAACAGACTCTAACTCTAATCAGTGATTAAAATCTTACGATAAACAAAACTCTGTTTTTCCTAAATTTTGCACCTTGTAATTATGAACCTGTTTCCGCCTGTTTCACTTTGATGAAACACAGGTTCTTATTGCATGGGGTAACAAAGTTAATTTTTTTCTGTTGTTACTAGGTTAATTTTGGTCCCAGTTAGCAGCTAAATGTTGATTCTCCTCTCCAATTACTCCTTAGTTCCATACGAACCCTTCTGGCGAGAATCTGTCTCTGCATGGCTCTCAGGAAAGTTGGTTCTTATATGTGGGGATTCACTGTATAGAACATCTTCCATCCTTCAAGCGTCAAATCGGAGGAACCGCACGGGCGACGCATAAGTTTCCTCGAACAAAGCCTATCTCGTCCCCCAACATTGAAACCTCCCTTTGATCAATTTAGTTGAAAGAATGCTGCAAAAATATTTTTCGCGCTTCGTCTAATTGAGTTTTTGAAAAAGAATTTGCGCCTTTTGCTTGAAAAGACAGCTAATAGCTTTGACAGCGTGGGTGTTCAGATAAAAATATTTGAGAACACCGTCTATTGAAAGAGGCACATTATTTCAATAACGAGAACACGTGTAGGTCTTATTGCAATGTGAAACAGTTCAAGGGAGAAACGCTAGTTAGAAAGATAACTTATCTCGATCTTTACTCTGCTCAACAAACTTAAATGCATTTCAATGTCAGAATCTTTCGTGGTGGAGCAAAAATTTTAAGCTGATATTTTTGAAGGATTCATCAAGAGAAGAAAATCAAAGAAAGAATAAAAGGTAATGTTGGTACACGTTATTTTTTTTATAAGAAACTGGTTTATAAGAAACTAGTACTAAGATGGCCAAAATTTTAAGAAACTCTAGTACTATGTCTGAGAAGAACTAAGAAACTTTTAAAAGTTAAAAGCATAAATATAATAGCAAATAGATCGTTGAACCTTTATTCTTGAGCAATATTATCTAACCATTTGTGTTTTCAACATAACAGAACACTGTTTATTCCTTTATGATGTTTTAAATGTCAAGAAACATATCTGCCGCAATGTTAGCGACCACATTGCTAATTCTGCATTCAAAAAATAAGAAACCAATTAAGAAACTTTTAGTACTAAAATGGACAAAATTTCATGCGAAATTAAGAAACTTTTAGTACTAAAATGGACAAAATTTCATGCGAAATTAAGAAACTTTTAGTACAAAATGGACAAAATTTCATGCGAAATTAAGAAACTTTTAGTACTAAAATGGACAAAATTTCATGCGAAATTAAGAAACTTTTAGTACTAAAATGGACAAAATTCATGCGAAATTAAGAAACTTTTAGTACTAAAATGGACGAAGTTTCATGCGAAATTAAGAAACTTTTAGTACTAAAATGGACAAAATTTCATGCGAAATTAAGAAACTTTTAGTACTAAAATGGACAAAATTTCATGCGAAATTAAGAAACTTTTAGTACTAAAATGGACAAAATTTTATGCGAAATTAAGAAACTTTTAGTACTAAAATGGACAAAATTTCATGCGAAATTAAGAAACTTTTAGTACTATGGCCTGATCCAAGTTTCTTATAAAAAAAGCGTGTATCCTTGATATAAAACAGTAAATACGCGCACTTTTCCAGAGAAATTTGTATCGTTTTTCTACGATCTCTATAGTAGAAAGTAACTTCGATCGTAGTGCGATCCACAAAACCGGCAAGTATTTACAATGAAATTCAGCAAAGTGAGTCTGCTTATTTTCATATATATGAGTCTGTCAAAAAGTAGCATGTCTCTTTATTGAACCTCAACTAAATAAACCGAACGATCAGCAGCTAATCTCACACCTAGCAAAATCTGGCCTAATTCTGATTACCACTGCACTACAAAACATCCGTATCTCGTCTATCTCCACACGTTCACTCAACAACTCCTTGTGTTTCCTACAGTCACGTGATCAAATAGTCTACAATACTGTCCAATCAAGTACTAGCCTGAAAATAGTGTCCAATCAAAATCAAGTGTGTGTGTGTGTGTGTGTCTGCGTGTGGTTTTTTGCCATTTGAAATTAAAGTTTAAAAATGATTACAAAATCTAAGAAAAGAAAAGGTCTAATTACAATATTTACAAGAACAAATTGATTCATTGGCAAAACACTACAAAATCTATCTAAAAACACACCCCCAAAAATGGCAGGGATAGCATTAACGAGTCAGTGCTACTTTGTTTCTATAATGGTCCCTCGCCTTTCAAATGGTCAAGCATCCATATCAGACCTAACACAAAACAGAAACAACCCAAAAACATAACATTTGTCCATAAGAAGATCTTACGGGTGCCCCAACAAATTCCTTGTATGCCAATAAAAGTTTCTTTTAAATCACTTGGATGGCGTAGCTTAGAACAGCGCAGAGTTGACGCCAGGCTGACAATGTTAATCAAGATTATAAGTGGACTTGTTTCTACTCAACTTAAAGATCATCTGAAATATTCTGTTAGAAATGGAAATTTAATACACCTTCAAACGAAAACAGATTATTTCAGGTTCTCATTCTTGACAAGTACTGTCATACAATGGAGAGGCTTACATTCAAATGTGACTGACAGTCAAAGTCTTGCAGTTTTCAAGTGCAGAATGCAGTGTTCAATGACATACCTATAATCCTTCATAAATATGTTGAGACCAACATAACAAATCAACAAATCCCAAAACTTTAATACCTCCTTGCCTTCGCTACAGAAAACATGTTTTTTTCTTGCCCCTGTAACTTCCCCTCCCCCTCAGTCAATGTTGTGATTCCAAACAATGTTTTTAATGCAAATTTACATGCAGTCACACCAAGATAACACCAATCAACATTGAATGAGGGGGGATGCAGTCTCACGATTTTTGTAAAGGATTGTAGGCATGTTAGAAAAAAAGTCTATTTTTCTGTGTTATAGCCTCAAAGGGTAACTAAGCATATAAAAGTGTCTCAGCTTCATCCTTTGGAACTTCATATTTGCACGGTTATTTTCAATGAGAGATTATGTATGTTTAGTATTTCCTTTAGGTTAGAAAATAGAAACCATAAAAATGTAAAAAAATGTTTCCCTTTCCTTTTTTTATTTTAGAAACTGATGCCAAGCTTCTTTTTACATGGCATTCAGTATACTGGTAGATAGATAGATAAGGGCTGCCGCTCCCAGAATATCAAAACATGATACAGGCAAATGTTCAACAATGAGAACGTTAAATTATTTTAGAATTCTAACAGATTGTGCAAGAGATATTCTAAAAAAAATGTACCTTCGAGAAATGTTTAAACATAGTCACAGGTTTAATAACCTGTTAAAATCGCGCGCAAATTTCCCCAATGCGCTTACCTTGCAACAATGCCCTGAACATGTTTTACCATGTGCTATCTTTTGGGGAGCCTGAACAAGTGTTTCTCTTTGTAGAAATAACTTACGACTACTTGTAGAAATAACTTATGACTAACTATGACACCCTAAAATTTATGACTACTTGTAATTTTACCAAAATGATACCCCAAACTTTATTTTCTGCTCGAAAAGAGGCACCCTGAAAATGGCACATCCCGTACCAGCATATATGGTAGTTACCTCCCCCCCTCCCTGGAGGCAACAAAGAAAAGTTTGCTTGTAGATTTCAAACATTTTGCAGGCTTTTGGAAGCGGCATTCTGTAGCAACTCTAGGTAGATTTCCATATCTGATTTCTAAGAATACGGAAGGTTTGATAATTTCTATGAGTCCGCCACTGTCACTGTTTATAAAAGCCCAGAGCTGTTGGTAGGAATTTATGTTAAGGCTGCATTGGTCGCCAAAATATTTGCCACGAAGAAAATGCCGCTCTAATCCACAGAAACAAATTTCTATGATTTCAAAAGCTTAACTGCGAAGAGATCTGTAAAAATGGTGAATTTTTTTAATTAAAAAAATCTCTTTGGAAGTAATGATAAGACAAAGTCAAGCAATTTGTGACATCAATGTTTGGCCACAAGGAGAGGCCGCTCCAAACCTTCCAGCACTTATCTTAGCGACACTAGATATAAATAAAGCTTTGATAAGATGCAGCTGAGCAACCCGTGCGCAAGCAAAGCATATACAAGTTCAAGCCACTTGCGGTAAAAGTTCTAATCGAGTCGATTAACCTGGTAAATTACTGAACCTGTTAGACATATCGGGAATAAATCAATACAGTTTTCACTAGCATTGCTTTGATGTGCTGGAAGCAGCGTTTTCTCAAACGCCAGGCTTATGCCCTTCTTATTAATGTTTGTCCTTCTCTTTACCTTCTGCGGCAGCAAATAAGCCTCTTTCTGGTCTATATCACATCAACTTTCAATTCAACCCGCCAAAGTCTCAAATTACTAAGTCTCGCAGCTATAATGCAAGCTTATTTGCTACTCCAAAGACAAACACAAGAAAGGGACTAATTGATTTATGTTCGTTTTACCATACCAATTTAGTTCATTCGCAGGTGGCCTAAGATTTCTCCTACAGCCCATGACTTTAAAGGGTCAATACGGAACTAATCCGTTTCTGTAAGAGTAGGGAAAAGAACCGTAGTTGTAGCGTTATCAATTCAGATAACTACGAAACTACGAGATTTAATCGGGTCTAATGAATAATTTTACCAAAGACAACAGCCACAAATCGACAAAAATGCTTCTTATGTCGACGTGCAAAATTAGGAATAGCCTGACAGCTGAGACGAAGCTGGCAAGGTCCACCACAAAAAAGTTCATAAGTCGAGACGCAAGTTTGATTTGATTCTCAGCGCGAAGTGATAGAGGAAATGAAACGATTTGATATTCATGAGTGAAGGTAATTCCTCGCCCGGCTGTCTTTTACGAAATAAAATATGGGGATTTTAATGAGTTCCGATGGCGCCATTCTTACTAAAGAAAGGCAATGAATCCGAGGTTTTGAATTGTAATGCCATGGTCCATTTGAACTTAAGCAAGAGTAATTCATGGTACGTTAAAGTTAAATGAAGAATCAAAATGTCAAACCAGAATGGCATCTCGCAGCGGAAATAAATTCCTAATTATTTATTCACAAAATAAACAGAATAAAAAAAATCTAATTGCAAAACAGGTCAAGTTTTAAGGGTCCTTTAATTTGATATAATTAATCAAATGTCATCTTGAAATAAATTGATAAAGAAGCAGAGAATGGAGCATAGCAAGATGGAAATGATTGGATTGGTGCAACTGTATGCATGGTATGTTGCATTTTAATATGGAAGGCATGTAACAGTATAGGAGAGCGGTCTTGTTTGATCCTGGGTATCAGGGCGGAAGAAATCTCACGCGATTAAAGAAAATTTCATGCCCCGTCTTATAAACATGGAAAAAATTTTCGTGCCTTGCCATCTTTCAGCAAAATGGTTTTGTACCCCATCCAGGAGCCTTTGTGCATAAATCATAGATAAATGGACATATGTCATGTTGTCCCATGCGATTTTCATATCTGTCAAGTGATTCATCATTTCCAGATGTCTGTTAATTTTTTTTTATCTTAGATCGTTGACCTCATCCAAAATTTTTTCAAGCAAAATGGTTTCGTACCCCATGAAAGTTGCTGTTAAAATGTTCGTACCCCACAAAGTAATGGAAAAAGTTCCATTACCCTGCCAACATAAAGTCCTTGGAAAAACAGATAATCTGAAAAGAAGTTTAGCTTGAGCACTTCGTTGAAAGTAAAGTAGAGAATTTTTAACGGATCTTTTCTGATGTGGAATCTAGAGAACTGCGTAGGAGATCGTGAGGACTGGGACTAGCCCAGCTCTATCTGTTGTTGTTGTTGTTGCCATTTCATCTCGTTTGTAGTCGTCCATCATTCCGTTCGTTGGTGTTTGAGTAAAGTCACTTTAACGATGAAATAGATGAACTCTTATCTATGATGGACGACTAAACACCTCAAGACAACATCGAGTGACCTCCTTAGAAGAAAATAAAGCTGTAACACAGAAGAAACTGGCATTGGACGGTGAGAAACGGAGACAAATCGTAACGGCGGCCATCTTGGATTTTCCGAAGCTGCCGTTTTTGGACCCTGCTGAGATCTCCCACGAGTCAACATCATCCCAGACCATAATACCGATCCTTCATCACCTCAACAAACATGCCAAAACATAATTGCCCATTTCCTGCTTGTGAATATGAGACAGCAGACGTTACAGATGACCTTGCAGCAGTCCTCCTAACAGTCCACTCCAAGGGATTCCACTCGACTCCCCCAGCCCAGGCCAGCCACAATTCAGCAGCCAGGGTGGAGAAGGTCCGACGACCAACTATTTCTAGTGCAGGAACAAGCGAGGAATGGTCATACTTCATCACTCGATGGCAGGACTACGCAGAGGCAACCAAAGTAGAAGGTAAAGACAAAGTAATTCAACTCCTCGAGTGCTGTGACGAACAGCTCAGAAAAGACCTAACACGTAATGCCGGCGGCAGCTTGACAAATAAATCTGCTGAAGAGGTTCTTGAAGCGATAAAAAAGCTGGCCGTTAGAGAGGAAAATGCTATGGTAGCTAGGGTCCAACTCCACAACATGAGACAAGATAGGGATGAGACCATCAGAAGCTTCAGTGCCCGCCTCCGCGGCCAAGCTGGCGTATGTAAATTTGTTGTATCTTGTCCAGGGTGCGATACAGAAGTCAATTACACTGAGAATGTACTTCGTGACGTTGTCACCCGTGGCTTAGCAGATGAGGAGATCCAGCTTGACCTCCTTGGTGAGAGAAACCAGGATATGAGCCTGGAAGAGGTCCTACAGTTCGTTGAGGCCAAAGAATCCGGTAAAAGGTCTGCCGGACGCCTTCTCCAAACCCAAGGTGCTGAAGCAATCCGCAGCCAGTATCGCAGAAAACAGACTGCAGACCGAAAGCCTACCGACAAACCCAATGAGGCCTGCTATTACTGTGGAAAATTAGGCCATGGCCACAAAGCTTCACCCATACTCCGAAAAAAAGAGTGCTCTGCTTTTGGTGCCACCTGCCAACTTTGTGGTCGGTCAAACCATGTTGAGACTGCATGTCAGAGTAAAGACAAGCCCATTCGCCGAAGACCCCCACCCCATGTCGGCGCAGGCAGGCAAGCGGAAAGTGCCATCTTCGATGCCCTGTGCAGTGCAACCGATCAAGACCAGGCTATCCAAAGCATCTCCCTGGACCATCACCTGTACAGTAACCTGAGTGATTGCTGGATTCGACGCGCATCCCAGCCGCAGCCATTCATTTCACTAAAAGTATCCCTCCATCCCCAAGATTACGTGGCCCTAGGATATAAGCCTGTTACCAACACACCCAAGTCCATGGAGCTATCCGCGATGGCAGACACAGGCTGCCAAAGTTGCCTTGCAAGCTTGAGCATCATACGTCGCCTTGGCTTACGTGAAGAAGACCTCATCCCGGTCACCACACGTATGCACGCAGCAAACAACAGCGGCATCATTATCCTTGGTGCCATCATCTTACGATTTACAGGCACAGCTGAACCCGGCCTGAACCTTGAGACAAGGCAGATTGTATATGTCACCAACGATTCAGACCGCCTGTTCCTAAGCCGGGAAACATGCAAGGATCTGGGAATAATCTCGGAGCGATTCCCCACTGTAGGAGAAGTGCTTGTCTCTCAGTCTAATGGCACAGTTACCACATTAACTGGACCCATAGACCGTACCGGCCAACAACCCAAACTTTGCGATTGCCCCCCACGCCAGCAACCACCACCCAAACCATCTGCACCTCCATTCCCAGCAATAGAGGCCAACCGGGAACGCTTGCAAGAATGGCTCCTTGACTATTACAAGTCCAGTACATTCAATACATGTGAGCACCAGCAGCTTCCCCTCATGGATGGCGTGCCAATGCGACTCATGGTGAACCCAGATGCTGAACCAGTGGCCCACCACACACCCATCCCGGTGCCACTCCACTGGCAAGAGGAGGTAAAGGCCGGCCTTGATCAAGACGTAGCTCTCGGTGTCCTGGAGCCTGTGCCAGTGGGAGAACCAGTAACATGGTGTCATCGGATGGTTGTGTGCCCAAAGAAGAATGGCAAACCACGCCGCACAGTAGACTTCCAGTCCCTCAACCTCCATGCTACACGCGAGACCCACCACATGCAGAGCCCATTTCACCAAGCACGCTCAGTACCCCACAATAAAAAGAAGACAGTGTTTGATTGCTGGAACGGATACCACAGCGTTCCCCTGCATGAAGATGATCGCCACCTCACCACATTCATCACTCCTTGGGGACGGTACCGCTACAATACAGCCCCCCAGGGATACATTGCATCAGGTGATGGCTACTCCCGAAGATTTGACGAGATTGTCTCCCATATCCCAAACAAAACCAAATGTACTGATGATACCCTGTTGTGGGCAGACAACATCAGCAGCAGCTTCCACCAAGCAGTTAACTGGCTTGACATTTGTGGGAGACATGGCATCACACTAAACCCAACCAAGTTTGTCTTCGCAGCCGACACAGTTGAGTTTGCAGGATTTGAGATCACCGGTGACAGCGTGCGTCCGTGCAAAAAATATCTCGACGCCATCCGCCATTTCCCTACTCCAAGCAACATAACGGACATGCGCTCCTGGTTTGGCCTGATCAACCAGGTATCATACGCTTTTGCAGCAACTGAACGCATGCTGCCATTCCGTGAGTCATTGAAACCGGGGACCCAATTCTTATGGAACAGTGAACTACAGCGGCTATTTGATGAATCCAAATCCGTGATCATCAGTGAAATTGAAGACGGAGTACGCATCTTTGACAAATCCAAGCCCACATGCCTGGCCACTGACTGGTCTAAAACCGGAATCGGTTACTGGCTGTTCCAGAAGCACTGCCGATGCCCCTCCACAGATCCCTTCTGCTGCCGTAGTGGCTGGAAAGTGACTCTTGTTGGCAGTCGATTTACCCATGCAGCTGAGTCACGCTATGCCCCCATTGAAGGTGAAGCTTTAGCAGTTGCTGACGCCCTAGACAAGGCACGCTTCTTCGTACTTGGCTGCGATAACCTGATCATTGCAGTTGACCACAAGCCCCTCTTAAAGGTTTTTGGTGATCGATCCCTGGATGAAATATCCAACGGCCGCCTCAGAAACCTCAAGGAAAAGACACTTCGGTACAGGTTCCGTATGGTACACATCCCTGGTGTACGACACAAGGCTGCTGACGCCATCTCACGGCACCCAACAGGCCCCACACACCCCAACCCTCTAACTCTTCCTGACGACATTGCGGCCATAGATAACTCAACCCACCTGTGCCCAGGGAGCCTAATCGGACATCCTTTCCTGACAAGTATCCGCACCAAAGAGTCGCCGCAAGATTCCTGTTCCTTCAGCATTGATGATGAACTGGTATCTGCAGCTTCATCCATCCTCAGCACCATTGCTGTCACTTGGGAGCGTGTCAAGCTAGCAACCACCAGCGACCCAGACTTGCTCAATTTGACTACCATAATTGAATCAGGATTCCCAGAGTTTCAGCACCAGCTCCCACCTGCTCTTCAGGAATATCACAGATTTCGCCATCACCTGCACACCCTTGATGGTGTCATTCTCTACAAAGATCGCATCGTGATCCCCCCTTCCCTCAGAGAAGCGATATTGACCACGTTACATTCTGCCCACCAAGGGGTGACATCAATGACTGCAAGAGCAGAGTCCACCGTCTTCTGGCCAGGCATCACACCTGCCATCACAGCACTACGTGAGCGCTGCTCTCACTGCAACCGCATGACCCCCTCCCAGCCAAGTGCTCCACCGTACCCCCCCACGTTACCAGCATATCCTTTCCAATGTATCTGCGCTGATTATTTCCACTACAAAGGGGTTAACTACCTCGTAGCAGTAGACAGATATTCCAATTGGCCAATTATCGAAAGGGCACGTGATGGTTCTGCTGGCTTGATTGAATGTTTAAGGCGCACCTTCGCGACATATGGCATCCCTGATGAGTGCGCCACAGATGGAGGACCAGAGTTCATTGCGCACTCCACTCAACAATTCCTGAAAGATTGGGGAGTCCACCATAGACTCTCCTCCGTTGCCTTCCCACATTCAAACTGCAGGGCCGAGATTGGTGTGAAAACGGTCAAACGGCTGATCACGAACAACACAGACCCACATGGCGACCTCAACACCAATGCATTCCAACAAGCCGTATTGCAGTACCGAAACACCCCTGACCCCGGCACCAAGTTGTCTCCCGCTCAATGCGTCTTTGGTAGACCCATCAAGGATTTCATCCCCATACTCCCCGGGCGCTATATCCCTCATCCAACTTGGCAAGACACACTCGATTTGAGGGAAAAAGCTCTGAGAAACAGGCATATGCAAGCATCTGAAAGGTGGGCCGAGCACACAAAAAGGCTTCCACCTCTGGTAGTGGGAGACCATGTGAGGATCCAGAACCAGACTGGATCACACCCCACTCGGTGGGACAAGACAGGAGTTGTTATAGAGGTACGACAGTTTGACCAGTATGTCACACGGGTGGATGGCTCTGGACGGATCACAATCCGAAACCGGAAATTCCTGCGGAGATACACCCCAGTTCAGAAAACACCACCACGGCGCCTACTGAGTGATGACCTCAAATATACATGCAAACCTTGCCCCATCCCATCCCCAAAGCCAAGCTTCCCACTTAAAACCCACCATCCCCTAAATGCACCAGAGGCCTCAACCCCAGCGAAGCAGGCCAATGACCTACCATTGCAAGCGTGCCAGCCTTCAAGTGCCCCTGAGCCTGCAACCCCAGCATGCCAGCAGGGAACACCGCAAGCCTGCCACCCCAGCACACCAGCCGTTAACACACCAGTTCGTGGGGAACTCCACAAGACTGTCCCTGATTCACCATCCGACACGGAAACAAGACTTACACAACCAGCCAGCCCATCCGGGTCACCCGTCAGACCTACAGCTAGTCCTGTTATGCGCCGTCCAGAAAAGAAAGTCCCACTGGCCCTGCGGAGACTAAGGGACCACAACAAACAAGGCCTCCTGGAACAGTAATCATCAGACCTAAAGAACGTTCTATTTTATAGACTCAGTTATTTTGTCGTTTTATCAGTCTTTACTGCCCTTCAACAAACAGTATAGTAAAAGGACACCAAAGACTGGGGGGAGGTAGAGAACTGCGTAGGAGATCGTGAGGACTGGGACTAGCCCAGCTCTATCTGTTGTTGTTGTTGTTGCCATTTCATCTCGTTTGTAGTCGTCCATCATTCCGTTCGTTGGTGTTTGAGTAAAGTCACTTTAACGATGAAATAGATGAACTCTTATCTAGAATCCAGTTTTTGTTTTCCGGCGAGTCCTCCATAAAACCTGTCTGGTGAGCTGTCTTCAATCTACATTATTCGTTATTCGTTTGTTCAGGATACTGAGAATTCCCCCTTTTGTAAATCACAAAGGAAAAGGCGTTAACTCTGATTGGCTCGGTGGTCAATCGGACGAGCGAAGCGTTTTGGGCATGCGCAGATTAACAAAGGAAGGATGAAGGGCGATGACCCTGAGATCGATACAGCGCAGATTCCAAAGGGCTTCGATGGGCGTCTGGCTCTTCAGGAGAAAATCCAAAAGACTTGCAATAAAATGCCATAATAAACAATTTAAGCAAGCATCATTCAATTCTTGAAAAGTAAAAATAAATCGAAAACAACTCGAGTTGGCAGGGAAATGCGACCGTAACGTAATTCAAACGTTTATCATTGGCATTGTTCGGGATACTGCGAATTCCCCCTTTTGTGAATGACAAAGGAAAAGACGTTAACTCTGATTGGCTCGATGATCAATAGGACGAGCGAAGCGTTTTGGGGCATGCGCGAGTTAACAAAGGAAGGATGAAGGGCGATGACCCTCAGATCGATACTGGGCAGACTCCAAAGTGCTTCGACTGGCGTCTGGCTCTTCAGGGGAAAATCCAAAAGACTTTCGCTGATAGTATCCCGAACAAGGCAAGGCTCAATCTCGTCCCCATGCCCCAAAAGGAGTCTACGCCAACCTATTTGGGCCATGGTACCGGTTGCCGAAATCGTGGTATATTTGACGCCATTTTGTTTTGCATAAATTATCAGCTGCGCACTTATTACAAATTCTCTTATTCTCTCTATAGTCAAAATGAGTTTAACAGCACAAACCATGTGCCGATAGAATTTGATGCATAACATACTATGTAATAAGTCCACAAAAAAATTTGAGGAAGTATAAAAATGTGACGAAAAATGACCGACCTTCTTCCACCGATGCAGCAGTACGTAATGCGAGAAACTGAGAACAAGTTCCTTGAGGACCTTAATTAAATCCTTTTTAAAGGGTCTCTTTCATCCAGGATGCCTTGCACGTGTCGTCTCTTTGTTTGCCTCTGTTGCCGCCATTTTCATGGTCCACGAAAATGGCGACGAACAAAGGCTAGCCAAGAGATGACACGTGCAAGGCATCCTGGATGAAAGAGACCCTTTAAAGTATTTAGGCAATAATCCGAGTTTAGCAAGTGCATTTACTAGGAAAACGAGCATGATTTCTTTGGAATGAAAATGGGCCTAAGTTGGAAAATTAGGGAACTTTCACCGCAGCTTCGGAAAAAGAATGGCTCGTCATGAATAGGTAAAGAATGTGGTTTTACGTCGATTTTTGACATGCCGAAGTCGTTTGCCCGGCACAAAACGGAGTTAGCGCACAAAAAGGCGCAGGCCAAAATTTTACCCCATTTTTGAGCCCCCTCACGAAGCCCCCAGGGACAGTATCGCACCCCAAATGGTGGCAAACAACCTTCAGACGACCATTCTCTTGAGATCTTTTTTCCGTTCTAAAATCGGTTGAGTGACCATCGAGCATCAACTCCAAACGTAGCCTCAGGTCGAAAAAAAACTTTTTTGTTTGACACCCATTTATGACGTCATAATGACCCCCAAAATTCTCGAAACCCCAAAATTCGGATGCGCCGTGGTCCATTACCCCTTGCCAGTCTCCCATTATCCCCACATATGCAACAGATTTTTTAAAATAATCGTTTGAAATGGGACCATTTTTGAATGGGAGTCAATAGGAATGGTCCCAAAAATGACAAAATATAGCGAATTTCTCCCACATGCGGAGACGGAAAGAGCTCAAACCCCATCAACTGGGGCACAGACATAACACTCAAGTATACCAGCAATCCTTTCTTCAATCCATCGCCCTCTTTTCCCGTGACAGCGATCCAAAGTTGACCAATTTCTCGTCAAAGCCAATCGATAACACTTTGAAATAATAGAGGATTGCGCTAAAGATGGCGATGAGGAATTTTTTACCGAGATGCATTGCGTTCGAATTATGAATCTTTAACGATTCTATAGGAATTCGATTAAAGAACGCAGTGCATCTCGGTAAAAAATTCCTCGCTGCCATCTTTAGCGCAATCGTCTATTAGTGAGCCCTCTGTTATCGAATAGCCAATCAAATTGTGAATTTGACCTGGCCGGTACGAGGGTCAGTACTGACGTAGGAAACTGGCCCTTGGAACCAGGTTGGGCAAGGCTGTCACAATGGGCTGCACTCTCCCAAGTTCCTTCCCCACGTTGCGAAAAGGTCTATTGACGAAATCTAGTTAAACTAATCATCATTCGATGCACAAGGATGTGCAGATCCTAACCATATCAAAATAACTAAAAAATATTGTGAAGCGATATTTTCGAAGCAAATTTATTGCTTGAAAGAGTGTTAAATCTTCAAGCGCTATTTTGTACCCTATTTGTATCGGTATAGCAGATGAACATTTCTTATGATAAGTGTCATGACAGGATTTTGATAACTATTCAAAAAGGAGTAGCTTTTGGTTGTGGCAGATCCAACTGGACCAGCAGATGCACGGCACACAAAGCGCAGCTTCCCTGTTCACCAAAAAGGAAAAATGAATAACCTAATAGAACTATTTGAGCGATTTTGATCAGCCACACCTTTTGATTATTGATGATTATATTAAATAAATCCACAGCTATGGTCTCGAAGCTAAGATTTGTGCAAGAAACCGCGAAGCTCATTTCATGTAGGAAACTTAAAAAACAAGGCAGAAATTGTTGAAATATGAAAAAATAACAGTGTTAAAAGTATGCCGATTGGACAAAGTTCGTTTAAAAATCTGCCAGGAGCAGCGCTGGTCGTCTGGAGTGATGACTGAATCAAATTTGATTTTTGAGCTATTTCCTGATCGCTGGACATGTTTGCTTGAGTTGGTTCTATTTTAAGGTATGACATAATCTCTGATTTGTTTCTGTCTATCATTGCTTCCAAATCGTAAGGTGCGGGGGCCAGCGCTCTTCAGGATGCGTTTACACGGGGGGTTTACACGGGACCACTGGAGCGAGTACTCGAGTACTTGGCCGGCCGCGTAGCTGTACCGCCCAAATATCTAAAAAGCAACAAAGCAAAGGCTTTTTCATATCGCGGTGCAAAACTTTGGAACAGTTTACCATGAGAAGCAAAATTGGCACCTTCCCTAAAAACTTACGAGGAACGAATATAGAGGGTGGTGTTGTCTTAATTTCTATGTGTTATATCTTTGATAGATCAGTGAGACACAAATAACGAGTGGCCATTGCAAGCAACCAAACACAACTCAATTAACTAGATACACAACAACAACTACAATCAGCGAGGTTATACGGTCACATGACTATTTACAATATTACATTACTTCCCTTTTTGGAAAGATTTGTCTTTAATGTATCAAGCTTGATGGGACGGGATTCCCAAAACGTTCTGGCTCCTTTCGTGCTCTGACCGATCTGCGATTCGGTTCGTGTTCGTTTTCTTCGACTACTTCATGATCAGGCTGGTGATCAACGTGTCCGTGTTCGTGTACATCTTCGTGTTCTCTGCGTGTAGTAATAATAGTGCTATCTACGCTTTCAGAATCATCGAAATCAGTGTCTCCAGCAAATCGCTTGAAGTGCGATATGTTACGTGTTATATAGTGTCCATGTTTGTTCTTAGCCGTTACTCTGCTACCTTTTCTTGAGATAACGATATATGGTGTATGGCTAAAACGTGAAGTTAACTTGTTTCTACGAATTTGTTTTACGAGCACTCTATCTCCAACGGTGATAGTACTTTCTTTCGCATTTCGACGGTTGTCCGCATATTCCTTGTGGTAAGTTTGACTCTTGGCCTCGTATTGTCCGATTTAACAATATACGGAATACCATGTGTAGCAAATATTTTATCCAATTTAGGTATGATGCTCGATGCTTTCGTTGAACGAACTGTCTCTACCTCTGGATAACGAGAATAACGATCTATAACAACTAACAAATATTCACTCGATGGGAGTGGTCCAATAAAATCAACGTGTACCAAGTGCCATGGTGCTTCTGGCATACTTGTAAGTCGAACTGGTTCTGGTGGTGCTGCTTTTCCTACTGCTTGGCATGCTAAACATGATTCAAGAGTTGTTTTAACAAGTTCATCGATCCCGGAAAACCAAACTTTCTCTCTCAATAAGGCTTTTGTCTTCGAAATTCCTTGATGACTCTCATGTGCTATATCGACCGCTTTCTTTTGTAACGATTCTGGAATCACAATTTTGGATCCTCTAAGAACTACGTTTTGCTTCCCAATCGTAAGTTCATCTTTGAATCGACGATATGGCTTAACAACATCATAATCCCATTGATTTAAACGAATTGCTGCTCGAAGTCCTTTGAGAACTCGATCTTGATCAGTAGCGTGTGAGATTTCTTCGAGTGTCATGGCTTTAGGAACGCTATTACGAACGATGAAATTTATGTACTCTTCTGTCATTTTTTCTTGTTTGCTGCAAACTGACGTAGGATGTCTGGATAAATAATCGGCAGGGTTATTTGCGCCAGATTTATATACCACTTTGAACGAATATGGCTGTAATCGTAAAACCCAACGTTCTATGCGTGCAGATGGTTTCGACGTACGGCTTCCGTAAATAATCTCGAGAGGTTTATGGTCCGTAACTAATGTAAATTCATGACCATATACGAACAAATGAAAATGTTCCACAGACCAAACAATTGCCAAGGCTTCTTTTTCCGTCTGAGAATAGCGTTGTTCAACATCGGTTAACGATCGACTGGCATAAGCTACAACTTTTGTGTCTTCTGAATCTTTCGAGTTTTGCGACAAAATTGCCGAAAGTCCGACAGGACTCGCATCTACGACAATATAGGTTTCTTTCTTTGGATCAAAATATGACATACAAGGAGATGAAGATAACGCTCTTGTTAACTTATCGAAAGCTTCTTGATGTACCGCCTTCCATTCGAATCTAACATTCTTTTTCGTCAGTTCTCGTAACGGGGCTGAGATTGTGGCGAAATTGGCGATATAATGACTGCTATAATTAGCCATTCCAAGTAAACTGCGCACTTCGTGTACATTTTTGGGAACTGGTGCATTCAACAAATCAGAAACTCGTTTTGGATCTGGGCGTGTCCCATGTTTCGAAAACACCTGTCCAAAAAATTCTAACGTATCACTTAGAAATGTGCATTTACTTTTATTCAGCGTTAGTCCCTTTGATTTCAAACGTGCTAGGCATTTGTCTAGATTTTCATCATGGTTCTTCTCGTGTTTGACCAAAAACAATAATATCGTCAGCTATGTTTTTGACACATTTGAGTCCTTGTAGCTGTGTTTGCAATGTATATTGGAATATTTCTGCTGCTGCATTTGTTCCGTAATTTAGACGTTTGTAGCGATAAAGGCCTAAATGAGTGCTAAATGTAGTGATTGAACGACTAGCTTCATCAAGCTCTAACTGGTGATAAGCCTGGGACAAATCCAATTTCGTGAAAAATTTCGCGCCATTCAGTTCAAATCTTACATCATCGACTGTAGGTATAGGATGACGTGTTCTTTGGATAGCCTCATTGGCAAGTCGCATGTCAACACAAATTCTTACTCCACCATCTTTCTTCGGTACAACAACTATGGGTGATACCCATGGTGTCCCTTCATTGTCCGGTACTTTCTCGATAATGTCCTGTTCTTCTAACTCTTTCAATGCAGTTTTGACTTTCTGACGTACATGATATGGTATTCTCCTCTGGGGCTGTACTTTCGGTGCCTTATTGACGTCAATGCTTAATGAGATTTTTGTATCTTTCAATTTTCCAAGACCATCAAATACTTTGCTGTGTTTCTGCAAAATATTGTCTATGCTGCCATCTTTTGTCTTCACTTGATTGATATGCAAACTAATCAATCCTAAATCTTTGGCTGTTGAAAGAGACATTAAATTGCCGCTATTATTAGAGCCTTTCACAACGTACAATGTTGCTACGGTGAAGCGTTTCTTTGTTTCGATTGCTGCATTGAATTTTCCTGAGAATTGCACTGGCTTTGTACAGTCGTATGCAAAAGCTTTTGTTTGTGTGCTCTGTAGCTTCACATTTCCCATTTTGGCAAAAGTTTCTTGATCAATGACATTTATTGTCGCTCCTGTGTCCACAACCATTTTGAAAGAATGTCCACATACCTTGACATTGATTTGTGGGCTTTTTGTATGCTCATGATGAATTCCATAGAGATAATCCTCATCAGAATGTTGGCTCGGAGTGTCATGATCGAGGGGATGCAAAATCGGTTTACGCCCTTTATTCTGTTGAACTTGCTGTCGATTTCCTTTGCTGCGACACTTGTTTGCAAAGTGATTTTTCTTGCCACATTTCAAACAATCTTTGCCTTTTGCTGGACAAACTTTATCGTGAGGAAACGGTCCTCCGCACTGATGACATTTTTTCTGCTTTGATGTCGATTTTAATTTGTTTGCTTCTGCGAAGTGTTCCTCTTTGCCTTCAATTTCTTTAGCCTGGAATGTGCTTTGCTCATCTCGGCGTCCTTCTAGGAGCATGGCTTTGAGGTCATAATTTGGATCTCTCAAGGCATTTTTTCTTATTTTGGATGAAGTTCCACCAATAATTATTTGTTGTTCAATTTCGAACTCAACGTCTGCAAATTCGCATGTTTCTGCGAGACTTCGTAATCGTGTATGAAACTGGTCTAAGGTTTCTTGAGATTCCTGTGTTGCTTTTCTGAACCGATAGACTTCGTACCTGCGATTTTTCTGAGGTTCGAAATGTTCTCTCAGTTTATCTTTTGCCTTTTCATAATCGTCGTCGTTGCCCGTATCTGGAATTTGTTTAAAAATTTCCCTGATCCTGGGCCCTGCTTGATAAAGAAGGAGTGCCCTTTTTCTCTTTGGATCAATAATCCCACTGGCAATGATAAACATATCAAAATCTGCATTCCAGTTCTTCCATCGTGTGGCGAGACTCGCTCCCACTTCCGCTTCTGGGTGGAAGACAGGCATAGGCTGTATTGCGACAGATTGGGCCATTTGTATCTCTGGTGCTTGCACTGGGGCAGGCTGCACTACTTGGTGTTCTTCTTCGTCACCCATTTATGGATTTTCATCCGACGTCGCCATTGTTATATCTTTGATAGATCAGTGAGACACAAATAACGAGTGGCCATTGCAAGCAACCAAACACAACTCAATTAACTAGATACACAACAACAACTACAATCAGCGAGGTTATACGGTCACATGACTATTTACGATATTACACTATGTCATATCTGTTATCTTCTGTTGTAAATTAGGTAGTATCGTGCAGTTTATCATATTGTAAATTAGGTTTATGAAATTCTTATGTCCTGAGTTTAGCCTCTTTTCCTTTGTTTTATTTTAAACAGGTCAGTTTGAAAAACAGTATGGTTTCGCGCTTACAAGAGGCCAGCCTTATCATTATTATTATAAAATCATTTAAAAATGGTTTTTTAATAGCTCTACTTCAAGAGCTAATGAAGACCAACTATTTACAAAATAAAAGAAATTCTTTAGATACACAAAGTAATACTTAAAATACCCTATTTACATAGCCTAAAACGACCAATCTCTCCATTCCGTTTTTTATGTACGATTTGAATGAACTGACGGCTATCTTTCATGGGCATGTGCAATAGTATTATCATTAGCAATATGGTGCCAGTTTCCCTGAGAACCATATTTCATTGGCCTCCTATTCAAAGTATTCTGTCCTCGATTGTGGTACTGACAAAAATTTTGTTCGCTTGGAGCGCGTACGTGAGACCGCTCAAAAACGTGACCGGCTCAGTTCGCAAGAAGGCCACTTCCGTAGGTGACCGAGTGAAAGTCGGCCAAGTGTCCAAATATTCGGCCGGTTAGGTAGGTCTCGTGTAAAATGGAAAGGCTTAGCGGCCAGTGGCCAAATATTTGGCCGGCCAAACATTCCACCGGCCTCGTTTAAGCACAGCCTTAAGCCGGATCTCCACTAGGCAGAAAAATGTCGAGCCGTGAATAGTAAGAATACGTTCTACATTTCACGGCTTGACATTTTCCCGCCTAGTGGAGATCCGGCTTTTAAGGGCTAGCCCGCTAAGAGGGTTGGGTTCTATTTTACGCTTACGTTTACCGTCAAGAGAAATCTTTCTTTATTTTCCTAAGTCTCAAAAGGTAGGTTAGAATTGCATCTGTCAAACAGGTGAAAAATTTTGCTTGCGTGAGCGTGAAAAAGGAGCATTATACGCGATGGATTCATTCAAAGGATGAAGGTTGCAAAACTAACTTATTTTCCACGCTCATGCAAGCAAAATAGTTCACCTCTGTTTGACAGATGCAATTCCAACCTTTTGAGACTTTGGAGAATGAAGAAAGATTTCTCTTGAGGGTAAATGTAAACGTAGAATAAAATCTAGCCCTCTTAGGTACGTCCATCATTACGAAACACAATCGTAATTCTTAAAATGAAAACTTAAATTGAATAAAATATACCCACGGGAAAAGTATCCATGGATACGATCCTTGACAATGTTCACTCGTGCGTGGCAACATGATTGTCCGTCTTCATCTTTTTGGACTTTCCATTGAAACGTTTGCATAAAGTATGAGTTCTTGCTCATAACTAATAACTACTACGCTTGCTCATGACTAAAGAGATTCCCCTAAACAGCCTTATAGGCTGCATTCACATTGCACAATCTTTTGAAAGCGCGTAAACGCTCGTGCAGAAATCCTCCATACTAATCCCTTACAGTGTTCAGACTGCAAAAATATTTTTGATTGTGCAATGTGATTGCAGCCTTAGGCCAAAATCCGAAACCGACAGAGCAGAAACTGCCCTCGCTTGCGCGAAAACTCGTAACTTTGAGCCCCCTTAGCTCCATGCAATAGATCAAAAACCAGGCAACACTTGACATTTTCCTCCTGGGACCTAAAACTCTTCATTTATCAATTTCAATAGGTTGTACAGTAATTACAAAGTATAGTAGAATGTAGATGTAGCATATAGTGTAACTTTTTATATGGACATTAATTCTTTTCTTCAAATTATATTTCCGCTATGCAGGCGCTCCGCATTGCTGCGCAGCAACCAAATCATGAAATGTAATTTTCAACTTTTTGATGTTTCAATCAACTGGCGGAAGGCGCAGTGTTTCGAATCTTGTGGCTCGAATTCCATCGTCGGTACCACAAACCACAAGCCAACAGTCAACTTAGATGTGTCCATCCTTACGTGGTTGGTAAAGAAGTATTCAGAGGTAACTCTGAAGGCACCAGGCAGAGTGCGGTAGGCCCACATCAGCTGTATAGCTGTCATGTCCCCAGCCCGCGTTACCAAATAAATGTTGCTTGCTTGCTTGCCCAAATTATGCCTGTCCTTCCGACTAGTCAGTCCACAAGCTAAATCTACATGACGAAATTTCATGATGAGGTAACAATAATAATTCTAATGAGGTAACAATAGCAATACAAATAATCATATTGCAGGGAGAAATACGGTTTGAATTGGATTTTGCAAATCCCGTAAAATATTATCCGATTTTTTATTGCCAATGAATTGAGCGGTGACATGTATATATGAGATAAAACTCTTGTATTTTAAGAACATGTATTTAACAGTGCTTGTATGTTATGATAATACGATTTTCAGGATGGGAAAGTCTGCATTATAGTTCATGTACAAAGTCCGTTTTGTTGTTGTACCGGATGAGTCAAAAATTCAAACGTTTGATGAGCTGCGTGCCTGACGTTCAAAACTAAAATGTCAGTCTATCAGACCAAGGCTAGCTTAGATGGGAAAATCTTTTTTGGTAAAATTGCTCATCTTATAGGCCTGAAAAATACGGAAAATGTTGGTAAAGAGGTTTGAATGGCAGCGGGAAATCTACCTTCGACTCTGGTCCATACTTTACTTACTACTTACATTTTACCCTGGGTACCAGATCCTTTCGAGAGAGTCTGGTACCCAGGGTACTTAAATTTAAATTCTATTTCTGGAGCAGACATTTGTATCAAATTCATGTTTCTATAGCAAGTGAATGATGGACCAGACTCGAATGTGGAATTTTCATTTCCATTACAAACCCCTTTCCAGCATTTTCCGTCTTTTTAGTTTGAATGATGAGTGACCTCAGCTTCAGGGTGTTCTTCCATAGTAAAGGTACCTGGGGGTAGGATGCCCGCAAGGGTATACTTTATGGTACTTCTGGTCTGGTCAAGGGCAAACGTATATGCTTTTTGGGAATTTTGGTCAAAGAGAAGTAAAATTTATTTGGTAATTCCTGCATAGAAGCCCCAAATTTGGTCTAGAGAAGGCCAAGATTTAGCAACTTTTGTCTAGAAAATGCCAAATCATGGCAATTTTGATGTAGAATTTAGTCTAGCCAAGGGCATCATTTGCACAAAGGTTGATCTAGCCATAGGTACCATTTGGAAACTGTCAGTGGCACACCCCTACCAAAATTTAATCGAGAACTCCCCCCGGTTGTTTTAGGTAACAAGCTTTTTACATCTAAACTAGTCTTTGACTGATTGATTAATATTTCAGTTTTGAATATCAACTGCTTTTTGTGCTACGGTCCACTAAACTTTTAACTTCTTTTATTCAACCGCCAGATGAAACCTAATACAGGTAAAACTGTTTTAAATCAAGAAGGTAGGTCGTTGATCATTTCCTAGGAGTCCCCCACGAACCTTGCCACCGTCAGAAGCCCGTGGGTCGAAAAGTAATATTGTAAAAATATTGAAAATATTCAATAAAAATCCACCTGCAGCTTCTCATGACAGCTTCAGTTTTATCCAGAAATGTTGGATTTTCATTCCTAATCCATTATCCTGCTCTGAAATGAGTAATTAGCCGACCGTAATTTCTCTTGATATTGTCATGAAATAGCTCAAAACATATCCCTCTTTGTTATTCAGGTCTCACTGAAATTTCTTTTTGGTGGGCAGCGTTGATTAACTTTTCAACGTAACACTCAAAACTGTTCCTTCATCCTTATAAGCTTCACACAGCACTTGGAAGACGAAAAAATAAGTCCACTTGCAAAGTTCATTAAAAATTTTTAGCCCAGTTAATAGAAAGCAATTGTTCACTTTGATCAACTTGAGAAGTCAGAAAATGGAGATACTAATAGTTTCAAGCTGCGAAACTAACAGGAAAGGCAGCCCCGGACCCCCGGCCCCCTCGCTCTGGGAGTCATAACATATTTTGGGTATAGGGGACGTGCCATCAGTATCTGGTATCCATATAGGACGTGGTATCCAGAAGCCGATGGGGGGGGGGCGACCGAATTCTCGCATGTTTCAATCTGATTAGAACACTTACTGCTCAGCTCCTGAACGAAACAAATAAAATGCGCGAGGCACATGTTTAGATATATCCTTCTTCTTTCAAAATATCTAAATCCTGGAACAACATTCCCTTCAATATCAAGCAGGCTCCCTAATGAGTTGCGCCCATGAGTCTGTAAGGGAAGGGAATCAACTAATGAGTTGCGCCTGACGTTTGATGTGGAACAGAATCTACTGCATTTTCCACCAGTTCTTAATCGTTTGTATTGTAGTTGTATGCCAGTTTAACGTTGCGCGTTATTTTATTGGCCATGGGGTAGTCATTGTCTTTCGCTCTCCATGGTATCGTACCTGTAGTGTTGTAGTGTAATTAGAATAGGTATGGTTAAATGTAATGATAGATTGTAAATATTTATAATTGAAAAAAACAAGGCTCCCTAAGCTATGAGTTTACGTCGTCAACTAAAATTTCATCTACTCTCTACTAAATACGAACTCTGGCTCTTTCGATTAGACAATGTGTCTCACATCAATCAATTTCGAGTAATTTTGTCACCAATCGATTTACTAATAGGTCTTAAAATAGAGCCTGCTCTCTTCCAGATTAGTTTATCTACCGAGAGAGCTCCTCTAAAGAAATTCCTCTGTGTACATGCCCAATTGTTTCGGTTATCTACTTGTTGTAACTTGTACTTGTCATTTGTATTTGTTATACATTAGTTCATAATTTAAAGTATACGATTGAAGAAGATGAAACAACATAAGATAGCAGGCGTCAAGTTGATCTTTTACGCATTTATTTTTTCTTCCATTGCTGACTAGTTTCGCCTACTAGGGCATCTTCAGAGCAACTGATTAGATTTTAAAGAGTAACCTCTATTTATAGCGAAAGCTAAGTCCATATAAGGTCATAATTTATAGTTTTAGTTCATAATTTTAGTTCATAATTTATACTTATAAAGGTCGTATGTAGTGGAATTTTGAAATCAAACTAAACCACAATGACTGAGATGAACTGAACTGATAGCCGAGAGACTTTAGTACTTGTGTGACTTTTCTGGCCTTCTTCCAAGCACTGGAAACGGAGGTAAATTCAACTTTACAGAAATAATGACTGAAAAGGGCCTAAAATACTTGATCAAATCATAAAGAACTCCTCGCAAAGCAATTTCTCATGGGTGAGAGACAGGGACGTAGGAAGCATCTCAAACTTGGGGGGCATGAGGGCATTTTTTTCTTAAGAAAAAGGGGCATTTTCTAAAATAAAAAGGGCACTTCTTTGTTTATTGCAAAATCTTGGGGGGGGCACGTGCCCCAGTGCCCCCGGTTCCTACGTCTACAGTGAGAGATAGCCACTGCACATGCGTGGGATTGAAAATCCTTGGGATTTGTTTGAAAATATGTCTAAAACCTTTTGCGACAGGTGAAACGCCCGTGCTTTTTGTTCTATATGAGGAGAGTCCTTACGATTTGATCAAGTACTCTAGGTTCCTTTTCAATCATTTTGCAACCAAGAAAGTTTGTAAAGTTAAATTTAACTATGTTTCCAGTGCTCGTAAGATGTCGAGAAAATCTCAAACTACCTTTATCTCATGGCTTTCCATAGAATGTGAATCTTTCAATCCGTGAAGCATCCTCAGTGCTATGACTTTTTGAAACTGGGAACCTTTTTCTGGTTCACCCGGTGAAGCAGGTAGCGTTCTACTGTTACTGTGGATAATTACTCAGTAATTACAAAGCTTAAATTTTGAAGAAAATAAAAATGAAATGTGAATTCAACAAATTAACTTACCGCAGTTTTTTTACAAGATTAAAGTTAATTGCATATTTACAAAATAGAACTAAACTTTTTGATGCAATCTTCATAATGATTTGAAATATGGCTCTCAATGAACACACTTCATTATAACCCTAAAGCGATTTATCATCCAATTGATCAGACAAACAGCATGGATTTGTTCACAGTTGAAGCATCTGCTTCTAGCTGCCCCTAAACTTATGACGATGAGTCTCTTGTTTTCCTGTGCTCTTTGACTTGATGATGGCGCTTCAGTCAACAGAGACTCATAATATTACTCTGGAAACCTGGCCCTATTTAGCCCCAAAAACTTCGTGATTCCTGATTCCCACAGTGCCAATCAGATTGCGAGATTCGTGAATTACTATCGTTACGGTGTAAATTTGATAGAATTTTCGATTCGATTGAAGCATTGAAAACACTCCCACGAGATTGAGATTCGAACTCGGGGGGGGGGGGGTAATTTAGTACTTTTTATGGTACGGGGACGTGCCATTTTTAGGGATATCTTTTTTAGACCGTTACGGAATTATGGGTAGCATTTTCACAATTTTTGGACATTTAACGGAATTATGGGTGTCCTTTTCAGGGGATTTTTCGTAATTTCCGGAATTATGGCCAAGCTTCTCATTCGATTTACGGAATTATGACCCTAAAATCCACCAGAATTTACGGAATTATGGGTACCAATTTTTCGGGCAAAATGGCAAGTCCCCGTCAGAAAATAGGTCGAGATACCCCCCCCCCCCCGAGGATTCGGAGCCGTGATTCCATCATAATTCCATTGATGATTGAAGAAAATAGGGCCAAGTTTTTCACTGTTTTATTATGAGTTCCTCTAGATCAAGTTTTACTGCAGGGGTACAAGGGACTCATCGTCATAAGTCTAAGCTGCCCCCACCCACCTGCGTATCACCGTATAAGCATGTCAGTCAAAAGAATAGGTTTCAAACAGAATGGACACCTTAGAATAGGTTCCAAATCTTTAAAGACCCATTGCTAACCATGATCCTTTGTGCGCCGAATGAAAAGCAAGACAAAGGCAATTTAGGCCAAAAACGACTTTCAGATAACACGAAAGTCGACTTTGGCACCACGAAGGATCACGGCTAGCAATGGGTCTTTAAAAAGGTGTGTGCAAAATTCAAGGACCTATTTCCTTGAACTGAACGGCTTCAAGGAAACTTTAGGAAGACACCCTGCCCATACTTTGTTGATCCTTTTTGAAATTCGAACGTCTCTGTTTCATTAAAATCAATCAAGCCGACAATGAGTCTCTTCCCGCTCAGGATGGCAACTATTTTTGTTGTTTTTTCAGGTTGTTTCACACTTGGGCACATACGCGTTAGAATTAGGATCACACATTTTCTAACCAATTTGCAAAATATTTTTAAGTAGTTAGCGCTTCCAAAAGTATATAAACCTGTTGATTCAGACTACGGTCACATGATGCCGGCACAATCTGAAAACGATAGAAAATTCAACAGTAACAACTCGGTGCAATCCCCGGGGGGGGGGGTACATAACATGTTGAGGGTACGGGTATGTGCCGCCCATATGGGCGGGTTTTTGGGCCGAAATTCTCTAAACAAGGGTCCCTTTTTCGGCAGAGTTTCCATAAACATGGGTGGGTTATCCAGAAATGGGCGAAAAGTGGCCAAAAATGGGCCGTTTCCCGCCGAAATTCATCATAAAAGTGGGTCTGAAAGCAAGTTTCGGCAATTAGAAGAGGGTACCTTTCTGAAAAACGGGCGGCAGACCCCCGTCCATTTGCAAATTATGTACCCCCCCCCGGGGTGCAATCTCTCCAAGAATTCAATGCCAAAGAAGTGCACCAACACCTTAAGAACTGTCTAGTCTCATTTTGAAACTGTTCAAGAATGTTTTATTTTCATCATTTTCCAGGGTTCACGCGATGCCGTTTTCACAATGTGCCAGTTAGAGTTCCGTTTTCAAAATCTATCGTTTTCAAAATCTGTCGGCAAAAAACGCGCCATTCTCGTTTGAACGGGAGGCCTAACCACCACATTTTCCACAGTTTTCAAAATGTGCCGGCATCGTGTGAACGCAGTCTCAATCCAACTACGTTGGGCGAAAAATATTTTGACCTGTTTTTGTCGCATTTTTTATGCATTTCTAGCTCAGTGTTACAGTGTCAACCAAGGTTTTAAAATATTGATTTAAAATCTAGGGAGATTGTACATGACTTGCGGATGGATGGGGTCTGCTGTCCGATTTTCAGAAGAGGATTTTCAGAAGAGGACTCTCTTCAAAATGATATAATCAGTTTTAAAATATCTACAGGCGTCATCAAGGTGCTAAATCGTAAACCCCCGGGGGAGGTACTTCACTATGGGGTAAGACGGGGATGTGCGCCAGTTTTGGATAGTTTTTGGATAGTTTTTGGCCTGAAAATTCTGGGATTGGGATATACTTTTACTGGAAAATTTCTGTGATTGGGGTTTACTGTTATACTCAAAATTCTGGTTATGGGTACTAAATGAAAGTACTACTGGATAATTCTTCAAGCAACACGTGGTCAGTTTCAGGTGAACAGATTTCAAGTATTTTTTGTGTGTTTGAATACTTGCTCAGATCAGAACTTCGTTCCAATGGCCACTTGGGACAAAAATTATCGTTCCCAGCCCTCGAGCCCTTATCCCTTTGACGTCAAATTGTTTTTGTTACTTCGTCGAAATTCTGGGATTGGGTATCAATATCTGACAAAAATTCTGGGATTGGGCATCAATATCGGACCAAATTTCTGGGATTGGGTTGCAGCAGAAATGCTTGCGACGCACACCCCCATATGAATTCATAGTGAAGTACCCCCCCCCCCGGGCGTAAACCATAGAGGCTACCGATTTCTGCTTGCTGCAAACTCGAATAGGGTATCCCAAAAAATTGCGGCCCGTTTGCGTGGCTACTGTGGAGGAGCTGTAGGCTCAATTTTCTCGGTTTTTACACAGTTATGTAGGTTAGACTTGAACGTAGAGTTTGAGACCTTGTTTGAGTCAATCTGACAAGTGGTTGCTGATTTATGGGAGAAAAAAGGCAAAGGACGTGGTTGCTTCTAAAACAGCACTTCCATTGTTCTCCAGCAATGTCAGAATAAGGTAAGTTTTTAAAGAAAAGGTTTTACCGTCGTATTGAAATTTTTCCAAAACCTTGTAAAGGGTTAGCAATGTTGTCTGTTCATTAGAGAGCTTTTTCTACGTTTTAAAAAATGCAGTGTAAATTTCAATACGATGCCAGAACCCTTTCTTTGAAAACCTGCTTTACTTCGACATTGCTGGAGAACAAAAGAAGTCCTGTTTTTTGAAGAAACCACTAAGTTTGCCTTTTTTATGCCAAAAATTAGCAACCCGTGTCAGATTGACTTAAACAGGGTCTCAAACTCTAAGTTGGAGCTTGACCTATGCAGCTGTGTAAAAATAGAGATAATTGAATCTACAGCTCCCCCACAGTAGTCACACAAACGGAGCACAATTTTTGGGACACCCTATACAAGTTTGTAACAAGCAGAAATCGGTTTGATGACGTCACAACTTGAAAACTACCAAACATTTCAAATGCAGTAACTCTGAAAAAGATGAAGAAATAAAAAATGCGAAACATCTGGAAATATGGTAAATGACCTAATGTTTCTTTTGACCTATTCAGTTGAAGGAATTAGCAAAAAATGCTCTACCCATTATACTTCAAAGTTTCGCAAAGATTTGACCTCTATGTTGAAGGTGATAAAGGGGGGGGGGGGAGGGCGTCAAGATCACGTATGACGGAAAATAAAATGTTGAATTTTACGTTAAAGAAATATATCATTTTCACCTTTCACGAAAATGAGCACTGGCTTTTCACGTTTCGCGAGAAAAGAAGGCCAAAAATATGGCAAATCACTTTTCACGAAATACCCATTACCACCCTCTATGTTTGCTTACGCTACTCTCTTACGTTACATAACTTTTTCAAATTCTAGATTATTAATGCAAGCATGCTCACTCCTCGTGTGTAAGTGGTGGTTACTTGCTGTTAATCATTGGATGGATGAGACCCCCTGAAGCAGTCTATATATATTTTACACACTGTCTCTGAAGGGTTACACGACAGCTGAATTTTCAAGTGTAAAAACAGCAAGTGTGAGAAATCCTCGCTTTACAAAGGTAAGGTCATAACTTTATCTGATATATTTTAGTTAGAATCTTGACAATTTTAATCAAATGATTTATTGATTATGTTGAGCATTTGAGCATATACTAGACAAGTTTGTTTCAAATAAACTTTAATTATGAAAGCTGGCAAGAGAAATTACAACGCGTAAGCCAAGATTTAACGGGCTAATCTCATGTGTTTGTCAATATGAAAAGAAGGAATTTAACGAGGTAATCATGATGTACCAAGGGATCATTCGAATTGATTGCTCTAGCCGAATTCTACTGAAAGTAGATTTTTTCCATAACTCAAGTATTCGGCAATTGCGATTTTTGGAAATCGGGAAGGCTAAGGCTTCGTAGCGTCAAAAAATTCGTCACGCTTTTTCTTCAGAAACAAAGTCTTTGAGCTTCTGGAAAACAGAACTTCTTACTCATTGGCATTCAGTCCAGCATTTATAGATAAAGAGGACATACAACGAAGATATAAAACGCAGAATATAATATACAACAAGAGGTATCGTCGTAAGAACATGTTCTGTCAAATCCAAAATTTCAGCAGTTGGACGAAAATTCATACTTAGCTTCTAACTAGGGAATAAAGCGAAAAGTGGACTAGATCAGCTATACGATATTCCTGTTTCACGTTAGGATGATTTTATAACCAAAAACATAAGTTAAAGGAGTCAAGACACACAATTGTCGACAAATAATATAAACATTCAAGGTAGTCTTCTAACTGGTGGATTACTCTGAAAATTCATTGAATTTTATGATATATGTATTGCATGAAATAAAACCATCGAAGACATGGGCGTAGGGGGAGATTTAGGGGGTTGCGCTATAAAAAAACCTATTGTTTACGACAGTTATGCCTGACTTCTGACCGATTTTCTGCCCGATTTTACCCATTTTATGCAAAATTTTCCATCATTAGGGGGGCTGCAGCCCCCTAGCCTATTGTCTCCTACGCCTATGGTCTGAGATATGATCTCGTCAGCAATCACAATTTTCAGAAATTAAGATAACTAGTCATGCAACCTCGTCCCCAGGACCCTTTGTCAGATTGGGACGGAGACTTTCGTCAATGACAAACAGTCCTGGGGACGGGTTGCAAATCATGAACAAATGATTTTTTAGAATATAAGTTGGCTTTCAACTTGGGGATTAGATACAAATTCAAATCAGTCAACTGGTATTTTCACCACCCACCTAAAGTCAAACCATCGCGGAAATAGTTTTGTCCGAAATCATAAAATTCTAAAATTCTGATTTAGAGCCATTATTAAATTAAATACATTTGAAACATGATGTTATCACTGAATACTAAAAGTTAGCTGCAGAAACAAAATTACTAACAAAGAGATACTTGACACAGTAAAAGAAAAGCCAAATCTATTGAAGCAGATTGCACAACGTGAATTGTCATTCTTCGGCCGTAAAGCAAGAAGCCCAAACCGAAAATTGTTTGTCAACATCATAGAAGGATTTATGAATGGCACAAGAGCAAAGGGTGGACTTCAGAGAATGTGGAAAGACGATATCAAAGAGTGAACCAAAATCTAGGAATATGGACAACTGAAAAGGAAAGTACGGAAAAAGTGGAGTTCCATGATAGGCAACCTTCGGACTTACGAGGACGCTATATTGATAAGCAGGCAGGCAGGCAGGCAGGTAGATAGATAGATAGATGGATAGATAAATAGATTACCAGGAAATAATCTATCAAATTCAAAGTTCAGCTTTCAACCAGTAAATCGCGCGCAAATAGATTAATTCACTATGTAACCGGTTGAATTAGCCTTATGATGCATCTATTGTCCATGATCAAACCGTCGTAGATATTATTTAGTCAGCAATCACAAATTTCAAACATGAAGATAACAGATTATAATGATTGATAATCAAACCCAGACCCCTTATCGCACTTATTAATGTTTGTGTTATGTTCTGTTAGAGTTGGTCGTTTCGAAATGCAAGATGGTGTTCATTTCGTTGTCGACTCTCGGCACACTTCGGTCCCGGTATGAATAAGAATAAAACTGAAATCATAAGCAAATTAATTTAAAAAATTCAAGTCAGGCTTTCAAAGCGGATTAGATCCAAATAGACCAATTCAGTCGACTGGTCTTTGTACTATCTAAAACCAAACTATTGCGGATAGAGTTTTGTCCGAAATTATAAATCACAATAAATGTGGTAATCATTTATGAAAATTAAAGTCTAAATTATTCAACAGATATTTTTACTATGTAAATCAAACAAGGCGGAGATTATTTCGTCAGCAATGGTAAATTTCAGAGAATCCACCTCTCCTATGGAATTCCTACGTGATGTAGCTAATAATGGTGATGAATTTAAGGATGAACAACGTCCTTCTAATTTGCAGGATACTCTATAAGCTGGTTGAATTAGCCGTACTATTGACTAAGATCTAAACATCACGGAAATAGTTTCGTCAGCAATCACCGATTTCAGAAATTAAGATGGCAAATCATGAGCAAACTATAAAGAAAAATTCAAGTTTAAGTTTCCACAAGCGAATTTGGCCCAAATAGACCAGTTCAGACAAACGATATTTCTACTATGTAAACTCAAAGTATTGCATCGATAGTATTGACCGATAGAAATTGGACGAAGCCACAAACAGATTAGATTAGACATCTGACAATTCTTTGTGTACAATCAAGTCATGGCATGAACAATTTCGCCAGGAATTGTGAATTTCGGAAATGAGGAAAGCAAATCAAAGTCAAATTAGACTTCCGATTCAAGTATGAAACAAAAATATGTTTTAGTAGCCAGTTCTTTGTTTAATACACATAATTAAAGAGAATTGATATAGGCCTCGTTCACACGTATCCGGATTTTCTTGAAAACGCATCTTTTTTCATCCGTTTAAGAAATATCAGCGTCCGCATGCGGAGCGATTTCGAAAATATCCCCATCCACACGAAGCTGCTGCTACATTCAAACTTCGCTGTTCGAGCTTTGATAAAAGAAAACAGACTATGAAAATGCCCTTTCATGATCCCAGAAGATCCGCGCGCATGCTCTGATCGTGTGACGTCATCATTTTGTAAAGCTCGTTTAATAAAGTAAATTTTCAAAGAAAGGACTCTGGCATTGTGTTAAAATTTTCGGGCTTAAACCCATTATCAAGTGTAACAGAGCTTTGTAGTATACGTCGTTTCGGGCTTAAACCCATTATCAAGTGTAACAATGCTTTGTAATGTACGACGTTTCGGGGTTAAACCCATTATCAAGTGTAACAGAGCTTTGCAGTATACGTCGTTTCGGGCTTAAACCCATTATCAAGTGTAACAGAGCTTTGTAGTATACGTCGTTTCGGGCTTAAACCCATTATAAAGTGTAACAGAGCTTTGTAGTATACGTCGTTTCGGGCTTAAGCCCATTATCAAGTGTAACAGAGCTTTGTAATTTACGACGTTTCGGGCTTAAACCCATTATCAAGTGTAACAATGCTTTGTAATGTACGACGTTTCGGGGTTAAACCCATTATCAAGTGTAACAGAGCTTTGCAGTATACGTCGTTTCGGGCTTAAACCCATTATCAAGTGTAACAGAGCTTTGTAATTTATGACGTTTCGGGCTTAAACCCAATATCAAGTGTAACAGAGCTTTGTAGTATAGATCGTTTCGGGCTTAAACCCATTATCAAGTGTAACAGAGCTTTGTAGTATACGTCGTTTCGGGCTTAAACCCATTATCAAGTGTAACAGAGCTTTGTAGTATACGTCGTTTCGGGCTTAAACCCATTATCAAGTGTAACAAAGCTTTGTAGTATACGTCGTTTCGGGCTTAAACCCATTATCAAGTGTAACAGAGCTTTGTAATGTACGACGTTTCGGGCTTAAACCCATTATCAAGTGTGACAGAGCTTTATAATTACGGACGTTTCAGGCTTAAACCCATTATTAAGCGACTTGAAAAGTCCGAAACGTCGTATATTACAAGCTTTGTTAGTTCGCAATAACTAATACTCTATTTGTTTAGTTATAAATCAGCAACCATGTGTCATATTGACTCATGCAAGGTTTCAAACTCTGATCTCAAGCCTGAACTATGTAACTGTTCAAAAATCGAGAACGTTGAATCTACGGCTCCTCCACAGTAGCAACACAAACGGGGTACTATGAGACACCCTGTATGGTAATAAGGACTTCCCTGATTAATCAATAGGAATATCCTTGAGTTAATTCTACATTTTATCCATGAAACCAGTTGATTTGATTGAACTCAATCAAATTTTTGCAATCCGTTAGGCCGCCACCAAGTCCCATTTTTAGTGAATTTTCTTTTTGAGTATATTTCCATGTAGTTTTGCTTCTATCCTCTTTTCTTCCTCAAGCCATAGGTTAGACATAAGATCTTGTTCCTCGTGGTCTTGTATTTGTAGTATAGTAGAACTTTTTGTAAGTAGTGTAATAGATATCGTGTACTGCAAAATTTCAATTGATTTTCTTATATAATCCAACAAAATAAACTCAAAGATTTACAGCTACTGTGTCTTTCATGGTGGGAATTCCTGCTGTTATCGGAGCTTCCACCATGACAGATACTCACAATTAAAAAATATACAACTTTCTAAAGAAAAACAGGTGCAATGAAAAATATCAACGACTGTCCCACATTTGACGTCAGGCAACGACCCCCGCATATATTTCATTGCGTAACGAGTGAAAGTCAATGAGCAGAGGGCCCCCACGCGCAAACGAAACAGCCAGCACCCCCGCCACCTGCGCCACCTCAACCGGGATAGCAAGCGAGAAGACAAAGGCCAGCAGCCATCCAACCACACAGCAGGAATCCCATCCACCCATTATCCCGCACCTACATCGTCTGATGAAGAACTTGGAGTTTTAAACGCCTGACATCAACTGATAGAAGGAATTAACTACTCTTACTACCACAATATTAAAAAACAGAAATATTTTTTGGGTGCTTTGCTTTGCTGCTTTGTTTATCTTTGAAATGTACTTCATTCGAATCTCTTCGTTACCTTGATGTAACTAATTGTTACTTCCATAGTCATCCTATTTCCAATTTGGGTCAGATCTGGATTTCAAAATATAATTAAATGGCATAAAGATTGTGTCTCATAATTGATGATATCGAAAAATAGCGAAGCCCCCAAGTTACTACCGCCTCTCTCGAGAATGGAAAAATGGGTTCTGCCAGAAGTGCTGCTACATCGATACTGGACATAATCCTTACCCAACTGGGTGAATCTGAAATGGTATTTGATGGTCCAAAAAAAAAGCAAATTTGGTTTTGCATCTTTAGCTATGTGAAGATATCAAACTGTTTCAAAATTAATAATAATTACATTCCTACCGGTAAAAGATTCTGAAATCATCGCATAAAGATCTTTTTTGGAGCAAAGGAGCCTTAATTTTACGATTTTCAATTATCTTTTAACACTCAAAGGATAACTAGATTACTTTTTGGTATTACAAACTATGCCGAAGTAATTCGAAAAAGATCAAACGATGGGTCTGCTAATCACTTTTATGTGCAATTTCGTAGGATATCCTAAATCCTAGATCAACTCACCAAACTTTAGATTTCACCATTTGTTTAAATTTATCTGAAGAGAGAAACTTGAACAATGACAATAAATAGCATAATTGGATGATAGAAACTCCAAGTATGGTCCAAGAGTAGAAAGGCTTTAGTAAATATTCAAAGTCACAACACAACGCAACATACTACCTACCGGGTGAGTAAAAAAAGGCCCGGCGTTTGAAAGCCTAGTGCACCCTGAGTATGTAAGCAATGATATTTTGCAATACCTGATTGAATAGCTAACATGTTAAATTTTTGGAAATTTTCCTCGCTAAAATCGGTCATTCCCTCCAGATTCTGTAAGCGATTTTCTAACAAAGGTCCCTTTGAAAAACCTTAGAAAACGTGTTAAGATTACCAGCAAACTTCAATAACATGTTTACCTCACAGCGATGACTTTCAGCACGCTTAAACACGTGCTTCCCTCTTGTCGGGTTAAAAAATTTCCCCCTAGTATGAATATCATATTCAGGGGGGGTTCCATTCTCCCAACAGGGCAAAATACATGAACACATCCAAGAGTCATTATTGCTAGGAAGGAGAACAAAGGGAAATCTTGCTTCCTTTTTTCACTCGCTTTTGCAGGTTTCCGAAAGGGGCTTTCTGGAGAAAATCTCCTGTTTCGATGGGAAGGAATGGCCAATTAAAGCCGGGTAAATTATTGAGCCTAATTGGACGTACCGGGAATAAGACAAGATAGTTTTCAACGTCATTACTATGATATTCAGGGAGAACAAATTTATCTAACGTCGGAGGTTTTTTTTTACTCACCTGGTACAATACAATGCAATACAATATAATATAATATAATACAATATAATACAATAAAATACAATACAATACATTACAAACTTGAAGACTAAAAGGGTAAAAGAAAAACGCCCCTAATCACAGTGGCAGGGATAGTATTGAAGGGTCAAGCTGACCTTAGTTCCACAATGGTCCCCTTAGAGGTGCCGGAAAAACAAAAATGAAAGAAAAGTAATTAGGAAGGTACTGTAGTTGCCTTCAGTGCAAAACACGATTTATAAGCCCGAACAGGTTGGGAGAGATGAGGAAGGGTCTTAGTAGAAGACATATTTGTCATCTTCCTCTTTTTGTATATTTTGGAAAGACTTTTCTTTGATCTTATATTTGAATGTATTAGGATCGTTTGCTAATTTCAAATCAGATGGAAGACTATTCTATATTTTTGGCCCGAGATAAGATTACTTTTGCGAAATTTTTTCATGACTTAATAATGATGTTTGGAAAGGCATGCTAATCGTATTGATTTTTTGATTAGACTTCCGTTTGGAACATAGTAAACTTCGTCTTTCCCTACTTTTTGGAAACCAAATGACGTCATTAGCCAATCATACAAAATTGTCGATAACTCAAAAATGAAACAAGATATCGAAGAACTTTCAACAAGAGTTTTTATCATCCAATAATGCTATTCACTTTTATTGTTCAAACTTTTCGCTTCAGATAGATTCCAAACAAATGACAAAATCCAAAGTTTGGTGAGTTGATCTAGGATTTAGGATATCCTACGAAATTGCACATAAAAGTGATTAGCAGACATATCGTTTGATCTTTTTCGAATTACTTCAGCATAGTTTGCAATGCCAAGAAGTAATCTAGTTATCCTTTGAGTGTTAAAAGATAATTGAAAATCGTAAAATTAAGGCTCTTTCTGCTCCAAAAAGGATCTCTGTGCGATGATTTCAGAATCTTTTACCGGTAGGAGTGTAATTATTATTAATTTTGAAACAGTGTGATATCTTCACATAGCTAAAGATGCAAAACCAAATTTGCTTTTTTTTCGACCGTCAAATACCATTTCTGATTCACCCAGTTGGGTAAGGATCATGTCCAGTAGCGATGTAGCAGCACGTCTGGCCGAATGAATTTTTCCATTTGCGAGAAAGGCGGTAACTTGGGGGCTTCGCAATTTTTTGATATCATCAATCAAAAATTTGCAGAACACAATACTTATTACTGCTCTCCAATGCAGAGGTTCCTCTATCATTTCACATTGCAAAGGATGCTGCGTAGTGTAGCAAAACTACTACGAAGGAACCTTTTATATGGGGAGAGCAAAAACTATATCGTCTGTCTGGAAAGCCATATCCTTGAAAACCAACTGTAGGTACTTGCAAAAGACTTCATACTCTTCCCATAGTGCTGATTTAGGCCCTGTTTATATGGGGGAAAACACCTCACCTGCCAGACCCGGGGCTGACAAGCGAGGTAAATTTCAGTGACTGTTTACATGAGATTTTTCACCTCACCTGTCAGCCCCGGGGCTGAGAGGTGAGGTGGAGTAAAGTCTCTCTTCCGTGAAATCAGAATGAACTGACCAATGAGAATCAACCAAAAATTTCATTTCACCTCACCATACCGGTGGTTTTTCGTTTATATGGAAAAATTTCACCTCACCCAGGTGAGATTCCACCTCTGGTGAGGTGGGATTTCACTATACCGGTGGTGTTGCGTTCGTCATGTAAACGCGAACTGAAAATACAAAGGATTCTTTTGGAAGGTGGAATCTCACCTCTCAGCCCCAGGTCTGGCAGGTGAGGTGTTTTTCCTCATATAAACAGGCCCTTATACACAGCTTGATTGAGGTAAATATATGTCATTCAAATTGACACACATTCCAGTTTTTAGCATGCTGATCTGCACAATTTTGAATCCTTTTTAATGAGCTTTAAACTTAATTTTCTGGCATTTTTCTCATAATTTTTGCCGGGTTTCCATTGGCTGTGAACTGATCAGACTTCATTTCTCTTCTATGCATGCTTTTGAACGATTCAAATCATGCGTCATGCGATTTTCTGATAAGCGTATTCTCATTAAAATGACGTTTGTTGGTAAGCCATTTGTGTGTACCTCGATATATTTCAGATGTATTTAGGGATAAGCTATGATCCAAAAGCTATGATTTTCTAATCACAGTATCTAAACGAATGATTTGTGATAGCCTCACGACATAGTCCCAGATATCGCAACAGCAACAACAATAATAGCAACAACAACAACATTTTTATTTTTGCTCAATCTGGGCCTTATGGACTTTGATATAAAGTTTTGGGATGGAGATGAACAAGTTTACGTGTGCCCTCTGGAAAGAGGCTGCAGTGTAGTCTCAGAAGCGAGGCAACCAACCTTCAAAATTCTCAATGCTGCGGTGAAGTTCATGGAAGCTAATTGGTCTTAAATGAGGAGCCCCTGATTCACAGTGAAAGGTTTGTTGATTCTTCGATTGAGGAAACATTCGTATGGATACTTGTGGCTTTTGTTCATGGCTATTATCACTGTAAACCTGAACTCTGAGCTGTTTTAACATTGGAGTTTCCAGCCGGCAGCTTAGGCCCATCCACCATTGCCTGGAGTTGGTACAGTGTTGCTATGGTTTCCATATCAAGTTATGAAATCGATAGGGGAAAACTTCATCCCAAATTTCAGTGTCAACGTCCATGGGGCGTCGTTGGAGCGTCCATCAGTCTATCAATAGCGATCACTACGAACATGTCATCAGTCTAGATTTGTGGTACAAAATTTTGAAATAGCCATAAAAAGCGGAGTCATCACGCACAATAAAATTAAAACCTGTAGAGAGAATACTATCAACTCCCAACTCCCGTAAAATAACAATAATCAAAATATAAGATAAACCTGTAACTAGAGAGAAAACTGTTACACCTGCACGAAAATCAAATAATCACTCATCGACGACAGTATTTCACGAAATTATTTCAACAAGTACGCGTTTCGCCGCACACTCTTCAGTCTGGGTCATGTGAAGAAAGATAAATGACACGACTGGGCTGCTTTATACTGAACAAAGAAAAGACGTTTGAGCATCACGTGAACATCTCACGTGAGCTACAGATTAACTAATCTAAGTATCACTAAAAACATTGTGGAGGCCATGGCAGAATGAAAACAGAAATGGCTTTAGAGATTAATTTAGAATACAAAATCATATTTTGTGATCAAATTTGAAACCAAAGAAGGAGTTTAAAAACCAGAAGATTACGGAAGTTCAGTTGCACAAGGTTGGGTATTGGTGTTTTAAACTGGCGTATTGACATTTGCTGAAATGTACCAGCTGTCTCACTAAAAGTACTCCAGTTTGAAAAATCGTGGAAATCCGATTATTGAGCACATCACAAAATTTTCTTTTGATCTCTTTTCTCGGTGATCCCCCAAGCTATTTAAGGATGGTTAGATGCTTGCTTTCATTAGTTGGTACAAAATAGTGCATTGAAAAATATAAATCTAGAGCTGTAAATCTAAGTTCGTAAATCTAACTTCTTGCAAGTGGCCAAATTTCATTTTGCTACAAATTTTGAAATTATGTCCGAGACAGCTTCGCATGAATAGAGGCGTTCAGTGGAAATCAGGAATCAACAACAATTACCCTTAGCATATTTGCTCATTAGTGAGTATTAGCTAAGTAGCATGCAGATACAGATACAGATACAGAAAAACCTCATTCTGAGCTAGCCATAAAAAGCGGGCAACATCAGTTGCCAGTATTATGAAATTTTGCTTTCTGATTCAAGGCTAGACTTACGCCTTTTCGTCCCCTTCCTTCTCCCTGCGTTCTTTGATTTGCTGATATCACTTGGTCAATAGGGACTCATGATATTACTCTTAAAAATGGGCCCAATTTAGGTCCGCGTAGAGTGACTCTGTATTCATCAGTCAAATTGCTACAATTTAATTTCGCCAATCAGGAGGCACTACTTAGACAGTTGTTGTTGTTGCAAACAGGAAGCTGTTGATAAGGCCTAGAGTCCTCGCAGCTTCGATGGATCCATTTTGTTTCTACTGCCTGAATGGTATGCATTTTGTGATTCAAGGTCGAGAAAACATCATTCTTTGCACTAAAAGTTTCCTTTTCAATTCCAAGGCCAGACTTTGTAGCGATTTTGTTGAATGTACGAGTGCTCCCGATAGCTTAGGCTATTTTGGAGAAGCGTGCCCTCTTTTTAAGAGTACCATTATGAGTCCCTATTGACCACATGATATCAGCGAATCAAAGAATGCATGGAAACAAGGGACAAAAAGGTTCAGGTCTGGCAGCGAATAGCAAGCCTGTGGGTGCTTTTGGTAAATTGAGAGAAAATATTATTAGTTACAATACCTGCCAAATGTCTTGCAACACCTCTGCTAATTTTGCCTTGTTTTGCAATTTCCCCCTCTCCCCCTCAGAACAATGTTGTTTTGTGGTAACAGAATAAGGATGACAGGATGATCCGCCACTCTGCTAAATACAAGGACAATAACCTTTGAAATCAACATCGTTTCGGGGGTGAGGGGGCATTTAAACCTGATCGCTGTGGTTAGAAATGCGGATCATGAACAAATGGCCTAAGTGTTCCAAGGACTTGGCAGGCATTGTAGGTCCTGATTTCAGATGGAAAAACTTATGATCATGTGCAGAATCTCAACAAAAATTAAGTTAAAGTCTCAGCAAGAATATGGCATTGAAATTTTACAAATTGGCATCATAGGGTTTCCTATAAATTTTCAAACAGTGCATACAGTACATCAATGTATTTCAATCCAATACACTGCTTCAGTAGACCATTATCAGCCGATCACTAGACCTATGACGATGAGTCTCTTGTTGACCTGTGCTCTTTGACTTGATGATAGCGCTACAGGCAATAGAGACTCATAGTATTACTCTGAAAAACTTGGCCCTATTTAGGCCCAAACTTCGCAGTTCCTAACGTACCAATCAGATTGCGAGATTTGTGAATTACTATTGTTAAGGTGTAAATGTGCTAGAATTTTCGATTCGATTGAAGAATTGAAAACACTCTCACGGGATTGAGATTCGAAGCCGTGATTCTTTCATAATTCCATTGATGATTGAAGAAAATAGGGCCAAGTTTTTCATTGTTTCCCTCTTATGAGTCCCTCTTGAGCAAGGTTTACCGCAGGGATACAAGGGACTCATCGTCATAAGTCTAGCCAATCACAAAGAGAGAAATTATCTATCAGTCAGTGAGGTGATAAAATAACAGATAAATACATCGTAATATTTACAATCAACTATGTGTAAGGAGAACTTTTATCAGCCGATCACAAAAATGAAATTATCTGTCAATCGGCTATACATCTAACAACAGAAAGAATAATCCATAAATTTGTGTCTTATCATAGCTTACATTGATGAAACTCTGCCGGAAAATTCGACAGCAGAAATATCAAATTTTGTTATCAAACTACACTAAATCTTCACAAATGAACGCTAAGAAGATCAATCATTCCATCATCCAATCATTCAATCGATCAATCATTCAATCAATTAATCAATCATGCAATCAATCATTCAATCAATCTATCATCCAATCAATCAATTATTCAATCAATCAATTATTCAATCAATCAATCAATCAATCAATCATTCGGTCAATCAGTCACTCACTTTGTTCTGTTATTGTCAAATGTTAGATTGACATAAAAGCATTTGTCACGTACCGTAAGTCCATGAACAAGCCCCCACCTTCGAACTATGCCCCCCCTCCTCGACTAAGCTCTCACCTTTTTGCAAAGGGCTTATTCCAAAATTTTTTGCGAAGGGCTTATTTCAGGACTTTCGGTAATTCCTCATAATTCCTTCAATTTTTTTATCTGAGTTTTACCTTGACCACACAAGTCAATGATGGATACTGAGGCCCAAGTAACGAGTCTGGCATATCACCGTGTCACCCAAAGTGTGAAAATCTGTAATCACCATTGTCTTAGGCACATGTCCATTCTTTTCTGCAGTTTGTTAGGTAACTTCACTCAAGGAACTAAAAACTTGCTCCACTAATTTCCGAGCAATGGGGCATCGAACCCTGTCAGCATAACTGCTCTGGCTGCAAAGCGAGAGAATTACATTACTGCGCTAGACTGATGATTTTCGTCTAAGGCATGTGTATTGTGGGGGTATCGCTGGGGTAAATGGAGCTATTACAAGGACTCGTGTAACAAGTCTACTCCTGCGCCACAACGCCTTCACCTAGACAAAAACTTATGTTACTAGCTCAAATAAAACCATGGAAAATCACCGATCGCCATTGCAAGAAGAAACTTTTCATTGAGGAATATAATCGTGAATTGTTTTGTGCCCAAAAGCTAAAGCTGTGATTGAATTGGATTGTCAAAAAATACAGTAGAAAACCGCATAAAAGAACACGCCTCCATAAGAACCTTGAGGCTGAAAATCAATCTTTTAAACCCCCTAAATAAGAACCCCCCCCCCCAGAGGCTGAAACTGGGAGAGGTTCTTATATAATAGGCTTCATGTCTTCAGAATTTCTCAGAATTTTTCAAGAATTCTCAACATTCCGATCAGAAATCTTCAGTGGTACAAAGACTATCAGATTTTAAAACAAGAATTCAAACCTTAAGAATATTCATATCAATTGTCAAGAATTCTTCCAACTTCTCAAAAACTCATCAAAATTCTTGTCCTGAAAAACATTATTGATGTGGAAAGAACTTTTTAAAGGGTCCGTTTCATCTAGCATGCCTTGCACGCGTCATCTCTTGGTTTGTCTTTGTTGTCGCTATTGTCATGGGCCATGAAAATGGCGACTAGTAAAGGCCAACCTAGAGACGACACGTGCAAGGAATGCTGGATGAAACAGACCCTTTAAGAACCTTGCAGTTTGGAATTTAGAATGACAGCCATGTAATTAAAAACCTATTCAGGGTCCTCAAGAAAAACCTAGGTTCTTTTATGCGGTTTTCCACTGTAATGAAGTTTTTGGTCATGAAGTCATACCGTTAAAAATTGGAGGCCATTTTTACTGTTTTCCCCACTAGTGGAAAATCCTTAAAGAACACCCTGGATATGTGTGTTTGGTTTGTTCCTCTGTGAAGTGGAAAGATATGTCTTCAAAATTATACTTTCATTTTGGAAAAAAGATGAAAGATCTGTGTGATATTGCCTTTCAAAACACGACAAAATCACAGTTTTGACAAAACTTTGTCAATTGAATCCGTTTTAAGTGTCCTTATTTTTCGATCAGGGAAATAAAACATCATTGAACTGACAGCCAAATAGAAGAACAAGGATTGAAGAGATGGAGGCAATCACAAACTCCACCCCAAATATCAGTTTGATCGATGGAAACTTGACTCTACTTCCACTTGCGTACCATGGTACGACACCAAACTATCAACGCACGGCAATGACGAATAGAATCGAGACTGCAAGAATCTTCGTCTATAGCCTCATTATCATCATAGCATTTCTTGGAAATGGCCTCCTTGTCATGACGATGATGTTTACCAAAAAAATGAGAACCACGACAAACTACTTCCTGTTGAATATGGCCGTTGGAGATCTGCTTGTGGCGATTTTCTGTGCCCCATATCAACTTGCAAGCTGGAAGCATCCTAGCATCAAAACATTTGATGATCGAATCTGCAAAACAATGCCCTTTGTTCAACTGTCAACAGTTGGCATCTCTATTTTCACAATGGTTGCAATTGCTGTTAGCAGGTTTGTAGCAAAGTCGATATTATAGTAGTTCCCACGTTGTTAGTACTTTGATAATACTGACGAAGGCAAATTTAACGCACGGTACGGCCACTGGTAGTTATACACCGCAATTATGTTTTAGTGTGCAAGTTTCTGCGGCGGAGGTTTGAAGTTTTTTGTCGCAGTCATGTTTTACTTATGCTGCTGCGGAGGAAAATTTATATCTTTCTGCGGAGGGGGCTCGAGGTCTTCGTCTCTTACGGATAGCTCCTTCGGCAAATAGTTTCAACCTCTGCAAAAGAACAAAGAACAACTGCAGTGTCTACCCACCCATGGTGAGGCTCTCCGTGCAGGGCGAGTCAAAAAAAGTTGACAGGTTTGGAGACCTGAAGGAATAAGGGGTATGCAGTCAATGTTCCAGACTGAAATGTTAATCCATCATTCAAAGGCTAACTTAGCTTTCAAAATTTTGTTTGGTAAAATCATGGGCAATAATGCACCATGTTTGTAGCTTGGAAATTAAAGCTTTTTTGCCTCGATATTACCATAGTTTTCTTCGTTGTCTTCCCTTTGGCCCAAGCCCAACCAGTGCTAGAAATCAAATTCGAATGGCTCCTGCGCGTCTGAACTGGTGGCTCCTACACAGTGTTCATCCTCATTTCAAACTGCCTCTAATAGGGCCCCATTGAAAATCAACTTGTTGAAGGGCAAACTTCCTTAAAAGAATCAAATATGAAATATTGTAAGAGGAAGTTTGAAACACGGTAATCGCTGTGTAGGAACGAACTGTTCAGACGCTCAGGACTCGGTTGAATTTGATTCCTAGCACTGGTTAGGTTTCAGCCGAAGAGAAAGCAACACAGGAAAACAGCAATATCGAGGTAGTAACCTTCAATTTCTTAGCTACAGACATAGTGCATTATTGCCCATGGTAAAATCAATCAATTTTTAGACCTAGAAACCAGAATCAGGCAAAATCTGGCAAGGGGGTTTGTAAAGAAATGACGATTCCACTTTCTATTCTGGTCCATGATTTACTGGCTATTGTAATTTGAATTCAATACAATTCAGTTCTAAGAAAAGTTTCTCAGTTTCAATAGCAAGTAAATCATGGACCAGAATTGATGCGGAATTCTCCTTCCCATACAACCCCCAATACAATGCAAGTTCCAGTTTCTCACACAAGTCATGTTTCATTCTAGATATCGCGCGGTCATGAATCCGCTACGCAAACACGTATCACGACGTGCATGCATCATCATCATCATGCTAATCTGGTTAGCATCAATGTTAACAGCATCCCCCACTATCTTTGTTTACCAAGTAAAAATTGTTGACATCGAAAACGGCACGAATCACGCGGTGAAGCGGTGCGACGAATACGGCTGGGCGAATCCGAAAAAAGATGCGGCAGCTTACACATATGCGTTGTTTGGATTGGAATACGCTGTGCCCGGCTTGTTCCTTGGTTTCCTGTATCTCCGGATATTCCTCAACCTCTGGTATCACAGCTTTCCAGGGATGCAAGATATGCCCAAATCGTCATGGCAGAAGTTCCGCAAGAAGCATTACCGCCGCAAAAAGACCGTCGTCATGTTGCTTACAGTTTTCCTTATGTTCATGATCTGCAACCTCCCCTTGCATGTCCTTTCCTTCATCTACTTCGTCGAAGGGCCTAACTTCACACCGCCATCATTCATGCCTGTTATAACAATGTGTGCTGAGATGCTGGTTTACGCAAACAGCGCCATGAATCCGATTTTGTATGGATTCATGCATCGTAAGTTCAGTGCCTGCGCGAGGGGTTTACTCAAATGGATGTTCTGTGGTGAAAGGCGGCCCAACTATGAGACGATTCCATTTCAGAAGAAAAGTAAACAACAGCTAACGTTCAACTCTGGAGTTACTGTAACGTCGCAACAATCAAGTACGAAGCTAGGAGAGCGGCGAAGCTTTGAAACCAAATTTTGACAATGCATGAAAGCACTTGGGGCGGTGAAGGGAAAGGGGACAAGGCGGAGTTAAGAAAATCCAGTCTATCAATCGAAAAAATTTTGATATTGATAGCAAGTATTGGGATAGGAAGAGTCAGAATGCAGTAGGGGGTTAGGAATGGAGTAGGGGGCCCGATCTATGAACTATTTGGTACACCAGGTGTATTCACAAATTTGTCATTTTTTCAAGAAAGAATGAATTGCGTAAAACGAAAGAATCACTTTTCCAACAAGACCAAGCTATGTACGGTTCTGACGAATAGATTTCACACCCTTGAGTAAATTCGATCCAATTTAAATGAACATAACTGTCTAGACTCAATACAAAGTCCCAGTTAAAACAACAACAACATCATAATAATTGAATTGAATTGCTGTTGTTGTTGTTATTGTTCTATCAATGCTTGAACGAACCGATGATTTTCATGATCCTGCGCAACAATGTATTTCCGCTGCAGCGATCATAAAAATGGAATGGAGTTGAAACATTGGGACGAATGGATTGAGTCTAGCGTTCGTGGTGATCGCTGAAAAGTTCAAACAAACTTTGACTCCAGGGCGAACCGGAGCGACTGGTCCTGAAGGTGTGAAAAAGTGAGCTAAGCACGCTCTAAGAGCAGCAATCGCTGACAATCACTGCGATTCACTTTAATGGAGATTGGCCTCAGGGAGGCCACCCAGATGTCTGCAGGTCTGGATGTCGGTTTAGATATCACATTGTTTCTAGGAGCTATACCTACGGACTTTTTCCAATGAACAAAATCGGCTAAGGCTTTTGAGACCTGTTTACATCATTCAAAGTCTGGTGATGAATTTTACAACTTATTTCACATCACGAAAAATTGTGTCATGAATACAAAATTTCACCATGTTGTAGAAAACTCTGGATGACGATGGTTCGCTTTCAACCAACAGGGACAGATTTTGTAATACAATAGCATCAGTTGCTTTGGTTCACACCTCAATTCAAAACGATTAGCGAATACAGACAAGGGAAATTCGCTCAACCAGTAATTCAAAAACAAACATAGCCACAAAATTGCTCTGAAAACAGTGCGGCAAAGTCTCACTTGGTGCGGGCGAAGGGATGTTTTTGAAAAAGTTATCTATTTAAGACGACAGAAGAAGGTTAAATCTAAAGTTCTGTCTGGCGGATTTTGCTTACGTTATTCAGAAACCGAGCAGAGGGCATTGCAATAGTTGCATATTTGTTGCTCGAAAGTTGACAGTTACTCCACAGCTCCTGAATCAAATAGACAAAATCCACGAGACAAAGCAGAGATTTACCCTTCTTCTTTCGTTATAGGTACATAACTTCTCCTGAAAAGGTCCCTTCGCCCGCACTAAGCGAGAATTAGCCGTACTGGTTTCACAGCAACTCTGCGTATGGGTTTAGGGAGAAGTAGAAGTTCCTATTAGATTAATCATCGTTGTAAAGAATAAGAACTGTCAGGCCTACCTTTGTGTGTTCTCTGTTTTTCCATCCTCTCCGTTGTCCCGTCGATTTAGCATTTTCAGCTTGCTGTAATTTGCTTTCCTCGCCAGCCATCTTGTTTTTAACATTGAACTGATTTTGACAGCACAGCCTCATTTCGGTCCGAACACACAAAGGTAGGCCTGACAGTTTTATTCTTTACAACGATAATTAATCTAATAGGAACTTCTAGTTTACCCAAAACCCATGCTTTGCGGCTATGTTTGTTTTGAATTACTGGTTGAGAGACTTTCCTTTGTCGCTTTGAATTGAGGTGTGCACCAAAACAACTGATGCTATTGTATTGCAAAATCTGCCCTTGTTGGATTTATGTGAATGTAAGCGACTAGGCAATTTTTAAGCACACTTTTGAAGGAACGAAACTGTAAACTTCAAAATTTTCTAATCGGTAGGCAAAACTCCTCAACGCAACGCAAACAACAGCAAATGTGGATAGAATTATTGATACAACAAATTTGTCAATATTTCGTCCTAAAATGCAAGAATTTTTTAGGGCTGTTTTTGGCTGTTGTAAGACAGAGACGTCGAGCATTGAAATCTGTACTTAGAACGACTTGAAAAAGAAAGGTTACGCATGATTGATTAGTTGTGGTAGCTGCGTTCTGCGTATATGTCGTATGGTCTTGGCGAGGAGAATTTTCCTTTTTTTCTACATTCCAATAAAAATTTACGATACGAATTTACCAGTTACACTACTTACAGAATACTTAACGACACTAGGAGGACGATGCCACTGGGTGCAAAATAATATGATTACTCCGTGGCATCACAAAAAACTAAGACGACTTACATATGAATTACGAAACGAAAATAAATACAAGACATGAAAAAGAAGCAAAAAACACTACATTCTGTCTCAAACTAGATATCAGGTGAAAAATGTCCGCAAATAGTAGCAGACAAGATGTAAATTTAACGTTTTAACGTCTTAACAATTTAACATCTGAACTTTTTAACATTTTAACAAAATGTAATTTTATGCCTCGTAGAAAAGCATAGGCTCCAAATCTTTAAATCAGTGTAAAAAGGGCGAGTGCAAAATTCAATGACCTACTCCGTTAAATGACTTGAAAGAAACTTTTGCCATTTTTATGGTTATATCGTTGGAATTCTGAGAAAACTTGAATATTTGTCGAAAAAAAATTACAGCCTGATTTATTGTTCAGCTCATTTTACAGTGTGACGTCATCAAATTTCTAAATCACAGAAAAGCAGAGTGAAAGAGTGTTGCTTGATACCATATTGTAGGCATCTATAAACTATGGTTTTCTTGAAAATTATTTGATCTTTCGTCAACAGTTTTAGAAATTACGATAGTTTTAAGTTTTTCAAAAATTTTCCTGAAATTTTACATGAGAAGATAAAACACTGAAATTCTGAAAACATTGAAGATTTCAGAAATTTCCAACAGCAGACTTACTGTTTAATAGTTCAAGTTTCTTTGAGGCCGTTCAGTTTAAAGAAATAGGTCATAGAATTCTTTTTAAAGATATGAACCTATACTACGTAGAAACAAGGCCAGCTTGTAGTCAGTGGAATTTTCCGAGTAGCCGGGATTCAATTGTTTGTGAAGCAAATGTCAATTTTGTAACCTGGATAGAAATCAACTAAAATTGCACCGGTTCGGGAAATTCCACCAACTAAATCTAGCCTTTTAATGAAAGGACTGCATACAGCTCAAATCCTTACTGGTTGCTGAAGCACGCGGAAATAATTCAATTTCATGGTAGTCAGCCAATCAAATAGCCCCTTTCCAACCACGTGATACCAAATTGGCCGTTCGAAGTGAATTCTTGATTACCCTCACATAAAAAGAACTGGTTACTGAGTTATGATAATTACATGGAAGTTTCTTTTATAAAACAGTAGAAAGGGTGGCCCTCTACAGTTTGTAGCGTGCTTGGAAAAATGTCTCATTTGGAGCCGAAATTATTGCTGACATTCATTCAAACATCGATAAAAGTCGCTGCAAAGAGATATTCATAAAAATCTTAGCGATTATGGATATTGCCCTAAGCAATAACCGAAGCACTGCCCCTTCAATTACATCTCAAAATCGCAGGTGATTTTCAGCGATTTCTGCCAGAAATATGATCTCGGCCTAAAATTTTTACCGATTAAACTTCCTTCGTGGCCCCAAAAACGGCTTAGTTCGTATTATCGAGTTAAATGATTCTCTCACCAACGACTCAAGGATCAATTTGACTTCATTTTCCATTTAAATGTCTCCAAATTTCGTAAACATTCCGTCTTGAGTAACTTCCTGCACTCGTTCCATATTTCTCTGCAAGCGCCAGCAATCTCCTCCAAAACGTCGCATCGATAGGCCTTGTGCTACAGATAATGCGATTCGATACAGTTCGTATAGTCGTGAATAGATATGGCATGTCTGATTTTGCTCAATTCATTCAAATGGAAAGAAAACACATAAGACATTTTTTGGCTTTTTGGTTCACCAATGAATAGATCTTACAAACGCAATAAAAACTTTGTGCAAAAAATGTGTCAAATCTATTCATGAGTCAGTACAAATAAACAAAAGGAGAAAAGCGGTAAACTTTCAGCGCAACGAAAATTTAGTTGCACTCCTTTGTGGGCTATTTGATTGGCTGAATACCGTGAAATTGGATGATTTCAGCGTGCTTCAGCAACCAGTAAGGACTTGAACTGTATGTTGGACAGAACATCTTTGTGCAAATCGGATAAGTTTCGTTTCAATTTTGTCTCCAATAAGATGACACGAGAGATTTGCGATAACGCAAAATTAATCACCGAAAACACCTCAAGTGCTTTTAATTCGTGCAGATTTTCACATGACATCTCACACTACAACTTTCACATGACATCTTACATTACAACTTGGTTAAACTTAACCTGGGTTCAACCCAAGTTTGCGTTTAAACTACATGTTTGCTAAAATCTAACTCAGATTCAACCCAGGATCAACCTAGACTTAAGACGATGAGTCTCTTGTTTCCTTGTGCTCTTTGACTTGCTGATGGCGCTTCAATCAACTGAGACTCATAGCATTACTCTGAAAGACCTAGCCCTAATTAGGCCCTAACTTCGCGATTCCTACAGTACCAATCAGATTGCGAGATTTGTGAATTACCATTGTTACGGTGTAGGTGTGATAGAATTTTCGATTCGGTTGAAGAATTGAAAACATTCCCACCTCCCACAGGATTGAGATTCGAAGTCGTGATTTCATCATAATTCTGTTGATGATTGAAGAAACTAGGGCCAAGTTTTCACTGTTTCATGAAGAGTCCCTCTTCAGCAAGGCTTACCCCAGGGATACTAGGGACTCATCGTCATAAGTCTAGGTTCAATCCACCTCCGCAGCAGGGTTGGCTTTACCTGAGTTGAACCCAAGTCAGCTGCGTTTACATTACAAAACTTCTAACCTACAGTTTTGAATATAAATTACTGGACTTCTGCTGGATCTTTCCATCCCCCCTTCCCCCAAGACCAATGTTGTTATGAATGTAAAATTTCAGCCTTGATGCCAGAAGAGACCTTTTTACTAAGAATCTTACGACAGAACAGCATTGATAGGTGGGGGTGGGGGGAAATGGAGTGTCAAAGTTGGAATTGTTGTGATCACATGCACTCCAGATATATTTTGTCCAAGATTGTAGGTTAACGTCAACCCAGGTTCAACCCAGGTTCAACCCGGGTTAACAGTTATAGTGTAAATAGGGCTTGATTAATCTGAGACAAACTTTTGTTCCCGCACAGCTGTAAATAAACCAAACTGCATAAAGGCGGACCTCCACTTCAGTAGTTTTGGTCGGCGACGTGCGCGTTTGCCTAGTGCGCATGCTCTTTAGCAACAGAGCATGCGCATGGGCAAGCGCGCTGGTCGCCGACCGAAACTACTGCTAATGGAGGACAGCCTTAAATCATACGACAATTATCTTACTTATTCGAATAATGTTGATAGTAAAAATGGGTGGTATACCGTAAAAGCAATATTTAGCCCCCATCTCTGTTAAACCCTCTTTCTAATTAGCCCCTCCCCTCTGAGTCAAAGTTTGATTTAAGCCCCCCATTTGTATCAAATCCCAGAAATTACAAAAGATTTTCCATTCATTTAGATAAACAAGCTTACATGTTAATTTTTATATGGTTTGGGATAAAAATGTGTCGAATTTATGTATTTGACTAGTAATAGTGTATGTTGAATCCCCGGAGAAGGGTTACATGACTTGCGGATGGACGGGGGTCTGCCGCCCGGCTTTCAGAACGCTACCCTCTTCGAATTACCGACAGTTGCCATCATACCCACTTTTATGATGAATCTTAGCGGAAACTACCCATTCTTTACAATTTTTTGCTAGTTTCTCCCACCAATGTTTACGGTTCAAGGAAAACCCACTCATGTTTAAGGAAAATCTGCCAAAAGGGACAATTTTGGACCCAAAAAGCCATCCATTTCGGCACATACCCGTACCCTAAACATGTTATGTTACCCCCAGGGGTTGAATCCATAAAATAATGTGTAAAAGAATTAAAACGCAATCGTTTATATCCTCGTGATTTGATTTAGTGAATGAGCCCCCCTCACAAACAAGTTCCCTCTCTTTTAACCCCCTCTGGAGTGTCCGAAATCAAATAAGCTCCCCAGGCGCTTGATAGAGCTTTTACGTTATTAGTGTATGTATAGTTTCAATTGGTATGGCCTATCAAAAATTCTAGAACCCAAAAATAGGTGGTGGTAGTCACTCAAGATAATGCTTTCTCTTGATGTAAAAAAGACGAGCATTCTTTAGTATCACAGTGAATGCAAGCTTTAGAAATCTATTAGAGGTGTAAGATATTGTAGAAACATGTAGAGACTTAGTGTATTTATCAAAAGTTTTGGCGGCTTGGGAAATACTGGAAACAATTGAATTGCATACTGCATTGTCATATATAAATCATAGTAATGATAACAATAATAATAATAACTACGTAAACATGAAAGATACTTAATTCTATTCTTGTGCGAAAATTTCTGCGAGCATCAGGTGTATTCACTGAGTGAGTAAAAGAAAAAATTGTTTCACCGCTTGCAATCTCTACCAAATGTAACTAATATTTCCGCATCACAGTAATGACTTGAGCACGTATATCTTTGAGACAACAACATGAATGTTTTTTCCATCATAGACACTATATCATTCGATACATGGTCGACTACAGCTACAGAAAACGAAAAAAAAACAAAGCAAAACAAAACAAAACAAAGCAATACAATACAAAACAATACAAAACAAAGAGTACAAAATTACGAGGTTACAGCTCAATTATTCAAAACAATATCCACATGAGAACCAATCGCGTATTTTGGGACCTTGGTAGTAATCCACCTTTTCAAGACAAGAGGTGCGAAAGCGGAAATCTTTTGTTGTTTGAGATGCACTTTTGAGGCTAAAATCTTGTTATAGGTATAAACCTTTCTCACCTTTCTCATATGTATATCTGCCACATCTGAAACTTTTGACCTCCCTGTCCCAAAACAAAACGTTCTTTAAACAATATCCTGTACTTCAGTTTCTTCAGACAAAATTGTCTCCTGCCCTCGAAATTTGTAAGAAATTTATCGTTAATTTGTAAGAATAAATGCGGAAATGTTGCCCTCCAAGCGATTTCAACCACATTCCTTCATCTTCATTTCAAAAGAAATGAAATGAAAATGTAAAGGAGCTGTCGCAGCGGAAAAATGTCGAGCCGCGATTAGTAGGAATACGTTCTAATTTCGCGGCTCGACATTTTTCAGCCCAGTTGAGATGATTTCCCCTCAGTTGACTTTTCGGATTGGACAGAAAATCTTTGTTGACGTGAGGAAATGTCGCTCTGAATTTGAATGGAATGTTACGCGTGAGTTACATTGTATCACGGGCGATGAAGCACCGATTTTTTGGGCAAGAAAGGCCAAAGTTGTAAAGTTTCTTACCCATTAGCTGCCTAGTTATCCAGTCTGCATAGATGTTGGTCATGTTGAGTAGAAACGATCAGCATACAACCTTTTGTCCATAATTTTTGCCCTTCTTTTCGATTTGTCTGACTCTGTTTTGCTTGGCCCACAAGCGCTATGCACTTCAATTCACATGTGGGCCTAAGCAAAACAGAGTCGGACATAAATCGAAGCGAAGAGCAAACAATTAAGGACAATAGGTTGTATGCTGATCGTTTCTACTTAAAGTGACCAACAGCTACGCAGACTGGATAACTAGACAGCTAATGGGTAAGAAATTCTGCAATTTTCGCCTTCCTTTCCCAAAAATTGGTGCAGCATCGCCCATGGTCAGTCCTTGATTCATTAATCTGATTTTGTTGGGGAGACAAGATACGTTTGACTGAGGAAACTAATATGTCCCCCCGTGCAGTGGGTCAAAGCTCATGCGCCCGTGAGGGCTTCAACCCTAAAACGCTACTACGCATGAGCTGTAACCTACTGCATGGGGGGACACACAAGTTTCCTCGGACAAAGCATATCTCGTCTACAAGACAACGTGAGTTTCTTTCATTTACTACGCTGTCTGAGATATTCTGAGATTAAAACTGAGACTTGTCCTGTTTTTACAGTATGCCGATTTGGAAACGTGCAGCTGGTCATGCTCAGTTGATTGGTCAAAAATAAAGAATTTAAAGTCAGTCCCCATTTTGCAATGATCCTTCCTCAATCAATCATAATACGCACAAAGACCAGAATTTAATGCTGTAACTGTGAAACCTGATTCCCTTCCGCTTCCAACAGATGAGAATTATTTAACAGCTGAAACAGCGCACAAACATCATAAATCAATCTCTTAACATTCGCTGTTGAGAACATGTAGCGAGGAAATCATACAGCGTGACAGCGTGATTTGTACACTGACTGAGCAAGGAGCAGATTCGTTTTTTATGCGCGCGCAGAAGCGTCATGGATACGAGGCGAAGTGATCACGTGATAATCACGACAGTGGAAAAATGGAATTAAATCAGCTGATGTAATAAGCAGCGAATGATCGCAATGAAAATCTGATTTCAAAGTGATTATTTGTCCCTTATTTCACAAATTCCAGCAAGAATTGTTATCAATCAGTTTCAGTTTCAATCGAAGGCCCCTTTCAGATTCAACCAGAAACATTTAGGCTAGTGGTGGATGCTGGCCAGCCAAACTTCAAGAGCCAAGAATTGAATGCCAATATTTTTGCTCACTGACTGTGACAAGATTCAGGGTATGTTGTAAAAAGCGGGCCTTGGACTGACGACGTGATTCCTTGTATTCGTTCATTATTTTCAATCTGATATTTTATTTTCTCTCATAAAAAATAAAAAAATAGCAGTACAATTAAGACTTATGTAATATGTATAAGCGGGCCTTGGGATTCTGAGATCCCTATAATCCTTCAGTACCAAATGTGGAAAAGAGCCTAAACACCAGGTCATTCTCAGGAGGTTGCACATCGTAAACTGGTCCTGTTCCCTTATAATTGGAACTTGGACGAAAGCTGGGAATCCTGGTAGGTAGGTAGGTAGGTAGGTAGGTAGGTAGGTAGGTAGGTAGGTAGGTAGGTAGGTAGGTAGGTAGGTATTTATATTTAACGTGGCTAACCCGCGAAAGTCTGAGAGACTTCCAGCAGGGGCCACCGATGTTTTACCATCAGTCCGCCGCAGCTACCCGCTATAGCTACCAGATTTCCCTCACATGGCTCTGGTTGACCCGGGCTAGTGTTACGGACAGCGACCAAACTGTCCAGCGTGGGATTTGAACCTACGACCGTTCTGACCTTTGGTTTACGAGTCAAACGCCTTAACCACTCGGCCACACGCTCACAAGAGTTCAAACTATTTAGAAGCATTATTTTGAGCGGGGAGAAGTTCGTAGGATGGAAGGGGGAAGGAAGGATGTAGCCTATACGATACTCAGCCTCTTGTTTGACGGCATGATGACGTTTCCTATAATTCACTTTTATCTTTATAATTCGTAGGGAACTCATGGATCCTGCAGTCTCATGGTCCGATTTCTACAACATGCATTCGCACAATGCTGATGAAAATTTACAGACACAAAGGATGTCTGCCATGTAAAATCCAACTGTACACAGGATGAAACCGAGGGTTAGGGTTAGGGACAAAAAATAACTGGCAGTTATGAAAAATATATTCAAATAATCAACCAGGTGAGAAAAACAAAAACAAGCGCAAGCTGTTTAAAAGGCTGCTGCATTGTTCATATCATGCAGGGCGTCTCAAAAAAGTGTGGCCTGCTTGGGTGGCTGCTGTGGAGGTTCTGTAGATTCTTCAATCATCTCGATTTTTACATAGTTGCATAGGTCAAGCTTGAGACCTTCTTTGAGTGAATTTGACGCGTGGTTGCTGATTTATGGCAGAGAAAAGGCAAAATAATTGGTTACTTCAAAAGCAACTTTTCTATTGTTCTCCTGCAGCCTCAAGATAAAGTAAGTTTTCAAAGAAAGGGCTACGGCCTCGTTTTAAAATTTTCACTACATTGTTTGATAGGTAGAAAGTCCTCTCATATGAATAGACAGCACTGCTAGCCTTTTAAAGGGAGCACAAAGACCAGCATGCTTTGCGCGAAGTCAACAGCCTGCTCTGCACAGCTTCCATAATAACTGACTGTACGAAATTCACAAAAACAAACAAGAACGATGGCAAAGGCTGCTGGTCTTTGTACTCCCTTTAAAAGATTTAGCAAAAATTTTAATACGACGCTAGAACTCCTTGTGTTGAAAAGTTACTTCATTCTCAAATTGCTGGAGAATAGCAGCGCTTTTTTTGAAGCAACCACGTCGTTTGCCTTTTCTCTGCCATAAATCACCAACCACTTGTCAGATTGACTCAAACAACGTTTCAAACACTAAATTGTAGCCTGACCTATGCAACTGTGTAAAAACCGAGATGATTAACCTACAGCTCCTCCACAGCTGCTACACAAACTGGGCACACTCTTTTAGGAACCACAGTAGTAATAACATATGCTAATATCTTCTTGAACAGCCAATAACTTGAATTGATTTTGAAAATTCTCCTGGCTAAAATCAGTCACTCCATTCCCACACTGTAAGGGATTTTCTTAAGAAGGTCCGTTCAAAAACCTTGAAAAATTGGCCTTAGGAGAACGAAAACATCATCCCTACCAGTGTAACCGCTTTATTCAGAGGTTCAAGTCCAAATCAAACCTCCGGCTTCAGGCGCATCCTAAATTTTGGTTTTATGTACTCGTATCTCCGGTATTCGGTGGATGACTTTAAAATGCAAGGTACGTGCATCTAAGAGCCTGTTCATATGGAGGCGAGCCAGCCCGCTTACCGGGCTGGAGCTTTTTGCCGAGATCTCACCTCATCCCCAATTCCAATACAAAATTTGATTTCTGTTCATATGAACAGGCGGGCTGGCCCGCTAAGTGAGATCTCACTGGTGTACTGGCGAGATCTCGGTAGGCGGGATGAAAATTTTCCCATATGAACACTCCATCCCGGCTACCGAGATGAAAATGTCGCTATTGCTCATGCGCTGCTTATCTAAACAATGGGCACGTGTCTCATTTTTGACACATGTCCAATTTCTGTCTCGGCAAGCGGGCTGGAATTTCTCCATATGAACACAAGATGAAAGCTGTCTCGCCTACCGGGCCAGCCCGGTAAGAGGGCTGGCTCGCCTCCATACCCTGATGTCTTATCATTTCGTTCCTTTGTCAAGTCAAACAGGGATACTTTTCTTTGGGACACTCGGTGGTTTCTCGGTAGCCTCACTCCATAAGAACCCTCTAATTACGCTCATCTCATTATTAAGTTGAATTGTAGTTGTTGGTGTTGTTGTTGTTGTTTTCGTCACTCCACCGAGGGTCTTATTTCCCCAGAGCTGTAAAACCGGAAAAAATGTCAATCGGTGGCAGTTTCTCGTCCCCGGATCAGGATAGGACTAAGAGAGAAGCAGTTTTTGCGATCATGGCCTAGACAAACATTCATCTAAGTTTTGAAAGCTAGTTTGATGGTATAGCAGTTCTAGAAAACTGCTTTTTGTGTTGTTTAAGCTCGGTACTTGTTAGAAAAAAATAGCAAGAGACTTAGGTCATATCAAGGGCAAATTGAATCAGTGCAAGACCAATTCGTGTCTGCAAGTGTAGGGGAATAAGCCGCAGCTTAGCGGTGTCACGCAATCAAAAAAGTGAAGCTACGACATGTATGAAGTCTACTTGTTCGGGTCTTTTGGATGATTTTGTTCTGAGAACTATCACACATGGAAAATGCCCAAAACAAACGTTCTTTTGCTAAATGTCGATGGAACAGCTTAACTGTTTCACAGGTCATCGCTGCATAACCATATCTTATCAAACTACGGTGCTCTATGGTTTTAAAACTACGCTCGATATTTCTGCAAAGCTACGCCTCTTTCTCATGAAGACACAGGATGTTACGAAACTTAAGCCAGAAATCAGTCTCTCGTTGTCAAATAAAAATCAATAAGCATTGCCCACAATTAGTGCCTCCGCAAACGAAGTTCACGCTGTATTCAGGAAAGGTGGAGAGTGAAGAAGGAATCAGTTACAGAAAAGGCATCGAATCTTTAGCAAACACTGCAAGGATGGCTAATGCATCTTCCATAGTCTGATTATAGTTCGTCGTAAACTTTGCTCGTTTTTTGCAATTCTGATCCGAACCTATTCGCTTAATCGATCGCTGAATCAGCCTGTTCGAACGAACAATTCAATTAATGTACCGTCTTCCCCATTTCAGTTTCGGATTTACGACGATTGTCACTGTTTTCAACGCTTTTCGTCAATAAAGAGAAAATATATGCAATTCTGAAATACAAGCATTATCAAAACTACCGCAAACAGGATTATACCAACGAACCTGAAGTTAACAAGGGCAGATTTTGTAACACAATAGCAACAGTTGCTTTAATTCACACCTCAGTTCAATGTGACTAGTAACTTCAGACAAAGGAAATTCTCTCAACCGGTAAATCAAAACAGACATAGCTGCAACAGGTGGCCCAAACCAGAAGGCAAACTCTCGCCTTGTGCAAGCGAAAGGTGGTTTTTAAGAGAAGGTATGTGCTTATAACGAAAGAAGAAGGGTAAATCCAAAGTTCTATCTCGCGGATTTTGTTCATTTAATTTAGAAGCCGAGAGAAGGCACCATAGTACTTGGGTATCTACGGCTTCAATGAAACAATTACCACACAGCCCCTTAATCAAATATACAAAATCCGTGAGATAGAACCTCAAATTTACCCTTCTTCCTTCATTATGAGCACAAAATTGCTCTTAAAGCCACTTTTTGCTTGCAAAAGGCAAGAGTTTGCCCTACTGCTTTGGAGGGACATTTGCGACGGTGTTTGTATTGATTCACTGATTCAGAGAACTTCATTTGTCTGCATTCGTTAATCGCTTTAAATTGAGGTTTCAATAAAACAAAAGATCACGAGAAGATGGAGCAACCATTTCGACCATCCTTCTCATAGACTTACCGCCTATGTTCTATGTCACATCGCCCAAAGGCCTTTGCGTGTCTCAGAGACCTAAGTAACGATGTGACTCCTTTTTCATCGGTAACCGAGAAAAGCATTCAGTGTCTTTATACCACATTCTCGTTTTCGTTTAAAATCTTATCTACAAACTTATTATGACAAAAATTATACCTGATACTGTATGAGGGATGGATCAGTCATCGTCCGAATCAACGTTTCTCGCTGTTCGTCGCCTCTTTTTTGTTGGTGAACGAGGAACACGCTCGGTGATTTCTTCGTCCTCTGATTCATTATCATCATCGTCGTCGTCATCTGATTTCTCGTTATCGTCGTCTACATCTTCGTCCTGAAACGAAAATGAGAAAATTATCAGGCTATCATGACATTACTACTCATCCAAAATTAGCCTATCGTTCAATCCATACCTTAACTATTCCCTCCCCAACTCCCCGGGGGTGGTACTCATATATATTATTCCGTACGGGGACGTGCCGCTGTACAGGGCATCATTTTCAGGATTCCGACTCCGGGACAGGGTATCATTTTTGTAACAAGGTCCATATTTGTCATTTTTGACTCTGAAAGGTCATTTCAGATCATTTGCACTCTGCGAATGTGATTCAAATCGCTTGGATGGCAATATTTCCACAATTTTCGATAGATTTCGTACAAATTTCCTTGCAGAGCACAACTTTGTCTAAAGAAACTAAAGGACAGGGTATTTATTTTTTAAGAAAATCTTCCTCCGGGAAAGGGTACCATTTTCGGGAATTTAACTCCGGGACACGGCATAGCATTTTAGATTTTCCAGCAGCACGTCCCCGTATGTTCGTAGGCCAAGTACTCCCAGGGCAGCCAAGAGCCGAGATATATTCATCGTCGAATCCCCAGGGGTAGAAAATATTTCTTTAGCAAATAACAGGCGTTTTATCGTGGGAGAAGGATAGTCCGGGTAGGAACTGAAGGAAACATAACTTTCATCCATCCAATTCTCGAGAAATGCCTGCATCATTTACAGGACAGGACTGAAGAAAACGGAACTGCCGAGTGAGTCAAAGTGTGGAAGTCAAGGCTTAAAAGGCATGGTGTGTGAAAGCCTGCTACTCCCTGAGAATATAAGCATAATGATATTTTGCAATATCTGATAGAAAAGCTAACACGATAAATCATTTTTAGATTTTTTCCTGGCCGAAATCCGTCATACCGCTTAGAGTTTACTAGGGATTTTCTAAACGGATTCACTTCGCGAAACCATGAAAAACGTGCTAACTACATCAGCAGGTGTCTCTAGTATGTTCACATCACAGCGATGACTTGGTCTTCCTCCTGGGGGAAGAGGAACTCTCCCCTTAACATGAATTAAATGTTTAATAGATTCCATTCTCCAAAGAGGCCAAAGTATATGAACATATGCAAATGTCATTATTTCCAGGAAGGAGAACAATGGCAAATATTGATTGCTGTTGTCACTCGTTTGTGCAGGTTTTTGAGAGGGGCCTTCTGCAGAAAATATCCCATTTTAACGGGAAGAAATGGCGGATTAAGGCCGGGTAAATTACTGAGCCCAAATGGCCATATCGGGAATAAAACAAGGCAGTTTGCAATATCATTGCCTTGCTATTCAGGGGAGTAGTATTTTTCAAACGTCGGGCCTTTTTATTGACTCAACTGGTATAGAGCAGAAAAGGAATCTTTTAACAATTTTAGGGCTCTACACGCGCACTAAAAGGACTCTAAAAGCACTCTCAGACTATGTTCACACAATGCCGGCAGATTTTGAAGACGGTGAACAATGTGACGGTAATAAGATTTGAGCTAACGTTCACACGATGCTTTTAAGACAAATCTGCCGTTTTCAAAATCTACCGGCGAAATGTGCCGTTTCTGTGTAGCAGCACATTTATTATCAGTTTATACTGACTGTCCCAAAAAAAACCTTCCCTATTTGAGCTGCCATTTTAGTAACAGTGCGTGCTATTTGGTAAAAATTATAAAGGAAATCTATTTTACAATGCATAACTTAGATCTGAGTATTTGTTTGACTTCTGTATCTGTGCACATTTATTTCCTATAATTATTATCCTGGAAAACAGAATACCTGAAATGCTCAATAAAGGGCTGAAAACGGCTCATCAATAAGATCGCTAAACCTGCGCCTTGAAATCAACGGAAATTCTTTTGTTTAAGAGATTTCAACCGAACGGAGCTTGAACTCCATAAAAGGAGCAAAGAAAATCATATTTGCCTGATTTGTCGATAAAAAGCACGATTTGGCTTGATTGTTCGAAGAAAAGCATACTACACAAGACAAGGTCGTGCAGCCCGCACTTTAACGTACTGCCGAGTTTAAATACCAAATTATGAAATTGACAAGCGCTTGTATGCCTTTACACCAGTGACGTAAAACATGGAAAGAATAGAACATACCTCCATCGCTAGATTTTCACCTTTTCAAGGGCTTCTCGGCCCCCTGAAAAGCAGTCCTTTTGGACTGACGGGGCTACCTTGCTTAAAAAAGTAAAAACGAAATGAAATGAAAATCTCAAGTATAAGATTTTCGAAAATTCACACTTTGATAGACTTCTGACGAGGAAAAAAATCGGGAAAATTTATATGGATCCAAGTGAGCCTTTAAACAAGAGATTGCTGTTTAAATCTTTCAAAACAAGACAATGGTTGTTTTTCTAGAACTGTTCAAACGGGAAAGTTTCTTTAGGACACCTGGTCTAGGAATTAGAAATCAGATTGAGAGCAGGACGCTTCCGAACGTCTAAATACTCTTCTAAGTCACCCGGTAAGGACAGCTTTCAGCGGCTTTCAGCTGAAAATAGCGGTGGATTAGGGAGGTAATAATTTCAATAAATCTTGCTTTGAATTCTTCGACGGTGAGGATCTCCTTGGTTTTTTATGACAATCAGATGAAACGCAAGGAGATTCCTACTGTACATTCAGCAACCCTTGATATCGATTGTAATGATAGCAACTGTATCGGCAAAACTTGTTTTAGACAATTGAGCATTTCTGAAAAAAACGTCTTTGCAGCTGCTCTAGATTGATCTTTTCACCTCTATTGGTCTACTAGTCTAGATTCATCTTCTTGAATCTTAAGCTATCTTGATTGTATAGCTTCATACAGCCTACACAACTTGAACCTTCATATGTGTTCTGTCTGTGATTTGTATTGACTTCTTATGTAGTTGAAGTGCTTACCGTTAACCCACAAAGCGGTCTATTTAATTATAGAATCCAAGAAAGGATGCCTATTACAAAGGGGGATTGTCCATAAAGTTTTAGATGACAGGGCTATAGATGGCTACCTTTTCGGCAACTGACATAGCATTTTTCAGAAGAAACAAACAGCTTTGCGAGTCAAACAGAGCAAAGACTTCACGCAGTTATCATACAAAACCATATGAAGTTAGCCTAAAAATTGAATTCTGAAAATGACAATGAAAAATGAATGCGCCTTTGAGCCGTGTGGATAAATGGCGCAATATAAATGCCTTTTATTATTATCATTCTTATAAATTGTTTTATCTAGGTCAACAGTAAAACTTTGGTAATGCATTGGATACCAAAGGGGGCATCATTGAGAGAGGCACTTATTCAAAATTTGGTTCAGAAGTAAGAGGCTTGCCACAGAGGTGGATTCAAAGAGGGGCGGGGTTTGAATACATTAAACAGAGCGGTTACGGTACCTATCTTTTCAAACGTTGCTTGGGCAGCATAGGCTATAGAAATCAACCGAGAGAAAACCAAAAGAGAGCCCGATCGGACGTATCGTTCTCGTTACTCGTTGAGATTCTCGCTTCGAATTTCGCTCTGAAGCAGACGTTTCTAATAAAGGTAAAATGACAAAAAACCTCCTCGGACGAAGATTCTTCGGATGATTCACTAGCTGGTTTTCGGCGTCTTGTCGTTCTCGTTACTCGTTCCGATGCTCGTTTTCTTGATGATCTTTCACCAGGTTCCAAACATTCATCAAATAATTTCTGAAATCTTAAAGAAAACAAATTTTAGAATCATCGTTTCCAGAAGTCGTCTGTTCTTTCTAACCTCCTGGTAAACGCACCTTTAACGAGCCATTGCTCTAAGATTCAGAAAAGCATATCTTCTAAATCTTAAGAATGTGTATGCAAATTTTAGGACCTACTTAATTTCATGAAAATTACAGCATACTTTATATTTCACCTCATTTTACGATGTCAATTTAGACTCACGACCACTACGACATATTCCCAGCTATTGCAACAACAACAATAACAACAACTACAACAACAACGACAACAACAACAACAACAATATTTTTCATTTTCGCTCAAACTGGGCCCAATGGATTTTATATATCAAAATTGAGACGGAATTGTGTAGATTCATTTTGCACTCAGGAACGAGGCTAAGGCATAGTCTCGGAAGCGCAGCAAGAAACCCTCGACAAATTCTCATTGCTGCAGTGAAGTTCATAGAAGCAAAATGGCCGTAAAAGTGAGTAACTCCTGCTTCTCAGTGAAAGGTTTAATTATTCTTGCATTGAGTAGTGTTAAAATTGATTACAAATCGGGGTGCCAAGTTATTGAGCAGTGAGTAAGTAAGCATTCACTCTCCATCAAACTTATAACTTGAGACAAATATCATAAGTATGCATTTCAAAATTATCACTGGGGTAAGGTAAAATCATTCAACTCATTTGAGCCCATGGGGGTACTCCCAAACCTTCAATGCGGGAGAGTACATACCACCATTTCTTTCCTGACTCCTGAATATTGAGCTTAAGTTTTAGAGACCCCAAACATCGAGTCAACAGTGTTTTGGGGATCCAAAATATTGTTATCTACTTCTGGCCGACAATCAATAACATATGTAGAACGACATTTATTGAATGGTTCACTGTTATGAATTGCACCAAACTGGCTGATTCTGTAAGTCATCATATTTTTTGGAATTCCAATATTGAAGCTTTGCTCTATTGTTATCAACACATCCCAAATATTGATTTAATGTAAGATTTTGGACTCCAAATATTGGCACGAACCCTCCTCGCATCGAAAGTTAATGAGCAACCATCCTGGGAATTTGAGAATGTGACGTTATCAAGGCCTAGCCTCACTACCATAAGGACCCTCAAGTTACGCTCATCTCATTGAGTTGAATTGTTGTTGTTGTTATCGCTACACTGAGGGCCTTATTATGGACATAGAGCTGTAAAAACGGCAAAAAATTTCAATCGGCGACAGGATTCTGTCGCCCCGTCGTCTGCCGATCAGCATGTGCCTTAGAGCAAGGCGGTTTTTGTTTTTGTGACAAGAATGATCCTTTACCGAAGTACTGATACCTAATTTGATGGTACAGCAGCTCTAGAAAACTGATTTTTCAGGCATTTTAGACCCAGTGGTTGTGAGGAAAAAGTAGCAGATGATTTAGGCCCATAGCTACATTCTAAAAAAGAATGCGAATCGAACGACAGATTAATACATTTTGTAGAATTTTCGAATGTACACAATAGTGATAGAGACTCCAACACTGCTCAATCGAACTTTTTGAGGAGCAGCGGAAAGGTTTCAAATAGAATCAGTACGGAACTTTACAGTTTCCGCAAGCGTTTGGGAATAAGTCGTAGTTGTAGCGATATCAGTTCAGCCGAAAGCGAAACTACGACATGTAATCAAGTCTAATCAAGGCCCCGTCCACACGTATCCGGATATTTTTGAAAACGCATCTTTTTTTATCTGTTTTGGGTTAGCGTCCACACGGAGACGGCGTTTTCGGTCAACGAAAACGAAGCTTTTGGAAAACGCTCTCCAGAGTGGATCTCTTTGAAAACGCCGTTTTCATGTTGTCGTGTGGACGGGTGAAAAAGGAGCTTTTCGAGAACGCTGACGTCACAGCATCGATTTACGACGTATCAGAGCATGCGCACGGATCTTTGGGGATCACGCGAGGGCATTCTGATTGTCTGTTTTCTTTTATCGAAGTTCGATATCGAAGTTTGCATGTAGCAGCGTCTTCGTGTGGACGGGGATATTTTCGAAAACGCTCCTCGTGTGGACGCGGATATCTTTTTATACGGATAAAAAAGATGCGTTTTCAAAAATATCCGGATACGTATGGACGGGGCCTAAGTCTCTAAAAAGTGAATGTGGGAAATAATTTGGTCCTTGATCTGCTTGCCAAAAAGGTGGTCTAAAGATCAGCCTTGTAATAAATTTTTGGCGGCTTTTCAAACATGGCCAACAAGAGCACTTTTTTGGGACATTCGATTCCTTAGCTTACTACCATCAAAGCAAAGAAAATAATTTGGTCCTTGACCAGATTTTTGTTATTTCTGAACTTGCCCAAGCCTTACTTTCTTTCATCAGTCGATTGAGCCATAAAAGCGCGGAGAGTAAATGGCACTGCGGGGGAATGGAGAGGCAATAGCGAAGGAGAAAAAAAGAGGAAAGTTTGCTATATCCTTCTCCTCCACCATTTCCTTCTCCATTCCCCCGCTGCGTCTTTTTTCTCAGTCGACTAAGCTAAGGGCCAATTTGAACTCAGCAGAATTTTCCGAGCGGACGGAATCTTTGACAATAAAGGGTTAGTTGTAACTTCACCTGCTATTCAATTTCAGAGCGACATTTTCTCACAACAAAATAGAATTTCCGCCCGCTCGGAAAGTTCTACTGACTGGAAATCAGCCTTAATGAAAGAAAGTGAGACTTGGAAGAGTCTAGGTCAATTTTTACACCCAGGTCGTTTTAAGAAACCACGAAAATTGCATTAAAAAGGAAGAAAGTAGCACATTTGATACCTTGATTTTAATTTTGAATCTGAATAGCATTTCTTCACCTGCTCCACAGCATATCTTAAAGATTCATACTTGAATACTAAAAAATTAAAACCAAAATAAAAAAACTGCTGTTACTACTGTATATTTAATCAGACTGAAAATAATAGGGAGTTTACGAAAGTACGACGGCAACGGCAACTGCAAGGCAATATTGCTTTTGCTTCAGAACTTTAGATTCAAAAGATTCCTTGTTTTCTGCTTGAATTCGCTTCCCTTGAGAGTCTTTGAAGTGGTCCTTTTCAATTTCACAACTTGGAAGTCCTATTTCTGGCGTTCTGTACTGCAGATCTAGGCCTCCGAAGTAAAACTCATTCTTTTTAAATGTTTGTCTTCCAAGAAAAATATGGTTTTCAGGCATCTCTGAGTGATGGGAGGCCACATTTTGGCCTGTTGGATGATATATTAGAGGTATATATCATTTAGACTCAGAAATTAGGAAAATGCTTGCAAGGGGAATGCTTAGGCACAAGGATTCCTCATTCCATCCCAGGTCCATACTTTACCTGCTATTTAAATTAAAGTTCTATTTCTGAAACTTGCAATGCGAACTTTAATGCCACATAAATCATGGACCAAAATGGAACGTGGAATTTTCGATTCCCATACATACCCGTTACAGACTTTTTCTAATGTTGGGCTTGCGGGATTTGTGACGTTACCAGACAAAATTTTCCCATCTAAGTTAGCCTTTAATTGATAGATGATCATTATAGATTTGAATATCTACCCCATACTTTATATTTCACAGCCCGCCAAACATGTACACTTTTCTTGACTCACCTCACCCAGTACATACCACAAATCCTTGATCAACCCTATAATGGTTGCGCTACCTAACAAGTACTATTTGGTTGGGAAAAAGGCCCCCCCTTTCCCATCTAACTCTTGACTGGCAATAGGCAAAGCAACCAAATTTGGTTTCCGAATAGCCTCAGTTATGTACTTTATGAAAATAAAAAAATTGACCTAAAATTAATCATCATTTTTGCTCTCGTCTACATTTTTCTTTGCGTGGTTAAGAAACGCGGCAAAAATTACCAGAATCGGAAAAACCGCGATAAAATTAAATCTCGAGCATTAAATCCATCCAAACATGAGAATTATTATAGAATAAATCAAATAACACTACTGTACAAAAAAATTGCAAAATATTGCAATCTTGCTATTTTCTTCGCGAAAATTGAGATTCGAGAATTTGCGATTTCGACAGAGCCAGTTCGGGAAATTGTCTCCCTCCCTTCATTTTTCAAAACATTTCAATGATACTTTGTGAGCAGTTGCACATTAGGTAGCAGCAAAAGTCAAAAGTTTCATGGCCATAATCTTCTCCCAGCAGACTGCCTAAAAAGTCAACTACAAATTTGCCCCCCCCCCCTTCAACCAAAATACCTTTGAAAAACCCTCCTCCTCAAATAAGCTTTATCTGAAAGGGAATTTTGACAAATAAGCCCCGTTAAAATAAGATTTCAGTGGAAACACACTTAAAAAGGTATAATTCATTTCCGTTTGAGCGGTGCAGGTAACAAACAGAAGTACCTACGAGAACACCCACACATGCTGCTGTTACTTGGCTATGCTTTACCCATGCATACATCAACAAAAGGCTCGTTGCCCACGCCTGTTTTTGACTAAATTCAGTACTATATTGCTTGCTGTATCCGGCCACTCCTGAGTCTTGGGAAACAAGCTGACAACACAATAGGAAAAAACTAATATATATTTGGCAAGCAGCTGCACACTAAGACAGATTGTCTAGTTGAGACAGATCTTCCTACTCAATGACAGCGACCAGCAGCAGCATATGAAAATTGGTTTGCGGGCATTCATTCTCCAAGGGAAAAAATGGGGATCAAAAATGTGTAGGATACTTGCAAATGTAATTTTAGTAGGGAGGAAAACTGACGAAATTATGGTCGACGTGTTCACTCGCTTTGCCACGTTTTGAAAGCGGCTCTCTGCAGATCTCCCATAGCAACGGAATGGAATGACCGCCAAATGAATTTCAAAATATAATCGAGAGTATCGGCAAAGCAACAAGACATCTATCAGCGTTTTTCTTTGATATCTTTGAAGCAGTAGTTTTAAAACGCAACACGGTTTTCATTTATCTGGTAGATTCTGGCAGTCTCTCGTTGCAACACGAGGCTGGCTCATAGAAGGTGTAAGGTGTAGCAGATTACGGGAAAACCTCCATCACACCGAGAACGAAGTTTCATTCTCCAGGGCTGCAATTGTCAAATAATGATAATAAATTTTTCAGTCTCAGTTTCTTATTTCAAAATTGCGTTACATACAAACGATTTCAAAATAAATTAACTTAATGAAATAAAGTGTAAATAAATACACATGCTAACGAAAACAGTGATGTCACAAAATTTTATGCAGGGAATTTCCTATTGAGGAAACCTCTCAATAAATAAACTAATGGAAGAGAGAGCACTCCTAGAAAGATTCAAAATGTGATTGAATATTTAAGAATTGATGATAAACTTGCGACAAATGAACCAACGTTGGCATATAAATGAATGGTACTCACAACTTTTACTTGATGACGTCTTACAGTTCTTCCTATAGAGATCCAAATGAGCGAGGATCATCTCCACAGAAGGCTGAAAGCGACCGGACCCCCTGTCGAAGAAGAAATCAATTCATTAACAGTACAATAGGAAATTGTTTTGAAGTAGCATTGTTAAGTGTCCTAAGGGAATACTGTTGCACGCTCTCCATGGAAGCGTGCTTAGTATTCAAATATAAAAAGCTCTTCAAGGCGTGGAGAATCACAGGTCGATAGCAAGTACTTTGACGAAAGATAGGATCCCTCCCACCCATCCCCTCCCTGTTTTTAGTGAGTTTCAGGTTATATTTATCAAATGATCATACAAGCGATAGGAGTAATGTGTTTTCCGTGCTGCTTTATTTGGCACACATATGTACAATCTTGCTGGACTGACCTTACTACTACCTGTGTATCGTAGTTTAGTTGATAAATAAAGTTATTTTCGGTTGAATGAAATGAATTAGAAAATAAAGTATCAATCATGAGTCAGCGCAATCGAACTGATAAACCCTTTGGTAGATGGGGGCTCCTTCTTTTTGTCAAGAAAAATAAGTTCTCCTTATTTCATATTGGTATTGAACCAGGTGAGCAAAAAAAGTTTAAGTGTTGGGCGAGGTATGGAATAAAGTGTATGACCGAAATAAAAATAGTTAAATGTTAATCTATCAGTAAAAGGCTAACTTAGATGAAAAAATTTTGTTTGGTAAAATTACACATCTGTAAGACAACAATTGGAAAAATACCTGAAATGGACTTGAATAGGAATCGAAAATTCCACTCTCCATTCTGGTCCATGATTTATTGGAAATATAGTTTACATTGTCAATTTCAGAAATATGATGTAAATTTCAATGACGAGTAAATCATGGACCAGAATGGAAATTGGAATTTTCGATCCCTATACAAATCCATTTCAGATATTTTTCCAACAGTTGGGTCTTAAAGATGCGTGATTTTAGCAAACAAAATTTTGTCATCTGAGTTAGGCTTTAACTGACAGATTAACATTTAGCTTTGAATATCGGTCACATAATTTTTATTCCATACATAGCTCGCCAAGAGGGTAAACATTTTTACTCATCCGCTACATAGAATTTTTAGCTATCTTAAAAAAGAATCTAAATCGAAAGTTAATTTGAGATATGATGAAGAATTTTCGAACGTGCACAACGGCAATAAAAGTGCTAACGACACTCGATCGATCCTTGCGTACAAAACTGTATAAAAGTACTCTCTTAATTGACATGTTTTTCCTTCAATTGTTCTTTTTGCACGGTTTTTTGCCTTTTTGGTACCCTTTGTTATTGCTCTATTTAATGGCTCTTTACGCCATATTTCACATGCTGATGACCGATCTTGGATTTGGTCCGAAACTTTCGTACTAATTACATTATGGCTTCGCCACTTGATTTGTCTCCTGGCTTTGTCTTCATTGTTACGTGGATTTATCTTAACGATTACCTTACATTGTCATCTTTGAAAATGGACCAGTCATAATTATGATATGCAGAAAACGGCTGAAAACATCAAACGAACATGATTTTTTGTTGTCGTTCTTGCCCTCCAAGTTATCGTCAGACTGCGATTTCAACCTGATGTATTACAAAATGCTCGACCCAGGCCCTTTTTCAGAATAGCTAAAAACGTCTATCAACATGCGGACAAAATCGTAAGACAAACATTTTCGGACACTTTTTGAAACATTGGATAGAATTTTATTAATTGCGTCATGGTTATCTTTACAAAGAACTAAAGTAATTTTAAGTAAAGAATTTTCATCTAAAGGCGTATAATACTTCTATCCTGTGATGTGCTCCTCGTGACATAGATATTTTCGATTTTTGGTAACTACTTCTGACCTTTGCATTAACAGTGAGGAGAAACTTTATAACGTTTTCCGAGTCAGAAAAGCTTCCCCAAAACAGCTGAACAGTCTGTACTACAGGAACCTGAGCACTGTTAGGTACCAGTGAGTGGCTTGATTAACTGTGTGATATTCCACAGAATACTAAGCCGATTGGAGCCTTCGGATCTGTTATGACTGAGAATGAAATTAATGTGTAATTAGAAAATCTATTCAGCTATTTGACATGAGCATAGAGCAGCTTGAAGGAGAAAATTGTTCGTAGTCCTGGATGAATGATTAATAGGGATGCGTTTCTATTTGCCATTTAACTCATTTTAGCTAAACAAACGCATGGCATAATAATGGACCGTCTCTGCACATGAGTTTTGTAGGCACAGTACAAAAAGACGGCGAAATGATGCTCTTGAATGAATTTAGCTGAGCTGTTGCCGTTCTTTGTTCCATGTTTAGATCTCCCTGGTTTAGATCATGTCGCTGCGACCCCGTTCAATTACTCCCCTTTCAATTACTTTAATAATACTATCCATAAACATGTCGGCTTAACAATAAAATCTTGAGGATGACGAATGGCAATAGTCTTAGTTTTCAAGCCACTCAATGACTTGGCTCCACAATACCTGTGCAACCTTTTTAGCTATAAACTTAGAATGCTCCTCTACCCTCCTGTAGCCTCCGTAAAACTGAGACTGATTCGAAGTTGCCCAAGACTTGATAACGAGCTCAGCTCGAAACGTTGTGAATTCATCGCACTCTGTTCACAGTAAAATTTACGTTATTTCAAATGTTTGAATTATTTACAACACGCCTACAATGATAGTGTCTATTGCCAAAGAAGAGTCAGCCAAAAAACAACACTGCTTTTCTATTGGGGGAACAAAAGTATGTAGACTTTTACCAATTGGACTTTTACACATTTGACTAAGTTTGGCCTTGAAATCAGTGCGCTAAATGCACATAGCTTCCGATACAGCTGTGACTGTTTAAGTCCCTTCTGTTCTTAAGGGAGTGAACATTTTCTCTTGCATTGCCAAAGGTTTGATTGTTGCGCATTGATCTCTTACGGAAACTCGCAGATATCCCAGGATAAGATATCAAAAAGCTTAATGCCAAAACATTATATGTACTGCTTGTTTATTGAAACCCACATCTTAACGTAAGTGAAAACAGACTAATCCTTGATGCAACTATTTTATTCAGTGAATCGATCAACAGGCCGAATTGACACACGTATCAAAATGCACCACTCCGACCTCTTTCATGCTATTTGTATACTTGTACTCTGTTCTGTGCCGCACGGCTCAACCACGTCTTTCTAAACCACGTTAATTTTACCCAATTCAAAATTTTTCCATTTAGACTGCATTCACACAATACCGGCACATTTTTAAAACGGTAAAAAATGTGACGGCTGGGCCTCCCGTTCACACGAAAACGGCACATTTCTTGCCAGCAGATTTTGAAAAAGGTAGATTTAAAAACAGAACTCTAACAGGCACATTTTGAAGACGGTGTCATGTGAACACTTTAAGATGACGAAAACAGAACGCTTTAAGCCTTGTTTATATTCCCTTTAAAAGACTGAAATATGAATATCTAGATGAGATTCCAGACATCTTTCCGCTATTCTATTTTTAGTACAAAACAAGTTGATTTGATGCTCAAGAACAATCGTAGTTTAGATTTCTATAAATCTTCTATGAATATCAGGACGGCATTACAATCTATTCAGAGCTAAGTAGGACGAAGCAAAGGATCTAGGAGAGACGCCTGGCGCACTTTTGTCACTCATTAGGGAGTACTACAACCTCTTCTTACTAAAATAAGAAAAAATAACGTTTCTATAAAGTCACTTAGTACAAGAATAGGGAATGTAAACGGTACAGGAAAAGGAAATGCAAACTTAAGCTACTGACCTTCCTTGCCTTCTCTTTGTGCTTTGAGAAATGAGCTTTGATAACATCTGAGCAACGATATTTGCAAGATCTCTTCCTTCTTCTTGCGCCCAATATTTCAATAAACATGTACTCAACTGAAATGTTTCAGATTTTTCAGTGCACTTCATACAAAGTAATGGCTTGACGATATCAGCACTTGGGCTATGGAAACAAAGAAGAGAAACGTTGATAATGAAACACGGGGTGAGTTTGTTCCTCACTATGTCCCTTTACCCGGTAGATTTTGTATCATTGTGTTCTGTAAACATGAAAAACAACAACAACAACAACAACATTCATGGGTACAGAGAAACAAAGAAGAATTAATAGCTGAGAGGAGCAAAAACTCGCATTTCTTACAGTCTATGATGTTTGGCAGGCATGGCTAATGAAAAGGGCATAGAGGACGAATAGAGGAGATTGGGCATAGAGGAGATTGATGGATAACATCATAGGAAGCCCAGGTGGTTAACTAAAAAATAATTAGTTTACAGTCTTAAAATTGTTGATTGTATAATACCTTTGTGTGGTCCTGTGTTGTGTCTCATTGACTTCTGCATTGTAACTGCACTGCATAAGTGTTCGAATGTGCGAGTTCGATGTGAAGTAACATTCAGGTATACTTATGTAAAGTGATGTAAATTCGGAGCATGGATACCAAATTGCGCATGAGGACGAAACAGTTTATTCAATTTGGCTTGTAACTTTACATAAGAATAATTATAAGTTACTTCACATCGAACTCTCGCATTCAAACAATTAAGCAGTGAAGTGGCAGTGCAGAAGTCAATGAGACAACACAGCCGTGGAGAAGTGTAACACATAACCCACAAAGGTATTTTACAATTAACAGTTTAAAGACTGTAAACTTATCATTTCCGATAACCGCCTGGGCTTCCTGTGATGTTATCTCTCGATCTTTTTATACTTCGTCTTCTATTCCCTTTCCATTAGTCATGCTTGCCAAGCATCATAGGCTGTAAGAAATGCGAGTTGTTGCTCAATGACCCAAATATATTCAAAGGTGATAAATCCCAGAGTTGTTCAATGCCCTGGGGGCTGGGAAAACTGACAATTAAATGCCCGGGAGCCAGGAATTTTTCTGTGCAAATACCAGGGGTTGTCCTGGGGGGGATGGTCTGGGTAGGAATTGAAAGAGATTTTACAGCTCTATAAGAATACGGCACTCAGTGGAGCGATAACAACGACAACAATTCAACTCAATGAGATGAGCATAACTTGAGGGTCCTTATGGAGTGATGCTAGATGTAACTGCAACAATTTGTAAAGCAGTTATTTATTACTGAAATTTGTAACCTATATAAATATTTTGAAATGAAATAAAATGAAAAGATAATGATGACGCTTCAAAGTTGAAATTCAAAATGCTTTCTTACCTTTCATGGCGCAACTGCAACAACAAATGTGATAACGGCACAGAATGTTCCTCTTGCTTCAAGTGAGGTAACAGACCAACTACCATTTCAACAGGGGTCTCCTCTGCTATTAGAAATTGCCATAAACAATTCTGTTCAAATGTGTCCCAAGACAATGAGTTGACTGCAACATAAATTTATCGCATTTGGAATAGAATTCACTTTAATACCAGACCTAACAAGAAGTTTTATGCGCCCGCGAGAGCAAAATTTCCTTGAGAATGTGCCTGCAATGTTTTCAACAAATATCATCTAAAATTAAAATTATTTCCGCACATCACACGAAGCAAACTTTGATAAAGTGAGGGACATTTTGGTCCTGAAAGTTAGATAGTGCCATACGCAAAAAAACACTTCTTGAGACGTCTCAAAACCTCTTGGAATTGTAAATACAGTTATTGTCTGGTACGTTCACTATGTTCAAGCTCAACGCAATGTTTCTAACATATTTGATGAATACAGGTTCTTCAAAAGCTACCTTAAACCTGCCAGAAAATCAAGGAATCACTTACCAAAAACATTATGATACCAAATTATTACACATAATACGCGTTTCGTTGCGCACTCCTCAGTTTGGTTCATGCGAAGAATAGATAAATGACACTACCGGGCTGTTTTAACTATAGACTATAGAAACTGGCTGCCTAGACTACAGCTAACGAACTTATGTAATTTGCAGCTTAAATTTTCCCAGGTTTTTGAACAATGTTTTGGCACTGTAATGTACTGGCAAGAATTTCAACACTGTCTGATCTGAATTTGATTTCAAAGCTTGCCTTGAGATCGTAATATGTTTTTTAGAAGCTGCTATAATAACTACAAATTAAACTTGTATTTAGAGCACTGAAACCTTAAGAAGCTCATAAGAAACTTTCCTTGAATGAATGGTTACTAAACGCAACGAGAGAGGACAAACTTTAAAGAAGTGATAGATGTCATACCTAGCAATGACTCAACTTGATTTTCGCCAATTGTCGTAACTTTACCCATCGATATTTGTGCGACGATCTCCTGAATCTGTGGAAAGAAAATGAATTTATTCAAGGAACAACGGACTAAAAGGTTTCGGCTTTCAATCCGCAAGTACTGCACGCTTTGAACAAGCTTGTAAGCAGTCAAAAAGTTGCTTATTAGTATATAAAGCGTCTAAATTACAGGTGTCGTCACACGTCGATAGCAAGTTCTCAAACGTGGTATCCAATCCCCCCTCCCAATGTCAGGTGATATTATGCAGATTGTGCTTCAATTTTAATCTACAGACCATGATGAATCCAGTCCCTCTTTGCTGACACATACAAAGACAGCACCTTCAAATTAACCTGCACCTCCAACAACTACAATTTTGTATTTCATTTACAGAAGGTCAAACAACTTTAACTGCGTATTTTCGTACAATAAACATCATTAAGAGTTTCGTCCTCGAATTGTCAGGAACTTACTTTTACTTTACTATCTTCTCCCAAGAAAGAAGTAGGAATGTGTTTTGTACGGGACTCCTGAAGTCTTGCTCTTGTTTGCTCAAAGTGTTACTACAAAACTTGCTAGACTGACGCATACAACAACAGAGAAAAGGGGCTTATACAGTTCCTTATTCCCCTCCTTTGTATAAGAAACTTTACATCTTTGTATCAGTAATGAATAAAGTTATTTTCGATTAAAATATATGAATTAGAAAATAACATAACAATTACTGACAGCTCTAAATATCGACTACTGCGACAAATTACTCTCGGAGCAGGGGCAATACCTCGGGTAGCAATAAATTATGATTATGCATTGGCCATTACACGGAACGAAGCAAAAGCACCGGGTGAATCAGGGCAAATGCACCCTCTGCCTGTAAAGTCACACCCAAAGAGCCACCAAACCGATTCGAAGATTCGACAATGAATCATAATGCAGTTTTGAAAATATGAAAACCTGAACGGTAGAATTACACGGCATTGCCTAAAGTTCCTTTCAAGCCATTCCGTCAGAGTGATACCAAATAGACATTTAATAAGTCAATTTGGGGGGGGGGAGATACCCATGGCTGGCATCAGGTGACTGAAATTAAGCTCGGTCGAGTGAGGTCAAACTCTGGGTGGGCCTGATCTCACAGCTCACTTCGTCGTCCTTCAGAAGGGACGTTAAACTAGGGGGGAAGGAGTTCAATGCCCGGATGTGGCATGCTAAATGGCCAAAACTAACTTTAAATGGCTAGAAATCCTTGCAGCCCACTTAAAAAATGAATTACCGAAAAAAGGCTTCCATTTCGAGTGTCTCAGAACATATTTTGAGTCACTCTGACAAGTGTAGTTACTGATATATTTACAAGAAAGGCAAAATGAGCGGGTTGTTTAAAAAACAGTGCTTGCTTCCTTCTCCAACAAAGTCAGAATGTAGTAAATATTGAAAGAAAGGGTCCTAGCGTTGTTTTTTAATTTTTCCCAAGTCTAATACAGGATAATGGCGTGGTTACTTATAACACAATCCTTTCAAACCTTTTGCAAATTTTGAAGATAGTCCAATGCAGAAGTTTACGTTTATTTGAACGGCAAAATCGCACTTCTCTAAAAAGGGCACTTCTTTGTTTATTGCAAAATCTTGGGGGGGGGGCACGTGCCTCCAGTGCCCCCCGGTTCCTATGTCTATGGATGTAAATGTCGCTATTGATGAGCAAAAAAATGTTGTTGCTGTCGTTGAGATAACTAGGATTATATGATGAATCTAGTCCGGCAAAACACAGATTTTGCAAGCTCATATCACAAAGACATCCTCCTTCTTTGCAGTGATGGTGGGAAAGCCCAAGGAAAATAACACGTGTGGGATGGCAAAACCGAGGCTTCTAAACAAGAGTCTGATCCTGTTCTATCGAAATAAGTTCCTCCAAGCTGCCACATGACAGTGACATCAACAAACTTGAGAAATACGGCCCTGAAAACAGTCAGCCAAGGAAAGTTCTAATTACTTTTTCAGAAAAAAAAACAAAGACAATTAAAACATGATGATAATTTTGAGGTTAAGGCAGGTCATGAGCTTCCTTACTTCGATATATCGTTACTTCATAATGATTCTTTTGAATGATGTGTGGCAAGGAGGACATTAAGTTCGAAAGGAGGATTTGGATCTGGAAGCTCCTGAGAATGAGTTCGAAATAATGTAAAAAAAAAACAAAATACCTTGGTGTGCAGATCGACAACTCTCTTAACTGGAAGGAACACATCAAGACTGTTTCTACCAAAGTTTCTAGAGCTTTTGGCTTTCTAAAATATGCCAAGACCCTCCTACCACAGGAAAAATTGAAGACTATTTACACAGGTATTGTTGAGCCACACTTTCGATACTGTTGCTCTGTTTAGGGATGTGCCGGTTCGACCGAGCTTAATCAGCTGCAAAAACTTAGAAACCAAGCTGCTAGAATTATAGCCGACAGCAGCTTTGACACGCCAAGTAGACCACTTATTGACCGGCTGTGCTGGAAGACCATTGAAGAAGTCGTAGCTAGTGAATCTAAAACTATGGTCTTGAAGCCCCAGCATGAACTGGCTCCGTAATACCTGTGTGACCTCTTCACCAGAAGCTCAAAGTTCTCCTCGTATGTCCCGCGCAATTCAGAAACAGATTTGAGACTGCCAGAGAAAAAGTCGAGCAATGGGAAGAAATTTTTTTCTTATCGAGGGGCAAAAGCGTGGAATGACCTTCCTGCCGATACCAAACAAGCATCTTCCCCTACACAGCTTTAAAAATTCTATTTAGAATTCTGCTCTAGTTTTTCATTTATAGTAGACTTTGTAAATTTAATTTTAGGCTTTTAATATCATAGTTTTTACATTATAGTTTGTCTTTTTCCTTTGTAAATACATATTGTAATTAATGTTTTCAAATGGAGGGGTCTTGTAAAACAACTCCGGTTGAAGGGCAACCTTCCTTAATAAAACGAAATGAAATGAAATGAACAAAACAAACGTGAAATAGCACAATATCAGAATGAGATGTCAAAATAGGCGATGAATTTCCTCATTTGGCAATAATGTCATCAAATAAGTGATTTCTATGAACGATGCTCCTCAAAATGAATATAAAATTGCACAATTACATCGGGCAGTGAATTTCCATACTTCGATATAACTTGGCTAACTTTCCGAGCTGATACTACGCGACAGAAAACAGAAATTTTACCATTTCAAAATATGATGCATTCAAGGTTCCTGCAAGTTTCCAAGTGCAAGTCCCTCAAAACAGTCAACTCACAACAAATTCAATAACTTTACCGACTACGAGTAAGCGCAAAGTTTAAAAAGGCGACGCTTCTGATTTTAGGATGATTGAGCGCTTGCTTATTTCGAAATAACATAAAAAATGAATAATCTTCATTAATGATATTCAGTAAAGCAGAAATAAATGAGATCTCACAATTTTTAGAATTGCATGTTTGAACAGGTAATAAATTTTCATATTACGCGATGGAAAATGTGATATAGCTGTTTCAAATACGATGTTATTGCAGATCAAAAATTTCCTTATTTTGAAATCAAGTTAATGAACAATTTATTTTAGAGATGATAAAACAGTGGAAGGAAATCAAAAGTGGTATTGCTGCGGACTGGATATTTCCTTGTTTTAACATAAATGACGTCCAAGGATAGATCACATTAAAGGGAAAATTATATTTAAAGCTGGTGCTGCTGCAAAAAGGAATTTCCTTATTTCAAAATAAATAACGCTAAAAACAAATCGCATTAACGGGAAAGCTACATTTAAAGTACATCTAATGGGAAAACTACATTAAAGGGAAAACTGCATTTAAAGTTGGTTCAAATCAGAGCAAAACTCGTTATAATTCAAAATATTGACTTCCTAAACTAGATTTAAATGTATCTTTAGTGGGTTATCGCTTCTACATGAAATGAAAACTTTTGGGGGTGGGGTTACACGCGTTTGGGGGGGGGTTACTCTACTGTTACTGTAAGTGATACTGGTCGTGTCACACACATATGGGTGTATTCTTTCATCTGAAATTCCCTGCATATGGGTTCTTGTGTAATATGGGTAGTCTTTTTAAAATGTTCTTATTAATTGGTCCCATAATGATGGTCCGTTCACATTTTTTTCACAAACCGACAAGGCAGAGACTGCGTACGCATGCGCATAAACTCGTAGCTTTGAGCCCCCCTAGCTTCTCGCAACAGATCCCACAATCAAGTAACAGTTAATAATTTCTTCCTTGGGTCATAGACTCTTGATTTAGCATTACAAAACGCTTAAGTATCCAAACATTTCCTCAAATCAGATTGTTTGTTTGTTTGTTTGTTTGATGACGTCATTATGCGCAGTTTCTGCTCTGTCGCACAAACCAAACATGCCTTCTGCACATGATCACAGGTTTCCTTTTGGGGGATAACCGTTGCTTAGAGCATTATTGATTCGTACAAGAATGACAACAATATCAATTTACCTCGAGTGGACTAACAGCGGAGCACAGCAGCCGAATCATTTCCGGACTACCAACTGCCGCCTCTGCCAAGCCTTGAAATATGGAAGAAACCAAGTACAGGAATAACTTTGGGTCGTATTGATGGCACATCTGTAACAAAAATGTATGCAATATTAACCTAAAATTATTCGAGATCATACTTTACTTAGCCCTTTCGCAACAGTGCTGCTAGTAGGTTAAAATTGTTTTGCAATTGGTTTTATAAGAAGTCTGAAGCATAAGTTTTTGTTTTTGATGTTAAAGAAGGGTTTCATGATAGCGTTTGGTTACCATCTTGAATTCGCAAAGATATACACATCCAAAGATAAATCTCCAGTCAACCGTTTCAACATCAATCCTGCACGGCTTTAATCTGCCAAACAAAACGAAAATCATGAAAATCATATGAATGCAAGCCAATAAATCTGAGCTTGAAAATTAGGGTCATTTTGTGGCCTTGCTTCGCCAAGAAAGAAGCCTTAAGTACACTTTTTAGGCCTAACTTGAAATGATTTTTCTCAGCACTAAAATCCTCGACTTGAAACACTTTTGAAATTTGCTTGACCTCAGGTTAGGGTTACCAATAGAAAAAATCAGCTTGGTGCTGTTCTGATGAAGGTGAAGGTGAAGTTGCGGTTTTTAGCGCCAAGCGCTGGGATCGCAGAAGTAGCTAAGCGCTAATCGAGTCCGCGACCCTTGTCATGACGCTCAAGTGGTGAGGCCCTATCGCGTCTCGAACCTACTCCACCTGACTGTTCTGGCTTCAAAGTCAGAGGATTGCACCACTGCGCCACAACACCTTCAAAGTTTTAAGCATTAATTAAAACAACCAGATCACTGAGTACCAGGTGAACAAAAACCACTTCAACAGTTTGAAAACTTGCACTGCAGAGAATATTTACGATATTGGAATGAATCAAAGTTTGATCGAAAGCCGAAAGTCTGCAGTATTTTTGAGGTATTTCTCCAATTTTTGAGCATTGTATAATATAGGTATAAGTAAAATTTGATTTATGAAAGTTTCCTTTGCTTCGACATGCATGAGAAAAGATAATCTTTTCAGTTAGAGCAACATGCACACGATTTTGATTTTCCCCGAGGCTTAAAAACCGAGTTTTCCAAAGTATTGCAAATGTGCAAATACGTTGATCATGCATATACGCTGTCGCTTTTGTAAAAAGCTGATTCATTACCCTTGAGAGGTACGAAACGTGTTTCCGTGATGTGATTGTTCATAAGTCTGAATGAGATTTCTTGGCCTCTTTTCATGTATTTTGAAGTTACAGATTTTTTGCAATCTAAAACCCATCTACACTATCACGGCGTGTGACTATCACGGTACGAAATGGATTCAACATGAAACTGTGCCGAAATCTTACCTATATTTCCAATACTTTGAAAAACTTACCAATGATCAGTAGATACTTCGGCATTCCAGTAATCAACTGAATCTTGGATACATCAAATACTCCAAGGATTCTCCACTTGACAAATTTTCAAAAACTTTAAACCGTTTTTGGTCTCGCTGGTACAAAGTTAGCATGCAAGCTCACAGTTCATGTTGCCAGCCATTAAAGAAGGGAAAACAATTGGGAGATAACAAGTAAATAGTTTTCTTAATTTCAATTAAGACAACTAACTCACCCTCATGTCCGAGGTTAGTACTGTCCGTAACGTTTTGTCTTTTTGATAACTGATATAATCTTCGTAATTGAAAAATTCATTGTCACCAACGCTATGGACGAAAACTGTGATGCTAAGAACACTCTCTTAAACGTATTGCATCGATTTCTAAAGTATAATTCAAACATTAATTCGTTTTCACTATATTTTCAGGAATGTTTTATTTTCTTGAAAATCACTTTCATAAACGAAGAATTTAAAAGCAGGACTTTGCCAAATTCCCACGTCTCAATCTGCTGTGTAATGTTCTTGTAACCTTAATTATCTCTTACAGAAGGAATACAGAAGTACCCATCTCTGAAATAGATATACTTCTGTTTACAGTCATAAAGAATTGCTAGCAACATAGTCGATTTTAAAGGCACCTCAAAAAGCTGCAAAAATTTTTGAACAATTGCGTTGGTGTTGGCTTCAAAATTGCTTTCGCATTACCCCTACGAGGGAGGAAACTTGCCCGTTGAACAAAATCAAAATGGTATCCAATGCAGAACGTTACAGTGTTGAAAGACATAGGACTATTTCAGGAAAAATAACAAGCAGAAGGAGGGGAATGAATTTAAATATCATCATCATATTAACACATCAAACTCAACAAAGCAAACCAACTTGTTTTTCTACAGTGCGTGGTAATTTCTTGCCTTCCCCCGCAAAATAAACGAGTTTCCTTAATAGAAATAAATGCATTCAAAACCTCGTACCCACTGACGAGGAAGGATTTCCAAAAACTGCAACGCCTACATTGACCATAGAGCCTATTATGCTATTCTGCAATATGACTGGCTCTTTTCCAAACAAAGAAGGTTCTCACTTTCAAAAAGTGACGTTCAGTCGAAAAGTAGAACGCTCCAATGACTTAGGTCACAGCGAAGTTGTGTTTGAGCAATAGAATGTACATTTTGAAATATTGTTTATGGGATATGAGATGACCTGCTAAAATCTGCCAAAATAACGCAACAGGTCCCAAGGGTGTTGAGGTCTAGCCTCCAATTTACAACAACAGATACCCTTGGGAACGAGGTTGATCCATTCCACAACACAGTCGTCAAAAAAGGTTTAGGTCTGTCTCAGTTTAGGTATCACATGAGATCTGCACAAATGTAAAATTACCCACTCCAACCCTACATTTATCATACAGACACAAGTACCATAAACACTTTTGATTGCTCTTCAAAAGCTGCAAATATTTTTGGCCATCAGTATATCAATCTCAGCTTCAATATATGAAAAGCGTAAACAACTTACCCAGCCTTTAAAAAGTACAAAAAGTGATATCCAATTTTCTGGTCCAATTCATGAAGTCCATTCAGAAGAATGTAGAGTTTCTCTCTATCAATATCGTGCTTCGATAACGAGGTTATGGACCTGCGAAAACAGAGCGATACAAAGATCGGTAAGTCTCTTCCACAAAAATGGATTTGGTTCTGAGCAGTGAAACCAATTAGTTTTACTTTCTCTTCCCGTAAATCTCCAACTACTTGTCATATTGACTCATATCACGTCTCAAACTCTAAGTTGAAGCTTGTCACGCTCAATTGTACACAAACAAAGACAACTGAAGTTACAGCTCCTCCACAGCGGCTGCACAAAAAAGGGCGTAATTGTTTTTAGATACCCTATGATATGAAATATCAAAAGCTTTTCGGCTGATATTTGTCATAGTACAAGCAGTCAGATGATAACCAGACAAAAGTGAGTCTTTGAGAAATTTAAAAAAATTAAAAGCTTCAAACATGGACTGACTATCCGGGTCTGGTATACCGTACGTCCTCAAATAAGCGCCCGGGCGCTTATTTAACTTTAGAGCCTCCAAGGCGGGCGCTTATTGAAGCAGGGTTCTTGTTCGAAATTCTGCCCCAAAACTATGAGGAATCTTCTGGATGAAATCTTTCAAGAAACCTTCATACCAGACTAGAATCACGATCAATGCTTTACTGTAAATTTACAGATTTAATTTAACAAATTTGACAACGGCTTTTTGGCCTGCATTGAAGGAATTTGATAATCAGCGTTTCTACAAAGTCATTCATAATATGAAAATGATACGGCAGACTTCGGGAGAATAAATTTTTCTTATCAAAGTTGATACGTCAGTTACAGAGATATCATTAGCCTGTGTGCAGAGTTTACTACTGCGCAGGAGAAAGCTAGAGAATTTAATTCTCTCCTGTGCAGTAGTTAAGTCTGCGCGCGGGCTAAGATATCATCAGTTTATAAGAATCTGATAAATGATTTCAGAGCTATGACACTGTGTTCATTCATCCTGTAAATAGATTGAAATTCAAAATCTTACTTCACTTGATCGCTACACGCTCTGGGTTGTCATGTCGCCGGGGGCGGCAGGGTGCCAGGGCTGCGGGGTCTGCCTCGGTCAGAGACTTTGGGTTGTTTTTTCTTATTTACTGTTAATCAAATATATTCATTTATATAGTAAATTCTTGTAAATAGGTTTTTAATACTATAGTTTTTACTGTAATTAGGCTTTGGGTAGTTTTATCTTGGTAGTTTTATAATAACAATGTTTATATCGGAGGGCTCCTTGAAAAACGGCTGTTGCCGAAGGACAGCCCTTTTAAAATAAATCAAATAATGAATGAATGAATCAATCACGCAATCAATCAATCAATCAATTAATCATTCAATCAACCTTACCTGAATAAGATGTGCTGCGGTCTCTCAAATGATTGTTCAATCGCACTACGAAAGAAATATTGAGAATAATCATTGGATTAATCGTAGAATCAAGCAACACGTTTATTAAAATGGCTCCTGAGATAGCTGGCATCAATTGGAATGCCTCTACCTTGTGATAAAAAAGAAACGATTCCGTTTTGAATGGCCACTGCTTCCCCAATATCCAAGCAGTCATGTTGGAAAGCATATCATTCATGACAAATATATTCAAATACATTTCAAAATTTACTTGAATCAAATCGGTCATTCTGTTTTGAAACTAAGAGGGATTTTCTCGAACAAGCACCTCAGGAAGTCTTCAAAACGGCTTAAAGTCACGATCCAGCTTTCTGAAGGGGCTCCTTCTAGAAACGCCCTCACAATGTCAGCACGGAGAGACCGATCTAAGCTACGTAAATCTTAAAAATCATTAGAACACGTCTATCATTAAAGAGGCACAACTGCAAACTTTTTGTCCGAAAATCTCAACAATCTTCCTCATTCATAAAGTAGAGACCGTGTAAATTCTAAAAAATATATTCAGTTCTTTCGTACGGCTTCTAAAAGAATGGTAAGACAGTAAAAGGAAAGGTAACTTAACGTATTTGTCCACAATTTTCTGCCACACATGGGCATAGACAATAAAAAGACATTGGACAAATTCATACGTTTCAAGTTCTTTTCCTAAATCTCGGTCAATTAAATCTTCGGCAGTTTTGTCTCTTTAAATGACATGTTTGCAAATATCACCGTCTTGATATCCACGGAGCAGTAGCCTTCAAACAGGCATTGTTCCTTTTCATTCATTAGGCATTAAAAGCATGAAAATTCACTAAAAATCTGTTCTTCCTCCTCAAGGCTGGTTTTAATGTGTCGCATTTCATCGTATTTCATCGCATTTCATAGGAATTCCAGGTATATGATCAATGAGGATGAATTCTGATATATGAAAACCAACCAAATCATATGAACACCACGTATCCTAATTCGTCGCAATTCGTCGCAACTCATCCTATTGAGTCAAAAAAACTGTTTTCTGCGATGATATAGGACGAATTTCGATAAACTAAGATCCTCGATTTTCATTTAATTTGACAATCGCCATTATGGACATCCGAAAAATTAAGATGAAAGCCGATGAAATGCGACATATGAAGACCAGCCTTTATCTTGATAAAACGGCTTTGCAAAATAAAACACACGGCCACACAAAGCAGCGTTAAAAATCATAATTTGAGATTCAGAACTGTTAAAAAATGCGAAATAAGCCAATGAAAGGGCTTAGTAAGGTTAAACTTGATCTGTGTTCATATATTTAAGTTTGTGTAACCTTGAACCTTTTCAAGTGACAAACTGAAACTTCATTGAGCTCTCTCACTGCCTGATTTATGAGTATTGATCCTGTGTCACAGAAAAGCTTTTCAATCTTGCCTGTAAAAAGTAGTTTCCACTTTTGAATGGTATCTATAATTTAGAGATCGATGGCATTACATTGGAAATTCTTTCAGGTGATTAGAAATCAAGCAAACGATTTTCTATGTGTCATTTCGTAGCATGCATCAATCCTTGGGGGCTTAAGCAGAATAGGCTGTTTTAACAAGAAGACGCGGGTCAAGAAGACGCCAGCATAATTCTCTTGTTCGAGGCTGTAAATTACAAAGAGAAATCAACTTGAAAACTTTTGCAAGTCCCGAGAGACTTATTGTACGTTCTATTCTGAAACTGACAACCTGAAAAGTATACTTTTGAGGGCCGCACTGCAAAAATAGGACGTCGAGAAGGGAAGCAAAATGCAATATGAACACATTCACAAATGATGGAAATGCGAGAATGCAAACTGTTCTTTGGGAATTTGTCTGTCGGTGAGTAGCTATCCGAGAGGGAAAAGGCTGGAAAATTAGAATGCTCTTCAAACATAAAAAAGTAGCTGCGTTTTCAAAGACATCCGCATCTTGCTGCTAAAACAGCCTAATTCTAAATATTAAGCAACTTAACTTAAAACGTCTGTACGTCTGTACGTCTGTATGTATGTACGATTTGAGACAAAGAAATCGCTAGAAGTCCAAAGGAATAAGCGCCTCATTTTGTTAGGCTACAACTCCGATTCCTCTCAATTTTCAAACTCCTTTCGCTTGATGCCTTTTTAAATTTGCCTTGATGACAAATATTCAAAATTTGAAGATAAAATCATTTTCGTCTATCTAGTTTTTGTGAGTACGTTAACGACAAAAAAATTAAGGTTTCATTAAAATTGCGCTGACCTTTCAGTCAGTTCATCAGGTAAACAAGGAAGTGCCAAATCTTCAATCATGCATGCAGCTAAGCAAACGCAGATTGGTGTGGCCATTTCATCATCGAAGTCTTTCTGCAAATAAAAATCAAGATTGGCTGTCAGCAAGATTGCAAATGAAAATACATCAACATACTTGTCTGCATGAAAGAGCATTAAAGAACCTTGGTTTAGTTTGCTATCTCCAATTGTTGCCAGTCATGTATTAGGCTTTCTGATTGCACAGTAAACAACCTAACAAGAGGACCTACCTAATTCATCAAGTTTCCAAACTGAAATCGAGGTAGGCAGAACAGAAGCTCACGTGGTAAAGAGATAATAGGTGAATTGAAAAGGGTACGACGTTGGATCCAAAGGTGCTATCTGTCGCATGGAAAATTAACACGACAAGGCAGGAAAAGGTACAGATGGGGCGCTAAAATCACCACGAAAGATGATTAGAAAGCCCAAATCATTGAGACAATACATACTAATGCAGATTTTATCGAAAGGTTTAACACAAGTATAGCGTAGTCTTTAATCGTTAAGTTATATCTTTAACTAGGATCCAGTGTTGACCCATAGAAAGAGGAGATTTCTTTACAACAAAACGAATTGAAAAATAGTATACCATCGAATCGACAGTTGATATGATACTTTCCATCGCTTCACATCTCAATGTGTCATCACTGTGAAAAGGAAAAATGCTTTAAGACTGCGTTCACACGATGTCGGCACATTTTGAAAACGGTGAAAAATGTGACGGTAGCAAAATTTGAGCTAGCGTTCACACGATGCCGGAACAATTTGAAAATGGTACACATTTGACGGTGAATAACTCATTGCAAGATTATGATGCAAAAGAAATGTACCTACATCCTAAGTCTCGAAGGGTTTTGTTCCAAAAGCGTCGAAATATGTTCTGTTTTAATCATTTTGAGAGTGTTCACAAGATGTCGTTTCCAAAATGTGCTGGTTAGAGTTCCGTTCTCCAAATCTAACGTTTTCGAAATCTGCCGGCAAAACATGTGCCGCTTTCGTGTGAACGAGAGGCCTATCCGTCACATTTTTCAAAATGTGCCGGCATCGTGTTAACGCAGTCTAAGCGAAGAATTCTCACGGCACTAATAAAGCAAAATATGAGCAACGAACAGGGGTATCCCGCAGGGGGGGGGGCACGTCAATGATATTTGTAGAGGCTATCGGCCACTAAACAACGTATTGTCTGTTTAACAAAAATGCTCCCATGAGGCTACATTTTTTCGAAATGATGGCTATCATAAACGATTTTGATAATTTTTTCACAAAATAGTTCAAAATACTAATTTAAAAAAATCTGAGTTGTAAAATCCTGCAAATATGAACCTTAAATATATGCCGTGTGTCTCCCCCTCCCTCATTTCAATGTTGTTTGACCGCAAAGCTAAGAAAAAAGTGCTCAGCGACTTGAAACTTCAAAAGGAAACAAAATTAAGTTGGGGTGGGGGTAATTTGAGCTAGAATAAGTTTCTGCGAGTGCTATAGGGGAAAGACCATAAAGTTTACGTTGTCTTCTTGAGTTTTGTCTGGGATTGTAGTAATCACTAAAACCCACACCCTACTCGCTCATACCAAGACTCATGATTTAGTAGGAGCGAGTAGAGTGGGTTGTAGGAGCGATTGCTAGGCATCAACGTAGTAAGTCTAGTCTTACCTGTCATTCTTTAATTTCAAAATGTTATCTCTCAGCAAAGTATTATCAATATTTTGAAACTCATCCAATTCAATTACATCAACGCCATTTAGTCCATCTTCCACTTTTCCACTTTCTTCATCATCTTTAACAATTGGCCTGAATTTCGATTTAGAGACTGCAGCTTCTTTCTCATGTTCGGTTTCTTCGTCTGAAAAGACAGCCTCTTCTCCAGTTTCTTCTTCAGCCTCGTCTCCAGCTGTTTCCATGTCGTCACTAGTGCTTTCGGGCGGAACTGGGATGGGGGGTGGTTGTTCTACCTTGGGGGAGATTGGTGGGGAGGGCAATGTAGGAGATGAAGGGGGAGTTTCGTCTGATTTTACATCTAAAAAGAGAAGTGGCAAAATATGAATGCTGCTGTTTTTTATCTAGTTTTTTATACATATGGAAAGTGAAATATTTGTCACTACAGCCTTTCTAAAGGTAGATGTCAGGCAAAAATGCCCGCAAATAAATACAACTGAAGAGCTTATCGTGAGTAATTTTGCGTCATCGTAAATACCACGTGTCCTTTGCGATAGACTTGAGATATGCAACCAAGTTCATTCAGAAAAGGGCTGTTTTCAGCTCACGATCTTTGACTAGGAGGGGGAACACAACATTCATAGAGCTCGTAGACCATATATCAAAAGTTTTTCAACGCAAAATCGACGCGTCGTATTACGGTATCATTAATGCAGTATTTACCTTTCTCGCGACTGGTAAACTCAGGCAAGGTTTCACGTACAAGCATCTTCATATTGCGATCCATTCGATGGTTGTTTAAGAGAGGAGACAATGATCTGGAAGAGAAAAAATTAAAAACCTCAATGCATGCAACATTGAATGATAATTAGTGTCGATTCCAAAAGCAAAACAAGTGACACTGGAATCCCTCAAGGTTCATGTTCAAGCTCACTGCTTTTTATATCTTAATGAAAATGCATTTGATAAAATGTATAGAACAGACAGAAGAGAAACTGCGTAAAATGACGTCATCGTCCTACTGACTTAACGAAGTGTTTCACTACATAAGGTTTTTGAAACGATAGATCAAGAATTTGCCGCCTGAGGAAGTAAATATCCCAAGTTTGGGATCTGTTGCAGGTAGCCTGTGTGCGGATAGCTAGGGGGGGGAGTTGGGGCTAAAACTTAGGAATTTTAGTGTAAGCATGTGAAGTTTCTGCATCGTCTATAAAACATAGATAAAACTAATTGAAAAAGCAAATTGGTACTATATTCTGGTCAGTTTCCAAACTTAAAACTTGGCAACGAAAAAAATTTATCAATGAAAGTAAAGAATGAATAAAGACTTATGACGATGAGTCCCTTGTAACCCTGCGGTAAACCTTGCTCCAAAGGGACTCATAATGAAACAGTAAAAACTCGGCTCTATTTTCTTCAATCACCAATGGAATTAAGGTGGAATCACGGCTTCGAATCTCAATCCCGTGGGAGTGTTTTCAATTCTTATATCGAATCGAAAATTCTATGACATTTACACTGTAACGATAGTAATTCACAAATCTCGCAATCCGATTGGTACTGTAGGAATCGCGAAGTTTGGGCCTAAATAGGGCCAGGTTTTTCAAGGTAATATTATGCGTCTCTGTTGACTGAAGCGCTATCATCAAGTCAAGGAGCACAGGGAAACATGAGAATCATCGTCATAAGTCAAGTGCTCCGGGCCAAGGCTGCTAATGATTTGCACTGAATTGTGGCATTTTTCAGAATAAAAGCATGTAAGATTGGTCAACTGAGACTCCGTATCATCGTTTACCACGAACATGTGAGCCAGGCAGGGAGGCAGCCCGCGAAATGATGGGAAATAAAGGATCAGCCTTTGTGGGCAGCCCCTACATTTATGACCTGGAGTCTCTTTGTCTCCTCATTTTCTTTGCCTTAATGATGGGGCTTCAGTCAACAGAGGATCATAATGTTACTCTGAAAAACCTGACCCTATTTAGGCCCAAACTCTGAGCTTCCTAGAGTACCAATCGGATTGAGAGCTTTGTTAGCTACGATTGCTACGGCACTCGAGCTTCGAGCTTCGGACGGGATTCGAGCTTCGAGGCCATGATTCCATCATAATTCGATTGATAAATACAGAAAATAGGGTAAGCTCTTTCCCTGTTTCATTATGAGTCCCTACTGGGCAAGGTTTAAAATAGGAATACAAGGTGCTCATCGTCACAAGTCTAGACAGACAGCACCAAGATTTTATCTTCTCTTACGCTTATGTTGTTTATTCAGAAAGACCAAGCTCCAGTCCTTTAAAAATTATACATAATCGTGAGCATAATAGTTTCACATACCCTACGACTCGTTTATCAAGGATGTTACGAAACGCTCTTTTGATTCCTTGTCTGATGATACCATCGTGCTCTGGGTAATATGTTTTTACGATCTGCAATGAAGAAGTAATAATGTCAATAAACAGTTACAAAAATTGTGTGGCCAGAACTGTTACAAACAGCAGCTATGATGTTTCAGCAGCTCGTCTGATAAAGAGGCTGATACAGCCAACAAATTCTGACATTATTCAAAATGAAACAGGGACCACTATGTACAAATCAACAAATCCTCTTGTACCTAAACATCTGTCTAAGCTGTTTTGAAGAACTTAACTCATGATACATTGAGACTAAGAAATACCGACATTGACCTGCGTTTTCCACTCTTCAAAACGTCAAGTGGGCAGAAGTCTATTTCATTTCGTGGTCCTAGGCTGTGGAAGCAATTTCACTCAAAATGAAGTTAAACAAGAAACTGTGGAGGGTTCTTTCATTTCTAGTTTGACTTAGTTTCGTTTAAATCTTTTATTGATATTTATCTTTATATTCATTGCTAGCGAATTTTGATGCCAGAATTTGTACATTAGGTTTTTATTTTGTAGTCTTTTCATGTGGCCATAAAATAGTAAATAAAGTAAAATATAAGCACTTTGATGCCAATTGAAATAAGCATGACATTTGAGCATACCCTGTTATCAAACCCGTAATCATATCTCCGAATGGAATAAGCTTGAGCCTGAACTGAGACTTGCACCTTCTATTGATGTTTTTACGAAGAAACTCTTGTCAATAATCCATCCCCCTGCAAAATCTGTTTATAGAATTCACGATCCTTAAGGACTGTCCTATCTTACTCAACTTAGGGTTGGTCTTAGCAAGTTAAATTTCCACAAATTCAAGCATACTTTTAGAGATACCATAAACCCGATGTGCCCAACAAGCGACGGCATTGAGGATACGGAGCACTTTTTGCTGCTCTGCCCCTCTTTTGACGTTCAACGACAAGATCTTCTCGCTGGAATGTTGAATTATTACGACCATTTGAGCAAATCACCGACCTTTCAAATGATGATTGGACACGGCTTTTATTATATGGTGATCTAGACCTTTCTTATGACCTGAACAAAAATGTACTCGAATTGACCTTACGTTTCATTCGCGAAACTGGTCGCTATGACTAAGATCCTTCAAACTTCAGCTATGTACAAAGCAACCACCACGTCCGTCAACGTAAATGTTCTCTCGCTTTGTAAATTCTGTTTCACATCAGATATCAGGCATTTAAAATTACTTTAAATCACAATTCATTACAGCGTAATGAGTTGTGCACTTAAACTTATCGCAACCCTGACCGTACATCTGATGTGGGACCGAATCTAGTAAAGTATAGCATCCATTAGATATCAATTGTCCGTAGTGTTTGTTGTATTTAGGTTAACATTGCGTGTCTTGTAAAGAGTTCTTCAGCTAGTTTTATAAACTTACCTTGCAAATGAATTCCAAAAGACCATACGTAATATTTGGATGAGTTTTGATTGAGTTTTGCATCAGAAGAATTGCCGGCTCTGAAAGGACAAAATCAGATCAAAGAGAGAATGAGTGGATATTGAAGTGATAGGTCATAAAGTTGTACGATACAAAGGTCAAAGGTCGGGTTAGATGATGTCAATACCAGCCCATGAATCCCGAAGCAACACGACGTTACATCGCCATATCGCTCAGGTACATCGCTATAGTTCTCCAGAAACTAAAGTAGACAGATTTGTGACGCATAAGTCCATTTCAAACAATCCTCATGTCATATCAATGAGAACTTCAAACAGTCAGAAATCTTTTGCTTATCGTGGAACCAAAGTCTGGAACGACCTTGATTCAGAAACAAAGTTGGCATCTTCTATTCAGTGTTTCAAACTGAGACTAAAAAATTACATGGGCCTCTAATGCTGGATAATTCCGCTTTTTTCCCCTTCTTATTTCACTCATTAGTTGGCATGGTATTGATAAATTGTAATAGGTTTACAAGCAAAAATAAGTTTTTAGTTGAAGGTTTGAAAACTTTATTTTGTAGTATTCTTTTTTCACAGGGCCAATTGTAAAGCAGGTTTCCAATAAATCTGAATTGTTAACCTGTATGAATAAGTTTAAAATGAAAAAATGAAAGGTGCAGCAATGTAAAAACCAGGTAATGCTTGAAAGATAAGTTCTAGCATCATGTTCAAATTTTCTCTGCGCTTTTAGGTGCTGTTTACATAAGGGCTGGCCTTCTTTGCCAAGATCGCACCTTCAGGTCTAGTCCTTAATAAAATTCTTTTTCGGTTATATCAGAGGATGGCTAGCCCATCTAGGCGAGATCTCACTATTCAGTACCCGTGGTCTCGCCTAAGAGGGCTGGAAACTGCCCATGTAAACGTAATCAAGAGGGCTAGCCCTCCTAGGCGGGCTGGCGGAAACAATAGAATCAACGTAGAACAATAGGATTACAATCATTGGCGCCATCATGTCTAGCCCTCCTAGAATGGCTGGCTCTCCACGTGAATGCAAAATAAAATACAGCCCTCCTCATATAAACAACACCTTGAAAGAGTTGACAGTCTTGTATTATGCCGGGTAAGCTAAACAAGTTAAAACGTTTAGCGGGCTGTGGAATAGAAATCATGTGGCCGATATTGAAAACTAATGCTAATTTATCAGTTAAAGGCTCAATTAAATGCGAAATCTGCTTGACAAAAGCACCTATGTTTTAGCCCCAAACAGTAGAAATATACTGGCAAGTTGTTTGTATAGGAATGAGAATTTCATTTTCCTCTCTGGCCTACCATTTACTTGCCACTGAACTATAAAGCATATTTCTGAGACAAGAAACGAATGTGGAGTCTTCGTTCCAATACAAACCCATTTTGCATCCCTGAAGAATAACAGAAGTGCTGTTTTTGCACAAATCACTTAATTTGCTTTTCCTCTAACATAAATCAACAACCACTGCACTTATCAGATTTTCATTCATTCAATTTTTTTCATTTCAAATTTCTTAACCACGATTACCCCGTCAGTCATGACAGACTGCTTTTCAAGGGGCCGTGAATAAATCCTAGACAAACAACGTTATGTAATGCAAAACCCTATCCTAGCTAATTACAATAAGGAATAAGTAATAAAGAAACAGGAAAATAAATGATTTTAAAGCGTCTTTAAATTCTTTGAAAGAGGATGCCTGCTTGACTTCCGAATCTAAGTGGTTCCAGACTCAAGCACCATGATATAAAAAACCTCGCTGACCATTACACGTTTCATTAGGGGGACTTGTAGATCAGTTGCAGTGTTTCTCAAATTTTTCCTACTGCATGCTGAGGTTTTTGTAGAAACTTCTGATAAGTAGTCTAAAGCCAGGTCATTTATTGATTCGTAAACCATACAAGCTGTCTCGACTTTTATTATATCCGCTACCGTACGCCAACTTAGAGTTTGTATCAAGGCACTAGCGGAAGAATCATAACTACTGTTGGTTACAATTCTAGATGCACGGTTTTGAAGTTTTTGCAGTACCTGGAACTTAGTACCCCGACAGGCCCCCCAGACTGAACAGCAGTAGCAGAGTTGCAGCTCAACGATACCATGACATCAACTTACCCAAGGTCTCAAACTCTAAATTGAAGCCTGAATGAGCAACTGTGTAAAAGCGAGAAAATTAAGTATACAGCTCCTCAACAGTAGCAAAATAATGGGAGCACAATTTTTACAACACCCTGAAGTCGTTTGAAATTCATCTAAACATGTGAAATTGCACGAGAAAAGTTGAAAAAAGAATTTGTGATCCAAAAGTGTCTCATACAAAATTTATTTGCCCAAACTTTTGCGTTTAGTGTATCGTTATCAATTCACAACGAAGATATTTTCAATTTCTCTTCATGCAACGTTTCGCTGTCATGCCTGACGAAATAAGACCAGCTGCATAAAGTATAAGATTTCGTTCTGCAAATCACCTGGAAAATCCTTTAAACGGTTTAAATTGCCACATACTGCTAATTTTGAACTACAGCCGGTAATTAGATCTTCATTAAGTATGCTACAAACAGATATGTATACTGCTTTCATTATGAGGGGTTTCTCTCATTAACAGTATTTAAAATGAGATTCTGATTGAAAACTTCGATAATGAGTGGGGATTTATCTAATTGTACATTTCAACAGTCCTTTTTGCTAGGTCACTCGACTTTGCGAAGACTGAATATTTATCTCTTCTCCAATCAACATAATAGTGGACATAGCGTGAAGAAGTTATCAACGTTTGCAACGATATAATTTGTAGGATTTTAACAGTAGTACCTTTGTATGTTAAAGTTTTATTGGCGATTCCCTTTAAACAGATTTTGCTGGAGGGCAACCCTCATTAAAAGAATCTATACGAAATATGAAATATGAAAGTTGATAAGTGCACAGTAGATAAGCAAAATCTTACCTATATTCATGATGTTATCTTTTTCATGAAAGTTGATAAGTGCACAGTAGATAAGCAAAATCTTACCTATATTCATGATGTTATCTTTTTCACCCAGAAAGAACAACCAGTCATAGAACAAAGCAAGCTTCACGTTTGCTTGGGACACTGGATTCTGAGAGAGAAAAACTACAAGTGAGGAGAGCTGGAGATTTATGATCAATCTAGCAGAAACAAAATTTCCTTTGCCCGATGCCTCACTATATGACATCGAGATATGGCAAGATATGGCGAGATAACGAGGGGAAGAAGGAAATAAGGACAGAGAAGAGAAGAGAAAAACGAGAAAACGGAGATTGGGGATGTATGTGGAAAGCAGGAAGAAGAAAGGGGGTAGAAAAACTTTGTACGCAAGAAATTCCATTTTTGAACAGTGCAGCGCATTTATACGCCCGTCCTTTACTTCCCTTTCCATTAGTCGTCCTTACCGGTCACCATAGGCTGTAAGAAATGCAAGTTGTTGTTTTTTCACAGCTGTTAATTCTTCCTTGTAGCCCTGAACCCATAAAGGCTTTGCTATTAATGTTGTTGTTGTTGGTTTCAAACAGGAGTGCGTTTTTGGGATGCCTGGCATAAATTTCAAGAAGTGGTCAAGCTTGGTCCAAAAAAGTTGCCTTCTCAAAAACTCAAAGCATTGCTATTTGTTATTCTTACCTGACATATTGTATACAGCCAGCCAAGGATGGCCCATCTTGGAATGATATCCGAACACAGAACTTCATTAGGAGGATGAATAACACCGCATAGAAACCGCACCAAATCTGGGATGAGTGATTGCGCCTCTGGTGCTAGTAGATACTGTGAAAAATGAAGATTATACCATGCTTCAATTACACTCACTTTTAAAAGTACAGCTTAAACGGTAGGCTATATTTTTTCGAAACTTAAGAAGCTACCCTACAGGGATTAAAAAGTGAAGAAATTTTCTTAATTTGCACTCAAAAATTTTTTCACATTGTACGGCAACAGCAATTGTTTGTTTGTTTGTTTGTTTTCAATTTGTTTTGAGTGGGCTTGTCAGAATTTGTAGCTACTGAAAGCTAATTTAGGCCCACTATGCATGCCGCATCCGGGCATGGGACCCCTAGTTTAGCGTCCCTTCCGAAGGACGACGAGGTGAGTTGCGGGGCCATAGCCTGCATGCAGACTCTACTGACTCCGTGAAGAAAAGTGAGGTTCATCCCTTCTCTTAAGGGAATCAGTTGAGTCTGCATGCAGGCTACGAGGCCAGGCCTCCGGGGTCACCCATCCGGAGTTTGACCTCACTCGACCAAGCTTAACTTCAGTCACCTGAAGAAGACTGTATAAGCCACTCGGCCACTCACCCCACAAACGTTGTTTAGACGTTGTTATGGGTTTGTGAATTATTTTATTACTTTTAGAGATCTTCCTAAGTAATTTGGAAGCCCTTCTAACAAAAATATATTAACTCTAAGCCGAGGGTGTTAAAAATGTCTGCGGTCATACTGGCTGCTTTATCCCACAACGCTGTGGTATGTGACTTCTCTTCCTGTCCACATACAACGCTGTTACAACGCTTCGTTCCTTGGGCAAGAGTCTGTAATACACCACTTCAGTTAATAGCCTCGCTTTCGAAATTATTCAAAATTTTTCATATGAAATTTTAGAGGCCAAATTCGAACTTAGCACCCAAACTTTAGTCTAACCACACATTTTCATGTTGCTAGCGGTAGTAGCGTTAATTTCATGCCAATGCAACGTTTGAAATCTATAACGGATTTGACCGTGAAAATGACTCGGGGTGTAAAGTTTCACCCCGAACGATTCGTCAATGTCAAATCCCTTATAAATAAATCTTTGGACTTTACATCGTCATAAAATCAACATCACGGTTGCCAGCACCTTGAAAACAAGGAAGCAGACTAAAGTTTGGGCACAAAATCCGAATCTGGGCTCGAAATTTTCATATGAACAATATGAAGAAATTTTGACAAAGTTGCAAAACGTGGCTTCTTAATTGAAGTGGTGTATAAAGCTATAGTATCCAAGACAACGGGATAAACAAAATGCAAACCTAAATTATAGGGCTGTTTAAGCAAAATTAACCAATCATGATTTACCATGGTAATCACGTGACGATTACCTTCACGCCACAAAAATTACCAACAGCACAGGCAGCCTTACTAAAGACTGGACGGGCACAGTGTGACCAGGTGTCTTTGTATTTCTATAACGCCGTAATTTCTGATGTCAAAGATAAATTTCAAGAAAGTGAAACAATTGAGATTATAACGGAATTAGATTCTAGTGTGACCGCAGCCAGTATAGGAAACACATCAGAATTTGGTAGCAAAGGTATCTTGAAATTCGAGAAACTTCCTTCCAGCCTAGGTAGTTCAATAAAATTTGGTTTATGAAGAAATGAGTGTATATTTCTTTAAAGAATTCCAAATTTTTAACTGCCTTCTTAAACGAAAATTGTAAAGACGTTGCTGCAAGCAAAAATGAAAAAATGCCTGGATTGTTAAGCTATGGTAAATATAACATTTGTAGGCCATTGTTTGATAAACATGTTATGACGCATGGACCAAAAAAAGTAACCTTGGAGATAAAAACCTCTAAAAAACGTTCGAATGCAAGATTTTGAAGAAATTCATAGGGCAATGGTTACAATATAAAAGAAATGTCTTTCATAAGAAATTACTTAATTGTCAGCTGGCTTCACAGAGTAGTGAGGTTTGATAAAAGATGGTTCAGAGTGCAAAAATGGCACAAACCTGTTTGTAGAACCAATCCTGATACCGCTTTTGTTGGCCAAATCGAACCTATTACGAAAAATTGAAACAATTGAGAAAATCTTTGAATTGACTCTTACAATCATACCAGATACTTTTGATGAAAGATGTTTAAAATTTATACTTTCATTTTTACGTGCATACAGCCCCTTTCTCTCAATCTATAGGATATAAACAATCCGTATTCGAAGAAACGTAGAAGTCATGTTTCATAAGCAACGTTTTATACGGATGCATGTTGTTAAGTAAAAGGCAGTCTGTCACGTATTTGATTGGCCGTTATAATCAGAGCTCAGCACAAAGGATTTCTTTGTGAATCTTTGTATTTGTTACAAAAGAGGTCTAATCTTCTTGATTTTCTACGGCCGTAGAAAGTCAGAGGATCACCAGCCATTCAAATTTCCTATTCTTTGTATTGTCGTTATCACCAAATCAAATGCGTGACAGACTGCCTTTAAATGAGGAGACTGCTTATCCCGTTTTACGCAATTCAAAGAAAAGGAATTTTCATCAGTCCCATTTTTTAATCTATAGTTGTGATGCCCCGGGTGGAGTGGGGGTGGAGTACAGTAGAACCCCGCAAACAAGAAAATACTTTTCTAAACACAGACTGGCTAGGCTCTTATAAATGAGGTACTTACGACATTTTCAGGATGTGGTTCTTATCGCAAGGACACTTGTGACTATGATGAATATAATGGCTTAAGTATACCATGTGTTCAATAAACTTGAGAGTATAATGACTGCATTTAAATATTAGAGAGCATTGTTGTTGACAAAGCAGTTTATAGAATACGGCTTGATAAAACAATTTGCATATCCCTGAAAACTGTTAGAGGTGTTCAGTTATCAATAGTTGGCAGTTTGTTTACACCGATATGATGAAATTTCTTAATCAAGTGTACCATCTCATAAGAACATTGAAGTAAATCAGTCTGTTTTTGGTTCTTATCTTTGAGTGTCTTTTCCCACAAAATCAGTCTGCAGGTTCTTATTTTGCTATGTTCTTGTTTGCGGGGTTTTACTGTACATTATATATTTTTGCTGACGGGATGTGCACTCCTTCCCGGGTATCGTTTGCACCTCTTTTTGGTAATGCCGGGTATCAAAAGAATGCAATTTTTTCTAAATCCGGTTCTCAAGAGACCCCTTCCTATGAATTTTCTACGTTTTGGACTATACGTTTCGCCCATTTTTCCAGAGCCGACTATCATTTCGAGGGAAAAAATTCTAAAGCTGGCTGAAAAAATTATTTCTTAAAGCTTAGAGTGCACACTCCCGTACAAGTGAAAGTCACGCAGCCCCCCCCCCTTCCCCCGGTACAATGGTCAGAAAGATATAGGAAAATCGTAAAAATCCTTCAATCTTTCGGTTACCAACAAAGCATTGATTGATTCCAATACCGAACGTTCTCTCGACATAATGAATGTTCATAACAATGGGCCTTTTCGCACTTTGGAGAAAGGAACTGAAGAAAGCGCAGCCCATTCTGACAGCCTTGGACACAGTGGGAATCGGAGAATCCTCTCCGCTTCTGTGATAACCGTTTGGCTTGCGTCTTGGTAGCATCTCCCTGCAAACTTGAGTTTGGAGGCTGTCAGAATGGGCCGCGCTCTCCCTAGTCCCTTTTTCCATATTACAAAAAGGTCTATTGAAGTTCTTTTTAGTCTATTCGGTGAAAACTTACTTTAAGAGCCAGGAAAGTCATTTTATTTTCCATATCTTGTGTCAGCCTACTTGCAAGAATTTTTCTAGACGACCTTGTGTTGAATATCTGAGTCAGGCCTGTTTGAAATAATTCAACATTTCTTTAAGGAATGATCAAATCAACTTAATCCATTGTCTTCAAATGAATTTTCCACATGCTAATTTGATAAACCATAAAATCAATCTACCTTTAATATCTAATTCTAACCACAGTTATAACCTTCTAATCATAAGGAATCGAAGCTAAATTTGAAGAAGTTAATCTGAAATCATGAAATTAAGCCTATGGCTCAAAATATCACCGAGGCTATCACCCAGCGTCTGTCGCATAATTTCATAATTGCTATATTGCTTGAGAAGTATAGCAACTGTTATAACCAAAAACAAAATATAATAGGCAACACCAAGTTTGCAGAAATTTCAAACGTCAAAGCTTCTTCCGACTCATGAATATAAACCTCTATTCTTTCAGCAGCCAAGTAGAAGGCATTGTGATTCTGGCATACTTAAAGCTTAAATGAAACAAGTCACAAATATAAATGAATGAAACAAATATACAAAATTCGCCTGTCAACTCCTTAGATTTATCCTTCTTCTTTTGGATGAGATGACTTTTCTTACAAATCAGGTTTCATGTCCACAAGGTGACAGTTTACCCCACTGGATTCAGGGCAACTTTTGAGTCTTTGTTCATTTTGAAGAACTGGTTGAGAGAATTTCTTTTTATCTACAGTTGCTTATCGCTTTGAGGTCCAGTATCAAAGACAAGCATCTGATGATATTGTGTTACATGATCTTTCCTCGTTAGTAGTGTCGGTTGAAAACTAAATTTGATAATCAACCTCTGCATTATCATAGTATGCCTCAAAATGAAGTTTCATGTACAGAGCTCGAATTGCCACAAGTTCAAAGCTATTTGAAGACTTTGCAATATCTCTCATATCAATCTAGTCCTTGACGCAAATTCACAAAAAGACTTTCAAGATCCATGCTAAATTTAAACTTTGGAAATTTTTCAAAGGGTTTCGCATTTTTTGGGACGCTCCGTACATTTGAAAACATAAAAACATACCAGTAAATTGAGGACTAAGACTTTGTGGCCTGTGCAAAATATCTTTCCATAATGCTGTGAATTCTGGGATCCTAGAAAGGAAGGACACGATGAAAAACAGTGAAAAGAGCAGGAATTTCTCCACTTTTTCGAATGAGCACGAGCCGTCAATTGATTAGAATGTGTTTCAAATCCTTACAGAATCAATCTGCGTGCAGACTTTAAAGAAGTAAGTAAAGTCCGCAATAAGGACAGATTTTGTAAGACAATAGCATCAGTTGCTTCTGTTGAAACCTAAATTGAAAGAGATCTGCGACTGCAGACAAAGGAAATTCTCTCAAGCAGAAATTCAAACAAACAAAGCCTCAAAGTTTCTCTGAAACCCAGGTATCTATCTTGCTTGTTGTGCAATCCAGAAATGGTTTTTAAGAGCAAATATGAGCATATATGGAAAGAAGGAGGATATATCTAAGCATCTACCGCAGGCATTTTATTTGTGGGTATAGGAACCGATTTAGAGGCTCTTCAATTCTCGTATTTTTAAGGAGTGATCAAAGCATTTACTGCTCAGCTTCTGAACAACAAAAATAAAATGCCCGCGGTAGATGTTTAGATATATCCTCCTTCTTTCAATATACGCTCATTTTTGCTCTTAAAAACCATTTCTGGAATGCACAACAAGCGAGATAGTTACCTGAGTTTCAGAGAAACATTGCAGGTTTGTTTGTTTTGAATTTCTGCTTGAGAGAATTTCCTTTGTCTGCAATCGCAGATCTCTTTCAATTTAGGTGTCAATAAAAGCAACTGATGCTATTATCTTATAAAATCTGTCCTTGTTAAAGTCTGCATAATGACGCACAATCTACAGCCAGTAGAAATATAGATGGCATACCTTGTATTGTTATGCAGCAATCTAATTAAGTCTCTTCCGATTCCCAAGCAGTCTGAAAACTAAAATTAAATCGTGTTCAATGATAGACAACAAAAAGAAGAATTTATTCCAACTTTGCACAAACCTCGATAAAAATTGAATTAGTAATTCTTCTTGGTCAGGTAAAGGATACCGTTGCTATTCGAGGAGTTAAGACATTAAAGCAAAAACCCACATAAAAGAAACTGTAAGTCCACGCTAATTTTTGGCGAATCAAGCTTTTTCTACATAACAACCACTACATAAATGTATAGGAACCATTTTAGCCTATTACAGAAAATCTCAGGTTTCATTATGCTGGTTTTCACCGTAAATGATAGGATTTGAACACTGGTTTCTTACATATTTGTGCAAATCTAAATCAGAGTAAAATACTTTAAATGTGATAAACCAACACACATCTTATATATCCTTCTGATATCAAAATCAGTGGTGAAGTCTGGAACACTTATGAATTTCCCATTTCAAAATTTTTTAATAAATCCTTAAAGACTAAAATTTGTGGAAAATTTCGTTAACACCTAGAGAAAATTTCATTTCACCAAACAATAAATATGAGAAAGAGAATTCTCTTCCTTGAATTCATCTAGTTTCCTTCGAAAAGATGATAATACACAGAATGTGAATCCTAATTACTGAGAATGGGTTCGATTCCAAAATAATGTTGTTTCATGCACTTGAGAAATCTGGGTCTTTTATCTTCATACATTTCATGACATTACATACTGTAGAAGAAATTTTCAACCAGTGGGCTTGGAAGCTACAGTGTAGAATACAATGTGGAGAAATAAATTCAAGAGCTCAAGATTGTCTAAAATTTTGTTTGTGGATGTTTGGTTTATTCAAAGTCACTTTGCAAACCTTTTCACGCAATAAGGAAATACAAAAATCCACTTCTGACTGTCTGAGTGCTTTAAATGGTTGTCCTTCGTGATCTTCAATTAATCTTAAATAGGTGTAGACGGAAGTTGCAAGGACTGAAGAATTCTTGTCAAGCCACGCTCTGTAAAAGAAGAAAATAATCAAGAGAATGACATTAAGAAGTCTGGAAGAATACAAGCATAGGTGCTTAATCTTTAAAATGGCTGGTCTTTCTTTAAAACAGAATGAAAATCTTCGAGTGACGAAAAGCATTTTTGGTTCCTCCACCTTTGCTATTTATGGCAGCTATCAACTCATTTTCTCTCCCGTTAGGGTTTCAGTTCAAGTCGTAGTTTCTCTTGCAAAGTTTAACAGTTTTCTCTCAAAGAAAATTCCTTATCAATCAGACTTATTTGTTGCCTGATTTTCATTCAACTTTGTAGGCGGTTTCACGGATTTCCCTTAAAAGACAATTCCGAAGTTGCTATACTTGTTGATTTTATTAAAGAGATTACACTGATGTGAATGGTGTGCAGTACTTTTTTACAATATTTTCTCTTTTAATCTGCAAAACTACATATTCCAATCTGCTAAGAAAGCGAAATGACGTCATTTTGTATGACGTCACTTCAAGTTGACCTGAACGAGACTGCCAAGTGTGTTGATGTCATACCACTCAAATTGCTAGCCTCCTTATCGCACCAACGCACACTCGTACAAAAACAGAATGGCGACGATATTTGGCCTAACTTACGAAGACTCATCAACCAATTTATGAAAGTTGGAGGCATCAAAACTTGGAGAGAATTCACGATTGGTGTTCAGCAGTTTGCAAGGTTGCTTTTTAATGACGTTTTCTTCAACCCCGGACTTGTCCTCTAAAGCAAAACTGTCAGTCTAAATTCTCACCTGTTTGCTTGAAGCATTTTCAAAGTATTTTCAGCAAGCCAAATGTTTCCAGGAGATACATCACCACCTGTAAGAAAACCAATAACAAATTAGGAATTATCAGAAAGTTCAGATCTAAAAGCACGCTGAGAAGGAAACAAAATTTGCAACAGAAGGACCTTGATGAATTCAAACTTTAATATGAGCTATAAATTATCTTTCCATGATCATTATTGGATATTACCTCATAACTTCATTTCGTTTTTGAAATTTACTTCGAATCAAAACTTGACTCTTCTTTTGATGAAAAAGAATCAATCACCTTTCTTATAAAACTATGGTAAACAATTGTGTCACTTGAAAGGAGCGGTTGGAGGCAAAAATACCACTAACAACGGGGAGTTAATGATGTACTTACCAGCAATTTGCTTCAGCAAAGCCAACGCTAAGTTCTCAACTCCAATTACTGAGTTCTTCATCATCTCACCAGCTAACCATAATATCTTTTAAAAGAAGCATGAAAACTGCACAAAATTTTCCAATAAAATTAAAAGATGTGTCAGATGAATTTTTAAACAAAGTAAAGCTTTAATTTTCTTTAAGTTTTAATTTTCTGCCATTTCATTCATAATTCTGGATTCGCTTTTCAGTCCAAAACGACTAATTAACTGTAAGACAATTTTGTTGATCTCCAAAATTCAGTTGAAATTAAGTATTCAAACAATCTAATTATATTCTTCAATTTGAAAGACTTTATTTTATTATTTGAATGAAATTATCAAATTTTTATGCCAAATGCGATCAGTCAAATTGCTCGAAAATAGGTCTATTATATTCTTGCACTATTTCATTTAGCTTTAATCATGTCAATTTACTATGATATATATTTCTTTAGTGGTTGTTGGATAAACTAAAATAAAGCTTCCTAAACCTAATTTCATGACTAATATTCAAACTTTACCTGTGCTCTGGCAGTGTCCAACAATCTGCCAAATTTATCACTGATGACATGAGTCAGCTTATTGAGAATCAAGTTAAATCCGTCTCTTGATATGTAGCTTAGATCTCGATATGACTAGAAAATGAAATAAAAGGCTTACATAGGCATTGGTACCTAATATTAGTATCAGCGATGGCGAAAATACTTGCCTTCATGCTAAAGGAAGGTCAAATCCTATTTCTCTCTTGCACTGTTTAATAATTCTTTGTAGTCCCCGATTTCAGTTGAAATTCAGTAGTGTGTACAGTGTAATTGATAATCAACTAGGATCACAAAACTGCACATGAAAAGAGCATAACCTAAACATTGAATTTCTTTATTCTTTCCTCCTTGTATTCCTGCCTGTCCCTTAATATTTTTACTCTTTGCTTTCTTTTTAATCCTACATTCTCTCAATCCTTTGTTCTTCCTCCTCTCATCTTCTCTTTCTTTTCTCTGCTGTCTCATTTTTCTTTCCTCCCTTCATTGTTTCATTTCTGTTCATTCCTTCTAGTCCCCTTTCTCCCTTTCATCTCCCCCTCTTCCTTCTAGACAAAACAGCTTCCTGTGATGGTGCTCCATGGCTTCACACACTTTTTCCATCTCTGATTTGTATGCAAAGTGTGAATATGAAAACATTGATCTATACATCTAGTTCACCTAATTTTGCTTCATTTTGTTAATCAAAACATTCAGGTCTCTGATATGACCAAAGCATTTGTGATACTCAGGGAAAGATCTCAAAAAGTCTCTGCAGTCAACCACAAGATTTTGCTTTCTGTGCTCATCTTTAATTGGTTGAAGTTTTTTCTTTTACAGTTCAAACTGGAATGGAAAAGAATTTGAACTATCTTTGCATAAATTTGAGATTTGCCACACCTTGGAAATGCCCTGAAGCATTTTTGCAGAATTAAATTTCTGCTAATGTTGCCGTCATTACAAAGGTTCACCATATAGTAAAGCTGTGTCAGAACCTTATTCTAAAGACTACTATGTCTGAATGGCTGTAAGGAATCAAAGACCCCAGTGAAGAGATCTTGAAGAAGGGCAATGCAAAAAAATGCTTTGCATCCTCAATGCCATCATTTTGTGGGGCAATTGGGTTTATAGAATGGATTAGATTTGCCAATGTCTTACTGTATTTGCAGAGAACAATTAGAATTTGAGTAACGCTGTGCTCACATCGCACATTCTTTTGTAAGGGCTTAAACGCTCATGCAGAAATCCGCCATACTGATCCCTTAGAGTGTTAAGACTGCAAAATATTTGCATGTGGAGAGAAGCTTGCTCGTGCAAAAAAGCTTGTTGGTTGGCAAGCAGATTTGTTGGTTCAGAGGTCTCATCCATATCGGCAAAAAGAGAAGCTCCTAGTTTTGGTCCATTTATCTCAGATATGACTTCATAACTCAATGATAATCAATGAATCTACAAACAACAGTTCAAAGTCCAGCTAACTTTAGTTCAGATGCTTTTGTCTAGAAAACTACAAATATATACTACCATTTTACTAAAAACATGTCTCATGAAGGTTTCTTGTTTGTAAAAGTCTTAATCTTATCTCTCGCGGGAGTTTCTTACTCTTACTTGTCTAAAGCATGTCTCTTGAGGGAGTTTGACCTTTGGAATCAGAAAGTCTCGTTTCAGTGTTCATAACAAGATTACTTACAAATGCGTGCAAGTGAGAGGTATTGTGAGCTTTTCATTTCAATCTATTGGGTCACGAATCCCGGTGCTCTTAGTGCATTAGTACAAAGTGTTTTGTTCTCGTTTGGCTATTTGATAAACATGCATATAAAGAATTTAACCTTTATACTAAACTTACCTTTGATGCACTTGTAGGCTCAGTGAGGATCATGTAGAGTAAACCAAATGATATTTCTTCATGCTCTTTAATGCCTTTGCATACCTACATATGATTGAAATACAGGTTTCATCAAAAAAGATAGTGCCGCACTAGCATACACAATTCTTATTCACAGCACTTTTAAGCAAAGAATCTGCAAGGAAAATCAACTTAAGTTCAGGTGGATATATGATGTGACTGCAAAGAGATTCTAAGTGATCAATTATCAGCTGGACTTTGGATTTACTGCAAAAGCTCAGGGGGGAGCTTAATTGATTTTGGAAACTCCAGTGGGGGCTTTATTAGTGAGGGGGGCTTTTCACAACATCAAATGACAAAGATGCATATGATAGATTATTAGTTCTCTTGCCTCATATTTTGTGGATAGTATACAATGTTAATATGTTTTGGAAATTGCAGCCAGAATATAAATCTTATTGCAAGTGTCACCACGAACAGTTTCATTTTATTAACCCTCAGGATGACATGATAGAAAAGACTGAGCAAGTTGTAATTATTCAACGAATCCAGGTAATACTTTATTAGTAATGACAATCCATGTGTTAAAGACAAATCCAAGTAGAAAATATTGACAAATCCATGTTAGTGACAATCCAGTAGTTAAGACAACATAAATTAATCAAGACATGATCAATTAGATAATTTCAGGACGTTTTGGCACTCAAACTCGTGCCATACTATACAATTTTACAAGTCATATACATTAAATGACACATCCTCCATCCCAAACACAACCAAAACAAAGAAATGCTAGCTTGTCTAGAGAAATACATGGAAATCATTGATAATTTCTGGACTTGATGGAAGTGGGTGCTTAATAGGGAGGGGGCTTATCTAGAGTTTGGCTCAGGGGAAAGGGCTTATTGGAGAAGGAGGCTTTATAGAGCTTCTACAGTATTCTCTTTGAGCCTTGACTTTCTGCAAATCTAGCAATGTTTCTTGGTGTATATAACGAGGTTGAACCCTACAGCTCTGCTTAGTTGACTCTCTTGGAGTTTTTCAGATCAGCTTTCCATGTAGATTACAAATATTGATGTTGTTTTTAGAATTCCTGCCCCAATTTGATATGATGTCATGATGAATTCTATAGGATTTCTTAGATATCATGGTGGAGCTGCTGGGGATTCTTACTCAGCTGGATTGTGTTACTTAGCAGGATAAAACAACAGTCTATGCGCAATCTACTCCTTTGATTTGTTTGCAAAATATTGAAACTCCATGAAGAATATTGTTCCAGGGAAAAAGGTAGTTGATGGCCTTCAGTCAACAGCTATGGCCATAAGTTTAAGACCAGCACTTGATTTTAGTTTGAAGTGACAACTCACATAGTGATTGAAATTAATTTTCGGTGATAATTTTAATTATTTGACTTGTTGAGTATCAAAGTATTTATAGAAAGTTATTTTATTTCCAAGTATATACAGTACTTACTGTCTGATTTAACATATCATGTACTTCTCTTTCTGAATGATCACCAATCAAGTTGTTCAGCACTGTATGGCATTTTTCAAGTTTCTGAAAGAAATTTGATAATACATATAGGTTGGTCAATATTTCATAGGTCCACACCTCCAGTCTGTGGATAGTATAATTCAACTTGCAATTATCACCACTTAGAAATTGCACACAAACCTTTCAATCATAACAAAAGTAGGTTAAATCATTTGCTATCAGAATGTCCAAATGAAATTTTGTCAATTTCTCCAAAACAGATTTCTTGACTCTTCTTTGTTTTGTTGTCTCATGCCAGTTTGTGGCCACAACCTCCAGTCTGGGAACATGCAATAAATTCAATATGAATTTGCCCTGAAGCACAATATTTCAGAATATTTCCAACAATTTAACCATTGCAATCACATAACCATACTTTGCAAATTGCAGCGATTCAAATAAGCTCCACATGCAAGCTAAAATTAATAAACAAATCAAGCAACAACAACATAATATCCAAGAAAGTTGGGCCTAAATTGGCACATTTCCATAGGGTATCAAAGTGCAAAGGAAACAAATGGAAAAACATGTGTCCGCAGACTGTAGATGGGGTGTGTCACTACTAGGTTGAACTTTATCCCCCTGAATCCTGAATACAAGGCAAAATCATCAGGGCTCCCAAAGGAATTTAAAAACAAAGCATGGTGAAACAATTGAAGCATGAAGAAAGCTTCAACGGAATATTTTACAGTGATTCTTCTTTCACAGAGATCATCTATACTTCAGTCACATACTGTCATTATGGGTACTTTAAAGGAACACTTTCCTTTTTTCAAAACAAATCAATCATAAAATCCTGGATGGGCCCAAAATAGTCACATTTCCACACAGGGCATCAATCCTGATGGATGCTGGCTATACAAAGGATTCTTAGCTGTCAATTTTTAATTTGCTCAGGAGATGATCAGCTTTGCCTGATGAAACTCTTGATGGAATTTTCAAAATGAGTATAAAACAAGGGTTTAAAGAACCAGAAAAGTGTGTGGATTTACAGCCTTTTTATTGTAAAAAAAACCAGAGTTTTTACTTGCTGTCAACTGACTAAAGGTATGACCCTACAATTTGAGGTGCATTTTGCTACCAGCTCAGTTCAGTTTTTAAATTCCAACATACAAACCTTAGACAATGAACAGAATACATAAATATACAACAAAAATACATGTGGTAAGGAAGAGATAATTTGAACCAAACAAAAAATATAAAAGATACGCAATCATAATTGTAAAAACCCAAGGAGATTTGCATGCATTCAATTTCTTAAAGGAGGGGCCCTATCAATTGATAAACTGATCAAGGAGAGTGCAAGAGAGTACCCCTTGCAGTAAAGAACCTGCTATTTTAGTGATTTCACTATGGCCTGCCATGCATGAAACCACAGGATGAATGAAAACAACTGCCAAATGGCCCCAACTTCCTCCAAAAAGGAAAGGGTGAAGAGCACATAGCAGTCATTCCCACCCATCCCACAACCCCAAACAAAGCAGCCCATGACAACATCTGGAAAGTTCTGAAAAGACATTGCAAAAAGTCTGTTGTTGCTTTCTCTGGTGGAGAACATGCAATTTCAGTTTAAGGTGAAAATTTACAACCGTAGAGGATGATTTGATGAAAGTGGAGATTTTGTTTCAAGACTTGGCACATGCATATCTAACAGATCTTAAAGAGTCACAGCTAACCATGATCCTTTGTGGCGCCAAATTCGACTTTTGTATTATCTGAAAGTCGTTTATGGCCTGAATTCTCTTTGCCTTGCTTTTCACTCTGCGAGCAAAAGATTATGTTTGACATGGATCTGAAGCATATACAAAGGTGTAGAGTCCGAATTTTGATATTTCTCTTTCTCAAATTTCAAAAGAAGCCAAAGCAACGGACCTGCCTCCCATACCTCGCACGTGCCATCTCCAGTTGTTTGTTTGCCCATAACAAAGGATGAGCGCAAAGCCTAATGGTTAGCAGAGGGTCTTTAAACCATACTGCAAGTGTTGTGTATTGAACTGAATTATTTTATATCTGGATTGAATTGAATTGTATTCAATACGAGGCTATGTTGTTGTTAGTTGTTGCGATTTGAAATGGCGTGAGAATCGTTTTAAGATGGTCTTAGTTCTTGATTAAATTCTGTGGTTTAAATCCGACATTATCCGACCATGTGAAAGGCGGAATATAACAAATTGGCGACGAGGAATCATGGCAACACCTGTTAATACAGATTTGGGTGGAATTCCACAATTTGACTGCCATGGAGACCCCACAACTGTTGGTGCAAGATGGAAGAAATGGAAACGTGCTTTTGACTTTTTCGTTGTTGGAAAGGGAATAACTAATATTGCCCAAAAGAAAGCATTATTACTTCATTGTGGAGGAATGGGTATGCAAGATATTTATTATACTTTTCCAGAAACTGAGCCAGAAGAAGAGGAAGATGAGTTTACAGTAGCTGTTAGGCTCTTAGATCAGTATTTTTCACCTCAAATAAATGTGCCTTATGAGAGACATTTATTTCGTAATACAAACCAGATGCCTTCAGAGACAATTGATCAATATGTTACAAGACTTAGGCAAAGGGCAGAATATTGTGAATTTGGAACAAATGTTGATGAGCAAATAAGGGATCAAGTGATAGAAAAATGTTTATCGCATGCGTTAAGGAGAAAGCTGTTGGAAAAAGGAAGAGCATTGACTCTTGAGCAGTTACAAAATACAGCAAGGGCAATGGAAGCAAGTGAAAAACAAGCTGGTAATATTGAAGGATTCCAGAGAGCTGAGATGAACCAAGTAAGGTTTAGGCCACAAAATACCAGAGATCAAAGGAAAACTGGCAAAGAAGGTATGAAATGTTTCAGATGTGATCAAGCAGGACATCATCAGAAGGATCCAAACTGTCCAGCAAGAAATAAAGAATGTTTTAAGTGTAATAAGAAAGGGCATTTTTCAAAATGTTGCAAGACAAAGAATTTTCAAGCAACAACAAAGTCTGCTAAGACATATCAGGGGAAAAAGCCAAATATTCACTTAGTAGATGCAAATGATAGCACAGATGATGAATATGCATTTACAATTTCTGATGGAAAGCTGCCAAAGATCTGCTTAGAAATTGGAGGAGTGCCAAATGTTGAAATGATTGTTGATTCAGGAGCATGTTGCAATGTAATAGACAGGAAGTTATGGGAGAAGCTCAAGAAGGAGAAAATTAACTGTGTATCAACAAAGTGTACAAAACATTTATATTCATATGGAAGCAGTCAACCTCTTAAAGTTGCAGGATGTTTTGTTGCAAAAGTATCTTTTAAAGATGCCTCATTTGATGCTGAATTCACAGTGATAGAGGAGAAGGGCCAAGCTTTGTTAGGAAGAGACACTGCAATAAAGTTAAATGTGCTGAAAATTAATGATGGTGTGGAAATTAATTCAGTAGAAAGCAGTGCAATGAGCGGACAGAATATCATTTCTGAATATGGCGACTGTTTCCAGGGTCTAGGAAAATTGAAGGATTTTCAGTTAGATATTCCAATAGACAAGACAGTCAAACCGGTGGCGCAACAGGTGCGCAGGGTACCATTTAGTTTAAGGAGTCAAATTGAGAAGAAATTAGATGAGCTTGAGAAGCTTGATGTTATAGAGAAAGCACAAGGTCCAACCCCATGGATTTCACCAGTTGTTATCATTCCAAAGTCAAATGATGAGATCAGGTTATGCGTTGATATGCGGCAAGCAAACAGTGCGATTGTGAGGGAAAGACATCCTATACCCACAGTAGAAGAAGTTCTTCATGAGTTCAATGGTAGTTCAGTTTTCAGTAAGCTTGATATAAAGTGGGCATTTCACCAAGTAGAACTGAGTGAAGATTCAAGGCCTATCACAACATTCGTGACTCACAAGGGGCTTTATCGCTACAAGAGGTTAATGTTTGGCGTCTCTTGTGCCCCTGAAATGTATCAGAGGATTATTCAACAAGTTTTACAAGGATGTGAAGGAGCAATCAATATTTTTGATGATATCATAGTTCATGGAGCTACAGTTAGTGAGCACAACCAGAGATTGCATCAGTTACTTCAGAGGATTAGAGAAAGAGGGCTTACTTTAAACAAGGATAAGTGTAAGTTCAATATGTCACAAGTAGAGTTTATGGGACATTTATTGTCTGCAAGAGGAATAGGCCCATCAAAGGTAAAGGTTGAAGCAGTTCTACAAGCAAGGCAACCAGAGTCAGCCTCAGAAGTTAGGAGTTTTCTAGGACTCGTGACTTACAGTGCACGATTCATTCCAGATCTATCAACCATTTCAGAGCCTTTAAGAAAGCTTATCAAGCAGGGAGAGAAATTTAATTGGGGGCCAGAGCAAGAAAGATCATTCAGAGAATTAAAGCATAGGCTAGCTAAAGCTGAGACTTTAGGTTATTTTGATACAAATGCCAAAACAAAGCTAGTCACAGATGCAAGTCCAGTAGGGTTAGGTGCAGTTTTAACCCAAGAGAAAAATGGGGTAGATAGAGTTATTTGTTATGCAAGTAGGAGTCTATCTGAAGTGGAGAAAAGATATTCTCAAACAGAGAAAGAGGCCTTAGGCATAGTGTGGGCATGTGAAAGGTTCCACATGTATCTGTATGGTATAGAGTTTGAACTTCTTACAGATCACAAGCCATTAGAGTTTATTTATTCAAAGAAATCACGGCCAAGTGCCAGGATTAGTAGATGGGTTTTAAGACTACAACCTTACAGGTATACTGTCAAACACATACCTGGAAAGTCAAATATTGCAGATTCATTGTCACGTCTACAATGTTACCAAGAAAGCAACTCAAGATCATTCACAGATGCAGAGAAATATGTAAGATTTGTTGCAGTAAATGCTACTCCGATAGCTATGACACCAAAAGAAATAGAGCAAGCTTCAGCTATAGACGAAGAGTTATCAAATCTGAGAAAGAGTATTAGGCTAAATAGATGGCATGAACTCAAGAATAAACAGTTTCTTTTAGTTAAAGAAGAGCTGTGCTTGATTGGGAAATTAGTTCTAAGGGGAACAAGAATAATTGTGCCACAAGAATTAAGAGATAGGGTTTTGCAAATTGCACATGAAGGTCATCCTGGGATAGTTAGCATGAAGAAAAGGTTACGCTCAAAAGTTTGGTGGCCAGGGATAGATAAGGAAGTTGAGAGGTTCTGTCAAACCTGTCATTCATGTCAATTAGTTGGAAGACCACAACCTCCAGAGCCTATGAAGAGTACAGAGTTACCACAAGGACCTTGGCAACATGTATCAGCTGATTTGATGACACCAAGTTTACCATCAGGACATACTTTACTTGTTGTTGTTGACTATTACAGCAGATATTTTGAAGTTGAATTTCTGAAGTCAACAACCACAGATAAGGTTATTGCAAGTCTAAATAAAATGTTTCTGATTCATGGATTGCCAAAGGAGATAACCACTGACAATGGTCCACAGTTTATTAGCAAAGAATTTGAAGATTATCTGGAAATGCAGGGAATAAAGCATAGAAAAGTTACACCACTATGGCCTCAAGCCAACGGGGAAGTGGAAAGACAAAATAGGTCTTTGTTAAAAAGATTAAAGATTTCACAGATAGAGAAGAGAGATTGGAAGGATGAACTATCCGCTTATCTTACAATGTACCGGACAACACCCCACAGTACTACTGGAGTAAGTCCAGCAGAACTGTTGTTCAGAAGAAAGATTCGGACAAGATTGCCAGAGATTGATTATTATGACTATGATGATTTAGAGATGCGCGATAGAGATAAAGAGAGTAAACAAAAGAGCAAGATTTATACAGATGAGAAACGTAGAGCTCAAGAAACTGTAACAGAGGGAGATAAGGTATTGTTAAGGCGGGAAAGAGAGAATAAACTTACACCTACATTTCACAGTCAACCGTATGAAGTTAAATCCAAAGTAGGGAACAGTGTTTTAGTTCAGTCACCAGAAGGGGTACAATATCAACGAAATGTGACCCATGTAAAGAAATATCAAGAACGAGAACAATCAGTCATAGATCAAAAAGAACCAGTTGCAGAAGACCAAGAGGAACAGACAGTTTGTTTACCTGTTGAAAGTTCAGATGAAGTACAAGGAAACAATGAAAAAGAACAATCAGAAATTATAGACATACCTAGAGAGAGACCAGTCAGGACAAGAAGGGCACCTGCAAGATTCAAGGACTTTGATGTCACTTGGAAGTAACTTTTTTTTTATAAGACTTGTTTTGTGTTTACATTGTATGTTTCGATCCAAAGACAAAGGAGGGATGTTGTGTATTGAACTGAATTATTTTATATCTGGATTGAATTGAATTGTATTCAATACGAGGCTATGTTGTTGTTAGTTGTTGCGATTTGAAATGGCGTGAGAATCGTTTTAAGATGGTCTTAGTTCTTGATTAAATTCTGTGGTTTAAATCCGACATTATCCGACCATGTGAAAGGCGGAATATAACAGCAAGGTCTTTTCTTGAGTCATAAAAATATCAATTAGAACTAGAAGCCAGCCAGAAACTAACCAGAACTTTTTTTATTGAGAATTCCGCTATTTTTGATGCTCTAAAAATTAAACAAGGGCACAATTGATTTTCTGGCAGATACGAGTTATCAGCATCTAAAGCTTGGCATCTCTCTAGAAGCATTGCTGGAAAACTAGATTGGCAAGAGGAAGCCTAATAGGCCTACCTAATGTCTAGGCCTAAAAGAGAAAAGCAAAAAATCAAGAACACTCCTTACGTCATCAAATTCATCTTTTGGAATCAAAGAATTACCGCTGAATATCTTGGACTTGGCAGGACGATTTGAAGTTGACTCTGAAGAAGTCATTCTCGATATCTTGTTTGTCTTTTGGCCCTAGAGTCATGCAAAATAACCTTCCCTCTTCTCCCCAACAATTTGTGTCTTACTTTGCCGCCATTCAGGCTGTTCACTGGACGACGGACGACTCTCCCTCGTTTCAGTTCCGAGGCTGAAGTATGTATGTAGGTTTGTATGTATGTGTTGGTATGTAGTATACTATACTGTAGTATGTAATATGTACACTCTTGCCAAAAATAAGTGGAAAGAATAGAAATAAGTTTATCAAAAAGAAGTCTGATTACAGGCTTGTGATGTTAAGTAAATATGAAAGTTAAAAGATCAAATCTAGGATAGCATTAAAATGTCAGTGCGACCCTGCTTCCATAAAAGTCCCTCCAAAGGTGTCACTGTGAGTGTGAACAAAAATTGTGAACAAAATGTGAGTGTTAGATATGAGTGTGAACAAAATTATTATAGAGGAAAAATTCGTTTTATCGAGAATATGAGACGATTGTAGGTCAATTGCAATTATCTGTAGTGCAGCAACATGCCTCTTGTTATGGTAGTTATAATTCTTTTGTTTATGTCTTGTATTTGTCCGTCGTGTCATAACTGTTTTTTTTTCATGTTTGTGTTTTCTTGTAAATAAACTAATTCACTTCGTAACAAGCATTTGCGTTTTTTTGTAAATAAAAATCAATTTATATTGTAAGTGCCATTCATAGTGGAAACTCGATGGCCTTGTGTCTTTTTCCGCTATGAATGGCATTGTTGAATTAACTTGTAGTTTTTAAGATTTGATAGACAAAAAGGTGTCAATAAAAGAAAAGCTTACAAATTACAAAGGAGCAACGAAACTTTTTCAAGATGCTAAACATATAGCTAATTTGTACCTTTATCGATTTGAACAGTACCGATTACAGTGTAAGAGAGGGTGTTCAGCGTCCATAGTACACATAAACGTCATCTTACTCCCTTTGTATATATATTCATGTATATAAATATATATTTATATATTTATGTATATATATATATTCATATTTATATTTTTATGCTTATTTCATATTTGATTTCATTAAGGAGGGTTGCCCTTCAACAGAGTTGATTTACAAGGGGCCCTCCACTTAAAAAAACTACTTACAATATACAATATACAATTACCGAATAAAAAAGCAAAATTACAGTATAAAAACCACAATATAAAAACCTAATACAAAATGTACAAAATGTAGTATAAAAGAAAAAGTCCTAAATAGATTTTTTAACACTGTTCAGGGAAGATGCCTGTTTGGTATCGGTAGGAAGGTTATTCCAAGCTTTTGCTCCTCGATAGGAAAAACATTTTTGCCCATTACTTGACTTTTTCATAGGTAGTCTTAAATCTGTTTCTGAATTGCGCAAGACATAGGAAGAGCACTGTGAGTTTATTTTTGAGTATATTTTTGAACACTGTGAGTATGGGTATATTCATAGAACACTGTGAGTATATTTTTAAAGAATTTCATTTTCGTTTAATCTTTTTTATACATGATACTCCATCAATATGATCGTGAAACAACAAAAGTAAGGGAATGATATCTAGAGCTTTTACTGTTTATCTAAGCAAATCAAATATTCATAAGATCTTACTTATCTTCCAGGAGGTTATGTTTTCAAGGGGTCTTCGAGGTCTTATTGGCCCAAAAAATAGTTTCTAAAAATTGCAGCAGATTCCACATTTCTTACATTGTTTGGGATATCATTCCGCACCTTGAAACCTTTATGCGAAAGCTTCTCCTAGCTATTTTTTGCCTTGGTCTTAGGTCTTGATACCTGCAAGTCATTCACTCTCCTTGTTTCATATTTCAAAGCAGAGATCTTTTTGTCAACGCTTGCGCAAGGATTTCTGCACCATCGCCGCTTAGTCAAGCTTAATTAATTCATTTACACTTAATGTTGCAGATGGCATTCCGTCCTTAATAGGTGCAGACTGGATCAGAATAATAGCCATATCCTGTAAACTTTGCAAGTAATGGAGTTTAGCTGCAGAAAGGTGGTGGCCCCATAGTAGATTGCCATATTTGAGGTGACTTTTCACCAATGCCTTGTATACTTGAAAAAGATTTGATTGGGAGAGCATTTGTGTAAGCTTTCTAATGGAATCACTACCCCCTTCAATTTTCCTTTTACTGCCTTATACCGCTGATTCCATGACAGGCTTTTATCAATAGTTAGCCCTCAATACTTGGTCCCCCAGGGGGGTACATAACATGTTGAGGGTACGGGTATGTGCCGCCTATATGGGTGGGTTTTTGGGCCAAAATTCTCTAAATAAGTGTCCCTTTTCGGTAGATTTTCCATAAACAAGGGTGGGTTATCGAGAAATTGGCGAAAAATAGCCAAAGATGGGTCGTTTTCCGCCAAAATACATCATAAAAGTGGGTATGAAAGCGAGTTTCGGTAATTAGAAGAGGGTACCTTTCTGAAAACCGGGCGGCAGACCCCTCTCCATCCACAAGTCATGTATCCCCCCGGGACTTGGTCTTTCCAGCTCGCTTGATTTCATCTTTCCCAACCTTAAGGTACAGTGCAAAATTTCTTACATGACATGGCCGGTGGAGAATGAAAATTCTTGCAAAAATCTGCTTGCTTCGTATGAAATTATTATTCCTTAACAAGAGAAGTTATGTACCGGGTGAGTCAATAAAAACGCCCGGCGTTAGAAAAAATCCTGCTCTCTCAATATCAAAGCAATGATGTTGAAAACTGCCTTGTTTTATCCCTGATATGTCAAACTGCCCCGTCATCCTTTCCTTCAAAATGTATTGGTCCCGTATTCTTTAACAACAGAAGTTGTGTAGTACCAATGATATTTTGAGTCATTTTAGATACACCTTACAAGAATTTCTCATCTTGAATGATTTACGATTCTATATTTCAAACTTCATCCTGAGCTTGTAAAATTCTAATGCTTTTATATTTTCTTTATACAAAGTGTTGACCCAGTTCCGTACAAACTCAAAAAAATAGTTACCCCGTTACGTTTTGCACCGGCCATGTTATTGCCCACGCGGGTTTGTAGCGATTCCGTGTGAGTTTGTAGTCTGCCGCGGGAAGGTAAGCCTGTTTGAGAGATCAGTACGAAAATGCGTCAGCAAAAATTTCCACCACTTTGTATTATGACGTAAAACAATTCAGGTCTTTGTTCTAATATTTTCATGATATCCGGAGCTCAATGACAATCGATTTCATGACAATCGATATTGTACTGGTCGACGAAAAAGCACTTGTCTGGGTCTTCACAAAACTTCCGTTTTCTTGAATTGCCACACAGGCTTAAGGATTTCGTTGTTTGGAAATAAAAAATAAAATATTGAAAATAAAATGGACAGATATGGTTTCAAATAAGGATGTTCTCAGCAGAGTGGGACTAGTTGGACCATGTCTTACAAAGGATTTGTTTAAAAGAAAAATGGAATTTGCAGGTCACGTATTACGAGGCTCTAGTGGGACAATGTATAATGAAATTATAGAAGGATACATCCATGGAAAGAGAGGCAAAGAGAGGCAGCGTAAAACCTGGGTTGACGATTTGAAAGATTGGACAGGAATAAAAAACTTTGGTGCATTGAAACGAACAGCTGAAGACAGTGTGAAATGGAAGTTTATGGTTTCCAACCTTCGTGTCGAAGATGGTACCAAATGATGATGATGATGATGATGATGATGTTTAGAAATTATTGATGTGTAAATGGCTTTGACATGTTGATAGGGGATTTGTTTACCATGCAAGCTTCAATGAGAAAACCCTGGCAGAAAGTCCGCCTGGGTATGCAAGGGCATGGCTGCAAATTGAGCAGGTAGGATGAGTAAGGCCAAAACAAAATTTGAGGTATCAGTATTGCCCTGTTGAATCAAACGAGGAGCTTGGTTGGTCTTCCACCATGCAAGAGTATTTTTCGCTGTCTGTGGTCTCGCGAACATTTCAGAACAAAGTTTTTAGCAGCCGTTACAATGTTTTCCTAATGTGTAGTCAGGCTTCCACTGAAGCGATGAAGCGTGGGCATTAGTTAGTGATAGCTATTTCTAGTATGATAAACATTGCACTGTCCCTAAGATCACCGATTTCAGAGATCTTACCTGATTGCTTGCTATTTCCTGAGAAAAATATATCCGAATTTCGTTACATTTAGGCTTTACTCGTTTTGTCTTAGCCAATCTATGACATATTGAAACTCATTTCTTAATACCCCATTCACAATTGCAAGTAAAGCCAGTTTAAACTAAACCGGGTTAACTTATGGAGCCTTCTGATTGGACAATAGAAAAAATCGAATGCATTTGATTGGCTGACATTTAACCTGGTTTTAAATAAAGCTGGTGTAACTATGTTAGTGTGAATACCTTATTTGTCTTCCGATAGGTTGTAAGCGTCCTCCCCACTTAACGTAATACTTGTATCATCGGCATACATATTCGGTGCGAAAATTGGTTGGGTATACTTTTATATTAAAAAATTACGTCAAAATCCCTCCCCCCAGTTCTTTCGAATTTTTCAGAACTGGTGCCGCCACTGCACAATATGAATAGAAGAAGAGGCTCTAAACATGACCGTTGAGTTTCAATATTTAGCATAGGTTTAAGATTTTTTGCGGATTTTTACAACTCTGTCATTCTTTTGTGGACAAGACAATGACAGTCATATCTTTTTGTACAATGTTGTCATAAGTTCCTAGGTTTTGTCATGCGCCCAGTCTCCATTCGACATTTCGAGAGCTTTGATTGATTTCAGCAAGGCATTCTTCAAGCTTCGTGATGTTCGCCGCTCTTGTTAATCCAAAATTTCCGAGAACTTTCTAACATACCTTTTCACAGTTCGGGAGCAGTGATGAAAATATCATTAAGCGAGAAAATATTCAAGAAAGCAAGCTACATATCCCAGTTAAATATTACATATTTCTTATTCACTATTTACAACTCCTGATATACAACATAACACTTTACTTCTCGAAAGTATTTACAATTAAAAATATCCCCTGCCATAAATAACCCTCAGAATAATCACGATTATCTTGGTACAACAGAATGCATTTGCCAAACCTTGAATAAATTAACATAAAATGTTAATTACTTGATACACTACGACCTTGAGCCCTGTTTACGATACACAAACCAACCTGGATTCATCCGGGAGGGGGGGGGGTACTTGACTAGGAAAGTGACGGGGGTGTGCGGCAAATCTCTCCACACCCTGTACCCTGTCGCATAAAAAATGGCCCAAAAGTATACCCTGTCGCATAAAAATTTTGCCAAAATCCATTGTATCAAGAGAACTTTAAAAGGCATCCTTCCACATGATACCCTGTCGCATAATTTTCTTATCAATTGTAATACCCTGTCGCATAATTTTTATCAGAAAAGGACACCCAATCGTATAATTTTCACCGTAAAAGGACACCCTGTTGAGCGGCACATCCCGTCAAGTCAAGTATGGGAGTACCCCTCCCCCCCGGGGATTCATCCTGAGTTAGAACTAAACCACGGACAACACAGTTCTATTTTACATGACATTATATGACAACCAAACCGGGTTTGCCCTTGCAGAACTCACCTGTAAACCAATGCTTTGACCAAGGGGCTACCATAGACGAAAAAGATAAAGAAAATGAACCTCTGGGGATGGGTTTGTCCAATCTGACATGAATACATAAGCCTTCACAACAATAGACGATTATGGAAAACATTAGGCTGATTATGATGCGCCCCAGTAATCGCTATTCAAAACGAGACTGTTACACCCAACCGAGACAGCTCATACTGGAACTCATAATATTGCGGGAATTTTTTTGAACTGACTTTGTTGCACTTTTGAACACCCTTTGGAACGTGGATGTTGTCTGTTTGCAAATTCGATCGACTGATGTCGACCAACTGAAACTCGAAGCTCAAAGCAGAGTTTCAAGTAACTTAGCTTGACAGAACAAAGTCTTGCGATTAAGAATACAGCAAATCCCCGAAAATAAGAACCTACTTTTTTGAGAGCTAGGCTGAAATTGGTTCTTTTTTCACTAAGACTAATTTCAAGGTATAGAGGTTCTTATTGGAAGGGTGTCTCATGTGGTCCCCTTGAGAGTCTCACAAAGATTTTCAGCCCTATTATTTGTCTTGGAAGTGTTCTTATGGACCTAATAAGTAATTGGGAAGGCGAATAAAACTTTCAAATCCAGCTAGAACCACAACAACCTTAATAACAGCAATCAAAGATCAAATTTGCAACCTCTGCAATAAGAACCTATGTTTCATCAAACTGAAACAGGTTCTTAATTGCAGGGTACATAATTTAGCAAAAACAGCCTCTAGGTTCTTATATTGGTAGGTTCTTATATGCGGGGATTTACTGTAACATGAAAACAGTCGGTGAAAATGTCAAACCACGTAAGTAGGTACCATCTTGTTGCTTTCGCTAAGCATATACTATGAATTTTTCATATCAATAAGTTTCATTTGAAAAATAAGAGTGTTTTTGTTTGTGCTTTTTGCCTAAGCCCTTATCGAAACGAGGCAAGTATAATCATTTCAAAGTAATGGCGTCTGAAGTATGAGTCGTAGTTGGGAGCATCCGGCAGCCTTTGCATAGCGATAACTACGCCCATATAATCAGTCTAGGAAAAGATGGCGTCGCGGGGCATTTGACCAGATAAGATGCAGTGCGTTCTATTAAGGAACGCAATGCATCTTGGTCAAATGCTCCCTGACAAAATCTTTTCAATAATCGTCTGTTTTGAAACTGCATCCCCTTCCCCCTTAGTCAATGTTGATTAGTGTGACTGGATGTAGATTTGTATAGGAAACATTGCTTAGAATCACAACACTGAGGGAGGGGGGTTGCTACAGGGAAAAACGGGTGAAGACAAAATGCGAGGGGTGTATCCAATGATATATCATTGGGTGTATCATTCTGTATAAATCTTGCACACCTTTGACAAAATCCTCCAATCTACGGAAAATCCGTTTAATCCTTTTCCAAATGTAAAAAAAGTCTAACACAGCAACGGAATCCCTCCTTGTAGCATTTCATTGACATTGGTATTTTTTGAGAAGCATAAGTGTTACCCAACATCCAGCGATATTCAATGAAAGTTGAACTTAGCAAATCAGCATCTTACGGGACCCAATACGTCAGGTTTCCACGGTTAAATCCATGGAAAATAAACTAAAGAAATTACTCCTCTTTAGAGTTTTCATTTGTCGACAACATGCTTTCCAGTGTTCCTTTATACATCACTCCATTAATTTCCAGGGAGATTTTGATGACCGAATTCGCAGTGTCTCCCTCTTTGGCTATTTGCATGTTGATATCTGACATTTTTATTGCCTGTTTTGATTCAGGTCTATCTGATGCGGTCGATTCTGATCCACTCGGGCCGTTTGGTGATAACTCTTCGAAACCAGAGCTGCTATCGTTTGATTCCTTCTCACACTTTTCCTCGATGACCAGGTCATCTGGGGAGGAGCTTGCTGTCTCACGCTTATGAGGTGATACCATCTGTGAGTGTGGTGATTCCCTGACCACGTGATTTTCTCTGGTGGAAGATGATTCCCTCATGGCCATGTTCATCATTGGAGGCTCATTGTGCGCATCAGGGCGCTCTGATAAACAATAGCTACATGGGCAAGAAACTTTTCTTGTTCTTGGCAAATCTCGTATGTCTGGGTATGGATACTTTTGGACCTGAAATGAAACAAATAATTTTAAAGATGAATTTGAAATTGATTTAAACTCTATTTCTGAAACTGACAAATATGTTATTTCTTAAAAATCTCAAAAGCAAGTGAATCATGAACCAGAACTGAGCGTAAAATCCTCACCCCCAAACAAACACCTTAGCAACATTTTGCTAGCATATGGGTCTGAAAGATAATTAACTTTTCCCAAAAAATTTTAACATCTAGGTTAGCCTTTGACTGATAGATAAACATTTCAATTTTGAACATCAGCCGCATAATCTTTATTCCACAGCTCACTGGATTTGTTTATCTTTTTTGCCTCATCCGATGCATCCTCTAAAGGCCCGGGGGAGGGGGGGCTACACGTTTTTTCATAAGAAACTTGGATCAGGCCATAGTACTAAAAGCTTGTTAATTTAACATGAAATTTTGTCCATTTTAGTACTAAAAGTTTCTTAGTTGGTTTCTTATTTTTTTGAATGCATGAATTATCAATGTAATCGCTAACACTGTGCCAGATATGTTTCTTGACATCTAAAACATCATAAAGGAATAAACAGTGTTCTGTTATGTTGAAAACACAAACGGTTAGATAATATTGCTCAAGAATAAAGGCTCAACGATCTATTTGCTATAATATCCATGCTTTTAACTTTGAAAAGTTTCTTAGTACTTCTCAGGCATAGTGCTAGAGTTTCTTAAAATTTAGCCATCTAAATACTAGTTTCTTATAAACCAGTTTCTTATAAAAAAAACGTGTACTTGACTAAAAAAATGATGAGGGTATGTGAAAAACCTCTCCACACCCAGTACCCTATCACATAGAAGTCTCCCTAAAGTACACCCTGTTGCTTAAAGGTTAAAATTCATCTAAAAGCTAAAATTATGCACGATCAGTTATTCAAAAGAGCTCTAAAAATTTGCTGCTAAGTCTCAAAGTGACGATATTTATTCTATTTGAGGCTGTAACGTCATTAAATTTCTAAATCTCAACCGATAACAGCAACAGATTTCTGCTCGCCACCATGCTGTAGATCTTCAAAAGCATTTTCTTATTACATTCCATTAGAAAGTTACAAGATATGTTATTGATGATTACACTACTTACATAATACTATACCCTACTATTAAGACAATACCACTAGGAGCGCGAAACTATGTCTTCCTAGGTATATGGAAATCAACATAAAACATAACAACGAAAAGAACATAAAGCTACTCAAAACTACCAGAAAAAAAGAGAAAAATAAGATCATACTAAAGAAACATGGTGGCTGTGTGACATATAACTGAGTTAACGATTTCCTAATGAAACCGGCCAGTTCTGTGGATAAAACACAAAGTTACAAACAGTAAATTTTGCTAAGATCGTCTGGAAAATGTTTATCAACATACGGTAAAATCTGCAGTAGGGCATCATTTGGAAGATTAGTATATCTAAGTGGTTGTAATAAAGAGGAACCATCCGCGAGAAGATCTCTTCATGATTCTTCAAAAGAAAGGCAGATCAACAAAAAGTGCTCCGTACCCTCAATAGTATCGTTAGATGGGCACATTGCGTTTATGGTATCACTGAAATTGTGCTTGAATTTATGAGAGGTTAATTTACTGAGGCCGACCCTAAAAATAGAACGGCTTGATCGTGTATCCTAAAGACAGATTTTGGCACGGGGCGAATTTAGGATAGCAGCTTTTTCTTAAATGCAGAAATAGGAGTAGCAAGACTAATTTCTGGATCCAGCTTGTTCTATTCTGACAGGCAGTGAGGATAGAAGGTTGATTGGAATATTTCTGGCCTTGCACTTATTTGTCCAATAACTTCCTGATTGTGAAGAGTGTAACGAGACTGGACTTAGTCTATTTTGAACCTACATTTATAACGATTTGAAATATATGAGCCCTATCCTGCAGAAACGAGTGAAGACAGCGATCAAGATTTCGTCGGTGCTGGGTCAAAGTTTCAGTTTCTTAGAAAAGTAGCTAAATGAATATACAGACGTCAGACGGTATGAGAATTCAAAGAAAAGATCTGTCACAATGGAAAAATCTGTTTGTAGCTGGGTCAAATAGATGATTAACAAATAGGCTACAGTTTCCATCGCAACGATAGGTATAATATTGAAACGGGCCAACTATCGCTTTGTCGTTGAAGCAAATCCTTTGAAAATCTTTTTAATACAAAATAGAACAGTATCGCCATGAGAACGGTACCTCATTCGAGAAATCTTGCAGCAAAATCTTCTTATGTAGGACAATAAACCTATTGAATAGTAAATATTTTAAGCTTCAGATGAGAGTCCGAGCTTTCTTTGAAGTGGATAAAAACATGTCTTTACGACAGATACGAGTTCATTTACGCCCTTAGTTTGCTATCATTATCAACATTTAATCTCCGGGTTTGCAGATTTCTCTTTTGGGCCGGGAAATAAGCAAAAGATTTGCATTAAAATAAGGAGTAATTATGAATCATTCTCTTTTTCGATTGCTCGGTGAAATAATCTTTCCATTTCTTTATGAGTGATCCGCAAGTGTGGCAGATATGACAGCTGCCACGGGTGAAAGAGGTGCATGAAACATAGACTAATTGCATATTCGTAGTTATCACTATTGATAGACTGATGGATGCTCAAACTACGACTCATGAACTTTCACATTGAAAATTGAAACGAAGCTTCCCCTATCGATTTCATAATTAGATATGGAAACCATAGCAACACTATACGAGCTGCAGGCAATGGCAGAAGGGCCTAAGTTGCCGGCTCGAACCTCCAATGCTAAAACAGTTCAGAGTTCAAGTTCACAATGTAATATTAGCCATGAACAAAGTCGCAAGTATCCATATGAATGTTTTCTCAATCCAAGAATCAACTATTCACTATGAACGAGAAGTTCCTCACTTTTACGGCCAATTTGCGTCTTTGAACTCAATTAGCTTCTATGAACTCAATTAGCTTCCATGAACTTCACCGCTGCAATGAGAATTCCCAGCTGTCGAGGATTGCTTCCCTCGCTTCCGAGGCAACTCCCCAGCCTCGTTCCGGAGAACACACGTAAACATATTCATTTCCGTCTCAAATTTTATATGAAAGTCCATGAGTTCTAGTTTGAGCAAAATAAAATATGTTTTCATTGTTATTATTGTTGCTACTGTTGCGATCACTGGGACTATATAGTGAGTCTACACGAAAGAGGCAAAAGAGATTATGATCATATGTGTTTCATTAGGTCAATGACCACTGTGCATGTCGAAGGTTTTCAAGGTTTTCAATGAGCCAATTAGCCATTTTTGGTCGGGACAAAAATTCTGGGGTGAGTAGAAGGATGAGATTTCTAATTTCCTCAAAATTAGATATTTTAGAATGGGAAAGTAAGAGATTTTCTTGCAACACTTAGTCTCTACTTTGGTTAAGCCAAAAAAACAAACCAATCGTGCATACATAGCACTGTTTAGGAGGCATTCCCTGTCTTGGGAAATGGAATTGGTAAAAATCGCCAAAGCCCCAGGTAGCTTTTTTCGCTTGTTTTATCTCATTAAAGCCTATGGGCATCTAATATCAAACTTTGAGTGACCTTTGATGGAAATTTTAAGTGCTCATCGCTAAAGGGTTAGAACAGGGAGCGCCGAATAGAATAAGCACTTCTAGTTTTCTCGTTAAAAAGATAAACTTTCCTTTAGGCTGCATTCACATTGCACAATCCCTTGTAAGCGCTTAAAGGCACATGGTCGCGGCGCTGATTGGGTAAACAAGATAATCAAGAAGAAAAGAATTAGGCAAGGTTCACTAATTTCACTGTTCAGTGAAATTCACGAAGACGATAATGATCTGATTCCCTTTATTCTCGAAACAAAGGATGATCCAAAAACATAAAGGGTTGGTAATTACTCCAAGGCCAAAGCTTTGTTATTTATTTCAACATCAAAACTAGCCAATCACAACCACGACAGTTTGCCTTTAAACGCTCGTGCAGAAATCCACCATGCTAATCCCTTACAGTGTTCAGATTTCACAATGTTTCTCTTTTAGAATTCAAATTTCTTTGGCCCTCGTTTTTATTCGATGCGCAATGCTTTTTTCGATTTTGCTGTTAATGAGGCTTTGAAATTTCCTCAAAATTTCCTGTTTTAGGGTTAACCTGTCTTGTTTTGATCATTTATCCCCACGTAAATTTATTTTGTTCTTCGATTTCGCTTTTAATGCGGATATGAAACATGAATTGAGCTGCCCTTACTGTTTCTTTACAACAGCTGAATTGGGACTGAGATCTTTATAAACTGTGTTCACATTGATCAATTTTAACATCATTGCTGTGACGGAAGATTTTTGAAAGGGTTTTGAGCGGAAAAGCGTTAACTAATTCGCAAACGGAAAACAAAAACGATTGTGAACCTCCTTTTTCTCTGTTTCGTATAAATCATTTTGTCCTTTTACGCAAATTGAAAACAGCATGTTGAGATTTATCAGCTAAAATTGACTCGTTTTGGAGATTTTTCGCAAATTCGATTTTCATACATTAGAAATCGGATGTCAAAAACCAGAATATGATTTATATCCTAATGGTTAAATTCAGTTTTGAGGAAGTAGTGGGCTCGAAATAATGATTTCTATGATAAGTGGCACGTGTCTTATAGTGGTTAACAAATAAAATGATATTTAAACAAAATGATTTACTACCCAAAATGAAAGCAAGATTAATGGAAATTGTATGGCATGCATTTTTCATAGAAAATTTAATTCTAAAACTAGCTCTTTGAAGGAAACTGTTTTTAAAGCGAAAGTAACTAAAAAGAGGAAGATTTTCATCAATAAGAACAAAAATTGATCGAAATTTCACACGTAGAAATAAAATGCGAGCAACTAGAAAACTTGACGATAAAGGAAGCAGATTTTCACAAAAAGACAAAATTAAGGGAGAATTTATGGGTAGAAGTAGAATTAGGGCAACTAGGAACGTTAAATCTAAAAGAAAGGATATTTCAGAAGCAAGGCAAAACTAAGTGAATATTCAGTTTGATTAAGATTATAAGAAGAAAAATGGGAACGGCAATTCTAACGAAATACATTTTGGAAACCCTCTTCTTGCACTAAAAGCGAATAAAAGAGGGAAGTCCTTAGAAATTAACGAGAAATTGTTGGAAGCTTTGCCAGTGGAAAAATTGAAATAGCCTTGAAATGTTCCGCTGGAAGAGAGCCCTTCTTAAAATTTGGGGGTGAAATTGAAAAAGAGTTTTCTTGGTTTTGATTGTGCAGCAAGAAATGAATGAATAAAATTTCTTACGTTCTCATGATCTCTTCGTTCTCGTAAATAAGGGTAGTTGTCTTTGTGTTCACTTTGTATCATTTGGCGTATATCACCATCCCATTCTCCACCACGGCTATACAGAACTTGGTATTGCCTCTTTGCCTCACTATCATGCAGCGGAGGACTGCGCCTTCCTGCCCTTGAATCATAATGAGGCTGGATCTGTCTTTGGCCTGATGGACTTCTTTTTCCAAGCATATCAGTATTAACAAAAACAGGGCTGCCATTACGCAGTATTACAACTTTCGGGCTTTCGTGGCCAGTTTTGTCCGCCATACGGCTATCGAGCACATCAGAGCGCCGTTTCATAGACATGGCCATTCCTCTGTACAGTGAGTGCGTTGGAGTGGGCCGTGCAAGAGCACTGAACGTAGTTACTGTAGGGTATCTTGAATCACCGTTGAATGTCATGGTTGGCTGGGATGGGTAGAACGTTGAGAAACGGTCTCTCTTGTTGTTGTCAATGGCGGCTTGAAGCTCTTTCGGTGTTGAAAATCCATGCATGACACATTCATATGTATACAAGTATTTCAAGTATCTAAAAACCAAACTTAATGTGAATGATATGTTACTCAGAAATATAATCTCTGTTTGAAAACGTATACGATGTACATTAAAATCCATAAATTTCGGACGGTGAAAGTTTCGAATAAAGTTCTCTCCAAACCTTTTTTGTCGGAATTACTCTGAACATTTTTGGATATACTGGTTCTCATGATGTTTCAAATTTCAACAATCAAGTTTCCTTAAATTTTGATCTTTGTTGAAAATTAGGTAAATTTATAAAGTACACGAAAGATTTTATCAATAAGCTTCAAGAAAGGAAACTGTTGACGAGTCTTCGAAACGTGTCCATAATCGAAACATCTTAAGTCGAAACATTTGGATGTGACTTTTGGATCAGAATCGATTCGCACACAAGTACATACTAGTATAATTCTTCAACTCATGTTAATACTTTTAAGAAGAACTGAGTGAGCATTTGTTTCTTCGCTATGTTTTTTCTTTTTGTTTCTTTGTTGTTTCTTTCTTCTTTTGTTTGTTTCTTGTCACATTTTTCCCAGAGTGACACAATAGCTAAATATATTGTAAGTACCATTTATAGAGGTAACTCGATGACCTTGTGTCTCTTTCCTCTCGCACCATATGAAGTAGTTGCTGCCTACCCTTAATATTTATTTGCACAAAAAAAGAGCTGACGACCTGTCACATGACTTTATCAATTCGCGCTGGAAAATCAGACTAAGGGAAAATCAAGACAAAACTTATTACAGAACATACCCTTACAAGTACCCAAGTCAAAACTTAGCAAAGTACTTTTTTAATTTTTCGAGTCATTAAATCAAAGGATAGATGGATGCAACAACCATTCGTGATTTACTTTTTGAGATTTGATGACTTTGCTCGAGCCCCATGGTTCTGAATAACAATACGATCTATTAATTAAATCAGGTCTGCAACCTAACTCGGCGTATTGTGGGAAATGTCCACCACTGAACGTAATGCTCCGACTCAGAGAGAAACCCCTATGGGAACAGCTGAGATCAGAACGGGCCGAAAAAGAGGCGACCATCCAATCATCTGTATAAGGTTGTTGAATAATTGGGCATGACTAGTGGCATGCCGAATTAAAAACGTTATTTAACGTAATTACTTACTGTGTTCTCAGTGTGAAAGCTGCACTCGTTATTGAAGCTGGCAGATTGAGGCCTCGAGTGATCTTACTCCACTGCTTGTTCTTTATGACCTAATAATACAAACAGAATATTTCTATAAACAATGAGAATACCGGGTGAGTCTCCGACGGGAGGGGGCAACCTAGATTTATGACGATGAGTCCCTTGTATCCCGCGGTAAACCTTGCTCAAGAGAGACTCATAGACTTGATTACATGTCGTAGTTTTGCTTTTGGCTGAACTGATATCGCTACAACTACGACTTATTCCCAAACGCTTGCTGAAACGGTAAAGTTCCGTACTGATTCTATTTGAAACCTTTCCGCTGCTCCACAAAAACGTTCGATTGAGCAGTGTTGGAGTCTCTATCACTATTGTGTACATTCGAGCATTCTACAAAATGTATCAATCTGTCATTCGATTCGCATTCTTTTTTAGAATGTAGCTGTGGGCCTAAATCATCTGCTAATTTTTCCTCGCAACCACTGGGTCTAAAATGCCTTAAAAATCAGTTTTCTAGAGCTGCTGTACCATCAAATTAGGTATCAGTACCTCGGTAAAGGATCATTCTTGCCACAAAAACAGAAACCGTCTTGCTCTTAGGCACATGCTGATCGGTAGACGACGGGGCGACAGAATCCTGTCGCCGATTGAAATTTTTTGCCGTTTTTACAGCTCTATGTCCATAAGGCCCTCAGTGGAGCGATAACAACAACAACAATTCAATTCAACGAGATGAGCGTAACTTGAGGGTCCTTATGGTAGTGAGGCTAAGAGACTCATAATGAAACAGTGAAAAACCCGGCCCTATCTCATGCATTCGGTCATGATTCGATCGATCGAATCAGGATCGAACGACTGCCGTAGCTCTGTTCAACGGTCACTCCTCGGAAAGAAAATGCGATAAAAACCATGTTAAGCAGGCGTTTCATCAAAGAAACTTGGTATGAATCTGAAGAAGGAAGTTCACTTTACCTGGTAAGTCCAAAATGAGTCTTTCAACGCTACATTTTCCATGTTTTTAAGACCAAAACAAACCAGAGAAAACTTCAGCCACCTACCGTAGCAACTTGGTTCAAAATCTAGTCAACTGCATCATTCGAATCGAGAATTCGACATCATTATTCTCTGCCAAATCTCGCAATCTGATTGGTACTGGAGGAATTGCGAAGTTTGGGCCTAAATAGGGCCAAGTTTTTCAGAGTAATACTATGAGTCCCTATTGCATGAAGCGCCATCATCAAGTCAAAGAGCACAGGGGAACAAAAGACTCATCGTCATCAGTCTAGGGGCAACCACCATCTATTCTAGTACGGGATGTGATGTGACATTTTTATGGGTGCCTTTTTTCGAGAAGGAAATAAATTTTGGGGTATCATTTTTGGTACAATCACAAGTAGTCATAAATTTTGGGGCGTCATTTTAGCAAAATAACTCTTTAGGGTATTGATTTTGATCAAGTTTCACTTACTTGGCTAAAATTTTGGATCGTTGTCACAATTTCAGGGTATATCTTTTCAATGGCCTGTAAATTTTGGGGTATTATTTCGTGAAAATTGATAGATTTTAGGGTGCGATTTCAGACGTCAAATGGCACACCCCTGTCATCCACCTATTGAAGTTACCTCCCCCGGGGTTGAGTCAGGAAAAACACTCGACGTTTGAAAGGCTGCTGCTCCCTAAGGCCCTATTGGCTCTCTAATTGAGAGAGTCTCAATTTTTCTTTCAGAGAGAGTCTGGTACCCAGGGCAGCAGATGTGAAACAAATAACTTACATATTTCTGAGTGACTTTGCAAAGATGTCGAAAAAACGAAAACCATCTTTCTGCACAATTTTCATCCGATGCAAAGCAGAATAATAGGAACCAACCTATTTTCAGTTTAAGGGTCTCTTTCATCCAGCATTCCTTGCACGTGTCATCTCTTGGCTTGCCTTTGTTCGTCACCATTTTCCTGGCCCAAGAAAATGGCGGCAACAAAGGAAAACAAAGAGACGACACGTGCAAGGCATCCTGGATGAAAGAGACCCTTTAACTACATCAATTTCCGTTTGACAACGCTAGTTGTTTTCGCAGTTTATTGCACGTCAAAAATATGATTTACGTGAACGATACATTGGGCCTGCCTGGTTCATTTTCTTTCCTGATACATCTAAAGTCATTTAATCTCTGTGCGTGGTAGACTAATGTGGCCAAGAGCCATCAAGCCACCCAAACGAAAGCTCCTCCAAGAAGGGACGCACTTGAGTAGCACAATGGCTCTCTGGCACGTCAAATTGAAATGTACGGGAACTAAAAATGGTCCTCCCTAAGAGCTCATATTCTCTGCGTACGCAGCACAATGTGAACTGCAAAAACCTACCTGTACAAGTCCTCCATGCTGCACAACCAATCGATATAGCTGATACAAGTCAAGAATCTGTTTTGCCATGATCGGGATTCTGTTTACAGGTGTACCTAAAGAAAACAGATTTTTCAAAAATAATTAAACAAGAACACACAAAGGCAGTAAAAAGGAATAACATGCAAAGGCCTTCCTCTTTCAGAGCTTTACATTTGTAGTCATCTGGCTACGTGACTTTGTAAATGCTTCATCGGTTAAAGAAGATCTTCAGTTAACGGCTGTCCCAAAAAGTCTCCCTGGATGGAAAGCACTCCAACATCTGATAATATGGTCCATCTCCAAGTTTCTTTTTTAGCGAGTAGACCAAAGACCAAATAATTAGCTGGAGATAGATCATGAAAAAATTCCTCTGTCAGTAATCAGTTGATGTAAGTCAATCGAGAAATGTTTTCTCTGTTCACCAAGCAAATCGTGAACAGCTGAAAAATGGTGACATCGATGTGGCTCTGAAAACAAGTGTGAAGGAATTAGGAAAAATAAAAAAATTCACTCACCTCTTTTCTTCATGAATTCAAAATAATCATCTAAGAATGTTTTCCTTTCCGGATCATCATCGAGTTCATATAACTGCAAAAAGATAAAAATTGTCAACAGAAAATTAAAACATTGATTCCCGTACTTACCCATCCATCTATTCATTCATACAGCAATTAATCGACTAATCAATTGATTAATCAATTAATCAATATAGCTATTACTTTAACCTCGTTCCTAGGGTGTTCTTACGTCATGCACTGATAACGAAGCCGAATGAACACCTTGGTACACTTCGATCAAATCTACCCAGAAAATGGGCAGATTTGCAGTCATTGTAGATTTCACGATTTGCTAGGCAACGCTAATCGACGGAAAATGGCCGTTGCTCTAGCGTTAATTCTGCGGAAGATAAATTGATAAATTGACAAAAAACACTTTGAGGACCTTATTTGAAACTTTTTGAAGGTATAAGGGCCCTTTATACAAGTTTGATAGAAGTTTTCAGTTTTTGATCTTAATGTATGAATTTTCAGTAATGATCTTACGGGGTATGACATTTTTCTTTTGATTAAATTCCTTGAAAGGAACTTTAGACGCTTCTACCGTCAACAATTTTCATATCTTGATTAAGGTGGTTGTCTACCATTAAAAACTTTTGTCATTTTCTTAAAATCTGCTATCTTGGGAGCAATTCTAGTAACATATTTTGTTTCTTGGCCACTCATATTTCATATATACAGAATTTCATGCATGAGCAATTCCGCATAAATTAGCATAATTAACTTAAAGCTTCCAAACTTTAAACAAATACTGTTGCTAGACTGTTTCAAATAACCTCTTGAAAACTATGGAGAGGCAATGTCTAATGATTTAGGCATGGCATCCACCAATTTTTCTTTTGACAAATCTCTTAAGGTGGTAGCTGTACATAGGTAAATGTTGATACTGACAAAAAATGTTGCTGCGGCAAACATAAATTTTGGAATAATTACATGGGTATGCATAATTCTGAAATATTTTTTGGTGCTTACTCTGCCCAAATGTATGCTTAACATGATGTGAAACTCTCACTGTGAAATCTTAAGTTGTTTTTGACCAGTATTTGTTCAAAATTTGAAAATACCTCCAAAATTGATTTTTGAGAAAACTGAGTTTAAAAATTGTGTTTCCATTCTTGTGTTATTCTGAAGCAAAACTGCCTGCAGAATATGAATCCCCTCCCTCTGCTTCCTTCTCAGCATCAATGTAACCCTTTTTGGTGGCCCTCAACATCTTCCTTCTCTTTTTGCCTATTTCAGAAGACTTTTTGTCACTGCTATCAATGCGCTTCTTGTCTCTCTGGGTTGCGCCTAACATAAAGTATTTGCCAACTGGTATGTCTAACTTCTTGTAAACATCACCAAGTCTCAAAGAACCATCATTATATGCAATAACAGCTGAATTTGTTGCAAGCTGCAATGTCTCTCTGCCCACGAAGATTTCCTTTGGGCATTTCTGCCATAAAACTGCATTAAATGCCTCATTAGCATTTTGCGTCTGGCCGTGGAGGCATTTTCCTAAAAGTTCATCAGCACTAAGGTCCCTGAAAATTGGCTCCAATAATCTTTTGATACATACTGGCAAATTCAGCTTTTTCTTGTACAGAGATGTACCCTTTAGTTTGTCTGATTGCCATTTGCACCAGCCCTCTGGCTCTCTGGGACAAAATTGGTGGCGGACCTCTTCCTTTGTAATATCACTACAGTGGTATAGCACTGCACCCACTGCCTTTTTCATACTAAAAAGAGAATGGGTATTTTGCCTGATGGCCATGCCATAATAATTCTGCAAGGTATTGATGGCCTTGTCAGTTAGCCTTCCTTTTCCAAGAATCTTCTTTCCATCTTCTAATACTTTCCCTCTGTGGTTGTTTCGCAATAAACGTAGCCTGGTGCCAAGTCGTTTCTGTACGTGTCCCACACACTCAAGTTTCTGTGGAACCATATCACCATAAGGATTTGAATTCTTTACTTTTGAAAAAGCTTCTGTGTCACCATCCCCAATATACCAGCGATAACGAAGATTGTGTGTCTCAACTGATCTTTGAAACATGGCCACAGCACCATCTGCCTCCATGGCACCAGCAGACTTTTTATGATTGATACTGCACTTGTGGTTTAGCTTCCATTCATCATATGCAGGGGTGCCTTCTCTACTCTTCCAAATCCTACAACCCATGCAATGCTTTGACATAATTTGAAAATCTATCACTTTTCCTTCTTTTGATGCAGCAATAACAGCACCATTCAATGATGCATAGCCTCTCTTCTGCCATGTACCATCAATTGTAACTTGACAGTCATTGATTTCAGCACTCTTATCTTCCTTTACCTCATCAGCAGCTCTAGCCATGCTCTTATTGGCAACATCTTCATAAGCTCCAAATAGATCATCAGAGATTGAGGCAAATGCTTTCTTTGCCATTGGCGGGGGCATATTCATACAGGAATTAAACATTTTCATTGCCTCATGCCCCTTACCAATTTCCCGAAAAGCAATAGTAGCTAAGGTGTTCACAGTGTGTCTGTTTTGACCAGGAGAATCATTTTTTTCTATCTTTGGTGATGTATAGGTGTTAATACACCACAAACAGCTGCTGCAAGAAATCTTGAATTTCTGGGAAAAGCCCATTCTTTCATTGTCAAGATGCTGAAGAACAACATTGGGATTCTTTGCCCTGCAAGTTGCACAATGCTTGGAAACTACTTCAATAACATATTTGAGAATCGAGAAATTCATCAGAAAGAAAAAATTATCGTTTCCTTCTATGTCTCCATCCTCTAATCTGATCTTTTTTGCACTCCTTGAGAGTGGAGTACCATCGTCAGCCTTTCGTTTTTCCTGACGATGAGGTGTAGTTTGGTCTTCTTGCTTCTGCTTTCGACCCTTCTTTTTGTTGCCAGATGCATATTGGTTGCCACGAAATGACTTCGCAGATGCTCTGTTCTTGTTCTTTTTATTCCCCATAACATTAAAGCTTAGAAAACCTTGATTGTATAATTATTTGAACAAAACTCCTTCACGATTGCAAATGAAATGTTTCACAGCAAACAAGATGGCCTAAAATGACAGAGAACCTGCTGTCTAGCCTCAATTGCCGGCAAAACCAAGCATCATCAGAACGAGACATATTCATAATAATAAACATAAACTTAAATTCAAGCACCTTGGTGATTCAGGGGTTCTCATAGCCCCTAAAATAAGCACATATTTTTTTGAAAAAAGAGCAAAAGTGGTTGCTAAGGCGTTGCTAAGCAAAAGTATCAATACCTCAGTTGAAACAATTGCCAATAGCATGGAAAGGAAGTAAAGCACGGGAATAAGGTTTTCACCCACATATTCTCCAGTCTTCAGACTATATTCTTAACTTGAATTTTATTTTTGTCAAAAATTGGCCTGTAATGGTAGACAACCACCTTAAATTCGAAATGACAACAGTTTTCTTTTTTCCAGAAGAATTCAAAGCAAGCAAGCAAGCAAGCAGGCAAGCAAGCAGGCAAGCAAGCAAGCAAGCAAGCAAGCAAGCAAGCAAGCATGCAAGCAGTATTTGTTTGTTATGCGGCAGCTACACAGCTGATGTGGGCCTACGACATTACGGCCTCTGCCCTCACGGTTGCCTCTGAATACTCATTAACCGACCTCGTAAGGATGGACAGTTCAGTTGACTGTTCGCTTTCGGTTTGTAGCTCCGACGACGGGATTCGAGCCCATGCAAGTAGACCCCACAAGATTCGAAACACTGCGCCTTAACCATTCGGCGACACCACCAGCACAATCTTGCCAAGTTAAAACTACATTGTCACTTCACAACAAATGGAGTAAAAATCTTGAGATATTCGAGAAAATCATAGTTTATGAAATTCAACAATGTGGTGGTAAGCAGAAGTCTATCGACCTACTAGTTTACAATTTACAAATCTGATGACGTCACGAGCTAAATGAAAAGTTGCAATGAGAAAAATGGTATAATTTTGCAGATAGTCAAGATATAAAGATTTCAACTGTAGAATTGTGGTTAAGTATTGCGGTGCAGTGATGTGTAATGCCTGGGCATTATCTTTCAACATAAAATGTATTGTTACTAGGCTTTTACTTGACACCAAGTCATGTGGTTGCACAATAATCTTAACATTGACGTCAATGGTATGAATCATAATCATGTGCTTTAGGAATTTTGATTCAGTCTTGAAGTTTAGAACACGAAGAGAACACGTTGTATCTTTTCCAAGTCTCTCTCTGAAGAACCCGCGACATTGGTGACAGAGGACAGAGCTGAGCACTGGATATTTGTTGGACACAATGACCTCTTCTATCGTACCAGAGAAGTTTGACTCCGGCGACATCGTGTCATGGCTTCGTCAGTTCGAGGTTTGTGCCACTGCCAATTCCTGGGATGCAGACAAAAAGTTGAAGGTCATGCCTGCCTTCCTTCGTGGACCTGCCGCCACATACTTTCACGCCTTGGATGACAACCAAAAGGATACGTATGAGAAACTTACGAAGAATCTGACCCAAGTTTTGTGCCCCGCAGTCGATCGTGAGAAATTCTTCACAGACTTTGAACAGAGAATATTACGCCCCAATGAAGATCCCTCTTTATTCCTTTGGGAGCTAAAGAACATTTTAGCCAAGGCCGATCCTACCATGAAAGCTGACGCAAGTACTGCCCTATTGTCCCGCCAATTCATGAAGGGTTTGCCTCCATCTTTACGTCTGAAGTTATTGGAAAGCAATCCAACACCAACTTTGAAGGAGATGACTGATTTTGTCACAAGATTTCGTGCCGTTCATCGCAGCGATGACTCAGTGCCATGCTTCACAACACAGGCCACGCCTGACAATGCTCACGTGACAAGTGACGACGGTTTACACGCCTCCATCAACAAACTCACCGCCGCCGTAACCGCTCTCGCAATGGATCAGAAAGATCTGCGTGCTTCCCTTGGCCCTGCAACACCCCAACGAAGCCCAAGGGGGCGAGGTGCCTCTTCTCCGTCGACTTCATCTGATAGATGGCAAAATGTTCGCCAGAAATACGAGAATAACGGAAGACGTTGCTTCAACTGTAACCAAATGGGACACTTTGCCCGATCTTGCCCATTCGACCCCCACTGCCAGCTATGCCGTGGTTGGGGTCACACCCAAGAACAGTGTGCGAATAATTACGTAAGAGATCGTCCTGCCCAGGCCCAGGTGAGTGCAAATTCTTTAAACTTCAAAGGGGTGCCTCAATAGAGGGCTGGGTTGAAGGTCACCCCCGTATTTTCTCTGTTGGTTTTAAGCAAGCCTCATTCCCAGCCAGCCAGCCTCTCATTTCATGTTCCCTGGGTGGGGTCAAAGTCCAAGCTTTAGTAGACACAGGTTCTATGAAATCTTTTATTTCCCGCGAAGTTTTTGATGGCATGCGGCCTAAACAAGAGTTGGAGGCAACTCATCAGAGATGTTTTGGCATCACTGGCGAGCAACTTCAAGTGGAGGGAACAGTGCAAGCCACCCTTTCTTTCCCCAGCAGTGGCTCATTTTTATATGCAGGTAAATTTTTTATTTCTGGTCAGTTATTTCAGCCATTGCAGTGTGTATTGGGATGGGATTTCCTGACCTCTAATGCGTTAAATTTGTTGTACAAAGGTCAAGGGGCCTACGTTCTTGCAGGAAGGCACGGAGAAACCCCACTCACCCCTAAAACTCAGGATGTTTCGCCCCTTCCCAGTGCCGACAAGTCTTTGGGTTGTGAAGTCAGGGCGACTGACACAGCCTCTTGTTTACTGGCCCAATCATCCTCAAGGGGGCCGGTCAATGTTACGCTGAGTACAAGCCTATGCATTCCAAGCAGAACTGAAGTTTTAGTGAATTGCCAGCTCCCTAAGAGTTATAAAGACCAGTTAGGTATGGTAACACCTATCCAGGATGATTCACCATTGTCAGCTAGTATTTTTCCAGCATATTCAGTTAGTCAAGCAGAAGGCAGACATATTCCTGTAAGATTAATGAATTGTTCTAATATCGACATTGAATTGCAGGCTGGTCAAAAGGTAAGTGAATTTTGCCCACTTGTTGAATCCCCTGTCGCTGATGATACACCTGAATGTTTTTCTCCTACCAGTATGAACATGGCATGTACCACCTCTGTAAGTGATATCCAAGGTGACCTTGAGAATGCACTCAGCCCATCATTGAGCCCACCTGAACGCTGTACTCTCTTGGAGACTTTGATGCAATATTCTGATGTCTTTGATCCCAGCTTAGGCCACACCACTGTTATTACTCATAAGATAGATACTGGTGATGCAGCACCTATCCGACAGTACCCTAGGCGTTTGCCATATGCTTACAGAGAAGAAACAGACAAACAGGTCTCCGAGATGCTCCAACAAGGGGTAATAAAACCTAGTAATTCCCCATGGGCATCCCCTGTAGTGTTAGTGAAGAAAAAGGATGGTACTTTTCGATTTTGCATTGACTACAGAAAGCTCAATGCCATCACAAAAAAAGATGCCCATCCTTTACCCCGGGTTGATGATCTTTTAGATGCACTTCAGGGCTCTTGTATGTTTAGCACATTGGATCTTCGATCTGGATATTGGCAGGTAAGTATGGACCCACAAGACCAGCATAAAACAGCTTTTGTGACACCATCAGGCCTCTGGGAATTTCAGCGTATGCCGTTTGGCGTCTCCAACGGATGTGCCACTTTTCAACGAGCCATTGAGATCGTTTTGTCGGGTCTTACATATGAGACGTGTCTTTGCTATTTTGATGACGTTATTGTTCCATCCTCAAACTTACAGCAGCAATGTGAACGTTTAGCACTGGTATTAGAACGTTTTCGTAAACACAATCTGCGCGTCAAAGCAACCAAGTGTACCTTTGGTGCAAACAAGGTTAACTATTTGGGTCATGTGGTTTCAGCTAAAGGTGTTCATACTGATCCGGACAAAATAAAAGCTGTTTCCTTGCTTGCAGAGCCTCAAAATGTTGAACAAGTAAGATCATTCCTTGGCCTAGCTGGGTATTACAGAAAGTTTATTCCCAAATTTGCCATGCTAGCTGCTCCGCTTGTTTCACTTACCAAAAAGGGCACCAAATTTCATTGGTCTAAAGAACATTCTGAGTCATTTCTTGTGCTGAAAGACCTACTGTGCCAGGCACCTGTACTTGCATATCCTAGGTTTGATCACCCATTTGTCCTCCAAACTGATGCATCCGATTTAGGCTTAGGGGCTGTCTTGACCCAAATTGATGCTGATGGCAATGAGCGTGTCATCTCTTATGCTAGCAGGCCTTTGACGGATCGTGAAAAAGGGTACTCTGCAACTGAAAAGGAAGCCCTAGCGGTTGTGTTTGCTACCGATTACTACAGAGTCTACTTGCTAGGTAAGCACTTTACCTTGATTACAGACCATAGTGCTTTGCGCTGGCTTCATTCAGTTGAGCCGAAGGGCAGGATAGCTCGTTGGGTCATGGATCTGCAGGAATATACATTTGATGTCAGGCATCGACCTGGCACAGCTAACCAAAATGCAGATGCCTTGTCTCGCCTCCCTCAGGATGTTCCGTCGTATAATTGTGCAACAACCATGACACCGGGCTATAACCTGCAACAGGCCCGACTTGATGACCCAACGGTAAGTAAAATTATTGAGATGAAATTATCAGGCCAACCAAAACCACCTTATTTTGTCTGGTCAAAAGATCCTGCTCTGCGAGTTTACTGGCATTGCTGGGATGACTTATTTATCACCAATGGGTTGCTGGTAAAAGATCTGACTGTTGATAAATCTTGCCCAAATTATGCATTTGTTATTCCCACCAACATGATTGAATCAGTATTGACAGGTATCCACAGCAGCCCCTTCTCAGGACATTTAGGGGTCAAGAGAACAGTATTAAGGGCACGCAGTAGGTTCTATTGGCCCCGTATGGTCACAAAGATCAGTGATTTTGTCAGAAATTGTCCCCTTTGTGCCCAAAGCAAACTTGATCCCAATCATAAAAGGGCACCATTGCAGTCTATTGAGGTAAATGAACCATTTGTTTTCTGGGCAATGGACTACATGGGACCATTACCTGAGACTTCCCGTGGCAATAAACACCTCCTTGTTGTCATGGATCATTTTACCAAGTGGTGTGAAGTGTTTGCCACAACCGACCAAAAAGCGCAAACTGTTGCTGAAATTCTAGTCTCGCGTGTTTTTAGTAGGTTTGGGCCACCCACTGTACTCCATTCTGATCAGGGTCGCAACTTTGAAAGCAACTTAATGAAAGAAGTTTGTAACCTTATGGGCATCCACAAATCTCGGACCACAGCTTACCATCCCCAATGTGATGGCCAGGTAGAGAGGCAAAATCGCACTCTGCAAGATATGTTATCAGCTTTTGTCTCTCAAAACCGGGACGACTGGGACTTGTGGGTGGATCTGGCTGTTTACGCTTACAATACAAGCACCCATGAATCAACAGGCTATAGTCCTTATGAGTTAGTTTTTGGTAGAGTAGCTAGGACACCAGTAGAGGTAGATTTAGGCATACCCCTTAAACATCCTGCTAGCCAGACAGAATACTCAGAATCAGTTAGACAACACCTTCATAGTGTGCAAAAAGTAGCTCAGGAACATCTAGAACAGAGCAGGCTTAATCAGAAGGCAACTGGCCTGTCTTCAGCTAAATGGCGACCCCTTGCAGTGGGTCAGTCGGTCTGGCTGCGCCGCCCCAAGACTTGGAAGTTTGGAAAGAGGTGGGTAGGCCCCTACAAAATTCAGGCTAACACTGGGGTCAATTACACTATCAGGTCTAAAGAAGGGAAAGATATGGTTGTTCATCACAACAATGTCAAGGCTTGCTCTGTTCCTTTTGACAAGGGGGAAACCTTTTGCCCTGTTAAGGAATCTGGGGAAGTAGAGTTCTTACCTGGGGGGATTGGGTCAGACAGAGAGAATGTGGGGGTCCAGATGGAAAATGAAGACCTTCAACCTTTTCAACGTCCAGCTCGTTTGAGGCAAGTTGTCAGACCCCCTTTGCGGTTTGGGGACTTTGTTACTCATTAACACACTTTGGGGGTAAAATTAGGGAGGGGGTGGTGTAATGCCTGGGCATTATCTTTCAACATAAAATGTATTGTTACTAGGCTTTTACTTGACATCAAGTCATGTGGTTGCACAATAATCTTAACATTGACGTCAATGGTATGAATCATAATCATGTGCTTTAGGAATTTTGATTCAGTCTTGAAGTTTAGAACACGAAGAGAACACGTTGTATCTTTTCCAAGTCTCTCTCTGAAGAACCCGCGACAGATGTGATTCTCTGATTCTGCAGCCAGAACACTCAGGTGAACAGGGTTTGATCCCAGGTGGAGTCCCCAACATTTAAAAACGTCATTACGAGAGATCGCAGGCCCGATTAAGCCTGGTTTACATTAAATCGTAATTCATCGGCGACCATCGGCGATTATCGGCGACCCTATCGCCGATGTTCTGTTTTCATATGAAATTGTTGACTTGCAACATCGGCGATGATCGCCGATGTGCTGTGGAAAACAAAATTTTTTGATTTTGAAACCTTATCGGCGATGGTCGCCGATGATCGCCGATGCTCCCAAGACCTAGGTTTTCATAAATCGTAATTCATCGCCGATAGTCGGCGATCCATCGCCGATGAATTACGATTTAATGAAAACCAGGCTTTAGGTCTTCTCTACTTCAGTTTCATCATCGGTTTCAGTTTCATCATCATTTTAAAATTCCACATACATACAATATCGATTAAATAATACATTGAACACAAAAAAACTATTACAACTAAATTTAACTTAACTAACATACAACAACAATACTAATCAATTAAATGCAAGTAAGGAGTGTGAAGGTAACAACTTCTGCGATAGGCAACAATGCTTGGCGCTAAAACCCGCGAATTGACCTTCAAACTAACTTTTCTTCAAAACTAGAGCCCCAAGGGGGGTACCTTGTATATTTGTCCGACGGGGATCTGCCGTTTTACAGGGTATCGTTTTCAGCAATTTTTTCGAGCCGGTTGTCAAAACATGTCAAAAGGGGAAATTTTCTCAAATCGGATTGTTATTTAGCCCAATTTTTGTGTTCTGGAGTAAAATTTTGACTGATTTTTACCGCGATCGGGTATCGTTTGGAGGGGACTATCTGGAACAACGTAAAAAATTATGTCGTGGGCACAATCCCGTACAAATTTATGTCAAGTACTCTCTCCGGGTTTAGAGTTCATACTGACAATCAATCAATCAAGCAGTCAATCAATAAATCAATCAGTCATTCAATCAATGATATAAACATTCAATCAATCGATCGATCAATCAATCAACTAATCAACTAATCGATTAATTACAAACCCCCTTTGAAATGCACATAATGATATATTCAAAGACCAAACCAACCTTAATCATAAGATCACAGTCACAAATTGTACTTTGCATTTAGACGTTGTCTGTTTTCAACAAAAATCTGCTGACCACTTTTCGAACTGAATCTTTGCTCTTTGAATGTTCTTCGTCGAATGATCAATGAAACACTGCAGATCTTACGTTCTTATATAAAGGCGTTGCCACATAAAATAGGGACAATTTATTGGGAACATGGTTCAGTCACAACTGCCAGTGACCTGTAATACCTCTCTATTTTTTAATAACAAATACGTCTTGTAAAAATGATCACTCCCATATCTTGCAAAAATATTTTAGTTCAGTAACCTCAGAGACAAGTTTTAATTTGAGATGACCTTTTAAAGCCGTATTTTTTAAATTGCTGCTCCTCTTAGCGGCAATAATTCCCTAAACCATCGCAAATTTTTCACCAAGATGCTGAAACATGTTCGGGTATTTATTAATCTGGTAATTGGCTAGTACAAGGAAGATACAGAAAGCATAGTTCAACTGCACGTCATATGACCTTGCAAAAGCACGTTTTCCTAATTGAGCTGTCCTATTCATAAATGCAACATATCTCACATGAAAAGTCTTTCAAGACATCATTAATCAAGAATTCCACCTGCATGCAATCTTGAACACATGTGACCCAAAAGAGTTAGTCTTTTCGCTTTCTTCTAATGAAATTCAACAACAATTACTTTTTTGTCTGAGACACTGAGACTCACGTTTAACTGTTAATGCAGATAAGGCAAAACTTCTAAACTGATAACACAGATATAAATGAGTGTGGATGTTCCCTCTATTGCTAACATAACATGGACTAGAAATGACCCTACAGCGGTGTCGCCTAGGGCTCTATTTATTAGTTGCAGCCTCAATATCGGAATTTATTCATCATCCTGGCCTCCTTTTGGTCCGACAAACAAGCATGAGACAGGCATTGATTAGTTTCTTCTATGGCATTACATGCTATATTCCTCCAGCACGCTGGGCATAACAACATAACACTGTAACTCAGTCAAGGGGCAGATTACTGCCTAGAAATCCCTTACGCAGTCGACAGAGAACCTTTAGTTTCCTCTGAATAAAGGAGGATTCGATCGATCTGTTGTGTCATACAAAATAATGAACAGGCCAAGGACCGAGATACAAATTTTTATTTGAGGGGGCCATGGGCATACCGGATGAGGAGCGAAGCGAGCCAGAACTTTGAAGGGGGTCTTGGAGATGCTAATCTTTGTTCCTCAATACAGACTGACATTACAGGCAAATCTACGTTGAGATGTACACATCCCTAAAAAACCAAAAAAAACTTGATTTACCCAAAGACTATTGTAGAGTTAACAGCATCATGTTTGTGGTGAGACAAGTTTGTAAGCATGTAAGTACCTCCAAAGGGCTTCCGAGACTAATGAAAGGTAGACATTGAACAAGATATAAACATGAGAATGTGGAGAACCTATCTGATTTTCTGAAACAATAAAATAATAAAAGAATAAAGATTTACTGCAGCAACTACCGAAAATTTTGAGGGGGCCATGGCCCCCCTGGACCCCCTGTATCTCGGTCCTTGGAACAGGCAATGTCTCGAAAGCCTTTGGGATAAACATCATCATCATGTCATCAAGTTCAAGACAGTCAACAATTCCACTGCTCGTTCTCTTAGGAATGTTGAAGTCAACCTCAGGTTGCCATTGCTCAAATCAGCAGGGGGGCAGAAATGCTTCTCGTACCGAGGCACTAAGCTTTGGAACAGTCTTGGCACTGAGGCTAAAATTCTTCAGCTCTGAGAGCCTTCAAGAGAGGGGTGCAAAATGAACAATAAAATTTTTTCGTTCTTTTTTGTTGATTTTTGACAAATTGTAATTCTGACTTAGTTTGATATATAGATTTTATTGTTAATTATTAATTATTGTAATCTTTTAGCATAGCCCCCTGTAAATCAGTTATTATAACTGAGGGAATATCATGGGTAAAAAATATAGAATCAAGTCAAATCAGTAAAATCAATAGGACCCAGCACTCCAACTACAGAACAAAGAACTACAGTGATCTAAAAATTCCAAGAAATAATCTTGAATACGTCCAGAGGGGGAGCTACATTGAGCTTTTAACCCTACAGTGGTTGGGCTATTTGATAGTCCTATTTTTGTTGGGGGGCAAAAAAGCCCCCCTCCCCTACCTAACTCTTGACTGGTAATAAGTAGAGCAACCAAATTTGGTGTGCTAATAGCCTCAGGCATGTACTTTCTATAAATATAAAACTTAACCTAGAATTAGCCATCATTTTTGCTAACGTCAACATTTTCCTTTGTGTGGTCAAGAAAAGCGGCAAAATTGGCCAAAATCAGGAAAATCGCGATAACATTAAACGTGGAGCACATTGTCCATCCAAACAAGATAATTGTGATAGAATACATCAAATAACACTACATGAAATTTGCAAACTATTCCACTTCAGCTCCTTTTTTCGTGATAATTGTGATTTGAGAATTTATGATTTTTCTTGTGTTAGTCCCAGAAACTTGTCTCCCGCCCCCTCATTTTTCAAAATATTGTGATAGGGATATTTTGGAGACAATAATACAACGAGTTCATGATCAGCACGAGCGGTTGCCGATGAAGAGTTTGTAAAGAAACGACAAAGTCCAGAGCATAACTGCTTCATGACATGAATTTATCGCATACTGCTACTTTCTCTCACAATGCCGCGGTTAATCTATTCTGTGGACTTGCAAGCCACCAAATACGTCAAAACACGTCAACGAATTCCAAATACAACCAAAATCTCGATGCATCAAAATGGAACAGACAGCAAGATCTTTTACAAGCATCTTGTGCCTCCCTTCTTGATTAACCTGGATCGTACAGGGATCGTACATAGCTGTTCTGTTCACCTTCTCTCCCCCCAAAACCAATGCCCCAAAACTAAATAATGATTGTTCAATTTATTACAAATGATACAAAGGAATAATACATGTAACACAACAAATCAACTTAAGTAAACGAACGGGAAAACAAGGGTCTACTTTAGAAGAGGTATAAGATTATCAGCGTATCCGTGTTCCAAAGAAAAGTATTTGATTGACATTCGAACTTCGAGCCAATACACCTTTTCAACTAACGGCCTCGTTTTGGAAATTTTTGAAAATCTCTTGATACGAAATTTCTGACCATGGATTTTGATTCAGCACCCCAAGTTTAGTTTAATTCCAAAGTTTCATATTCCTAGAGTATGCGATTTCGATTTTATGGCGATAATAACTTTGAGAATTTATTAGGGATTTGACCGTCAAAATCGTTCGGGGTGAAACTTTACACCCTCAGTCATTATTCACGGTCAAATCCCTTATAAATTTTCAAATTTGTTATCCTCATAAAATTAAATTCGTTAGCAATAAGATCATGAAAATTTGTAATTAGACTAAAATTTGGATGCTGAATTTGAATATGGGGTCCGAAATGTCATATGACGCAAGCTAAAGAAATTTTAAAAAATTTCAAAATGAGGTCGCTTAGTTGAAAAGGTGTATTTATACGTCGTGCTTAACTCGCACCGAATCAATTATGAAGTTTTGAAATTTTCAAAGTGTCGATTAAGTTCGATATAAGCTCGACGTCTAAATTGAATTTGGAATTAAGCTCGAACCAAACGCAAAGCACGACGTAAGCTCGCCATTGCCAGTCGCACTACGCGACCAAAGCGCGACTTGGATTTAAACGTCACACTTCTGATGCGTCAATACAATTTGAAAAACGTGGTTACCATGAAAAAGCCTCATATCGGAGTGGGCACCAAAAAGAGGTAGCTTCAGAATTGCCGAAATGAATTGGCGCGGCAGAAGTGCGACGTTTAAATCTGATCAAATTTTTATGACGCGCTTAACTTGTGCTTCGTCGATCTGAATCCTAATTGATTCGATGCGAGTGTGCCAAATTTGGTTGCCATATCTCAAGCAACAACAGAGATAAACAGGGGGGGGGAATCCACCCCCAGGCATTGAGCGTTTCAAACCGCCCAGGTGAGATAGGGTTAAAGATTTGGAGCATATGCTAAGTTGAGGGCTTTTATGGAGTGAGGCTACCTTCACATTATCTCAGTCAAGATCTATGAAGGCAAAAATACAAAACGATATCCACACAGTGGGGAGAGACCTTATCCTTCCATGCTTTTGCAAACAGTACACTCTCTTTGAACACATTTCATGCTCCTATTCATTCAGAGGTCACGAATAAAACATTTGGCAGGATGATAAACCAGCCATAGATTCATATCAATTTATTGTATAGAACAAGGAGGAGCAGTGAAATTCTACTTACACAGTGGAGAGCCCTCATCCCTCCTTTTCATAATTAAAGAAAATTATTGTCCACTTGCTTCCTATTTATCGCCAAGTTTCAGATGCGATCAAGTCAAAACAAAGGCAAGATATTAAAAATTTATGTCCAGGATGGATTCATTTTTCCTTTCGATGTTACGTTTCCTTTTTATCTAGACTCGCTCCCAGTGGATTCTTATTTACAGACAACTTTGTGTTTGTCACCTCAAAATAGATCGAAATGTTGTAAAAAGTGGACCTTGGGACGCTAGGACCCTACAAGGACAATAGGTCGTGGTCATCAAGCTGTCAAACAAGTGGCTGCGTACCGTAAACTTTCCATCTTCCGATTCTTTTAAAATGCCGTTCGTTCAAACCAATGCCAGAAATCAGGCAGAGAGTTCTCCTAATAGTAATACGAGGGACAAAACATATAGCAGAGATACCGTGGTTTGATATTGGTTTCTCTGAGCACGGGCACTAATGCACCATGTTTGTAGCACAGAAACTAAAGTTTATTACCTCGATATTACTGCCTTTCTTCGTTCTTTCCTCTTCAGCCGAAACCTAATCTATGCTAGGAATCAAATTCAAAAAGCTTCAGCGCATCTGAGATGTTAGCTCCTACAAGACGTACTTACTCACTTCAAGCTCCGTCTCATACTATATTTTACACGAGAATGAACGACTTGCGGGAGTTAAAGGGAGTGTGCAACGGTAAATAGGCTTCTCTATCAATAGAACAAAGAAAATGCGCAAACACAGCATTGTTTCTTAAGCTATCGATTATAAACAACACGTGAGGTCCATCAATTTCAATGGGCTATGTTTAGATTTTTCTGCTCTGTGCAAATGCAGGCTTTTAGCTTTGCACAAACCCTTCAATATATCAGATGCGCGCAGGAGTCATTTCAATTGGTTCCTAGCATTGGTTAGGCATGGGCTGACGAGAAAACAACGAAGTAAAGCAGAAACACGGTTCAATATTGCCGATGGTCTGCGCGGACGTTTGAGGGATGCGTGGAAGAAAGAAAGGTGGCGATACACAGTCTCTTGTTTGACAACTTGTCAAATTGGCCTATTGCTTCTCTTTGGTGATGACCGTTTGGTGTTTCATCTTTGGTATTTAATGATCCCAGGGGTCTCACGGTTGCTACGTTCCTAAGGTCCGCTTTTTAAACATGCAAAATAGATTGGATCCGCAGTTGTTGACTATTGACAGAAAGTCGTTTTGGTCTGCGTTACTTCGCTTCTACTTCCTTTTCATGACTGGGTCATGACGTTAACAATCAGCGAAAATTGGTTAAACATCCATAGCAAACAAAACATTGAGAATAAATTGCTCCTGTTGTACAACATAACACCAGACCAAGTAAACGAGCGATGCAGCTTGCAATGATCTGCGATTTCCGGCTTGAACATGCACGCAGCAACGTGATGAAGGCTATGATCTGACTTGGCTGTATATAAAATCAGTTTAGGGTAGCTAAAGCAAGCTAGCATTGGTTTTGATGGAAGGAGCAAGGTAAATACTATGCGCAAACTAACGTTTTGCCGCGTTTTGCCTTGTAACAACGTATTGCCTTGCAACACAGGTATTTGTCACGGCTGCAAGGCAGGAAATCAGACGAAATTTGATCGTCATTTTCAGCCATTTTCGAAGGCTATTCAGTCACTTCCAGAAAATCTTCCATAATGTCGGAAAGAAGTGACCGAATTAAGTCAGGCAAATTTTCAATCTATCTGAACAACTATTCTACAAAACACAGCGTTTGGGAAAATTATTGCTTCGAAATCCAGGGAACCATAGCCATTCAAACTTTTCATTCAGCCAACATTTTCAAACGGGCGTTGAAAAAATTTTTGTTTGTTAAGCTATCTATCATACTTGCATTTAGTTGTTGTAAGTGTCGTTCGTTGTGGAAACTCGATGACCTAGTGTCCTTGCTCGCCACGAAAGACACATAATTTTTCTTTAGTTCTGATATAAATGTTATTATTAGCTTGCATATTTTGATATGTTATCATGATATGAAAATAAAAGTATCAAAAACATAAATTGATGTTTCTATCACCTGTTTGAACTGTTCTTCAAATGTCCAGTCCAACAAAGAAGTACTCTCTAATTCAAGGGGTGAAATTCTCTCAATGTTCCCTTCCATACGTTCTGTTTTTGGCTCCATTTCCATCGATTTCTCTTCCATGCTTTCTGTTTTCTCTACATACCGCTTCCAAAACGGCGACGAATTTGGCATTTTATTCTCATCTCGTTGAGGGATATCTAACTGACGTTCATCCATACTGGATGTAGACATTGTTCCTGCGAAAAAGAAATTTAATTGCATTTAAAAGAGACATGGCAACAGCTCTTGATCTTTACGCATATGAGCCGCTTGCAAAACCTGAATTTAACTTTATCGAAGAAATTCAATTCAGTTAGGGACAGGACTCTGCAGCAAAGCTTTGGTGGAAGCGGGGACCAAGATTACAGTGAAGAAGATGCAACGGAAACAAATAAACCAATTTCTTCTTTTCTCGAGTGCCGTCTTCTCGTTTTCGGTAGGCAGCAACGAATTCTGTCCACTTTTCTCTATCTTCTGCTTTCTTACAAGCCATCCATAATGTCTTGTTTCAAAACAGTATCCGACGTTGTCTATCCACATAGTCCTTGGTATTCGCCTAGGTCGTTTTGATGGTATTTCGACCTTCCCGCATGACACGATGTAAGTTGTCCCTCCTTATGATGTGACCAAAGAATGTTTTAAAAAAAAAACGAAAAAAAACGTGTAAAAACGTGTAAACGTGTTTACAAAAACGTGTAAGTGTGTTTTTAATAATGGTTTTGAACAAAAAGGTATGAAATTACCAAAATATAACAAAGAATGTTAGTTTCCTTGATGTGATGAATTGCATGTTTCCTTTCTCTCCTAATAGCACTATCTCATTTTTTGTGCGGCTTTTGCCAGGAAATACTCCGTATTTTACGCCAAACCCACAGCTGAAATGCTCTAATCCTGTCCATCATACAGGGTATCCTAGAAAAAGTTTCCTGATTTGAGCAGTTATTCCTGTAAAAATGCGTGTTCTTCGATAAAAATCATTTAAAAAATCGATTCTAGAGTGCCCAACTTAGGCATGAGTATCTTTCATTTCTGTATCTGCGCACATTGATCTTCCATCATCACTTTCCTGAAAAACGGAATAATTGGATATTCCATTTCGCAAAACTGGACAAAATGCCTTCTTATCTCTTATCTAAGGTTTAAAATATGAAATAGTCCTTCGTCTGAGATAAAGTCAAGAAACAACGTCAACATGTTAAACATAAGATCAAAGAAAATTTTTTCCAAAATATGCGAAGAGAAGAATTTTATTCATTTTTTATTTTCAATTTGTTTTGAGTGGGCTTGTCAGGATTTCTAGCTACTGAAAGTTAATTTAGGCCCACTGTGCACGCCGCATCCAGGCATGGGACCCAAGACTGTATAAGCCACTCGGTCACTCACCCCATTGACAAATGTCTTCTATTAAGACTCGTCATTATCTATCCCAATCATGGTATGGTGTTATAAACAATGTTTTATATTGAAAACAACTACCGTTTTGTGCATTTATGTAAATACTTTTTCTTTCTTACTTTTTCGTTGAGCCAGCACCTCTAAGGGACCATTATGGAATCAAGGTTGCCTTGTGTTTCTTTACGTTTTTAACCTTATATATTTGCATTGCATCTATCTTCATACCATAGAACATGTAAATACTTTTAATCGTGGCAAATGATGCAAACAGGGGCGAATCCAGACATTTGAATGACTGATGCAAATGAGGGGGTCTGGGGGCGAAGCTCCCAGAAAATTTTTAAGAGACCACGCCCTTCAGACTCTCGGAAAACATGGGCGACGCCCTATTTCACTTTTGTTTTGGCTGGAAGACTTTACTTTGAAGATTATTTCAGGTAGCACATTTACCTCTAGTCAGAGCTATTCAAGCCTGCGCTTTTCGAAGTGATGTTTACATCTTGGCATAGACAGCCAAATTTCGTTGTTTGCTGATTTGGTGTTTCCAGAAAACTTCCCCTCCACGGACTGCTTTACACGTTTTTTATAAGAAACTTGGATCAGGCCATAATACTAAAAGTTTCTTAATTTCAAATGAAATTTTGTCCATTTTGGTACTAACAATTTTTTAATTGGTTTCTTATTTTTTTAATGCAGAATTATCAATTTGGTCGCTAACACTGCGGCAGATATGATTCTTGACATTCAAAATATCATAAAGGAATAAACAGCGTTCTGTTATGTCGAAAACACAAATGTTTAGATAATATTGCTCAAGAATAAAGCCTTAGAACTAGTACTAGTTTTTAAAAAACCAGTTTCTCGTAAAAAACGTGTATTCAATTAACCACAATTTGGTCCTCTAACACAGCACTTTCCATTCCGGCGAGACAACCAAACGGCGAACAGCAATAATAGCGGAGGAGGGCAATCTATTGCTCAATAGTAACCTTTGGACTGCATCAGTCAACCCGAGCAAAACGCTGATTTTTCTCTACTCAGGGGCTGGGGACCGATGCATTTTGGCTATCGTTTGTTGAGAAGAAAGGAGCTATCAAAGCTGCTGTGATTGGCACCGATGCACTCATCAAAATGATTACGCAAGGTTCTCCTGTTTATGCCTTGGCTTTTGTAACCTTATCGAGAAGCGCGTCACACATTACTTAAATGGAGGAATATACCTAGAATTTTGGCTTGGCCTAACTTAACCTACCTGCTCAATTTGCAGCGAGAACACAGGCGGACTTCCTGCCAGGGCTTTCTCATTGAAGCCTGCATGGTAAACAAATCCCCAATCAAAATGTCAAAGCCATTTACACATCAATAATTTCCAAACAACGAAATCCTTAAGCCTGTGTGGCAATTCAAGAAAACGGAAGTTTTGTGAAGACCTAGACAAACAGTTGTTCGTCGACCAGTACAATATCGATTGTCATGAAATCGATTGTCATTGAGCTCCGGATATCGTGAAAACATTAGAACAAAGACCTGAATTGTCTTATGTCATAATACAAAGTGGTGGAAATTTTTGCTGACGCATTTTCGTACTGATCTTTCAAACAGGCTTACCTTCCCGTGGCAGACTAGACTACAAATCCACACGGATTGGCTATCGCAATTCCGCGTGGGCAATAATAATGGGATTTACCGTAGTTGTTTTGAGGACAATTTGGATAATGGGTCTAATGGTCTAATACATCACTTCGAGTAAGCAGCCTCGTTTTGGAAATTTGTCAAAATTCCTTCCTATTGTTCCTATGAAAATTTCGAGCCAAGATTCGGATTTAGCACCCAAAAATTAGTCTAGTTACGCGTTGTTAACCTGCTGGCATTTCTGATGCTGATTTTATGACAATGTAAAGTTCAAAGATTTATAAGGGATTTGACCGTCAAAAATCATTCGGGGTGAAACTTTACACCTGAGTCACTTTCACGGTCAAATCCCTTACAGATTTCCAAACTTTACGTCACACCACCACGACTGCTAGCAACATGTAAACGTGTGGTTAGACTAAAGTTTGGGTGCTAAATCAGAATTTGGCCTCCAAAATTTCATATGAAAGAATTTTGAATAATTTCCAAAACGAGGCTGTTAATCGAAGTGGTGTATTGTCCACCATGGATTTGTATCTCAGTCTGAGGCTACGAGGTTGCTACGTAGGAGCAGTGGCTAGCAACAGATAGAGGGGGGGGGCATTTCGAAAGACCTGAAATGCTTTGAATCTTGTAAAAATTTTGCTAAACAGACTTCTAGATTATCGATCATGTGAGACTGACTGATGCATTTGCATCGGTTGCATCGGTCTGTATCCGCCCCTGGATACAAACAATGATGCAGACACGCAAAACACACAAAATACACTGTGCTACAAATAATGATATAAGCATACTGGGTGACCCAAAAAAAACTTCACGAGCTAGAACGCACAAAATTTCTTGAAAGCAAATTTCATGAAGACAAACAAGTTATCAGCATGTAGCTGAAAGGCTCCGCCATCTTTTGAGACAATGCTTGGTCAGTTTAAGGTATGCGCTCTGTCTGAAAAAACACAGTTTCAAAAACTTGGAAATTGATTCATTTCTCCGACCATTCCTTCGCTTTCCAGTCAACTGTTTGGAATTTGGGAAAAAAGCTGAATTCCAAATTTGTTTTGAAGCATGAAATTTGAATGAGGAACAGAGGTCAATCATTTTGGAAACAAAAAATTTCCCAGACAACTTCTAATCAATAACTATGCCGAGTTTTTACAAAATGTTGACAGGAAAATGATGGTGATTGTTTCTCTCAAAATGAGGAATCTGGGAATAGAAATTTTCTTTTAACCTGGCTTTTCAGATGATAACAATTGCTTAAAATGATCATGCAGCATCTCAAAATATAGCTAAGCCTTTCAACCAAAATGTGATAGAAAGCATTTGACAATAGCTTTTGATTTCAGGAAGCCAGCTATGATCTAACTCATCAAGTTTTTTGGGTCTCCCGGTACATCAATAAATCAATCAATCAATCAATCAATCAATCGAAATCTTTATTAATATGTCAAGAATATTTAGCTTGCAGGCTAATTGGGGACACAACAAAAAGGTATAAAAAATTTAATTGGAATACACTATATAAGATTAAAATTAGAGTACGGTATATAAAATTACAATTGATATGTTACAAATATCATGTACTGTGCGCAACAAAGGGAACCATCAACCCACCAGCAACGGACCACACCCACCCCCACCCACCCACCCACCCACCAACAACCCACCAGTCCAGCCCCGTGGACCCTCAGCCCGATATCCAGCAAAAAAGATCCCAAATATACACACACACTTGGGACATACATAGTACATATAGTACATATGTATCCTTAAAATTTTGAAGAAAGAGCTAAAAACGGTTCATTGATAAAACCGTGAAATCTGCACCTCAACACCTACAGAAATTCTACTCCTTAACTGAATTCCAACAATACGGAGCTTGGACTCTATAAAGGGACCAAAGAAAATTCATATTTGTCTGTTTTGTCCGTAAATATCAAGATTTTGCTTGAATGTTCAAAGAAAAAGTATACAACACAAGACAATGTCAAGTAGTCCGCAGTTTAGCGTGCCATCGACTTTGAATACTAATTTGTGAAAGTGGCAAGCGGTGTAGTATGCCTTTGTAGCTGTGATGTAAAACATGGATGAATGGAACATGTCTCCATCGCTAGACTTTCCACATTTTCAAAGGTGTTTCGAGCATGAAATTTCGGAAATACATATTTTTGTGGTCTTTCGATGAGCAAAAAATGGCGAAATATTATATGGATCCAAGTTGGCCTTTACACAAGAGATTACTGTTTACATCGTTCGAAACCAGACAAAGGTTGTTTTTCTGGAACTGTCCAAAAGGGGAAATTTTTCATTAGGCCATAGTCCATGTAGCTCCAACATATCGTTGCCGTTGCACATCCTTTGAAACTAAGGACTTTTTTCACAAAACGATCCCTTTTGGCATCATGACCATATATCCGCATGGCCCCATTGAAAAAAGTTGCACAATGGCAAAATACTGGTGATTAAAATCTTTCGGGACCTCTGCGAAGGAGCAAAGGCAGATTTGAATGATTCTTTTCAGGTTTTTTTCCAAGATTTTCAAGGTAAAGACACCAAGAAGACGCTTTGGCAGAACCTATGACTGCAAGGCGTTGATTGAAAGACATCGAGATGGCACTGATCAAATATAAAAAGAACGAAATGAAATTGATGATGCTCCGCAGCAACAACTTTTTTCAATGGGGCCTTTTAAAGGGTTTTGTGAAAAAAGTCCTTAGTTTCAAAGGATGTGCAACGGAATTTCCTTTTCAAGCGTTTAAAATAGGTATGGCCGACGGCCTATATGGACGATACCAGGTTTTCTTAGCTATAGACCATGTTTCTGCATCGTAGAAAAGCGTAGACCACATACAGCAAACAGGAACAGATTTTGTAAGACAATATCATCAGTTGCTCTCGCTGACACCTAAATTCAAAGAGATTTGCGATTGCAGACAAAGGAAGTTCTCTCAACAAGTCTGGGTCTCGGAGAAACTTTGCGGCTTTGTTTTTTTGAATTATTGGTTGAGAGAATTTCCTTTGTCTGCAATCGGAAGCCGCTTTGAATCTTGGTGTCAACAAAAGTAACTGATGCTATTGTCTTCCAAAATCTGCCCTTGTTCATACAGCAGTTAACTAGTCGCTTCTTATTTGATTGACGGATCTCTGGAAGTTAGTGTGTTTGAAATACTCGAGAAAGGAAATTTGAAAACAGATTTCAAAGATTATGCGCAAGGAATTTTGTTCGCTTTTTAGTGGCAGAACATACCTTTAAAAATAATTTATGTATCTTGGAATATCCTCTCCTAAGACTACTTAAGAAGATGACGCTGGAAAGTTACTTTACCACATCAGAGAAAACTTTGAAAATAGAAGCGAAGAATATCGACAAGAAAGTTTATTCCCTTTTCTAGCTGCAGAAGATGCCTTTGACGAGAATATACCTCAGATAAAAGAATCTAAAATTTGAATTCTTCTCCGGGAATATTCAAAACAATGATAAAAGCAAAAATATTTTACCGCACTTGAGGAAACTTTTAAAAATTGAATTTAACATTATGCACGAGAAAGTTTACTCGCAGAATATACCTTTGATAAGAACATATGTACCTTAAGACATCCTCTCTCGAGTCTATTTAAAAATGATGAAAGTAGAAATATTTTATCACACCGAAGAGAACTTTGGACATAGCGGAAGAGATCATGCATATTTTTTTTTCTTCACTTTATTTTAAGTTGGTGAATAACACGTGATAGCTATGTCAACAGCTAATTAAAACCAACTATCTAAGAAACCAAATGAAATAATAGCAACTAATAATAAACAAATAACTAAATACATCAATCCATAGAAGTTTTCTGTTATTCTATATAGCCTATCTGTCCTATAAATGGTTTGCATATTCGGCATGAGCAAGAAATTGTAGATAGATTTTTAATACTTGCTTTAAAAATGTTTATGTTTGGACTTGAGGTAATTTCTGTGGGAATTGAGTTCCATACTTCTTGACATCTATAGGATATTGTGTCTAGTCCATATGCTACTGTATTTGGCTTATTTCTAGTGAAAGTGACCCCTCTAAGATTATAAGGTGATTCATTTATGCTAAAAATTTCTTCCATGAATCTTGGGTTTTCATGATGAATGGTTTTGTAAATTTCTGTTGCAAGTTGTTTTAAGTTTCTTGTATGGTTGGTAACTGTGTTGTCTTTAAGCAGTAGTTGTTCAAAGTTTGATGAAAAGTCATTATAAGCTATTCGCAATGCTCTTTCATGAATGTTATTAATAAGTTTATTGTTTTTATGAAACCGTCTCCGTTTTCTAGTTGCTGTAAATGTCTTTGATAAGAATACAGCTCAGATAAACGAATCTAAAATATGCATTCCTCTCCATAAAAAAAGTGATGCAAACAAAACTATTTTACCACTCCGGAGGAAGCAACGAAAACAGATGTACACATTATGCATAAGAAAGTTTATTCGAATCCTAGTCATTGAACATAACTGTGATGAAAGATTTTAAATTTGAGAATTCTTCCCCATGACATGAATTCAAGAGTACACGCGAGAAGGTCAGAGATGGCACCAGGGAAGAAATGTTGGGGGGAAAAATTGTCAAAGTGCCGACAGCGAGCGAGGCAAGCAAATTTTTACGGACCACGCGTTTCTGAATGGCTCAAAATTCGACAAAACTCTCTAAAAACATGACAATCAAGTTAGGAAAGTGCCGACAGTGCATAGCAATTTTCAAAAATTCAAGTGCCGACCGGGGGGGCTAAGTGAATTTTGGGGGGGCTTCTACCCCCAAGCTCCCCCGGTCATGCCATCCCTGGAGATGGCAAAATATCTTGCAAACAGGAGACACCATTTTCATATCAAAAACAGATGAATACATAAACAAAAACAAGACTGTTTGCGTGAAAATGTTCGGTTAGAAACATCGCGCATCATAACTAATAAACGTTTGAAGAGAGAATATTGCGTTCTATAATAGAGAAAGAAGAGGAAAGCAATGCTATTTGTAAACAGACGTAAATAGGTTTGTTTACCTTAACTGAACATCAACGTAAAGTAAACAGTGAATATTGTAACCTAAAGAGCTCTACTATTCCTTTGATTGCAGGTATACTTTCCTGAGATGATGTACAGCTCAAATTAATCTATCATCTACTGAAGAGAGCTTCTGTTCTTCTACCAAACAGGTCATCCGTGTAAAGTTGTGCAAGTTGTCCATAAATCTAATAACTAATAAACGTAATAATAGAGAAAGACAAGCAGAAAGTAATGTTATTTGTAAACAGACGTAAATAGGTTTGTTTACCTCAACGGAACCTTTCTGGACCAACAAAATTGCCTTGCTTTTGATATGTTATCAGTGTTAACGAAAGGCAGCATGTGAGGCCACTCTATGAAGAGTAGGAAACCTTATACAGCTCGTTTAGAAGCCTATTTGCATAATCTGCGTATCAGATTCCTGCTAATAACTGTTTGCAAATGTCCAATTAATATTTTCTTTTCCGTCGGTTAGTGATTATTTTCTAATAACTGGAGGGACAGCTGATTGAGAGAAAGAGTAGCTGTGATGCAGGTCATAGGGCTACGCAATTTTTCATCGTGTTACGTACATTGAATACTGCATGCCAGAGTCTTCTTTCAACCCTCAGACTGTAGCTATACCCTCTTTGGGTGATATAAACTCCCACGTCATCCATCATCATTTGCACAGACTCATTACGATTCTACCTGACAGGTCATCTATCCAAGATTAAGCAATTTCTCATCACGCTACGTAATATCAACGTTGAATCCTCTAACTGACAGACCCCTATTAACCCTAGCACTGTGGGTATACCATCCTGAGGTGATATTCAACTCTACTTAATCTGTCACCAGTTGCATGGAGTTATCGTGTTTCCACCAAACAGGTCATCGACCTAAGGTTACGCAATTCTCTGATCATGTCTCGTAAAACAAAGAGTGAATACTATAGACTACAGACCTCTATTAACCTTGGGATTGCTAGTATACCCTCCTAAGGGGTGATATACACTCCTACTCCATCGATCATCAGTTGAAGAGAGTTACTCTGCTTCAGCCAGACAGGTGGCAAAAGTAAAGTTCACAATTTCTTATCTTATTACAAAGAGTAAGCAGTGAATACTATAACCCAAAGACCTCTAGTAACCTTAGGATTGTAGGTGTGCCCTCCCGAGGTGATATACGCCCCAATTCATCTGTTATCAGTTGCAGAGAGTGACAACCCTTCTACCACAGTCTATGTAAGTTTACGCAATTTCTCATCTTGATCGAAGAATAATCAGTGAACACTATAACTAGGTCTCCATTAAATCTATAAACGTGGGTGTGTTCTGCTGAGGTGATATATACTCCCACTTCATCCATCATCAGTCAGAGACAACTACTGTGCCTCTACCACACAGGTCATCTATCTAAGGTAAGATAATTTCTCATCATGCTAAGGAAAGTAAACAGCGAGCACTGTCACCTAAAGACCTCTATCAATCTTAGGTCTGTGGGAATACCACCCTGAGGTGATATATGTTGCCAATTCATCCAACATCAGTTGCAGAGAGAAACAGCACTTCTACCAAACAGGTCATCTATGTAAATTTCTCATCCTATTACGTAGGGTAAACAGTAAATATTGTAACCTAAAGACTTTTATTAAAACTATGACTATAGGTACATTCTCCTGAGGTGATATAAAGCCATAATTAATCCGTCATCTACTGAAGAGAGCTTTTGTGCTTCTACCAAACAGGTCATCTATGTAAAGTTATGCAGTTTGTCATCCCATTACGCAGAGTAAACAACGAATACAGCAAGAGCATTGCGAATTGTACGCAAAGATAGTGGAAATGATCTTGTAAATAGATCTGTAACTAAGCACAAATGCAATCTGCAGTTGCTTATGATAGAGATTTTAAAATCAAAGCACGATCTCAACCCAACTTTTATGAAAGACGCTTTTGCAAACAGAGACAGCTATTATAGTCTGCGTAATATAAATCATTTGCAACTGCCGAAAGTAAGGACGACAATATATGGTACAGAGAATATTCAGTATAGAGGTTGTCTTTTATGGTCCTCAATTCCCAAGTTTTTTGAAAGACTGTTGAACAATTCAAGAAAAGAAAAGAAACAGTGGAAAGGCGATTCATGCACCTGCAGGTTGTGTAGAGTTCTAATTATAATAACCTTAAGGCCTCTATTAGTCCTACGACTTTGGGTATGCTCTCATGTGGTGATATATAGCCCTAATTAATCTGTCATCTGCTGAAGAGAGTTACTTTGCTTCTACCAATCATGTTATCTATCTAAGGTTGCGTGATTCTCTGATCACGCCTCATGAAATAAAAAGTGAATAACATAGCCCAACGACATCTGTGAACCCTAGGACTGTCGGTAAACCTTTCTGAAGCGATATGCACTCCCATGTTCATCATCAGTCATAGAGAGTTGCTACACTTCTGCCAAACAGGCCTTCCATGTAAGGCTACACAATTCTCATCATGATACGGAGAGTAAATAGTGAATACTGTAACCTAAGGACCTCTTTTAACTCTATAACTGTGTGTATACCCTTCTTAAGTGATGGGAACCCTACTCTATCCATCATCAGTCGCAGAAAGTTACTACGCTTCTACCAAGCAGGTCATCAATGCAAGATTAAGCAATTCCTCATCCTACAACGTAAACATTAAATACTGTAACGTGAAGACTCTATTAACCTAATAACTGTGGGTATACCCTTCTGAGGTGACGGAAACCCTATTTCATCCATCATCAGTTGCAGAGCATACGCCTCAAATCTTTCAAATCTTTAAATAGGTGGGTGTAAAATTTTATCAAATTTTTGTTTGAATTCATGTGCTTGAAAGAAACTTTGGGTAATTTGCTGTAAATCTACCGTGGCAATTTTTGGATATATTGATTATTTTCAAAATGGCGGCATTTTGATTTACTTTGCCAAAATTCAACGAAAATTTTGAAGAAATTAAAATCATCGTAATTCTTAAATTGATTGAGAGAAATTGATACAATCTTCAAGAAAACCATAGTTTATGAAGGTCTACAACATGGTTGCAAGTAAGAAATCTGTTGCTCTTCTGGTTAAGGATTTAGAAATTTGATGACGTCACAGCCTCAAAATTAATAAATGCCACCATTTTGAAAGTAGTCAAGGTATCAAGAAATTGCCACGGCAAATTTATTGCGAATTACCTGAAGTTCCTTTCAAGCTACTTAATTCAAAGAAAAATGTAATAGAATTTTACACCCATCTTTTTGAACGATTTGAGCTCTATGCTAAGTTGCAGAGAGTTACTGCACTTCAATCAGACAGGTCATTGATGTAAGGCTGTGCAGTTGCTCATCATGTCACCCAAAGCAAACAGTAAATTAACCTACATGCTTCTATTAATCCTGGGATTGTGGGTATTCCCTCCTGGGGTGATATACACCCCTCTCCATCCGTCATCTGTTGTAAAGGGTCTGACCAAACAGATCATCCATGTAAAGTTATGCAATGTCTCATCATGATACCCAGAGTAAACAGTGAATACTATAAGCTACAAACCTCTATTAAATGACTGGAATTGTCTACTCCTTTTTCCAGCCCTCTATCAACCCTGGGTATACCCGCCTGAGGTGATGGAACTCAATTTCATCAATTAACAGTCGTAGAGAGTCTACGCTTCTACCAAACAGATCATCCATGTAAAGTTATGCAATGTCTCATCATCATACCCAGAGTAAACAGTGAATACTATAAACTACAAACCTCTATTAAATGACTGGAATTGTCTACTCCTTTTTCCAGTCCTCTATCAACCCTGGGTATACCCGCCTGAGGTGATGGAACTCAATTTCATCAATTAACAGTCGTAGAGAGTCTACGCTTCTACCAAACAGATCATCCATGTAAAGTTATGCAATGTCTCATCATCATACCCAGAGTAAACAGTGAATACTATAAACTACAAGCCTCTATTAAATGACTGGAATTGTCTACTCCTTTTTCCAGCCCTCTATCAACCCTGGGTATACCCGCCTGAGGTGATGGAACTCAATTTCATCAATTAACAGTCGTAGAGAGTCTACGCTTCTACCAAACAGATCATCCATGTAAAGTTATGCAATGTCTCATCATCATACCCAGAGTAAACAGTGAATACTATAAACTACAAACCTCTATTAAATGACTGGAATTGTCTACTCCTTTTTCCAGTCCTCTATCAACCCTGGGTATACCCGCCTGAGGTGATGGAACTCAATTTCATCAATTAACAGTCGTAGAGAGTCTACGCTTCTACCAAACAGATCATCCATGTAAAGTTATGCAATGTCTCATCATCATACCCAGAGTAAACAGTGAATACTATAAGCTACAAACCTCTATTAAATGACTGGAATTGTCTACTCCTTTTTCCAGCCCTCTATCAACCCTGGGTATACCCGCCTGAGGTGATGGAACTCAATTTCATCAATTAACAGTCGTAGAGAGTCTACGCTTCTACCAAACAGATCATCCATGTAAAGCTATGCAATGTCTCATCATCATACCCAGAGTAAACAGTGAATACTATAAACTACAAACCTCTATTAAATGACTGGAATTGTCTACTCCTTTTTCCAGTCCTCTATCAACCCTGGGTATACCCGCCTGAGGTGATGGAACTCAATTTCATCAATTAACAGTCGTAGAGAGTCTACGCTTCTACCAAACAGATCATCCATGTAAAGTTATGCAATGTCTCATCATCATACCCAGAGTAAACAGTGAATACTATAAACTACAAGCCTCTATTAAATGACTGGAATTGTCTACTCCTTTTTCCAGTCCTCTATCAACCCTGGGTATACCCGCCTGAGGTGATGGAACTCAATTTCATCAATGAACAACCATAGAGAGTTACAGCACTTTTAGCAAATAAGTAATCTATATACAAGATCGTGGTTACTTCGAATCCTATTCCATAGACAAAAATTCGTCTAACATCCTAGGAAAACATCACGCAAATGATTGACTCCATAATGGTTACCTCTTTCCGCCAGGACAGTCCAAAATTTGATACAGTATATCTATATTGAGTTCCATCTATATTGAGTTCCATCTGTAGACAGACAGATTGAGTTCTTAGGACATGTTATGAGGAAAGAAGGGTTAGAAGAACTGATGCTGACTGGACGTGTAAATGGGAAGAGAAGTAGAGGAAGACAGCGATTGACGTATCTTGAAAGCCTAAGCAAATGGATGACAGAACAGGTGGATGAAACAGAAAAAATGAAAGTAGCAAGGCTGAAGATCCTGAGAACAGCAAAGGACAGAGAGTTGTGGAGGACTATGGTCGTCAACGTTCGTGGAGAATATGGCACATAGAGAGAGAGATATCTATATTACTTACAATTATTAGCAGATGAGAAAGTGGTTATGTATTTACTCTGGACCCTATCCAATAGATAACATTATTTCTAAATCCTAGGGAAAACTATATCGATGATCTACTGCGTGGCAGATACCTTATTTCACAAGCAAAGTCCACCAACTGATACGGTATATCTTTAAACGTCCAAATTCTTCAGCAGATGAGAAGTGGTTTATTGTTTACTTTAAATCCCATTCAATAGATAAGTTTTTAAATTTTGCAGGGAAAAATTATGTTGATGATCCATTCCACCGCGGCTACCTCTATCCACAGTACAGTCCACTGTCTATTTTTTTAAATTTTGCAGGGAAAAATTATGTTGATGATCCATTCCACCGCGGCTTCCTCTTTCCACCAGTACAGTCCACACTGTCTAATACAGTGACGTAGATAATTTGGTTGTGAATTCTTGCTTTGATATCGAGGGATCAGTGGCCTTTCGAACGCAGGTTGTCTTTTTACAAACCAAGTAGTAAGGACAGATTTTGTAATACAATGGAAACAGTTTCTTTAATTGATACCTCAATTCAAAGCAGTTAGCGACTGCACACAAAGGAAATTCTCTTAAAGAATAAATCAAAACACACACGGCCGCAGTAATTCCCCCGAAACCAATGGGGCAAACTCTCGCCTCGTGCAAGAGAATGGTGGTCTTTAAAGGAAGCTATGTGCTTGTGATGACAGAATAATGGTGAACCTAAAGTTCTGTCTCGCGGATTTTGTTTATTTGATTCAAGAGCTGTGTGGTAGTTGTTTCATTTAAGCCCCAATTACCCGGAAATCATAACGCCTTCTGCTCGGCTTTGGAATAAAATAAAAAATCCGCGAGACAGAACTTTAGATTTACCCTTCTTCTTTCGTTATAAGCACGTAACTTCTCTTAAAAACCACCCTTTGCATTGACAAGGTGAGAGTTTGCCCTACTGGTTTCGGGGCAACTTTTGCGACCGTATTTGTTTTGATTTACTGGTTGAGAGAATTTCTTTTGTCTGAGTCACCAATTGCTAGGTGTCAATTAAAGCAACTGTTGCTATTGTATTACAAAATCTGTCCATTGATCAGACACACGTCAATTTTTAAAACAGGCACGAAAGATTTGCCGAGCATTAGTCTTATCATTCTTAAAGTTTTATCCCTGGGTCAACGTATTCCTCATTTGTAACTGATAAGCAACAGTAAAGCAATATGACCAACAAAACAATTTACGAAAATCATAAATAATGAGAAATTCATGACTCCATTAAATAGTTGATAAGCTAAAAAATTAATCAAAGAGTAAAAAAAATAGCTATTTAGGTGGAAACGATAAAATATTCATGATAATTTTTCTTGATATTGAGATCAGGGAGTAAACATCTCACGAGTGTTTCATATCAAGTTGATGTTATCCCTACGTAAATATTTGGATGAATTAATGGTTGGTGTTCTTTAAAGTCGAGACAAACCCGGTCATATTTTGAAAGGATCAATTAATTTGGGAGATAACACCATGGACTTTGATGTGTTTGCTGCGAAATTGACGCCCTCTTACACCATGCACTAAAAGTTTCGATAAGAAGCTTGGAATATCAATGCTCTCTGCTCTCAGATCGCTAAAAATTAACGAATTCCAGGACTGGGATAATTATTTGAGAAACTACTTAATTCAGCAAACTTTTATATATTTTAAAAAGGGTCTTTGTAGCTTGATTTGATCGATAACTTGTTAATTTACTTTTTATTGATTGTAATTAACGTTTTTATCGAAGGGCATCTTGAAAACCAGCTCATGCTGAAGAGCAACCCTCCTTAAAAGAACCAAACAAGAAAAATGAAATCCTTATGAAATCCTTAGCAAAAAAGTTTACTCTTATTTCTACAGTACTTTTTCTGTATCATAGTGCTCGGAAGGTACTGGAGTGTTGTCTAAACATTAGAAAGGCATAAAAAACTTACTTCTGAAATGCATATGGCTTCTAGTTGGACAAAATGGAGTGTTTAGAAAGAAACTTCTGTCGCGTAGGCAATCGGCGAAGCTAACAATCTATCTGGCAAAAGTTTTGTTGATTTCATTTCGAAGCTTTGTTGGGAAGATGAGGAAAGCTTTGTCCGAGAAAACTTATGTGTCCCTAAAAAAATGCTACTGCGCATGAGCTTTAAGCCACTGCAAGGAGGGACAGACCCATCAAATTCCTTGGACAAAGACTTTCTTCCTTTAGATTCCTCAGAACCCAACCTGAACCACGAAAGGACTTCACAGTCTACAGGTGCATTTCTCTCCTTTCCAGACTTTTATTCTCCTTTTAAGGCTGGGGAGGGTATCAGACTGTCTCATGTCATTGTGAAGTGCCTCACATAATCTGCTCCCTAGAAACGATGTCGTCTCTGGCTGGCCTGATTGCCATGTAATTGAAAATATGTGAAACACTGTATATTGACCCCGGGATCCCGGGTGAAAACTTTCATCTCGGTTGACCGGGCTAGCCTGCTCCAAGTAATCGGCTAGTAAAGTAAAACTGCAGTGTGCATCGATGGTTTCGACATCGATGATTTCCACTGAGGCAAAATTTGATTTTCAGACGGTCTGGGGCTAGTCTGCACTTTACAGGACCAACTTTCAAAGTCGGAACACTATATGTCATGATGTAAGGGTTACGGTCATAGTTAGGTTTTCGAATGGGCTTTAGGGTAAGTTAGGGTCAGTTAGGGAGTTAGGGCTAGTTAGGATAGGTTAGCGTAACTTAGGGTTAGTGGAGATAATCTATGGTAAGGTAGGGTTACGTTAGGGTGGGTTAGTAGGGTTAGGTTAGGGTTAGTTCCTAACAGATATGACATAAAGCTGGTCCGCTAAAGTGCAGTCGTCCCCGGTCTGGAATTTCAGCTTGGCCGCATAGACTCGATTACATGTCGTAGTTTCGCTTTTTGGATGAACTGATGTCGCCACAACTACGACTCATTCTCATACGATTGCAGAAACGGAAAAGCTCCGCACTGATTCTATTTGAAACCTCTCCGCCGCTTCACAAAAAGTTCGATTGAGCGGTGCTGAAGTCTCTATCACTATTGTGTATATTCAAATATAGGGTGTTCTCACGTCATACGCTGATCACAAAGCCGAATGAACACCCTGGTACAGTTCGATCAAATCTGTCCAGAAAATGGGCAGATTTAGAAGCCATTATTGATTTGCAGGTTGCTAGGCAACGCCAAGCGAAGGAAAATGCCCGTTGCTGTAGCACTATTTCTGCAACAGATAAATTGAAATACTAAAGCCAAACACTTTGAGGACCTTATTTGAACCTTTTTAAAGGTATTCGATTTATAATCTGGGGTTAGCAAGTGTATTTAATGTGAAAATATACACGGTTTGTTTGGGGCGAAAATGGGCCTAAGTTGAAAATTAGAGAAACTTTCACCGCAGCTTCCAAAATGAAATGGCTCTTTATTCTTCGAATTTCGGAAATAAATCACAAATGATGGTCAAGCTGGGTAATGAATATGTATTTACGTCGAATTTTCATATGCAACGTCCGTTTACCCCACGCAAAACGGAGTTACCGTGCAAAATGGTGCATAGCCAATCATATTGCAACACGGCCTCTTGTATCCCAGAGTAGAGGTAGAGCAACGAACTCACTCTGGGGACGAGATTGTTGAGGATCCTTATGTAGTGAAACTAGTGGCTGCAAAGGACGCTGGGTTACAATGGCTCCTTAAATCAATGTTTTGGCAAGCCATTAATCACGCTTCCTGTTCTCCAAAGTAAAGGCTTAAAGTACGGGGTTGATCAAATCATTTAAAACAGCAACCTTACCAACTGCTGAGCACCAATCAAGAGTTCTTTTTAACGGACAAGTCCAGGGTTGATAAAATTATTTAAAAAAAACAACCTTACCAACTGCTGAACACCAGTTAAGGTTTTGCAGTGTTCATGTAAATGAGAGCCCATTTCCTTCACCAGCAGCCCTGTTTCTGTGAATAGTCATGTCTAAATTATTTAGATTTACCTTATTTTCAATTTTCAAATAGGAAGTAAGTTTTCGAAGTTTGATCAAATGAAGATAATATCTTTGACATACTCCTTTCACCATTGACATAACATCTGACGCAGACAATTCGATGCAGATCTCTTCCCATAGACCTTTTTACTTCTTAGATTGAGGTTGGGATCAAGCATCCAAATCTGTTAACTTTGTGCTGGAAAGCTAAAGCATGACCCCCGTTCTCAGTATGACGATGCTAGCTGTGGCAAGATGTTGCTTCGGATTTCTGGACACTTCTCAAATAGCTATTATCGACGAATTTATACAAAGTGAGTAAGCAATGGTTCAGTTTACATAATAAAGGCAAGTGTTCACTTCTCAGATAGCTATTATCGACGAATCGTATTGGTCTTCTTTCTTTGTTTCTCATTATTTTTCATTAATTGTTAACGGGCAAATTGAATAAAAACAAAAAACTTCGATTTGCAACTCGCAAAATGAAACCCTCACTCTCTTGAGCCTTAACTGTTACACCACAAGATCAGCTAACAATGAAAGAAAACTACCAGAAAGAATTTCAAAAGGCAAATAACACATTTGTAACTCAATCTGAGCAAAGTTATCGTTGATTAATGCTCTGAAAAATGTTCTGAAATTCGAAGCAACTTCATGCCACATAGTGGGCATTCTGTCTGGAGCAACAGCTTTTTGCAACTTCTTTTGTACGGTGATAAGAGTCTGTCTTATGAGGTAAACAGATCAATTCTAACTTTGACTATTACGTATATCCTCAAGACAGAGCGTCTTGATTAAAGATTTTTCATATTATCCCAAGAAATTGTCCTGTTTTCTTCAATTTCCTTCCATTCCCTTCTTCGCACAAATACGTGTAGTGCTATGTTCGTGTTTCCTGTTTTATGTTGCCATGAGGTAGTCATAGTTTTTTTTTGCTCCACATGGTATTGTACTAGTGGTAGGGTATAGTATTTTGTAAGTAGTGTAATTAAGTAATATGTATTGTAACTGTTTAGATTGAATGTAAACAAATGCCACAGGCATTATTATCATTATCATCATCATCAATTTCTCTAAAGTTGGATAACAGTAAGAATAGCTAGATATTTCCACCAACACGCAATAGATTCTCTTATTTCCCCCAAAGCATTGGCTCTGCTCCGAAATTCTCCCTGCTATCGTTGCATTTATTCTACGCTGTGCCTCGATATGGCTTGGCACCTAGGCCACATTCGTGTGGCACCTAGGCCACATTCGTGGTGTGCGTGTTGGTGGAAACATTTGGGCAAAGACAAGGAAGAAGGAAGAGACAACCACAGCATCGTAAGTTTGAATGAATATAGTTCTTTCTGAGGCGAGTTAAGCGTTTTTAGGGCCAACACAGCAGCATCCTACCGCCCATGAGTGAGCCACAAAAAAGTTTCCACTTTCAAAACTGCATAGCACCAAGGAGGATTTGAATGATTAATATTCTCGAAAAACCAAGGTACCTTTTTCAGATTGTTCTCTCATCTTTATGAGCACTGAAGATAAAGGGAAAATTCTTTTCTTGAAGAATTTCCTTGATTGCAAAAAATTACTGAAAAGGGACCTAAAAACACGTCATAATCAAATCGTAAGGGACATCCCCACGCAAGGGCATTTCACCTCTCTCAAGAGTGACGATAAAAAGATTTTCAAATAAACAATGAAGATTTTCAGTCCGACGGCAATAAATGCGAAGACGATATCTATTATCCGTAAAAAATTGAACTATCTTCATCGCCCTAGAGGAGAAGTTTCTTCATGATATCATTGGGGGTTTTAGGCCTTTCTCAGGCATTTCGCAACCATAAAAATTTCGCTGTTTCGAAGTTACTCCACACTTCCAGTGCTCATAGAAATGGAAGGAAATTACAAGAATTTCTCATGTGTCAAGATGAACTTGATAAATTCCAGTCCATCAAGTTTATTTGGTGTTCTGAATTTTCAAGGGGAGGGGGGGATTTTGTCTGACTCACCCAGTAGAGACTGCAAAACACTCTGGTCTAAGAAATGCAATGAAAGTAAAGAAGAGAAAATAAACGAAAGAGGAAACAAATATGTAGAAGGAAAGAAAAAGATCTAATAACTAATAGAATATATAGTATTATTTGATAAGATAATAAAAGTACGATAGCAGGGAGAATTTCGGAGCAGAGCCAATGTTTTGGGGAAATAAAAGAATCTAAAATATTAACATCCACGGAGAAAATAGTATTCTCAGTTGTAATTCACAAATTCATTTGGGAAACTTAATATAACTTTATTAACTATCTGGAGGGTTGTTCCAGCAAGAAATCCTTTGCGCAAAAAATTCTGCGGCAGAAAGGAGTTGGTCCCGTGAAGGATATTCACCATGTAACACGCAGAACAGTTTCAGTTTCATTTTTCGAATCGAGATCCCACGTGTCTATTTAGCGAACAACCAAGCGAAGAAGTGGAGGATGAAATTAGACAAATCTGTGACATTGAGCGAAGCTCCTTTTTGGTGAAATTCATCCTTGAAAACCAAAACAAACTGCGAATGCGTAGCCTCCTTAACTTTAAATCAGAAATGAATTCTTTCAAATTTCAGAAAATATAAACAAAATGTATAGAATTATTTATCTTTTGATCTGATGAACTTTGATCGACGAAAACATGAAGCAATCTTCGACAGTTTCTTGAAATATTTAGAATCTTTACGGAAAAATAAAGCAAATTCATCGTGAAATGAAACACTGGTCACGTCAAAGTGCCGCATGTGACTCCAATTAAAGATCATCATAATTAGAACAAACCAAAGCCCGTCCGCCCTCGGAAAAGTAACATTTTCGGAGTTGAAAGAAAAATTGCTTTCAGTTTTCAAGAAATTTTTTGATCAAGATTTACGTAAGACAACAGAAAGTATAAACAATCAAAAAATATTCAAAAATGTAGAATTTAATAAGATTATAAAACATTGCAAAAGCAGACTACAAATAGTGTTAGCAAATGCTTTCGTTGCGTTTACGAAACATGAAAAGGGAAAGAAATATCAACAAAAAATAATTTCTAAATTACCTTCATTTGAGGTCAAATCATAAAGAATAAATCAAATTAAAAATTAACCCCAAACCTTTTAACCTTTCAATTTGAAAATTTACTCACGTAAGATTTAAATCTTCCTGAAATTGATCTTGTGCTGTTTGGATGAGTTGTGTGTTGATTGTGGATGAAGTGTTGTCCTAGGGAAACAGATTTCGAGATTGGCATTAAAGCCAAGTGGAAGCTTGATGAAATGTTGGTTGTGTTGCGTTTGAATAATCTAAAAAAGACCAGCTTTCATCCTGCGAACTAAATGTGGTCATAAATGAATCTGTAAGGCACCAGGTGAGTGAATTCAACACAAATTTGCTCATCATCTATCTTATGAATAATTTAATGATCGCGACTAAATCAACGTGCAATGCAACCAGTTAGTCTTAAGTGCAAGTGACATAAATTTTTGAAATTTTCTGTTAACTTCATAACTAACTACTTTTGACCACCAATGACAGAGCTGAAAAAAAAATTCTCAGAAAAAGCATTTTTAATGACTATTTGGTCGATTTAAAAGTCGGCGGTTAAGGCATCCTCGTTTTCAATCAAGTGCGCCCGCAGATTATGGTGACGTCACACCGAGAAGGTATGAAGAACGTGTGTCAGATGGAAGCGAAGTGGGGGTGAAGCTGTGAACTCTTTCGGTATGGCAACGTCAGATAGCGAAGATTCGTTTCACACTGCCTCCACTAGCTACTCAGAATCGGAATATGATTCGGATTCAACGTCTAATGACGGAAATGGCCCTCAGATACGGCCATACATGTTTGAGCCAAGGCGAGCAGTTGTTGAAAGAGAGATGGCTGATGACGCCGATGGTGAAGATGGTGATGACCGCTTGGGAAATTTAGATTGGTACGTATAGCAAGTAGCCAGTTAGAATTTCCAGGTTAATTCCGGGGGGAAGGGCACTTCATTTTCCTTTTTGGGGATGCGGCCGCTAAGAAGACAAAGATAACCAGCTCCATAATTGTCAACCTGCACCAGTAAGATGTGCTCTTGGCAACTGGTTCCAGAAAACTGCCAACCTTTTGATAACCAACTCCAAAAAAATCGGTGAAATGATAACCTGAAAAATGGGACGTCCCCTTGAACTAAATGTACCAGAATTACTAATCAACCTGGGGGGCACCCAATTTGAATGTACAGTAGCTGCAGAATCTTAATTGTCTGTATTGAATGATCTCAACTCAAGCAAAATGATGTAAATATGCATGCAACAGATGAAATGCTGGCTCATCATGTTGATTTCACCATTTTGTGATTATAAATTTTCCACCAAAAGCAGTAATGTTAATAGATTTTCACGCCTATCATCCACCACTAAATGGTTGAAATGCACATGTCAGAGAGATTCTGGGAACTGCTAAAATGTTTTGCTTTGCAAAACTTCCTCCCCCAAGACCACAACAAAACAGACCAGGCAAACTTTAAATTTGATATTTTGCCATAGGTGCAGTTGTGAGCATTGCCAAATGATGGACAGAGCAGTGGAGTGTTTGTGTTGCAAGGAATGTGAAAAAACTTCTGCAAAGCTTGCGGATAACATAAATTTATTCAGGAGAGAGAACTGTTTTAATTGCATCACAGATCACAAAGGATTTCAAAGTGTCTGCCTTGACCCATTTGTTTTGCAAGTTGCTTGGCTTGGTTACAAACAACATTATAACAATGCTTATGAAGGACCAACCCACAAAAAATATCGACATATTGCATATAGACAATATGTAAGATGGACTCACGGATATGTTGGAAAGGAAATTAGAGTTGTGATACCCTCCTGTGCGGTCAGCTGTATCAGAGCACATTTCCCTCCACCTGGAGATGAAGAAAATTTTGAATTTGTTGGTTTCTTATATCCTGACCTTTAGACCATGAGTATACTTTTTGTTACACACAGAGCACAATGCCAAAAGTGGATGCAGTGTCAAAATCAAAAATGTCAAAAAATTTTGTTTTGTTTGTAGTCATGTTCCTTCATCAATTTGAAGCTAGTTACCATTTACCATCAATTCCAGATCTGGTCAATTGATTACAACTGGGTTGCCATAAATTGAAGCATGCATTTGCATTTAGTTCTAAATTCATATCTTAAAAATGTTTACACACAATTAGTAAAAACTGCTTGTCTCTCCTAAAGATGAGTTTTGCTATAGAACTACATTAACAGTACTCATTTCTCTACAAGAAACATGAAAGTTTTGAGTTTAGCCTGACTGTTTCTTAATATTTTCATATTTCAAGCCTGCAATCTTTCTTAAATGTTTCTTAAGAATAACTAAATTCAAATTTTTGACAGATACTATATTTATCATTTGGCATTCTTGTGTATTTTGAAGACATTCTAATGATGGTTGATGTATTTTTTAGGTTGCATTAGTATATCATGCTAATATGAAGCATCATTACAGTACCTTCAACAAAGTTATACTATTCTTTAGCAAAATTCAGCCTGCAAAAGGTTTCTTAAAGGTTCTTAAAACTCAGGCATCTGGGTACAAAGTTTCTCTTCAAACAATGTTTCTTAAAGCAAAAAATGCTTAGTGGATCAATATGATGGGCTTGGTTCTTGAGACGGTCAAAAAATCTGGTTTTCTTAACTAACTGTATGACTTCTTGGAGGCTAGAAAGAAGTCTGGATGTACTGTAAATATCTTAGTACGTTTCATGTCTGACAGCCAACAAAAGTTTTTGAGCATCAAACTTTCCTTCAAATCAATTTTCAATTCTTTTCCCTGTGATATAAATTCTAGATATGAATTCTTTACTGTTGGTAGTTAAATTTGGAATACTGTGTGCCCATCTTTTGAAAAATTGGTAAGTCAGTGCTTATATATTTCAAGAGAGAAAATTTTCAAGATACCATAAAATAGGAAACATTTGATTTCTTTTAAGAAATGCAATAGGATTTTGATGCACATAAATTTAGATGGCAGTATTTACTGCAAACAGATGTAAATGTTATATGCAATAGATTACCCCCTCAAAGTGACATCCAATGGTTGTTCATGTTTGGCTGATACTAGTTGTCAGTAGATCTAAGACTGTTGTGTGGCCAGAGAAAAGCTGCCTAATTCAGAATTCAACAGTACAGAAACTCAGTTAAATCTACTTGTGTGTTCCTCTATTGCAATCTTCTTGTTTGGCTTCTCAAAGTTGATGCACAGTGGGGGAGGTGAAATTATGGCTTGTTGCTCAGGAACATCTTCCTGTGAAATCAATCTGGATATCAAAGCAGTGAATAGTCTGTCAACATAGTTGTAAGTGCACTCAGTTAGAATCTTTCTAACAATGTAACCACCTTTTTTGTACTTAGGAAATGCAATGGTAAACTCTGGCTTTCCTTTTTTATTTTGGCATTGGTGTCTTCCTGCATTTTCATTGTAATGCATGGCAGCCAAAAGCAATCTGCTTTTCATGCCAAGAAATGAAAAATGGTACATTTTGGGGGCAAATTGATTTACCAGACTGTGATATCCCTCAACTTGGGATGTCTGACCGAATGCTGAGCTATTTGCAATATCCTTTATTAGTGTCTTATCCAAAACAATCTTTTCCAATGCATCACAGGGCTCAGAGTCAGGAGTAAACCATACTGTTTCACGTATAGTTTCTGGTGATAATATCTGGTGTGAACACCTTGCATATGGCTGTCCATGACCTTCATGCTTGTTCTGAACATGCCTGATTAAAGATTTCCATTTTGCTTCAATTAGGTCCTTGTCATCTATCTCTGTAGACATAACTGACCAGTAATAATGGTTGACAAGAGACTTAGTCCAATCACCTACAAGTTCAAATCCTTTCCTTTTAGACAATGAGTTAAGTTTCTTCTTAATGGATTTAGCAATATGCCAACAATCAAAATAGTGTTTAACTCCCTGCCAATTCTTCTTCAACCATGCTGCAATCTGCCTGTGACGATCTGTGACAAGTGCTCTAACCTTCACTTGAAATCTATCAAATAATTGGATTATTCGTTGTATACCCTCCAGCTCCATATGATATGAAGATTTGACTTCATTGCTTTGAACAAGCTCTACATGCAAAATCTTATTTCGCTCTAGGTCAACAGCTGCATAGGATCCATACTTAGCAGAATGTCCCATGCTATCACATCTTCCATCCCCTCCAATTAATAAACCATCTTCTTGTACATTTTGCAATAACTCATGCTGCTGTTCATTCCAGAGTTTTGTCACAACATGGTGAATGTGGTTATCCTGGTGTCGAAAAAATGATCTTCTGGAAAGACAAGCAATGCTTATACTTTTGAACAACCTCAATGATTTCTTTGGTAGATTACCAGAGAAAAGTATGGCTCCACTCAGTAATATATCACCAGCAGCATAGCCCCTAATCTTTGGTTGACTGCACCATTCCCACAAAGATTTGCACTGTGAACACTTAATTACAGCAACTAACATGCTACCTTTCAAAACAGAGCTGACAGTGACAGCAGTGGATAAACAAAAATGGCATATTGACAACAACAATAGCAGCTGGTTGTGAAACACAATGTATTTAGGCTCTTTATGAGGATCTGAACTGTCTTGGAAGGGCTCCATTTTCCTAGACTGTGGCAGTGTATCTTCATCACTTGAGTAATAATCAAGATCATCATTTGGGTCATAATCACTGTCTGAATCCTCATTGGCACTAAATTCATCATTGTCACTATCACCATCACTCATGGCATCATCAATGTCTTGCATGTTCTGTGTTGGATTTTCTAAATATTCATATTTTCTTTTTTTGTTTTGCAAAGAAGATGGTGGAGGAACGAAGTCCAATGATGCTTGTAAGCCAATTGTCTTTTGGTCTTTCTTGGAGGCATCTTGCTTAAATTTCTTTGTCTGAGTGAATTTACTTAATGATTTTTGAAGTTGTAATTGGTCAGTCTGTGTAGCTCTTGAAATCATGTTATTGCTATGGGCAGTATCCACTGCCAAGTCTTTCTCAGTATTATCTTGTTCAGCATCTTGAATATTATCTTCACACTTTTCTTTTAATATTTCTTCCAGTATACGTGCCCGTTCTCTTTTACTGAATGCTAACCTTGATGTCTCATGTGTTAATGCGTTCTGAGAATGGATAGTTGGCACAGCAGTTTTTCTGTTCAGTAGAAGTCTGAAAAGAAATTGAAAATCTCATAACTACACGTACAGAAACCAAGAATTTTGTTTTCAATTTGTTTTGCGTGGGCTTTGTTAGGACTTCAAGTCACTTAAAGCTAATTTAGGCCCACTGTGCGTACCGCATCCAGGCATGGCACCCCTTATGGTTAAATGTCCCTTCAGAAGGTGATTTGTGAGGTTAGGCCTATGGCAAGGATTTACTTGCTTCCAACCCCTATTATATGATTTCTTCAAGAGAAGTGCTACATAACAAAAGTTTACTTCAGCTTACTTGAGTAGTTTAGGCAACAAGTACATTTTCTGTGAGCAATGAAATACTTTTGATAGACATTAGCCACAGGCCACTATCACTGTCAAAGATGTCAAGCAAAACAGGTTGAGAACGTCACTGGAAAAGCCGTAGGTAAAAACATTCCTGTTGAAATTGATAGAGAAATGGAAATTGTGCCTTGTCAACAACTGCCCCTAAAAGGCATAATATTGTCAATGATGCTTTTGACAGCTTTGTGCATCATCATCTGAAGTATTGCAATCGTAAATTCTGGCTTACCTTTTAGCAAATCCGGAGTTGAACTGCGAAAGGTTACTGAAACATTCATCTTTAAAATGCTTCCTACACAGAACTGAATTTTTTGTTTGCTTCCATTTGTCCCTCTTGGTCTTCACAAAAGAATTCCACTGTTTCACCAAAGAAGCTTGTTCTGGCCAGTTGAAAAGTTGACTGTCCTGGTGATTACAGTCCGCTGCAACACATCTTCTTGGCATCGCTAAACGATAAGTGGACGCTTTCAATTCCAAATGAAAGCTAGAAGTACCAAGTACATCAGAAGGCGAAGTACACTGTCTTTCACTGAATGCGATGCGGTGCGGGTCTGACCTCGCGGTTCTCACTTTGACGTCACAGCCTCGATTTAGTGTCGCGCGTGAATTCAAAAATTTCTGCCTTTCGCTTCGCCACATTAGCAATCTTCAGCTCATTTTTTAAGCCGCAAGACTTGTTCACAAATAAGCAAAATGGTGCCTGCATATTTATTTTAACTCAGTCTCTAAAAATAACCATAAAAATCGGGTGCAAAGATTTTTTGTCACTTGCCCTTTAAAGAGAACACGCTCGCTTAACGACTCTAAATCATGTACGCTGCAACAGATGGCGAACTTATATTATTTGTTCTCTTAATGTTTTTGATCAATTTAAATTTATCGAATATGTAGTTGATTTGGTTCTCTTGTTTTCAACACAAAGCATGGTGTGATAGCCTTTTTGACTCTAATAATCCCAGGATTAAGGTTGTATTAATTTCGGGCTAGGCCTAAATTAAGACTCTGTAAAATTTGTTCTTTCATGTTTTTGATCAATCTAAATTTATCGACTATGTAGTTGATTTAGTTCTCTTGTTTTCAACACAAAGCATGGTGTGATAGCCTTTTTGACTCTAATAATCCCAGGATTAAGGTTGTATTAATTTCAGGTTAGGCCTAAATTAAGACTCTGTAAAATTTGTTCTTTCATGTTTTTGATCAATCTAAATTTATCGAATATGTAGTTGATTTAGTTCTCTTGTTTTCAACACAAAGCATGGTGTGATAGCTATTTTGACTCTAATTATCCCAGGATTAAGGTTGTATTAATTCCAGGTGAAGCCTAAGTTAAGACTGTATTTTATTTGTCTTTAAAACAAAGCGTAGTGTCAAAAACATTTTGATGCTGCCTGGACACGGAAAAGATGCAATTAATTTGAGGTTGGGCCTAAATTAAGACTTTCATTGATTTAATGTAAGCCCCATTTAAAAATTCATTGGTTTGTGGTCAAAACTTGGTTAAAGCTAATGTACTGTATGAAACTTAGTTAGTTTGGTGTGATAGCCATTTTTTGATGCTGCCTTTAAAAGGCCTGGATTAAGATGTAATTAATTTGAGATTAGGCCTAAGTTAAGACTTTGTAAAAGTTTAAAGTAACCTTGCCATTCAAAAAATATTGGTTTGCGGTTAAAGCTACATCAGAGCCAATGTATTGTATGAAAAGTTAGTTAGATCGGTGTAATTCCGATTTTGGTGCTGTCTATAGGCCCCGATCAAGATTGAAGTAATTGGCGGTGAGGCCTAACTCAAGGCTTTGTATTGATCGGACGTAAGCTTCCCAGTTAAAAATTCATTCGTTTGCCGCCATAGCTACACGCTCGCTTAACGACTCTAAATCATGTACGCTGCAACAGATGGCGAACTTATATTATTTGTTCTCTTAATGTTTTTGATCAATTTAAATTTATCGAATATGTAGTTGATTTGGTTCTCTTGTTTTCAACACAAAGCATGGTGTGATAGCCTTTTTGACTCTAATAATCCCAGGATTAAGGTTGTATTAATTTCGGGCTAGGCCTAAATTAAGACTCTGTAAAATTTGTTCTTTCATGTTTTTGATCAATCTAAATTTATCGACTATGTAGTTGATTTAGTTCTCTTGTTTTCAACACAAAGCATGGTGTGATAGCCTTTTTGACTCTAATAATCCCAGGATTAAGGTTGTATTAATTTCAGGTTAGGCCTAAATTAAGACTCTGTAAAATTTGTTCTTTCATGTTTTTGATCAATCTAAATTTATCGAATATGTAGTTGATTTAGTTCTCTTGTTTTCAACACAAAGCATGGTGTGATAGCTATTTTGACTCTAATTATCCCAGGATTAAGGTTGTATTAATTCCAGGTGAAGCCTAAGTTAAGACTGTATTTTATTTGTCTTTAAAACAAAGCGTAGTGTCAAAAACATTTTGATGCTGCCTGGACACGGAAAAGATGCAATTAATTTGAGGTTGGGCCTAAATTAAGACTTTCATTGATTTAATGTAAGCCCCATTTAAAAATTCATTGGTTTGTGGTCAAAACTTGGTTAAAGCTAATGTACTGTATGAAACTTAGTTAGTTTGGTGTGATAGCCATTTTTTGATGCTGCCTTTAAAAGGCCTGGATTAAGATGTAATTAATTTGAGATTAGGCCTAAGTTAAGACTTTGTAAAAGTTTAAAGTAACCTTGCCATTCAAAAAATATTGGTTTGCGGTTAAAGCTACATCAGAGCCAATGTATTGTATGAAAAGTTAGTTAGATCGGTGTAATTCCGATTTTGGTGCTGTCTATAGGCCCCGATCAAGATTGAAGTAATTGGCGGTGAGGCCTAACTCAAGGCTTTGTATTGATCGGACGTAAGCTTCCCAGTTAAAAATTCATTCGTTTGCCGCCATAGCTATATCAAAGCTAATGTACTGTACGAAAGTTGCTCACTTCGGTGAGATAGCCATTTAGATGCTGGCAATAATAGGACTGGATCAAGATTCAATTGATTTGCGGTAAGGCCCAAAATAAGACTTTCCATTGATTTAATTGGGTAGTTAGGCACTGCAGTCATTTTTCAGTGTATTTGCTTCTGCGGAGGAATAATTGTACATTTCTGTGGAGGAGATGCTGGCTCCTACGTAGTACCAAATGACTTTATCCTTGCAAAAGAAAAAAGAAGCGGCAATGAAGCACAATTGTAGACTCATGACGTACAAGTCCCTCTAACTTTCACTTGTTGTTGTTGTTGTTGTTGTTGTTGCTGTTGTTGTTATCGCTTCAGTTGCTTCTGTTGTAGCGACAAGTCTGCAGGGAGAGCGAAACAAGAGAATTTTGAAATGAGTCAGCCCAATTCCAGTGTCTATCTAGCCAACCATGGATTAAGGCAAGCTTCCCAGTTAAAAATACATTGAGTCGCGGTCAAAGCTAGGTTGAGCCAAATGTACAGTCTGAAATACCTACAAAGAGGCTGGTGCTGAGCCAAACCATATCATCACCTGCTGATGGTAAACTGTAGTACAAAACACAGGGTACTCCAAGAAACCTCCCGCCACTAGACTAACTACTTCAGTGCCAGTTTTGCTTTGTCTATTAAATTGTATGATGGCACTTCTCTGCAAGTGGGACCGATAATCATACTATCTGAAAATCGGGCCAAAGTCGCGTGAAACTGGCACGACCAATGAGGTTGTAGAGTTCCAAACAATAGTTGACTATATTCAAACTGACAAATAGGATATCCACACTTCAACCTCCTTCCAAGTATTAGCCTCCCTTTAGTCCCGGGGCTTCAACAGTGATGAAGCATGCAAGGATCGCCGTCGATTGCTGTGGTGACTCCCTAAGAATGATTTGGGCTTTACCTTTTAAAAGCAGGTTACCTATGTCAAAATGAAGGAACCTTCAAGCAGTACACAGAAGAAGTACTCATCTTGGCTCAGGTTGGTTTGGTTTCCTTTACAACTTCAATGAAATACGAATTTCAGGCGTTTTAGAATTGGTGAGTTGTGATCGTGTAGAACGGGAATAAGCTCTTAGCTTCCTGCATGAAAGCGAGGTTCATCAATTTCTGGTCGAACTTTGATTGGTTTGATTATGAGTCGTAGTTGTAGCGATTATCAGCCTGTCAAGGAGCGAAACTACGACGATTTTCATCAGTTTACCCCGCCACTAAATGGATGTGGCAAAATATCAAAGAGCCAACTAAAATCTGTTTGAAATAAGATGCCACGTGAAAATATTTGCACAATTAAGTTGGATGTGCACTTAAGGTGACTCACTACTGAAATTTCAAAATTACGAAACATGTAAAGGTGAGTGTATACCAAGTAAAAATAAGTTCAAACCACAAAAAAGAATAAGTAAGTTAAGGTGGCTCGCTCTGCTACACATTGGCTGTCCTATCGCTCATGATGCATGCAAAGACAGTTTCGCTAAATTCTTAGCCCTAATAGTTAAACATTCTATCTCTTTGTTTCTTTGCTATCAGATATGTCACGTGACAATAACCGACCAAATCAACACAGGGATGTAATGAAGTTACGTTTGTTCGATAAACTCGCTAAGAATCGTAAAGACGAAGAAGTCATTTTTCAAGTCTCTTCGTACAATTTTTCGTTGCTTAAACACTGCTTCACGAAATGACAGTTTCGCTGAATCCTAAACTTAATAAACAATTACCAATTCTTTGTTATCAGAGAAGTCACGTGAAAAAAGCCGATCCAGTCAACCAAAGGGACTCAGTGAAGTTGATTTTATTAAATCAACTAGCAAAAGAATCATTTTGAAGGACAATAAAAGTTATGATTTAAGTCTTTGCAACAATTTTTCATCATTTGAACATGGGTAGTAGACACTGCAAGTGTCTTTACATTGACTCCGTGGTAAGAAAGAATTACTTTTTCCTGTAAGCGTATTTTTCTGTGTCCATTTCTTGATCATATTGAGCTCAAAGAGGAGCCCAACTGTGTGTATGACACCATTTTGAAAGCTCGTTGATAATATTACCTCTACGGATGGAGGACGTCAACCTTCCATCACCTCCTCCACAGAACCATAGAAACTATTCCTCCACAGCACAGCTACAAATTAGTTGCTGCAAACCTGCAGTGTCTAACTACCCATGATTCGAACAATGACTTACACAGAGCAAAGCTTTACGAACTCCTCAGCTTAATAATTAGGAGCTATCGAAGAAGTCACGTGATATCAGCCGATCCGACCAACCACAGGGACTCAATGAAGTTAACTTGTTTGATCAACCAGTTAAAGAATCGTTTTGATAGACAAGAAAAAGTATTAAGTCTAAGCAACAATTTTGCATCATTCAAACAATGTCATACACAAAGAAGCTTCACCTATTCCTAGACCTGATCAAAGGAGTCACGTGATATTAGCCGATCCAATCAACCACAGGAACCCAATGAGGTTAACTCTGTTCTATAAACCAGTTAATTATAAACATGAGTTTGTTTTCTTTGAATATATATTGCTATATAATATGGCATACTTGCATCAATGTTCAATTGAAAACAAGCAGTTTCGCTGGTTGCATTGTCCTTGATTAATCATGCATCGGACTTATGGGAACCTGATCCCTCCTAAATTTCTTTCTGCACAATCAAGGTACCAGCCTGGTAGGAAAGAGGGGGGGGGCCGATGTGTTGTCATATAGGGGGAATCGAATCAAGCAATCTTTCATCGCGAGAACTTGCTCCTTGTGTGTTGCTCTACACAAAGGTAACACTCAATGAGATCGAGGGGATACCAATGTGCTATTATATGGGGAATGGTATCAAATAGCATTGGCATTCTACGACAATCACTCTATTTGTGAGGCTCAAAAAGCCTCAAATTTTTCCCTAAACAGTGCGTAAACATGGGAGAAATAAAACGTACTAACTTTTAAAGGTCGCGCAGTTTTGCTGAAATGCCAGAGGGCTCAAAAGTCGCTCTTCAAACTAGTTTAGAAAAAACAAAGCTGGCTGTTGATAGGCTATTGACCATAATCACATGATCCAGTGCTTGGCGTGATCTTCGCTAAGACGTTTAAACGTCAATTCGAAATTGTTCGCAATTCTGTTCATCTGGTACCCGCAATTTGATTATTCAGTCGCACAGAATATCCAGACACGAGTAGAGATGATCTAATGACACGCTTCACAAGTCGATCGATTAATTATAAGCGGGCAAGAAGAAATGCTATATAGATATGTTGTTTTTTGGTGTACTCTCAATTAACTCGGGTCAGATTTCAATCAATTGAAAATCATCACGGATCACTGATCATGGTAAATTAATTTCAGCAAATACCAGTCGATTATTTGATCTATCGAATACTTGATTGTCTTATCAATACAACCTAGGCCTCATTAACCAAGATCTCGTTCTTAACCTACAATGATATCGAGGTTGTTTTAACGACTCATAACTAGCCATCATCCTTTGCGGCCCTGAAGTCGATTTCCTTCATCAAACAGAAATATAAAATTCAGTGGCCACAAATCTAGCCTGGCTTTTTCAATCTTGCATATCAAACTTGTATATCAACAACCTAGCTAAAGATACAACGAAAGAAAACCAAAACTTTTTCGAGTAGTTTTCGAGATAAATCTACTTTTCTGAAATTAACAAAAAGTTTTGAAAACTAACTTGCAAAGACAACCTTTACGAAAACATTGCGATTTGTATATCTTTCGATTGCCAAGACTTTGCAGAACAACTCCGTTTCTACTGCTTTCTACTGCTGGATCGGAAAGCAGAGTTACCTTGCTTCAAAAACAGAGCCTTGAATAACGGCCTTCTCGTACTAAGCCCATTAACGATGACGATATATGCTTGCTGTGAATTTCGATAGACTCCTTATTACGAATTATGTATTCTCGGAAGCCACATGACCGAGATCCATTTAAGTGAATGAACTCTTGGAGAAAGACGTGAGTTGAGTTGAGTTGAGTTGGAGTTGAACACTGAATATGTTGAATCATGCTTGCATCTGGACGGATGTGAAATAAACTGGACTTATGATTTTCGAATAATTTGTAATACCAATTTCGTGTATTAATTGATTTGTTATGGATTTGGATGTGACTTACATTATTTCGGACGTTTTATTCATTGATGGAAGCTTTGGGTAGGAAGCGCTCGCGCGTTCGTACTGCGACTGTAGAATTATCCTGGTAAGATTTATTTGCAGTATGGTTCGCTCAAAGTTTTCCAGAATTTAAACAACAGTGCTGAAAGAAAACGGTTAACTTTGGTTAAACAGAAAGAACCAAAATAAAGTTGTAACTAAAGGGAAAACTGTTGAATCCTGCAAGAGAAAACGAATTAATCTTAAACCATGAAAGGAAAGAGATAAGTTACTTAACCGGCCCTTTTTACGCTGGCCCTGAACGGCGTTAATTTTCGTTACGCGGCGTTATAAAGGCTGAAGGAAAAGGGCCCGCATTAAAAGGGCGAAATTTTGAACTTTCTTCGAAAAGTGGCGTAAATCTTCTAACATTTTTTTGCAAGCGCGCAATATATCTGAGGCATTTTCATAAAGGACAGGTAATTTTAGGTCTCAGATGTGTTGTATTGCTTGTACTCAAAGTTGGCTTTCTCCTATACAATGAATTTTGAAAGAAACAAATTCTGCATCTACATTGAATCATAAAATTGGCGAACACTTCTCGTCCTTTCTGCCTCACCTAACCACAGAATACCTCACCCACTATTCCCTGGAAATTCTCTATTCCTATTCTTATCATTACATTTTTATTGATTTTAAAACGAGCTGAACCCTCGAGCGATTCTTTTAGACTCTCCGCTGCCCCGTGCAGCACAAATTTCTTCAGACCGTTTCTCGCAGTCGGACACCATAAATGAATGCACAGAATAAGAGTAAAACATTTTAATGAATTTCAGACAGATAACGAAGTCAAAATGGGATCAGGTTCCAAATCTTTAAAATGGTTAGTGCAAAATTCTGTTACCTAACAGGTGTCCCAAAAAAGAGGTAAATTCTGGGATGTCATTTTTGGTAAGATCGCAAATAGACATATATTTTGGGGTGTCATTTTAGAAAAATTACTCCTTAGTATATTGATTATGATCAAATTTCACATTCTTGGTTAAAATTATGGATTGTTGTTACAATTTTAGGGGAGATATTTGAGGGGCCTGTAAAATTTTGGGGTATCGTTTTCGCAAAATTTATGAATTTTAGGGTGTAATTTCAGACGTCGAACTGGCACACCCCCGTCACCCGCCTATTGAAGTTACCCCCGGCAGGGGCAAATTACTGATTTTTTCGTACACCTTCCTTGAAATCACAAAAAATCAAATACAAAGATCACAAAATCACAAAAGAATCACTCACAAAAGGCACCAAAAATCACAAATCACTGAAAAGGTACTGAAAAATCACACGAAGAATCACTAAAAATCACTGAAATCACAAAAACATCACAGAAAAACACCATGTGATTCTAAAAATCACAAGAATCACATACGCTATTTTGAGAAGTGATTTGCCCCTCGCCCCCCCCCCCGGGAGATCTTACAAGGGATTTTCTGGAGGAGCAATCATTAATCTAAGAGCGGCAGTATAATGACAAAGAGATTGGAGGTTGCACGTTGTCTAAAAACAGTCTTGATCATAACTGACATAATATAAGGACAACTCGAGTTTGCTGCATTGCAAAAAGGAGCAGGCAAGCAGCCATTAATCTACTGGGAATATCAGCCATACACGGTTTTTCAGAAAAAACTTATCCCAACAATAATTCAAAATCTGAAAAAATTGACAAAATTTGAGGAGATGTAATGTATACCAGCTGAAAGTACAATGTTTCTGCTGTCTAATGATATGCAGTTTGGATATTACACGAATGGGATTATCTACCATAATTTATACCAAAAGTGAGCCAACTTAAGTGAAGATCCATCTTAAAAGGTGAGAGCTTTACGAGTTAACGTGGATCTTCAGTTAACGTGGCTCGCTACTGAAAATTTCAAAATTACCAAACATTGAAAGGTGGTTGTGTACGAAGTAAAAACAAGTTCAAGACACAAAAAACAATAAGTTTAGGTGGCTCGCTACTGGTATAAATTTAAGGTGGTTGTCTACCATTAAAAACTTTTGTCATTTTCTTAAAATCTGCTATCTTGGGAGCAATTCTAGTAACATATTTTGTTTCTTGGCCACTCATATTTCATATATACAGAATTTCATGCATGAGCAATTCCGCATAAATTAGCATAATTAACTTAAAGCTTCCAAACTTTAAACAAATACTGTTGCTAGACTGTTTCAAATAACCTCTTGAAAACTATGGAGAGGCAATGTCTAATGATTTAGGCATGGCATCCACCAATTTTTCTTTTGACAAATCTCTTAAGGTGGTAGCTGTACATAGGTAAATGTTGATACTGACAAAAAATGTTGCTGCGGCAAACATAAATTTTGGAATAATTACATGGGTATGCATAATTCTGAAATATTTTTTGGTGCTTACTCTGCCCAAATGTATGCTTAACATGATGTGAAACTCTCACTGTGAAATCTTAAGTTGTTTTTGACCAGTATTTGTTCAAAATTTGAAAATACCTCCAAAATTGATTTTTGAGAAAACTGAGTTTAAAAATTGTGTTTCCATTCTTGTGTTATTCTGAAGCAAAACTGCCTGCAGAATATGAATCCCCTCCCTCTGCTTCCTTCTCAGTATCAATGTAACCCTTTTTGGTGGCCCTCAACATCTTCCTTCTCTTTTTGCCTATTTCAGAAGACTTTTTGTCACTGCTATCAATGCGCTTCTTGTCTCTCTGGGTTGCGCCTAACATAAAGTATTTGCCAACTGGTATGTCTAACTTCTTGTAAACATCACCAAGTCTCAAAGAACCATCATTATATGCAATAACAGCTGAATTTGTTGCAAGCTGCAATGTCTCTCTGCCCACGAAGATTTCCTTTGGGCATTTCTGCCATAAAACTGCATTAAATGCCTCATTAGCATTTTGCGTCTGGCCGTGGAGGCATTTTCCTAAAAGTTCATCAGCACTAAGGTCCCTGAAAATTGGCTCCAATAATCTTTTGATACATACTGGCAAATTCAGCTTTTTCTTGTACAGAGATGTACCCTTTAGTTTGTCTGATTGCCATTTGCACCAGCCCTCTGGCTCTCTGGGACAAAATTGGTGGCGGACCTCTTCCTTTGTAATATCACTACAGTGGTATAGCACTGCACCCACTGCCTTTTTCATACTAAAAAGAGAATGGGTATTTTGCCTGATGGCCATGCCATAATAATTCTGCAAGGTATTGATGGCCTTGTCAGTTAGCCTTCCTTTTCCAAGAATCTTCTTTCCATCTTCTAATACTTTCCCTCTGTGGTTGTTTCGCAATAAACGTAGCCTGGTGCCAAGTCGTTTCTGTACGTGTCCCACACACTCAAGTTTCTGTGGAACCATATCACCATAAGGATTTGAATTCTTTACTTTTGAAAAAGCTTCTGTGTCACCATCCCCAATATACCAGCGATAACGAAGATTGTGTGTCTCAACTGATCTTTGAAACATGGCCACAGCACCATCTGCCTCCATGGCACCAGCAGACTTTTTATGATTGATACTGCACTTGTGGTTTAGCTTCCATTCATCATATGCAGGGGTGCCTTCTCTACTCTTCCAAATCCTACAACCCATGCAATGCTTTGACATAATTTGAAAATCTATCACTTTTCCTTCTTTTGATGCAGCAATAACAGCACCATTCAATGATGCATAGCCTCTCTTCTGCCATGTACCATCAATTGTAACTTGACAGTCATTGATTTCAGCACTCTTATCTTCCTTTACCTCATCAGCAGCTCTAGCCATGCTCTTATTGGCAACATCTTCATAAGCTCCAAATAGATCATCAGAGATTGAGGCAAATGCTTTCTTTGCCATTGGCGGGGGCATATTCATACAGGAATTAAACATTTTCATTGCCTCATGCCCCTTACCAATTTCCCGAAAAGCAATAGTAGCTAAGGTGTTCACAGTGTGTCTGTTTTGACCAGGAGAATCATTTTTTTCTATCTTTGGTGATGTATAGGTGTTAATACACCACAAACAGCTGCTGCAAGAAATCTTGAATTTCTGGGAAAAGCCCATTCTTTCATTGTCAAGATGCTGAAGAACAACATTGGGATTCTTTGCCCTGCAAGTTGCACAATGCTTGGAAACTACTTCAATAACATATTTGAGAATCGAGAAATTCATCAGAAAGAAAAAATTATCGTTTCCTTCTATGTCTCCATCCTCTAATCTGATCTTTTTTGCACTCCTTGAGAGTGGAGTACCATCGTCAGCCTTTCGTTTTTCCTGACGATGAGGTGTAGTTTGGTCTTCTTGCTTCTGCTTTCGACCCTTCTTTTTGTTGCCAGATGCATATTGGTTGCCACGAAATGACTTCGCAGATGCTCTGTTCTTGTTCTTTTTATTCCCCATAACATTAAAGCTTAGAAAACCTTGATTGTATAATTATTTGAACAAAACTCCTTCACGATTGCAAATGAAATGTTTCACAGCAAACAAGATGGCCCAAAATGACAGAGAACCTGCTGTCTAGCCTCAATTGCCGGCAAAACCAAGCATCATCAGAACGAGACATATTCATAATAATAAACATAAACTTAAATTCAAGCACCTTGGTGATTCAGGGGTTCTCATAGCCCCTAAAATAAGCACATATTTTTTTGAAAAAAGAGCAAAAGTGGTTGCTAAGGCGTTGCTAAGCAAAAGTATCAATACCTCAGTTGAAACAATTGCCAATAGCATGGAAAGGAAGTAAAGCACGGGAATAAGGTTTTCACCCACATATTCTCCAGTCTTCAGACTATATTCTTAACTTGAATTTTATTTTTGTCAAAAATTGGCCTGTAATGGTAGACAACCACCTTAAACTGCTACACACTGGGTGTCCTATCGCCCATGGCCATACTTACAAAAACGTCAATTAAGGGATGAAATATTCAATCAATCCATCCAACTTGGATATCATTGGAAAGCGCAAGAAGATAGATTGCGCTTTCAGATGGTATGCCTAAAATTGATTCATATCAGGGCTTTCACGTTCAGAAATTAAGGCGCGCGACCAAAAACTCGCGTGAACTGTGTGGGGCGAGCGAAAGAAATATCAAACGGTAATAAAGGTATGTGTCATACTTCCCAAGACCAAGTGAGTGACACGGACAGACACAAATCAATGAACACAAGCTGCTTGAGAAGTCTGACATTTAAGATTGTATGAATCTCGGAAGAAGATGGCTTAAAAATGAGGCTGGCTAAACTTGAGGTCTTGAGTGGAATGAACAAACAAGGTAACTCAGCTGCATCCAACGAATAAAATCAGCATCAGGGAATTAAAAAGTATGCTTTAAAACAAAATCATTTGTCTACAAAGTTTTCCGGTGTGAGCTCCCAAATGGGACATCGCTCTCTTCAAGGGAAATATTCTATTACCGGGTGCGCGACCAATCGTATTATTTCCTGAAGAATCTCAAATGAAAGTGTGTTGCGTGTATTATTTTATGAAACACCCTGTAATGAAATGGTAAACCGAAAGTAGTTGTATCATAAAGAGTAAGCAAATATTGGAAGCTGCAAGTTAACAGTTTGACAAACAAATTTGATCATGACTGAAATTTCAGCTATAATCAATAAAAACTTGCACCTTACAAAATAAGCAAAAACCTGGAAGTTGTAGGTGAGAATTTGGTAAACTAGTTTTCTAATGACAGTGCAGCTGATCCATATATGCTGATTAAGCACAACTCATTTTTCAGGCAGCTGAAAAATTTGATTGAGATATGGCAAGATTAGATTTAAAGTGGCTTTAATTAGTGTATCACTGAATATTAAAATTAAGCACAGAAATCCGACAAAAACAAAATGTAAAATAGAGCTAATTCGAGTGACAAGCATCACAAGAGCTTCAGACGAAAAGATTGGACAGGTTAGGAGACAGTAAGAATTTCAGATCAAGCGGTAAAATCATAAGGAGTTTTCAAGGATATTACCATCTGACATGTGAATGCATGAATGAGCTGACCTACGAAAATTTGCTCAGTTTCCAGTGCGATTTTAAAGCTCTGTTGGACTTTTGTGTCTTATTGCATCTTGTTTTGCCATCTTCGAACATTAATCCCTCTCAAACAACACAGTCAGAGTCAGACGGCTGAACCTAATTATTTTCCTCAGATCTGTGTAACAGTGTGTTATATTTCTTCATGTTCCGCAAAACGGCTCTTCCTTTGTTTAAACAGTCCATTTGCCATCTTTTGCAACATTTGCGCTCACCTACGTTCTAGCATGAATTCATCGTTAAAAGACAGAGCGGTATATAGTAAAATCTGCTTTCAATCGACCTCCTTCCATCTCTCATAAATCTCAGATGTTTAGAAAATGTGCTCGCGTAAAAACACCAATTCATGGATATCATCCATGTGTCCAGTTATTAGCAAACTGAGGGAAGAATCACACACAAAAATATCTTAGTTCTTTGGCCATGAACCGGTGAAGGTGAATTTGCTGCTTTTAGCGCCAAGCGCTGGGTTCCCACAAATAACTAAGCGCTAATCGAGCCTGTGACTCCTTGTCATGACACTCAAGTGGTGGGGCCCTTCCGGGTATCGAACCACCTCCTCCTGACTGTTCTGACTGCAGAGTGAGCGGATTACACCATTGCGCCACAACACCTTCAAATTTTCATTAATTCCAGTCTATCAACCATTCGTTGTACATTTTGTGTACCCATCATATATTGGTAAAAATTTGCACATGCCGCGACCGTCTACCCCGTGGAAAACGGGGTTACTGCGCAAAATGGAGTTACAGCCAATCAAATCGCCGAACGGCCTCGTGTATCCCAGAGTAGAGGTAGAGCAACGAACTCACTCTGGGGACTAGATTGTTTATGAGAGATGTACAACTGTACTAACACAAAGCTTTGACCAACATTAAATGTACCATAAACTAGAAACAGCTATCGCTAACTAATGCCCACGCTTCATCGCTTCAGTGGAAACCTTAACCACATTAGAAAAACGTTGCAACGGCTGCTAAAAACTTTGCTTTGAAATGTTCACGAGACCACAGACAGCGAAAAATAGTCTCGCACGGTGGAAGACCAAGCTCCTCGTTTGATTCAACAGGGAAATACTAATACCTAGAATTTTGGTTTGGCCTAACTTAACCTACCTGCTCAATTTGCAGCGAGAACACTGGCTCTGCCCTTGCATATCCAGGTGGACTTCCGGCCAGGGCTTTCTCATTGAAGCCTGCATGGTAAACAAATCCCCAATCAAAATGTCAAAGCCATTTATAATTCAAGAAAACGGAAGTTTTGTGAAGACCCAGACAAATGCTTGTTCGTCGACCAGTACAATATCGATTGTCATGAAATCGATTGTCATTGAGCTCCGGATATCATGAAAACATTAGAACAAAGACCTGAATTGTTTTACGTCATCATGCAGAGTGGTGGAAAATTTTGCTGACGCATTTTCGTACTGATCTCTCAAACAGGCTTACTTTCCCGCGGCTATCGCGATTCCGCGTGAGCAATTATAAAGTGATAGAGGCAAATTAATATGACCAAAACGAGAAATACTTACTTTCAAGGCCTACAAGATGGTAAAAAGTCGGAGGGGTGGAGAAAATATTTTAATTGCTGGGACCAAACCAAGTCTTGGGAGAAATTTCTGTGAGAATTGCTCCAAAAGTGTATCCAATCTTGGCAGTTCACGATATGTAATGAATTGGGCATTCCATTCAATTTCAATCCAATTCAATTTTATGCGCAGATTACAACAGGCTAATACAATGTAAGATCAAAATATATGTATTCCACACGACGAAAGGGAAGCATTTGAAGACTGATTATCAATCTTTAACCACAATTGTATATGATACTTGCGGGGCAAATTTTGTTTATCGTTTCAGTAACCACCTCCAGACTGACAAACAGAATCTTTTCTATGAAATTACTTCGTTTGGTAAGAGCCAAAATTTAGTAAGTAATAACGGCTATCAATGACGAGAAGATTTACAACTTTGACTTGAAAAATTGACTTCTCAATTTTTTCACTTTCTGGCTTATCCAAGATCCAAGTTCCTCTCTTCTCTTCATTCTTTCTGGAAGCCCGAAAAATTTTCTGTCACCATTGGTGCCGTGGTCCACTATTTTTTCCACCACTGAAATTCTACAGCCTTCATGGTTCACGATTTAGCAATTCGATGACGTTACATCTTCAAAATTAATAGGAATTTTATAAATGCTGTAATTCTGCAAATAAAGACTATATCAAAAATTGTTTTGCTGGGATGATGGGAAATCACATTAACTTTCTTTTCATCAATTCAGTTGAAAGAACAGGGCAATAACATTTAAAATGAATGAATTTACATTTTTCAAAGGCTCGGGGCCATGCTATCAAAGAGTCCTAAAGGCCCTGCCACGCAGAGAAATGCGTACGATTAAACGACTCCATAGCGAAAAAATTGACTCACCCACTCACATTTCTCAGTCTTCCAACAGCGAAATTTCGGTTTGAGTTCAAGCGTAGGGGCTTGAAACAGGAGGAAGAGGTACTAATTTTGACGATGTTTGACATGTAGATCTTCCACGGTCTATGTCTAGCAATGCACTCCTCACCCAGGCAGTAGCAACTACTGTTATAACTGTTGATAAAAGAAATTACAATTTATATGACTTTAAAACCGTTTTATTAGAAATGAACAACAATTAATATAATCTTTTGTTTGAGTAATGCTCAAATAGTGTCTGTTATACTGAGAATTATTTGTCTGGTAGATTTATTGTAATGAGCAAGCGCTCCTTTCATAAACATACATTGCGTAGCAACCAACCTTCAAGAATGAGGAATCTCGCAGCTGTATCGCCTAGTACAAGAACAAGAACATCCTAGAACAAGAGTTTCGATAGCGTGATCTTGACAACATGAGGTTGGTCAAAGTGGGGTATCTCTTTAGGAACGCTGGAGAGGGGCGGGGGGGGGCAAGGGGGTCAAGAGCGGCGCTCCCTGGTCAAGAGTTTCTTTAACAACGTTTAATTCGATATCATAAAACCCATGAATTTGACCCTTAAATTGAATAATCATGGCAATTGGATTGGTCATACCCAAATATGTAAAACGAACATCATTTACATCGTTTAGAATATACTTGATAGCATTGATTTCTAAATACCTAAGGTGAGATATGAAATCAAGTTAGCACCCTATATTATGCTGAAGAGTGGAACAAATATGGGAGAGCCTCAGTGATTCCCAGGGAGATAGGTACTTTCAATTTGCATGGAGGTCTGGGCACCAAGAACTTGTTCATAACCTCCCTTCAAAACTTAACTTTCCAACAACAGCTGACTCTAGAAATAATCAGACAAAGGTACACTCCAAAACATGTAAACTGAACCTGTTTTAGCAAAATACCCCCTTTTGACATGTTTTGACAACCAGATTATGAAAATGATACACTGCAAAATGGCACATCTCTATCAGACAAATGCATGAAGTACCACCCCAAAGGATTCAACCAAGTGACTTTCTATTTGTATGCTTTCCGTAGCCTCATGTTATGAAATTCCAATTTGAGACATTTTTCTTATCATGCATCGCTTCCTCCTCACTACTGGACATCAAAGTTTTGAAGAGAGTGGAGTTTAGAGACCAAGTTTTCATCTTCAAAAACGTTAGCAAGCCTAAACCACAAATTTTATAGGTAGAAGATTGACACTAGCAGCAGTCTAATTATCCTCTTGTATCATTATAAATTATTGAGCTTGTCCTTTTCATAACGAAAAAAAAAGACCAATTATGGGATATTTTTCAGATGATTTTTTATCCAGATAAAATTCTTACAATACATGTTTACCTACTCTACATATCAACACTATACAACTGCACAACACTACAGGGATGATAACATGAGGAGCAAAGTTGCATGGCGTTCCTGTGTTCTTACAAGTAAAAAACAGTGAACACTACTAGGATAATACACAAAAATAAGACAAAGAATACCTGTAAACAAATGACTATATGCTAACTACAACTAAAATCAATAACAATGAAGGATTGCAGCATATTCAGATGATTTGCTTCATTTTAAGGTGATCTGAAGTGAAAATTTTTATTGATGCAAATGGATAGCACTTTTGAATGATAAAGAATGTTGTTTACCATTTTGTGATACCTTGCTTCATTTTCGAATTACACACTATTTTGTATGATTGGCTGATGACATCATTTTGTTTGTAAAAAGTAATGAAACTGTACGAGGCTGGCTATGTTTCCTAAAGGAAATTGACTCCAAGAACATTTCTTAAGTTGGCATACCTTTCTAAACATCATATCAGTCCAAGAAACAATTTCTATTACATTTATTCAATTCAACTTAAATGTGTCCGATAACTGTAACCTTTCAAAGCTTAGATACAGCTATATTCCAGTACATCACCCTAGCAATTTGCAAACAAAATGATGTCATCAACTGAAATTTAATATCAGTGGATAACTTGAAAACGAAAAGAGATATCAAAGAAATTCAAACAGGAGTCCGTATCATTCGACAGTGCCATTAATTTGAATCAATAAAAATTTTCGCTTCAGATCACATTTAAAGGTATGAACACGTTCATTTCACTAATTTTTAAACCTTCTTTTAAAACCTTGATAGCAGCAACAGAGTGATTTCTTGCTGTGCTTGGGTATCAATCGGTGCATAAAAGAGAATCACTTTGGCAGGGTTTTGTACTTTTTGCAAATTTTAATCACTTTGATGCAGAGTATAACAAAATGCTCAAACTGCCTCTGGACCACAGTGAGAAGTTTGTATTTTGTGCATGCAAAATTGAAATGGCCTGAGTACGACTTTTTTGGAAATTTAGTTGTTTCCACAGTTGAGGAAAATAGGTTAAAACAATGGATCTTTTGTTTATTTCCAGCTACATGGCTCAGGTTGAAAATGGTGCATAAGTTCCTGCACATGCCAGATATTGTGATCTGTTCCACAGTTACTGACAGTCAGTCACTAGCATGTATGAAAAGCAGTTTGATACTCTATGATCTACCACACACCAGAATGGAACGTAGGACTTTAGTGCACAGTAAAGCACAGCAAAGCACAGCTGAAGGTTGCTGTTGTGCACTTGGGGAGCAGATCAAACCACTAATATGATGGAATCTTTTTTTTTTGTTTTCAATTTGTTTGAGTGGGCTTATCAGGATTTCTAGCTACTGAAAGCTAATTTAGGCCTACTGTGCATGCCGCATCCCGGCATGGGACCCCTAGTTTAGCGCCCCTTCCGAAGGACGATGAGGTGAGTTGTGAGGTCAGGCCTCCCAGGTCACCCATGTGGAGTTTGACATCACTCGACCAAGCTTAACTTCAGTCACCTGAAGAAGACTATATAAGCCATTCGGCTACTTAGAATATCTTATTTGTGCCTAAACCAAAAATTAGAGGTTATGCACCAACTTGTGAACTTCAGGAAGCCTTTGTGCACAGCACATCACCTACATTCCATACTGGACCATACAGTAGATTTCTTTGTTTAAAAAAGATTTACAGTTTCAATGTGGTTTATGCTATTTAATAATTGTTTCCCCTTTTAGACTGTGTTCACACGATGCAAGCACAGTTTGAAAATGGTGAATGATGTGGCAGCTGCAAAATTTGAGCTAGCGTTCACACAATACTGGAACTTTGAAAATGGTAGGAAATTTGACGGTAAAAAACTCTTTGGAAGACTTTCATGCCAACGAAATGAACCTGTATCCTAAGAATCGATCAGTCTTGATCCAAAAGCATAAAAAAAGTTCTTTCTTCATTATTTTCAAGAGTTCACATAATGCAATTTCCAAAATGAGCCAGTTAGAGTTCCATTTCCAAAATCTACCATTTTCAAATCTGCCCGCAAAAATGTGCCATTTTTGTGTGAACAGGAGGCCTATCCATCGAATTTTTCACTGTTTTCAAAATGTGCGGGCTTCGTGTGAACACAGTCTTAGATCAAGCAACATCGTTCAGGACTAGTCTAGAATCGCACACTAGTCTAGAATCACAAACCTTATAGGACAAAGGATGAGGTAAGCAACGACAATCATTGTGTTAAACTTCATATTTATAGACATTCCATGTTATTTTGACAAATTCAGTTGTTAAGACATTTCTAGTAGTTAAGACATTTCCAGTTGAGATATAAACGCTAGTTAGTTAGATGTAAACATATTCTATTTGATATTCTAACGTTTCGAACCAACTAGGTTCATCTTCAGCGAATCTAAATAATAATGAGTGGCAATTTATAACAAGAGACAAACAAACGAAAAAACGAGGTAAACAAGCGTGAGTTACATTTCCCATGCACAGGGGACCCAAGGCCTGAGCCTCAGATGGACACCTTTATATAGGGTTTTCATAGGGTTACACCTGATAGGGTTTTCTTAGGGTTTTGGTAGGGTTTTGGTAGGGCTTCTGGTAGGGTTTTTGGAAGGGTTTTTGGAGGGATTTTTGTTTTGGTAGGGTTCAGTGAGGATTAGCCACAGGTGTGTGAATTCTATTGGGGGAGTGCCCATTCGATCAATTTTATTGGGGGACTGAAAAACCATTGAAAATTCCATCAAAACCTTAGCCAGTTCATGAGCTCAAATCTTGCTCTTGGTAAGCAAACTGGAAGCAAAACAGTAACAGTATTTTCCTGTCAGTGTTGGAATAAAAGTATAAAAACAGTCCGATTATTACTCCCGCCCTACCGACAACATTAATTGGCCTAGCCTACTACATACAGTGTTTGACTTGAACAAAAACGACAACGGTCAAATTAAACATCTTAATAAAGTAAAGACAATATTTCATTGGCTTTATTACCTATTTTCTTGCATAGCATTTTCCTCCATTCTCCTTCAAGCCGATTTTACAAACATTTTTCTTCACAGCAATCTGTGTTGTGCACTCCCTGGTTTCAGTCTCAAAAAGACCGCGAAAAAACGACGACCTCAACATGAAAAAGAGGCAAAATCAAGAGGGGGCGCTAAGTAGACAAATGTTGTGCTGTGGACTTGCAACAGAAATGTTTTCGCGCGCTTCCCCGGTTATGCCTGCAACCCCAGTTTCAAATGACTCATAACAATAACTTTATTGACAAAAGATCTCATGCATAATGGCGCATAATTTCAAATGAAATTAGAACATCAAAGGAGATTGTGTACCACGTGAAATAACATAATGATACATGTGTACAAGCTCTGGGTTCCGTTACACTAAATACGCCTTTAACAGTAACCGAAAGATAAACATGCTTCTAAAACGGGTCAAGCTGCTAAGGAACAGGATTATCGAATGAGGAGAAAGCACGTTTTATAGAACAATTTAATGTGTAAATGAATTAAAAACAATGAACCAAGAATCCTTTAGTAATCATAAAAAGCACTGTGTCATTAGCATCGATGATATGACAACTGGATCACTTCAAAAAGAATTTTTGCCAATTTTAGTCTCTATAAATCACTAAATATTTGGATTACGCTCAATAATTATATTGTTAACATAAAATTTAAAACTATAAATTTTATATCAAATTAGAGCTATGAAATTGCCGCAAAGCATGGTGCATAAATAACAACATTTCATCCGAATGCCTTGAGAACATTATGAAGCTGCCATAGCACCAAAAGTATGATTCAGTTATCAAGATTGTCACTCTACAAATAACACGCTGTTTTACAATTAAGTCTCCGTTATTGCCTTCCGTTACAAAACACGTTGAACGAGCTAATCAACGGCAACAACTATCGAGTGAATAAAAACTACTCGCTCGTTGTCTGCATCCTTTCTCGATACATTAGGTAGTCCCAGTTATCGCAGCAACAGCTACGATACAACAACAACACATTCCACGTTTTCTTAGTTGAATAGGATTCTTCATTCAAACAAGTTTGAGCGTACAGCAGTCTTTGAATAGCAGTTGCAACGACTAGTCAGTCTATATGCTTTAACTAATCTGGAAAGGACTGCACTCTACCAGGTAAAAAATGACTGACTGATAGAATAAAAATTTGCCTGTTGTACCATCTGGATAATGCCCACTAAAACATACAGCCCAATAAAGCTAATTTTTTTCTAATTCGCCAGGAAAACTAATTTCACCTTGGACCTCCTTGTCTATAAAAGAACTTTAAAGAATCAGCATTGCATTCAAATTTGTGTGATTTTTCAAACTGGAGTACTTTTGTGCCACCCCGTACACTACATTCAAGCGCAGGAGCAATGGCGGTGCCATGGGGGGACTGGGGGGACTTGTTCCCTAAAAGCCCAAAAGTCGGTAAAAATTGTCGAAAACACTTCAATACCTTTAGATTGAAGAGTTACGTCAAAATCCCCTCCCCCACTCTTTCAGATTTGTCAGAGCTGGCGCCGCCACTGCACAGGAGTTGGGCATCAAAGCCTTGTTTCCTCTTTAGGAAAGATTGTGATATCTGACCTAATGTGGCCTATCTAGGGCCTAAACTAACATCAGAGTCTCTCTTTATGCAAAGGAAGCGATTGCATTTACCTCCGTCCGTTACTGAAAATACAAACCCAAGCTTAGCAACTCTTTAAGACCCGATCCTTCCCTTGCTGTTCGCAAAAAACTGAATTGCCTATTCAACAAACATAATCTGTCACTGATCAATGAACACTAAACAAATTTCCCTTGTGGAGAGCTATCAAAGACATGCGGCAGTAAAGATTATTTTCAACTTTGAATAAGAAAAATAGCTTTTTCATTTTCAGCACCAGCAATCTTTCATTGAGTGCTGATACCACTGAGTGCAGATCAGTGGCTGATACAATCCACAGATCAGTGATACAATCTTTGACCCAGGCCTCCAAATCGGCAGCCATGCTGTTGACGCATATTGCTGACTCACGCTATAAAAATCAAAGTAAAGCTACTGCAAAAAACAATCACGTGCGTGTAACCGACTGTATGTCCTTGCTTCGCGCGCTCTCACGCTCTCAGCTGCTAGGCTATCAGCTGCGGGCAATAATTTTAAAGACAAAAGTTATTGCAATGAAGTACGATATATCTTCAAAGCCATACTATGATGTTCCATTTTATCAAAATTTATTTTATCAACAATCATACTAGACTGATGACGATGAGTCTCTTGTTGCCATGTGCTCTACCTAGATGTTTTCAAAATACGACCGTTGTTGAAACTGGTCTAAGTGACTTTCATGGCCTTGTCTTAACTTTGATGAAAACACACATTCCCCGTCTCAAACCTAAAGTGATCAAATATCGTAGTTATAAGAAGTTTGAACCTGAAAAGTTTCTACAAGATGTAAAGGATATAGACTTTAAAGAAGATTTAAATGATGCGGATTCGTTTTACAAAAGTATTTCATCTGCTTTCCGAGAAATTGTAGATCGCCATGCACCTTTAAAAACAAAAGTTCAGAGGGGAAATACTGCCCCTTTCATGAATCAGCAGTTACAAAAAGCAATTTATACCAGATCAAGGCTTAAAAAAAGACTTAATAAAAACCCTACGGCAGAAAATAGGACTAATTTCAAAAAGCAACGAAATAAATGTGTCTCTTTGAGAAAGAAGGCTATCAAGAGCCACTTTAAACAAGCAACAAAAAATGGCATCATGTCTAATAAAGAATTTTGGGATCTTGTTAAACCTTTTCTTTCAAATAAAGGGGGACTCACGAGTAGCGATATTTCTCTTGTAAGAAATGATACCATTGTAACTGATGACCAGGAATTGGCAGAGATTTTCAACCATCACTATGTAAATATAGTAGAGAAATCTAGCGGTAAGAAGCCTATTAGCCTTGCTAAAGACATTGGGATTTCTGATGATCGCCAAATTGTTCGCTTGATTCTTGATAAGTATAAATACCACCCTAGTGTGCTAGCTATTATTCAAAACCCAGAGCAAGTGATGGGCACTTTCACTTTTCAAGAGGTAGAAAATCAGGAAGTTGCGCATCTACTAAAATCCTTGGATGGCAGGAAATCTACCGGTGAAGATAAAATACCCCCAAAGCTGGTGTCTCTAGCTGCAAATGAGCTTACAAACAATTTAACCACGGCAATAAATTGTAGCATTCGAAATTCCCGCTTTCCAAATGATGCAAAAAAAGCGGCAGTCTGCCCTTTAGATAAGGGGGAGCCAAATAGAACAGTAGAGAGGAACTTTCGCCCAGTTAGCGTTCTCAATACCTTTTCTAAGATATATGAGAAGGTCTTGAAACAGCAACTAATCAAGCATTTAGACAATACGCTTTCTGTTTTCATTGCGGCCTATCGAAGAGCATATGGAACTCAACACGTCTTGATACGTCTTGTAGAAGATTGGAGGTCTAAACTAGATAACGACTATCTCGTAGGTGCTATCCTTATGGATCTTTCCAAAGCATTCGATTGTATCCCTCATGATTTGCTTATTGCCAAATTACATGCATATGGACTTGATGAGGATGCACTAGTCCTTGTCTATTCTTATCTCAAAAGACGAAAACAATGTGTCAGGATAAATAACACATATAGTTCTTTTCAAGAAGTTATATCTGGTGTACCCCAGGGCTCTGTACTGGGACCTATCCTTTTCAACTTTTACATAAATGATTTATTTCTTTTCATAAAGGAGGCAACGCTCCATAATTACGCTGATGACAATACACTAGCTTATTTTTCTAAAAGCATGCCCGATCTTGTAAATACTTTGGAAAAAGAAACAGGAGTGGCCTTATCATGGTTGGAAAACAACGAAATGATTGCAAACCCTGAAAAATTTCATGCAATACTGCTCAGGAAAAATCAAACGAATACTAGTGGAGAACAAATTAACATAAATGGTAAAATGATCAAATCTGAGGAGACCGTAAAACTTCTGGGGGTTACGTTGGATTACAGACTTGATTTCGACCCACATATTTCAAATATTTGCAAAAAAGCAGCAGCACAATTAAATGTTCTTAAAAGATTAAAGGCATTTATTGGCTTTAAGGAAAAACAGATTCTTATTCAGAGCTTTGTTTATTCAAATTTCAATTACTGTCCCTTGGTGTGGTATTTTTCATCTTCAAAATCACTACAGAAAATTGAAAAGATACAAGAACGCGCTCTAAGATTTCTCTATAATGATCATACCAGTTCGTATGACGACTTGCTTTTGAAGTCAAATAAATGCACGATGCTTGTTGCTCGCCAGAGAATCCTTTGCATTGAAATTTTCAAAACAGTAAAAAAATTAAACCCACCTTTCATGCAGAACATATTCAGATTGCGGTCTTCACATTATTCATTAAGAAATCCAAATAGCTTAGCCCATGTTAGGCCCAACCAAACAACATTTGGGTCAAATAGTCTGTCGTGTATTGGGCCACAGATTTGGAACGGCCTACCAAACGAAATAAAGTCAGCAGAAAATCTAAAAAGTTTCAAGACTTTGATAAAGCAATGGAATGGTCCCATATGCAAATGTAGTGCCTGTAAATCCCTACCACCTTAGTTGATATGTATTTTAGGAAATATTTAGTTTCTTTATTGTTATTTATTTGTAAATTCGATTTGGATTAGTTAACTTGTATATGTTTAAATAATGTATATATTGTTAGCTATTGTAAATAATCGAATCAAAATAAAGTTACACACACACACACACACACATTATGATGGCGCTTCAGGCTATAGAGACTCATAGTATTACTATGAAAAACTTGGCCCTATTTAGGCCCAAACTTCGCAATTCCTAACGTACCAATCAGATTGCGAGATTCGGCAGAGAACAATGATGTCGAATTCTCGATTCGAATGATGCAGTTGAGTATATTTTGAGCAAAGTTGCTACGGCAGGTGGCTGAAGTTTTCTGGTTTGTTTTGGTCTTAAAAACATGGAAAATGTAGCGTTGAAGACTCATTTGAAAACTCATTTTGGACTTACTAGGTAAAGTGAACTTCCTTCTTCAGATATATACCAAGTTTCTTTGATTAAACACCTGCTTAACATGGTTTCCATCGCATTTTCTTTCCGAGGAATGACCGTTGAACAGAGCTACGGCAGTCGTTCGATGCTGATTCGATCGATCGAATCATGATCGAATGCAGGAGATAGGGCCGGGTTTTCACTGTTTCATTATGAGTCCCTCTTGAGCAAGGTTTACCGCAGGGATACAAGGGACTCATCGTTATAAGTCTACAATCATACCAACACCTGAGTCGTCCTTATAAAGATTTTACTTCGTATTTCCATGGTTACTAATGTAATTTGATGGCAACACGTTTTTCAAAAGATTATAACTTAGTGCTGATTTCTAATGACCTGCCCTAAGCGTTATTTGATGAAGAGTTGAGCTTAAAATTGTTGAATAATTAGGAGATTCTGTAAATAGATGGTCGAATGATTTTCGAATTCAATTTAGATGATCCAGTTATGCAGGGTGTATCAAAGCAAGGCTGCTTGTCGAAAATTTGAATCTCTCTGAAACGGCAGGTCTACAGGTCTGACATAAATGAAATAGTGACTTTTTTAAAAGTGTTTTCTCTGGGTTATTCAGCTATCTGGTCATTCTTTCATCTATTGCTGAGTGTATTTTGAGCCAGCTTATTGCAGGTATCTGACTTCGTCTTTGAAGCGGCTCTGCTTAGGCCCTAACGATCCTCAAGGTAAACTCACAAATGAGTGGATATCATACCAAGCAAGTATCATGGAACTCTTAAAAGGTGAAAATAAATCGAAAATAACTCGAGTCTGCTGGGAAATACGACCAAGATGCAAGCCAAACGTTTATCATCGAGACGGAGTGGATTCCTCGATTCCTACTGTTACCAAAGCTGTCCCACTCCCTCTCCCCAATTCCTTTTTCCAAATTACGGGGAGGTCTATTACTACTTTCAAGCTTTCGATCAATCAATTAGTGGGTAATTCTACATAGTATTAATCGAACAGTGAAATAACAGTCAATGGACCGGCCCAGTGGCCACATCTCTTATCTCAAACACTCTACAAAGCTCTTGAGTCTGAACTTGGTACAAGTCTCTCTCGCGGCAAAAACGGGAGAAGGAATAAAAGCGAGAGAGACTTGTGATACTTGGTAGCCTGGGTCGTTGGCTGGACAGGATTCTGTCCAGTCGGCATCCTTTCGCAAATAACCAATATCCAGCCATATTCTTAGAAAGGACAATCATACAACGGAGCGATGCTCTACGATGTTCTTTGACAATGGTCGACTCAAGCTTCGATGAAACAGTTGATAGCAACACCGTCATTTTGAAAATGGAAGCAAGGCTCGATAGCTCATGAATATTAATGAGCATGCCAAGTATTACAAGTCTCTCTCGATGTTTCCTTCTGTTTTTTCTGCGAGAGAGATTTGTAGCAAGTCCACTTGAGTCTGAACACAAATAAACTCGTTGTTAAGAACTCAAATACAAATGATTTTATCGTCTGCAACACTTGATATCTTTGTATACTAAAAAATTAGGCAATACAGTTTTTCAAATAATCACAAATCATACTAAAGTGCAAGTTAACATGGTTTGTGTGGAGGTCAAGTTCAAATTCATTCTTTCATATTGAGAAGGCAAGCAAAGAGTTCAAATCTTCAAAACTGAGATGTTAATCTATCAGTCAAAGGCAAACTTAGATGAGAAAATTTTGTTCATTTACACCAAGAAGTTAGGAAATGGTGTTAAACGGCAAGTTCGAAAACGAGGATCCCATATTCCATTCTGGTCCATAATTCGCTTGCTATTGAAATTAAATTCATTTCTGAAACTGATAATTGCATTGAATTTGAATTGCAATGCAATATAACTTGCAGACCAGAATGGAGCAAGGAATTCTCGATTTAACACAAGTCCCCTTACAGGCATTTTGCTAATCTTGGATGTCTTAAGGATGACTGACTTTACCAAACAAAATTTTCTTATCTAAGTTAGCCTTTGACTGATAGATTAACATTTCAATTCCGAATATTGGTCACATACTGTTTATTCCACAGCCTGCCAAACGCATAAACTCTTTTTGACTCACATGATAGATCTTCATAAACTGCAATTTTCTCGAAGATTGTATCATTTTTCCTCGATGTTTTACGATGATTTTAATGCCCCGTTCAAACTGCTCCGCTTTGTTATGATGCGTTTTTGTTGCATCAAAGCTACCCGTTTACATTACTCCGTTTTTGTACAAAAACGAAGAGAAGAGCATCCGTTTTTGTGCGTTCACATTGATCTGCCTGATAACAAATACGGAGCAAAAGATATCCGTTTTTGTGCGTTCACATTGCTCCTGGTTTGTGAAGCTCATTATTGGATATTGGAGCGTTTTCAAAAACCTCCGTTTTTGTGGATATCCACTTTTGATAGCGTTTTCAAAAACCTCCGTTTTGGCGTTTTTGTGCAGATCAGTGTGAACACTTTCACAAAAACGGAGATTTTTCTATCCGCTTTTGTATAAAAACGGAGCAGTGTGAACGGGGCCTAATTACTTCAAATTCCCAGTAAAGGTGTTATCAGCACAACAAGTCCATAAGGCTAATTTGAACAAGATCAGCAAAAATACACAAGATCGAAAGTGCAGGGTTATTCGAAAACTTCTGAATATTTGGCAAGTAAAAATTCTGAATCATAGGGGGGCGGGGCAGGCTCAGTTTTTATAGGTTTTAAAGGTTTAAATTATTTCTAATATTTCTAACAATTAGCTACTAAAAGTGTCATAAAAACCTACAAATAAGCTAAATGACATACTATTTTATAGAGTTACATTATTCACAATAGTTTCTGTTCATATACCAGATATTATCAAAAAGAAACAGCTTGACTTTATTTCCAATCGATTTACCTTCACCTTCTTGTTCTCGGCGGCAAACCATGCTATCTGATTCACCAAAGTTTACTGTGTTATCAGAATTCTAACGAGGTAGATTCGGATTATAATCAACGGGAATGTCGTCTAAAAAGAAAGAGAGAGGATCAATAAGAATTCGTCTGTCACAAACGATAATCTGATGGTAACAAAATCTGAAAACTGTAGACTTCGCAGAGGAGCAAACACATTCGCAATCAAACGCAAAATTTTTCCAAAGATCAGGTTTCAGATTCATCCTGGCAGAAAGGTCTCCAGTTGAAAAACATGAAGATGAGTCTGGTGCTTGGCAACAAAGAGAAAAGTTACTGTGCCCCATTTCAGAGTTTCGCAAATGAAAATGAGAATCTCTCTAGAATCTGCCAAATCTTCTGCCTTTTGGAGCAGAAGGCTCAGCAGGTCTTCCAAACCTGACAAACCTGCCGTTTTTGGAACCTGGAAGTCAATCAATCAAAAATTTCGAGTCTGCCAAGTCTATCGTTTCCACAATTGGTACCAATGAAACATATCCTGAAGATAATCGATTTAACTTCATGCTAGTAATCTGACGTTTCTGAAGTCAACTCAGCAAACATAAACATTTAGGCCGGGTGAGCCAGAAGAAAGCACGCAGTCTTAAAGGCTGAAATGTTATTGCTTTGATATGTAGGTAGCAGTATTTTTTTCAACCCTGGACGTTTGATTTACTCATCCAATAGAATTTATCTGTTCAGGTTTGTCAGATAAGATAACAAGATATGTAATATCTTTTGAATAGACTTGGGGCAAGTCTGAAACTGCGTAAACGACAACAATTTCTGTCTCGAACAAATTAGAGCTGAGGAGAAATTATTTGGAGATCTCGCAAGACTATGCAATAATACAAAAAAGATATTTAGCATAGGGCTTGTACTATAAATGTTTTTAGAAGGCCTACTTACCAATACACTTGTAGGACAATTTTGAGAAGACAACATGTTTCTGTGAAAAGATAAACACACCAAGTCTTCCCCCTCTAAATCTTTGATCCAGCAGGTAACCAGAGTCGCTTACTAGCCTGGAACCTTCGGTTATCCGGACTCTAAAATGACAAAAATTTCCATCATCACTTAGGTCTATCTCACATTAAGACTAAAGGAAGTGAAATTTGCGATATGCAAAATCACTTTTGCAAAACTCTTTAGCTATCTTTATCGGTTGTTATTCGTGGATATTTTCACCTGGCATCTAATGTGAGACACGCCTCATAAATATTCTTCATAAATTCTATTGTTGCAGTTGAAAAGAAAGTTACGGCTAAGCGACCTTTCATTGTGTAAAATTCCGCTCGTTCGCAAAATGCCGCTGTGTAGAGATAAGGCATAAGTGTAATATAAGTTTGTGCCTGTAAGCAGCACTCTTGCCTTCGCGAAAACTAATGAGGCCGGATTTGATACAAATTTTAGGCTCGAATAGATTATTAGACAATAACTTTAAAACAGGTGGGTAAAGGCTTTTATGATTCCCCTTACTTCCTGGTATTTCATTGCACAATGGCCTCGAATTCTATAAAGCAGCTTGTCAAAGACAAATTCTACACAATAGCATATGACTCTTGATACTCTAAGCCCCGTTCATACTGTTCCCTTTTCAGATGAAAACGGAGTAAAACTTCTCCGTTTTTGAATTGCGCTCACATTGCTCCTCTGTGAAAACGGAGCTTTTCGGTAACGCTAATGCAAAGGCATAAACATGAAAACGGTGCGTCCTGAAAACGATCCGTTTTCAGTCTAAACTCTAAAAACGGAGACATTTGAAAACGCTGCACATTCCTTTGTTAATAGACTGTTGATTACAATGGTATTCAAAGTCACGATTGGCGCCTTGTTGGCAGCTATTAGCAAAAGGCATTGTTTTGAAAAGGGAAGTAGCAACACCGTTTTGCTGGAGCAACGTGATCGCCTATCGTTTTCATAGCGTATTCATATGAAAATGGAGCTTCATCAACAAAAATGGATAGAAATGAAACCGGAGCAGTGTGAACGTAGCCTTAATACTTATAAGTAACGATACCTGTTTCACATTGGATGTCAGGCCAACATAAGCGCAGGATGCCGATCTTTGTAAGATCGGTTGAACAACAACGACAATAATTGCTACTGCCACTTATCCGATCTCCCTTCAGAGTCGCCACCGCTCAATACATTGCGCCTGCGCTGTGAGGTCAGGTTTCTGTTTACAGTATCATTGATTTGCAATATCATGAAATTTGATCAATTATTGGGTACTGTTATTCCCCATTTTAAGCTCCATTTCAATTCAAGAAAATATTTTACCCCCTGGAAGCGCTACATTTTCCAGCGAAGCGAGTGTTCAAAATACGCATCAGATAAAGAAACGGTTGTCTGGTACACACCTGATAAGGCCAATCGTTGGTCTATGAATAAGGGACCATCTGTAGGCAGTTTTTGGCTTCCAGCCTTCTTTCCTCGGGTCTTCCCATAACGTTGTTACCTAAAAATGTAAAGATTGTCTCTAAGAACAGCTTAATATTGGGGCTACCAGGTAATTGGTTGAGATTTCAAACAACAAGGCAAGATACATATTTACAAATAAAAGTTCGAGCTTTCTAGGATTGCTATGCGTTAACACGATGCTGGCACCGTTTCAAAACAGTGGGAGATGTGACGGACTAGCCGGCAAAATGTGACGGACAAAATGGCACATTTCTTGTCGACAGAGTTTGAAGACGGTTGGCCTCGACAAAGGTAGATTTTGAGCATGGAACTCTTACCCAGCACATTTTGAAAACAGCATTGAGTGAACGCAATTTTCAATTTTCAAGACCAATTTTCAACGCTTTTAAAACAAGTGCCTGATCAATTCTCAAAAATTTCAACCAGCGTCAAATTATCAACTGTCTTCAAATTGTGCCAGCATCGTGTGAAAGTTGTGCAAAATAAACATATTTTGCTTCAAAATATGAAATTACATTCAAGTTCAGCCGGAACAAATGACTTTGTTTTTCCCAATGCCCGTTAGGTGAAGGTGAAAATGAAGTTGTGATTTTTAGCCCCAAGCACTGGGATCGCAGAGAGCAAATTGAGTCCGCGACCCTTTGTCATGACGCTCAAGTGGTGGGGTCCTACCACGTATCGAGTCCACTCCATCTGATTGTTCTTGCTTTAAGGTCAAAGGATTACACCACTGTGCCACAACACCTTCAATTATTCAATCATTTATTGTTAGGAGATCTTCAAGAGACCCTCCAATTTCACCAGCACATAATTCAATCCATTAAAAAAATCGCGCTTACTGCCAGAAAGGATCATCTCAAAGCAAGGAAAATGAATAGAATTATTTCTTACTTGTCCACGTGTACTCGTTGAGCTCCATAATGCATTTCTCATATATTTTCCAGGTCCAGTTGAAGATTTCACCGCCTTTATAGACAATAAGCATCATCTTAATTTCCTATTAAGTCGGAAATCAAAAAAATCCAGCAACGTACGAAAGCCATTAAAAATTAGAGAGATTTTTGAAATCCCAAAATCCCGTACGCCATTTTAGAATGATTTGTCTCTCTGAATTTCTTGGTCCTGTCGAAGTGCTATGAGTCCTATTATTTGGGTTTGGGGCAGACATTGTCCTTTGCTCCTCGTGGTATCGTCCTTGTGGTGTTGCATAGCAATTAGAGTATAGCAGTATGTAACATATATTGTAACTTCAAATATATTAATATAAAAGAGTCCTAAAAACTAGACCATCCTTCAATGAAAACAGAAAAGGAAATCAAAAGAAATAAGACTGTTCTTGAACGTAACGTTTCGACTTAAAATCTTCATCAGACTAAGCTTTACTGGGCAGCCGAGAACTTATACATATCAGGTTCTTTACATGAAAATGCCATATTTACAATTAAAAACAATAAAATTAGATGCCTCTTTACAAAATCTGTCTGTTACTCGTAAGTTTGAGAAGGGATTGGAGGCGTTTCAAAGTTCTCCTGAATCCTTAGAGGCTGCGCTAGCAACTCTGCCACATAAAAGAGTCCTATCATAATCTTGAGCATATTTATAATCTAAGGAGTTTGTACCTTGATAGTTATTCCAGCATTCCCTACGGCTGTAAATGGGTCTTGCATCCAATATGTTTGCTTTTCCTTCTTCCAAACAACGGCATAAAATGAACTACTGTCTTGCAAACTGAACACAAATCCAACATAATCATCATCCTTGTCATCATGAACGAAAAATGTCCCATCGAAATCCACTCCTTCAAATTTTGTGTAGCCTGGCAAGAAAAGGTGAGATGCAACAAAGTAAAGTCTTGAGACTAAAACGACTCATTAAAGTTTGAAGTGTAAAGAATCCTACAAACTTTATGGAGGCGCGGTTATGACCAGAGAGAGAGTTGTTTTGAAATCTGGAGACAAATGATTCTGAAAATGTAAAAAACGTATGTTGTCCCTTCCATTTCTTATTTAATTTTTTCCATGTCTTTTCCAAAAGTCACGCACAAAGATCTTTGACATCTTAAACGTGTGAAGAAGTATTGCTGTATTTGTAAACATTTGCAACTTGAAACTTTTACTTTGAATCCTTACTAACTAGGAACTTCATTCTATGTTTTCGTTTTGTTTTCAATTTGTTTTGAGTGGGCTTGTCAGGATTTCTAGCTACTGAAAGCTAATTTAGGCCCAATGTGCATGCCGCATCCAGGCATGGGCACCCTAGTTTTCACTTCCTGGTGACTGGGAACTTACCAACTGCAATGCCAGGATCACTGTTTCTCGTTTGTCGAATCTCTGCACCCTAGTGAGAAAGAGGTGAGAAGTGAAAGCTTGCTTCCAGAAAGAAATAGTATCTTGAATACTTGTTCCAAGCCCTTCTAGCAAACTTCGTCAAAACGGGGTCAAAACATAAAAGGCCTCTGCAGAAGACAATTCAAAGGAGAGGAATGGCTATGAATTTATCTTCTATCCTGAATCACAGTCTAATACGGTAGTTTACTCTTGATGTAGCAACATCACTCAGAGCTGTAAAGCTATAAAGCTATAAAGCTCTTAAAGTTTTTCTTGCCTAAAAACAGTATCTCCATAGTTACTTGGACAAAATTTTGAACGAAGTCATTTAAAAGGGAGAAGTTTGTGTTTCAGATTGCTAAGATCAGCTTTGTTAAGTTTCCGTAGCCCCCTTTTGTTGGACTTAAGAAGTTTGGTAGCCCCTGTGAATATCTCTGGGCCCCCTACCCTAGTAGTGACTGATCCCTTATTTAGCGTTTGACTGCTGCATTAACATTTCATCTTTGAATATCGGCGGCATACTAATCATACGATAGCAGGCTAAGCGTGTTACCTTTTTTTTATATTCACCTGTTAGATGCCAGTAACGAAATACGAGCTTGATTTTAGACAGAAACAAAGGATGCACAAACCTCATCTAGTATCATCCAATGTGGGTCTACTTGTGATGTTCCTTCTGGGTCGAGTCTTATCTTCTGGTATCTCGTAAAATTTGTCGAATAAATTAAATCATTTTCGGGGCATGCATCACGTAAGTCGGTAAAGTTGTCTTTGTCGTAATCATTACGGCAGACGTCGCCTTGTCCTGAACCTGCAAAGATAATGAAACATGAAAAATGCTCGAAACATTGCGAATGAAAATACGTTTTACGAGGAAGGTCTCTTAAGGAACATAGTACCAGGAAATTTTTCTTAATCGAGTTTTACGGCTGTTTCACAATTGTGCTCGGATTTCTTCAACTATCCTATCACGCTGTGCCGGATGCGCCAAAATAAATTACCAACTCTTAACAGACCACGACAAATCATACACTGGACCGTTTTTGACGGTTTGTGGCTTAATCTTAAGTACCCTGGGTACCAGAGCCTCAAAATTTAAATGAAAGGAAAATTGGGAAGAGGAAAAGAGAGAAGGAAGCAAGGAGGCTCTGGTCAAATGATAACACAACCTCGTTTAGGTTTATACAACTTTCTTTCCTTCTTTTCTTTTTTTCTTTTATTTTTTTGGCTCTGGTACCCGGGATAAATCTTAAGCAAAAAAGCCTGAATTATATTCAAGAATAATTTCAAGTCTTTTAATTTTCTGTTGCTTGAGCAATAAGTGAGTTTATCAATGTTTGCCGTACTCTTGAATACCAAATAATCGTCCTCGCACTTATTGACTTTTGAGAAATTTTAGAACTCCCTCCCCCCCCCCTCTGTTATTCAAACCCCAGTTTCTTAATCCTTGAGAAGTTGCAATGATATTGGACACCATTTTTGAATGAATATAAAAAAGATACATATTCAACTAAGAAAACGACTATTATCAATGACAATTTCCACCCCCCCCCCCCATTATTCTCACCCCTCCCCCGTTTATTTGATACTTGAGAGTACTCGAAAGCATTGAAAATGATCAAGAAACGTCGATGAAATTGGAAGGACAAAGAAAACTTTTTCGTCGTGCATTTGGATCTGGGAATCGATCAATTGTAGTCTCTGACGAATTTTTCAGATCGTTTCAGTCTTTTCAAGACCGAAAATTCTAAGAGACTCACATGCAGCTCTACAAGCAAATGACTGAAAACGTACAAAAAATTCTACATTCTAATTCTGGATATCAACTGAAAAGATTAAACGATAAATCGTCAAATTCGGCCCGGTTGAAGTCTGGGTTCACACGATGCCAGTACATTTTGAAAACGCTGAAAAGTGTGATGAATAGCCCTACCGTTCACACAAAAACAGGACATTTTTGCCTTCAGATTTTGGAAACAGTAGATTTTGAAAATGGAACTCTAACCGGCACATTTTGAAAACGGCACCGTGTGAACGCTTTAAAATGATAAAAACGGAACATTTTTCAACACTTTGAAAACGACAGTGATCGATTCTTAAGGTGTGGTGGCGTCAAGTTCTTGGGGAGATTGCACGAGCTTGTTACTGAAAAAATTTCCTACCGTATTCAAATATTGCTGGTGTCGTGTGAATGGTAGCTCAAATTTTGCAACCGTCACATTTTTCACCGTTTTAAAAATGTGCTGGCATCGTGTGAATGCAGTTTAAGAGTGGTGATTGTGAAAGAGGATAGCCAGAGATGGCGCCAGGGAGGAAATGCTGGGGGACAAAAACTGTCAAAGTGCCGACAGCGCGTGAAGCAAGCAAAATTTTTACGGACCACACCATTCTGATTGGCTCAGAATTCGACAAAACTCTCTACAAACATGACAAGCAAGTTACGGGAGTGCCGACAGTGCATAGCGATTTTCAAAAATTCAAGTGCCAAAGGGGGGCTCAGTGAATTTTTTGGGGGCTCCTGCTCCCCCAAGGCTCCCCCGGTCCCGCCATCCCTGGGATAGCATTTTTGGAGCACCCTGTAGTAAGCAATGATGGATGAATTAGGTCAACAGATCCGATGTCTGAAAGGTATTGCCTTTTATCACCTGGACTACTGTGGGTCGAAGTCTCATAAAATACCTCACCTACAGCATCGGATTGATCTGGGTTGGGTATGAGTTTGCAATTGTCTCTGTTGTCTGGAATACCATCATTGTCATCATCATCATCACACTTGTTCCCTGGCAACGAAAACATGAAACGATAAAGTCTTCAAAGAGAGGACAGATTTGTAACGCAATGGCATCAGCTGCTTTACTGACACTGGATTTCACAGCGATTAACGACCACAGACAAAGGAAGTCCTCTCAACCAGTAATTCAAAACAAAGAAAACGTCGAAAGTTGCTCTGAAACCAAGATAGCTATCTCTCTGAAGGTGCATTTCAGGAATAGTTTATCAGAGCAAGAAAGAGTATTTATCGAAAGAAAAAGAATACATGCGAACATCTGCATCTGGCACTTTTTTTGTTTGTTTCAGAAGCCGATAGGGAGGCGACCGAATTCTCGTATTTTTTGTGTAATTAATGAATTTACAGCTCAGCCTCTGAGCCTATTACATCTCGAGGAAAAGCAAAAGGTGCAATTTCGTTGCCTGTACATAGAAAGTTAAAAAGTGATCAAATAGTTGCCAACCTTTGCCATCTTTATCAGAATCAAGCTGTTGACTGTTTGGAACATAAGGACAATTATCAAGATCATCTTGAATGCCATCTCGGTCACTGAAATAAAAATAAACAATACTTTGAATTTATTCATTTACTTATTAATTCATTCATTCGTTCATTCATTCATTCATTCGTTCATTCGTTCATTCATTCATTCATTCGTTCATTCGTTACCTTACGTTAAGAAATTAAGTAAGAGATTTTGATTTCTTTCAATTTTAATTCAGAAAACGAAAAACAAATTGATGATGATAATGATCAAGTTAAAGCGGCTGGGTCATGTAATGTAAACAAACTTCTTTCGAAATGACGATTTTGCAGTATTTTTGATAGGCCATATCACAGAGACTTTCCACCATTTTTCTCGAAATGAACGCGCCACTTCGAAGATGGATTCTTGAGCTTCGTAGAGAAACAAACAAGCACTGCGAAGCACCATGCGCAGTCAGTCAAGATGGCGCTGACAGAAGATATGACACAAAAGAAATAAAACAACACACATTCGGTGAGTGTACATTATGTGTTTCTTATTGCGCATGATTGGACTTGGTTTCAGTTAGATATAAATATAGAGATAAGAACTTACATATCATTTCCTGTATCACATTCATCGCCAATGCCATCACCATCAGAATCAAACTAGGGGGAAAGAGAAGAATTGATTACAATATGAATCAGCAATACCAACAAACAAGAAAATTAACCAATCAATCATTTAATCAATTAATCAATCGATCAGTCAGTCAATAGATCAATCAATCGATGGATGAATAGATGAATCAGTCTTAATAAACAAATCAACCAATCGATGAAGAAGATGATCAATTAAGCAGTTTTAAGATGTCCGAGCTGTCGGAATGGGAAGTGTTATAATAAGTTGAGGGTGCGAGTATGTGCGGCCCATTTAGATGGGATTTTGGCCAAAAATTCTCTACAAAAAGGCTCATGAGTTGATTTGGCTGAAATCGGCAAAAAAGAGAGAGCTAAAAATGGGTACCTTTCTGCCAAAATTCAACATAAAACCGGATACGAAGGCAAGTTTTGGTAATTAGAAGACGGTAGTTTATGAAAACTGGGGGTCAGGCCCTCGTCCATCCTCAGATAACGTACCCACCTCTCGGATGCCAGTTAATTAATCTAATCTTTGACAAAAGATGCGGCATTCAGCTGAATGGATGAGAAGCAAATAAAAGATAAATAAATGTTATTCACCTGTGTTGGGTTATATTTTCGTGGACAATTATCACATTCATCGCCAACACTATCCCCATCTCTGTCATACTGGAGTGGATTCGCTTTTGTTTTGCAGTTGTCCAATCGATCACGGATACCTGAGGATGTAGATGAAAATATAAAACAGATGGTTGGGTCTAAATAAATTAAAGTTGATTTAACATTGATGGAGGAGGCAGGTGGCTAAGAACTACCATTTCTCAAGCCCATCTTTCGCATTCAGCCTCTGCGAGGAGCTATAACTAGGCCTTTTAGCTATTATACAAAGGAGCCTGGATCGACCGTTATTTTGATACGCATTTTTACGCGAGGCACAATCGATAGACCTTTTAGCTATTCAGCAAAAGAGCCTGGATCGAGCGTTATTTTTATACATTTTTATACACGAGATTCGATCGAGTAGCGTAAGAGCTTCTATCACTATTGTGCACATTCGAAAATTCTACAAAATGTAGCAAAGTATCATTCGATTTGGATTCTTTTTCAGAATAGCTAAAAGGTCTATTGGCGCAAGAGCTTCTATCACCATTGTGCATATTCGAAAATTCTTGAAAATGTAGCAAAATATCGTTCGATTGAGATTCTGTTTCAGAATAGCTAAAAAAACTCCAAGATCTCTTTTGCTTCAAGAAATACCGATATCGCCATATCAGACTGCTCCTTCGCTAGCTGCTTTCAAGACGAAATTAAAATCTTTTTTGAAAGATCAAAGAAGTTGATGATCGAAATCAACATCAGCCACATTTTTGACTCCAGAGTCACCTTTCTTTTTATACCTTTCTTTTTCTTATATATTGGATTTTAATCTTAATCAATTCATGTAATTAAGTAAGTTAGGGTTTTAAAGCAGGGCACATTGTAAAACAGTAGATACCATAGTTACTGAATGTATTTACCCTGTGAGAAAATAAATGAAAATGAAATGAAAATGAAACGAGAAATTAGTTAATTATCTTCATCACTGAATGTTTGGCTGCCCACTTGCATTTCCCTTTTCAGTTGCTTGATAAAGTAAAGAGCATCTGGTAAGCTTAACATAAAACAGTTATCGCAATTATCATCATATCTTCAAAACAACCTTCACCTAAAAATTGGAGATTGTACATATTTCTCGCTCTTATGGCCTCTTAAGGAGGAGAAATGATAAACAGCTTTAAAATAAGCCTGCTTTATTGAAAGATAAAGCATCATCATTTATAGAATGAGAACTAAGCATACGATTTTCACTCCTAAATCGTAAGATCAGTCGTCCATCTCACAACAAAACCGTTCAGATGTTCCAAATTCTGAAGAGCAAGGGATAAAGTAGGATTGTTTTACCATCAGCATCACTATCCTTGGAGCAAGCATCTCCAACATTATCATTGTTACTATCCTCTTGTTCAGGGTTTGCAGTGAATGGACAATTATCACAAGTGTCACCATGTTGGTCTTTGTCAGAATCTTCTTGCATTGGATTCGCTTTCAGGGGACAGTTATCCTGCGTCAATAAACAGAAACGATCGAAGTTTTGTGATCGGTACAATAAATTATCGACTACCAATTCATTAATAAAGTAAATATCAGATGATAAAGTTTTACAAGAATAAGCGTTAACAAAACCAAACTAATGCAGAAATTCAGGACCTTTCTGGTCAGCACAGACTTTCATTTCTCACAGATGTGATCTTAGTCAAGCATTCTATATAAAAATGCTTTAAATAAAACCTTTTCGATTTTTGAACAATAAAATCACCAATTTTTATTTCAGAAGAAAGCATGGAAGTGATCGGCCACAAACCATTCGATGATCATTCAAAGGTATTCGGTGTGACTTGTATGCCAATTTGAAAGCCAAGACGGGAAATGTTCTCTTTTTCTGGGAACCAGAAACAATCTGCAAAGCACTATCCATGCCTGGCTTGAAAAGATACGTATTTCGAAAATGCGACGATCAGCGGAATTTTAGTCTATCTTTAAACTACGTGCCGTTAGAATTGCTTCCATACTATGTATGTATTGGTCTGCAAATGCCTGCAGTAAGTTAGCAAAGTAAGTTATCAAAGCTGTGTAAATTAGGCAGTGATTCCTGGCAATATGAACAAAGCTTTAGAAACTGTTTTGATTTAAATGTCATTGATCTCCCCACTGGAACCTTTGAATAGATAGATATCTTTGAGCGTATGCCACTGAAATGTCAGATATACTATGCAACACCCCCAGTAACGACCCCGCCGGACATTGCAAAAAAGGCGCTGAGATTACGAAAGCATAGATTTTCAGCGGGAGAAACATTTTCTAACAAGGCGGTTAGAAATATCATGACGGGAAAATGAAATTCTAGGCTATTCTCTATGATGCAACTTGTATGATTTTGACGGGGAAACAAAAATTTCAACGGAGAAACAGCAAAAACAAGGCGGGGAAAGTGTTTGGAATCAAACCTCAGCGGGGAAACGAATTTTCTTGTCGGATCATCCTTCAACCTTGGCGGGGCAGTGTTTCAGCAGGGACGTTACTGGGGGGTGCTATGCACATAGGTGCTGATAATTTTTCTACTTATGGTTCAACCTAAACATACCTGGCCGTCTGGGATTCCATCATTATCATCATCATTATCACAAGAGTCCCCAATGCCATCTTTATCAGCATCTTCTTGTCCGCTGTTTGGAAACATCGGACAGTTGTCCTGAAGAAATTGATAAACATTCAGCAAAAAATGGTTACAAGTATCGGAGCATTCAACGAATGGCCAGCCAATAAGTCCATTTGATTTTGAAGCAATGAAACTGATCTAACGCTAAAAGAGCAGAGGGTTCAAATCTTTGCAAAACAATTCTTTCACTCGAATAGAAAGAGGGAAACTTTAGATCGTTTGCTATAGTTTAAGAAAGAATTTATTTGATATCAATGCCATTTTTGGAATTTAGCAGAGGAGGTATCAGAAGCTTTGACAAAAATTAAAGCATTGCAAATTGTGAACTGATTGAGGACAGTCAAAATGGACAATACAAGAAATAGTAGTCAGTTTTTGAAATGGTAGCAAGCAAAACTATGTAGCTTCTATTGTTTATTGTTTACAATTCAGCAATATGATGACGTCACAACCTCAAAACTAGCAGAATATTTTAAATTGTACATCTGAAAATTATAAGGATACCAAATATGATCTCTGGAATTATGGCAAACAACCTAAAAAGCTCCATTACGATTTATGAGCTAGAAAGAATTTGGCAATAACATTTCACAGATCTAGTTTTAAAGTTTTGCAAAGATTCGAGCCGGGGGTCTGGAACACGCTACGAGCCCTGAGCTCACTAGAAGAAGCTTTCAAAGACCTTTTATCGTGCGAGCTTGACGAAACATTCTGGTACCAGTGATAATGTAGCCAGTAGCGCTAGAGAAAATATATTTGGCACCCTTTTCATACCTTTTTACAAAATGTATCTTTGCAACGTTGTTGTTCGTCTGGATATCCGTCTAGATCTTGGTCTCTGCCACATTGAACTCCATTTCCAGCGAAGCCAGCCTTGCACTACGAAAATAAACGAAGTAAATATTCCAATCTCGGTAGCAAAAAAAACATAAGCTTTGCTTTGTTCGAAAGGGATAATAGTACAGCATACAAGGGTAATGTTGTAAACCATTCTCTAAGTAAAGAGTTTGAAAGCGAATGCTTTTCTAATGCGATTAATTTGTTTGCATCTCTCACAAATGTTGCCTCCAAAAAGAAACTGCAAATGATTCCAATCACAGCTCGCATCCCTAGAAAATTTATAAGATCTACATTGTTTCATTGTGATTCAGTTAAAAGTTATTGTCCTCAGTATTCAGATTCTCTGTTCGGAGGAAACTTTCCATAGTTTACACTTGATATTATTCATCCAAAAATGTTCATGATGCGCCCCGCAAAATAATGACTTGTATTGTATTAGACAGGGCAACAGTGGCCAGACAGAGAGCACAATGTTTAAAACTATGCAAAACACTGTTCGAATTCAGATGCAAAGTTCTACAAGGTAGTTCGTACCAGACTCACGACATAGTCCCAGATATCGCAACAAAAACAACAGCAATAATAACAACGACAGTCACATTTCTATTTTTGCTCAATCTGGGCCTTATGGACTTGATACAAAATTTTGAGACGGAGATGAACACATTTACGTGTGCCCCCTGGAGCGAGGCTGCAGTGTAGTCTCAGAAGCGAGGCAAGCAACCCTCGACATTTGGAAATTCTCATTGGGCTTCAGAATGAGGAATCCCTGATTCACAATGAAAGGTTTGTTGATTCTTGGATTGAGGAAACATTCGCATGGATACTTGTGGCTTTTGCTCATAGCTAATATCACTGAAAATTTGAACTCTGAGGTGTTTTAACATTGGAGGTTCGAGCCGGCAACTTAGGCCCACCTACCACTGCCTGGAGTTCGTACAATGTTGCTATGGTTTCCATATCAAGTTATAAAATCGATAGGGGAAACTTCATTCCAAATTTCAGTGTCAAAGTCCATGAGTCGTAGTTTGAGCGTCCATCAGTCTATCAATAGCGATAACTACGAATATGCAATCGGTCTAAGTTCGTACCTGACATGTAAATCTGCCTCCCGGAAGGTCTCTACAGATTCCATTGACATCACAAGGGCTTGGCTTCTCATCGCAAATCTTCGTAAGATTGCGCAAAAATCCAGGTCCTTCCAGCTTACAGCTTGCACACTTTGTAAGCCATTTTCTTAGGTAGCTCGACTCTCTGACCTGTGTCAAGAGAACATGAACTCTTAAACGATGGCAAATACTGTAACGAAGATGGCATGAAGGAATATATGAGAGGTTTCCAAATTTCGATTGATTTAAAAAAGGAGCTGAACTGAAATAATAGTCCGGTCAATAGAACTTAAAAGTCACCAAAATGTTTGGTCATCGAAGGTTTGAGACACAGACAATTTCCAATGGCATAAAAAGGAAGGAGATTGATTTCGTTTACTGGCAAAGATTTTGGTAAGGCTCAAAAACTGGCAGGCATTATGAAGGCATTATCTGTGCAGCAGGGGGATGCGGTTTGATGGGGCAGGGGACTCATTCAACCACTTGTTTGGGCAGGTTACAGATTGAAACTCATGACACTCGAAAAAAGCCAATCGAGAGACAACGGTGAATCGAACCTTCATGTCAATAAACATAGCAACAAACAGAACATAAGAAGCAAAAGAATGTACCTGGTCAGCCATTTCTATTTGCAAATTTTTTATCATTTTTGTGATATCTTTCATTTCATTGATCATGCCTAAACTTGGATCTGCATGGGCGCGAATATCTAAAATTAAAAAGAAGGATTCACAGGAGTGCATGACAAACGTTTTTAGCGGGCATCGATACAGGTCCTTGGTCTTTAACTTCCATGAAAAATTCATGGTAAGGGGTGGCTCAGTGTTAGCACGCTCAGCTATCAGTCTGAGCGTCAGTGCTTCGAGTCCCCGCCCTACGGAGCCTCCCATGCAGATTGAGGAGAGCCGCACTCTCTGTTATTGAAGGGTACAGAAATCACGACGCTTCGTCACATTGAAAGAAAGACCAAAACACTGCTTCGATGATTCTAGCTTCTAAGTTTCCTATGGTTTCCGACAAACTGCCTTCGGATGCTTAGGAAGAAATATAAAAACAGGAAGGGGAGTAGACCATTGCTAAAATTAATCTTGTAACAGGATGCCTTGTTGGAGAGTGACAATCATCTCGAGTAACGGAATCATTACCTAGATATTTTAGTCTCACACTGCACTGGTCACAGCAAATCATCACATAAGATCCGAAAGAAGTCATGAAGAAATTTGGTCGGCTCTCCGATTGGCTAATTTCAAAATATAACACTCGTTTTGTGCTCCTTTTTCCCGATCTTATCTGTGGACGAAATTGCTTGGCGATTAAAAAACAAATGCCAACTTGGAAACTAAAAAGTCCACACCCTAAGCAGCTTTTCAACTGTTTAATCCATGGAAAGGATTCCAGCTGAAAGTGTTAGGATATTCAAGGTGTCCTGAGGCAGTATACATTTGAAATAGAATACCACCAAGAAAGGACTTCGATATGGGTAGAAATACATGGTTATCTATAGCACAATACACACACCAGTGTGCACGGCTTTGCACTCGAAAATAGCGGCTTAAACCTTGGGTTTAAAGGCTCGCGATGAAATAAAGAGGGAGGAGCACTACACAGCAACAATAATCAACACAAGTAGATACGCGGGCGATTCTGACACGTGAAGAATGTTTCAGAATTGTTCAAAGGGGTTTCGCCAAAGGGGTTTCACCATTTTATTTGAATTTTGCATGATTTGGAAAATGGTTCAAAGTGTGTATACACTTGAATGCACTTGTCAGATTGACTCAAACGAGGTCTTCAACTCAAAATTGAAGCTTGTCCCATGCAACTGTGTCAAAATGGAACAGTTGAAGTTGCAGTTACTCCAGAACGACCGTACGAATAACTGGTAGCATAACTAGGACTCATAGCAATACGTCTATGGTAAAGCTTCTTTGCTCTCTATGCTATTGTCCAACTATCATGCAGAGAAAGAAAAAAGAATTGTCAATTTTCATCTGAATACAGAGACATGAAAGAAAGAATGACAAAAGTATTTGAAATCAGCCAATAAGCAGGTTGAATCTACCGCATACTCACTATTTGTTGTTTGCGTGATTTCCAAATTGACGCATCTTCGAGTGCTTGTATACCAGTCTACATTTCTGTTAAATACTAACTTCACATCTTGCATGGCACCCTGAAAAAATAATAAACAACGGTCTTAATATGGTAGATACAAAAAATGAAAGACATCTACGATATTAGCACACTGAGGCCTCGACTTGTCCCCTGTTCCCTCAAGTCAGTGCGACTAATCCCTTTCCCATGTTTCCCGAATCCACCATTCCAGCATTTATCACGAAGAGTAGACCGCGGGGCTGCAATGGATCATGGGTCTTTAATTCGGCAAACTTCAGGGTAATGTAAAACTTATAACATCAAAGCGTACAGAAGATAATCATTCAAAATCCTTACCACATATTTCATAACATCCTTTCCAAGGTTCTTAACTTGCCCAATCCTCAATTCCAGCCGATCTTTATCTTCCAGAATTGCTTGTCTTACAGATATCGGGAAATGCTTTCTCTCAACAAATTTGCAATCCACATACAAATCAACAACCGGTTTTGTCTCATTCAAGCTTCTCATGTGAATAACAACACGATGCCAGCTTTGCTGCCTGAAAGGCACCTTTCTAAACACCAAAGTTTTCCTGCCGAATCTATCAAGATGTGAACGGATACCGACTTTCTGCGAGGGTGAGTCCATAAACAGAACGAATTTCGGTCGTCCTCTTGGCGTTTCGATAGCTAACACAGTTCCATGGCCATTTTTATCTAGCCTCACATTGGCAGTGAAGATGAATTCGGACCACGTGAGCATATTATCCAAAATTTCATTTCCGATGTAACGAGTGGATTTGATGTCTTTACTGTACATATAGAATTGATAGGCCCGGTATCTACCATTCACAGGGTCAACACCAACCACATTTTCGTCGACTTCGAAGGCAGATAAAAGGTCGATTTCTGAAAGGAAACACAAATATAAAATTCGTCTCTTCAGTCAACTTGCTGATGTATCAGAGTTGGACATCACAAGTATGGATTCAAAAGGTTTGATCTTGTAAGCCCCTAAGTCAGAACCCTCCAGAGGCTGAAACTGGGAGAGGTTCTTATGTAATAGGCTTCATGTCTTCAGAATTCCCCAGAATTTTCATAAATTTTTACATTCTGATCAGAAATCTTCCGTGGAACAAAAGACAGTATGATTTTTAAACAAGAATTCTAGCCTCAAGAATTTATTCTGAAGAATTCTGAAGAATTCTTGTGCTGAAAAACAGCATTAATGTGTACAAGATGCGTACTGTAAATAAGAACCTTTATAAGAACCTAGAAGGCTGGAATTTTATATTCAGACTGCCCAAGAACAGCCTAGGTTCTTTCCTTTACTGTATTCACACCGACATTGAAAGCAGGTCAACCAATTAAAATCATTCTGTTTGTTAGATGGACCAATTGGAAGATCCCATTCGATAACCTGGATTATAGTCGACTGCGCTCACACGATACCAGCACATTTTGAAAAGGTGAAAAAAGTGACGGGTAGGCCTCTCTTTGACACGAAAACGGCACTTGTTTTTGCTGGCAGATGTTGAAAACGGTGAGTTTTGAAAACGACATCATGTGAACACTCGAAAACGATGAAAATGGAACATTGTTCGCCACTTTCAAAACGAGGCTGATCGTTCCTTAAACTTGAATGTGAGAAAATTGACCATAAAAGTAGATGTCGTTGAAACAGATGTAAACAAAGGTCACTCTGAAGCCAAAATTCTATCCTTTCCTATCATAAGTTTTGCTTGGCGTAGCGAAAAGCAAGAACTCAGTTAAATGTATTGATGACCTGAAGGCAAATCGACATAAAAAAGCAGTAGAAATCTTTCAAAAATTCGCCTAAATCTTTAATCTATCTCTGAGCACCTCAAATGCAATTAAAATTTAGATATCCAGTGGTGTACCTCAATTTTCATATCATCTTAATCCACTTTTAACCTAAAAATTTAGTACGTAAAACTGAATCATTCTCTTGTCTATTATTTCATTCATTTAGCATGGGTTTAAGGTTACGTGCGTGACAGATTATGACTAATAACAATTAACAAGATAAATCATCATGATTCTGTTAACATTTTTGGCCTAACGACAACAGAATGCCGTTTGTTAGCCTGTCCAATGCATGGCTTTTAGCGATTGAGAAGCAGGCCTCGTGACGTAACTTCTTAAGGCTGCTCTCCAATCCAGCATTTTGAGCGCGCGGGCGCTGCGACCAAGATTGATTCCTTCGGTAACGATCGCAAACGCCCGCGATGGGAGTTGAACTTGTTCTTACTCCCAAAGTGCCCAAAAATCTGTCGCTTGCGATCAGATTGGTCGCTAAACTTTATCAAATGCGCAGCCTTTAGGTTTGTCTGTCCGAAAATTATTTGCCTCCATCTACCAGAATGGTCTAAGTAGTGTGCAAACCTTAGCAATGCATGCAAGGTGAACTAGTGAATATCAATTCGAGAGATACCCGAAGAAAATATTTTTTCCATACGATTTTGGGCTTTGGCAGCTAAAGGGAAGCGATTCAGTCCAGAATTGTTATCACAAACAACTTTTGAGTAGTTTTGGTGAAAATCCTCTTTGCTGGTGGTTTGGGCAGTTTGGAATGTAAGATGCAATAGACGATTACGCTAAAGCTGGCGGCTAGCAACTTTTTACCAAGATGCATTGCGTTCGAATCACAAACTTTTAACGATTCTACAGGAATTCAATTAAACAAAGCAGTGCATCTTGGTAAAAAGTTCCTCGCCGCCATCTTTAGCGTAATCGTCTTTACATCACTTTAATCAAGCAGCCTCGTTTTGGAAATTTGTCAAAATTTCTTCCTATTGATAATATGAAAATTCCGAGCCCAGATTCGGATTTTGCACCCAAACTTTAGTCTGCCTACGTGTTTTTAAACCGCTGACAATTGTGATGTTGATTTTATGACAATGTAAACTTCAAAAATTATGAGGGATTTGACCGTGAAAAGCCGTTCGGGGTGAAACTTTACACCCCAAGTCATTTTTACGGTCAAATCCCTTATAGATTTTCAAACTTTACATCACCATAAATTTAACACTACAACCGCTAGCAACGTGAAAACTTATGGTTAGACTAAAGTTTGGGTGCTAAATCCGAATTTGGCGTCTAAAATTTCGTATGAAAGAATTTTGAATAATTTCCAAGACGAGGCTGTTCATTAAAGTGGTGTAAACCTCAGCAATGTAGCCTGTGTGCATCCCCTACTGTTCCTTTAGGCCCCGTTCACACGGGAACGCAATCGTTCCGTTCCATATCGTTCCGTTCCGAAAAGTGGAACGCTCAGGGGTTGCGTTCACACGGGAACACTTGAAATAACATCGTTCCGTTCCAAAAAGTGGAACGATGAAAAAAGTGATACGGAAAGTGGAACGATACGCAATCGTTCCGTTCCTTTCCCGTGTGAACAGGCAATGAGGTCAAAACTGGTCCAAAAAAAGGAACGATAAGATTTCTTTACCTAAGCGCATGCGTGGATGTAGTTGTTACTGGGTAAAATGGTAAGGACTGAAGAAAAAACTCTAAAACGGAACGATTGCGTTCCCGTGTGAACAGAAACAAAAACCGATACGCAATCGAAAAACCGATACGATAAGAGGAGACCTGGATATGAAAGCAGCTAAGGCCATATACCAAAGTATGATTTTACCAACGTTCACATATTGCGGTATCCTCCTGCTCTGCAACACAAGAACCCAATCAGAAAAGTTGGATTCCTTCCACATTAGAGCCGAAGCCATTGTAAATAGAAACTCGGTAAACAGAATCACACTGCAGTCAGTTACCAATGCCAACAAGAAACGAGCTTGTACCCTTGTCAGATCATGCCTAGATGATAAAGTCGTCGATCCTTTCAAAAATTACTTCCAGCTGATAGAGCATTCAATACAGACAAGAAACAGTTCAAAAATAATACGTCTGCCAATGATTAAAACAGAGTACGCCAGAAAAAGTTTCTCATTCACCGGTGCTAAAGAGTACAATATGCTCCCATTGGAAGCTCGTGAAATGCCAACAACTGATTTTCTTACTTTTTTAAAGAAACATTTTAGCTGAGATGCGAGGACACTTTTATTGTAAAATTGATAAGTACTTTTTATATTGCTTTTCTTTAGATTTGGTTTATGTTTAGGTTGCACTCTTTAATTTATACTGGACACACATTGATAACAGCTTCTCGTAAGTTGACGTGTCTATCCAGTTTAAATATTCGAATTATTATTATTATTATTATTATTATTATTATTATTATTATTATTATTATTATTATCGTTCCGTTCCCGTGTGAACAGTCTATTTTTGCGTTCCAGAAACTGGAACGAAGATGGAACGGAAAGATTGCGTTCCCGTGTGAACGGGGCCTTAGAGTTGAAACTTCCCGTTGAATTGAATTCATTTTCTGACGCCAGTAGGGTCTGCGAACCAGAGAATGAAAGCCTGTTCTGAGTCACGTGCTGGTGCCGCAAAAACACGGAACTTTCTTCATTGATTAATGAACAATCAATTGTCTTGCGAAGTACTTCATGTGGTTTTTACTTCATCCTAATTGCAAAATGGCCTTGTCGAAGAGCAAAATGACCTCGCAAGACAATAGATTGTTTATTAATCAATGAAAATAGTTCCGCGTTTTTGCGGAACCTGCACGTGACTAAGAACAGGCTTTCATTCGCTGGTTCGCAGACCCTATTGGCGTCAGAAAATGAATTCAATTCAACGGGAAATTTCAACTCTGCGGAAACAGTAGGGGATGCACGCAGGCTACAGCAATGGCAACGTCAACTTACGATAGTAGGGAAAATGAAAAGACACTTTAGCTAATTACCAAACAGGCACAGAAAGACTCCTCTGTATTGCAGAGATTATGGATGTTGTCAGGTACCGCTTTTAGTTGTCGTTATTTTAAGAACCGGAAGAAGCATCTCAACCTTGGGAGGGCATGACACTCCAAGCGCATATTTTCCTTCATTTCCTGTAAATAAAAAGGGGACTTCTTTGCTTCTTGCGAAATCTTGGGGGCACGTGCCCCAGTGCCCCCTGGCTCCTACAGCTGAATCTATTGCATAATCGAAGTAAGTGACTCGCATTGCAAAAGGACAGGAGAATTTTCCGTCATGTACGAAAGATTTCAAGGTCTCCTTGTTTCTTTATTTGCGAAGAAACTCGCTTCATAAACTAAGCGGGGAGGCAACTAGAACTCTGATGTTTTCATTTTCTCAGCGAACACAAAAGTCTTATGAGCCAACTGTGCTAACTGTGTGGCTTGCAGGGGTCATCATTATTTCAGTTTGAAATCAAATTCAAGATGATTCAAGAAAATATCAAATCGAATGAATGAGCGTTACTGATCGATGCAAACTCAATGAAGTAAACAGAAAACAAGAAGGAAGACCTTATCAAAACGGACACGATTAAGAGCCAAATGTTTCCCGTGTAGCAAATTAGGCCTACCGCACTTGGGCAATCTCGAAGTAGGAAGGATGCTTTCGAGAGAAATATGTTGAAAAATTGCAGTGGAAATAGCGATAGTTCATTAAAAAGTGTATAGGAAACCAGACGAAGTTGTCTCCCTGATATTGTATCTAATTAGGCCCATGGCACTTGAAAAGTCTCCAAGGGGATAAGGGGAAGGAAAGTTTTCGAGAGTAAGATTCGAGAAGGTACAGCAGAAATGTTGTAGAAATTACAAGCCAGATAAAGAAAGGAAACGAGACGCTCTTTTAATCGGCAAGAATCAGTAATTCATTTATTAGGTTTCCTTCTACAGTCTAGACAAGGTGAAGGTATGAAGGTATCATGCTGAAGGTAAAATGTAAAACATGCTAAGGATTCAATTAAATTAATAACTTAAATACGTTGCATACTGAAGAAAAGTGGGAAATATTTCCAGTTCATAATGGATGACTCAAAAAAGTGCCCCCTTGTTCGAAAAAACATTCCAGAAAATTCACTTGCTATTTAGGCCATTTTGGTCAAACATAACGTGTCTTGTTGACGGTAAATCATCGTGTATTTCAGGCCATTTTGCTGCTGTTCTGTCAGACTGATTTTTATGAACATTTCAAATTTACCAACAGACCTGAACAGACTACTGGCTTGAAAATCTAAAAAATACGACTAATACTTCGATCTCTTAGCTATAAGAAAAGTCAATTCCTATGATTTTTGCGGAACTACTTTTACTGTAATAATCTTTCAAACAGAGGGTCATTTTGTTTATCTTCTACTTTATATTTCTCCATTTCTTTCTGACATTTTTGAAGCGACACTACGGCTATTCAAGAACTCTTTAATCGTACAAGTGCATGTTCCCATTACAACTGTGAAAGAATTAAGAGAAACCGTCACTGATTGAACCAATAAGCTTAGCACAAAAGAGACTGAAGCCATGATAATTTTAAGCCATAATCCTAGTGGCGGTAAAAGATGCCCTGGCCACTTGATACCACAGTAAGTCCCCTCTGGCGTTCGGTACTTTTTGCTTGCACAACGGAGCATTGGTTCCAAATCTTCAAAAGGCGTAAAAATTCTTTAACCTATCTTTTTAATGAATGGCTTCAAAGAAACGTTAGCAATCTTGTTATAATTCTGCCGTATGACTCTTCTGAAATCTTCAGTATTTTCAGAATTAGAGAGTTTTACTTCACGTGTAAGAATTCAATAAAAGTTTTCATGAAAACTTACAACCATCGTAATTTCTAAACCTTTTGACAAAACATGAAATAATTTTCACGAAAAGCTACGGATGCCTACAACATGATATCAAGCCAAAGTCTTTCACTCATTTGGTTGTACGATTTGGGAAATTTTTGATGACATCACGTCTTCAAATGAGTTGGACTGTACAGCACACGGATTTCGCAAAATTTTCAAGATTTCTGGAAAATCAAGCGGTAGAATTATGGATATACAGCTTACGTCTTTTTCAGGCATTCAGTTCAAAAACACAGGTCATAGCATGTTTCACACACCTTTCACACTGGGGCTAGGTCACATAATGTAAACAAACTTCTTGCTGCCCAACTGTTTTCTACTGCCTGGGAAAAAGATGATTTCACAATTTTCCCCCGGTCTTGCTCTCTTGGCTTGAATGTTCTGATTCCCCTGTGGCTGCTCTACCCTCTCTACACAGTGGTCAAAGCTTAGCCCCTTCCGTTCCTGCTGTAAGACTACACTGCCGACAAAGGTCAAATAGAGGGCAAAGGGTGATATTTTGGTAAAACAACAAACCAATATGGTTCCTTCGATTTTATGCATTGACTTTAAAGGGTCCCCTCAGCGTTCCGCCACTTCTTCACAATTCATTAAGCAGGGCTCGAAATGAATCACAAGTTTAAGGGTGACTCCTTTTGGAATAATGCCAAAACCTGGATCAGACTTGTATGAGAGCCTCTCTCTAAAAATACCCAATAGAAAAATAGTTGCATCAGATTAAATGTGAACTTGGGTTGTTGCAAACAACTGGGTTTTGGAAAGGTTTCAGAGGTTTGGTTGAATCAATCTATAAGGCCGGTAGAACATTTAAACACAAACTTCACAAACTTTCACAAAAGAAGGGAAATAGATCTGTTTCATACCGTATCCAAAACTGACAGTAGCTGCTGCCAAAATCAGCAATGCGAGTAACAACTTCTTGGCCATCTTTGGATGGAATTCTTCTCTGCAAGTCCTTTTGTTGACTGATTTGCGAGCTGCAGCCAAAATAAATGATTCGATGAGTACACCCTCCTCTTGCCAATTCGCCTTCAAAATTCGTTTGGCAGGCAGTTGAAATCCGCAGCATGCAACTAGCAAACTCTTTCTGCACAGCAATAAAATCTTTCTTCAAGCAACAAAATGCCTCACACAAGGATACAATGCATCTGAATCCGTTGCGGCTTAGCGAGAGATATTGAACCGCTTGTACCCCCAACCTCAACCTATTAGAACTAGAGAGAATTACAAGTGACAAACAATATGCTTGTAATCTGCTGTAAAATTAGAACAAAAGTTGTACAAGGGAATTTCAATATTCACAGGACGAGATATTATTGATATGAAGTAATAATGGAAACGGCTTTATCAAGAATCCTCGATTTAAAGTAATTCAACTAGAAGTCGTAAATGTGGTAAATATTTCATCATAAAAGTACCGTATTTTGCAAAAAATATTGGATTAAGGTATAAATCATGAGTTATGTCAGTTATGCCGCAAATGTCAGTTAAACTTGGCTTGATTTATGCCCTTGTGTCCCAAGAGACTTGGGATTTAGGGACACCAGGGGGAGATAAAGCTTATGATCACAATGAAGTAAATCGCGACTGCAGTTCATTCAAAATGCTACAGAATAAAGGCATCGAATACAGAAAACACCCGAGTTTAAATGGTAAAATGGCGGGTCTTTCTTGAATATTTCAACCCGTAGGTTCTTTTTCACTCAGTAGGTTCTATGCGCGAGTATTTACTGTGCGTTAATGTGAGATTCTGAATACTAGCATAGTTGGATTTCTTGATAGCCATCTTGGAAACCTGCTTTTTGAAGTGAGTTCAAAAAATTTGGAATCTCAGTTCTAAATAAAGTATTTCTACGCTCTACTCTCGTGTTGAACCAACTGAGCAACAGTAAAATGTGCTTCGGGATGTTCCTTCTGTAAGGGACCGTGCCGTCTGAGCAAGCCCTGAAAACAGCCTATGCAGTCGTCATCTATGACAGCCGTATAAACTGCACTTACCACCCCTTCGATTTCTTCCTCAAAGTTCGCCAGACTTTCGTTTCCAGTATCCTGTTGCTGTGCTCTTTAGTCTGAGCTAAATTTGATGAAGTTAATTTCGTTTTAATATCGGTTCGTATGCACACTACCTATCGACTTGCATTGGTCTTAGCTGTGCAAGATTCTACGGCTTTTGTGTACGAAGCAAGAATCCTTCCGGAGCATACGTCACTCATTGGTTCGGCCCAGACTCCCATGTTGCGGGACACTCCGCAGAGAAGGGCATCTTTGAACCCTTCTTTCAAGCATACTTTTTTAAGTTTGAGAAAGTGATGAAAGTTCGTCAAACATATCCTTAACTTCCACTTGATTCGATTTGTAGAAAAAATGTTTTTCGACCTGATAGACACGTTAAATAATGGCACTTAGATAATACAATATTTTGTCGACTTTGTTCCAGAAATGTGAAGTACCAAATGTGTCGACTAAACTTCCAGAAAATTGGATCTGTTCACACATATTTCATTTTCGAAATGTGAAATGAAAACAAACTGCAAACATCATTTCCCAGGCATGCCCAACAAAACTAAATTACAGATGATGAATTTAGAGGATCATCTTCCAAAAACTTCAAATGTGATTTTTACAAAACGGCCCAAATGGGGCCTTGAAATCAAGCAATCTTGCTATTCTACAGGAGTGACGGGAGTATGCATTCACTCAGGATAAGGTCTTTTCTTTCTGCGACCCCAGCGCTTGGTGCTGAAAATTTCACTTCACATTATCGTATCAATAATCATACCTTTCCTTCGGGCTGCGTCCTGGCCAGTTTCTCTTGATAAACACAAGCAATCCTTCTGCAGTTATGAACCAACTTCAACGAACCAACGAAAGTTCAGCTTCGTCGGAAGCTCTATAAAGGTCCCACACTCTAATGGTCTCCTTCTCTTGAAATCTGTAAATAACTCAAGTTCGAGTTCCTCTCTCAAGGATGACCCAAGAAAGTGTTTTTTCTAAGTGCAGTTTACTTCTTGAGAATCTGAGTTTGAAATGGAACACTGCCAAAGTGAACAGTTGTCGGAATACTTCAAATTACTTTTGCCAAGGGTCAGCTCTTGACGATTAAAATATGCCCAACAGTTTTGACCCTGTTCTGGGTGCGGACATCTTAACCGGTTCGAACTACACTTCAAACTTTCTCAGCTGTTTTGATATTAGCGACACAACAAAACTGGACCATTGCATCCTGATATACAACGGGAAAACTATGACTTTAAACTTCGTCTTCAGATGTTTGTAGACTAAAATGAATCATTGCAGCAAATTCTTAAAGATTAGAATAAGTATACCGAGGGGCAACTGAGTTTTTCTTTTTCAACTCAAGTGATTTTTTCTGCCATTTCCAATATCATTTGTTATTTTAATGAAAGAGTACAAAAAATTGGTGATTTGCTTCTTGAAACTTCCTACCCCTCATAATTAAGAAACTTCGGGAGCTGGAGACACATGCAAAATGGGCAAAATAATCTGGAATTGTTGACAGCAAAACAGCAAAGACGATATTGAGGGATATGGCCTTAGAAATTTGCCTAAATTTACACGTTCCTACACTCTGCAGTCAGCATATAGGCTCCATATCTTTAAATTCGAATAAAGAAGTGTGTGTAATATAGTAAGAGCTATTTCTTTCAACTGAATGGCTTGAAAGAAACGTTTGTAGCTACTTTTTTGTAGTTCTACTTTTCAGAAGCCTTATCTTTTTATATTATATACACTATATTTCATATGGCTGAGATCTTTCAAATCTTTCAAAAGGTGGGTGTAAAATTGTATCATACTATCATATTTATTATGCATTGAATGACCTGAAAGGGGCAATGTCTAATTTGCTGTGAATCTGCCATGGCAATTTTGGGATATCTAGATCATTGTCAATATGAGGGCATTTCCATCGTTTTTGTAAAAACTCATTGAAAATTTTGAAAAACTTAAAATCATTTTAAATCTTAAATTAACAGAGGAAAATTGATACAATCTTGAAGAAACCAATACTTTATGAAGATATACAATATGGTTGCAAGTTGCAAGCAGAAATCTGTTCTCTTCTGGTTAAGGATTTAGAAATTTGATGATGTCATAGCCTTAAAATTGATAATACTGCCATGACAGATTTACACCAAATTACCCAAGGTTCCTTGCAAGCACTTTAATTCAAAGAAAAATGCAATAGAATTGACCCATAAATTGTATTTCGTATTTCAATTAAAAGGAAGTAACAGCATCAAGAAATTTCTAAATTGTAAACCAGAAGACTGACACAGCTCTTCCCTTGAAACAATATTGAGGTCATTTGTTCTAAGGTATGATTTCTTGAAAATTATTCTGTGTTTCCTCAAACCGTTGATTATGGTGAGCAAGGATGGAGACAATGGTGGTTTCAAATTCTTTAATCTAATTTTTCTCAACTTATTCAAAAAGAGGAGGTAAATTTACAGCAAATAAAGTCACAAAATTCACACCATTCAGTCAAAAGAAAGGTCATAGAATTTTACACCAGACTTTTTCAAAGACTTGGAACCTATACTTGGAAATCCAGCTTAAAAAGTCAACAGAAATTTCAACGTCTGTGCCAGCCAATGATCAAATTTGGAACAGTCAAACTAACGTAAGTGCTTGCAGCAAGCCTTCAATCCCTAGTGAAGTGTGACTTTTCCAAGATTTTTCTAGGTACTCTACCAGAGTTTCCTATACTAAGAATGGTTAAACTCCAAATTAAAGGGTCTTAGTCAAAGAAAACACTGTTTTAGATTGGATTTTTCTTAATTCCTAAATATACACATACTTCATCAAGTTTATGCTCTCATCCCAGGAACTGTTCTCATTGAAGTTTGTGGGAATGGCTCTGTAATTTGTAGGCCAGCAATGTTTCCAAAGTCCTGTTGAAAATAAACAATATACAGGGTGTCTCAAAAAAATTGTTCGACATTTGATTGAATACTAAAAAATAACGATACGCTGAATACACCCTTGATTAAGTCACCCTTTTCCTGACATTTTAGATTAATTTTTGACACAATCTTGCAAATCCGCTAAAAATTTATGGAGTTACAAGCATTTGAAGTTTAAATTTGTGCAAATGCTGAAACCAGAGGCCTCAAAATGGCATTTTCGGTCAAAGCTCCATAGGCCGTCGTTTCTGTTATTTCTCAATTGTTTCAGGGCGAACAAAGCTGGATTCCAACAGGTTTTCGATAACCTAGCTGTCAAGCATATAGATGCTTTGAGGAAACAGATTCAGTCTCTCGCCGATTATGTTCTGAACCACTGTTTTTGGACTTATGCAATGTAAGGAATTTAGAGAATGATCACACGAAATAATTTACTTTAAAAGTCCTATTTGGTTTGCTTTGATATCAACGAGAGGTATGACATTGGATAATTTTCTCTTACCTCCGTCTTCGAGCTTTTTGCAATACCAGTAATCTGGGGGGTCTCTGGTTTCAGCTATGAGAGTTTGTAATTCAGTGAATTTTCAACCGATTTGCACGAATTTAGTCTCCAAAATTATTTCATAATCTTAGGAACAGGGTTATTTTCCCATAAGCTTCTTCATGTTGTCCTCATTTTTCAATATTTTATCAAATGCCAAACAATTTTTTTGAGACACCCTGTATACATGTTAATTTTGATAAAATCAGGTGAATTTACATGAATGGATGCATGGCTGAAATGTAAAGAAAGCAAAGCAGGCTCTTTATCACTACAACAATTTGCTGATGCAACACAATTGCCAGCTTGGCTTGATTGTGATTACTTTAATACCTAACAGAAAAATGCAAAGACCTGCAAAAGGATGGGGGGAGGGGGGTGCACTATGCATATTTCAGGTATGGGGGTGTGCCATCAGGAAAGGCATCAATTTTCCGGATATTGGTATAAAGAACAATATCAATAATGTTCACAATTTTGGTATAGGGACTTCTTGTAGATCAATGGCATTGTTTCCACCAGACATAATGTTGTGCACTCCTTCTAAAAGAGACCAAGATGTAATAGATTAATGCCATCTCATCTCATCTATTGCCTCTGGTTTCTATCATTTACCTAAAAGCCAATACACCGATTTGGCAGGCACCTTACAGGAAAATTGCACAAACACTTTGCAAGTAAAACCATTGTGGTGCAATCACTGAATGCTATGATTGTTATATAATTTATACAGCAGGCTTGATACAGCATCTTTTCATCAATTATTACTTCTATATCTTGCTGCACCGTTGGTGTCTAATCGATAAGGAGTCAGTTTCAATTTTAAAATTGTGACAATAAAATATAATTCTGCTGGACTTACCAGGACTTTTAACATTTCTTTGGTGTCTTTGTCAACCTCAATGATATCTTGCTCAATAGCAGACACCTAAAATGGACAGCAGTTGATTACTGATTTAAAAAATACATATATACAATAAAGGAATCTAGACCTTAGTCTTTCTCCCACATAACATATCACATCTGAGTTGCCATTTCAAAAATCATTCATAAGATAAAAAACATGCTTCTATGGACATTTGCACCTGACATCTAATTTGAAATGGATTTTGAATGGGGAAATGAGCAAACTTTACATTGATTATTAAACAAAGATCAAAATAATTCCATGCAGACAACTTGATTGTCTTGCATACATAAATCTAGATTTGCAACATATGGGTCACATAAATCCCATGTGATTTTCATAAATCTCTTTACGATTTGTGTTAAGTATGCACCTTATTTCTAAATCTTTTGAAAATATTGAATAAAAATTAAACCCTGCACTGAGTGAATGGAATCCTTTCTCCATGAGGTTTCTCATGTTCTCAAAATCCACAGACTTTCATCTGCATGTTGCAACAATAACCAAGGTAGCAGTCTCACCTCAGGGACATAGTTGTCTCTCCTCTCCCTCTCTTCTTCCTGAAGTTTGATGGAGATTCCACGGACTGGGCCTTCTTGGATTCGTTTCATCAAATGGGTGATGAACCTGCAAAGTATTTATCACTAGACTTTGTAATTCATCAAAAAGCTAAGAATCTTTATGCTTTCTTTAATTTCACATCCAATGGGCTCTGAATTTCTGGAATTTCTGTTGAAATGGTAACTTTTAGTTTTATGTGGGCCATATTACATTTTTCACACAGAGTTCAGAATTCAGAGATGAAAACAAACTTAGAATAGTTACCTCAGAGTGGAATCATTCCATGCATCAAACAAATTCAGAAAATCTACTGACAATGCACGAGAAACACAGAGAGTGGGATTGTCTACAATTTTATGATCTGGTGCCTTTAAAGAGCAAGTCTGCTTAATTTGCAGGATGATGGGACAAATAACACTTTCAGCAGTCAGTTTTACATGTTTTTTTATATAAGAAACTGGTTTATAAGAAACTAAGTACTAAGATGGCCAAAATTTTAAGAAACTCTAGTATATATATACTATGTCTGAGAAATATTAAGAAACATTTCAAAGTTAAAAGCATGGACGTTATAGCTAATAGATAGTTGAACCTTCATTCTTGGGCAATATCATCTAACCATTTGTGTTTTCAACATAACAGAACACTGTTTATTCCTTTATGATGTTTTAAATGTCAAGAAACATATCTGCCACAGTGTTAGCGATCATATTGACAATTCATGCATTCAAAAAATAAGAAACCAATTAAGAAACTTTTAGTACTAAAATTGACAATATTTCAGGTTAAATTAAGAAACTTTTAGTACTAAGATCTGATCCAACTTTCTTATAGAAAAATTTTTAAGTTACATTGTTCTTGAAGGATATAAATTTCTCTCTGGTCTTGAGTGGAAAGTTCGCCTTGAAGCTGCCTAACACTTTAAATTTCAATCACAGTGCCAGCCAAAAACTTTTCCGTGAAGCAACAAAAGGAAACAAAAGGTTAATCATTTAGTAACAAAAGTACAGCTGACCCAGTCTGCATTCCGTAACTTTTGTCCTCCACATATTTCCGCCAGTAATTAAGTAGCATTGAAATTTACGCCAAAAGTTCAAATTCAATCACTAACATGAGTTCCCAGCAGCTGAAACAGCAAAAATTTCACGCCAAAAACCGCTGGTGGGTAATTTTCCTTCATACCGCTCCGCCATAAATGTGGCGGGAGGGCATTGGAACACAAACTGGCAGCTGACAAAGTGATTTGGGTATACAGAGATCCCCCACCCTTTCTGCTTACTGTCCAATCTGTTCTCTTGCAAAAAAAACTATTCATAGAGTCATATCTACTTATGAAAAATTTCTTTTGGCATCGGTTTACCTCCTGCTTCCTTTGCAAGAATGTAATCTTTGACTGAGATCCCCAACACACTACAGTACACTTACCCGGCAATCTTGTTCCTCAGCTTCTTGCTTGGGATGATTGCAATTTCTTCACATACTCTCTTGTTTGTATGGAAGTCCAAGGTCAGTCTTGGGTAATATTTTTCAATGATAACACGAGCAGCCTTCTTGACGGTTTTGGTCCTGACACGGCCCTTGAAGAAAAACAAGGATCAGCAATTTTAGAAAGGACAGTCTCAAACCACTTCAAACGGAGCGATTATAGAATGCAGGGCCTTGCATGCAGGGCCCACTCATAAAATTAGAATGCAGGGCCCGTTCGGCAGATATCATAAAATGAACGGCGGATATCATAAAATGAATGGGCAAATATCACAGTGGGACCTGCATTCTATGATGAGGCATTAAGAACTATAGAAAGTAGATAGAACTATAAAAAAAATACAGGCACAGCTTTGTGTTTGTTTTAAACTTGATGTCTCCAGCACTACTCCTACTCACATGATGAGATGTTTCACTTGTTATTGTATTTCATAGAGGACATGATGCAGTATGGTGATGTTGCATTTCAAAAATTTCTCCAATGTGACCGTGCATCGGTGCAATGCAAAGGAGAATTGCAGCAGGGAGAATAGGGCCTAAATTTCAATCGTAATCAAACAGCAAATGTAAACAAGATAGTCACGCTTTATGAGTTTCATTCTTTCGTTCACAATTTAAGATTTCAAATCTAGTTGGCAGACTTGATAAACTGTAAACGATGCTTCAGATCGACACGGATTCCTCACAAAATATTTTCGGTCAAGTTCATCTACTTACCATTTTGGATTCGATGTGTGAGAAAGGAAGACCACAGGGAAACGAGGACTAAAGAACGTGAATAATTCGAAGCCTCGATTTCGTTCGAGCATGCGCTGAGTTTGAGTTTTTGACTTTCAGGGATGCCTGCCAGATGTTTTAAAACAAATAAAATTGGCAATCCCAATACCACTTCTGTGTTTATTCATGTTCAATAGACTTGCTCCAAGATCATTTTTCATTGGTTGCTATTTTGCCTACCAAATAATGAGACTTGCAGCAACAGTTTCAATGCGAGGTGTTGTGGCGCAGTAGCGCAGTGGTGTAATCCTCTGACTTTGAAGCCAGAACAGTCAGGCAGAGTGGGTTCGAGACGCGACAGGGCCTCACCACTTGAGCGCCATGACAAGGGGTCGCGGACTCGAATAGCGCTTAGCTACTCCTGCGATCCCAGCGCTTGGCGCTAAAAACCGCAACTCCGCAACTTCACCTTCACCTTCAATGCCTTTGCTTGGAAAGGAAGTTTTAACTACAAAACAAAAATGAAATTAAAACTTGAACTTAAACATAAGAAAAAATTATTAATCATGCATGAAGGATCTGACCAAAGCCAATTTTGAAATACTGAAAGTAATGCAAAAACTTCAATTCAGCAAACGGCAAATGAATTAGCCAACTAAATATTTGTATTTTCTATGGACATTTCATTATTGTCCTACTCAATGATTAACTCGATAGATACAACTTGCATTCTATTTGTTTAGGTTTCTCGGAGAGAGTATATTACTGAAAGATCGCATGCAGAGCCAAAAGCCTTATCTCCATCAACAGCCTTAAAGTTAGCATGCGAGCAACCTTAACTCTTCCTTTAAGGTTCATATCAAAGTTCGAGTCAAAGCTGATGAAAGGGCTTCAGTGAACTTATTCGCAACAATGAGTGACAACGGTATGAAATGAGTTACACTAGATTTGATTATCTACAATAGATTTGCTTATATGAACAGGTATTTGTTGGGGAAATGTGACGGGCTTTTTCCAAAGAAACTTCTGTGTCCCCCTTAAAGCTCATGCACAGAAGTGTTTTGGGGTTGCAGTGCTCAGAGCTCCAACCCAAAAACGCTACTGCGCATAAGCTTTTAAGCCATACCACGGGGGAACACATAAGTTTCTTCGGTCAAAGCCTATCTTCTCTTCTCAACAAGTATGTAGCCAAAGACAGAATCTAACCTAAAGTATGCTTCAAGTTGAAACAAAATTCTAACAAATTCATTTTTAGGTTCTGCACTTTCTCATATAATCAGCTCGTTCCTTGTAATGAAGGAGTGAAAAATTTCTCAAGATCTAGGGCCGTAGGAAGCAGAAGCAATAGAGAACAATCTATGTAATTAATGCTTGTGATATAGCACCATTGTTTTCAAAATTTGAGATAGGCATGAGCCCTACCGGCCCCTCCCGCTTCCTACGGGCCTGAGATCAGGAACATAATCAATTTTTCATTACTTTTGAACAAGGTCAACCTTCAGGAAACTCAGTTGATATCCACTTTATTTCTGATTTACGCTACATTGAAACTACATTAAGACTGGTACAACATTCAACTTCCTTTTAAACTTCAATCCATATCGCTGCCTTTCTTTCTCAATCTTAATAACACAGCATTCAAGTTTATCTCCGGGGCCAAGATCTTTGCAACCAGAAAGATTACTTTGGTGAATCAGTCCGTCTTTTTTAACTCCAAAATCAACGAAAACACCAAATGGTGTGACGTTGTTTACGACACCTGTAACTGTTTGGCCAACTGATATGTCATCTATTGATCGTAGCTCTTTTTTGAATGAAGGTTGCTCCACTTCTGGTGATGAAAGATAACAGTTTTATAAAGAGGAAAAATTTCTTCCATCACATCTGAAGGTGTAAAACGCATAGCAAAAATTAAATGAAATACAGTACAATGTCCATGTCAAATCCAATTTTTTGATTTGTTATTTCTATTTGTGGACCAATTACCCAAGCTGTTGTATACCTTACATGTCTTTTTGTAGTGATTCTTTCAGAATCTTGTCACATTCTTATGTTACTTCAACTACAATAAATGTGGTGCGTAAATAAATAGATTGAAGATTTGAAGAGGAATGAAAAATTGTGCGCTGTCATCTGATATTGATCACAGCAAAACCATTTGAATAACAGGAACGGAATCAAAAAAGGGGGATATAATTGAAAGTCTTCAAAGACGTCTTGGAGAGGCATTTGTTTTGTCAGGTGTCAGAGGTGCTCAGTGCAGAGGTGAAAGACAAAAAAATTTGAAACAAACACTCAAGCAAGACATGGAAAACAGGGTCAGCAATTACTGCAGAGGAGGGTATGGGGCTAGATTTACTTGAACTGTTGCTTAAAAGAAAGTCAATTTGGAATGTACGGTTAAAGTCTCGTTTCAGAAAAGCAAAAACTCTTACTTTAGAGACACAAGAATTGAACTTAGAAAAGATGAAAAATAAACATTCTAAAGGTTGGTTTTGATAAGAATTTTTTCTAGGCATTCTAATCATCGATTGGAGAAAGACCACATAGAAATGACAGGTGGGGACACGAAAAAATATACCTGTTCTGAGGTCATATTCAAGAGGTTGTTTCAGTCCTTTGATAACAAGTGAAACCGTTTCATCGTCTATTTCCAAAGTTTCCTTCAAATCTGAAAACATAAAAATAATCAATACGGAATATCGAAGATGACTTTTCACAGGTACATAGATTTTCCAGCCTATTCCTTGGCAAGAAATCAAGACCACCAATGCATTTAAAGAAGAAAGAGCGAATAAGATTGCGAATACAATAGCAAAAGGTTGGATGAATTTGGATGGGAAGATAAAAACTTTCACAAAAGTTGGTATGGGTGTAAACCTTCAAATTAGCAGATTCTGTAGGCGTTTGATATTTGACTGGTCATTCCAAACCTACTCAACTCCGAAAAAATATACTTCAAAAACGGAAATATTTTTCCCAATTGAACATAAAAGTCCTGAAACGGAAAGTTTCCGATTCACCATTAGCGTTTGCTGATGAAAGCGAGAATGTCTCCAGAGTCTGTTTTACCTTCTGCGTTTTGGAGAGGGGGGTTCAGAAGGCTTTACAAACCATTCAGCCTATAGTTTTGAGAACACATATTCCAAGTCTACCAATTCTACCCATTTCGAATATATTACCAATCAAACAAATCCCATGAACAGACAAGTTACACTTCCTTACATACTACATCTTTTCCTGTTAACAAAACAGACCGGGGGTTTCCTAAAAACAAAAGTAAAAAATTTGATCGAATACTAAATTTAACTGAGCTATATCTTTTGGGCATCAGCTAGTAGTACTGATTTGCTAACCTCTAAGCCTCGTTTTCATCGAAGTGTCAATCATGTCCACAATCTCTTTCGTGCCAATCATTTTTGCATTTGCTCCAATGAATTCCAGCAGCCTATGGAGAAAGAAAATAGTTTTGTAAGTCAATGCAGAGAAATTGCCGGGTAAGTCAACATAAACAAATTCCCGTCTGACAACAACCTCGTACCCAGGGCCTTTTGCCATATTGGGAAGGAGACGAAAATGACTAAAGCTCCAATATGACAAAAGGCTGTGGGACGAGGTTGGTTTGAAAGGCTACAGCGTCCTGGATATAACAGCAATCATATTGATAAATCTCACCATTGAGCGATGGACATGTTTCATCCGTTTTATATTAGCTTCTGGTTGATATCGGTCACCTCCTTCAGCTTTTACAAGGGATTTTCTCGAGACAGTCCCCATTAGTGCAATCAGTATGAAATTCATTGTCAGACCAGAAAGGATCATGGAGAGCACAGGGTCTTTAAAAGTTACGTCTTTTCAAGACAGACAACATACTTGTAGGTCATTTCATAAGATTCCGGATGAATCATTGTCCGGTCCAGTGGCTCCGGTAACAGATTGTCTTCCAGCTTTCTTTTCTTCGATACCGACTTAGGTTTGGATTCTGCTTTTCGTTTTCTAGTTGTCGCTTGGGGTTCTGCTTTTACCTAAGCAATAAGAAAACCTTTCATGAAATGTCTTTGCAAGAAGGAAAAGGTGTCAAAAAAAATTGAATTTTGAACATTATTCAATTCGATCATGTGACATGTATTGAAATCATTTTCGGGAATTGTATCAAAGCTGGCTGAAATTAGTTTGAAAAACTTTCATGGATTAATAATCTAATTCATTAATTCATTCATTAATCTATCTATTCATTTGCTCAGTCATTCAGAATGAACAGAAAGATACCTCAGGTGAAGATCCTTCTTCAAGATGAGTTTCATTCGCTACAACTCTGACAAATCCTGCACACTGCTCAAAGCACTTCTGTCCTAATCCTTTCACCAACATTAACTGTTTTCTGTTGATAAATGGTCCATTTGTGTCCCTCCATTCAATTATTGCTTCTGCTTTTTTGGCACCGAGGCCAGCTATGCGTCTGCAAGAAAAATATCATCTATACCTGGATGGATAAAAACTTTTGTACATCATTAGAAAAGTTACTGCTCCGTGGGGCCGTCGAGAACCAGTTCGCGCCTCGGAGTGATTTTCGAGACGCGGCCCCGATGAAAATTTTTCGTGACCACGTCCTTCAAACTTTCAAAAAATAAGGAAATGCCCTATTCAAGAATGAACGATTTTTGAATATTACTCAAATTTCCAAGCCAAAGTCTTCCAAAAATGTATCTACGTCAAAGATATCTTTTTCGTCGGTCATAGAAATACCAGTAAGAAGTTTGTTCACATTCAAAAAATCCCCTTATGCCTTCATGCCCACAAAATCCTTCTTCATGTCATTTCCTCAGTCAAGCCTGTTGCAAGGTACTGTCCTCCTCATAAACTTATAAAGTTTTTGGAATCCGCTATACAATTCAGTTGTCACAAGCTAGCTTCAAAATACTACCAAATGGAAAGATCGAAGTACTTTTGTGATCTTTCTCGCTGTCTTACCGCCACTATCAGTATCGGTAAATTTAACTTTACAGAAAATATGGCTACAAAATGACTGAAAAAGGCCCTAAAACATTGATCAAATTGTAATGACCCTCCTACACAGAACAATAGGCAATGGGCCTTGCAACTACGAAATTAATTTTCAAACAAATGCTAAAAATATTCAGTCCTATGGCAATAAATGTGCAGTGGATATTTCTCACCCTTGAGCAATTGTATATTCTGTATTAATCTACGCGAGGAGTCCTTTATCATTTGATCAATGTTTTAGGCCATTCTTCACTCATTTTGCAGCTATGAAATTTTTTTAAATTTGAATTTACACGTATTTTTAGTGCTCGTAAGACAACGACAAAAATCAGAAAAATACTTCAATCTTTTAGCTTTCAACAAGAATATGAACCATTCACGTCTGTGAAGAACTCTTAGTGCTATGAATTTTCTAAAGTTGGAAGTTTTTCTGGCTCACCCAGTAGTATAGTATAGTATAGTATAGTAAAGTATAGTATAGTATAGTATAGTATAGTATAGTATAGTATAGTATAGTATAGTATAGTATAGTATAGTATAGTATAGTATAGTATAGTATAGTATAGTATAGTATAGTATAGTATAGTATAGTATAGTATAGTATAGTATAGTATAGTATAGTATAGTATAGTATAGTATAGTATAATATAGTATAGTATAGTATAGTATAGTATTGTATAGTATAGTATTGTATTGTATAGTATATTATAGTATAGTACAGTATAGTATAGTATTGTATAGTATAGTATAGTATAGTATTTCTGGCTCACCTTAGCACTGCAGCAGAACATGCATTTAAGTCTACGCCAACGAAACTGACACAGTCCTCCAGTACACCTTCCAATGCCCCCTTTAAAAGAACCTCCGACACATCGTGCTGAAATGAATAAATTTAGCTGGATTACAAGTTCTTTGCAACAGAATCAAAACGGATACATGATTTGATTCTGTTGCAATGGATTCATGGTAAAGATTACATGATTTTATCCAAAGCACAAAAGACAACAATAAGTAGCTGTGCTGAGGAATTGACAATTGCTGCTCCTGCTGCATGTCACGGAGGAATTCGAATGAAGCGCAACTGTAAATAGCTAGTTTACTCACAGGTTGATCGCAAATTCTCCCTTCCCATCCCTCCTTACAATCCTTCAAACGATATTTGAAAGTTTATTGTAGGAATTTCATGTTATTGAAATATCTTCTGGCCTAGAAACTTGCTAGACTGACCTGACTACTGACTACGTACTTAAGTAGTTTTTTTAGTTAATACATAAAGTTATTTTCGTTTGAATGTAATGAATAAGAAAATAATTTAAGCGTAATACGAAAAAGGACAGAGTCGTCATGAGGGCTCAGAATCTTACCTCGGTACCGGAGCCTAGCCTAATGGTTAAAAAAAGAAAAAGTGGGCTATACTTTTGTACCCAGGGTATCAAGAATCTAGACAGTTGCTCAACAATTGCAGAATCAGCAGATTTTGTATATAATATAGAATGTAATATTGTAACTTTATTTCAAACGCAGCAATAGAGCCCATTCTTTTAACAATTATCAGATTTTAGGATTTTGGGAACGAACAAAGTGCTGTTTTTGAAATAAGTTTTCTGTTCCTTTTGTGTGCCATAAAGCAGCAGTCACTTGTCAAATTGGCTAAAACGAGGTGTCATACTCTTAATGGATGCCCTTATTCTATCACAGCAGCTTGAAAAACGGAAGATTAGAGGTGAAGCTCGTCCGCAGCAGCCAAGAAGACGGGACAAACATTTTCCACAAAGACACGTAGCAGTTTACTAACCAATCTATGTTCCAATCTTTAATGAAAGAAATAAAGCTACATGAACTCAACCTGGTACATGCCAATACCAATGTGCTTTGGTTCTATTTTGACTAGCTCCAATAATGGGTCTTGCAGACGTCTCCCAATCGAAACTACGAAAAATATTCAAATAAGCAAAGTGGGGATAAGTAGAATTCATATTTAGTCAGCCTGCAATCGCTTGAAATGCACTTATGGCAAAAGAAGCGCGATACGGCATCCACTGCTAATTAGCAATACGACAAAGGTAAATAAAGCAAGCTGTTAAGTGACAGCGGTAAATGTGGATCGCCAATTCACCTGATGTACTTGTGAAAAGATATCATGATACGTCTGGCATCAACATGTAATCTAACCTAATTCAGAAAATGTAAGGAGCTGGTCTCTTAAGCTTTTGTAGTTGGCCGCCGGGCCTCGCTACGCAAAGGGTAGGCAGAAAACTATCTCTTGTGTCCTTACCTGCACTCCTAAGGTTAGGATCTAGGTCCGGAAATTCTGATGTTGCTTCTTTGGTTACACTCCATATCGAAGCTCCAGATTCGTTGACGATACTAAAGGGACGCAGAATTATACGAATATTGTTATGAGCATATTCAAGGAAAATTTTATTAATATGTCTGCTATCAAAACACAAATACCAACAAATAAGGCATCTATGTTCAAGTTGACTATTGAAGAGAATTCTGAGAGAGGTCAGCCAACGATCAAAGCTAAATTCACATTTTGGGACACCCTGTAAAAATGAAGTAAAACGGCAACCAATTGATCTTACCAGTAGCTGATATCAAAAGTCTTGAAAGATTTCCTCTTGATCATGTTGTCAATCAAGCTTTCAGTTTCTCTGCATGCAGTGCCATTTCCGATCGCTATTATCTCACATCTGAAATCAAAAGTATGGCATAAATCATTGGTTGATCTACCAATCCAGACGCCAAAAGCCAGGAGCCAAAAGCCTTAAGCTAAAAGCCAGAAGCCATATAGCAGAGGCCAGAAGCTAAAAGCCAAAAGCTAAAAGCCAAGTTTAGAAGTTGAAATGCTGAATACTAAACGGATTTCTTGGACTTCAGATTGAAATTGCTAGAACAGATTTATAACAAACCCACTAAAATGAATCACTGTTTACCTGTGTTTTGTTACTAAACCAACAATTTTCTGTTCAGCTGTTTTGGAGGCGTTGCCAAATGGGTAGATGACACCTGTATCGAGCAAATGTCCTGAAAGAACAATTGAACATGTTATATCCACGAAAAAGGCTGAATCAGAGACTACGGACTGAACAAATATATCATCAAGACCAAACTTCATTTTGCATTGTTTGCCAGAAGAAAACAATCACTTAAATCTGGTCTTAAATGGACAAATAGAACGGTTTACTTGGTAACTAAATGTCAGCAACAGATGTTGACATGGTGAACAAAATTAGAAGATTTTTGGGGTCCTTGTAGAATCGAAATATGGCTCTGAAGATCCAAAACCAAGGCAGAAGAACACATTTTTCAAGAGAGTTTGTTGTCATTAAACTATGGATGTATCAAAAACTATTCATTGAGAAATGATAAAATACAGGTGTAATCATTGTTACACTGCAATACGACTGGATTTGATATACCATGTTTATCCAGTGCAGCAAGTTTACATCCATGACTGAAACCAGGATCAATACCAAGGATGTTTTTACCACGCACAGGTGGAGCGAGTAGAAGTTTCTTTAAATTGTTGGAGAAGACTTCGACTGCCTCTCTCTCTGCTTTCGAAGTTAGCTTCGCTCTGAAAATAAACCAAGAGAATACCAAATATCATAACGTGAAATCTTTAGGATACAACTTGCAAGCCAGTACCTAAATTCAAACGCTGAATTATCAGTATTTGGTACCCAGTGAGTCAAAAACAAACAATTCCAATTTGAAAGGTCACTGCAGTCTGAATGTCAAAGAAATAACAATGAAAACAGTATTGTTTTATTGCCAGCATTTTCAAATAGTCTCAATAATTTACCCGGCCTTAATCGGGAATTCCTGAGTGTGGATATGAGAGATTTCCTGCAAAAGTTCCTTCCAAAACACCTGCAAAACCCATAAAAACAACGAGAAAAATTTTCCTTTTTTCTTCTTCCTAATCATAATGACACTGACATGTCTTCATATATTTTGTCCTCTTGGGAGAATTGAATCCTCTGAATAAGTTATTCATACCAGGTGGAAGAAAGAGGATGGTACGTGCTAAAGAGTCATTGCTGCAAGGCATGTAAAGGAAACTTGCCTTCGACTTAAACACATTTTTGAACGATTGTGCAAGAGAATTTTTTCAGAAAAATCCTTATAAAATCTGAACGGGATGACCAATTTCAGCGTGAAAAAAATAGTGAAATGACTGAACATGTTAGCTATTCAATCAGATATCGCAATATGTCATTGATTATATACTCAGGGAGCAGAAGCATTTCGAGCCCTGGGCCTTTTATGACTCATACAGTAGTCGATTCAAGCATACTTTCTACATCCTTTAGCCGCATGTCACTTTGCAATACAGCTTTCTTATAGTATCATTGAATTGGTGCTCGCTGATGATACCAATCCCAATGATGTTCCTAAAGGCTCCGGTTGAAGCCTTCTACTGCTTATCTAATGCATCATATATCACACGGCATACAGTCATTTACCTTGCTCTTTTTAAGTATTTTCTTCCAATGAGTCGGTTAAAAGCGTCGTCAGTTGCCGCAGCAATTACAGCCTTGTTCTTATCTGCAAAAAATTCATGTATTTTAGGGAATTCTAAATCACAAAAAAGTAACAGGCACGGTCTATCCATAAAACTGCACCAAATAAGCCACATTTTGAAGCATAGAGCTCAAATCTTTCAAAAAGGTGGGTGTAAAATTCTATTACATTTTTCTTTGAATTAAATTGCTTGAAAGGAACTTCAGGTAATTCGCAATAAATTTGCCGTGGCAATTTCTTGATACCTTGACTACTTTCAAAATGGTGGCATTTATTAATTTTGAGGCTGTGACGTCATCAAATTTCTAAATCCTTAACCAGAAGAGCAACAGATTTCTTACTTGCAACCATGTTGTAGACCTTCATAAACTATGGTTTTCTTGAAGATTGTATCAATTTCTCTCAATCAATTTAAAAATTTCGATGATTTTAACTTCTTCAAAATTTTCGATGAATTTTTGCAAAGTAAGTCAAATGCCGCCATTTTGAAAATAATCAATATATCAAAAAATTGCCACGGTAGATTTACAGCAAATTACCCAAAGTTTCTTTCAAGCACATGAATTCAAAGAAAAATTTGATACAATTTTACACCCACCTTTCTAAAGATTTGAAAGATTTGAGCCGTATGCTACATTTTGAAGCAGAAGATCTTGTCTTTTAAACAAGCTAGGGATAAATGTGCAGAGTGCTTTGAGTTTATTGAATTCGTAAAATCGAAAGGCATCGGAAAATCTCCCAGCAGTATTGTCAAGCAAACACAGAAGAATAAGGCAATAAAGAACCTGATGCATGGGAACATGGCAGTGTAAAACGTTTATAGGGATACTGAATAACGTCTGAGGTAAATGCAAATTGATGAAGTAAGCTAAAATGTTTGGAAAAGGGTGAGTAACAACATGATTGTCAGCTCCAAGCTGAAAGGATTTAGCTTTGTATCTAAGGGAGGGGGTGGATCAAAGGCACCACTTGAATGAACTAGGTTGTTTCTTGTGTCGAAACTCCCATCTCGTCTTAACACAATACCAGCTCCAATCGGGTTTTGGTTACACGTAACTTTCAAGATGTCATAGCATGGGTAGCTGGACACCACAGTTCTGTTTCAACGTATCTGTTCCTTCAGAGAAAAATCTATATCTTTCTACAGAGGAGGTTTCGAAGTAAACAGGGAGTAAACATCAGTTCTCCCATAGTAGCAAATAATTTTTCTTCCATAAAAAGGAATAAAGCTGCGGCAACGAGGCGCTACTGAGGCGTCTTACCATCAATGGTTATAGAAATACCTGCACCATGGTGTGGCATCCATTTTCTCTTTAGCCAAGTCACGATCTTGTTCTTCGCTTGCTCACCCATATACATCTTAACGGTTAGTATCTTTTGCTCATCACCGCGATTAATCGCAAGAATCTGCATACAAATGAAACACAATGATTTACGATTAACGATTTTGACTGGTGATTAATCAGGAAGATTAACGTAGGAAAAGTGTACGCAAATCAATGGTAATAATTTTTGACAGTAAATTTGATATGTCAAAAGAAAGTGCCATTTTCTATGAATTTGTGAAATATTGCAGATTGTCAAGTCCCAGTAAACACTAAACCTTTGAGCTAAATGTTAATGAAAACTTTAACGAACAAATGCCTTCTTTTCCTTATTAATCTTTTTTTAAATTCAATATACAATACATGACACATCAGATGATTAGCCACAATTTTAAAGATCTACTGGGCACCTGAAAGACTTCCTGAACAATTTGTCTTACTGAGAAAAATGATGAATCAAATGTATCATGAAAAGATTAGATAAAATTACCTGATGAGGCTTTACTCTGTCAATATTCATGGAAAAATCGTAGTAATTTTCAAACTTCTTCTCTTTGTCAGCTTTCTTCTTTGTAGGAGTAGTCTTGCTTTCAATCCAAATTTGACCAACAATGCTGCAAGATTAGACAACAACTTCATGAGTTCAGTCATTAGGATATGCACACATTACTTCTTGTAAAGATATTGTTTCAAAGGTGTCAAATGTAGATGTTCTAGTGATATATGCAGGGAGGTTCAACCTCCAACCAACTCATTTAGACAATGTTTACTTGTAACAGTGCAGTTACGGATCAGCCTCCTGTTCACAGTGTTTTTGCTAATGCATAATAATTTCGTTTCTTCTGTCTATAGAATGAGTTTTTTCTGGTGCAGCAATAACACTTTGAACCATTTACAACTTTGTACTAGATAACAATTATAATGAGAACAGTGCAAACGTGGTCTTATGTACCAATCATCAAAAAAGCTATCAAAGGCAAATGATGGAGATATAAGGCAACTTAAATCATCAAGAGATTATAAAAACAATTGGACAAATGATAGCAGGCACCCATCTTTGTTCCCTTTTTTAAAACTGTACGCTATATATCCGTCATTTGTCTTTAAACAAACATTATGTATCTACAAATATCAGTGATTTGAAAACAAAGAGGAATACCTTTTCTTTACCATAGCATTAGTTTCTTCATCTTTTGATACCAAATCAGCAAGAATGTGTTGAATACCCATCTCAATATCTTTAATCGTCTGCAATCCTTTTGTGACCAAACATATAAAAAATGATAAAACATAAACTCCCATTAATTTATCTCTCTGTGATAGTCCTTTGCTTTCTTTCAGTTACCAGGATGCTCATATACTTGGTGTTACTAGTCCTCCTATAATACAGGTCTTGTGCAAAGTAACATGACAGTACTCCTTAAGAACTTTCAAGGATTTTGTAGATTATAAGAAGAATGCTGGAGCCATGTGAAACACTGCAGACTTCTGAAAGAGAATTCTTAAAGAACTAAAAAGAATCATTTAGGCAGAAAAGCAATTTTAATGTACACAAGGCCTGTACTGCAGAAAATAACAGCTAAAACACAATCTTTATGGCCACAAATCCTAGAGCATAGCAATCATGGCAAGTAATTCACAAAATCTGCTAATAGGCAAGAGGTTAAACATTAGCTTGAAATTGGAAAACTCAAGCAAGATATCCATCTCACCCTGTACAGCTGAATTTACAAATTTTTCAAGATTGATGACTCTAGCTGGGTTTGCAACAAGTTCTTGAGCTGGTGCTTCCAAGCCATGTGCTCTAGCTCTCTCAGCCAATGTTCCCTTTCCACCTTTTTTGAAAGGAGCATACTGAAAATGAATTAATAGTACAGGTAGGTAGTTTGGGTCTGAAGAATCTTGGTTTGTGACAATATCAAACAAATTTGGGTAGAATGTGAAATCTCCTGAAATAATGAAGGCTGCCTTTCAAATAAAACATGCAACATGTAGACTAAAAATTAGGCTCCTCTGGATAAACCTATTTGAAAATTTGTGCTTGTAGCCAAGGAGCCTTTGTATGTCTCTCAAACAGGAATGTGCTGGCTTTCAAGGCATTGTCTTGTACATCTTTTTCTAAAGCCGTTTTCTTCTTTCAGGCATGTAACATAACTAAGCAATGTAAATATTAGAAGGCAGGAACACCACAATACGACGCAAAGTAAATGACGATTATTATTTGGATTAATTATTGATTATATATATTTTGTATATAAGAGCTGATATTTTGCCTTGACATACAAGGCTTCCTCAGAGCTAAACTGAGGCTTCCTTGAGGCGTCTTCAAAGTAATGTAACTCTTTACCAAGTCATTAATTTCTTCAATTGTTCTGGCTTGCTGAATTGCCTTTATGACAGAATTAGGGATTGCATCTTTGTTCTTCTCAATAATCTTTGCAGCCTTTACTCTAACAAGTCTGTTGACAAAAGTGAATTTATAAGTCAAAAACCTCTTATAGCAGAAGAAAGTGCCCGTATATGCTACTTGGTCAATGTTTTTGAAATAGAATAACTTGCAATGCCATCAAATAAAGATACAAAGCAAGTTTAGCAAACTTTTGAACCAATCTTCAAAGTCTTGAAAAACAGCTAGGTTCACTCATGTAAGTCAGTAAAGTATGTGCAATACATCTTGATAAATCTGACATCACAAAGTTGAAAAGTATAATACTACAGGGTATCTCAAAAAACTGTTCAATGTTTGATTAAATACAAAAAAGTAATGATATGCTGAATGGGTAATTGCTTTAAGTAACCCATCTTTTGAGCTTTCAAACTGATTTTTTGGTAACAGAATCTTGCAAATCTGCTAAAAATTCATGGAGTTATAAGTCTTAGAAGTTCACAACATTTATGCAAAAACTGAACCCAAACCAGAGGTCTCGAAACGGCATTTTTGATAAAAGAACCATAGTCCATAATTTCTGTTGTTTCTCAGTTGTTTCAGGGCAAACCAAATGGGATTTGGGCAGGTTTTGATAAACTAACTTTCAGACATATGACTGCTGTGAGGGAAAAGATTCAGTCTTTTGCTGATATTTTTAGCTACTGTTATTGGCTACATGCAATCTTAATCAAAGCATTACGATGATTGTACTGTAAGGATTATAAATTACCTTAGAAGTTTATTTGGTTTGCTCTGATATCAACGAGAGGCATGATATTGAACAATCTTCTTTTACCTCTTGATGTTTGAGCTTTTTTGCATTACCAGTAATCTGGGGCTTCTGGTTTCCGCTGTCATATATCTTTTATCATTGAGAGCTTGTAACTCCATGAATTTTTAACCGATTTGAAAGATTCTGGTCTCTAAAATCATTTGAAAATCTTAGAGACAGGGCTACCTTTCCATGAGCCAGTTCATCATAAAGTTATTTTACAATATTTAATTGGACTTGCAACAAGTCTCTCTCATGGAAAAAACGGGAGAAGGACAAAAAGCAAGAGAGAGAGTTGTCTCTAGCTTTTATTCCTTCTCCAGTTTTTGCCACAAGAGAGAATTGCAGCAAGTCTGATATTTAATCAAACTGTGAACAATTTTTGAGACACCCTGTTTTAGCTAGACTTTGGCACATCTCATAGCTGTTGAAAGAACTAACTTGGAAAACGCAAAATCGACGAATATCCTCTGGGAGAAATTGAATATCAGTTTTGGGCAGCATAGCAGCGCATGAAGATAAAACCATGCTACATGGCAGCCTGAAATATGGTACTTCCATACTCACTTTAAGTTATCATAAGCTGCTTTCAAGTCCCTCAATTGGTCAGCATCCATACCCCCAGTCTGAACTCTTCTATATCTTGCAATGAAAGGAATAGTGTTGTCATTCTCCAGAAGTCTTACCACTTCCCTGACAAATCTTGGCTCAAATTCAGTGAAATCATCGGCAACAAGCTCTGCAAGCTCATTTGAAGCCATGTTGATATTTCATCTGCACTTTCTGTAAAATAAGACATCAAACTGTGAGAAGGAAATTACAAACATTAAATCTGGAAAAGTATTGGACCACATGAAATGGTGAAAGTAAAGTTGTGGTCAAGGTTGGGAATCTTGCATTCACTCATACGCATGAAGTTGTGCCAAACTCACAACTTGCAGCTAAAATAAAAGGTTCTCACAAGAGATAACAAAAGATCTATCATTAAATTTGCACCTCTTGCAGCTTTTTAAAGTCTACTCACAGCTCGCACCTACAAATATTGTGACTTGCTACTACATGCAAGCCAAATGACTCATGTTTTCCATCTTGGGTAATGGTTCTTAATGCAAAGTTGTTACCAAGCACAGGGATCATACTGTATATGCCAATTGTCTCTTTCCACGGCTCAGTTTCATTGACATTGGGGGTTCTACCTGCAATAAAACTCTGTCTGCCTGACAGCTCTTTTTGCAATGTCAGAGATTTGCACCACAGAGGGACTGTGGAGAGGAAATTTTTTTCTCCTTTAAGACAGGTGGCCTTTTCATGATGGCCTTTGATGAAAAATTCCATAAGAATTGGAAATTTGGCAAACTGCTCCTTAGATTCACTCTTTCTCAGTCATTACTTATCTGGCATTCGCGAAGCGGCTCGATATCTTTGGCACACATATTCTACTTTCTTCTTGGGCTGCAGACTGGGCAAACTACTCTTCATGACGAATTTATGGCTGTGTAGGACTAGGAGTACTGAAAAGACTGGCTGAGGCCACTGGTTTCGAGAATATAGAAAAGAGTAGGCTGGATGTATAGATCCTAGAATTTATACCTTTACTTTTCCATATTTCCTTCTTCTCTCTCTTCTGACAGTGCAAAACCAACCAACAACTTAGAAGTCCCAAGTCACTGGCAACTTCGTCTTTCCAAAATGGCGGATCAACGAAAGCAACGACAACAACAATTGTTTAATTTCCCGCCAAATGATTTGGAGACTGGATACTAGTTTCTAGATTCCTAAACCACACCAACCACACCTTTGTATTCGATTGTTTCGATTGTCTTACTTCCTGTTAGAAATTCCTTTGAAGGGAGTGGAGCCGTAACTGCGCTGTCGCACGGCATCCGCAGAGGCCTTAGTCTTCAGGCCCACAACAAGAGAGAGAAGAGAGGAAAGCTGGCAAGGAAGGGGAAAAGCTGTCAGAAAGATGCCTGGTTTCAGAGGAGGAGAAGCAATGTGCTTTGTTTGCCATGATAAATTCAGTGAAGAAGAGCGTATGGTTAATACCAGTGGCCAAGTTTATCATGAAAAATGCTTTGTGTAAGTATAAACTCGGAAGGAAGGGCGACTGCCGTAGAAGAGTAATTTTAGGCCCAAACATCCGGTCCATCTGTTCCCACCCTTGTTTGCTTTTTTGAGTAGAAATCGACAAAATTGTATATTTATGTTCTTCATTGTTAGGTGACAATTCTGAAAATTATTAGTTAATTAGGCATTATGACTCAAATAGTACAAGAAATAATCAAAATCTTTCAAATGGACAGTTTGATGAGTGTGTGGACGAGTTAGAGCACTGTCGCCCTGAATGGGTCTAATCACAAATAGAATTGATATTCTCATTAAATACTATGACTCTAAGCAATGTTTTCTTCGTGGACGTAGACTTCATTTCCTTGCCAACCGTTATTTCTAAGCTGAAAATATTTTTACTCACGTTTGCTTCCAAAACTGTGGCTAACATCAGCAGCATTCAAAACAACAGCTTGCTTCAATTTTCGCCCTGAATGGGTCAAATATTGTCAGGGCCTCAGCAAGGAATCTTTACTAGCAGAGAAGCCAGGAATCTCGCTACACCTACTCTACTGAGTAGATTTTAAGAACATGTGTATGGCATCCGGTTTTTTACAATACTGACAACACAAGATTTTGACAAACAGATCGTGCCTTTCCTGCGCCGATGAAAATAAAATTTACGTCAAACTCAACCGCTGCAGTATTCCTCAAAGTTGAAGAGACACCAAAGTTGATGAAACGCTGAAAATATATCAAAGTAAGTAAAGTAGCACCCTTCCTTTCTAAACTGACACAAATCCGGCACATATAACCTTTGACTCGCTACGTAGAGTCGTTTGAATAGAATAGACCCATTCAGGGCGAATTTTCCCAATCTATCTGCCTCCTGAAAAATACCCATATATAGGCAACGAAAATTTTCAAGATGTTGCGATGAATGCTAGAATGTAATCTTAAAAGGTTGGTATGAACTGTGAAACAGTTTAACAGGATATCAAATGTGCAAAAGTGGAAAAAAATACAAGGTGACCCATTAAACCCAATATCAACGCGAATGGAAGATTTTACGAATCTTGCAAGTCCACGGAAAAAAGCCTGCCTGAAAAGCTTCATATTTTTTGGAAATATCCTCTTTAACAAAACACAAGCAAAAGAATATCATGAAGAAAAGAGTCAGCGAACCATTTTCATTGGATTTTTGAAAAATATCAAATCCAGGAGCCTTGTATTTCACGTCAAAAGAGGAACGCATGATTCTGACGAATAACAATATTAGACCCATTCAGGGCGAAAGTGCTCTAGGAAAGGAAAATGTACTGTAGCAAAGATAAGAATTGAGGTGTGTGAAAGTTATCCAGACCTAGTGTACCATTGCCCTGGTCGTGTCACTGTTGATTCCAGTACAGGTTTGCATAAAACTTTGAAGTTCAAGGGACATTGAGCCTAGTATTGCCAAAGAGTGGACAAAAGTTGTTTGCTGATGTCATCTCTGACATTTCTTCACCTTTGCTGACCACAAACAAATTGTCAGACCAGCATTTCATTTTAGGAGAGCATTTTAACATATATCATTCTCCTAGGTATGTCCAGTGGGTGACAGCCCTTCATTCTACTGTAGACGTTTTACACATCCTGCGGTTGGAGGTGACTCAGTGGTCAAGAATGAGAGTTAAAAGTTGGAGTGAAATTAACAATATTTTGATATCAAATTTAGAATTTATCATTAACTTTCGCCTCTCCAGGGAAAGAAAAAATTTTTGGGCCTGAGAAGTTTTTGATGTGTTAAAATCATCATTTCTGCCACTGTCCATCCAGGGTGTTACAGCCTCTCCAGACCTGTCTGTATTTGTGTGGTTCCAGCATATCAACAAACAAATGGATGATGCAGATCTCACTGTAATGTTTGTAGCATAAGCTGAAAAGCCCATTGGGGTGAGCTCCTCTCTAAGACTTGACCCTGCGAAAAATCTTGGTTTTTTTAAAAGTCATTTGTCCAGGCCATGGAACTCTACAACTGCTATCATTGCACTACTAACTTAGATCTTGTTGTCTTCTTATCTTCATAAACATTTATCTATCTTGTAGATGTGCGCAATGCTTTCGCCCTTTTGAGAATGGTCTTTTCTACGAGGTATGTAATTGCTGGATCATTTTGTTCATTCACAGGTAAAACAGCAGTACAACGTGCACTAGTCACATTCAATGCAATTGGACCATTAGTGGTGAAGTCTTGGAACCTAATATGTATACGCTAAAAATTCAAGATTTTCAGTATGATCTTCAGTGCAGTATTTGCAATTCTAAGCTGTGCTATTCTAGACTCTAAATTTTGCATTTTGCGTGTGTAAGGTGAAATGATCTAAACATGATTTCCATGGACATTTCTTAGTTTTCATAACTGTATCTTAAAATGTTTGATTTGAATTTGGAAATCCTGTAACTCTCAAAATATTGATTTTTTTTTGAAAGATGAAAGATGAAATCCTTACTTTCAAAGGCTTTTTTGACCACTTGGGCAGAAAAAAGAACTGTCCACTAGATCATGATGTCAGATACTGTATATACCCTTGGTAGGACCTTGTCATGACCAAAATTGCAAGAAAATACCTTTGGCTAGACTAGAAGTCTGAGAAAGTATTCCTTTGAGTGCAACACTTTTTGAAAGGGATATTCTGCGCTTTGGGCTGCAGAAGTGATGTTGATGTATATAATGGATATTGATAAGGATATGCCACTCTCATGCTTTAGGGAATTTTGCAATTTCAAACATGATGCATGCAGAACAAACAGGGTGAACAGATTCTCAGCTTCATTCTGGCTAAATTTTGTTTCCTTTTATATGCAGTATGATGGAAGACAGTATTGTGAATATGATTTCCAACAGCTGTATGCCCCATGCTGCAATGGCTGTGGTGAGTCTATACAGAATTGCTTGCAGTTAATATTCCGTTGAATGGATATTTTAGGAAGCAAGTGCTTCGTAATTTCAGTTTCAGTTTGAGTTTCATTCATTGATCAATCCTAAATATCATGTCTTATTAGAAGATCTAGATGTAGTACACCAGTTCACAGTTCTGGGAAAAAACTTACACATGCAATGATCTGATGCAGAAATCGTTACCAGATTTGGATGCCAAAATAGTAAGATTTAGTACACTGAGGCCTTTCTGGCTTGTGCTGTCATAAGTAGATTTGAGCATCTTTATGTGCATGCATTATTTGTAAGAAAAAACAGCAGAAACTGCGTAAAATGATGTCATCGAGCAATCTGAGCTAAGGAAGTGTTTGGATAGATAAGCGATTTGAAATGATAAATGAGAAGTTTAAGGCCAGAGGAACAAAATATCAAGTGTTGCTGGATTTTGGGATGATTTTTCATGCATGCGTGCACAGTTTCTGCTCTGTCAGAAGAAAATGATGTAAGCTTTGTACAATATAGTTTTCTCCAAAAAGTTGCATGTGCAGACAGTTTCTGAAACTGTGTACCAGTGTGTTGTCCTGTTTTTTACACCATTGCATAGGAGAGACTTTAGCTCAGAGGCTGAGACCTTGTTTGAGTCAATCAATAAAGTGATTGCTGACTTGGCATGGGACAGGCAAAACACAAGTATATACAGTAGTTGCTTTAAAAACAGCACCCCATTTTTTCTTCAACTTTGATAAAATCAAGCAGACTATGAGAGAAAGAGTTGTAGCAGTTTGCAGATATTTTTTACTTTTGTACAAGGGTCAAAAGCATGGTTTAATTAATAAGACAACACTATTTGTTTACCCTTTTTACCCTTCGACAAAGCTTAAAAGAATTAACACCTTCAAGCAAGTGATAAAAGCCAGATGTGCAAATTAAAGATATTCGACAGTGTCAAGGGTAGTATCTTGAATGAATCAAACAATCACACATTATGGTATCTGATGATGCTATGAAATTTGTCTTTTTACGAGGGATAGAAGAGGGACCAGAGATGGTTTAGTTGTAGCAAAAAAGTTATGTTTCTTTGTCAGGTGAATATGTGATTGGAAGGGTCATAAAAGCCATGCATGCTAATTGGCATCCAGATTGTTTCCGTTGTGAGCTATGTAAAGATCCTTTAGCTGATACTGGCTTTATAAAGAATGCTGGCAGGTATGTTTTGTATTCACCCACTTTTTTGTGACTTTCTTTGGTTGGGTTTTAGGATCTTGTCTATGTAAAAGCCAGAAAACTAGTACTTTCTAAACAGTGTTTTCCTTCGCTAAGAAATATGATGTTCTTTCTGCAGGGCCACAGAGAGGGGGGCAGGAAGGGCAATTTGCCCCAGGGCCTAAGGGTCTAAGGGACCTCATAATTGAAGATTTTAGAGATTTTGACTGTAGGAAATGCTCTGAAATGCTTTTTAAGCCAATCTAAAGGGTGTGACTGAAAAAAATTTCCTCGTTTTGCAGTTTTGTCTCTGGGCTTTGAGAAGCTGTTGGTGGCCCTGCTTTTCTGTCGGCGTTCTTCCCCCAAATTAGTGCTTTGGCTCCCTTGGCCTATTGACTGATAATATGACATTTTGTTGTCAAAAATGATCCAGTGGCTGCATGGTAATTAAGTCATTTGACAACTATGTCTTCAAAATTCTATTCTGTAGCTCACTCAAATTGTCTTTTAGGGCTCTTTGCAAAAGATGCCATGCTGCTGAGAAAGCAAAAGGTACCAAGGCTCTCATTTACTTAAGATATGTTTATTTGAGATGAGTAGTTGTTCAAGTAGCGATATTCCTTTGCAAATATTGTAAGAACAAATAAAGAATAAATTGAAATATCTGAAGTGAGGTGTAGCAAACAAAGAAATGACATTTCATAGCTGATCCTCAAGTTTAGTTCATTTTATCCAAGACTTGGTCATGGCAAAAGAAAGTATCAACGAATGGATTGTTAGTTAGAATTTTCCAACCTTGTGTAGACCCATTGTAAAGTTAAATGAACTAAACTAGACCCATTAAAGACGCGCTTGATTTATATATTCAATACTGCCCATATTTGTGAGGGCATTTTCATAAGATATTTATGTCTTGTCAGGTGTTTGTTGATTGTTTGATCATTCAGTTATAGTTGTGGTTTTCCTGGAGGAAGATTATTTTAAACTCAAAACCGGGCATGGGAGATAAAGTATCAAATAAAGAAGCACTTATGCTGTGCAGTTGTTGAAATTTGCCTATCTACTGTTTTAGCCCATCATCATTACACTTGATTTTTTTGTGTCTTAAAAAAGTTTTTATGACTTGTTTGATCATTCAGCAGTAAGTATCCTTTTTCTAAACAGTTCTCCAATATTCATTTTACAGGAGGAAGATACCTTTGCAATAGATGCCAGTAAGTTTCTTTTCTTCGATTACTTCAACGACTTAACGCTACTTGGACTGAACTATTCTGAAAACAACTTAAAATAAGATCAGTGAAAATTTGAGTAAGTACAGGCATGGTCTGTCGTGGGTGGCAAAGTGGCGTTTGCCAACCAGGTCCTCTGTTATGTAAAGTAAAAGAATTACTGGCCCTTTTCGCGAAAGTTGGAGGAGATGATTGACATGAAAATAGCCTAAGCCCTACAATGGCCATTGTCCACCAAAGGTTTAATTAAAGAACAACATTGAATTGTTTTCTTTCATAAGCTAATTCAAATCAAGCACAAAGATAGTGGTGTTCGTCCTCTCGTACATTGCTTGTCTACCTCTGGTTGACATCCTGTCTTCCTCTTTTAGACTGTTGTTTTCCTCATGTAGGCTCCTGTATCTTCCTCCAGTAGACTCCTCTTTTTTCCTTTGGTAGACTGCCTGTCTTCCTATGGTAAACTGCTTGTCTTGCTCTGGTATACACTCCTGTTCTGTTCTGGTTGCTGTTCTCTCGTCTGGGGTTTCTGTTGTTCAGCATCTTTCTTCTACACTTTCCTGACACCCAATGTGAAACAGATTTGATTATTCATGTGTATAATACTTTATCTTGTGTCTTGTATTTTGTAGTTATTCATTTAGAAATACTTGCATGTGTTTATGTTAGTGGCCACAGAGTAGTCATTGTCCTTTGCTCCTTGTGGTCCTGTCCCTGTAGTGTTTATATAGTTTGTATAGTAATTAGACTGCATAGTAGGATGTAGATGCAACTTGTGTTGTGAAATTTTAGATGAATATAAAAAGTATTACAAGCATTACAAGCCTCTTTTTCTTCACAGTACGTACATTGAAGAAGGTGGCCACATCATGTATATGGGAGAACCGGTTCATCCATGGCATTACAACTGCTATGCATGCAAGTAAGTTTTATTCACTTACTATTGAATTCACTTACTATCAATTTTAAATTGAGAACAGAGGCAGGATTTAAGCAGGGTGTAGCCAGTGATTTAAAGCAGCATTCACCTTTGGAGATTCTTAGCACTTAATCTTATAAGTAGTTAGATTTAAACGACTTTGTCCTTAATGTATCGACGAAACTCTTGTTTAAATTTGGCAACCAAGGTTAGATATCTGCAGTCATTCAGGGTTGCCTAGCACCTGATTTTCTACATTTTCCCATATCTTGTCGAGAAGGCTTAATTATGCTGCCGAGAAGGCTCAAATACTCTTTTTACCAGTCCAAATGCCACAAGAAGGATGTCATCCAATTGTTTTGTATGCCATGATTGTTTTATTTCTGACTGTAGCAAAGAGCTTGATGTCAACTGTCGCAAGAGAAACAATGAATTGTACTGTTTACGTTGTCATGACAAGATGGGAACCCCAATTTGTGGTGCTTGCAGGTGAGCCGTTATCTTACTGTCAGTGATGAAATTGATCATTTGATCATCCACGTAGTCTATCCAGAAATTAGTTGATCACTCAGTCATGTAATAGTAACTCAGAGGCTTACTGCTCAAGCTGCGAGTTAACTCGCACTTGAGGAATGAAACTTTTCATTGAATGCTTGTTTTGTATGTTTATGTATCCATCCAAAATGTTACAAGATAGGGTTACAAACTGCGATACTTTCTAATTACTATACGACTATACAACACCACAGGGACGATATCACAAGGAGCAACAGACAATGACTACCCTGTGGTCTTGACATAAAGAGATATCCATCCTAATTACAAACTAAATATACAATTATAGATAGCTAAATGTAAATGATCACTGCAGATTACAGGTAGCTACTGAAGCCTGTTTCATGTTAGATAGATGCCACGCCTTTATATATGTAGGATTAAGGTGCCTTCATCAGCATATATATATTTGAATATCTTTGTAAAATATCTTGCACAGATGTTCAAATTCATACTATATATACCTTGTATCAAACGTGAAACCAACATAGTACAAAAAGACGAAAGAGAAAGAACAAAAGGACTTAGTGACTTCATGGCAGAAGCAAAATTAAAATTGTCTTACCCAACCCTACCAGTTTGTGAATGAAATCCATAGTCAGTTTGAGTACGATTGGACTGCATATCTTCAGGTTGATGCAACTATTGAATGATTCAAGAAATTTTCAAATTAATTAGGCAATCATTGATTCATTGACAGTAGGAAAGACTAATCGATTGATAGATTGAACAATTGGTGATTCAAAACTTTCCACCAAGTCTTTGTCAATTTATTCCGTCAGCAATGAGGAATCCAGTTTTCCGGATCTCGTTAAATTCTATGTAGGTAAGGTGAACTCTGGAAGCCTGTAGATGACATGAAATTGGGCTTTATTTTCGTTTATAGGCTTTTTATTGACATTAACCAGATTTCAGAAATTTATGCGATTTTCGTAGTTTAGTAGAGCCCTGATAATGGTATGTATTTGTTGCAGGCGTCCAGTTGAAGATCGTGTTGTGAATGCCCTTGGAAAGCAGTGGCATGTAGACGTTAGTATCAATTAGGTTTTATTTCATTTTTGAGTCAAGAACATTCTTTGAATATTTTGAGAGAAATGTAATATAATGTATTTTGCAACAGTGAAAGTAAAGCAAGATAAGCACGAAGAAATTGCATTCTAGTACAAACAATTCCCTGTCTTTGCAAAATGATATCTTAGAGAGCCCAAGGTTGATGTGCGAGAAACAGACGTCGTACCAGAGTCTGACAAATTGTGAGTTTCAATTGATTCAAAGTATATTGTCCATTGAAATGATGATTTTGCAAGTACGCTAGAAAACAAGTATGCAATGCAATGATCCACTCGGTCGTCAGACTCGCTCGAAAGAATCGCCTGACTATGAAAAAAGTCACTTGTTATAGAAACTTAGCCCTTCCTTACAAACGATTTTGTTTTGAAGCATTAAAAAGCATTTATTTCAAGTATGGAATCAAAATGCATTTCAACTTGTATTCAGTGTTAACAACTGCTTATTTTTTTCGTAGCATTTCTGTTGTGCTCAATGCGAAAAGCCTTTCTTTGGACATAGGCATTATGAAAAGAACGGACTTGCTTATTGCGAGACTCATTTCAACGAGGTGAATATTGTGTTTCATATTACGAAGGAAATAATTTATGAAGTTTGCTTATATGAACCTATCTTTGAAGATTTTTTGGCAGCCCTATCATAGATATGACTAATATAGCAAGACGTACGTTATTGGATAAATCTTTTCTAAATATGTACGAAGACCATTTCAAAGTAAAAATGCAGCAAGAAGCATATTTAGTATTTCAAAATCCTGCCCTCCATATTGTGCACTAGCTTTTTTCTATTTCTTTCTTTTTGCTAATCTAAACAAATGATTTTTGGCACAAAACTTTCAAAAAAGCTTTAGATAAAGGATTCATCATAATAAACCCACAGACGCAACAAAAAACACGTTAATGTGCAGAGAGAAGCCCCGAGGGGGGGGGGGTCATGACTTCCGGATGGACGGGGTCTGCCGCCCGCTTTTCAGAAAGGTACCCTCTTCTAACTACCGGAATTTGCTGCCATGCCCACTGTTATGACGAATCTTAGCGGAAAGCCACCTATTTTTGACTATTTTTTGCCAATTTCTGGATAATCCACCCATGTTTAAGGAAAATCTGCCGAAAAAGGGACCCTTGTTAAGAGAATTTTGGACAATGGGCGGCACATACCCGTACCCTCAACATTTTATGTACCCCCTCCTCCCCCGTGACAAAAACCTGTTGACTCCTGTCAAAGAACAACAACCAAGATAAGCCTTTAACAGGAGAATTGTTGAATTCTGCAGGAGAAAAACGAATTGATCTTAAAACCTGAAAGGAGAGAAATAAGCTAATAACTCTATAGCTAAAAAGCAAAAACGCGTTTCGTCGCACCCTCATCAGCTTGCAAGTTTCAACAGTTTCATCCCAAGTTACAGGTTCATTTGGTCGTTGTTCTTTTACAAGAGTTAACAGTCTTCTTTCTACAAATTGCGTTGTTTTTGTTGCGTCTATAGGTTTATTGTGCTGAGTCCGTTATTCAATCCTTTTTGATAATCAACAAGCAGCAATTTTGTGTTTTATATATCTCCTGTTTTATATTCCACCAGTAAGAGAAATGCGCAGATTTCTTGAGGTTCTGAATTGACTTTTATTAGTTACATCTACAGGAAAATCAAGTCGTATGTAACTGAAAATTCATTGTTCATAATCAGACTTTTATTTTGTAGCTTTTCGGAGACATTTGCTTTGTCTGCAATCGTGCTATTGCTCGTGATGGTAAGTAAATATTTGCGTCCTCTCAAATCTCATGAAATTCGCATACTGTTCACATTGGTTGCCGAAATGCGTCCATTGTTTGAACGAATAACATCGCAGAGAACGACTCATTCAATTTTAAATTTTGTCTTCTTTATCTCAATGGAGATTCAGCTTGATTTTTTCATTTTGCTCGTGGTTTTTGATGCTTTGCTTCTGTCAAAGTAAGTTTTTAGCCAAGGATTACTTTCATCGAATTACTCAAGTTCCTGCTGAATCTGGTACAGATTTCGACACAAAATATCAATTTTTCCTCCCAGGTATATATTAAATGGAGTAGTTACATTCATCAGTTTCCATGTCATGACAAAGCAGTGCTGTAAAAACGTTCTTTTACCATTGTTATGGTTGCAAAGCGAGTGGAATAGAGGCAGCTCTTATTCGCGAACGCCCATTCAAGTCAAGCAAATTTTCTGGAAGCTCTTTTACTTAAAAGCAAAATCATGTATTTTCATTCATAGAAATTTTCAAAATCAGGTTAACACTGTAGACAGACAATAGAGCTGGGATTTCCGAATCGATTTCATAGTTTTTAGTGGATGATTTTCAATTAGTAGATATATACTTTTTTGCTCACCAGGTTCGTTTATTTAACTACCGGGTGACCCAAAGAAAGTGATCCGATGCGATCCGTTACAGAGAACAATTAAGATGCTGATTTAAATATTTCAAGCGTAGTTCTGTCGCTCAAAGACTTCCCTACATTATGAGTATTTTTTGCAATATTTTTAATCACGATAAATTTCCTGAATTAAGGATTTGGCGAAAAAGAGCAGGCTTGAAATCCTGATAAGTCGCCGAAAAAAGGGCATCGATTTAAGCCACTTCAGACCTTGAAAGCAATGAAGAGCGTGTTTTACTTCAGGCTGGGAATAGGCAACTCAGTCGAAAGTTTCCAGAGAAAGTTCCTAGTCCCTAGGTACCTAATCATTTGGAACTAAACCCAAGGAATTCAACTTTCCACACAAATTGAAATCTTCAAGAATCGCTTACAGCAAAAGCAGGAGTTTCCTTGTCCCTTGAGGTACCTTGGGACAATAAAGCTGGTATTTTCTGAATCGATGTCATAGTCATTAATGGATGATTTCGATCAGTAGATACGTTTTTACTCACCAGAAAGGTTTTTTTTAAATAGGAAGATTTAAGGAGAAGCTACTAGTATTGAACTTTTACTTAGAACAGTCTTACAACTTTTTCTAGCATTTTATGATGAATTTCTAACTGTTCTTTTAGTCGTAACTGCATTGAACAAATGTTATTGCGTTCAACATTTCGCATGCTGGGGATGCAACGTCAAGTTAACCTTGAAGTGAGTAGTGTTTATATTCTTCTTTGCATGTATGCTTGACGTTGTTTGATTTCACCCTACCACCTCGCTACCTATTTTTGCAGTGGGCTAGCCACGTAGTAAGGTACGACCATTTCAGACAACTCTGTAAGTGCCTTAAGGCCGGTTTACGCGATTATATTCAAGTAAAATTTGCTTCACATTTTTTACGTGATGACAGGATATTATCGTGTAAACGAGCTTCACAAGTTGCATAAAGTTATGTGAAGCAACGATAATTGATCCTCTTTAATTTTTGCCATCACAGAGTTTTATTTGAAGGCTGGTCAAATGAAAAGTCTGTGATTGCAAATTAAAGGGGATTCATTTTGATTGCTTCACATAACTTCAAGGAACTTGTGAAGCCCTTTTACACGATCACATTTTGTGATCACATGAAAATGTGAAGCAAATTTTACGTGAATATGATCGTGTAAACCGGCCAAAATCGGCCTTGAAGATACTGATTATACATGGCTGCACTGGGTGGTAGATGGACTTGAGTCATATCTATTTGTTTGTCAACAAAGTAGGTTTGAGGCAAGCTTAGGTAGTCGAAGATCTGTATAAAGTTTCATTGATGGCTGTTGGTTTCTGTCTTGATTGCGTCTTGTTCTCTTTAATCTTGATCACAGTTTCTCCGCCACGTAGCCAAAGCTAGCAAAAGTGCAGAAGACTTTCGAGAATTGCTTTACCTGCCTTAAGGACGCTTAATGTTGCTCAGTTGGTTTGTAGACTATTTGAATAGAGTTTCTATGATGGCTGCTGGTTTCTATCTCTGTTGGATCTTGTTCACTACCATCTTGAGCGCAGTTTCTCCGTCACATAGCTAATTTAATTAAATTTTCAAGCAACACGCCAATTTGGACTTCGCCCGTGAGTAGCCGTCAGAGTACTTTCTGTGCAGACAATATCCAAGGAGAGAGAAATATTCCATTAATTCTATGAAAGGCTTTTCATAATCTTAAACTATCTTTTAACTTTTTATAGGAGCAAGTTCCACGAATTCGACATGAAACCCCTCTGTCTCAAATGCCACGAAAAACTGCCACGGGAACTCAGAAAGAGATTGAGAAAAGCCGAATCAGCAAATCGCTAGTAAGGTGAACTAATTATCTTTTACGTAAATCATATCAACTATATTTTGTGTAAAAACATAATCAGTTCAAAATTTATTGTTATTCTGTCATATGTGTACTTGTATTTTGCTATTGCAACCAAGAAATATGTCAAGTCCGATCAGATGTTTCTAACTGTGACATTATTTTGTATGGATACTGGCAGAGGTAGTACTTTTCCATAATCCTACATCGTAAAATCAAGGTACCATTTCGTATGGTCCAAAGTCTAAAAGCAAGCTTATTGATATTTGTTTTGTTTACATATTATTCTGACTTTGCACCATCATATTCCACAAAGAGCCTCAACTTTCGCTCATCACATCGTCTTGAACTGATGTCATTGTTGTTGTCGCTTCAATGAGGGCCTTGTTGCCTTAGAATTGTAAACCCAAAGGTCAGTGGTAAAACCGGAAAGAATCTCAATCGGTGACAAATTTTGTCTTCTTTGTATCCCAATCAGAAGATTGCTTAGAAGAAGGTGATTTTCCGATCATTCCTTGAAGAAATGTTCATCCAGCCACTGGTAGTTGAGTTTATAGTACAGCAGTTCTAGAAAACTGATTTTTGTGCCGTTTTAGGCTCGGTGATGTTGAGAAAATAGCAAGTAAGTTAGGCCCAATTTTTTAGGCCGATATAGAATCATACGAGGCCAGTCCGTCTTTGCAACAAGGAAATTATAAGACTAGATTTAATTGAATAGAGCAAGACTTAGACGAATTTCATAAGTCTAGAGGAATGTGAGTCGTAGTTGGGGCAGTATCAGTTTAATCAAAAAGCCAAAACAGTGACATGTATTGAGTCTAACTTTGTATCACTTGGTGAATCTAGCCAAAGGTCTAAAGTAGATCAATAGACCTTATGTAGCACAGCAAAGAGTAGCCTGCGTGAAGACCGGACTGGCTGGGCAGGCTTAAAGTTTAGTTGAATTGAAAAGGGTCTTGCACTGCGGTCTTCCTGGAAGAACATGGAGTACTTCTGCTATTGTAGCCGACTTTTACTGGACAAAATTCACTTGATATCACTTACTTTATCAGAATTTGTCTCAATTAACGTAACATTAGTGTTGTTCATCTATATCATTTGTATTGCATCTAAATAATGTGTATCAAAATTTATTAATTAGTTTATAGCCGTAGAATCCTTCTTTTCTCGCTTTGTCGCTTTTCACCGCATTCTCTTTCTAGCACGATGCAAACTATGTTTTGTACTTCGTAGACAAATCTTTAATGTTATTTGGCTAGTTTTTGCGAGAAAAAAGTTGTGCCCATGCCAAGTCGCAAGTTTTACCAATAATTGTACAGCTAAATCTTTTTAGGTAATTTAATATTTATTTTGAATATTACTGCAAAGATGCGAACGCACAGACTGTGATTCTAAAAATACCATCAGAAGCAGTTTTGAAAAGAAGAGTCATTTTCGAGTTATAATGATATTTACAGCTCAGTTTTATAACATGAAATAAGATAATTCTAAATGCATATGTGGAATGCTCATAATACAACGCTAAATGTTGTTCTTAGCTTCAAATTTATACCTTAAGAATGATTTTTTTAGAGAGATGTTACTATATACTGCATGTAGTTTAAAATCATAACGTTATTTACCAGTGATAAACAACCTCATTCCCAAAGTTTATACGCCCCATGTAAGCCTCAGAACGAAATGGATCAAAGGACCCTGGAGATGACACGCGAGGGTAAAAGGGAAAGACCGTATTATTTGATTGGGTAGACAAATATCTTTTATCTTTGGTATTACCATGTATCCATTGTATCTTGTAACCCATCAAGTACCCTCTACTCAATTTTCTATTGTCACCGTGGGAACGGGGCAGTTGCTTCACTGATATTAACACGATCTGCTATCAAATTTTATATACAAGGAGTTGCGCCTGCGCGATATTGTAGTGTTTCCTGCACTACGAGAGCCTGAACTGTGCACCGTGACACAGTCAGTAGACAATGATTGAAAGACGATAAATATTCCTACTCCAAACTTGCTGCGGCTTGGGGCATACGAATGGTGAGTGGCCGAGTGGCTTATACAGTCTTTGTCAGGTGACTGAAGTTAAGCTTGGTCGAGTGAGGTCAGACTCCGGATGGGTGACCTCTGAGGCCTGACCTCACAACTCACCTCATCCTTCGGAAGGGGCGTTAAACTAGGGGTCCCATACCTGGATGCGGCATGCAAAGTGGGCCTAAATTAGGTTCAGTAGCTAGAAATCCTGTCAAGCCCACTCAAAATAAATTAAAAACAAAACAAAACAATGGTCGTACATCATTTGGACTTATCTTGAAATCCGAATAAGCCGTATTTCTGTTGACAAAGGAAAGGGTTGCTGATCTTTTAAAGACAATTTCGTCCTTGATGAGATCTTTCTGTCGAAGTTCCCAAACTCGTAGGTTGAGATCGAATCCTTGCTTGTGAAAAGCTAAATTGTTTACATTTCAGTAATAACTGATTGGGGAAGAGAATCAAACTTTAACAGCCAATTGGTGTGAAAATGAACTACATAGCGACAATCAAAAATCAACTTTGCTACCCCCTGCAATAAGAACCTATCTTTCATCAAACTGAAACAGGTTCTTATTTGCAAGGTGCATAATTTAGGAAAAACAGCCGCTAGGTTCTTATTTTGGTAGGTTCTTATCTGCGGGGATTTACCGTCAGACACAACGAAACGACGAAAATTCATTTATGCTTGGCAGAAAGATCCAAAAAGCCCTTCCTAGACTTCTCGTTCTTTGTCGAGAAGCGATAGAGATGTAAAAGATACAGAATTCTCTATCCCAGAGCTTGCCTTGTTGGAAGCCACCCTTTCTGGAATATCCCCTTGCAGCGTCACCCAAAGAGGCTACAGCACACATGCAGCAACCTTCCATCCTGAAGAAGGTCTCCCCTATTTTACGGTGTATCCCAATTCAGTGTTTTACCACGCCTTTTAAATATTTTCTAACTCTCTTCAGAAGTCCTTTTTTCTGCTCCAACTTATCCTTGTCGACAACTTGCCTCTCTCGCCTCCGTATTTCTCTCACGATACCATAGAATGTCTCTTCAATATTCTTGCGAGCTTGCGCCGATGTTTCTAGAAATACACAATCCAGTTCAGTTGCTAGAGCTTGACCCTCGTTTTGACTGACTTGCCGCCTCGATTCCAAATCTGATTTGTTGCCAATGAGTACAATAGGTACAGGCTCGAAGTTGCGAACTCTTTCTAAAGTCTTCAGATGTTTGCTCAACATTTTGAAACTATGGAAGTCTGTTATTGAATAAACGAAGATGAAACCTTCTCCATGCCTCATATATTGCTCTCTCATCGCCGGAAACTCTTCCTAAAAATCAAATTAAAAAAGACATCGGTAAGACTTTAAGCTGGACTGATTGATAACAGTGAACATCAAAAGTTAAAGTTCGGTAGGGTGTGCTTCAAGTTCTGTTGTCATTCAGCGTTTCATGTTGTCGATCTCATACTAAAGCGAGAGAGCGTTACATTTAAAAGGGCCGGAGAACTGAATTCAAGTCAAACTAGGAAAGGGCCTAGGCAGGGCAATATCTTTCTGGTAAATATGGTGGACACAAATTTGTTAAATTGTAGCCACAGGGCTTCAATGAAGAAATGAGCTGATGATATGTTAGCTCTAAATTCACAGTTAAAAAACGAAATGATTGCACGAAATGTGTAGGAAAAAAGATGTCGTATGACCCATAAGCCTCGTGTTAAAGTTAAGACTGTCTCTTCAACCCTGAATTAAGACTGTCTCTTCAATGACTGTCTCGTCATTCTTGTATGACGAAATTTTGAAAAAGAAAGTTTGATTCCCAGCAGTGATATCAATAAGATGTTATAGATGTAAACGGTATGGTTTGCATCAAGATAAATGGTGCCAATCCCTTCAGATTCTGTTTAATTCCACTCCTTTACAGACCTAAAATGACGCATTTGTCTATAACCTTGCGCAAGGACCGCAATTTTTACATCTGAATTTCGAAGTACACCAGTCCTTCGTGATATAACGGGCACATCACAGAAGTGTGATGCTCCAGAACTGCTTTGATGACGTCACATGCATTCCAGAGCCCTGGGAACAGGTCTCCATTTGTCAAGGCGATGACATCTCTGATGTGTGTTTCATGAAAAGCGCAATATTTGCGCTAGACAGGATGGATTTGCCAAGGCTTGTTCGAGTAACATATTTTGTAGTTGCAAACAGATTGCAAAGATATGTAAATAAGTAAATATATGTTTAAACCTTTCTTTGGAATATTTATCAAAGCGGCACGCAATGAAAGTTATGATAAATCTGCGGTATGAGAAAGTTTTCGGCGGAGATAAACAGCACGACAGGATCATTTAAGGTTCTCTCTGCGTTTGCTGTAAACTTTTGCCTGTGGCAGTGATTTCTTGTCATGCTCTTCTGATCAAAATCTCCTCCTTTTCTAAAGTTAGCTCTGGGTTCGTCACAAATATTCGCCTGCGCCTCTCTTTTGTGGAAGTGCAGAAGTGAAAACCACTGATAATTTGCTTTCTTATAGAGATATGTGGATCTTTAAGATAAGGGAAATTTATCCAAACAGTCCGAGAGAAGGGAGAAAGTTTGTGCAAATTCATATTTTTGGGGTGCACCAAATAACGAAAAGTAATCTGAGCACAGGGGAAGTTTTGCACTCTCGAGTCTTGCATTTAATACTACACTCAGATCAGTTTTTTCCATGCGAGTTTAGAAGCTGTAGGAACATTACCTGCCCCGCAGTGTCTAGAATATCCAACATGCATGCTTTGTCGTCCACAACAACTTGGGAATGATATGCATCTTCTAAAAAATGAAATGAGCTGAATTGCATTTCTCTTGAATAGAAACTAACATACAGGGGCACCGTTATACTCGAAGATTTTTAGATATGCGTTGTTTCAAATGGTTTCCTGAGAGCTGGGAGCTTCATCTCTCAAGTATCTTTCGTCTCCGCTGTGAAATCGTGGCTTAACTAGAAACAGAAGTGGAATATTTTATCATTATATTTCAACCGGTCACTTCTCAGTTTGATCTCGATATATAATTTTTCAGCTTTCCTCGGCCTAAAACAACTTTTTGCAAAGATCCCACAGAGATATCATTCTGACATTTCTCGCCCTTGCAACGCATTGCTTGTAAACAGATATAGGCCTCGCTTGAAACTTGTGAAATCCACGAAATTGCCATGAACTAGAATTTTCCCACGTTGTGGAGAAATCATTTCATGACGTTTGTTTCAGAGCAAACATGTTGAACGACTCCTTTCTGCTCTTTTCTAAATATAGATCTTTTCCGCATTAATTTGAGTGAGAAATTCGTCATTGCAAACAAGGCTATTTGCTGAAATCGTAAAAGAGAAAGCCATCCAAAGACTGTGTCAAAACTTGCCAGGGGACATCTGCGATGAGACGAAATTGCGCTTTAGAATGCTTTAGATTTGTCGATACGCGGACTTTCGCGCTTTACATGAACTTTACAATATAGGGTTGATGCTGCTACCCAACACAATTTCCAGGTTCTGTACTGCACAAGATTATTTCAATTCTAGAAAGCTCTAAATGATTAATTTTGTAACATACCTATTGTTGGATCATGAACGTCCACAAATATGTTGCTAACGAACTGTAGGGTTACAGCTGAAACGGAAAGATTACAATTAGGAAAAGTGACTTTCAGGGAGAATCTTTTTTGCAAAACACGAGGCTGCTTAGAAGTCAAGAACGAAGGATAGTGAAAACGCAATAATCAATGTATTTTGCACTGCGTTGTGTCTAAGTCTGCATCTCAGATTTTCTGCATTTTGCTACTTTTCTCACTGATTACAACAATTTTCAAATACTTTACACCCCAATCTCTTAATTTAGAAAAGAATTCACGGAAACGGTCAGAGCGCTGGGAAGCTTTTCTGGTCCGCATCATATAGTGTGTGTCCGCATAAAGGTGTGTGTGCAAACAACCTTGAAGCAACTACTCCGTACATACAGTTTCACTGACATTTCTTACAGGTTTATCATCGAAGGGGGGCAACTTCTATGTCGAAAGTTTTCACCTCGTTTGTAGCATGAAGAAGATCAAAACAGAAGACAAAATGTTTCCTTTTTGAAACATTTCATATTTACCTACCTGATTTCCCTACGCCACCTTCTCCAAGTATAACAATCTTATGAACTCTCGGTTTCCTGTCCACCGTACCAAATCCATCTGTGATATCGCCAGCTTTCTTGCCTCCTCCCTTGAAATTGCTCATTCTTCCTTGAGATGCGGAAGTCTTCAGATCTTGTCTAGGCTTGCTGCGACTCTCTGCTCAAAACAAACTCACAAAGCAATTTCTTTGTTTCTCTGATTCTAAATATTTCTGCAATATCATGCCACTTTGTGATACCAAGGCGTTGTTTTTAAAATCTACATGGATCTACAAACGTATCCAAGTCTGTTGTGTGCTGCAGCCGCCTCACTTTGCATGCACACAGAATAAATACCGGCCCTGGAAAGTTTCCACAAATAAATACTGTGGGAAGGTCGGGCCCAGATCCTTTGACGTTCAGCAAATCAAATTAGCAGCGCAGCGCGAAGATACGTCACAGATTTAGTTGAATGTTGCCAACCGTTGTAAGCGGTGACCGGACTAAGAACTCAGGGAAGATTGTGCATATAAGTCAATGTACCGGATTTGTGAAATCATGCCTGCACTTTGAGAATCAACGGAGATCGCGGAGATAAAAGTTCTGGGCGAAAAGAGTCTGGTTCTATATTATTTTAGTCTATTGTTTTTAATGATCTGGACATGTTCGTGGATATTGTATAGCTATTGAGCAACAGTAGCACCTTTCTTCGACCTACTTCTCTGAGCTTCATTCTTGGAAAATTTATCGAAGTGTGCAGAGTATGTAAGGAGTTTTTGCAAAGCCAGAAACAATTTACAAATGTATTCTGAAGCAAGTATGAACTTTTCATTAAGATTTGCAATCGTTTGCTGTCAAAAAATCTCGCACCCCACTGCAGTGAGGCATGTTAAGGGCAGTCCGGTTTTTTCGATTCTCCGGACATTATTTCTACCGGCCAAAATCCCTAAGGCAATCGCATTAAGGAGATTACAGACATACATGGACGCAATGAATTAACATGTCAACAGCCTTCCTTTAGTCGATAATCCATTTCATTTCACGAACAAACATTATTAGCCGCCAAATATTCCAAGAATTTCGTTGCAAGTCCATGCACGTATTATTGCGATGCCTGCGTATGTCCTTTGGAGGATTCTCAGGGATTGCCACAGGTTGCCCTTTATTGCCCGTTTTGACTCACGTAAAACATGCACGAGAATTCATTGGTGGTATAAAGAGATTTCGAAACTGCCTGGAATTTCTATGAAAAGCCACAAAAATGACGTGAAATGATATTAGGTAATCTGCAATGATTTCCTGGACGTTTAGAGTGCCAAGAAATAAAATATGTTGACAGAAGTAGGTCATGTAAGAGGGAATGCCCCCTTCCAAAGTTCAGAAATTTCGACATGCGACCATAGATAGGCATAAGCGTAGGGGGAAATAAAATTTAGGGGGCCTGCCCGATAGAAGATCCATTGTTTACGTAAGTTTTGCCCAACTTTAGGCCGATTTTCTGCCCGATCATTGCTGATTTTTGCAAATTTTTCCAAAGTCGGGAGGGCTGCAGCCCCCCCAGCCCCCCTGTCTCCTACGCCTATGTAGATAGGTAACGCCAGAGTATGAATGCACCAACAGAGTTAAATTGAGCTAGAAATTCATTCTTCTAAATCACTTGCTTCAATTTGAGAGTTTTCGATGCATTTGAAGCTACGATGGCCCATAAATACTATTGTAAAACTATTTTCTCTGGGCAAAACTCTTTTTCTCAAGGCAGTACTTTTTTCTTAAGGCGAAACTTTTTTCCGAAGGCAAAACTTTCTTTTTGAGGACAAACCTTTCTTTTTATGAGAAAAGCTTTCGTTCCATGCTTCTATCGAGCAAGGGCAAATGATAGAACACAAAAGATTCAAACGTCCATAAGGCTTCTAAAATATAGATTTCACACCTCTGAATGCACTCGATAAAAGAAAGAATGAGCAAGGGGTAAGGGGAGCAAAACACTGTGGCTTGGATGGGCAAAAGATGTGAAGTCTATTCTTGAGGTTTTGCTCTTTGTTTTACGAGACTTGCCTTTGCTTATGCGAACGAACGGACACACGATACTTCTAAATAGCACACAAGATTTAACGAGAAGAATGATTTTCAGAGATTAAATTTTTGCCATTAGAAGATATTTTTAGGGAGTGATCTGCTTTCAAATTTATGGATATGATTTACGGGCAAATCTGAGATGAGCCTGAGTATTCAGTTCAATTGAACATCAATAAATAAAGCGAAAGTCAACCCTGTCTCATTTTAAGTCCAACAGATTGCTGTGTATCTTTGAGTGGTAGAGCAGATACACAAACACAAATAGGGCATGTGCCTTCAAAATTTCATCAACCTGATTTCTTCCGATAGTCTTCTCCTAAGTAGAATACTGCATTACAAAATAACTGAGTAAATATGTTGTATACGATACAGAATATTTTAATTATCTTTCTCTACTTTCAAATAAGTTTCCGGTTCCAATTTCAAATCTTTTCTGTCCTGTTCAAATGTTTCTAATTTCGGTTTTTTGGCTTCCGAACAGCCATCATCATATTTTACGGTTCCATATTTTGATTCAATCGTCTCTCTCTTGCTCTTACTTTTCGAAAATATTGAAACTGTTGACAAGAACTTCTCGGGGTTGTATTCCGGTATTGTTAGATCCAGTCCTTCCATCAATTTTTCGATGATGTCATCGACGTAATGATGTATGATCAATGTGGCCTTTTTATCCTGCAAGAGAGACAAAATGCAGTTAAATTCTACCTCTCATTAAATGGCACCTGAGATTTGTGACATCTCAAAATTACCCATTCTAAACACCTTAATTTCTGTTATTGGTGGGTATTTTAAGGGATAGCTAATTGGAAACCGAATATAGCCCCCCAGGGGGGGGTACATCACTTGTGGATGGATGGGGGTCTGCTGCGCGGTTTTCAGAATGGTACCCTCTTCTAATTACCGAAACTTGCTTTCATACTCACTTTTTTGATGAATTTTGGCCAAAAATTTTTGCCAATTTCTGGATAACCCACCCATGTTTATGGAAAATCAGCTGAAAAAGGAACCATTGGTTAGAGAATTCGGCTCAAAAACCTATCCATATGGTCGGCACAGACACGTACCCTCAACATGTTATGTAAGCCTCCCAGGAATAAAGCTTCATAGCAACCTCACTGTTCAGCCGAACAAAGAAACTGGGGTCCCCCAAGGAGTAGATATTTGCTCCATTCCTTTTTTCATCTGCAGAAGTTAATTTACTAATTTATTAGGGAAAAGTAACAATAGCATGAAAAAACAGAATCATTGCTCCATCTGACAGTCTTAACAAATTGTCAGATGCTAACCCAAACAGATGAAAATAGAATAAACAGTTCAAAATAACAAGAAACTTTTTAACTTTAATAAAAACAAAGTTTCAAAATGGCTGTTTGGCAGTATATTGCATGTGTAGCAGTGTTCCTGCCCAACAGTTTTTTTCAAAATGTGACTGTGTTTACCAAGATTGAGACAGTATGTGTTCCACAGGGATTAATCCATGTTCCACTACTGTTTACTAAATGAACTGATGTCAGGTTGAGAAAAAGCTGGGAAAGTATTTAAGCATAACACACTGCATCATTTTACCAAATTCTTATGACATCAGAGTAAAATACCACTACATCATTTCATTTGCACTTTAGACATATAAAGATTTGATAGCTTATGGATGTTTACATGATCTTATCGCCACCATCAGAGACTTCAAGCTTCAAAATTGTTATATGTTTCAAGTTAAAAAATTCTGCTAAGTGACTCACATGTTTTGTTTTTGATAAATTACAGATGACAAGCTTTCCTTTATTCTTGACTGTAAGAATGGGTAGGTTGCCACTTGGATTTATCTGTAGTGATGTTCCAAGGCATATCGACAGGTCAGACTTCCTGTGGACAAAGAAAATCCATCAAAACTTCTAAAACTTTGATGCTTTAAAAATATTTTCCTTCAATACTCTTAGCACTGCTATGTGACATCAAGGCAAATTGTATTGTTTGCTACCTATGATACAGTATAGCACAAATTTTATTATTCTTAATTCTAAAAATATTGAAGATTTCAGAAAAGACCAACGGCAGATTTACTGTAAAATATTTCAGGTTTCTTTGAAGCCGTTCACTTCAAAGACATGGGTCATTGAATTTTACACCCAGCTTTTTTAAACCTATGCTTTCAAATCGCAAATACACCACGGTTTATAAAAAGATTTGAAGATACTTTTTCATTAATATTGAATCTTTCAAAACTGCCTAAGTAGTTTAGACATTTTTAGTCAAAAAAGTTTTTCATTCCTTCACAAATATTTATTAGACCACCTCTGGTTTTCTTGAAAATTGAAATCCAAAAATCTGACAAAAATAGAGGTGAGACTTGTAATGAGCAATGAAATGCCATACTTGCAATGTTCCTCTGCTCTCATGATGTCATCATATGGCAAGTTAGCTTCCCAATCCAAAACAGTATCTCTCAGTTTCCCCCTGAAAGAAAGGAAAAAATAAATGACAAAGCATTTTCTATGGATGGCTACAAATGATGATTAGTTTGTGTAATGTCATTTCATTGGTAAGGTCTTGCACTTCCTTTTCATTCTCAGCCAAAAGAATTTCTGGAAACTCCCCAGCTCACAAACACTTTGTGCACAAATTACAATTGACAAGGATAATTCATACTCTGACACTTGAATGCTATGAATTCTTGAATGTTATGAAAGACTAAAATTTCCAGAACAAGGATTCGTAAAACTGAACCTAAACTGTTTGTTCTTTGTACATTGATGGATTGATGTTGTTGTTGTTCATTTATTTTAATTCAATATTTACATAGCTAACGATATGTACAATATATACAAAGTTAACTAATCTAAATCAAATGAAAGTAAAATGTTAAAAAATCTATTGTTCAATAAAAGTAAAACTATTGCAAGCACTACATTTGCCTTCTGGGCCATTCCATTGCTTTATCACAAATTTGAAATTTTCCAAGTTTTCTGCAGATTTCATGTTGTTGGGCAAACCATTCCATATTTGATGTCCAATGGAATCAAGACTGTTTGAACCAAAAGTTACTTAATTTGGTGTTATATGCTTTAAATCATAAGGCTTTCTGGAGGAATAATGCAAAGATCTGCTTTGTACCAAAACACAAAGTGGAAACCACAATGGTTTCATTAGGGTTATCAATCTCCTTTGAGAAACCTTTACAAACCAGAACTTTACTGACCTGTTAAGCACTGCAATAAATTTGGGTAGATCAAGGACAACATCTCACCTGCAACGTGTTCCTCTTCTCCCTACATGAGTGCAGTCATTTCCAGTTCTTTGTTGAGCCATTGTTGGCACTGGAGTATCTCTGGTAAATTCATGTCCACACTTTTCACATTTCTCAACAAACATATTCCCATGAAGCTCTGATAGTTTGTTTCTGAAAATAGAGTATATAAATCTTATTCTTATGTTCCACGAGTCTATGTTTATTGTTTACCAAAAAAATCCAAGTACTATCTTGTAGCAAATGTTTCCATTCCATTGTAAATATTGCAAAACAGAACTTTTCAAAAAGGATGAGGATTCAAAGCCAGGCTATACTCATTTGGAATATGAGAGCAGAGTCCTCAAGGATCAATCTTTGGTTTATTGCTTTTTAGCTGGTGTAGTTTTCTATGCAAGCAAATTAAAAATATGCCAAATGACATATCAAAATGCTAAGTTCCATTTCATTACTTTGTTCCACTCTGTTGAATCAAAATTACTCTAACCTGCAAGAAATCAAAGAACATACCTTGGAAACCCAGATTTCAAATGAAGCCCATCAACATTCTGACTGACAACATATTTGACAATTCCGCTCTCTTCAAGTTTCAACAGTGCCATATGAGTTTTACTTGGAATTGCTTCTTCAAAACTAACATTGAACTCTGGTGTGATTCCCTTAGTTTCTAATGTCCATACTCCCTTGGGACCCCTGAAATCTGGAATCCCAGATGATGTGCTTATACCCGCTCCAGTGTGAACAACAATATGCTGTGCCTCTTTCACCAGTTCTGTCAGTTTTTTAATATTTTGTTTGAACAATTCAGGATCATCAAATTGCTGGAATGGAGAGATAGTAGAAAATGAGGATCTTGGCAAAGATTAAAGTTGATTCTGCATGGGGAGCTTGCGCAGATTTTTTGTCTACTAGTTGAATGAAGTAATGCACCAAGCCACCTAAGGGCCAGGCTGAAAATTTTGCCTTGCACACAAATTTAGTTGAACATATATACAGATCCTTACACTAGTAAAGTCCTCATAAATTTAAATGCACATGCTTAAAATAAGTTCATCAACTTATTGGCCTGTGTGATATTCTCTTCTCTTATCTAACTTGCTACAAGTCTGCCAGTTTGCATTCTTCGATTTTGGCGCGGGGAAGCTCATTCTGAAGTACATTTTGGCGCCTCTGTAGGTCGGGGAATTTTGTAAATTTTATATAAAATAACTGCTACAGATCAGATGGTGCTATTACAGGTTATGGCGCGGCTGCAGTTGGAAGCGGTCGAAGTGGCGCAGGGAAGATCTTCCCCGCTCGCTACAAAGAATGCAGACTGGCAAGTCTGTTTCATTCATTAATCTATAGGAAGTTTTGAAAGGAAAATTCTAATTTTTTATGGCTAGCAACTTACAAAAACATACAACAACAAATAGCGGGCCATGCTTCATTTTTAGTTTATTACCTCCTTGAGATCCAACTTTCCTTTGTGTTCATAATCACTAAGACCAGCAGCATAGTTTACAGACATCGTCTTTCTCTTTTGTCCCTCCTTTTATTGTTGAGATAGGGATACTGTAAATTCTTCTATTTCTAGATTGCTGATGAATGAAATGAGTGTTGTTGTTGCTGATCTTTCTCCACTGTCTTTCTCATGTTCTATTTAGACATTATGGATCTACCTCTTTTTCATACTGAGGCTTTCACATGATGCCCGCAATACACAACAAAACAGAACATCCTGAACATCTCGCAGATCAGATCAGATCATGTCTTCTCAAGAGGAGGTGAATCTAACCACTGCCCTGAAAGACAAGTTCAAGATAAGGTTTGTTGATCTTTATTTTCGTTGCTGATGCATCCTCAAATGTCACAAAAGCTTCGAACAAAGGAAAACTCAATCGTTTGGGACAATTTTTAAGTCCATCATACAAAAATACGAGAGAAGAATTTCCCGCCATTTTTGGCGGCATATAATTGTTTCCTCCGTCCAAATAGAAATAATCATCTCATTCGCTCTCTTGCTGTATTTTCAGGGTCAGCTCAGTTCTCAACAGAGAAGTTAAAGAATATGGCAAGCAGTACATGTTTGACGGAAGAGAAGATACTTGTTGGAATTCGGACCAGGTATATTTGATAACAATATGCACGGAGTAACACTGAAGGGAAAGACTAGGGATCCCAACGCAAGCCTCCCACACACTTTGAGATAATGTAAAGAGACTGATAGCTTTTTATGCATCAAATATATGTTAATGATGCTCTGAACACTACTTTGCAATACATTTCAAAGTGTTTTGAGGCAGCTCTGTTGATGTTGCAAACTGTGCACAATCTCGTACAATCTGCCATCCTCTTTGGAATTAAAGAAAGAGCTATGCGCTGGACATGTCCGACGCTTGGAGCACTTAGATTCTATTTGTTTTATCATTGTTTTATCAGTGCACTTGTTCGATGTACAAAAATTTAACTTTCCATACGTGTCTGCCATTGACAGTACCCGACATTGCAGGGTGAGTGGCCGAGTGGCCTATACAGTCTTTGTCAGGTGACTGAAGTTAAGCTTGGTCGAGCAAGGTCAGATTTCGGATGGGTGACCTCTGAGGCCTGACCTTGCAACTCACCTCGTCGTCCTTTGGAAGGGGCGTTAAACTAGGGGTCCCATGCCTGGATGCGGCATGCACAGTGGGCCTAAATTAGCTTTCAGTAGCTAGAAATGCTGACAAGCCCACTCAAAACAAATTGAAAAAAAAAAGAAAAAAATAACTAGTAGGAACAAAGAAACTTGGCAGAGATAGGTCAGGGGCTATTATGAAATATGAAATTCCTGTTCAATAGATTGACTGGATCCACTAAGTAATGATCTATTGGCCTGTATTCACTTTCCTAGGGTAATTCACAAGCCATTAGCTTGCAGTGTGAATCAACCGTTATGATCACAAAACTACATATCCAGTTTCAAGGAGGGTTTGCTGGAAAGGACTGTAACCTTGAAATGAAAAATGCTGAAAATGATGAGATAGTCAAATGTGAATTTTATCCAGAAGATATTAATCAAATGCAAGTATCCTTTTTAAAACAATTTTCATGCAATGTTGTTTCTATATGATTTTTGATTGCTTATTGAAGAATTCTTCTTTCAGATATTCAAATTCAGTCATGCATCACATGAATGCCTTTGGGTTTTCCTTAGATACATTCAACTAGGCATTGAAATGTTTTCAAAATGATGAAATTATGTTATATTATGATATGATTGCTTCCTGAGGCTTCATTGATGTTCTTATAGATCTTGAAGTTTAAAGCTTTTCTGGCTAGGTCACCAGGACAAATTAAGTTTTCTATGGTAGCAGAAACAGGACATCTCTTAAGTAGTGCAAATTTGCTATTAGTGTGAATGAAATCTCTAAGGTTGGAAACAAAAGTTTTTTTTATTTCAGCTCCAATTGTGATTTTATGTTGCAAACTGGTGCCATATTTATTATTTTAATAGTAGGGACCTTTAGCAGCCAGGACGGCAACTCCAGCCAGAATGTAATCTTGCATGATACAAACTGAGTATAGTTTCCCACGTTACCTTCACATGTTCTAAAATAAGACGAGACAAGATCTCCTTCTTGATTTAAATACTTCAGAACGCTCTGTTTCCTTGATAATTAACATTTAAGTTGACCAAGTTTCACTTTGAAGATCAGATCTGAAGAACAGCACCTTAGAAATGGGATTTCCAAGTTGTGCAATTGAAAAGGACAACTTCACAGACTCTCAAGGGAAGTAAATTCAAATGGAAAACAAAGAGTCTTTTCAAGCTGACGTTCGGAACAAAGGGCACATTTGCGTTGTCATTGCAGTCACTGTCCTAGATGCTAAAGGTCCCTAGTTAAGAAGAGGTCAGGGTCAGGGTCAAATCAGGGTCAAAAGTCAGGGTCTTATGAGGGTCAAAAGTCAAGTCCAGGTTTGGTATGATTGACAATCAAATACAAGATTGTTCTGTTATGGATTGTTAATCATGCTTCCCTACGCATTCAAAGAAGTGACCAGCGCAGAGGATAGTAGGCTGTTTTATCAAGAAGACACGAGTCAAGAAGATGCCTGTAAAATTCTTTTGTTCAAAGATGTAATTTACAAAGCAAAATCAGCTTCAAGGCTTTTGCAAGTCTCAAGAGACTTACTGTAAATTCTATTCTGGAACTGACAACCTGAAAAGTATACTTTTGAAGGCTGCATTGCAAAAAAGGGATGTTGAGAAGAGAAACAAGATGCATTATGAGCACATTCACAATGATGGAAATGCAAGAGTGCATACTTTTCTAGGGAATGTCTGTCTGCAAGCAGCTTTCTGGGAGGAAAAAGGCTGGAAAATTAGAATGCTCTAAAAACTTAAAAAGGTAGCTGTATTTTCAAAGATGTCCGCATCTTGCTGCTAAAAGATCCTAGTGATTTCATAAAGCAAAGAATCTGTGCTTTCCTATGTCATGCTCAACCAAAATGAAGCTGCCCTATTGTTTTCTTGCCTCTGAATCACTGCTGCCCTCTTTGTCATGTTTTGATGACAAAATAGAGACAATGTTTGGCCAAAATGCGCAGAATATTTGTTTAGCTAACTTACAGCTGTTACCAATGGCAGTATGTGGCAAGAGATTCATCATTCAAAGCAGCAGATGGTAAAGTTGTTTTCTAGCATTAATCATACCAACCCAGCCGTAAACGTATACTTTGAGACTAAATATGATTTTAGTACACCTGGTAAGTGCAAGTTAACACTTAGTGGAAACTAACCAAGCTTAAAGTATCTTCAGTGGTTTCCCATTCAGAAGTACAATTCCTTGACGGTCAATTCAGATATTTCCAATAACTCCACAAATACCAATTAAATCATTCAAGATCAACTTTTATGGTAGCACAGACTTCTTTGGACGAATAATCATATATCAATTACAAATTTTTGGGAAAGATTTAAACTCTTGATATTTCAATTGTATAGAAATTTTAATGCAGAAAAGGATGCATATATCTTTTTTGTAAACTGAAAGATAGTTAGGTGGTATGCAAAGGATGTCATTGAGGGCTTATTCTTTTGTGCATCCGAAGTCTGGCTATCTTGAGTAAGTCTGGCTCTATTGAGCCTGGCTATCTCATCAGATCATTTCCCAATGTGATCACATGAAATTCATGTGAAAGGTGCAAAGGGGCTGTATTTATATGCAGGGACACATTACCTCTCAATGACCCTACTTAAGAAAATCCAAGGAAAAGGTAATCTGTTTTTGTACTAATGAATAAACAAGAGGAAAGACCAGCGATTTACATTTGGCTTTTATAAAATAGTCTTATTTGCTCAGTATCATGGAAATATAAAGCCAGGCTCCAATTGATTTCGTTGTGAAATGATTTTGTAACGGGGGTATCTTCTATATCACTTGAGTTCTACATTTATTCGAAATCACAAACCAGGTTGTAAAATTTTCCTATTCCATTAAGTTTTGTCAGCACTGCATTCTTCTCATCGGAGGTATTTTTGGTTCTTCAAGCATGGAATATCTCTAACGATCTCAAGTGTTCTAGAGATACCCTTTTACGGGAAGAGATTTCAAGATAAGCAAAGATTTATTTAATCTCTTTGAAACGAAAATAGAAACGCAAAAATAATGTGAAGAGATTTAGTTATCTTTCGCTTTGTTCACCGCGAAATAACTCAAGCATGTGTTCTAGATTCAGTTAAAATCTAAAGGAGATATGAAGATCGCATTTTTTCAAGATCTGATTAATTTCACGGTCGGCTATATCGGTTTCTGAATTTTTGTCTGAATCAAATGATATCGTAAAAAGATAGAAATCCAGATGAATTTAGCAAGGACTGCAAGGACCAAATTTAAACGAAATCAAAGATAATTTTGATATCTAGATTCAAATTTCAGTTTACTCATCATTAGGCTATCGAATGACTGAGCAAACGAGCTTTCATTGATGCAAAATACTGGGTGAGGTAAAATTTGTTCAACCTTTTGGAAGATTTCTGAAGCTGATCTAGAGGAGTGATTTTAAAGCTTTTTGATCAAAGTGGGCTAGAAGCAACCCTGTGCGAAGCCTCAAGTCCTGTTTGAGGCATAAGTAGAATGAATTACTTTTCCATTGAGGAGAAGCTAAGGCTGCACACAAACTACGTAGAAATGCAGCGCCAAAAATTTGTTGCCGCAATTTAGGATTTTATCGACGACTGTGAAGAATTCCTAGCGTTTATGGATGGATTCAAAAAGTTTTAAATGCATTTGGAAGCGATAACTCATTCAAATGCTTTAATCTGCCGCCAGCTTTTCTATTTCCTACGGAGCATCGCTGCTGTTTTATGCACTGTTTACCTCCCATATCTAAAGGTTTAATTGCTCTGCTCCATACTCTCATGAAAGTACTGACTCGCTGGTGATCCTCGCTTGATTTTGGCTGCACATAAAGCAAGCAATATTTCAACAGTTTATGCTATAGCGGGTTGCATATTTATTGTAGATCCTATTATCTGCTTCCTACTAGTTAGAGATCAAAGAGTGCAATCAGCGTTATATTTACAAAATATTGCGTGCCGTATCTTGTCTATTTGAGGCTATTTTCGAGATTTAAGTGCTTCAGTATATCACGGCATTATTCCCTCGTCAAAAAGACAAGAATAAACTTTCAACGTTTGTAAACGTTTCGATAAATCTTGGTCTTAGGTATTATTTCAATTTCTCGATGCTCCAGTCTGCTTCTCACATTGACTTCATGCATTAATCGTAGTTGCTACCGACGAATTGTTGCAAACTAATCAAAATTTCCTGAATCTTTCCTGGTTAAATTTCGGGGACAAGAAAAGTTCCGTTTGTTTGTCCAAAGTGTTAGAACAAGTGCCGCAAGGCTGAATTTTAAAGAAAGGCTACAGCTGTGTAAGACAAAGCAATTTGACTGCCTCAAGAATTTCACATCTTCTACACCGCCGATAATGATGTTTTGCTTTCTCTGTCTATTTCGGCGACTTGACATGATTGCCTGAACTCAGATGTGTGAAATGTACTCTCTAATCTATCGCGTTGTCTCTTTGAACACTTGAATCTTTTGTTTCACATAATGAGCCCTTGTTGGCAAGTTTATTTTTCGAAGAAAAGCTTGTATCACAAAGAATATCGAATGAGCCACACAAGAGTTACGTGTTCAATTTGTAATTGAACTGAAATTCATGACTTTATTTTGTCGGTTGTAATTCTTTGTGTGTAGCTGAAAAAATAGTTCTAAGGTATCTACGAATTTTTCATCTGAAAACATAGCATAGTAACTAAAAACCCTTTATGATATTGTTCTGAAGGCAAGGGCAAATTTTGTACTACAGAAGATTCAGAGATTCAAAAAGACAAGCAATTTGCGGATGTCCCTATCGGAGGGCTTAGCATCTGAATCTGCCTGATCTATTCTTGAGCCTGCCAGATCGCTTTGTCTTGAACAGGAACTGTATCATTTATTTTGCAATATTCTTTGATGTTCTTTCTGCATGAGAACGTTGCCTTTCTAGCTTTAGCAAGCAAGAGAATGCAAGAGAACAATGTTACGAGCTTTTGAAGGAAACAGTAGATTTTCACCTATGTTTACCCTTTCTACAGATTCGTTTATCTCCGTCCGTTTCCCTAAATGATGACGTAATTTTCGGTATTTTAAAAATAGGATTGCTAGGTTTCGGGCCTCACTTCAATTGATGGTGGCATGCATTTAACGACATGCTTCCAGCACACCTGACTCTTAACTTTTAAACTGCAGCTCCCTTCCAGGAACGCTCTTCCTAAAAAGTGCATTCAACGTTAACCAACGTTAGCTACTCTGTGAAGCTCAGTTCAAGGAAAGCCATCATGGAAACTAGCCTAACCGACGGTGGCGGTGCCAACTCTGAAAAATCCGAAAGAAATGGGGGGGGGGGAGGATTTTGACCTAATTTTTCATTCTGAAGGTATTTTTATGCCACTGTTCTTTAACAATTTTTGCCGACTTTTGGGATTGGGGGGGGCAGGTGCCCCCAGTCCCCCAATGGCGCCGCCACTGCTAACCGATTTCGAAGAGTTCTGCCTACACACCTAATTCATGATTTGTTGATTACTGCTCACAGCTTGCTACCAAGGATAACCTCCTGTGGAATACCCATCCAACATCAGCCATCTTGAGAAGTTCATTTCGAGGACGGCAAAATTCAAGAACAGCACCCTGGAAGATTTCCTATCCAATTTCAAAGGGACTTGATTCACTCACTCTTTAAACAAATATCTGGCAGCTGATATAAATTGACATTCAGGTGAGCAAATTTTGATAATTGACTCTGTCAGTTTTTGACTGTAATATATGTGCCAATTCTTGAAATATAATCAGTTCTGTCAGGCTGCCCCCAACGGCAGCACATGAGGTTCTTGGGATGAAGCCCTCATTCAACATGGCGAATACTGTGCTTCTTGTTTTGACTCTTGCTTTGCTTTGCAATAGTGTTCAGTCAAAAGGTGAGTAGGTGAGCAAGGATAAACTTTGTAAAACACAGGATACCGTCCGGTTGAAGACAAAGCGACTTGACAGCCTCAAAGAATAGATTTGGCACCCTTAGAGCAGCCAGCCGACCATAATGTTTTGCTTTCCTTCTTTATTTTGATTTGACTGAGTGCACTGAGAGGTGCGGAATCTATTCTTCAATCTTCAGTAATGTAAATTGCTTCGTCTTTTCGAGACCTGATTTGTTGTTTACAAAATTTCCCCCCGTTGGCCCTAACACGGCTCGAAGATATGAAAATTAGGCTGATCAAATCGAACGTTTGTGCTTCTCCGTTGTTCACTTAATTTCTTGTCTGATGTTGGTATCTTCATAATTAGATCTAGTTTATGGTAGTAAACCTCTGTAAGGTAGCCTGTGCTTCAGTTGATTAGCATTGAGCAAAAGTGTATGGGCTGCAACTCGCAGATTTTTTCATTTGATTCAGAAGCCGAACAGAATATCTTATGATTCTGGGATATTTTGGGCTTAGATGAAGCAATCACCGCACAGCTCCAGGGCTTTCAATGGGGGGCGCGCGATAGCTCGCGAGCACACAGGCACGCGCCCAAACGTTCGCTTGGGAGCGATTGATCGCGCGCCCGGTAATAAAATATTTCCCTTGAAGAGAGCGATGTCCCTCCCATTGAGGAGTTTACATCGGAAAACTTTGTAGGCAAACTGATTTTTGTTTTAAAACATACCGCGTAACTCCCTGATGCTGATTTTATTCGTTGGATGCAGCTAGGTTACCTTGTTTGCTCATTCCACTCAAGTTTAATCAGCTTCATTTTTAGGGCATCTTCTTCCGAGATTCATACTATCTTAGATGTCAGACTTCTCAAGCAGCTTTTGTTCGCTTATTTGCGTCTGCTTGTGTCTCACTCACTGAGTCCCGGGAAGTATGACACATACCTTTGTTACCGTTTGATGTTTCTTTCGCGCGTCCCACACAGTTCACGCGAGTTTTTGGTCACGCGCCTTAATTTCTGAACGTGAAAGCCCTGAGCTCCTGAATTAAAGTAAACAAAATCCACGAGACAGAGCTTTAGATTTACCCTTCTTCTTTCGTTATATGCACACAGCTGCTCTTCACAACCTCCTTTTGCTTGCACCAGGCGAGAGTTTGCACTACTGGTTTGGGGCAAATTTTGCGGCTGTATTTGTTTTGATTTACCGGTTGAGAGAATTTCCTTCGTCCGCAGTCACTAATCGCTTTGAACTGAGGTGTGAATTAAAGCAACTGCTGCTATTGTATTACAAAATCTGTCCTTGTTGTATTGAGTATGTTACAATAAAGTCGCGGTTACAAACGTGCCAGTGTAGTAATTTTAGCTCGTGTTCTTGCATGTGCAATGGTGACAGTACAAATATTCTGTTCATGAGTCTAAAGATGACACGTCAATAGCTCTTTTGCTGATAAGAAACTCCTCCCCACCTCTCCCATAAGATTCTAAAGGAGCGACACCATCAAGTTGCGGATGTTGATTCCATTTTTGATATTTTTCGACACTCAACTTACCACTAAATAGCGATTAGCCTTGGCAGGCTACCAAAAGGATCTAAGCAGGATAGGCTCAGCAGTTTTGTATTAAAATTTAAAATTTGTTATGTAATATGCATATTGTAGAAATTTTTCGTTTTGCCTTACTTATCTTATTTGCTTGTTTCTTCCATACTCAATTAAAAATTTTACAAATATAACACTAATTACAATACCTACAAATTACGTTAAAATACTACAAAGACGATGCCACAGGGAGTGAAATACTACGTCTACCCTGCGGCCATTCTAAAAGTAATCAAAAGCTATATAAAACTACATATAACCATTACAGAAAAAAGAATTATGAAACACAAACTGAAAGTAAGGATACAAGCAAAGGTAGCCTGCAACCAAATAAAGTATTTGCTTGTTCTCGTGCAGAGGGGTTTATGCAGATTGCTACATTGACTAGAACTACTGTTATAAATGACTCTTGTAAGTAACTGTAATTAGATACGTACTAAATAAATGTAGATATTTTCAGTTATAGAAAATAACAGAATTTTTTGCATCCAAGTTTTAAAGATTTGAACGATCTGAGTATGACGTGAGCCCTTTGCTATGCTGGAAAGACTTTGGCGTCGAAGTTTTTCGTGACTTGTTTTTCTTCTCTGTTTTGATGTTTACTTTACATTATGAGGTATTTCTCCCATCCCGCATGCCATGTTTTGTCTTAGTTTAAAAGGCCCTCGTGCACTTATTTCCTTGTTGAGGATGACTCTAGCTTCAGTCCAAACGTTGTAATCATGTCATAAATTTTATGAAAATGAAATTTTTCGTATCTTGGATGTGACCTTGACTTATTCATGACAGCTGGATTGTCAAAATTTTTTAATCTTCATGTATGGAACTGGATTGTCTTTTCATTCTAAGATGTAAAATAAAGCTGCATCTTCCGGATTCATCACCAATTTCAACTTTGCTGTCGGCCAAGCCTCCTTTCTAAAGTATTGTGACTAACTTTTGCAAGTACCAACTCCACCCAATCAACGTTATATTTGCACAGATGCTGGCCTTTGAATCGCTTGACGGACTTTGATTTAAGACTATCTTATCCTTGTATTACAGCTGTCGAAAAGAAGTTATTTTTGAATGAGATGATACAAAGTGTCAAGTCAGTCAAATAAAGCTAAACAAACTAATTTCAACGCTACACTTGAACGCCGCTATTCGGACACCAAATATGCTCACTGAATTTGCTAAATCCTTTCTGCCTATAGCAAGTTTGAAAACTCCTTACATAGGTATTGTTGAACGCCACTTTTGATACTGTTTTTCTGTCTGGGGATGTGCTGCCTCTACAGACATCAACCAGTTCCAAAATCATGCTGCTAGAATCATCACAAATAGCAACTCTGATACCACAAGAAGACCACTTTTTGTGGAGCTGGGCTGGCAGACTATTGAAGAACTCATTGGCAATGATTGTAAAACAATGGTCTTTAAGTTGCTCAACGATTTGGCTCCACAATACCTGTGTAATCTCTTCACGAAAACCCCAGCATGCTCCTCCGCAACCTCCAGAGCACTGATTTAAGTTTGCGAAAGAAAAAGTCAGCAAATGGCGAAGAAATGCTTTCCTTTCCGAGATGCTAAACTATGGAATAGCCTTGTTCTCCCGGATTGATTTAAGAAATCAATGAGGGGGTAACTTTTCCTTTCTATTATTTGTAATTTTTAATTGTAAATAGGCTCTTATTATCAACTGTATATTGTAATTATGTTTATTGGAGGGCCCCTTGAAAATGGGCTTCTGATTTTTCCAGCATTGGCACTTTTTAGGGCATCTGATCAAGGGTGTTAGGACACGGATGTTTTGATTGATTATTTATTTACCTTCTTTTGATCCTTGTGTCTTGTTTTGTCGTCTTGTTTTCTGCTCTGTTTCGTCTTCAACTGAGCATGGTTAGGCCCAACCGCTCTCAAGTTGTTCGGATAGAGCTCCCTTGTATTTCTGTGTCTTAGTGCACCTTCGCACAAGAATGGTTTTTAAAACCGCTAGTGGTTTTAAGGCCTTAGCCCCTTACAACTTCGGTACAACGTACCGAAGTTGTAAGGCGTCTTGTTGGTTCCATTTTAAGACCTTCAGTTTTATTTATTTTATATCATTGTTTCATTAAATCAGTAATTGATTATCAATCAGGTTTTCTTACTTGTTTATCTTGTTCATTAATCAACAAATACAAAAACAACAAACCTGATTACGCTAAAAGTGTTCGGTAAACATTACTTATATTTTGATCATCAACCTATTCAAAACAGAATCAACTTGTTTGATCAGTTTTAACATGATCTTTGGTGTGACACAGCTTTCTTTGTTTGTCTTAGCTATATTCTGTTATTTATGAATGAAAATTCAATTTTGTCTGAATATTTACTAATAGTTTACAGACTCATTAAAGCTGTACAAACATTGTATTTTGATAGTCTCGAATGTCGGATAGAGAAAAGTTTTCGGATAGCAAGGCATTGCTCCTTTTATTCGAATCTGTGTACTTTTGGGCGTATTTTTAATTGTACCCATAGGATTTGATGTTACATTTTGCATTTTTTCCTTAACCCTTTCACCCCCGGAAGGGTCATATGGCCCAACAGTATTCATTGAGAGCTACGAATTTGTCAGGGGGTAAAGCATTTGGAATTTTGATTGATTTGAAAGGTTATGCACATTGCATTTATCTATTGCTTACTGAATCACTGATCATGATACCCCCTGGAAAACGACAATCTACATTAGGTTTTCCTGTTAAGCTTAATTTTAGCCGGGCGTGAAAGGGTTAAGCAGGCACTTGCAGTCACAAGGGAATCTCTGCAAAAAAATCGAAACGCTAACCCCCCTAATTTCGAAGTTAAGACAGTCCTAAAGAGACTTGAGTGGGCGGTACCCCGGGGAAGGAAGGCCATTATAAGCGAGTGGTGGATTTAATCATTGGCTAAATTTATACTTATCACAGCAAGCATAACTACAAGAACAACCAATTCTAATGAAGATGCAATCAAAGCCTTTGCTGTCTCTGTAAATCAGAGTAATTTAATTGATGGATCAATTGATTGATAGATTCATTGTGTTTTCCGTAGTCGATGGAAGTTGGAGTCAATGGTCAGGATGGAGTGGATGGGCAAAGGGACTCTGTTCTGGAAATCAGCGAGTTCGAACAAAGACATGTACCAATCCAATGCCAAGTACAGATGGCGAATATTGTACGGGAGACAGTGCTGAAAATGAACCTGGCTCAGGTTTGTAACTGGCTAAATTTTCAAGATTTCAGTTTGAACCGACAACAAACAACATTTTGGAGCAATGAGGGGCATTAGTCTTATACTAAAGATGTCTTGCGTGGTGAAGGCAAGGAGGGCAGTTTAGGTATTTACTAAAGACAGCTACATCAGGCTAGAAACGAGCGAATGAAAGTTGCTGATTGCTAGCCAGCAGGGCGCAAATGAAAATAAAGTCTCACTCCTGAATCGGTTCAAGTTTCTCGTAGAGCTACATGGCAACTTGACAAGTACCTGAGCGACACAATTCTATCCAATCGCAAAGTATTCTAATCTGGTTGTGATCAAGGCACGTTTTGAGAGAGTATTATCAGATGTTCATTCTTCTATTAATTCTACCAAAACAATAGACCACTAATTATTCTAAAAGAGTCTGGATCGAGTGATATTTCATGCAGTTTTACACGAAGGATTGGCCTGACTGGCATTAGACCTTCTATCATTATTATGCAAATTCGAAAATTCTACAAAATGTATCAAAATATTTTAGATTCAGATTGTTTTTAGAATAGTTACAAGGTCTATCCATGATGAGCTTTAGAATTTACTTGAGGTTGGCATCGACTGACTGACGGGTCCAGGCAGACAGAGCAGAAACTGAGCACGCATTAGCCTACGAGTAGACCCGTTATTCAAAAGAAGAAAGGGTCAACGAAACAGCGATTGAAAGCTTGCTACGGCCATTAGAGTAATTATCCTAAATTATCCTAATCCGCTATTCAAATAATGTACGATTCGCATTTCAACAAAGGCTGCATAAATTAAGTTCTAGAAATCTAGAACTCGTTGTAGCAAGCCCTTGCTCATTGTTTTGTAGACCCTTTCTTCTTTTGAATAACGGGCCTACGTGTAGGCTACGCACGTATGCGCGAAAACTCGTAACGTTGAGCCTCCCCAGCTCCCTGCAACAGATCCAGAAATTAGTCAACACTCCATGTTTTCTTCCAAGGGCCTTGAACCATTGATTTATCATTTCAGAAAGCTTATCTTTTCAAACACTTCCTTATCTCAGATTGGTCGATGACGTCATTTTCGCAGTTTCTACTCTGTCGTCTAGGCACACTGCTGGTATTCCCATCCCACTGTCTTTCGCAGAGGCAGTATCTTAAGTCTATAAAAATCTTAACCAATAAATGTTTTACATCTTTGCGATAAAGAAAGATGACGTTGGAGATAGACGATGTTAGCGGACCTTGGAGATCATCCTTGACAGTGTTCCAGAATTGCAGCTGCCTTCCCACCCATGTCTTTGAAATTGATACTACTTGCTATAAAGCTCTGAATGATCTTTTATTTTAGTGGACGGAGGTTGGGGTGAATGGTCTCAGTGGAGCACATGTAACAGACCCTGTGGAGGATCAGTTGTCAATCGAACAAGGTCATGTGACAATCCTACCCCAAAACATGGCGGAGCTAGCTGTAGCGGAGTAAGGGTTGAATCTAAACTCGAATGCCTGTCAAAATGCCCAGGTTTGTTGAAAAACTTCGATACATGATCTTGTTAGGGCAAATCACCATAGATATATCGTACGTGTTTGACAAAGATGGCATCCTTGAAAGATTCTTTTCTTTTGAGAACCTTGTACACTTTCTGAAAATAATGATGTTCCTCTTACACTGCTCCGTAATTGGGCTGTACAACCCGTCCTATCTGCGTGGTGCTGCGTATCGAACCATCCAATCTGTTTTGGCTAAGCACCATGCAGCTAATAACAATTTTGGACAGAGAGCAGTGATCCAAGGTATCCGAGACAATCCTTGTAATCGAACATTACCATGTTTCTTATCGAAACTTAATCTTGGTATTTTTATCCTTCTTAGCACCGAATATTTGAAAGTGTTCATGGATATCAAAAGTTCCATTGCATTTGATTGGCAAAACAAGAAGACACTGCAATCAAACTTACATAGAAGTTGCGATGAAACTAGTCGCCATTAAACCTGAAGTCTTTCGTTGCATGCTCACGTTGCCCAGTACATTCCGATTGTTTACAGAAATCTCGTACAGCTATTTTAACACAGCGCTGAAACTTAAGATGGTGGCTTTACGACTCTGTTGTATTTTTCTGCAAAGCAGCGTGGTAAAAACCTCCATGACGACCACCTAACGACATAAAAACTTTGGACTGTACATCCTCTTTAGGACTCTTACGAAAATGCTTATCTCATCCACAACAATCTCAGAATGTCTGTCTGTTTTCATTGATCCTTTTTTCCAGAATTTCCCGCAGCTACCTTGTCAGAATGGCAGAACAAAAGTTTTACATAGTTTGTCGGTCGTTAGGGAGTTTTTTTACCAGCATGCTTTGCATAAGCGCCATCTTTGACGTTTTTGGATTGATATGAAATTCAGTGGAACCTCCATTTTAACGGACACCTCTGTACACCCAACATCTCCAATCAACGGACAAATATTTTCATCCCACATACACAGCTGAAAAAAGTGGGGCCTGGGAACGAGGTTGGGTTTTTATGGATTTTTTTGAATTCTCAAAAATAGAAGCACAGACTTTGATTCTGAAAGTTTCGAGATTTCAGAAAAGTCCAACGGAAGAATTATTGCAAAATAGCTAAAGTTTCTTTGAAGCCATTCATTTCAAAGAAATATGTCATTGAATTTACATCCATTCCTTTAAGGATTTGAGCCAAGGTACGGCAACTTGAGGACAGTCTACAGTCGGGCCTAAAATCTTCCAATAATGTCAACAGCTTCAAGCATAAGATCAAGGATAAATTCTTTAATGATCTTCAGAATCGAGAAAATAGCCCTTATATCTGTATCATTAAATTTTTTTCTAAAAGCTTTAACAGAAATTATCCATCAACAATATAAAAAATGCAACATTACTGTCAACTTTTCAGCATTAAATTTTGTTTTCTGTTCTTTTGCGAAAACTTGTCTTTCGTAGACGCATCTGGGGAGACCATTATGGAAACAAGATTGTATTGACCTTTTAATGCCATCCCTGCCATTTTAAACTGGGGGTGTTTTTAATCTACTTTTTGCCTTTTCAATTTTATTATTATATACATTTGTAATTAGATTCTCTTTCTTTCCTTTAATTCTTCATGATCTTTTAGTCCTTTTTTATTAATTTGATGACAACTTTTTACTTACTTACTTACTTACTTAGGAGCAAAAGACAATGGTAGCCGCAAGGCCAATGTATAAAGACGTGTGACTTTAAGGTACATACCATTGCACTAACAAAACCAGTTACATACCATTGCACTAACAAAACTAGTTACACACCATTGCACTAACAAAACCAGTTACATACCATTGCACTAACAAAACTAGTTACATACCATTGCACTAACAAAACTTGCTACATACCATTGCACTAACAAAACCAGTTACATACCATTGCACTAACAAAACTAGTTACATACCATTGCACTAACAAAACCAGTTACATACCATTGCACTAACAAAACTAGTTACACCATTGCACTAACAAAACCAGTTACATACCATTGCACTAACAAAACTAGTTACATACCATTGCACTAACAAAACTTGCTACATACCATTGCACTAACAAAACCAGTTACATACCATTGCACTAACAAAACTAGTTACACACCAATGCACTAACAAAACCTGTTACATACCATTGCACTAACAAAATCAGTTACATACCTTTGCACTAACAAAACCAGTTACATACCACTGGACTAACAAAACCAGTTACATACCATTGCACTATTGCACTAACTACAGGATAGGTTTCAAATCTTTAAATCTACGAAAAAAGGCGGGTGTAAAATTCAATGACCTATTTCTCTAAACTGAACGACTTGAAAGAAACTTTAGCCACTTTTCTATGATTCTACCGTTGGACTTTGCAGAAATCTAGATTATTTGTCAAAAATACAGCCTTTTTCATATTTCAGCTCATTTTATGATTTGACGTCATCAAATTTCTAAGTCACAAGCCAAGTCACGAGCGAAAGAGTTTTGCTTGATACCCTATCGTAGGCACCCATAAACTGGTTTTCTTGAACATTATTTGATCTTTCGTCAAAAGGTTTAGAGTTACGATAGTTTCAAGTTTTTTTTCGAAAATTTTCTTGAATTCTTAAAAAAGGAGAAAAACACTGTAATTCTGAAAATATTGAAGATTCCAGAAAAGTCCAACGGCATATTTACTGTAAAATAGTTCAAGTTTCTTTGAAGCCGTTCAGTTCAAAGAAGTAGATCATTGAATTTTACACCCAACTTTATAAAGATTTGAAACCTATGCTACTAACAACGACTCAAAACCAATGGATACTACACTAGATTCACTAGATTATGTCTAAAATTATACCGCATGATTAGCTGATTAACATTAACTGGCACAATAAAACTAGCTGGATCTAAACCAGACTAAATTTTAACCAGTCAAATGCATTCGACTTGCGTAATTGACCAAGGATGTGTTTGATTGGCTTTTAGCAGGCTACCTGCGCAGTAGTAACGTCTGCGTGCAGCAAAGCTATTTGGTTTCAGATTATTTTTTCTTATATTTTTCAGATGGGAGAGTTGATGGCGGTTATGGAGAATGGACCCAGTGGTCACCATGCCTGCAAACTTGCTCACCGAATGGAGGCCAAACCATAAGGAGGTCAAGAAAATGTAATGCTCCTCCTCCAATGAATGGTGGCTCTGCATGCGTAGGACCATCTGTTGAACGTGTCACTTCATGTTTCAACAAGTGTCCAAGTAAGTTCTTTAGTTTTCGTTCTACTTTCCAATTGACCTTTAGTCATGCTTGCATCTGGGATCAGTTTTGGAGCTCCTTTCGGTACTTGAGTTGTGAGCAGCCCAAACAACAAGGTATCGGATGATGCATTAGGCCTTTTCGAAGACAGTTTTTAGTCCGAAGCAAAAGGTTGCAACTTGGCTAACGCTGACCAGTAAAAAAGGGTTTGTGCATTGCTATTAATAGCGCTTGCAAAAAGAAATACTTATCATGCTCAAAGGAAGGCAATGTGTTGCTTTCTTTGAAGCCACATGAATTGCTCTGCTTTTAAAAGAAATGTTCATTTTACCATTAAGTTATGAATCTTTGATACATTTTAATCTATGGCAATAAAACCGTAGCGATTTCATGTTGAACAATAGGCTTTTGAGCCTGATTAGATTTTCTTTTTAGAGTCTGAAATTGTGTGAAGACTTTTCTGTATTATTGGGTAACTATTCCGATGGTTCTTCGGTACAGGATTGACGTCTTTAAAAGTCTCTATATATTCCCGACACCTAATTTCAAGCAGAATATGCAAAGAAAAAAGGAATATACATAAAGGGAGTTGGTGGTTGGGACTTGACACATTGCTGCAGTTTCAAAAGATCTCAATCAAACCGATCAGTTTCATGGATGAAACGTAAAGTCAATTCGAGAATATTTTAGTTCAAGTCATTAGAAAGTTCTTGATCACCATATAGTAAAAGCTGCATCATATAGTAAAATCAGCCGGTTTCAATTTGATTGAAAAAGTTTCGCAGTCGTGTTGTTAAGTTTGTTAGAATCATTCTTTGACTCTTTATGTGGTGACTTTCCCATACTATCCTTCTAAACAGGAAATGGTGGATTTGGTGAGTGGTCTGCTTGGTCGGAATGTTCCAAGTCATGTGGAACAGGCACACAAATCCGGAATCGGTTGTGTAATAATCCGGAGCCAAAAGGAGATGGAGCTGCTGATTGTAGCGGCCGAGTTGAGATGTCGAGGAATTGCAAGCTTGCTGACTGCATTAGTATGTTTTGCTTTAATTTAATTTTCATTTGAATGATTTTTAGTTTTCTTTCTATGTCATCCAAAATGTCATTCCCCACATGTGTTCCCATGAGATCTCCTCTCTTATTTTCAAGATCAATTCAGCCTTTGAAAATCGTTAACGTTGTTGGGAACTGTTACACCGTAAAAGCTCTATTAAGCCCCCGGGGGGGGGGGCTTATTTAATTTTGGACCTTCGAGAGGGGGGCTTAATAGAGAGGGGGACTTATTCACAAAATCAAGTGACAAAGATATTTTTGGAAGCTTTTCAGTTCTTTTATCCAATATTTTACGGATTCGACATACAATTTAACGAGTAAAATACAAAAATTCAACACAGTTTTGATCCCAAACCATATCAAAATTAACATGCAAGGTTGTTTTGCTAAGTAAATGGAAATATTTGGTAAATTCTAGAACTTTGCATATGTGGAGGGGGGCTTAATAGAGAGGGAGGGCTTATGTCAAATTTTGACGTAGAGGAGAGTTGCTTACTAGAGAAGGGGTCTTAATGGAGAGAGGGGACTTAGTAGATCTTTTACAGTGATTTGAAAGTGTCTGAAGGAAATATATTTTATAATTTTTCCAGTCTTCATAATGGCCTTAATTTTTTCGAAAATGAAAAGTTTTGTCAAAATAAATTTTCTATCAGTAATCAAGGCATTATACCGTGCAGTTGTTTAACACGCTGGAAGATCAGTTTCCCTTTCTAAGATTAACCACATGTTAAGGCCCTATTATAATGCCTGCTTGCGGGGAAAAGACACAGTTCAAGATTTTAGGAAGTACTTTCGAACAACTTTAGACCTTTGTCAGTTGCACGGCACGGTAATTATCCTCCAGGCGCACTTTTCACAAGAAGATGAAAGTACGGGCTTTGTTAGAGAGGCGGTATGATTGATGGTTAAGTGAAAGATTATTCTGTGATGAATGGTGTTTGTACTTTTTCCCACCATTTTGATCTCTTATCTGTAAAATCGTTTTTCCAGATAAGCGACCAGAGGATAGTGACGTCATAAAAGTAAAGAATCTGTTCTTTTCTCACATTTCTCAAACGAAAATGAGACCATCCCGAGCCATCCCATGTTGTTTATCCCCTTGTCGCTTGATTGCTGTTTGCCTCTTTATCGTGTTTTGATGAAAAAGACCTCGATTTTACCCTAAATTCGCATAAGGTTTAACTAATTTACAGCTGTTACAAACGTTTAAGTCCATAATTCGTGGCAGTAGTTGGTAATTTTGTTTCTTTTGTTTACATTCCATTAAAAAGTTACAAACATATTACTGACTACATTACTTACAAGATACCGGGTGAGTCAATAAAAACGCCCGGCATTTGAAAAATCCTGATCCCTCAATATCAAAGCAATGATGTTGACAACTGTCTTGTTTTATTCCTGATATGTCAAATTAGGTTCAGTAATTTTCCTGGCTTAAAACGGTCTTTCCTTCCAGTCAAAATAGGAGATTTTCTGCAGAAAGCCCCTTTCGAAAACCTGCAAAAACGAGTGAAAACAGCAAGCAAAATTTCCCTTTGTTCTCCTTCCTAGTAATAATGACTCTCGAACGTGCTCGTGTATTTTGTCCTCATGGGAGAATGAAATCCCCTTGCATAAGTTATTCACACTAGGGGGAAGACTTATCAACCCGCCAAAACTGAAGCACGTGCTAAAGCGTGCTGAAAGTCATCGCTGAGAGGTAAACACATTAGGGACTTTGGCTTGTAATTTTAGCACGTTTTTCAAGGTTTCTCAAAGGGACTCATTTTAGAAAATTACCTACAGAATCTGAACGGAGTGACCGATTTCAGCTAGAAAAATTTCTAAAATTAATTGAACATGTTAGCTATGTAATCAAATATTGCAAAATATCGTTGCTTATATATTCAGGGAGCAGTAGCCTTTCAAACGCCGGGCGTTTTTTCTGACTTACCCGGTACAATACCCTACTACTAAGACAATACCACTAGGAGTGAAAAACTACGTCTACCTAAATGGCAATTAGCATAAAACATAAAACAAACGAACGAAAAGAACATAAAGCTACACAAAACTACCAGAAAAAAAGGAAAGAAAATAAATAGATAGATAATATCATGGTGGTTGTGTGCTTTATAACTGAGTTAGCGATTTCCTAATCAAACCGGCCAGTTCTGTGGATCAAACGTAGAGTTAATAGTAGTATATTTTTATTAAGATCATATGGAAAATATTTATCACCATACAATAAAATCAGAAGGAGGGCATCATTTGAAAGATTAGCAAATCCAAGTGGTTGTAATAAAAAGGATACGTCAGCGAGAAGATCCCTTCGTGATTCTTGGAAAGCAGGACAGAGTAACAGAAAGTGCTCCGTATCCTCAATGCCATCGTTGGATGGGCACATTGGGTTTATGGTATCTCTGAAATTATGCTAATTTTGTTTCTAGTATTAATCATACGAACCGCAGACTTGTCCTTTCAACATAGATCACAGGGGCCCCAGGAAGTTGTATAACCCCACCCCCAATAATAAATAGGCCTTCCTCTGACCCTCCTTTGTGATTGCAAGGCTATGACGTAATGCTTTAAGAGAGAGATTGAAAGCGAGATGCGCGAACAAATCGCATGCCTCGCTTTCGATCTCTCTCTTAAAGCATTACGTCATAGCTTTACAATCGCAAAGGAGGCTAAGAGGAAAGCCTCTTTATCATTTGGGGTAGATGGGGTTATACAACTTCCTGGGGCCCCTGAGCATAAATTAGTAAAGCACAGCCTGTAGATATTCGATCAAATTCAAGCCAAGATTGGCCCAAGAGCCAGGGATTTAAGTGGAAATATCCATATAGTGTGTTTATGACTTCTTAGATGCTGTAAATGGCAGTTGGTCAAGGTGGTCATCTTGGGATAGATGTACATCAAGGTATTGCATGAAAGGAGAGCATTCTCGAACTAGAGCTTGTAATAATCCTGCTCCTCAGAATGGAGGTGAAAGTTGTCCTGGAACAGCACGAGAAACTGCGCCATGTCCATCATCAAATTGCATACGTATGTTTTCAAATTTTATAAGTTTCATAGCTAATACTTTTTAGGCGAGTAAAACGTTTGTTTGTTTTCAATTTGTTTTGAGTGGGCTTGTCAGGATTTCTAGCCACCGAAAGCTAATTTAGGCCCACTGTACATGCCGCATCCAGGCATTGGACCCCTAGTTTAACGTCCCTTCCGAAGGACCAAAAGTTGAGTTGTGAGGTCTGGCCTCCGAGGTCACCCATCTGGAAGTTGACCTCACTCGACCGAGCTTAACTGAAGTTACCTGACGAAGACTGTATAAGCCACTCGGACACTCACCCCGCATAGCCGTGGAGAATCCTGCTTCTGAATTGAAACCTTATTACTTGCAAGCTATGCCAGCTAATCTACAAAGATATTAGACTTTTCAGTTATGTCTTGTCTGTTCCTGATAGGCCCTTCACAAGGTGAACTGGCCAAGTCACTTTGCAAAATCTTGGCAAAAGTATTTGTATGAAGGAATTTATCTTGTTTTAAAGCTTTCTCTAACACAGAATTTGAAAGCTGTTGAGACCAAACCACGACAATTCGATAGAAAACGGCTCATGGTTTTTATAGTGTCAGACGAAAAGCTATGGTATGGTTATGTCATTATCTTTGTTATCAAACTGAGTTTAAGATATAACGATAAAAATGGTAACTCTAGGAACATCATTTATCTTCTTTTAAGATTAAAAGGTTCCTTTTCGCATAACCTTAAGCCTGATTTCCACTCAGAAAATTCTCAGCGAAATATTTCACGCGAAGTTTTTTCTCGAGAAAGTTTTTCGCCCTTCAATTTCTACTCTATGTGAAATATTCTTGCGAAATCTGTTCTGAAGAAAATTGTCTAGGCCAATTTTGAATCAAAACAATTGCTTGCGTTACCCACGAGGCTTTCAGTCATTTCAGGAATGCGGTAGTGCGTGATCAGCTGCATTCTGATTAGGTAGGTAGGTAGGTAGGTATTTATATTTAACGTCGCTAGCTTGCGAAAGTCTGAGAGACTCATTTCCAGTAGGGGCCACGGATGTTTTACCACCAGACCGCCGCAGCTACCCGCCACAGCTACCAGATTTCCCTCACATGGCTCTGGTCGACCCGGGCTAGTGTTACGGACAGCGACCAAACTGTCCAGCGTGGGATTTGAACCTACGGCCGTTCTGACCTTTGGTTTACGAGTCAGACGCCTTAACCACTCGGCCACACGCTCACCCAAATGATTATTGATTAATGATTGGCCAAATGATTATTTCGCAAGCGAAATGCGAAAAAAGTTGAACTGGGTTCAACTTTTTTTTCGCAGAGAAATTCTTTCACAGAGAACTGGCAAAATTTCTATGCGCATGAGCAGGCGGTTTTTCGCTAGAAGTATTTCGCATTTCGCAAAGATTTTTCTCAGTGGTAATCGGGCTTTACAAGCTGAACGTTGAAATCAAGGGTTTTGAAGTGGACAGGCGAATTTCTGTTCCAAATAATCGGGCAGATTAATGGTTCTAACTATCTGCCAAGCTTTCTTTCAGCGAACATTTCTCTGGTTATGATTTGCCTAACCATCACATATTTATCCTTCCAGAATACGTCCCAACATTACCCCTTGTCTCTGTCGTGTTTCCTCGATCATACATGGGACGAGAATGTGGTGTGAGTCGAAAGTATAGGATAGCGACACCAACTGGGGATAAAGTCCCCCTTGCAGTTTATCAGAAACTTGCATTCAAGCAACAGAATTTTGAAGATGGATACTTTAACTTCAAGTTAGAAAATGGTGGCGAAGAGATAAGGGTTAGTTGTTCAATACATCTGTTACGCTTAGTCATGTATTGTTGTTATCTTCGTTTTTTAAGAAAAAGATACCGGCAAACTGCTGTCAACACACAAACATATTGATATTCCTTCTTAGGCTAAAGAATTGCTTCAAATGCTGGGTTCAATCTGTGTTTGATGCTTGATGTATTAGAAACTATAAAAGATTTGTGTCTTCCCTTTCTCTACTCTGGAATGCAGGAGGCCGCTCTGCAATTTGATTTGCTGTTTAAAGACAATAGCAAACATGAATTATCTCTCGAAAACTTCATAATCACTCGAATAACAACAATTCTCGAATAACAACAATTCTGAAAATGATAACCTGAAAAGTATTCTTTTGAAGGCCGCACTGCAAAAAATAGGACGTCGAGAAGGGAAGCAAAATGCAATATGAGCATATTCACAGATGATGGCAATGCGAGGATGCAAACTGTTCTTAGGGAATTTGTCTGTCTGTGAGCAGCTTTCTGGAGGGGAAAAGAATGGAAAATTAGAATGCTCTAAAAGCATAAAAAAGTAGCCACGTTTTGAAAGACGTCCTCGTCTTGCTGCTAAAAGAGCCTATTAAATCTGAAGCAACTTCGTCCCACAGCAAACATCGTTATACCGAGAACGAGGTCATGCTTTTTTCCTTCACAAACTTACCTGATTTGGACGCTCGATCCAAATCTCTTCTTTAAGAAACAAAAAGGTCTATATCAGTATTGCCTTTGTGCACGATTTTTGATGCTCCGTCAAAGGGGGGAACATTTCTAGGCGCACAGGTATGTCCTGTGGCAAACGTTAGAAGCAACATTGTTGCAATTAGGGAGTATCATACTCTACCAAACACCTAAGATTGCAAGAAAGTTATTTTTTGCTTTGCCTTCCTTCATTTTTTGTTGACAAAATTCTTTCCCCGTTTTCAGTACTGTTTCGAGCCTGAACCAGCAATAACGATCAAAGACATCGCCGATAACCTAATTGATTCATACAGAAAAACGAAGTCAATCAAAGGCTATGACAAACCTGCCGATGAGAATAGGCCTATTACTGGATTTTCTGTAAAAGTGAAAAATGCTGCTCCATTCGATGTCTTGGAATACGATTTTGGAATTGAATTTATGGACTATTTTTCTCCTGGGCAGAACATTGAGATTCGAAATGTTTCGTAAGTGCTCGACTTTTCAATTTGTTTTGAGATTTCCTTGAATATCATTTTCCTTCACCATTCAAGATACAGTGTGCTAAGATTTTGTTTACTCACCCATCTTTTGGGCCAGTAATGTGGAAAATTCCAATAAGGGGTCATCATTCGGAGCGAGAATTCAAGGCTCAATTCTGGATCGTGATTTACTTGCCGTTGAATTGAATGGAATAAAGTCGACAGTTTTAGGCCCCGTTTACACGAGATCGGATCCAAATGGATCCGTACCCAAAGTGTAACGGAAAGGCCTTGCGTTTACACGGGACTCGACGGATCCGAACCCATTTGGATCTGCTATCCGTACCCAAACGAGATCACTTTCGAAAGTGATCCCGTTTGGATCCGATCCCAAAAAGGTCTCGTGTAAACGGATGGGGTCGGATCCAAACTGGTACGGATAGGAAGTGACACGACTAAACTGAAAATCCTTTCTCTATATTTCAAAGAGGGGAATAAGAGATGAGACAGGGTCTATTAGAGTGCAAAATTTCAAAGGATCTGATTAAATTAAGAGAAAAGGTTTACTAGAGCGTTGCTAGGAGTTCGTAAAATCAAAACGGATCCGATCCCGTGTAAACGCTAACAGTTCTGGATCCGATCCCGTGTAAACGCCCCTCAAAAAGTGCATCGGATCCAAATGGATCCGATCCCATTTGGATCCGATCCCGTGTAAACGGGGCCTTAGATGTAGAATGTAGCTTCGATGGCAAGCAAATCGTGGACCAGAATCAATTATGGAATTCTCGTTCCCATACAAACCCCTTACTATAAGGGCGTCGTGGGTGCCAATTGACAGGGAGGGCATAACTTGCTGATTTTCCGACGAACAATGACGTCAAAACTAATGACGTCATCATGCGCATGCGCAGTTTCTTAGGAAGAAATGACATCATCTGTTGTGCAATCATACCATAAATTTAAAACAGATAATACAAAACAGAAGTTGTACCTGAGTTTCAACAAATAATTTGCTGACCGGGAAGCAATACTACGATTTACAGATTATTTAGTCATAACTGCAACAGCGGCGTGAAATCGTGGCCAGGGTAAAGTAAGTGGTGACAGGGAACTGTGAGGGTTTGGGGGCGAAGCCCCCAGAAAAGTTTTTGGGACCACGCTCTTTACTTTAGCTTAAAATGCATCTCCCAACATAATACTTGCCAATGGGGATGAGGAAAGTTGGAGAATTTTGTGACAGTTATTCGGTAATTCAAAGTGCGAGGAAAATGTTTGAAGAAACATCCTTTACTTTGGCTTTTAGTGCATGTCCCAATATCATGCTTGCCATTTGACGCAGAAGACTGTCTCCGAACATCATGCTTGCCATTAGTGACAAGAAAATTGTGATAATTTGTGACAGTCATTCGGTAAATGAGAGTGCGAGGAAAATTCGTTTGAAGAAACGTCCTTTATTTGTCCTTAGAATGCACCTCCCAACACCATGCTTGCCATTGGCGACAATAATGATTTGATGGTTTTGTGATTCTACAATTATTCGAATCAAATGAGCGGTACAAAATTTCATCGCGAAATTCTACAACAGTATGCAATCTCCTCCTTGCCTGGAAAAGCCATACACCACCAACGTACAAAACTTCCGCAGACGACTTCAAACAAACCACAACCGTTCATTTCAAAATATCAACGAATCGTTCAAATAAGTAACACCGTCCAGTTAGTATCCGAGATGAAATGATTCGTTTCTACGATGTATGAATGAAGTTTGAACGAGTGGAACGACAAAAACCTAGTTTGTGCCAAAAGCCAAACGGATAAAGAATTTCCGAAAAATTTCTGAATTTCCGAAAATTTCCGAATTTCCGATGCTAGGGGGGCAACTGCCCCCTGCCCCCCCCCCCGGCCACGACGCTTCTGCCTTACTAGCATTTTTATAATTTCTGGGTTCATAAGGTATGTGATTTTCTGAAACAAAATTTCCCCATGTAGGTTAGCTTTTGACTGATATAAATTTTGCAGTCATGAAATCTGCTACGTACTTTTTATTTTCTTTTTTTCTGTTCACATAAAATGATTACAATACATAGCTTACATTCTACTATACTACCCTAATTACTATGCTACACTACGGGGACGATACAATGAGGAGCGAAAGGCAATGACTACCCCATGGCCAATACATAACGACGCACAACATTAAACGAAGATAGAAAAGAAATATAACTAAACTAGACCAGCTAATTACGAATATGAAGTAAATCGGCAAATAGTAAGTGCTAATGTATGGCAGTTTGCAGCAAAGGAGCATCTAAGACCCCGTTTAGATGACACCGTTTTCATTTCATATCGGATTGGGTAAGGCAATCCGATATGAAAATTTCTCCTGTTAACCCGATGCCGTTTTCATTGCATATCGGATTGGTTTCATGCCACTTTCAGAGCGTTTTATTTGAAAACGCGAAAACGGTATGGAGCATATCGGATTGGTGCGTTCTCGTGTAAACAGGAGGCCAATCCGATATGGAATGAAAACGGTATCGTGTAAACAGAAGGCCAATCCGATATGAAACCAATCCGATATGAAATGAAAACGGTATCGTGTAAACGGGGCCTAAGAGCGTTCTGAAGCATGAATGAATCACTTTTTTATTTCATAGCCCGCCAAAGATGTTATTTTCCTTTGACTCACCCGGTGCAGTTTTGCATTATAACTTTCTACCATTGGATATATTTTTAGTTATATTAAGGCTGATTTCGACTCAGTAAAATATTCTGATTGGACAGGAAATCTTTGTTTACGTGTGAATATGTTGCTTTAAATTTGAATAGAATTTTACGCGTGACCAAAAATTTATTGTGTCATTTTCAGTCCGCTTGGAAAATTTTACTGAGTGGAAATCAGTCTTAAGATGCCAGAAGAAATGTTGTTTAAGTCCTAAAACGTCATGAACCTGTTCTAACTCCCTGTAGGATAACATATAACACAAATGGAGCAGAAAGTAGCATAATGGCTAAAGGTGATTTCTTCAGATTTTCCCCAACAATTTTCAAGTCGAGGATATTTCGGCACAAAGCATTCACATCACTGACTGGAGAAACTGCCAAAATGACGATTAACCAGGTCTTCAATTTCTTGGGAATAATGAACATTCCATCATTTGTCGAGAGCGCTCTTCGGTGGGTATATCGATATATTTTTCCTTTCCTCTTATTTAAAATTGAATGCTCGCTTTCTTCTTTACGCCTTTCAACAAGGGCCTAAGGACGCTTTTTTTGTGGCCTAGGTGGCGCTTTAACCTTGATATACCGAGTGTTGATTGCCGATGAAGTCTTTCTGCAAGTGGGTTGTGTTTTCACTGCGTCATGTTCCATGTTCTGCTCGATATGAAATAGCTTGCAGGCCAACTCGGAGCAAAGCAATTGCATGACCCATTAGAATATGTAAGACTTCACACATTAGAGTGAGATTTTAATGGGACATGCAGTTACTGTGCTTCATGTTGGCTTAAAAACTGTCTTATGTGGAGAAGAACAGAGAAGAAGAAGCAGAGAAAATACACTCCACTTGCACAACGACTTTATATGAACTCGGAGCAAAGCAACTGCATTTCCCATTAAGATATGTAAGACTTCACACGTCAGAATGAGATTTTAATAGGACATGCAGTTGCTGTGCTTCAAGTTGGCTTCAAAACTGTCTTATGTGGAGTAGAACAGAGAAGAAGAAGCATAACGACTTTCTAGGTGAACAAACCTTAGGCCATATCAATGTTAAAAGCGCCTCTTAGGCCCAAAATATCATCCTAGGGGGTTTGCTTCTATCATCCACTATGCTAACTTTGAATTGTCCATTTTGCGTTTAGAGCTATTAAAGTATGGAACTTTGAGGTCGGTCCGTGCTCAATCGGGTATGATTTCTTGGATGGATGGTTGGAGAGTCTCACACCATTTCGATTCACAGCCACGAAATTTGTCGATGGAATTCCACTTCATCTTGAAATAATAGCCAGTTTAAGAGGGACTAGATGGTTGTTTGCTTTGGGCTTTTTCTTCGATGGTGAATCTTTTGGGGCCGCCATTGGGAAGATTTCTGGAAAGAAGTTAGCCGATGGAGGATTTTTTGACAATGTTGGAGTGGACGTAGCGGTGAGTTATACTTCCGGTTGACCTAGAAAGTTAATTTTTGCAACATCACAAAAACTTTATTACATAATTGATTTTGAAACCTCCTTTCTGAACGTTTTTGTTGAGAACAAGGTTAACTGAAGGATATTGGAAAGTCTATCTAAAGGCGGCTTTTAATTGTGGGTATTCTACGAAGCAGCTTTTGTTCATGCTATCTGGTTTTACTCAAGCGTACTCCAAAGTCGCAAGAAATAACTGCCAAACTGAACTTTCCAACTGCCTCCTACAACTTCGATTTTAACGGGTGCAAAAAGACCCAGGAAGTGGTTCAGTTGAAGCATGTAGAAAAAATTTGGATTTTCGTTGTTTCAAGTCTGCTAAGGCTGCGTTCAAACAATGCCGGTGCATTTTGAAACGATGAAAAACGTGACGGGTAGGCCTCCTGTTCACACGAAAACGACACAGTATTTGCCGACAGATTTTCAAAACGGTATATTTTGACAATGGATTTGTGAAAAAGGCATCGTGTAAATGCTAGATCGAATTTTGCTACCGTCACATTTTTGACCGTTTTCAAAATGTGCCGGCATCGTGTTAACGAAGTCTAAAATATTTTCTCTTTTAGGTTGGCATCATGTTGAATCCACTCGATCAATTCACTGTCTCTGGTTCTTCAACATCGTTCAGAAAAGCACCATTGAACTATTTGAGTGGCTCTATTCCTAAAGGATTCCTTGCTGCTGCACAGGTAAGAGACTTTCTGTAATCAGGAAATTAGTCAGGAAATTAGTCAATAATACTTAAAGTTTAGTGCGAAGAAACTTTCGCTTTTTTCGCGTTTTTGGACGAAATTCGCGAAAGTTTATTCCGCAGAAGTCCCGAAACTATGAAGTTAGCAAAAATATATTCCCGTTAAATTTCCGAAAATATACAATACATGCAATTATTTATAGTCAATGTTTATTTTGTTTTATGCCTTTACACAAATTTCCCATCCGTGGCCGATCCGTGGAGGTTAATGTCAAAACTTTCACTTTTTCCAACTTGCGAATGTTTCTTCCCTCGAAATCACAACAGTGAAATAATATGCAAGCACCAAAAGTTTCTTGATCTTATAACCAATATGTCTTGTTTTACCCACGGAATACGTCTGTGAGTCTTTAGGATAACTCGCAAAATTTTATTGTTCATGTTCGACCATAGGCTGACGACGTGATTCCTTGTATTCGTTCTGCATTTATAATCTGATGTTTTAATTTCACTCATGCAAAGGACTCACGACCAAACGGATTCTAAACAGGGACTAAAATCTTACGAAAAATCAAAAGAAACTTAGAACATCTTCCATCCTACGAACGTCGAAAGAAAATTCGAACGTCCCTTCTCCCTTCGAAGGTCACTTCGAGCGTCGCTTCGCTTCGAGAAGTCGAACTTTGAATTAATGAGCCAATCAAACGCTACAAATAGGCACGTGGGTTGACCGTATTAAGAAAGTAGCGATCTGATTGGTCGCGCCATGAACGCAGTGGACTTAACCTAATTAGTCCCTGTATTGAAGCGTAAGGATATGAGTCCCTCAACTGAAGCGATAACAACAACAACAACAACAACAACAACAACAACAACGAGCGTAAGTAAGAGGGACTTATGTAATGCAGTCTAGTTTGACCACAATACATTGCTGCTTGCAGCCATAATGCAGTTACTGGATATTTATGGATGCTTTTTTGAGATAAAAAGTGATTCCGTAGTGATACTCGTAATGTCTTAGATTTTTCCCAAAGGTTTCTGTTGCCCAGTTCTCAATACGAACTGCTGTTCTATCTAATGTCAGGCAAGAGATACTATAAGCTATCTGATTGATTTATTGCAGGTCTCTTTGCCTAAAGATTGTGGCGGCAGCTCGTTCTGCAGAGTAACGAAGAGGATCCTTGGCCCTGATGTGTTGTTCCGTATTGTTGCACACATGCCTGAACTTGGTTCTATTGACATAACCGCTGGCTTCAGGGACATCAGGCTCACCGAATCTGTTTCATTTTCAAAACTTGAGCTTGTAATAAACGTATGTATTTGCATTGGACCAGTTTCACAATTAAATTCAATTCGAGGTAAGAGATGTGATTCCCTGTGCAGCAAAAAGACAAGTACAAAACTATTTCATGCGTTGCTAAGAGCAATGCACGCTTTCGAGATATTGATCCACATGATATCGAGGCAAGTGATGTTCATGGGAGTATTTCAAAAGCATTGACGTCATTGTGAAAGTGGTCTATTTTATTATTTTATCCATAGAAGTGAATAGAGTTAGTAATCATCATCATCATCGCCATCATCATCATTATCATCATTGTCATCATCACCATCATATTAATCATCATCATCACCATCATGGTCATCATCATAATCATCATCATCATTATCATCGTCGTCATCATCATCATCATCATCTTCATCTTCATCTTCATCTTCATCATCAACATCATAATCATAATTATAGTCATAATCATCATAATTTACAATTAATTTACAATTGAATTACAATTAATGTACTAATTTACAATAAATTAGTTGGTAATTGGAATGTTATGTGCAAATCAATAGTTGTATTTCGACATCATGGGTAGTAAGACACCGCAACTTTGTTTCAGTGTATTTGCTTCTGCACTGGAAGAATTATATGTTTCTGCGGAGGAGGTTTGAAGTTATTTGAAAGGAAGAAACGCTTCTCTTTCTTCCTCCGTTTCTTATGCTAGCCCCTCCTTAGTAGCAAATAAGTTTGTCCTCTGCAATGAACAAAACGGCTTCAACGAAGCACAACTGTAGTGTCTTACCACCCATGTTTATACTTTGTTTTTTTATAGTATAACAGAACAGAAAGATCAACAAAACTTGGGTTCCGTGCAGAAATAAAATTCCCAGTAAAGGGTGGTGAGATTTATAAAGATGGTTTCAAACAAGATAGTTACTTGAAGATAGGAGGAGAAATTTCTCACAAATTGGGAAGTACTGATGTTACTGGCCAATTGTACATGAATGGAATGTGGAGGAAAGCGTTTGGTGTTAAGTGGCTTGCTATTGGCAATATCAATCTAGGGTACGCATTTTATCTTACATTTTCCCATGCTACGGTTCAAAAAATCATAATCGAAATGTTTTGAGGATTTTCACCAAAATTGACGATTTGGCAGATCTTGAAAATGTTTTCTTAGGCATTTGTATCAAGGGCAAGGTTGATGTTATTAAAGAGTTAAGAAATGACCTCGAATTCGTAGGAATTTGCATGTTTATCGCCTAGAGTAGTTTGAGAAATATGCAGAACAGACAAAGTCAGTTAAGGTTTGTTTCTACCCAGTTCAAGTCATGTGACGATTGGCAAGTTCCAGTATTATACTACTTTTTGCATTCATGACAAAAGTTTTCATGGCATTGATTAGGTCAAAGAAATCGAAAGACGGTTCTATCAAGAGACTGGTCACTTGACTTGAAGTGGGTGTGAAGATACCTCAGCCGAATGGGTCTGTTGATCATTAGGAAAAATTCATGTTTGCTCTCTTCTATTTGGCCATGCGAGCGTACCTTGTATGTTGGTAAATGTAGCTGTGTTGCCTCTTATGGAAAATTTCAAAATTTAAGACAGCAAAATTTTGTCTACACATAAAATTTTCAAGAACCTCATGTCATTCAGAGGATTACACCACGGCTTATGTCCCATTTACGCTGCTAGTTAAACCTGGTTCATCTAAACCAGGTTATCGAATATGGCTTTCTGATTAGTCAATTCAACAAATCCAGTCATTTGACTGGTTGAAATTTAAGCTGGTTTAGACACAGCCGGTTTAACGGTGTCAGTGTGAACGCAATATTAAACAGAACTCTATCCTTTGTTTTCCAAAATCCCCCCACGCTGCTCAGATAAAATAGAGTTCTGCTGCCAATTTAGGATTCCACCATTATATCTCTTTATTTTAGAGTAACAATTTCGGCTGAAAGCCCTATTGCCGTCTCAGGATTCCAGTTTGGTGGTCGCTTGGAATTTGGTACTAATTGCATATATGAAGCTGATTTTGAAAATGACGTAAGTCTGTGTTAGGCGTTATATTACTGGTCGGCAAAAATCACTGAACTTCTTTAAAAATTGCCAGCGTTTTGTTATCGTTTTATTGAGATATTTTTGAAAATGGCTTGAATAACGGAATCATTGAATAAACCCATGTAACCTGTATGTAACCATGTAACCAAAGCAAAAAAACAATGTAACCTGTATCTTCTTTACAAGAACAACAACAACAACAACAACAGCAGCCAAATGAACCTGTAACTAGAGAGAAACTGAGGAATCCTTCAAGAGACAAAATGAATTAATCTTAAACCATGAAAGGAAATAACTAAGTTAGTGATTGCGATGAGGGATAACTTTAACCCTTTCACCCCCGGAAAGGTCATATGGCCCAACAGTACTCATTCAGAACTGCGAATTTTTCAGGGGGTAAAGCATTTGGAATTTTGATTGATTTGAAAGGTTATGCACATTGCATTTATCTATTGCTTACTAAATCACTAATTATGATACCCCCTGGAAAACGACAATCTACATTAGGTTCTCCTGCTGAGCTTAATTTTAGCCGGGCGTGAAAGGGTTAAATAACTTAAATCGCGTGTCGTCGCACACTCGTCAGATCGGTTCGTGCGAAGAACAAATCAACGATACAAACAAGCAACTTTGAATTTGCCTAAGCCAAAAGGCCACTGCTTATGGGGTTTGGTTAACAGTATGGTTTAGAGGTGGACGTACGAACATTTTGAGAATAATTATCTATGAAAGATAAATTCACACCGCTGGACCCAACCAAATATGCAGACTATTTTCCTGGGGCACGCAGTGTACCATGATAAGCCTGTGCTTGAATTTTTTTCAGGGTCATTGTATTAGTATGGCGGTCTACTTTGGAGTTGGGAAACCAAACACGTACTTTTATGGTGAAGTTTCAGCCCTGACGATTGGCAAAATAATTCGGATGTTGGGAGGTGATACTGGAGCTGTGCCAAAGCCTGTTGCAGAAACTGGTTTTCCTGAAGGCGCTATGGTAAGGTTTTTATTTTGTTTACTTGCGAAGAACGGAATTTATTTTATATTCACCTGAACTGATTTCTTTAAAGGACAAGTCCAGGGTTGATAAAATCATTGTCAAAAAGCAGCCTTATCAACTGCCGAGCATCACTTGCGATCCAAGTTGTGTCATCTCCAACTGTCATTAATTCGAAAAAGAATTTTCATAAGTTAGGCCAAATGACGTCACCATTTTGTATTTAATGCGAGTGCACAATAAAGAAGCTGATAATGTGAGTGCCATTCAACACATTTGGCAGCCTCATGCAGCTTGAAGTGAAGTGACGTCATAAAAAATGATGTCATTTCGCGCATTTCGCAGATTAAGATATGTAGTTTTGCAGAGAAGAGACAGAAAAGTTTGGGGAAAAACACTACACACCATTCACAACAGTGCAATCTTTTAGATAATCAACGATTATACCAAGCCCAGACTTGTCCTTTAACTGCGTTCCTAATCTGTTATGTAGCAAATGACAGAGTTTGATGTCAAAGTCGTGTGCTTTATTCGATTCGCATCAAATTGCTGGTATTTGACATTATTAACCTTTTTATTTTAAGAAGTGTTGCATAGGCAATGATATATCTTTAGAATCATGCATATTTGCTGTAGTTTTTTCTTCTTTTTGTAGTGTCTCTAAACACAATTCTAAACATGCGTACCCTTTTCAGTAGTTTTGCTTAATTTCTGTGTTGACAATTCCAGTGCTCCGAGGAAGATTTCATATTCGTCGCCACGCCTTTCTGTACTGAAAATTTTTAGGATTGTCTACCCTGTTTGCTGAGCTACTTTCATTTCCTGTAGATCTCATACAACGCTGGAACAAGTCCGGTTAATTTGGCCACTGCTGGTGGTCCTTATATTTATATTGGGTACAGAGTGAAGGGAATTTTAAATCTGTTTGGCTGGAAAGTTCGCGTCGATGTTCGACTTGGTGATCAGGTTGGTTTATGTATTTTCAAAATGTTTCAAATTCGAATACTGTAAAGCTCTATTTCACCTCTTGGGTCTTATTCGGGAGGGGGGGGGGGTAACTTCAATAGTTAGGTGACAGGTGTATTCATAGTGGCAAGTTGTAGGTTAGTAGGTAGTTAGTAGGTGGGTGTTTATAGATTTTCAATGGAATAAACAGTAAACAGTTTTACTTTAGAATTTTCCGACGATTGCTATCCATTACTAAATGTAATAATCTTTTGAATGTTTTCATTTGTAGGAAATCTATATTGATGGTGAATGCGATCCCATCAAGCTTGGGGGCGTTGTTCAAATCACTCGAAACAACACACACAAGAGTGTAGGCCCCAAGCTTTTCTTCCAGTTCAGGCCAAAAGAGGCTTCAATTGTCAAATTACCATTCTTCAAGGTATATAAAAATCTTGTTATAACCTTGGCGTAGACTTATTGCCTTGAGTCCCTTTTTTGCTTGTGCACGTTGATTTATGTCGCGTCGGTCAAGTGAGCAAGCGAGCAATTGGGACACAGGAGGCACGTGCCCTCAACATTTTGCAACAAAACAGTGCACTTTTTGTTCCGGGATGTGCCCCTTTCGAAGAACGATGCAGGCAGAATGTCTTTAAGTATTGTTATTGTCTACTTTGTCATTTATACTGGATTCATACTGACACAGTTACACCAACTTTATCTAAACCAGTTTAGATTTCAACCAATCAAATGACTGGATTTTTTTGCTTGACTAATCAGAAGGCCTATTCAAAAATCTGGTTTGATTTAAGCTGGTCTAACTTGCAGTGTGAATGGGGCACTATTTACTTCTTTGTTTCATATTCTTACCATTAAAATCTGAAGATATTTTCTACCGCCCTGGTTTACCTCAAGGATGCAAGATACTTCGGTTATCAGTCTAAGTTTGGCTTCCACTCATTGGCTTTCTTTCTGCCTGTATCAGCAGCGTAGGTCCCAAGGCTGCACGGAAAGTAGTGCAAGTTGTTATTACGTCTTCCGTTATTGATTGGCTTGAAAGATTTCGTATTTCTGATTGGTCGTTCCGGACTTCCAATAGGCCTTCTGATAGGCCTTCATGACCCCTATTGTTTTAAGGATTAGCTACAGAATAGGAAAATGACATGGTCTCAATCGTTCTAGGCAAAGCATAGGTTTTGAATCTTTAAAAAGCTGGGTGTAAAATGCTTTGACCTATTTCTTTGAACTGAAATGCTTCAAAGAATCTTGAACTATCTTACAGTAAATCTGCTGAAACTTAGAAAATTATCTAAAACTTAGAAATTTGATGACGTCACATCATAAAATGAGCTGAAAAATAAAATTGGCTGTAATTTCGACAAATATTCAAGATTTCTGAAAAGTCCAACGGTAGAATCATAGAAAAATGGCTAAAGTTTCTTTTAAGTCATTCAATCTAAAGAAATAGGTCATTGAATTTTGCACCCGCTTTTTTACACCTAGTTAAAGATTTGGAATCTATGCTTCTAGGCATGGAAACTGTTCATCGATTGCAGATTCAGAACCAATCATACGAACTGGTTATCGACTTGCAAATTCAGAATCTGCATGGTCAATGTAGCTAAGATAAAACAATCCGAGATGAAATGATTCTAGAATTAGCTCAATTACGACGTCATTGGATCGATAATGTCATTAAAATTTTCGAATTTCATTGAAATAAAAAGGTTATGTATCAATCGAAAGGTCTAATCAAATACTGTCTGACTACAGTAGTTTCTAACACGTCAAAACTTACTTGCAAAGATTTATAGCGACATTTGTTTCTAAAGTGACAGTTATTGACACCATTAAAAATGGCACTTCAGGTCAAGATTCGTAATGTGTCCGCGTCAAATTTGATATCCATGGTCGATTTAGTACCAATCAAGCATAAAATGAAAGATCAGGGAGGTTGCTAGATAGTTATAGGAAATTCCCAGTATAAAGCCAAAGACCCTTTTACACTTAAAGAGTTGAAGTCAATGGTGGATAGTAAAAACTTGTTTTCTTCTTTCAGATGTACTTTGAAGGATACGGGAATTTCTTTGGCATCGAAGCATCCGCTTATATAAATATCACGATGTCTGCTTTGGAGATTTATGTCTGGGGAAAAGCATGGAACCTCGTTTACGCTGAATTATACATTTCTGCAAGTTATGATGTCACTGATTTTAAAAACGCACACTTCTACGTACGAGTGATTGTGGATATGAGAAAACTTACGGATGTGAGTAGCATGTTTTCCACATACCTGAAGCTATGCCATACAATTGAAGGTTCCCCGTGCAACAATATCCTTTGGTTCTTACTCTTTCGCAGAATTATTATGAGCAATGAAAATGAACGTGAATTCGAATGTACGAAAAATCCTTGGATGCAAAATGCATGGAAAAGGGCCTGAAACTCAAAAACTCTCCGGTCACTAACTTAACTGTTGTTTAAGTTAACCTTCTTGCTATAAACTGAATCATAGTATATCGAATTTGCAGGATTGTTGTGGCTGTGCATTCTTGCAGACCCCTGTACTCTTTTTAAGTCAGTAATAGTATTGAACTTGTTTTCTTATTCTAGGCAATCAAAAGGGCCAGAGAAGCTGTTGACAAGGCTATGAAAGCTGCACAGGCTACTTTGAATCAGAAGATCGCGGACGTAAAACGTGCGAAGGCAGATTGTATAGAAAAGTTGAAACTTAAATGCAGCAATTGTTATGCTTTGAAATGTAAAGAAGCTGAGAACAATTGCAAAGGATTTTTGGACAAAGCAGGGAAATGGATTGGAGGAGCAATTAATGCTGCTGGTGAGATTATTTATCAATCGATCAATCAATCAATCAATCAATTGATTAATGAATCAATTGATAGATGAAGCTATGCATCAACATGATTAATCGAGGTACCGTAAACTGACCAATCGATCAATAAAAGGATCCATGTGTAAATAATTTTTCAAGTTCATTTAACTAATTAAGATTTTTATACACGGTGGCCCTATCAGCCAACAATGGCTGCTTTTTAGGACGGGCCGTGACGAAACCTAACTACAATGTTACTGAAATAAAGAAAGGAATATTAACAACATTGAATTAGAGAATGAGAGAAAGAATTAAAAGGTAGTTACTGCGTCGTCTATATTTAAAAGTAGACAGAGAGCAGGCTAGCTTGACCTCGTGTTCTAGTTTTTTACAGATCGTTGATGCACGGACCGAAAATGCTTCTTGGCATCTATAAGCTATGTTGGCATTAGTAAGTCCTTCAGTTCAAAGCCAACATTTTGGATTAGCCCCCAGTTCTCTGTTAAGCTCCCCCCCTAAGCTGCATCGAGGTTACCAAAGGTTTCCATTGATCTAACTGAAACAGTGCAAATGTTAATGGTTTTTTATTAACACTCCTTCGATCTTCGAAGTTATGTATTTGATTCGCAGAATACGCCTTTTGCTATTCTAAAAAGGAATGTAAATCAAACGATGTTATGAAGCACTTTGAAGAGTTTTCGAATGTGCATAATACTGATAGAAGCTTTAACGCCACTCGATAGAACCTCGCGTATAAATGTTTAAAGATAGCGCTCGATCCAGGCTCTTTTGTAGAATAGCTAAAACGTCTATTTAGGTTTTTGATTGGATCAAGCTGCCGAGGAACTCAATTGTTCAGTCAGTCAATCGATCAATCATTTAAATCATTGATCAATCGATTAGTTGATCAGTTTGTTTATCAGCTTATCAGTCAAACATCATCAAAGCTGTTATTGAGGTATGCTCTATCAACAGGAAAATGGGTCAAGAACACTGCAAGGAAGATTGGCGATGGTCTTGCTAAGGTATGCTTTCTCAGAATCTCTTAACAAGAACAAAGGGAGTCTGGATCTAGTGATACTTTTGTAGATTTTTTTCTGGTAAGGTTTGAATGATGAATGTCATGCACATTCAGTGTGTACATTCGATCCAGGCTGTTGTCGGAATTAGCTGCAAGTTTACTGAAGCATGGATTCTAAATCTTTTAAGATATTGTTTATGTCTTTCAAATTAAAGGGGCTGGATCACTTGATGTAAGCAAATTTTTTTAAAACGAAGATTTTGCAGTATTTTTGATAGGCTATATCATGCAGATTTTCCAATACTTTTCTCAAAATAAGGAAATTGTATTTTGAAGATGGACTCTTTCATTTCGTAAAGAAACAAACGAAAGACTCATTTATTGTACTATTGCAGACATACGGGTGAATTCTTAGGAGAAACTTTATTGTGGATTCACGCCATCCACCAAAGTCTGTGCAAAACACAATAGCCACATGCGTGCTACAATATAGATCATAGAGATGACGGGTTTGTTTACGGTTACAGAATGAAGGAGAAGTTGCCTATTTTTGAAATGACTGCAGATTTTATTAGAGGGAGAAATTATTTTCTGCAATATTCATAAAAATTTGGTGTTTCAACGCTAGAGAACATTCAAAGAATCGTTTCTTATACAGGTCGGAAAAGCGATCAAGAAATTCTTTAGTGGCTGGAGAAGAAGAAGGTCGCTAATTTCGAGAAGAAATGAAAATTTTGATCTACATGTTAGGAACAGAAGATTCGTCAGTAAATTGATCTGTGAAGGACTTGTCGGAGGCGGTTGCAGAGGTACGCAGAAATGAATTGATTTTGAGCAAAGTTCATTCATTCATTCATTCATTCATTCATTCATTCATTCATTCATTTATTTATTTATTTATTTATTTATTCATATATTCACTTTATTTATTTATCTATTCATTCATTTATTCGTTTATTAATTCTCATTAATTCATTCCTGAACGAAATTCATTTTACCAGTCATTCGTAGAAATTTCTGATCAACCACCTCTAAACTAAAGCATAGTCTATAAATGTAGGGCATTTTTTGCATAAATTAACAAAATGACACTGAAAATAGATGGTTCTTTAGTTGCCCGAAATTTCTTTGGAAACTTCCGAAATTCCGTGAACAAATGTCAAAAAAGTGTTTGTCCGAAGTCTGTTCGTCCGGAATTTTGCCTATTAATAGGATTGCTACCTTATAGGGTTTTGCAAGTTTGATTTGAAGTTTGCAATTTATTTTTGTTTTCCTTGCCAATTTGCTCCCACTTAGGGTAATGCGAAAGCATTGCCAAAAAAATACAGGGTTTGCCAAAAAAAATTGTGCCCCGTGTGTATAGCTACTGTAGAGGAGCTGTAGATTCAAGTATTTTCAGTTTTTAGCCAGTTGCATAGGTCAAGCTTAAACTTGGAGATTGAGACCTTGTTTGATTCAATCTGACAAATGGGTTGCTGATTTATGGCAGAGAAAAGGCAAAGTTAGTGGTTGCTTCAAAAGCAGCACTCTTATTGCTCTCCAGCAATGTCAGAATAAAGTAAGCTTTCAAAGAAAGCGTTCTGTGATAGTATTAAAATGTCATTACATTTTTTAAAAGGTAGAAAAAGTGGTCCTTTATGAATAGAAAATACTGCTAAGCCCTTGAAAGATGTAGCAAGACTTTTGATACGACGCTAGAGCCTTCTTTAAAATCTTATTTGATTTTGACATTGCAGGAGAACAACAGAAGTGCTCTTTTTAAAGCTACAACTGTTTTTGCCGTAAATCTGTCTTCTCTACCATGAATCAGCAACCAGGGGACCATTATAGAAATAAGGTCAACTCGATCTTTTAATGCTATCACTGCCACTTTAATAAGAGTTGTTTTTAACTTGTAAGTAGTATTGTGAATATCCTATCTATTCATTTGACTACTTTTTTTTGACCATTGTAAATTTCTTTTGTGGCAAATTTTACTTACTTATGTGTCAGATAGACTCATGCGAGATCTCAAACTCTAAGTTGAAGCCTGACCTATGCAACTGTGTAAAATCCGAGATGAATGAATGTACATCTCCTCCACAGTAACCACATAAACGAAGCTTAATTTTTTGCGTAACCCTGTAGAGTAAGAATCTCTTTATCGCAGTGGCACACCCCCTTACATTTATGAGCCTAGTGCTGCACGCTGGTACGTTTGATTATTTGGTTAAATCGTAATTTCATTTTTTCTTCACCAGGTGTTGAACATTTATGCTATGGAAGTTGCAAAGCTGTAAACTTTATAAGCAAAGGTATATGCAGTACACTTGACATTGCTGTTGGTGCTTTGAAGTTAGCTGAAATGACGGTTGGTTGGGTCAATGCTGCTGTTCAGTTCGTATTGCAAATGTTCCTTGTTCATGGGTACGTGTTTTGGACTTATTAGTTCAGCTCATTGTTTCTCTACCAGATAAGCCAGAAAAAATTTCTCGCTTCAGAGAATTCATAACACCAAGTGAAGGATTTGTATGATTCCAGTTCTAGCTAGCTGAAAGGCCAAAACGTTTTTGTGATATTTCTTGCGCTTTTATGGGCAGTGACAGTACAGATGAATTTGACTTTGCGAAAATACCTTGTTTGCGAAATGTCTAAGAACGGGTTCTAAAAACAATTGATCAAATCGTAAGGAATCGCCTTACACGGAACAATGCGGAAAGGTATTTCTCATGTCTCAGGGTTTATAAGAAATAGATTTTCAAATCATACTGTCTGTAGTTTAAAACTTTTTTTCTTGCCTTCTTCTTACTTATTGTTAAAGAGATCGAGCTGTTATATTTCTTTTCTTATAAGCGGGTTACCTTAAATCAAAAGCTACTTTTCAAGGGACGCTCCAATAAATGTAGACCTTGAAATAATGACTTTGGTCAGTTTTATTCCATATTCATTAAAAGAAAAGTCCGGGGTTGTTTAATTGTTGATTTTACAAGAGATTACACTGTTATGAACTGTGTTTGGTACTTTTCAATTTTTTTTCTCTTTTAATCTGCGAAACTACATATTTCAATCTGCTAAGAAGTGCGAAACGACGTCATTATATGACGTCAATTCCTGTTAACCTGAAAAAGGCTGTCAAATGTGTCAATATTTGTAATATTTGTAATACCACTCACATTGCTAGCCTCCTTATCGTGCATTCGCAATGATGTTGACCTGAAAAAGGCTGTCAAATGTGTCAATATTTGTAATATTTGTAATATCACTCACATTGCTAGCCTCCTTATCGCGCCTTTGCAGGGTGCGTGGCCGAGTGGCTTATACAGTCTTCGTCAGGTGACTGAAGTTAAGCTTGGTCGAGTGAGGTCAGATTTCGGATGGGTGACCACTGAGGCCTGACCTCGCAACTCACCTCGCCGTCTTTCGGAAGGGACGTTAAACTGGGGGTCCCGTGCCTGGATGCGGCATGCACAGTGGGCCTAAATTAGCTTTCAGTAGCTAGAAATCCTGACAAGCCCACTCAAAACAAATTGAAAACAAACAAACAAACAAACAAACAAACAAACGCTCGTACAAAATACAAAATGGCGACGATATTTGGCCTAACTTAACGAAGATTCATCATCCAATCTATGAAAGTTGGAAGCATCAAAATTTGGAAAGAACTCACGATTGGTGTTCAGCAGTTGGTATGAATCCTGAGAGATATCTGATTTCCTCCGCAAAAAAACAAATGGAGAAGTGAGCACAACTAATGCCCATTCACACTGCAAGTTAGACCAGCTTAAATCAAACCTTCGTAGTTTGTACCCGCTTTATATCGATATTCTCTTGTATTTTCTTGCAGGATACGATTCGAGCTTGGTCTTGGTCATAGATTCGGTGGAGGTTTTATGGTAGCTGCCGAAATCGATTTGACTTTATTTGGTAACCGGATGCATTTTGGATTCCAGTTTAGCCTTAATGATCCTGTCGCCAGCATTATCAGTGCCAAAGATACTGGGATGTACAATTATAAAGAAGGAGTAAGACAAGCAAGGACATCAGTTAACTCTTATGATCCATATGACCCACCTAATCCATTTACAGACTTTGATTTGTCAGGTAAGGGATTTTCTCTTTTTGTCTCACCAAACTACTGGGTAATCAAATAAAAATGTTTACCCGTTTGGCCGGCTATGGAATAAAATGCCTGTAGCTTATATCTATATCATATCATGTTATATTATAATATATTATATCATATTATATTAGATTATGTTATATATGTTATATTATATTGTATTGTATTATGTCATGTTATATTCTATTATACTATACTATACTATACTATACTATATTATACTATATCATACTATATTATATTATATTATATTATATTATATTATGCTATATAGTATTATATTATATTATACTATATTATATTATACTACATTATATTATATTATATTATATTATATATATTATACTAAATTAGATTATGTTATATATGTTATATTATATTGTATTGTATTATGTCATGTTATATTCTATTATACTATACTATATTATATTATACTGTATTATATCATACTATATTATATTATATTATATTATATTATACTATATAGTATTATATTATATTATTCTATATTATATTATACTATATTATATTATATTATATCATATTATATTATGATTATCAGTCCCAGTTGAAGCAGAGTGCCGTCATTTAATTCAATAAACAAAGCCAAAACTGGGTCTGAGGTAGGTAGTCAACGAGGGCCTCAATTGAGAAGCAATATAGCTTATATTAGTATTGTGAGAACCGGCACATTCTAAAATTTTTCAAAATATTGAATAATATTGTGCGATTCAAATTTTTTGTAGAATAGCTAAAAAATGTATTGAAGCACAACTTTTGATAATCTGTTTTAGTTTAGGGCAGATTTACCTTGCCAGTGTCTATGGGGCATTGGGGTTTTTGGCAAAAAATTTGTGAATAAGGTGTGAGATATTTTCTTCAAATTTTCGCCCAGGGGAAGGAAGGCGGAACTTTTGGAATTGTCATGAGGATAAAGAAACTCTGTTTTGATTTCCAAAGAAACTATTGAATCTCTTAGCTAAAAACAGAACGAATTTCTTCCTCACAACTGATTTTATCTATCTTCTGACAGGAACATTTGGAATTGAATCTTCCCTAACTGGTAATGAGCTTCGACTGGGTTCTTGCCTTGCTGTAGCTGACAAAAACAAGAATTCCCGATTGATTTTGAAAGGATGTAATGATACCGATGCAACGCAACAATGGTCGTTTACGCTCAAGGGCTCATTAATCGTATGTGATTTAAAGTTCTATCATTTAGCTATGATTTGCTGGCTAATTAATAGTTATATGCATGGTCGATATCTGAACTTCTTTCGTAAGTTTGTTGCTAGTGGTTTATTTATATAGTAGTTTACAAACTTGATTTTGGTCTGCATCTCACGTAACAAAATCCCTAACCTTGAAAATCTAAAAGCTGTGAAGTAATAGCAAAACTTCTATCACATTTCAACTTAAAAAGTTACACGTTATAGCTTGTTGTATAACCGAATCCTACAGCAACTGGTTTCATCTTGCTTCAAGGCTCTGAGTTCCACCGTCTGTCATTAGTGATCCCACATTATTTTCTAAATGTAAAGCGTTAAACTTTGCTAGTAAAAGATGGCAAACTGCCTGTGAAGATATTTAGGACTTCTCGAACAGTAAACATGGATATAGGAACCATTACTTTCAAGAAACTTCATGCTAAAGTTTTGGAGGAAATTTGTTCTTAAATTTTTGAAGATTGCATTAAACCTGGGAAAAAAGATGCTTCAGATTGCTAGATGAAAAGGGCATGTAATTTGCCCAATTTTTGCCCAGTACGAGCCCCTTTAATTGCACTATTCTTAAATCTTTAACCCAGAAATTGGAACCTTCGCTATGCTAAGCTCAGACAGTGGTGGTGTCACATTTACTGTATTTTGCAGACATTTTACGAATATACTGTACCTCGGATCCTGTTAATGCAGTTTTGTGCATGCAATGAAGTTTGCTTTCTGCAACAATATATCTGCCTGCCTTCATAACCACGCTTATCTCAAAAGAGTCTCCATAAATTGAAATGGATATTTTTGCTTTCAGAATCTCCATTCGAAGAACTGCATAGATTTGAGTGATACTGCGGGGGATTTTGTGGTGCAAAAACAATGTAAGGATAATCAAAATAGTCAAAAATATGAATGTGATGTTGTCACTCGATCTCTCAAGAGACGAAGAAGTACAAAATGTGTTACTGTAGGTAAGTGACCAGTTCTCACAAATATGGACAGCCTACAGTTCGCTGGGATCGCAGAAGTAGAGTAGACCTGATCCAGTCCGCGACCTCTTGTCATGACGCTCAAGTGTGCTTGGGTCCTACCAGGTATTGAACCCACTCCGCCTGACTGTTGTGGCTGCAAAGTCAGTGGATTACATCACTGAGCCACAACACCTTACAAAACTTTGAACAAAATGTAATATGTTTTCCCCTGATCCTTACAACTGAACAGATCGAAGGGAACTTTAGGTCGTTAACCATAATTCCATAGCATAATTATTTTTGGAATTAGGGCGTTTTTAAGTCTTGCAAGGATGAACCGAAGGAGTTTGAAAAGTATTCATCGTACCATGAAAAAATTGACTGAGGTAATTCAAAGTGACTAATGCAAGAAATACTCATTTTTTAAAGATCTACAAGATGGTGACAAGCAAAAATCTGTATCTGTTTCACTGGATTTAGCAATTTCATGACCTCATAACTTCTAAACTAGCCGAAGTTTTAGAAATGCGATATCTCTGCAAAAACATACTATATCAAAAATGTTCTATCTGAAATTATGGCGACTGATCTGGAGTTTCCTTTGATTAATTAGGCTGAAGGAATTAGGCAATAATATTTTAAGTACTGAATCTTAAAGTTTTGCAAAGATTCGAACCATGTGTTCAGTTTGCTTTGAGTCCTCGATTGAAGGGAGATGTGTCATGTTTCTCCAATTTTCATTTGCTCAGAGTTAATGCACTTGTTAAATTTTTGATGATTGATGATGAACTGTTTCTAAGTTGTCGTAAAAATATAAAAGCAATTCAACCTAGGCTATTTCTTAAGCAAAAGATCTTCAAATGGCAGGTTAGCCTGCCACATAAAGTTTTGCAGCAAAGAACATCTGCTAACATTTTTTGCAAAATTGGCCAAAACTTTGATTCCTGGCCAGTAGACATTATCCATGCCCAAAACTGTTACACATCTTTGGCTCTTCATGACCAAATTCTCTCGTTCTTTTTATGTCAAGTAAAAAGTTTATACATGCAACAAATACAATTACTGTGCCACTCATTACAGGAAAGTATACGAAGTCAGCGAGTTCCCACAATGAGTGGCACTTACAGTCATGAAATAAATTAAACGCAAAAAAAACATTAAGAAGGCCAGGAAAATGAAACGAAAAGCCTAATTGCTGCGCCTTACTGAGGCTGTTTGATAAAACGGTCGATCATCCGCCAGCCCGACATGGAACCCTAGAACTATAGAGAATGAATAAGTCCTGAATGCTGTTTTAGTTACCAAATAGCAACTTATGGTTAGATGGCATGGTTACCCAGCAAGACCAACTACCCGACTCGTTGTTTACATCTCCTTAATTTTTCTGCAGCTGGAAAGTCGTCTCCCACTGGACCTGGCTCTTTAGTTCATCTTGGATCCCTCAAATGTATTGGCGTTGATTCAAGAAACAAATTGATTTTACAAAGCCAATGTCAATCTGATGCGTAAGTCTCTCGAAGCAGACATTGCTCAAAACTTCTTTTGAATTATTATGAATTAATATTGAATGATTTATTTCTATTTGTTCGGCAAAATCGTGAAGTAATTGTATGAGATTTAGAGGACAGTTAGACTTCTTACTGCGAGAGCACTCAAGGCCAATTTCTTGTCGGAGGAATTTTCCGAGAGGGCAGAATTTTAGACAATAAAAGATTGCTCAGTCGTAACTATGTATTCAATTTCAGTACGACATTTTCTCCCCCAAACAGTAGAATTTCCGCCAGCTCAGAAAATCCCACTGACTGGAAATCAGCCGTTAGAGATGAATAAAGTGTATCAAAGTATAAAAATAAGCCCCTCTGCCATCTGGGACCACATTAATCAATGAGGTCATACTGTGTTATTGGAAGATTGTTCGCTTTTGGACAGAGCTAACCACGAATTTGATTTGCTCATTCATGAAAAAAATCTGTTAGATTATGTGTCCCTTTTCATTATGTTTTGTCAGGTAGGAGCTGTAAACGTGCTTTGTTTGTTGCTTTTCGTCTTAGCGAATTAAAATTTAGGTTCGTCCTCTCTAATTTTGGATATTCTGATGATGAAGCACAGCTTTCGTCGAAACGTAAATCGAATGGCTCAGTCGAATGAATTGAAATTGTTTTGACTTAACATGGACGTGTCTAGTGATTAATCGTTTTTATAGAAACATGGGTAATATAAAGTCCTGCCAATGCATCATCAGTTTCTGGTTTCTGTTGTTAACCTTTAACTATTTTATTTATCTCCTAGCACCGAATGGAAACTTGATGATAATGGTTACTTACAAAACATGTACCACAGAGGTTACTGCGTTCGTGTTGCTGGTGGAAATGCGAGGGCGGGTGCCAAATTAGAGATAGCGACATCAGGTTGCCATAAATTTGCTTTCACGAAAAAGGGATCCCTGATGCATAATAGTACTCATTTGTGTATTCAAACTTCAAATAAGGTTGGTAGAAATTCTTTTTATCATCGTTCGCTGTCTCCGCCTACGGCAGATAGTGCACTAACACGAGAGAGTGTTTTCCAACGGTCACGATCTCTGCCAATAACATTCAATTCAACTCAGCGAGGTCTAGTTGAGACCAAGTTCAGATGTTATCGCACCACTGTTTCTCTGGTCTTCCTTCGTTTCTTCTCCCTTCAACAATGCCTTCCAGTCAAATTTTTGATAGGCCCACTTCAGAGCTTTTGATGTGTCCAAATAATTTCAATACTTTGCTCTTGATGGTTGATATGATAGGGGTAAAATTGGTGGTCCTGAGCAGATCTTCAATTTTGACATGGTTGATAAGACTATGAGTGGTCATAAATCTCATGATGTGATTCTGGCAAGTTTCCTGCGTTTGCTAGAGTTTCTGAGTCAAGATAAAACATTCCGTTTCATAAAGAGCCACTGGAAGAATATATGTGTTGAAAATTAGAAATTCTTTCAGATTTGAAATAAAGCCTAAAATCACAGAGCTAAATAGACGGCATTGTTTGAATTTCGGGCTAAAGGAATAACCTGTTCTGGTCAAATTGAAAGGAAAGACTAGGATATTGCTTTGATGACTGTCGCTTCGCAGTGGTCCAGAAACTACTGTCAAATGCTAGGTAGAAGGAGATAGAAAAAAGCTGTTTAATCCATTGGTCCATTAATTTATATTGAGAATTCCTCTTCCAAACAAATGATTCGTGGTACAAAATTTCAAAATGGTCTTAAATAACGGATTCATCATCTCTTGCATAACTCCTGCAAATAAATAACAAACAAGATCTACCAGTAACTAGAGAGAAGACTGTTGAAACCGGCAAGAAAAATACAAATTAATCTTAATCTTAAGCAAGGGAAATACAAATTATCGGAATGGAAGGAAATAAGTTAGTAGCTCACTAGTAACTTCAATAATATGCTCATACTAAAAGGTTTTGTGTTTTACAGGAAAATATAAAGCCTGAGGTCTTTAAAGTACAGACCGAGCTTGCGAGGTTTGTCTATTAAGACCGAGGGCTTTATATTTTCCTGTACAACAACAAAACCGGTTAGTATGAGTTTTATTACCTGACATCTTCTAATCTTGACTCGCATTTAATCAAACACATTTTGTTAGCTTTGAGTTTACTGTAAATCGCAAAGGTCTAGGCCTAAAGCAGTTGATGTGGTGACAAAAACGCGTCCTTGTATCTTATTATACAAGGCTACGGGAAACCCGCGGGAAAGGTTCGATTAGCCAATAGGAATGGCGGGATTCTGTATTGCCTCGTTTTTGAAACTTTAGCCAGGTAATAAAGAACAATATTGAATAACCAAGAAGGTGTTTTGTCGCACGCTCGTCAGTTCGGTTCATGCGAAGAATAAATCAATGACACAATCAGGCCGCTTTATTAGCAGACAGACAAAGAGAATTCGAAAGTCACGTGTCAGTTTCACCTGAGCCATCCACTAGCTAGACTCAATCAACAACTGACAAAGACCAAGGGCATTGGTGCCAATTAAAAACAATTGCAAGGTGAAGGCAAACTCCCGTCATTGAGATCTCGAAGTTTAATAGACACCGCTTCTAAAACCTTGAGGTTGATGATGGACCTTGCCGTATTTAAAATTCGTAAACAGTCACACTCATTACTTATCAGTAAATTGGTACTAATTACAAAATCACCTTTTGGTTTAGCCGGGTTAGAGGTCCTCTTTCCATGTTAATTACCATATCCTTGTACTGATCTTTTTCTTGCAGGAGATGATTCCAAGTGACAACACCAAATTGATTCTTGGTTCAAGCTGCAACAATGTAAACGGGAATGCAATTTCATCTTCCTTGCCAGACCCACAGATGCTATTCTCATTTATACCAAGTATGGCTTTATCTCTCATATTTTGGCCATATTAGCGAGTTTATTGACTGCGGTTTATTTTATTGAACATGGAGGTGATTAAATATAGGGGGACGGTAACCTCCACCGTATGACAATGGCTAACAGATGGGCCTAAAAAGCAACCCCCTTCATAATAAAATTCCTTGATAACTTTCAAAATGCAAGAATTTAATGAAATTTTTGTTTCGTTAAACACAACATAGGATACACTTATGGAGTGAAAGTCGAATCTTGATCTGCTTTAGGACCGAGAAATGAGATGTTGAGAAAGAGTCGCCTTCATATTTCAATGTTTCTTATTTTTGTTGAAAATCTTAAGGTTTTTAGATGAGTACCTATCAGTGGGTGCATTTTTCTCCTAGTTAACATCATTTATGAATTATGGAATATTCTACAGATGCTGATGATTTTAAGATTTATCCTCTCTTGCCAAAATACCACCATTTATTGTCAAGCTTGAAAAAAGTGACTTACAGTAAAGTATTAGTTCAGGCTAAACCAAACCTCAATATCAGAAAAGTTTCTCTTTGCTCGGGTCAACTACTACTTTGTTGTGCTTGTAATTTTGAAATAACATAAAATATTTCCTTGAATTTTTCAGAGAACAAATATTTGAAAATGCAGGATTGTGGTGACTTCAATGATTTGAGAATGGATCAAAGGTTTGAAGTTAGGAACGGTGAATTGGCTAGCATTTGTTCCAATTTTGCTACGGGTGAGTTCTCAAAATTTTGTCACTTCTTTGTTTTTCTCTGAATTTGCTGGCTTATCAAAAGGTTAGGGGCCGCCGACATTCGACTTTTCAAAATATTTTAGCGGTATTTGGCCGCCACCTTGAGACCATTCACTGCTAGCGTCCATGTCCTAAAACTTCAGTAGAAAGCACGACGTAGAACGCTAGAAGTTTCTGCCTTTTTCAGCGGACCAACGCCTAACCCCATCCTTCCCATTTAACGGCCAAATGGTGTCAAAATGTATGAATATCTTAAGTCGATAGACCCTTCACGAATACATTAGGCATTGTTTCAAAAAATTCGTAAGGAAACTGTGAGTACTTCTTTGAAACTCTTCAGGAAATTCATATCAAAATCGTAAGAATTTAAGAATCTTTTGGTAATAAATTAAATTCTTTCTGATAATATCACTTTTTTGATTTTTTATCGCAGACATCGCCTTGATGAAGACGGCAGTTCAGTCGAGCACAGCACACAATGGATTTGCAAGTCGTGCTGTTGATGGCAACTTCAAATTCCATTGGTCGGATAAAAGTTGCACTCACACCAATGATGAAGTAGATCCATGGTGGAGGGTTGATCTTGGCAAAGAATATATTGTTACAGGTAACTGCCCGTCGCTTGACTAGGACACGACTTTAACAATTTATATGTTTAAGTCATGCCATGATAGATCCAACGTGGAGGTCTATTTTGAAAAAGAATATGTTTTTGTCGGTAACTTGCTGGCATTGACATTAATCAGTTGCATGAAACGTTGACTTCAGCTATCATAGAGCCTTTCTGGACAAGCTATTCGAGCTTTGCATAAGTTGGGAAATTCGTCAAAGTTCTACATAGTGAAGAAAACTTTCACTGAATCGAAACTCATTTGCCGTAAATCGTATAATATTTGTGATCGTGTGACATACTTTCATGCTTGATATTCAGCGCTACTGTCAATCACACCTGAGAGATGTCAAAATCTGAACGAATTTCGCAATAGTTCTCTTTAATACAAATTTCTGTTCAAAATGTCGGAAATTTTAGCCAATTTTTCAAAAGTCCTCTAAGAAGGTTTTGTCATTGAGTTTATTGTCATTGAGTCATGACCTAGTTTGTTTACGATAATCTATCTTGAAGTTAAAACTTTCTGTACACTTTGAAATGACAACGATGATGTGCAAATTTCCTCCAGCCCACACGCTTCCTTTTAACAAAGTGACAGTGAACTTAAATGAATATTTTTAGATTTATCATGATGTTCACAGCGCCCAAATGAAAGAAGCTGACTACCAAATGGCGCAGGTGCATGAAAACTGCTGGCAGCATATTTCCATTTTCACACTTTCGTTGAGGATTTTGTAGGAGTAAAGAAAACTTTCTTAGACTTAAGGACTGTTCCAGCGCAAAAAATTGGTCTTTTATCCCTGTCACTTCCTCAGTATGCTGTTATGGCATGGCCATTAACTGATTCACCCAGCTGGACTGGACTTCTTCGGCTTTATATGTTACTTGTAGCTGTGTCTTTTCCTAGCTGTAGGTCAGAGGAAAGAATGGGTTTTTTTCAGAAAGTTACAGTAAAACCCCGCACAAAAGAGCAAGTGGATTAAGAACACTCAGGCTGCAGTTTGGTTGAAAAACACCATATACATAAGAACACATTCAGCCTGAAAAACGAAAATTGTTCAGATTGTTTTACTGCTGCAAGTTTGCACTTGAATTTTAACATTTTTTTATCTGTTGAGTACCAGTAGTCTTGTGCAATATTTAATTTTCAAAACAAGTTTAAGAACACGTTAAGAACACTTTCAGACTGTTTTTGCAGAAAACACCCTGTAAATAAGAACAAAATCAGCCTGAAGTCCAAAAACACATGTTCTTTCATGCTGGTTTTTAATGTATCGTAGACTTGTGTTGAATGGTTTTCCTAATTCTTTTTTGCTAGGTTTTCAATTTTATGCTTCGGATGGGTTGGATTCATGTTATGTATTTCATCCCGATCATATTGTTCGAACCAAAGATAATATCCAGAAATGGAACACTTGGCCTAACCCTACAAAGCTCGCCCTGAAATGCTATCCCGAATCATTCCGAAATTATGAGGGGGTCTCTCGAGAAAGTCCCGCCAAGAAACCTAAGAAACAGGCTTAGATTGAAGCTATGACATAACAGTCCTGCATGACAGAACGAAATATTAGAAATATGAAAATATTCAACAGCTAGCGAGCAATCAGGATTTCTCCTTTTTCGATGCAAACAGAAACAATTTTAGATTATCAGGAAAAATCCAGAAAATTAAAGCGCACCACAGCCGGGAATCGAACCACGTATCACCTGCTTACCGGGCAAGCATCTACCGTAGTATGTCTTAATCTCATCGCTTTTAGCACCTTATAAGTTGTATTATGGATATGGGTTTGTATGGGTTGGTAAAATGAATATATTCGTCGAATCTATACTCATTCTCTGTTGTTTTGGTCGTTTTGCGGCTCAAATTAAATTTTCCTTAGATTGCTGTTTTATTGCAATGACTTCAACTCATTTTAGCATGTGTTATCCTCTTGGAGGGAATAAATCGTCCAGTGTAATGTTATTGTGCCGCCAGAGGACATACTCTCATCCTCCCAAAAGGATAGCACGTACTAGAATACACGCTTTTTAATAAGAAACTGGATCAGGCCATAGTACTAAAAGTTTCTCAATTTCACATGAAATTTTGTCCATTTTAGTACTAAAAGTTTCTTAATTGGTTTCTTATTTTTTGATTGCAGAAGTATCAATGTGATCGCTAACATTGCGGCAGATATAGTTCTTGACATTTAAAACATCATAGAGGAATAAACAGTTTAATGTTATGTTGAAAACACTAATGGTTAGATAATATTGCTCAAGAATAAAGGTTCGACGATCTATTTGCTATAATATCCATGCTTTTAAATTTGAAAAGTTTCTTAGTACTTCTCAGAAATAGTACTAGAGTTTCTTAAAATTTTGGCCGTCTTAGTACTAGTTTCTGAACTAGTTTCTGAACCATTTTTATGAACCAGTTTTCTTATAAAAAACGTGTAGTTTTAAAGAATACAGAAGTCATTGCAGTAAGGCAGTAAGCGTCGTCGTGGCTTTGGGCTTGCTTTGAAGGTTTGTTTAGAGGGCCTGATTGAGAAAATTCCTCATAAGCTCATAAGTTCTGAGCAGAGTAGCTGATTTCATTCGGGTAAATTTTTAGATATATTTGAACATGTCCACTATTGAATATGTACTTACAAATGTCATTGTTTGATATCCAAGAGCAGAAGCCTTGGACTTACGAACTGGAGTCCCGTGTTTCCCTAAGCTCTTTTGACTTGATGGTGGCGCTTCGGCCGCATCTGTGAACAGAGACTCGTGGCGTAACTCTGAAAAGCCTGACCCTTTTTAGGCCTAAACTCTGAGCTTCTTAGAGTACCAATCAGATCGCGAGATTTGTGAATCGCTATGTTTATGGCAAGTGTGATAGAATCTTCGATTCGATTGAAAAACGGATGATATCCCCACGGGATTCGAGATTCAAAGCCATGATTCCATCATAATTCCATTGATGATTGCAGAAAATAGGGTCAGCTTTTTCACTGTTTTATTATGAGTCCCTGTTGAGTAAGGTTTACCGCAGAGATACGAGGGACTCATCGCTATAAGCCTACAGTAGCCTTTCAAACGGAGCTGATTTTTACTCCATACATCAACTTTTCTTCGGATCTCTTCCAGCCGCTGTTTGTTTTTATTCCAGATATAACAATCATAAACAGAGGAGAACATGGCGATCGTTTGAAGAATATCCAAGCGCACGTTGGCAATGAAGTTTCAAATCACAGACTAAATCCAGTATGTCATGATCGAGTGAGGTACGCTGCGGATGGGGAAGCAGTGAGACTGCAATGCAACCCACCTATTCCAGGCAGATATGTTGCTGTTCAGATGTATGGCAAAGGAATCTTGACAATGTGTGAAGTCATTGTAGCTTCCAGAATTGGTAAGTATCCTCAGTTATATTTGTTGTTGTTGTTGCTCTTGTTGTCATACATCGTGATGATGCTTTTACATACGGGACTTTTATGAGTTTCCTAGAGCTTAACCGTGCCCTAAATCTGTTGAATATTTAGTGTCTTTGAGCTTCCGAATAGACATAGCTATATCCAGGGCGTGTTTAGACTTGCTCCAAGTCTATTACGTGGTTTAACAGCACTTGGGAAAATAATTACCTCTGCGGGGGTGTAAACCACGAAGATGACGCTGCGAAGGAAAAGTGAAGGAGAGGGAAACGGACTAGGGCGTGTTTTAAAGAAAGTGTCTATGCACCCATTGTTTCTATAGCAAAGCACCGAAACGGCAAGTGTCAACGTTATCAAATACAATACAGTATATTTGTAACTCGCCTTAGGCCAGCTTCAATTCCATGAAAGAAATTTTTTGGCACGATAGAGCACAAAACTTCAAACAAAGATAGCTCACGGAAGCTGCCAAATACACCTTATTTAAGGATCCAAGAAATCAAAATTTAGCTCTTATTAAATTTTATGCGAATTCGCTTTTCCTTCGCAGCGTCCTTTCCGTGGTTTACGCCCCCGCAGAAGTAACTATGTTCCTTAGTGCTGATATACCTCCGAATAGACTTGGAGCAAGTCTAGTGACAAGCGATTTGGATTTGGTATTGCCAGGGGGTAGGATATTTGATTATCTTTGGGAGTATTTTCATGTCAATTTCCCATGGGTTAAACCCGTATAAAAGAACAAGGTTTCTCTTGGGGAGCCGGAATAGGTTCTTGATTAACTGGCTGCTATTTTAGATTCTAGTGTGTTAGGTTCTCCAATAGCTTCTTATAGTACCCGCCTTGCACACATGAAACACTATTTTTTCAGCACAAGGATCGAAAAGTCTTGTTTTTAAAAATTTTACCAGTGGTGACTTTTGATCAGAATATCAACAATTATTGAAAATTCGGAACAATTTGGAAGATTTTTTAAGAATTCTTGTCGCACATAGCCTGTGATTTTTAGATCAAATAACATGAAACCTGTTATACAAGAACCCCTCCCACTTTCATCCGACCTGTTGTGTGTTTTTATTTATGGGGTTAAAAGATCGAATTTCAGCCTCAAGGTTCTCATGAAAATAGGTTCTTTTATGCGGGTTTCTGCTGTATAGGCCCTAAGTGAGAAATATTTTTTTTAGTTGTTGAGAGTTGAATTACGACGTAAGAGTCTTGAAGGAGAATGATATAAGATTTCAATTGTAATCGTATAAGTCTCAGGGGAGGGGAGGGGGCTCAAACGACGAGTGCCAAAGTTTTATTTATCACTATATTAAAAAAAATTGGTTTGGATCGCAGTGAACTCTGCAGACTTTATCACTGTTCTAATTATTTTCTTAATTTTTCTAGGTGGACTTGCAGATTACTGTCTACTTGAAAATGGTGGGTGCGATCAGCTTTGTTTCAATAAATGCGACAAGAAAACATCTTGTGGATGTCTACCTGGATATTTGTTAGCGTATGACAAAAGGACGTGTTTAGGTATGCTTTATATAGATAGAATGAAGACATTATACGCAAATGTTAGCTTTCCCTGGCCTTACCCAGGAAGATAACCAGGGAGCGCCGAAAGATAACTTGGTCTAAAGCTAAGACGAAGAAGTTGTGAAAATCAGCCAGAGCTGAAAATGTGCTTGCAGCCGCGAAGTAGCTTTCCAGGAAGCTTGTTTGTCTGGGAGGATGAAAGAGGAGGATAGAGAGAACGCGGAATGGAAGGCAGGAAGGAAGTAAGGAAGGAAGGAAGAACTGAAGGAAAAACAAGGAAGACATACGAGAAGAGGAAGACACGAAATAAGATACCATGAAAGAGAATGGAAGACTGAAAGCATTAAGAAGGAATTGAAGGAATAAAGGGGGAGGGATGAAAGAAATAGGGAAAGACAATGTTTGAGCCAAGCTCTTTCATTGCAATCCAGTTTCTCTTAGATTATCGCCCACGCTGTACACGAAATGGCAGTTCATGTCAACAAATTAGCTGCAGATAGTAATCAATTGCCTATGAAACGATTAAGTCGTGATTGCTTGTAAGACTTTAAGCTTAATAGCATATGAAGCAATATAACTTGTTGGTCTCTTGAAATCTGATTTTGACTGAAGACTCTCCCGCGTGACTCTAAAAAGCCTTAAAAAACTATAGAGGGGCTGTGCAATAGTTCAACCCGAGGTTCAACCTAAATCTGACACAAGAGAAAATTGATAAAACAAAGGAAGGGAGAATTTTAGTCTGAGGTTGCTTAGCAGGAAGGTAAATTATTTTATCCAGTGCTGAAGTCAACCAAGGATAGGTAATGTAGCACTCGTAATTTGAAGTCAATGGTGGGTAACAAGATAATCTAGGGGTGGAATTTCTAATTCATTTTGGCTTGAAGGTGAAGTTGCCTTTTTCAGTGCCAAGGGCTGGGATCGCAGAAATAGAGCAGACCTAATCGAGTCTGCGACCCCTTATCATGACGCTCAAGTGGTGGGGTCGTACTGGGTATCAAACCCACTCCGCGCGACTGTTCTGGCTGCAAAGTCAGAGGATTACACCACTGCGCCACAACACCTTCAACTTGAGTTATCTGTGATATCAACTTTATTTCACTATTGAAGAGTTTACTTTACAGTTAGCTGTTAACTGTTTTTATTAATCCTTAGTACAGTAATTAGCAATTTTTCTTTCAGATATAAATGAGTGTCAAGTAAACAATGGAGGCTGTCGCAGAGATAAACATGCTTATTGTTCTAATTACCCTGGTGGATATTATTGCAGATGTACGCCTGGTTATATACTCAAAGACAACAGCCTGACGGAGTGTGTCGGTATGGATTTATTCATTATCTTTCTCTTCATGTAACAACAGCTTCTTATCATTACGATGCTTACCCCAAAATAGCCTAAATCAAACAAGGGCAGTTTTTGTAAGACAATGGGTCAATTGCTTTTGTTGACACCTGAATTCAAAGCGATTAGTGACTGCAGACAAAGGAGATTCTCTCAACCGGTAAAGTCAAAACAAACACGGGTGCGAAGGTTGCCCCGAAACCAGTAGGGCAAACTGTCTCTTGGTGCAAGTGGAAGGTTATTTTTATAAGAAGTTATGTGCTTATAACTAAAGAAGAAGGGTAAATCTAAAGTTTTGCCTGGTCGATTTTATCTGTTTGATTCAGTAGCTGTGTGGCAATTGTTTCATTTAAGCCTAAAGTGCCGGAGAATTAAAATGCCTTCCTCTTGGCTTCTGAATCGAATAAACGAAATCCGCCAGACAGAACTTTAGATTTACCCTTCTTCTTTCGTTATAAGCATGTAACTTCTATTAAGAACCACCTTTCTGTTGCACCACGAGAGAGTTAACCCTACTGGTTTGGGGCCAACTTTTGCGGCCATGTTTGTTTTGATTTACTGGTTAAGAGCATCTCCTTTGTCTGCAGTCGCTAATCGTTTTAAATTCTGGTGAAACAAAAGATGCTGATGCTATTATCCTACAAAAACTGTCCTTGTTCCTAAATCATTCTTTCTATGCAAAGTTTTTCATAATCCGAGAAGGAATAATGATTTACCCTCCCTGAGTACATTAAAAGCAAAATTTTTCGGACTTTAATATTTTCAGACTTTATACGTCCGAGTCTTGAAATATTCGAATTTGTTTGTAGTTCGAAATATTTAGTGTCCAATATTTTTTGCAGCTTAGAATCCCAAGCTAAGCAATGTGTCGCTCGACGCTTTGCATTGTCGAAAAAGGGAATGCGTTGAGGATGTTAATTAGTGAAAAATATTACCTGAAAAATATTGTTTTCTTACCCTACATCCATCCTTGGCAGTCATTTTTATCCTTTTCAACAATGATCAATTGTGGACATTTCTGGTCAAGCACACCTTAAAATAAGTACATTATATGTATACATGGTATGTTTATACAAAATGTACACAAAAAAGACGAATTGAAGTTCTTGAATTCTTTTGTCTTATTCTTTTACTTTCTTCTACTATCGATGCATTTCGATTGTGTGGTCATCGTCAGGAGAATGGTATATTTATACAAATATATTGTTGATAGAGATCAATGCCTAGAATAGTGAAAACTTTAGTTTTTCTGGCTATGGCTTATGTTGTATTTAGAGTTTTCATTCATCGGTGTTTGCTACGTTTTTGTGCTGTTTAACTGGACATTCTCTAAAGTTTACCAAAGATTAATTTTTCAAAGTTTGTCCCAAAAATTTTTAAGGTGTAGCAATCTGTTTCAACCAAATCATGATTTATTTCAAATCTTTAAGAATCTAGGCATAGAATCTTTCTCAGTTCAAAGTTGAAATGATCTAGTATGGCCCAATAAATGAAGTGCCGAGACAGGTGCCATTGCTCAAAGGGACCTTTTGGTTACTCACGCTCAAATTCATTTTTCCATTTTTACACAATTTTTCGAGCTGAATTCACGATCAATGATTATAAACCTCTAATTTCACAGATTATAATGAATGCGGAGTAAACAATGGGGGCTGCGAGCAATTATGCAACAATACGAATGGAGGCTATTTGTGTGAATGCAGAGCTGGTTACAAGAGAAAGTCTAACAGCCTCTTTGGCTGTGAAGGTAAATTATTCCTTGCAGCAATATTCTGTAGTAGTTGGGCATCTTGTGGGGACTAGCAATAAAATAGGAGTAGAAAGACCAATCGCAAGTGAAAGGACCGGTGTTGCATAGGGGGCACCAATGCCCTTCACGGTTTTGATATAGTGCTCTATTTCAACTCCAAACTGTGCCCCATTTCCGCAGCCGTTTTTTGAGTCTAAAAGCACCTTCTAGTGCTAAAAGCCATTTCAAATGCTCTGCTCCTCCCATTAAAGCAGCTTCGTTAGTCCATGAAACCACTATGAACTAAAGTTGGCGAATCCATCTCGAAACTGAAAACGCGACATCTGGACAAGTTTAAAGTTTCTTTGCCGCAGAAAAGTTTCTTTTTTCATTTAGAAATAGCTGACCTCGTCTCCTAGTCATAAATGAAAACAGAATTTATAATTTGAAATGATTTTCTGGATTAGAAGATATGATTTCATATTCATTGCCCTGGAAAGTCTTCTAAGAGTGAGGAAAGTTGTCACTTTCCAAACTTTCCATATCACGTAGTGTAGTCACATCGAGGAGAAGGCACAGGACACTGGTATGATCACAGGAAGTCCAGGCATGTGTCTGAACAATAGCAAGTTTACTATCATAAAATTGTAAATCGTACAATACCTTTGTGTGCTCTTTGTTGCACTTCTCCACAGCTGTGTTGTATCTTATTGACTTCTGCACTGCACTGCATAAGTTCTCGAATGTGATATTTCGATGTGAAATAACTTGCTGGTATTCTAATGTAGGTTACAAGGACTGAAAGTTACCTTCAAGCCAAATTCAATAAACTGTTTTGTCCTCGCTCGCAATCCGGCATCCTTTCTCCAAATTTTCATTGAGTGTTACTTCACAACGAATTCTCAAATTCAAACAATTATGCACTGAAGTTACAATGCAGAAGTCAATGAGATACAACACAGCCATGGAGAAGTGCAACAAATAACACACAAAGGTATAATATAATTAACGATTTTAGGATTGTAAACTTATTATTGTTCGGTTGACTGTCTGGGCTTCCTGTGGTATGATAAGCTTGCCTTCTCAGTGTCCTGGAGCGCAATGCGCTTCACATTGTCATTTTCTTTGAAGAATTACTCGTTGAGGTACATAAGCGTAACAGTGCACTACACCAATTGCTATTCATGCCCTAAAACCATCTTCGGGGGCTAGGTGGAACTACTGAAAATGAGACATAAATTTGTGAACTTTGCAATTATTAATGATGCCTTGGGGCAAAGTAGAAATTAGTCAAAATAAGGCGTAATTTTTTTTAACTTTGCAGATATCAACGAATGTCTTGTTGACAATGGCGGATGCGACCACATGTGTCAAAATTACGATGGGGGACGATATTGCTCCTGCAGAAGCGGTTACAAGCTTGCTACTGATGGAAAAACTTGTGAAGGTTTGTGTAAAGTCTACTCCATCATTTTGAGAGCTGAGAATCAATTCGATTCTTCAACTTACCAGCCATAACCTTTCCTTTCTAGTTCTTCCCCATTTTTCTCTTTTCTTTTACTGTATGACTGGAGTTGCTAATAGTCTCATCCTCCGATCTTGAGAAAAGAGCTTCTCGAGAGATCAGTGGATGAGACTCGTAGCTAGTCCACTGTGTGACTTGCACCAGGTGAGTCAAGGAAGTTAACACATTTGATGGGCTGTAGAATAAAAAGTGTGCGGCTGATATCCAAAACTGAAATGTTAATCCATCAGTCAAATGCTAGCTTGGATGTGAAAATTTTGTTTGCTAATATTTAGACACAAAAATTAGGAAAATACTAGCAAGGGCTTTTGTATGGGAACGAGAACTTTATGTTCGATTCTAGCAATGATTTACTTACAAAAACTCCAGCTGCTTTGTCATCGAGCCTATATGGACTGATACTGTCATATATGCAAATTGCAAAGAACTGTAAAGATACTTTGAAAGCTTTTCATTGCATTCTGTAAAATTTCTGATTCTTCCATGGACTGCCGTTATGAATGAGGCCTCATGAACTCAGGTGCCTCTGAAATGATGGTTAATAATGGGCTTAAAGTTTCAATCTGAACAAAGAAATGCCTGAAAGTCCTGCATAAAATAAGAACCGATTTAAGAATCTGAACAGCCTAATTTACCACTAAATACTCAATATATAAGAACCTAATCAGGCTGATGTTCAAAATTGTAGGTTCTTATACGCGGGTTTTTAAAAGCCCTTTGGCCCCACTCTATCAACTCCTCTCTGAACCAAAATCTTAGATAGGCCGCCCTCTCTTCGAAGCCCCCCCCCCCACTTATGAGAAGTTCCAAAGGCTGCCAAACACTGTCCATTTATTCAGCTGAATAAGCTTGTATGTTAATTTTGATATGGGTTGAGATATGACTGTGTCGAATTTATGTATTTGACTCTTCGAATTGTATTTTGATTCCTAAAAATATGGAGTAAAGGAACTAAGAATCATTCATATCTGTGTCATTTAATTTTTTGAATAACCCCCCCTCTCTCTAATAAGCTCCCTGTCTTTTGAACACCCTCTGGAGTGTCTGAAGTTAAAAGGGCTCGTGGGGGGCTTAATAGATCTTTTATGGTATGAGGTTTTATCCTTTTTTCAGAAATATACTGCAGAGCTTTGGAAAAACCAGAGAAGGCAATTGCTTCTCCCAATATCTGCACACGACGATTTGCTAATATTCCCAGGGGAACAAATTGTCTTTTCAACTGCACCAAAGGATTTGAATTTAAGAATGGAAATACTTTGAGGACAGTGAGGTGTCAAACAAACGGTTTCTGGGATAGGCCCGCTCCATCTTGTCACCGTAAGTACTTCATTTCCATCTTCTTAATTTCATTTATGCCAATCTCGTATCCTAGAACTCTGCTATAGATCTCAGAGTGAACGTTTAACTTCAATACACATAACAGCAGAAGTCCATCCTCGTCAACGCAAAGACCAAAGAGCTTATCCATTTAGTAGGTAGTAACGTGGAGTTTAATTAGGTTTATGGTAAATGGAGATCCATAAAACGGTAAGTCCAGACCGAAGTAAAGGATTGTACAAGATCTTTATAAACAATCAGAAACGCATGGAGCGGCCCATCCATAACAAAAGTATTTCATTTCCATCTCTTTAATTTCATTTATTTTCTTTAATTTCATTTCCATTTCATTCAAGCTTAGCTTATGAAATTTGTTGACGTTGGATTGATTACCTGGTAGCACGTCTGTTCGAGGTGCATACTCGGGGGGGGGGTATCTCGACCTATTTTCTGACGGGGACGTGCCATTTTTCCCGAAAAATTGGTACCCATAATTCCGTAAATTCTGGTGGATTTTAGGGTCATAATTCCGTAAATTGAATGAAAATCTGGGCCATAATTCCGGAAATTACGAAAAATCCCCTGAAAAGGACACCCATAATTCCGTTATATGTCGAAAAATTGTGAAAATGCTACCCATAATTCCGTAACGGTTTCAAAAAAGTACCCCTAAAAAATGGCACGTCCCCGTACCATGAAAAGTACTAAGTTACCCCCCCCCCCGAGCACTTATGCCAATCTCGTATCCTAGAACTCTGCTGAGTGAACGTTTAACTTCAATACACAACAGGAGAAGTCCATTTCCTTGTCAACGCAAAGACCAAAGAGCTTGTCAATTTAATAGGTAGTAACGTGGAGTTTAATTAGGTTTATGGTAAATGGAGATCCATAAAACGGTAAGTCCAGACCGAAGTAAAGGGTTGTACAAGATTTTTATAAACAATCAGAAACGCATGGCAACCCGCGCACTTCATCGCGGCCGATTTCAAGGCAGCTTCTGCGTAAGTATCATTGCAGTTGGCTGTCATCAATGTTCGTGAAATGTGATGAAATTTTGATATCTGCTGGAACTTTCAAATGTTTGGCATTAGAAATGCAAAAAAAATCCTCCACTACAGACTCGATTGCTGAGATTGTTGCGGATCAGAGAACTGGTGAAATAAATTAAAATATGCCAAGGATGTCCTTTTATGAAGGAATCAGTTTCTTAAAGGGAATCAAATCATATCAAAAGCGGCTCAAGCCACATGCATTAGTGTTTCTTGATGATGTAGATCAGTTGCCCAAATATGGTTCGGCATCCGTTGCAGCCTATTATTTACATGGCTGTTTTATCAAAGCTACCGGATGAGTTAAAAAAACGCCCGGCTTTTGAAAGGCTACTGCTCCCTGAATATATAAGCAACGATATTTTGCAATATCTGATTGCATAGCTAGCATATTCAATAATTTTTAGAAATTTTCCTGGCTAAAATTGGTCACTCCCTTCAGATTCTGTAAGCGATTTTGTAAATTCATAGGTAAATTGAATCCCTTTGAAAAACTTTAGAAATCATGCTAAGATTACCAGTAAGAATCCCTAATGTGTTCAGCACGTGCTTTCCTTTTGGCGTGTTGAAAAATCTCCCCCCCCCCCTAGTGTGAATAACTTATTCAGGGGGATTCCATTCTCCCATGAGGACAAAATACATGAACACATCCAACAGTCATTATTGCTCGGAAGGAGAACAAAGGGAAATCTTGCTTGCTGTTTTCATTCGTTTTTGCAGGTTTCCAAAAGGGGCTTCTGCAGAAAATCTCTTATTTCGACAAGAAGGAATGGCCGATTAAACCGGGTAAATTACTGAAGCTGATTTGACATATCGGGGACAAAACAAGACGGTTTTAGATATCATTGCTTTGATATTCAGGGAGCAAGATTTTTTCAAACGCCGGGCGTTTTTATAGACACGTCCCGTATATATTTTATTTATGCTTAGATTCTCCTTAAGTTATGCTACTGGAGTTTCATACATCTTTGTGATCTGAGAGATCAATTACTTATATAGATTTTTTCTCATGAAGGATTTCGTGTCAAAAAGTTGAACAGGACTCAGCTTTAATTTTTCACACAGATAATTCAGCATTCATGAACATACGCTTGAATTTCACGCCTTTTTGGTAAAAATGAACTTTAACATGATGCTGAATCTTTAAATCTACGAAAAATGGCGTGTGTAAAAAATTCAATGACCTATTTCTTCAAACGGAATGACTTGAAAGAAACTTTTGCCATCTTTCTGTAATTCTACCGTTGTACTTTTCAGAAATCTCGAATATTTGTCGAAATTACAGCCTGTTTGATATTTCAGCTCATTTATGATGTGACGTCATCAAGTTTCTAAATCACAACCAGAAGAGTGAAAGAGTTTTGCTTGATACCATATCATAGGCATCCAAAAACTATGGTTTTCGTAAAAGTTGTTTGATCTTTCGTCAAGAAGTTTAGAAATCACGATAGTTTTAAGTTTCTTTCGACAATTTTCCTGAATTCTTAAAAAAGAAGAAAAGCACTGTAATTCTGAAAATATTGAAGATTTCAGAAAAGTCCAACGGAAGATTTACTGTAAGATAATTAAAGTTTCTTTGAAGCCGTGCAGTTCAAAAAAGTACGTCATAGAATTTTACACCAGCTTTTTAAGGATTTGAGACCTATGCTCACTACATGTAACGAAGAGCATTTGTTGCTCGGTTTGTCAATCCACTGGGAGCAAGGGAGCGCCTTCTTCTCAATTCAGTTAAGGTTTTTCAGGGAGGTAGGAAGCATCTCCAACATCAAACATTGGGGCAAGACACTTTGAGCGCAATCTTTCCTTAAGAAAAATGGGACAATATCTAGAAATAAAAAGGGCACTTCTGTGCTTATTCTTGTGTCGAATCTTTGGGGGGCACGTACCCCCAGCGTTCCCTGGTTCCTACACACCGCTATCTGTGCAAACTGTTATCAGCTGCGTGGTGTTTATCCTAAATACATTGGATGATTTGACACGCAGCGCCAGGCAGAGCGCTGTGTGTCAAATCCGTCTGCTGTCATTGAGAGGACGGATTGCACGGCCCATTTAAGTCAGGTTCATTCCCTTTTTATCCTCCTTAAATGCTTTGTCTGTTTTCGCTGATTCAAGAACCAAAGGATTTTTAGGTAAAGACTTATTTCAAGGAAGGGTAAATAGAAGAACAGCCGGAATTCTGTTTTGAAGAAAATAGATTGCAGTCTGTTTGATTAGGATATGGTGTGAGTAACAGAGCATTTGGAACAGGAACCCCGAAATGTTCTCCCATTTGAGGTTAAGCTGATGATTATAAATCTTTAGCTGAAAATCGCCAAAATGTTTGTCCCTCCCCATACGCTACCTCACAGGGCTTGCTTGGAAACCTAGGGACTGCACGGATATGATGAAGAATTATCACCGTCTATGTTTATTTCACTGTTTTCCTTTAATCAATTTAGGTACCTTACTTAGATGTATTATCATGGGAATTAACGCGCCGTTGATATAACCAATGTCATGATCGAATTTGTATTGTTACCATTTGTGTTGTTTGTTTTCCAAGGGATTGCAAGAGAAGCTTAATGTTGCTGCCTGTCCTTCGTTCTTCTTTTGCCACAACTAGCATTGAATGCCGCCATCATTCAAATGAGAAATTTCGCTACGTAGGAGCTCAAATGGCTGTCTGTTTGATAAGGATATGCTGTGAGTAACAAAGAGTTTCAAGCATGAACCCCGAAACGTTCTCCCATCGTAGCTGCAGAGGAAGATGTAATTTTCAGCTGAAAATTGCCAAAGTGTTTGTCGCTGTCCCTGTATACACTATCTCACGAGGCTTCCTTTGGAAGTGTAGGGACTGCATGAATATGATGAAGAGTTTAACTTCCTTTGAAATGAGACAGATCACTGCGTAGGATCTTAGGCGCGAAATACTGTTTGAATGTATTTTGAATAATTGCAGCATTCAGTCCTAGTTGTTTGCAAAAGATTAACGGAGGACAAGCAATATTATCAAGCTTTTGCTCGCGATCCTGTGGATGAGAAACAACACAAAGGGCAAGGATACAAATTTATTCTTAATGTTGGCCACATCAATGGTGCATTATTACTCATGGCATTATAATTCCAAACAGCTGGATTTTTGAATGTTTCTTGTTGTTTGCTCCCTTAGCTGTGCTCTGTTCTGCATTGACAAGACCCCAGAACGGTGGCATCGTACCTCCAAGCTGTTCTACTGGAAACAGAGAATTCGGTCAACGGTGTGTTGTTTATTGTAAACATGGATATAGATTGAATGGGCCAGCAACGAAATATTGCCAAGCAGATAAGAAATGGTCAAACAGCGCACCTAATCAATGTATCAAAAGTAAGTAAAAATATGTTATCAATATTTAATCGATTGTCTTGCTTACCGCGAAGCTCTGTTCAGCATTTTCTCTCTATTGAGCCCCCTTCTCTAATAAACCCCTCCCCTCTGAACAAACATCTCAAATAAGCGACCCCTCTCTATTAAGCCCCCCTACTTGTATCAGATCTCAAAAGTAGCAAAATATTTTTCATCTATTTACCCGTGCAAGTTTGCTTGCAGGGTTTGATATGGTTTTAGATTAATAGGTTAAAAGTGTGTCGAATCAATATATTTGACCCGTAGAATTGTTGAATCTGCAAAATACGGCGTATAAGAACTAAAAAGTTATCATATATAATAGTGGAAGAAGCTATCATTTGATTTTGTGAATAAGCTCCCTTCTAATAAGCCCACTCCCTTTAAAGCCCCCCTTTGAGTATCCAAAATTAAATGACCCCCAGGGCTTAATAGAGCTTTTGGGGGTAATTAGTCTTCCCTTTGACAATCATGTCTCGAAATTGTGCCAAAAGGCCAGCAATAAACTTTACGCACTTGCTCGCATATCGCCATATATGGATCAGAGCAAACTAAGAACCCTCATGAGAGCTTTTATCACTAGTCAATTTCAATATTGCCCTTTAATCTGGATGTTTCATAGCAGTTAGCTCAACAAAAAGATTAACAAAATACAGGAAAGGGCTTTGAGAATAATTTATAAGGATGTTGAATCTACTTATAGTGAACTATTAGAGAAGGACTGTGCCGTTACTATTCACACAAAGAACTTGCAATTACTTATGACAGAGATGTATAAAACTAAAAACGGGCTTAACCCTTTATTTATGCAGGAAATCTTCTGTGAAAATGCAATTCACTACAATTTACGTAATAATAACGAATTTGTACAACCCAGAGTGAAATCTGTTAGCAATGGGACAGAAAGCGTCCGATTTAAAGGTCCGCAGTTGTGGCAAATGTTACCACCAACGATACGAAATTCGGATTCGCTTTGTCAGTTTAAAACAAAGATCAAAAATTGGTACGGGGAAAATTGTCCATGCAGATTATGCCGAACTTTTATTCCGAATTTTGGCTTTTTATGATAAAACAATTTTAGATTTCTGCTTTTGTACTATATATTTTTGATGGCATGTAAATATTTTATCCACGTTTTTATTGAGTATTATTTGTATTTTAAAGGATTATTTTGTATTTTAATTTTTAGAGTTGGAATTAATTAGCTATATACTGTAGCTATCTTTTACTATCCAACAATAAATAAATGAATAATAAAAAATAATAATAATTTGACCATGGGTTTTGGGAAATGTGGGAGTTCTTGTTAGATTTATTGTCGTTGTAAAGAATCAGAATCGTCAGGCCTACCTCTGTGTGCTCTTTGTTTTTCCATCCTCTCCGTTGTCGTGTCAATATCATCTTGTTTTCAATGTTTTCAACGTCCTCGTTTCGGTCTTTGAGCTTAGGAGGTCACGGGCCGAAATGAGGCTGTTGAAAACATTGAAAACAAGATGGTGCGATCATGATCGATCAGGAAACTGAATAACAATTGACAACAAACTGAATATGCTAAATCGACAGGACAACGGAGGGAATGGAAAAACAAAGAGCACACAAAGGTCAGCCTGACAGTTCTGATAACGATAATTAATCTAATAAGAATTTCCACGTTTCCCAAAACCCAAGTTTTGACAACTAAGTGATTTTCACTATGGGTGTGCCAAAAGCTATACGGATTTGGTTGGCTTCAGCGATGTGAATTTAACTTCAATCAATGGCTAATCACTCTTGAAATGTTCTTCGATAGTTAATTTGAACAAAGATACCTCGTTTGTTGGTATTGGCGCTTGGCGACCAGGAAAATTAATCTGGGGGATTTTTACTCACCTGCAAGTGAGAATCTTGCCCTTTGGCCTGAGCAAATTCTTCAAGCACAATCGGCTAAGGTTTCTTTTACCCATTTCAAGTCATGTGACCACCATGCCCATGGGAAGTTTTTGTATTATACTACGTTTTGCATTCATGGCATGAAATATGTTGGAGAAATCAAATGATGCTTTATCAAGAGAATGATCACATGACTTGAAATGAGTGTAAACAAACCTTAGCCGATTTTGTCTATTAGAAAATGAAAGTGAAGAAAGCTGTGAAACTGCAACATGGGTGACGTCTGACAACCACAATATAATAAGATCATGGGTGGTTAGACAAAGCAGGCAACCTCCTTGTATAGTTTCAAGAAAACTATTTAAAAAGTGATCCCTTTCATTTTGATTTTAGGTTTGAATTTTTCACTTCATTGTAAATAGGTTTTGAACATACATTGTAAATAAGGTTTTATAGTTTAATTTATTTAATAGCTTTTTACTTTCTTTTCTAAATTGTAATTGAATGTATTTATTGGAGGGCCCCTTGAAAATCAACTTGTTGAAGGGCAACCCTCCTTAAATATATAAAATGAAATGAAATGAATGAAACCGTAGTTGTGCTTAATTACCGCCGCATTGTTCTTTTGTACAGGATGAATTATTTGCTTATACGCAGGAGCTGTTCTAAACCTCCTCCGCAGAAAGGTATGATTTTTCCTCCGCAGAAGCAAATACACTGAAACATAACTACGATGTCTAACAACCCATGATGGGATCTAATATTTTTCAAATTTTATCAAGGATATTGTTGATTGTTTTGCCGTGCTTCAGACCTTTAAGTTATTCTGAACAAGAATCTCAATCGAACGATACTTTGCTACATTTTGTAGAATATTCGAATGTGCACAATAGTGAAAGAAGCTCTAACGCCACTCGATTGAATCTGGTGTATAGAAATGTTTCAAAATAACGCTCGATCCAGGCTCTTTTGCTGAATAGCTTAAAGGTTTACTGTTTGCTGAGGTTGACTCTACATAGAGGTTTCAAACAGCACTGTATCCTATGCTCTACGAAGTTCGCCCTACTAATTAAACCGGTTTTATTAAAGCTTGTTTATTTGTGTTATTGTCAACGCAGTTTTGATCACAAGATTTCTTTCGTTCTAGTTGTTCAGACGCCATATTTAAATTGCCCCGTCGACATTCAAGTGAGTTTACAGGGAGACATGACAGGTGTTCAACTTGGTGCAAGATTCCCGCAACCTGCGACAAACATACCGATCACTTCGGTATCTCACAAGTCCAATGATGTATTCCCTGTTGGTATGAGTGTCATCACGTTCGAGGCTGTTAGTGAAGAGGGTGTTCGAAAGACTTGCAATGTCATTGTTGATGTTAGAGGTAAGGATAATCTCCCTCCTACACATGACATAATGTTTATTTTATTTGTTTGTTTTTTGTTTTGTTTCAAATGTTCTTGCTTCTACTGATAATTTTGCGTACTAATAAGTGATTCTATTGAGACACAAATAGTGTGTTCTGTTTGAGAAAGAGAAAATAGTCTTCAGAATAACGGCGGCAAATAGTTTGGCATGGTAAATACTGGGGTCAATATTTCCCTGCAATCAAAAATCTATACGAAACTTTCGATTTTTCTTATCTTGTTTACCTCTCTACTTGTTATTTTATAGATGTTGTTCCACCAAGAATCTTAAACTGCCCTTCTGACATTTTAAAGAAGGTCACAACACAACAAGCAATTGTCTCATGGCCAAAGCCAACACTTTATGATGCAGTTGGGGTAACAAGAATTGAAGAACCTCACATTCCATCAGGGTCATTTTGGACAGTTGGAGAATCAGCGTTATTGCAATACAGGATCTCCGATGCAGCCGGGAATATTGCCAAATGCAATTTCAAAGTTACTGTTAAAAGTATGTAATTGCAGCATTACTGTATTATAACATTTTGTGTAAAACAGAATCAGTTTAGCACTGTTCTCTTGGGTAGATGACGTGAAAGTTTTGTCCTCTCATTAAGCATTTGTCTGCTTTGTTAGCTTATTCTCAATTTGTTTGAGTGGGCTTGTGAGGATTTCTAGCTGCTAAAAGCTAATTTAGGCCCACTGTGCATGCTGCATCCAGGTATGGGACCTCTACTTTAACGTCCCTTCCGAAGGACGACGAGGTGAGTTATGAGGTCAGGCCTCCGAGGTCACCCAGCCTGAGTTTGACCTCTCTCGACCGAGCTTTAAAAGTCAGTTTATAGGGTTTCCAACGTAACAACTTTCTGTAAGGAAGGTTTAAAAAAGTTCAGGTCACAGAACACTAAAATTAATTCTCTTTGATGAGTTTTTTGTGTATCTCTTGCCATCTGCCTGATGCATGAGATCTTGAATGACTTTCCAGAGGTATAAACCTTTTAAGTTGCATCAATGTAATCTTACACTTGTCAAAATGAAATGTTAGCCACGATCTGAAAAGATAAGTTGATGTTGATGTTGTTGATGAGCCAAACGATATTACAACTCAGAAATGACTGCTAACTGCATACAGTGCAAAGTTGAATATGATCTTTGAGTTATCCAAAGCTAGATTACTTTAGACTTAGATAGAGGGAGGAGACGAAGGACGAGAGACGACTTCTCTAACTGTAGAGAGTACTTCAGTTTAGATCTCAGTTTGAGGGAAAGTTTTCTCGGATTTATTAAAGACAAATGCAAGAGATATAAGGCAGTTTAAGTTAGGGGTCTGGGCAATATAATTAAAGCCAATTGCAATCCATGGTATTTGATGATCTCGATAGATTATCAAATCATTTGGACAAAAGAAAGCACCAGACCTCTTTTGTTCCATTTTAGAAGTAGGCGCTATCTATCCGTCATTTGTCTTCAAGCAAATATTTTGTCATTGCCTTACAGGTTACACGTGCCCAACTCTGAATGGTGATCAGCATGCAACAATCAGAGAACAAACACCAAATGTACGATATCAAGTTAGCTGTTCTCAAGGATTCACCTTATTTGGACCTTATTCACGACATGGTGAATTTGCCTATTGCAAAGATGGGGATTATGAGATACTTGGCCATAATATTGGTGACACACTGCCAGATTGCGTTAGTAAGTGAGCATTCATTCCTCAAACCATGTACCCTTATTTCTGCCAAGATTTTAAGCCCTCTTTTTTGGGGCCTTTATTTATGATATGATAAATTTGTCTGCTTTAGATAGAGATAACGTTGGAATTGTGCCAATAGATATTGGAAGACAATGCTAATGGCTGTGTGAGACATTTATAGGGCCTAGTTTTATGGTTAAATCAAACAGATTAAACACAATGGTCAGTTAAAAGCCTTACAATCAAACCAGCAGTATAGCAACAGAGTGCTGTCTTTAGGGGAGAAATAGCAAGCAAATGGAACAAATCATTGTCTACGATAGAGTCGATAGTAGAAGTCCCCTTGTTCCCTTGAAAGACAGCTCCTGTTAAAGGGCAACCCTCCCGAAATGAAATGAAAAATAATTAGACAGTATTAACGTTGCTGTAATCCACCAAACTTTTTATAGAAGGACATGCGATTATCCGGTGGCGCTATTAGGACACTGTGGAAGCAACCGTTGCCCCCCCCCTCAAATTTCAAGTGTCCCATTCTATGGCTCAATGTGTCCCCTCTCCAGGCATTTCAAATACTCCCTTGCAATAACCTCCTGGGGCTATTGTTTCCCAGGGGGATAAGCTACATGATTTGCTGATGAACGGGGGTCGGCTGCCTGGTTTTCAGAAATCTACCCTCTTCTAATTACCGACACTTGCCGCCATGCCTACTGTTATTATGAGTTTTCACGGAAAACTACCTATTTTTGACTATTTGTTGCCAGTTTCTGGAAAACCCACCCATGTTTAAGGTGACTCTGCAACACACTTTGATGATCACGGAAAGCCAGTTTTCAGAAGTCCTCCTCTCTAGAAACTTGTTACTTGCTCTGCAACCAATCGGGCTATCGAAATTCTGTACAAATTATGGGATTGCTCATACTCTTGGCAATCGAAAGACATATTTAACAAAATTGTTTGTTTTCACGGCTTTGGAGAAGGCTCATTTCAAAATAATTCACTATCTTCAGAAGAACTTCATTTTCCACTCCGCTAATGTAAAGATTTTGATCAAACTTTTTTACCAAACACACGATATGCCCACGGACACACATGCAAAATTTGAAGTCAAAAGCTTGGCCAGTTCTTCTGCAATGAAATTCTAAAGTTTGGTAGCCTACTGGACAACAAACGCAAGACAAACTGGTCAGTCGATTACGATTGGCAACTGTGAAAGAATCAATAAAGCTCTTGCATCCACGTGTGATAACAAGTCAGCAGCTTTTCGAGACTAACAGTGCAAATCTATCTTTTTTCATACAAATCTTTTGTGCTTGTATGAGCTATGGAAAATCTTGTTGGAGTCCCAAGGCGAAGATAAAGAAAGAGGTTTGCAAAACAGTGTGTGACATAAAATGATCAAACAATTCCATACTTTGTGATCAAACGCAACATGATAGATTGGCATTGTAAGTCTTGAAAGAATGCCGACTTGTTTCACACTTGCTTCCAATCGCTTCACTGATTCTTTCGCAGTTGCGTATCGTAATCGACTGACTAGTTTTTCTTTCATTTGTGGTCGAGTAGGCTACGAAACTTCAGAATTCTATTGCGGAAAAACTGGCCCAGCTTTAGACTCAAATTTGGCATATGTGTCCGTTGGCATATCGTGTGTTTGGTAAAAAAGTTTGATCAAAAGCTTTAGATTAGCGGAGTGGAAAATGAAGTTCTTCTGAGGCTAGTAAAGTATTTTGAAATGAGCCTTCTCCAAAGCCGTGAAAACAAACAGTTTTATTAAATATGTCTTTCGGTTGCCAAGAGTATGAGCGATTCCATACTTTTTACTGAATTTCGACAGCCCGATTGGTTGCAGAGCAATTAGTAAGTTTCTAGAGAGGAAGATTTCTGAAAACTGGCTTTCCGTGCCCAACAGAGCGTGTTGCAGAGTCACCTTAAGGAAGATCTGACGAAAAGGGTCTCTTGTTTAGAGAATTTTGGGCCCGAAAACACACCAATATGGGTGTCACATATCCATATGATCAATATGTTATGTACCCCCCTCCCCGGATTCTCTCCCTTGTAACAATTGCCTTATACGCCAGATTCTTTATTGATGCTAATTTTTCTTGCAATTCAACAACCTTCAGTTTTTATTTTTTGTAAACTGCTCACTATTCTTTGCAGGATTTTTGAACTCAGACGCAACATCAGAATGTCCACGTGGCTCGGAGAAATTCGAAGTCGATGATTGGTTTGGAAAGGAATACTACTGTTGTATGTATTAAATGTTAGCCCTTATATTTTTCCTTGCCTTCTACCGGGTGAGTCAGAAAAAACGTGGGGCGTTTGGCGGACTGTGACATCGCATTTAGCCACTCGATTGTCACGAAATAAATTTTTCCTTGCAGCCAAGAGTCTAACTTATATCATAAACCTTTCCCTATCGAAATCAGTCATTTAATGCATTTTTTATAAAGGATTTTCTTCGTAAGATCTTGTACCGGAATCTTGCAAACTGATTAAATCTTTCCCTGAGCCCCTTCCGCATTTTATCTTGGAAAAAGTTACAGGTAAACGTGGTATTATCAGGGGAGAATAAAATAGTTAGGAAGTAGTATTTTCTCCCTTGGGATGTCTTATCATAACTTGCCTTGCTTGGAGAATACGTTTGAAAGATATCAATAATGTGCACTTCTTTGTCTTGCGAAGAAGTTTCTTTCACGAAGATAAACGTGCTATAAATGGCAATGGGACTTCATAGAGACAAATTTTTTTCCTGAAGCTTGATTCACAGAGTCGTGCAGAAAGACCCAAAAGACAAGGGATTCAAACTCTGATTCTTTGTATTTTGGTTCTTTCTGCACGATCTTAGCGACCTAAACGACCTAGTGTGAACCAGGTTTAACTTTTTCAGCATCCCCTGACAATACAGCGTGTACCTGCAACTCTGGCAAGGCTAAAATGCTGAAGGGGCTTGGTCAAAGGCTTCACCAGTTATCAAGTTTTCCATACAGGGTCTTACGAAGAAAATCTTTTTTAACAAATGCATAAAATGACCGATTTTAATGGGGAAAGGTTTATGATCTAAGTTAGACTCTTGGCTGCACGGAAATATTTAGTTCACGATAATCGAATTGCTAAAGGTGGTGTCACAGTCCCCCAAACGCCCCACGTTTTTTCTGACTCACCCGGTATGTGGTCTCAGCTTATTTTTACAACTATCTGTCTTCAGTCATAAGTTTTCAAGCGATCCCTTTTGGCAACGTTCCATTTTGTAACGATGTGATAATTGTTTTGATAAAGAAGTCAACTGAACGTCGATGGAGCCAAAATATTTTGTATGGAGATGAAGTAATTCTAGTAAACGTGCTTACAGCTCCGATAGTGCTTTCTTCGGTTCTCTGTTATAGTATCTGAGCCTAGAGGATAGTGTGCTCAACTTGAATTTGTGGTCGAGAATTTCATCGGAAGCAATTTAAAGATATTTTTAGAAGTTCCAAAGCGAGGCCTCACAGTTGAAAAGGTGTTATATTTCCGCCAACTATGGACTGTCAAGGTATGATCGCCTTTCATTACCTGCTTTTCTATATCTCATAGTCTCATCTCTATTAATTTGCAGATGAATGCCCAACTGGCAATTACATGAATGCTTCAAACGTATGCGTTGAATGTCCTGTTGGTTTCTATCAAGATGATACAGGAATGGCCGAATGCGAACCATGCCCTGTAACCCATTCAACAAAGGCCAAAGGGTCGACCGATCATTCTGATTGCATGCGTAAGTCTGTCTATGGGACTTCTCAACGTTTATTTGTTACTAGTCTTGAAAAATTTAGGCCTAAGTAAACATGCTGAAAACTCATCGTGATCTTTGAATGGTTTGTGTAGAATTCAACGATCCATTTCTTTGCATTGAATAGCTCCAAGGTGACTTACTTTCTTTGCTATAATTCTAGCCTCACTACATAAGGACCCTCAAGTTACGTTTTTTCCAATAGTTCATTCGTTGTTGTTGTCGCTTCGTTGTTGTTGTCGCTTAGGCCTTTCAGACCCGATGGTCGTGAGATAAAAGTAGCAGGTGATTTAGGTCTAGCAGCTAAGACTGCGTTCACTCGATGCCGGTACATTTTGAAAACGGTGAAAAATGTGACGGATAGGCCTCCCGTTCACACGAAAACGGCACATTTTTTGCCGGCAGATTTCGAAACGGTAGATTTTGAAATCGGAACTCTAACCGGCACATTTTGGAAACGGCATCGTGTAAGCACTCAAAAAATGATCGAAAAGAAATTTTTTCGATGCATTTGGAACGAGACTGATCGATTCTTAGAGTGTAGGTACATTTCTTTGGCATCAAACTCTTGCAACAAGTATTTTACCGTCAGATTTCCTACCGTCTTCAATTTTGTTCCGATATCGTGTGAATGTTAGCTCAAATTTTGCTACCGTCACATTTTTCACCGTTTTCAAAATGTGCCGGCATCGTATGAACGCAGTCTAAGTTCTAAAATATAATCCGAATTGAGAGATAGCTTGATAAAGTTCGAATGTACACGATAATGATACAAGCTACACCTCTTATTCGAAACTTTTGTACAACTGCTAAAAGGTTTCAGAACAGAGCTTATCTGTTTCTGCAAGCGTAGGGAAATGAGTCGCAGTTGCTGCGTTATCAGTTAAGGCAAAGAGCGAATCTGCCATCGAGTCTGCCATACTTTTAACATTATAATTTTCAGAAATCTGTTGAAAGAAATTCTTGAATCCATTATGAAGTTACAGCGTATTCCATATTTCGACTCAAATTTTAGATTCTTAAACCACAACACTTAAAGACACTTTCTTGATACCTTACTGTAAACATTGATAAATTATTGTTCTCTTGAAAGTTATTCTTTGCTCCCTCAGAAAGTTATGATAGTTTTGAATTTTGTGTAAAAACTTTCTTGAATCTTTGCACAAGTTTTTTTGATTTTTTGTTCCTCCAAGGATTCGTGCGTAAAAACATTTCTTTCCTCAGCTTAGAAAATGACTTTGTAGCCCATTTTTGAACCGGGTTGATGTATCAGACTCACTAATGTGTGTTCTGACATCACTCCAAGTTTTCAGGCCAGTTTAGTGAAAGCTGTTTTAAATGTTGTCTAAATTTAGAGATCAGATCTGGGATTTGGAGATCTGTCTTATTTCTTGTAACTAGAACTAAACTGGGTTATATGAGGCCTTCTGATTGGTCCATCTAGTGAGTTGAACTCATCTGACTGACTTTAAATGACCAAGGAGAGCCTTTTTCATAGTGGAGCGGCTAATGTTTGGCGTAAAATTTATTTCATTAAAATTGATCTTCCCGGTTTTAGTTCTGGATGGAATCTTTCTTTCAAAGAGTTATCTAAACATTGCTGTCTTCTAATTTTTGCAGCAAAATGCAAGGCAGGCTCGTTCTCACCAACTGGCCTTGACGAAACGAAGGGCTCTTGCGTTCTTTGCCCAAAGGGAACTTACAGTGAATTGAATGGATCAACAGAATGCATTCCATGTCCCAAGGGAACAACGTCTCTTGTCCTTGGAGCTAGTGATATGTCAGAGTGCGTCGGTAAGAGTTTTTTTGTATTCGTGAACAGTCAACTACATCTGCTATTCAGAATTTGTTTTTAGCGCTACAAGGCTTGCCAAAAGTCTTGGAACACCTTAGCTGATATTGCTTGATCGAGTTGCGATATCCCTGTTCTTCCTTAGAATAATGTTGTTCTGTGACGATGAAATGAGAAGGGCAGGGTAATTCGCGACTCTGATCGAATGCTATAATAAGAACGTTGCAAATCAACATTGCTTTGGGGTGATGGAACGCTTCAACTAATGGCAAGGGATTTAAAGATGTGGAGAGGTGGCCAAGTGTTCCAAGGACTTTAGACAGGGATTGTAGGGAAGTTCATGGCGCGATGATTTCAGGCACATACACAGCATAGTCTAATGTATAGAAGCTAGATAGCCTTTTGTTACCCTATGGTCAGGGCAGCATCTCTGTTATGCAAGCTGACTGGCTGAAAATGTTCAAATATGACGTAACCATAGGGCATTGTTATCTGGTAATGCCCGCTCATTATGAAACAACTTAGAATCGAATTCGAAGCACGGATCAAGTGCTTGGAACAAGTCAAGCGACAAATTCGAACATCAAGAAGTGACTTCGACTGCAATGGCTTCATGCTACGCCAAGGATCATTTTGGCTTTAAAATCATAGTTTTACTTTGTTAAAAAACCAAAGGCCTTCACCCTGCCCTGACGATAGGCTAATAAAATAAATGATAACTGTTTCCTTCGGACAAAACCAGAAAATATTAATCCTCAGCCTCTGCACAGAACCTCGCAAGCTCGGTCTTGTACTGACAGCTTCGGATTAATTGCTGCGAAGCAGCCATCTATTCCTGCGCAGAAGCTTCACTTGGCGTGATGGATTCCCGAACTTGTATGTCTGTTTTCAAAAATTTTGCAAAGGGACTTGGGTCAGCGGCTTTTGAAATGGCATCGGAATGGTTGTAATTCACCTTTATTGGCAACAAAAGAGCATTTACGTTACATCTCAGTTCTCCTGTTGTTAATTGACTCAAAGCCAATATACCGATTTGTCATGCATCACAATTCAATGAGTGTAAACTGCGGAACCAGGGAATGGACCTGTGCAACCAATACAATGCGCAGCACTCACTGACAATCGTTATTTCTAGTATTTTCTGGTATTGCCCTCGGAAGCATTTATTGTAGGCTTATTAACTTTATTGTCATTCTTGTTTTCTACGCCTAAGGTGATTAAGATTATTATGCTATATACTCGACCAGTAACCATAGACATTAAGACACAGGCATATAGTCTTTGACAGAATTTACCGGATAGCTAAACCCTATACCAAACTCCCTGTACTTAGTATCCTCGTACATTTGTAGTTACTTGAAACTGAAAAATTTAGCAAGCCAAGTAATGCGTTTTGACTTGTGATCGTCCTCAGTCAAATGGTTTTTGCACAAATATTTGAGTTAACCCAAATTCTTTTAGCACGTATTTTCCTTCTAAAGACTAATTCTTCTTGCACCTCTAGGACCACCAAAGATGAGTTTCGTTATGCCTGGCCTGACTGTTACAGAGCAAGCAGGCAATGCGTTAAGTATAGCCTGCCTGTTCGAAGGCATCATTTTGCCATCCCCAACGACAAAGTGGACTAAAATCGGCGGTAAGTAAACATTTCTGACCGGCGTCATTTGGGGGATCGTTTCATCAATCATTAGGCCGCAACGCATCGAACATCTCATTTGAAAACAGCATTTTTTCTATTCTGCAGAAGAAACTGGATCGAGAGAAATTTTTCTAAAGGTTCTTGTGATTTGATGACTAGAATAGCATTCAGGGTGCTTAAATGTATTCTACCTTTGCAAATTTTCTACATCTTAATTCTTTTCAAAATGGGCGGCACTGATCAAATTTGAGGCTATGACGTTATCCAATTTCTAAATCATAACCCAGAAAGACTGGTATTGGAGACCGTCACGAACTGTTACTTCCTTGAAGGTTATTTTATTCTTCCTCTATCAATTTAAGATTCATGAAGATTCAACTTTCATCACCATTGCCCATGACCTCTTTCAATTGAAAGAAACATGCCACCATTTTGTGTTCAATCAATATACCAAAATTTCCAAGGAAGTGTTGCAAAAAGTACTTAAATTTCCCTTCAAGCAATTCGATTCAAAGACTTATCACTCTATTACTTTTGTATGAATTCCTAAAATTGACAAATTTCTCCAACTTGTTGACAAATTTCGCTCAAACAAGATTCCTTCTTGCAGTATATTGAGGCCATCATGCCTTAACGTTCTGACAATTTAGGCGAAATCTGGTCGCTGTGTCGCCATTTTCTTGCATCAGTAAACGATAAAGAGGCCAGCAGCGATAAAGCGGTGATAAAACAATTGGACAGCCTCATTTTCATTTGTGTGGTATGACGTCACTTCGCTCAAATCGCTCTTTTGAATATGCAATGATACAAGAAGAAGGCGTGACCATTCATAGCATTACATGACCATGCACCATTCATAGCAGTACTATCTTATGTTTTATCAGTACTCATACCAACTCCGGACTTGGCCTTTAAAATCCACTTATTGCTGAGCAATCCTTGGAGATATTTTGTTTGTTCCCCTGTGAAGTACAAAGATTTATCTCCAAAATAACCCGTTAATTTTCGAGCAAAATAACATCTGTGGGATATTCCCCATCAGAAAAAGTCAAAATCACTGTAATTAGAGGTAGAACTTCTTGACATCGTGAATCTTAAATTGAGAAATATGGCAACATTTGACGATGCATTTTTACGCTCTTTTGATGTTCGAAAACAAACATTTGTTGTCTTACTTTGTAGGGTCTCTCCCGGCAACTGCGATGAAAAAGGATGTCTTGAATATTGATCGTGACGTCATTGGTATGATCTTGATAATCCCAAGTGTCACTGCGGCAAATTCTGGATCGTATAAATGTGAAATCCAAAACCAGCTTGGCATGGATACCAGAACTTTTAAAGTGACTGTTTCTTAATCTTTATTAATCTTTTGAAATTTAATGCAATCCGGGTCAAGATTTTCTTAATCTTTACTAATCTTTTGCAATCTAATGCAATCCTGATAGGGATTTTCATAAGATTAATTAATCTGCGATCGGGATTTAGGGAATCTGTATTCTTTTGATTGTTGATTTAAATGAATCAGGATATTTGTAACACAAATTTGGCAATTTTAATCTTTAAGATTTTATGGTGTCCAGCATCTAGTTCAATTTTTTCATTCTTTAGGAAGCTTAATCGACCTGATCTCAGGATTCCGTAGCCTGCTTGGATTCAGCAGATGCAAATTTCGTAATTCAAAATATTCAGATTTACAAAAAGTTTATATGATTTTATTTCAGAAGAATATGTTTCACACCTCAGAGAGCGCTCAACCAATGGCCAGAACTTTACAGCGTTGCAAAATTAATTTGTAGCAATTTTTACAAATATGCTACTTCCAAAGTTAAATTCTGTTGTTCTGAAGAATGGGTTTCATACCTCCATCGCAGCTGTTGTGGCTGTAACTGGCTTGTCACGACGTTGAAATCAATAAAGAACGATCTGACTACCAAACCTTTATGCTCTTGTGTCATGCATTTTTGCTTCGAAAATAAATTGGAGTGAGATGATGATCACCTTCATGAATTTCAGCAAAATATAGTCTTTAGAACAGCAAACCGCTTTTTGGTAATCAAGACCTGACGCATTTTGCTTCACAAAATTAACCTTAGCTGTTAAGACCAGCTTTTGGTCATAATTCCAGCCGTCTAGAGGGATCTTTAAATGGCCTTTCCCGGAGCGTTGGCACAACCTTGGAAAGGTATCGTTGACTTGAACCAGGTAAATGTTTGAAGAGAACTACGATGCCCTCTTCTCAGCTCCTAGATCAAAGAAACAATCCGCCTGGCAAAAAGCTAAAGGTAACGTTCTTCTTTCGTCTTACGCTCGTGACTTCTCTTAAAAACTGCCTTTCTTATGCTCAAGGCGACCGTCTGTCTTATTGCCTGATTCGTTTCCGTGCAATGCTCACGGCTTTATATTTTGAATTGCTGGTTGCGAGAGAATTCTTTTGCCTACAATCGCTAATCGGTTTGAATTGCGATGTCAATCACAAAACACTGTGCTACAAAATCTGTCTTTTTTACATAGATGCTGATATTGGCAACTTTTCTTTCAACCATCGTCAGCTACTAAAGACTAGAGATGAAACGGCTCGGTAAGTAGCGAAATATTGTTTTACTGTTGTTGAGTGATATATTAGCTTGAAAGCAGCGTTGATTTTCGTCATTTAAGGTCATCTTCAAATCTCGTTTCGTCTGAACGCGTGCAACTGCACGTAGGTTTAGACCCAAACGCTCTCAAATTGTTCGAATTCCCTTGTACTTCCTTGTACTTCTGTGTCTTGGTGCGCCTCGCGCAAATGGCTTTGCGGTTTAAAAACTTTATTATGCGAAGGCGTGCTAAGACACAGAAATACAAGGGAGTACTATTCGAACAATTTGAGAGCATTTGGGCCTAAACCTACATTCAGTTGCACACACCAGTGTGAAGATGAAACAGAGCAGAAAAAAGACAAGAAAACAAGAGAAAAAGATCAAGACAAGGTAAATTGATTAACAATGAAAACTTCCGTGTCCTAGCACCCTTGGTGTCAAAAGTTTTGTGAATCTCCAGAGGCTTTGTGTACGTTTTCTTTTGAGACTGATAACCTGGAAAGGCTACTTTGAGATGGAGCTGCTCTTCAGAATAAGATGCCAAGCAGAGAAGGAAAAAGCTAGAACATTGGGATGCCCTAAAGTCTGGTTTTCATTAATCCATGATTCATCGCCGATCATTGTTTTAGAGCATCGCTGTTCATCGCCGATGCTGTAAGACAATTATCGGCGATGATTTACGAGTTAATGAAAACCTGGCGTATTTACATTTGAGCATTGGTTTTTTTCGGATTCCTTTGCACCTTGTTGCTTGCAAAGGTTGTGAACACCATTCTCATAGACTATTGAAACAATAACAACAAAGGCCAACAAGGAGGTAATGAACAGACCATGCACAAACCCTTAAACGCGACTTTAGTGCTTATCTTCTTATCTGGCATGTGGTGTTAAAATGAGATTAATCGCCTTTTTTCTCTGAATAACACATTTTTCGTTAGTGATTTGAGCTCATGAAGTATAGAATATTATTCCTTCTATCTCTGATATGCTAAAACTTCACAGCAAAAATGTGTATTTTGTGCTTGAAATGCTGTCCAGACTGACGTATGCAGTAGCCGAAAGCAGATCAACTTCAGCGGATTAATTTGGCTATCGCAGCAATACGCTCAGAACATTCCATTTGCACACATATAATACTGCAGTTTCCTGCGAAAGGAATGAATTGCACTGTGATGAATGCTGTTTTACAGAGTTAAGCCGTACAGAAAGGACTAAAATTGATCTAAACAGTTATGAGATATGCTTTTTGAGCGATCGATTTTTTCTTCTTGGCCACAGCGTGAATATTGTTTTGACCGCTATTATGCACAAAAATGCAATGTTTGCAAGAGGAATTTTCTGCAGTGTTTTGGCAGCCATTGTCATTCCACGGTCCTTCACAGGCACACTCAAATTTCAAACTGTCTGAAAAATCTTAGGAGACCGAGGGGCATTTCACTTATTCGAAAAAGCGTACCAGATTTTTCTCGAAAACAAAAGGATTCTTAGGGACTTCAGATGAATTTTTCTTGACAAAGTGCAATGGCAGAACTGATAGCCTGCGCTGAGACCCATGGTCTAAAGGAAGAAATGGGTCTTCGCGCAGGACATTGAACTAGGTGAGTGGCCGAGTGGCCGGGCAACGGGTTGAGAGGCCGAGTGGCTTACACAGTTTTCGTCAGATAACTGAAGTTAAGCTAGACTAACTACCTCAGTCCCAGTTTCCGCTTCGTTCATTGAACTGGATGCCGTCACTGCGCTTTATCTGGGACTGATAATCAAACTAACTGAAAATCCAGCCAAAATCGCCGCAAAAATGGCGCGACCAATGAGATTGCAGAGTTCCAAACAAAAGTTGACTATGTTCAAACTGACCAATAGGATATCAAGATTTCAGCCTCATTCCCAGAGTTATCCTCTCCTTAGCCACGAGGCTTCAAAAGTGATGAAACGTGCATGGATTGCTGCTGTTGTGAAATCCGGAGAATAATTTGGCCGTTAAAAGCAGATTTCCCATGTCAAAGTTAAGGAATCTCCGAGCAGTACACAGAAGAAGTATTCGTCTTGACGCAGGTTGGTTTGATGTTCTTTTCAACCTCAATGAAATACGAATTTCAGGCATTTTCGAATTGGTGAGTTGTGATCGTATAGAATGGGCCTAAGCTCTGGTCTTCCGGCATCAATGTGAGATTCATCGATTTCTGGCCGAATTTTTAATCGGTTTGATTATGAGTCGTAGTTGTAGCGATTATTGGCCTATCAAGGAGCGAAACTACGACGATTTTCGTAAGTCTAAAGTTAAGCTCGGTCGAATGAGGTCAAACTCCGGATGGGTGACCTCGGAGGCCTGACCTCACAACTTACCTTGTCATCCTTCGGAATGGACGTTAAACTAGGGATCCCATGCCTGGATGCGGCATGCACAGTGAGCCTAAATTAGCTTTCAGTAGCTAGAAATCCTGACAAGCCTACTCAAAACAAATTGAAAAACAAAAAGCAAATACTGTTATAGGACGCTCCCCTATCAGCTTGTGAACCGTCTTTTTCTGGTTGCTGTGGAGGAGGAAAGAGAGGGAAGGACCTGTAGGAATGGGTGCATTTTTGATCTCCATATATCTGATTTGCGGCATAAAAGCTTTCTTGGACATTTTTCTTTGAACTTGGTATTCTGCAAGTTTCTTAACAACATATTTCAATAGTACCACGGAGGATTGATCAATGAATCAATTTTCAACATTTTTGGTATTAAAACTTGGGACAAATGACAGTAAACTTTTTTCCTCAGGTCAGATATATTGAATTCGAAATTGTAGCCTTGTCCTAAATCCCTGTTAATCCCGTTCTTTTACAGGCCCTCTACTCCCATACCAAATTTCTTCAAATATCAGAGTTCCGAAGGAGGGAGGGTGTTGGGCGTGGTTTCATGTCATACCTTCAGTGTCAGTATCGACTTGTGATAACTTTAGGCCCCGTTTACACGATACCGTTTTCATTTCATATCGGATTGGGTAAGGCAATCCGATATGAAAATTTCTCCTGTTTACAAGATGCCGTTTTCATTTCGTATCGGATTGGTTTCATGCCACTTCCAGAGCGTTTTCATTTGAAAACGCGAAAACGGTATGAAGCATATCGGATTGGTGCGTTCTCGTGTAAACAGGAGGCCAATCCGATATGGAATGAAAACGGTATCGTGTAAACGGGGCCTTAAACTCATTTTTATTGTATGTCTTTTTACCCCAAGGGGCCTTATTCTTCACTGTGCTACAGTTTACTTCTCTCAGGGGGAACCTAATTGCTCGTATATCTCCTGGGATATGTGACTTCGTTTACTTCTCTCTGATTTGACATCAAAATATAGTCTCGAGCAAGTCCTTCTAGAAGATATCGAAAGAGCTATTTCTCCTCCCAGAATGATCTCGTAATCCACTAAAATTCTACCTCCAAATGGGAGCAGATGTCAGAGCTTTCAGTGGGCTTCAAATGGGACTTTAACTCTTAAGCATAGATTATATACTTACACAAAACTGTCGATGTGGAGATTTATTTTCACAGGCAATATTATCGCTGTGGGAGAGGACCAATGAGTATTGATTTGAAAAAGCAATATTTTTTTGATTTGGTGTTCTAGCAAGCGCTTAATTTAATCCAAAATTATCTTGTTTGCAACAATATGGTGAAAGGCAGAATTTTTTTGTCTTCCAGTTGAATAGACCTTTTAGCTATTGTGACGAGAATCAGAATCGAACAAAATTTTGCTATGTTCTGTAGAATTTTCGAATGTGCACAATTGTGATAGAAGCCCTAACGCTACTCGATCGAGCCTCGTGTATAAAAATGTATAAAAATAACGTTCGATCCAGGCTCTTTTGTAGAATAGCTAAAAGGTCTATTACCCGGAGCATGGGTGGTAAGACGCTGATGTTGAGAGGAAGTTCACAAGTTTAGAGGATTGGATTCCATTTACATGATTAAGCATTAACGCTGTCTTGAAATTTTGCTGATAAAACGCTGACGGCCCTTTGTTATAACACAATAGGGCTAAAGTCATTGGTAGTGGAGACCGAAGACTTAATTTCTTTTGTTAAATTTCTGAGGGGATTACGTGACAAGTTTTGTTTTATGGTTGAAAAGAGGTTGATATTGGTCATGAGAGCCCTATTTATATGGATTCAATGCCTTTAAGAATACTTTCCAACCCCTAAGATTTCCTCGATCAGTGAAGTTTCTGTACAAAGTTGCAGAAATCGAGGCGAAAATGACACGATCTTCTGTCTAACATCTCGATGATGGGAAAAGAAAGAAGGTCCTGAGCCTGCTTACTAGAAATTCAGAACCCCATTAAAGTAAAAACAATAACCTATTGTGTTTGATGCTTTTTGATCAATGAAAACAATAGGAAGATACGTGGCGCCTGCCGTTCCTTTGTGCTATATTTAGATTTTGTTGCTATATCTCCATTCATTTACTTTAATTCTTTGGGATAATATTTCAAACCCCAAAATCCAAGTATTCACAACCCCGCCGTCCTCCCAAGCCCCTTCAAACCCTCTTTCATGTATGAGACGAATTTCACAGATAGTTCCAAACAACATGATTCTTCCAACCAACAAAGAAACTGCCAGCCGTGTACGAAAAAGAGACAGGCATGTTATAAAAGTTTGCCTCAGGTGCAAATCGTGATGAATTCAAACAACCTGTTTTGAGACATATGTATACCTACAGCTTCTTTGTTCCCTTTCTTTGTCTCATTTTTAGACTATACTAGATGCCAAAAGATCACATTAATTTTGGAATGAATTAAAATTTGATTTTCTATAGCCTTTAGCCTTCGGCATTGCGTACATTCTTAATGCTTTGCCCTCCCTGAAAGGTCATCCTAGTATTCAATCAGTATGACGAATTCAAAGAATTCAACTTTTGAATGTTTTTTTGCCATGTACGATGCGACATTTTCATTGTAAACGTAAAATTTTTCACAGCCGCGAAGGTCTCACAGCCTCAAATATTCTGTTTCTTAACATCTCCAATGATTGCATTTCGCAGTAATCTAGTCTCTTTTTAAATGAGGTCACATTTTGCTTCAGGTCACAAGCAAATGAATTAAAGGCATCTTTAGGACAGAAACTTTCTTGTATTGTTGGCTGGAATATAAGCAAAGAAATATCCTGTAATTAGGTTTTCATGGCAAGATGAAAGATTCCATTGATAATTGAATGCAAGAAAAAGGGGCGAGGACTGATCCCTGTGGGATAACGCAGTTGGATCATTCGATAAAATCACGCGAATATTCGATAGGTGCCGGATGATTGCACTACACAGTACACATTCACGAATGCACCCCGTAGAAAACCGATGAAAAGTCTGTCGGAAAGCCTTTTAAGTTTGTTTTTACACTCAGTTTCGTTGTGGGTTGTTTGTTTGTACGAAGGAGATAAAGCTTTTTGTGAAATGCTGAAAAATTAATCGAGATGGTACGCTTCATAATTGAAAATCGCATGTCAAATTCTTTCAGGCAGATCGGATTCCTACAGGAGTTACCTGTGCAGGAGCAAGAATGCTCAGCTCTGAATGGTCAAGTCAACTGGCAGTACGCATGCGCTCCGAAAGAATGACCTCTCATTGGGCAAGTCGGCTTTCTTTAAACAAAAGTATCTCCAGTTCTTCATTTCCTCAACAAGTCACAGGAAGCCCGTATAGCATCACGTTAAAAAGGAATTGATTCAAATATAATCATTCTTTCAAAGAAGTATTTTCATGTCTTACCCTCTATTATCGTGTGTTGTTTTCTGCTCTTTTGCCTGTCCAACAAGTGTTATTTGCGACTTTTACGCGAGAGCACAAGGAAATAAGGGAGTGAAAAGTAAAAATGCAAGAATGAGTTGGAAATAAGAGCTTTTTCATTCTCTGTACCACAAAACCTTTAAGAATAGATGAGAATAAGACACGTTGAATTTGAATCATTCCATTCATAGTATATTCGCACTCTTCACCTCTAATGACCTATCTATATATCACTATCTACTATTTACCAATAAGCCGAATTGAAAATGTTAATGTTAGAAAGCGTCCCTGTTTTGGATTTGATAACACTGGGTGAGTCAAAATAAAGTTAACCCCTTTGGTGGGCTTCGAGGTAAAGAGTATGATGCCGATATTCAAAGCTGAATGTTAATTTATCAGTCAAAGGCTTACTTATAAGAAAATTTTGTGTGGTAAAATCACTCACCTTTAAGACCCAGAAATTAGGAAAGTGCCAGTATAGGGCATTTTTGGGAACAAGGATTCCACATTCCATTCTGGTCCATGATTTACTTGCTATTGAAATATAAGATACTATTTCTGAAAATGATCGTGCAAACTTCGGCGCCACATAAATCATTGACCAGAATGGAACGTGGAGCTCTCAATCCCCATACAAACACCTTAACAGCATCTTCCTGATTTCTGGGTCTTAAAGGTGAATGATTTTACCAAAAAAGTTTTTTCATGTAGGTTAGCCTTTCACTGACAGATTAACTTCTTAGCTTTGAATATTGGCCACACACTTTTTATTCCACAGCCCGTCAAATGCGTAAACTTTTTTTTGACTCACCGGTCTACGGTACTATTTCTCTCCTGGAACACTACATTTAGCTTGATTGCCTAACTATCGGTCATCCTCCCTTCAAGGCTATGCACCTTTATGCACCTAAAAATCTGATGCATCCCTCTGAACGAGGAAGCAAATGTCTTCACTTGGCAAAAATGCGTCAACTGGTGAGATAAACGGTTTTAGCGATTGCATGGATGTTCCTTCACCGATTGGCTGCAAAAATTTCGACCAAAGATATTTTGTTTTAGAACGGACGTTTTGTTGAAAGTAAGGAAAGTGTTTCATCAAACTTGAAGATGCTATTCTAAAGTTTTGGGTAATCTCCCTTAAAATTTTCCTTATTCCTCTACAGGGTGTATAACAAAAATTCAGATGCTTGGCAGGCCATGGAATAATAATGTGACCGATATTCAAAACTAAAATGTTAATCTATCAGTCAAAGGCTAACTTAGATTAGAAAATTGTGTATTTTTTTATTCATGATAAATTAACATTAAAGAAACTGAAATACGTTAATACTGTACCGCTCTTGGTGTAAGAAGACACAAGGTCATCTGGCCTACACCAAGAACGGCACTTACAATTTTCAAATACAACTTCAAAACTAAAGAAAACTACTGGGAACAGGAAAAGAAAACAGGAATACGAAGCAAAAATCAAAGGAATATAAAGGGACTGGCAGTTCCACACCAAACTCAAACCATGCTATGTGTCTAGCCCTTGTGTCGTAGGTCTAACATCAGTTTTGTACCATCACATCGAAACTGATGGTACAATGAAGATGGCAGTAAAGCACTATGGGAGCATTTGGATTGTTTGGTGTGGAACTGTATAAAAGATAGAAAGAAGAGCTGCTAGATGATTGTGTTATGCCAAATTTATTTCGTGCTGATCCACAGATACTAACATGCCACCCATGCAACAGGACAAAGAAACCCCATCCCTTCACCTAGGCAACATGCCAGCACCCACAATCAATTTAACCTGTTTGTTTTTTCGATGTACTCAATCGTTGCTTCAATTATTATCCTGTTGTCAATCATATTCATATTAGAACTGCCATAAAGAAGCAAGTTGCACAATGTTTCTGAATCCAGGTTTGCGATATCAATACCCGACACTTCAGTTACAGAATACACAGAATACACAGTGACAAATTGTGTATGGTAAAATGACATTAGACCCAACAATTAGAAAAGGGGTTCGTAAGGGAATTGAGAATTCCACGTTCCATTCCGGTCCATGATTTATGTGATATTGATGTTCACAATGTCAGTTTCAGAAATAGAATTTTGATTTCAATAACAAGTAAAGTATGGACCAGAATGGAATGAGGAATTCTAGTGGCAAAACATGCTCCTTAACAGCACTTTCCTAATTCCTGGGTCTAAATGATGAGTGATTTTACCAAACAAAATTTTTTCATCTAAGTTAGCCTTTGACTGACAGATTAACATCTTAGTTCTGAATATCGGCCTCATACTTTTTATTTCAAAGCCCGTCAAACGCGTAAACTTGTTTTGATTCACCCAGTATGCTCAAGCTATCGAGAAACATTTTGAAAGTTATCAACTTCCTGATTAAAGCTAAATCCTATTGAGCTTGCCCAACCAAATCTGTAGACTTCTTTTCCGGGATACCCAATATTAAGGCTGGTTTTCACTTGCGCGAAATCTTCAGCGAATTCGTCAGCGATTGGGTCAGCGAATTCGCTAAGCATGTTTCCATTCGGAGGAATTTGCAGCAAATTTGGTAAACTGATTTGGTGCCAAAGTTGTAGTGTGCTCTTACTGGACAACTGAAACAGAAGATGATTCCAGCTTCTCTGTCATTGGTTCTTCGCTTGGCAACTTCGCTGGAAAGTTGACCTCCTTTCAGCTTTCATGTTTCGCTAGCGAGTTCGCCTACACCCGGAAAGAACAAAAGAAATTCCAATCGCCGACGAATTCGCTGAAGGTTTCGCTCAAGTGGATACTGGCCTTGAAAAGGTGCCCTGAAGCGAAATCTTTATTTGTGCAAATGATCGGAACTGTCTAATGATACGGAATCCTGTTTAAATCCCCTTAATATCTCATTTCGTTTTCATGTTAGACTCTGATTTCAAGTATCAGCGGATGACGTCATTTTGTTTGCAAATTACTAGGATAATGCATGGAAGGTTTGATGTATCTGATCTTTGAAATGTAACAGGTAGGTAGGTAGGTATTTATATTTAACGTGGCTAGCCCGCGAAAGTCTGAGAGACTTATTTCCAGCAGGGGCCACGGATGTTTTACCATCAGTCCGCCGCAGCTACCCGCCACAGCTACCAGATTTCCCTCACATGGCTCTGGTCGACCCGGGCTAGTGTTACGGACAGCGACCAAACTGTCCAGCGTGGGATTTGAACCTACGGCCGTTCTGACCTTTGGTTTACGAGTCAGACGCCTTAACCACTCGGCCACACGCTCACTACAGTTGAAGGAAACGTTTTAGCTGGGGTGAATGAAGCAATAAAAATTTTGTCATGCATTGATACGATGTTTCGAAAGGCATTACAGTTGAAGAAAACATCTTTGAGTCGATTTCTCTTTGGAAATATATCAAACATTTTACACTTTCTTTACGTTTTGCAAACAAAATGTCGTTATTTGCCAGTCATACAAAATAGAGGATAACTCGAAGATGAAACTATCAAATGATTTTAAAAGACGTTCTTTATCAAACAGCGCTATTTATTTGCATCAATAAAGATTTTACTTGAGATCACCTTTAGGCCCCGTCCTCACCTATCCGGATATTTTTTGAAAACGCATTTTTCTTTATCCGTTTTGGGTTAGCGTCCACGCATAGACGGCGTTTTCGGTCACCAAAAATGAAGCTTTTTGAAAGCACTCTCCGGAATGGATCTTTTTGAAGATGCTGTTTTCATGTTATTGTGTGGACGGGTAAAAACGGAGCTTTTCGAAAATGCTGATGTCACATCATCGGTTTAAAACCCATCAGCGCATGCGCTTGGATCTTTGGGGATCACGCGAGAGCATTTTGTTTATCTGTTTTCAGATTTCGAATATCACAGCGTTTTCGTATGGATAAGGATAATTTCGAGTGGACCCTTCATGTGGACGCGGATATTTTTCTTACGGATAAAAGACGATACGTTTTCAAAGATATCGGGATACGTGTGGACGATGCCTTAAAGTCTATACAATCTTTACACGCTCTCTGTTCCTAGAAACGAATATTCAAATATTATTTTGATGTTGCCGATATCATTGCATACTTTATTATTTGTTACATACTGTTTTTTCTGTTAATATAGTACATATTTATTGTAACTTTAATGAAAGTCGGTCTTAGATTAGATGTCATGTCTATCCCGATTTGAAATACATTACAAACCTGAAGATATCTAGTTTTCTAAGATTCTAGTTTTCTAAGATTCTAGTTTTTACCATTGCTACTTTCCGGCTATTTAGACACCGCAGATATGTTCCTGCAGATGAAAACTTATAACTTCCTGCTAAACTCCGTAAGTGAATAAGTGTTTCCTCCGCAAAGGCAGAGCACTCCGGCAATGAAGCACAGCTGCAGCGTCTAACTACCCCGGGGGATACTCTCTTTGTCGCCTGACAGGGGGTTGCTTGACAGAGGGTCCAGTGCCAGGGTCCAGTGCCAGTCAGGGTTAAAGAGAGCCAAAGCAAAAATTTTGAAAAATACCCTTAAATGGTAGTAACTTTGTACAAATAGACCTAAAATTTGGTCCCTTAATGGTCCCTTAATGGACCTAAAATTTTGTCATTTTATAGCAACTAGAAAAGAGCATTTTGTGCAGTTTTCAATAATTTTCTATTCTAAAAGCCGAGAGAACAATGCAAGAAAACTGCAAAATTCATTGATGATTATCGCTACAAGGACCATGTTGCCATGCGGGGAGCATACTGAGTTGTAACCATAAAACTGGCCATGAATCTCAGAATGCCCCAAATTTGTAGTATGTGGTTGAAAAATAGGGGTATTTGGTAGTCATTTTGTAAAACTTTCAAACCGACTGGAACCACCTGTCAGGCCATAATGGGGGTAACTCCCCGGGCTAACCACCCATACTTTCAAGGCATGATTAAGACGGCGCTCACGCAGTTTCTGCATAATGTTTCATTTTCATTTCATTTTCAATCATATAGGGAGAGTAACCCGTCAACAAAGGTTGTTTTTCAAGGGGCCTTCCATACAGTTGTGAAAGTTATGAATGCGCCAAAATGTTTAGCTCTCGTTTGCAAGGTTAAAAGGGAAATCAAAAGCGACAGAAATTTTCATGGTACCAATCTGTTTGCAGTCTCCGAAGCAACAAAGCTTTATTCTTAATGCCAAAGGGATTTATCTGGGCCTAAAAAAACCCGTCATCTTCCTATGGAAAACGTCTGAAATGTTTCGTTTTTCATTATCAAGTGCTAACGCAGAGCTGTTTTCAGATTGTGTTACAGTTCATTTTCCAAATGGCACTTTTTGCCAATTGTGCCGTTTTCAAATTGTGCCGGTTTCAAATTGTGCCAGTTTCAAATTGTGCTCGTTTCAAATTATGCTGTATTCTTATGAACAATCTTTAGCATTTTCTCGCGCTTTTTTATACTTTCATGCATCATCTAAATGTAATCTGATACTGTTGCATTTTTTTGCAGCTAACAAGATGAATAGGAGCCGAAGTATTAAAACCAATGACGAAGCAAAGGATGGTAAGTCTTTACTTCTATAATCCTGAAAAACATTGGTTTCAGTGTTCAATGCTGACTTTGATAGCCAGCCCCCGAGAAGAGAGGGATGACAAAAACCGTCCCCTTTCTAAAAATGTGTAATTACCCGTCACCGACAGTATTTTGTGCATCAGTACTTTCACTGACGCCATCCGTTCTCTTTTAAGAGCGTGCTTTCCAATTACCTATCCCCTACAGTACTCATTGTTTTAAAAGACCTGTCCTGTATCCTTTAGGAAATAGCGTCATTATATGCATAGTAATACTATGTTGTGAGGTACATGTCTTCGCTGGTAGCTCATTGTAGAATAGTTAGGCCATACCAACAACATGCTTCGGATCTTTTCCTTGAGTAAGCTCTTCTTCACTTGCTGGAAGCTTCTCCTTTATTCCGGAAATTTTGTCTTCCTCCTTTGTAGCCAGGAAGCTTGATCGGTGAATACGTGACAATGCTACATCACTAGCAGTGCTTGAGCGCTTTGATCTAGACCAAAGACTCAGCAGACTCTTGCTTTGAGTATCGAGGCTGGATTTGCGTCTTCCAAACGTGAAGATTCGCTGAAGAGTAGGCATAGAAGAGGCTGCCATGTCGTCGTGATGTCGTCTTTTCGTGATGTACTTACGGATTAACTTTCTGCAGCCATGACGAAGCAATTTGGTGAAGAGGATGTAAACAATAGGATTTATGCTGCTAATGAACCAAGGGATAACGAGAAGAAACCATTCATAAAGAGGTGATCTGCTTCGCAAGTCGCCGTCGATATGCTCTGACCAGAATGTGCCGAAATAGAATCCCCAACCAAGCATGAACGGCACAAGAATCAGCATGAAGTTAACGGCAACTTTCGCCTCATGCAGCTGTAATTTCTTTGTTCGCTGACCCTTATCTTGGTTTTCTTCCCCACGAACTGATCGTAGAGATCGCTCGAATGTCTTCGATAGCTTCATGATGCGAAGCGTCGTAAAGAGAATGATTGCATAGGAGATTATGACGATGATGCACGGTATGATGAAACCCATGAAGTACGCGAGTGTTAACACGGAGTATTGGTATCCTTTGTTTAGGATCTTGCATCGTAGCACGCTTAGCGTGAAGATAAGCGCTACATATCCCCATATTCCCTTGATGATATGTATCGCACGCTTGCGTGTGAATATCTGATCGTAATGTAACGGCCTTACGACAGCCAGCCCTCTGTCGAAACTGACCGCTGCGAGGCTCATGATTGATGCAGAGGCCACTGCAATATCTAGTGATGGAAATAACCAATATTGGATGTCACTGGGGAGGCGCCATTGGAACCCATCATAGATGAGAAATGCTACCATGACAAACATCATTACCAAGTCTGCCGCTGCGAGGCTGCAGATGAGATAGTTGGTTGCGCAATGCAGTGTTCGTAGTTTGGATACAGTTGCTATTATCAGACTATTGCCAATGAGACCAGGAAGAATCAAGATTGCGGCAAACGTGTATAATGCAATGTAGAGGGGATGCATTCCCTGTGTTCCGTAGGCACTTGGTTTAGGTGTTGTTTCATTTAGAGTGTGATTTGATGTGGTGTTCGTTAAATTGAATGTTCCATTCATGAAAAGCATTATCAAATTCTTTAAATGATTTTGTGTTGGTGAAATTGGATGTTGGAGTAAAGCACCCTCCATGTTCCTGGGAGAATTCAACGTTCTTTGAGTGAAAAGACGCAGAAAGAGTTGATTTTCGTACCAAATTTTCTTTGGTCGCTTGTTGACGAATTTAACTGGTCTGTAATCAAAGGTCTTTGTTATCTTAACCAATCAGCAACCGTTAAAGAATATTTGAATGGATGTTAACTTTCCTGTTCAGAATTGGATTCGACTTCTCTCCTTATCTGTTGATGAGAAAAGAAACGAGTTGTGTGTTCACTACTTAAACTTATGAAGGGATTTCAAGTGTTTGTTTAAAGTTAACAGTTCAGTTCAATGCTTAAAGTTGCAACTCATGTTGTGAGTGCAGTACTGAGTCAGCTCAGCAAATGCTACCTTCACTACAATATTTAAGAATTGTGGCTTTGTGCAAGAATACCAAAGACCAAAATACCTTATGACGTTTTTTCTTTTGTCGGCAAATGATTTTGAGGTCACAGATTAAGCATCTCACTTTGAGCCTGATGGTTTAAAAACGAGGTAAACTTTTGCCTTCACGTTAATTTTCTCTTTAATGTTATGCAACTTTCAAGTTTCCATTCCACCCACCAATAGTAATTTAAAATCTGCATCAAATCTTTGGTCTGTCCAACTCCCGTCGATGCTTTATAATAATTTTTTTGTATTCATTAACGGCATATTGTATCAACCGGACCATAGGACCCTCAGGGCCCTGAGACTTCTTGAATCATGAAGTATCATGGATCAAAAGGACCCTTTACACTAGAAGGTCATGAGGCTGCGTTTCGTCAACTTTCTTTCTTCCATCCCGCAAACATCCGCTCAGACAGACCAACGCCAAACAAGGGTATTTCTGTGATATTTTTTCCCGTCATTGCACTATTTTGAGAGCTCTCTGCGTGATTTGCAGTTGACTTTTGAACGAGTGGAATTTGGAAGAATGGAAAAGGGAAATTTTCAATGCACAGCCTCTTGTTTGATGGCTTGAAACGGGCCTCAGGGGTCCTAGGGTCCGGTTTTTACAATATACCGTCAATTACAGCAAGACCTTCATTTACTGCTCTAAATGTCTATTGACATGCCTAGACTCTTAACACAATACATTTATTGGGAGTTAGAAATCGTTTCTTGATTGTCTGTCAGGCCCTCATTTGAGACTATGCAGAATAATGGAGAATCAAAACACTTGTAAATTCATTTGAAGGAGGGACTGAACTTAAAACTGAGAACAAAGTATATGTGCGTCATTGACGGGAAACCCATCGATTTTAAGAAAACTAGTAAAGAATAGTTTGAAATGATTAATACACTATTCCACGGGAAGCAAGAAAAGCAACGAAATCTCAATTAGAGTAAACAAAATCGGACATAACGTAAACATTCTTTCATAAAAACATTCTTTCATTGCCAGAAAAACGTCATGGCGTTTTTTGCGATGCTTTCAACATCCTCTGAGATTTTTCCATGACCCAGAAAAATGCCTCCAACTCTGTTTGATTCTGTTGAAGTACAAGAGAGGGATGTAATTTTGAAATGTTTACTTTCACACTGTTAATGCATTAACTGGATAGTGAAATGATCTCTTCACTTTGGATTGGAAGCGTCATCAGTTGGAATTCCGTAAGACAGAATGGCAAAGAAGGGCACATCACATGGATCCCCTACTTTGATAGCCTGAATCACAGACCCTCGGGGGGGGGTAACTTAGTACTTTTCATGGTATGGGGACGTGCCATTTTTTAGGGGTACTTTTTTGAAACCGTTACGGAATTATGGGTAGCATTTTCACAATTTTTGGACATTTCACGGAATTATGGGTGTCCTTTTCAGGAGATTTTTCGTAATTTCCGGAATTATGGTCCTGATTTTCATTCGATTTACGGAATTATGACCCTAAAATGCACCAGAATTTACGGAATTATAGGTATCAATTTTTCGGGCAAAATGGCACGTCCCCGTCAGAAAATAGGTCGAAATACCCCCCCCCTCGAGCACAGACTAAACGAGTTCCTCATTTAGGGTGTTTGGTCTGTGGGTCAGGCTAGTACTTTGACGACTTGTGATAGATTTTGCCTGCCTGCCTTCATTAAATCCTAATATTTGCCAGTTTGCCATGTAGACCAAAGTTACCGAAACTAGTACAGACGAAAAAATATTTAAACCAACTTTGATGAAACTTTGAAAAATGAAATTTTGTAACATTAAATTGCAAATGTTGTATCGACATTGTATTAACAGTAAATTGCATCAGAATATTTCTGCTGTAGGAACTCTCATACCTGTTGATCAACGCTTAACTTTTGTGTTCAATAAACTTGGTCTAGTGGTCTCAATGAAGGCATACTTCCGTTAGCTCTCTGCTTTATCCATAAAACTGGTCGGTTTGATTAGGAATTTAAAACTTATACAACCACCAACGTCCCCGTTAAATTAAATATTTCTCTCTTTTTTTGTGGCTGTAGTAAAGTGTAGTTTTATGTGCTATCTTTGTTTGTGTAGTTGTTACGTGTAATATAATGTTCGTGTTTCCTGTTTTATGTTGCCATGAGATAGATGTAGTTTTTCGCTATACTTCAAGTGTGAAGTATAGTGAAGAAATTACTTCAAGGTCAGAATTCGCAGGATATTGTGCAAAATTTCAAAACATTACATGCTGGTCGGCGTCGAAAAGATGTGTTTACCTGTTACAAGACGTTAAGAATTAAGAAAACTAGATGTTTGATGATTTGCGTAAAAAAAATTAACTATTTCGGACAGGAGAACGCAGGTGCCGTTTCTTTTTTGCCCTTTGATGATCTTCTATGATTTTTTTCTGCTGTTTCTGTCAAATATTTCATGACCTTGCTTTGTAGATGTTCACTAGCCTCACGTCAGGTTTTCCCGTGTGTAAGTAAGTAAGTAAGTAAATAAGTAAGTAATTAAAAATTTGCCATCAAAGTAATAAAAAAAGGACTAAAAGGTCATATAAAGGTTAAAGGAAAAAAGAATCTAATTACAAATCTCCATATGAACAGGCCCTAAGTTCCCGTGATACAAGATCCGACGAACAACGCACAGATTAGCCAATCCACCTTTTCAAGATAAGAGGTGCGAAAACGGAAGTCTTTTGTTGTTTGAGATTTCGCATTTTTGAGGCTAAAATCTTGTTCTGCGTACAAAGTTTAGCATGGAAGCAAATTTTTACTTTCATATCTGTCTTCGTTTGGAAATTACGATGATATAAAGAATTAGAAATCATAAGGGTTTTGACCGTGAAATCAAAGTTTGGACAAAAAGCTGTCCTAACATCTGATTTCACGGTCAAAGCCCTTATAACTTTAAATTATTGAAATCGCTGTAATTTCTAAACGAAGACAGATATGAGAGTAAAAATTTGCTTCAATGCTAAACTTTGTACGCAGAACAAGATTTTAGCCTCGAAAATGCAACAAATCGAACAACAAAAGACTTCCTCTTTCGTACCTCTTACCTTGAAAAGGTGGATTGGCCTTTTCCTGATTCAGTTCATTGCCATATGCCTTCTTTCTAGAATGCACGAGCGTCAAGAGTGCTACACATTTTTTATAAGGAATTGATTAAGAAAATATTGTAAGTTAAAAGCATGGATATTATAGCAAATATATCGTTTAACCTTTTTTAGCTTACCATTGGTGTTTTCAACATAACAGAACACTGTTTATTCCTAAATGATGTTTTCAATGTTACGAAATATATCTGCAGCAATGTTAGCGACCACATTGATAATTCTGCATTCAACGAATAAGAAACCAGTCAAGAAACTTCTAGTACTAAAACGGACAAAATTTCTTGTTAAGTTGAGAAAATTTTAGTACTATGGCCTGATCCTAGTCTCTTGTTAACAAAGTGCACTGCACAGATGTGTGTCAGGAGTGTCAGGTGATAGAATGATGGATTGTACACTCAGCCTCTCTTAACCATCGATTTAGGTTTACTGTTGATTCAGATAAGAACAGTCAAATAATCTTGAAAAACTCTCGGAAAATTCCTTTTTTGGAACTTGTTGAAGGATTTTGAAATCTACGTTTCAGAAGTCTATTATTTTACCTTGATCCTCGTCCTCGAATAGTGAAGCATCCTCGTCCTCGCATATGCACAGCGGGTTTATATGTCAATGCAAGGCAGATCTGCATGACGTTTTCAGGAACTTTGACTTGTGTCAGTTCAGTTTAGAGAGCCATATTTCAGAACGGAGTTGTCATTTTCAGTGCAGTAAGCTTTAAATTTTACTTGAAGACGTCCAACTTTAAATAACATATTTTTCAATATTTTTGCTTTGATATTTAGGGAGCAGTGTTTCGTGCAAACAGAATTTTTTCCTTTGTAACAAAAATTTATAACAACGAAATTTATTTCCTGGAATCTTGGAAGATGACAGTTTTCGCTAAAAGTCACGGCTTAACTATGACCGATCGGTTCACCAAACTCGAACTAAACTCAAGCGTTCTAACTCACAAACGAGAGGAGACCCATATTCATGGCAAAAGTACAGTCTGCGTAACGTCCATTGCTTTTGTGTAATGCGTGCTTCAGCATTTATTTGATAACAAAGAATACGTATTATCATTGTAACAGCTAGCAGCGCTTTCCTATGAAACGAGGAAGCAATCAGATTTGAGAACGGCTATCATGTGATTCAATCTCAGGTTTCGCTTTTTTCTCTGAGCAAACTTCAATAACAACACAATACTGTGGAATTTTAAGCACCCTACTGCAGATTACAGACGCCAAAGTAGAGAGGCTATTCAAACGGCTCACTTAGACCCCGTTTACACAATGCCGGTAGAATTTTAAAACGACAGAATTTTATGCTGCCTTGGAAAATGAGCTCCTGTTTACACGACGCAGGTAGAATTATACAGGCAAAGTGCGCTTAAACCATGCCGGCAGAATTTGAAAACTGCAGATTTACAAACTTTGCCGTTTTGCTAACCGAAACGAAATTCTGCCGGCATCGCGTAAACGGGATGCCAAAACAGCACTTTTTATGCCGATTGGAAATTCTACCGCCATCATGTAAACGCGGGGTCTTAAAAGAAATGCTGACACGTACAATACACGATATTGAGCGGCGTTGCGCAGACTATATCTCTTCGTTGGGTATTGCCTGCACGCAGGCTGCATTCTCTGGGATTTTGGAAGCCTTGGAAGCTACATAAGACTTCAATAACTAGATTAGCGTTCACTTAAATCCAATTGACTCAAACCAAGAAACTCGCAAAACAAACACCACTTTTAGCCTTATTTAATGGGATCTTGAAAGATTATGGTTTTCCTGTAATTAGGAGTTTGGTGACTAGAATAAGCTTTCAAAAGTCCTACATTAAACTCTTATTGACTAAACGCTCACCAACCAAAGAAATAAGAATACTGGAACACTGCAATGTTCCTAAGTCATTATTTCATTAGAGTTTAATGACTAGATTTGCAAATTTCGTCAGGTAGCTTATCTTCTCGTGACGAAATCGGATTTTATTAACACTGTATTAATACTAATTGACTAAGAATCAAACGTTCACAAACCAAAACTGCGTTTATTAGCCTTATACTTTACAACATTGGAAGATTACAGTTTGGTAGAGTTATTGCTTCATAGGAGTTCAATGACTAGTTCGCATTTCACCAAACTCCAATCAACTCAGAAATACACACTCGCAAACAAACAAGGGCAGATTTTGTAATACAATAACAACAGTTGCTTTGGCACACCTCAGTTCAAAGAGATTAGCGAATATAAACGAAAGAAATCCTCTCAACTGGTAATTCAAAACAAACATAGTCGTAAAGTTAACCAGAAACCAGCAGGCAAACTCTCACTTGGTTTGGGCGAAGGGAGGTTTTTAAGAGAAGTTGTGTGCTTATAACGAAAGAAGAAGGGTAAATCTAAATAAAGTTTTGTATGGCGGATTTTGTTTACGTGATTTAGGAGGTGAGGAGCAACTGCTAACATTTGAGTGCTACAACTGGAAGATTTTTAATGCCTTCTGCTTGGCTTCTGAATCACGTAAACAAAATCCGCCAGACAGAACTTTAGATTTACCGTTCTTATTTCGTAGTAAGCACATAGCTTCTCCTAAAAAACATCCTTCGCCGGCACTAAGTGAGAGTTTGCCGTGCCAGTTTCAGGGCAACTTTGCGGCTATTTTTCTTTTGAATTGCCGGTTGAGAGAATTTCTTTTGTCTGCATTCGCTAATCACTTTGAATTGAGGTGTGAACCAAAACAACCGTTGCCATCGCATTACAAACTCTGCCCTTGTTCTCACAAACCTTAAACTCCCTTTTAACTTGATTCTATGAAAGTTTGGAAGAGTGAAGTTTCCCAAAGTTGTTATTTCATGGAAGTTTAGTGTTTGGTTCTTCAGTATAGTAGATCCGCATTGTAGATATTGCTGCTCTGTCTGGGCATGAGCTGATGATACAATTCTAAGAAAATTGCAGAAGCTACAAATCTAGTGATCAAACATAACGGCACTGCCATTGATATCACAGCCAGGTTAGTTGACAGTCAAAGACTCTTCGACAACCCAGATCTCAACGATCTTGGCACAGGCCTTGCCAGTGCAGATTTTCTTCCACATCAATTCAACTACCTTGGTTGGCGCATGATGGCGCCTTTCAAGGCGGGATGGCGTCCTGGTGCACAGAGTGCTGTAATTGGTTTTTAATTTGCCTTTCTTTTGTTAATTTCTTTTACAGTTTTTTCTGATTGTTGGTAAAGGAAGTAATTGTTAAGTGCCGTTCGTAGCCGGAACCAGATGACGTCATGTCTATTTCTGCCATGGACGGCACAGAATGTTGCATTGCATTGCTAGTTTTTGACATTGATATAAAAAAGTTGAAGAAATGATTGACTTCGAGACAACTTGCTAAGTACATAAAGTCTTTAATGGGCTTATAACTCCCTACATACAGTTGATGGTGAAAAAATTGTCCGATTCTTGTTACTTACATAACACCAGTACTGATCTCAGGATTCCACTGTGCAAAACCTCACATGGGCAGCGGAGCTTTTCGTATCAAAGAGTTACTGTTTGGAACCAGTAGAGCCATGAAATCAAAACTGGTCTTTCGCTAGCTACTTTCAAAACGAGATTAAAACGTTTTGTAAGATGAAAGAGGTCGATAATCTTAATCAACATTCAGCATTTACGTTTGACTTCCCATTCTCTTTTTCCCATATGGTATTTTTTTCTCTTATGTACTGGATCTTACATTTGACTTGTAATTCATACTTGCAATTAAGTAAGTGATGTTTTTTAAACAGGGCGCACTTTAAATCAGTTTATTTTTATCTACTGAATGATTTTAACCCTGTTAAGATAAACCAGAATGAAATTAAGTTAGTTCAACTTTCCAGAATGCTTACCTTCCTATCTTTGAATCGGTGTCATTTTTCTTCTGCAATCACTCTTCACTTCTCAACATTCTTGATCAAACAACTGCCTCTTCCTACATAACCTCACTCTTTTCCTTCTGCTGTTGACTCCTCTTGAGATCTGAATGCCCTTCGAAGCAGTTGAAATCTAAATTCTGACTCAGCTTTCTCGAAATCTGAAATTCAACTTGACCCTCCTCGAATCCGAGCTATTTTTGTCATAGATCTTACGACCTACTCTTTTCACAGCCACACTGCTAAAGCCGTCATATTTTCAACATCGGTTCCTACTCAATCTGACGAACTACTTTCAACACATCTGCACTGCTCAACGCGTTGTCATGAATGAAGTTTGATCTCATAGACCAGAGCTACTTATGTCGGGCAGCTGCAGCGATATCAAATCACTTTGTTATCTCTGTTTTGGTTATAGAAGGAAAAAAATTGCTTGATCAGTTGATATCTATTCCTATTCGTGTATTTCGATGGTGTCACACTTCGTGTGCAACGTTTCTTCGAAGTAGTGATTGCATCGATATCTCTACATGCTCCTAACAACGCTCTTTTTCAAAATGCAAGTTAAAATAGAACAGCCCATATCGCCTCATCATTTAATCATATCCTCATATCATTGTTTTGCAATAACTTCTTTGTTTCCAAAAATACGAGAGTGAACCAAAGGCGCCGTCTCCCAACTTGCGTAAATACTCGTTTTAGATTAGAGAATGCCGTCTCGTTAGATCATCCAGGTATCATCCGAAGACGTGTGTTTTATCTCGCCTTGTGCAAGCAAGCGGTAGAGAAGTTTTTGAAGAATGTTTTATCTTTTCTTGAGATCAAGATTAACATCTGTACGATGCGTCATAGCCTCGTTTGGATTGCTGAATGGTTTGTTCTTCTCTAGAGAGAGATCAGAGTGTGCGTATTTCTAGATTCTGCAATGGTTCACTATGATGGTTCATTGCATAGCTTAGTACTTTGCAACCTAATAACAGAAGTAAAGCGCATTCTTTTGTACAAACTTATGGCTTGCATACACTAGCTCGGATTGGCTCCAAGCCGTCCCATAGGTTCTTCCTTTCTCAAGTCAAATCTCTTCAAGCGTTTACACAAACGTTTCTGATAAGGCAATGCTAGCTATTTTCGGTTCTGGAGAATGAGACCCCCTAAGGGATCTCGGGCTCCTGGTCCAGGATATATCTTAACGGTCTCCTAAAGCCTGGTTTTCATTAAATTGTAATTCATCGGCGATGGATCGCCGATCCCATCGCTAATGATCGCCGATGTTCTGTTTTCATATGAAATTGTTAATTTGCAACATCGGCGATGATCGCCGATGTGCTGTGGAAAACAAAATTTTTTTATTTTAAAACCTTAAAGCCTGGTTTTCATTGAATCGTAATTCATCGCCGATCATTGTCTTAGAGCATCGCCGATCATCGCCGATCTTCGCCGACGCTGCAAGACAATGATCGGCGATGAATTACGATGGTCGCCGATGATCACCGATGCTCCCAAGACCTAGGTTTTCATAAATCGTAATTCATCGGCGATGGATCGCCGACTATCGGCGATGAATTACGATTTTATGAAAACCAGGCTTAAAGGCAAAATTGCTTTGCTCAAGGGCTCCATTGCATGCTTTTCAGGGTTCTAGGACTCCATCTCTTAGTGTTAGGGCTCCAAGCTTTCAAAGTGATGGGCTCTAGGGCTCCAGCGACCCCCCTTTTAGGCCTCAAGAATAGCTTTCATACCAGCAAGTGCAAAGTTTGTGAAAAGATTCAGGTTTCCGAAAAGACAAAGCGATTTGTCATTCTGAAGAATGGATCTCACACCTCTGAGTACATTCTATGAGTGAGAATCAAAGTAAAGAAAGAAAGCAAAACAAAATAGTCATCTTTGCAGAAGGTGTAAAATCTATCTGGAGGTTTCTTCGTCGCTTGTCATAAAGAGAAATGTACCCTTAATTTTACAGTTTTTACCTTTGTCTTTGGCACTTGGTTCTGAAGAACAGGTCTCACAATTTCAGAGAATTCCAGCAAAATTGTTTTCTTTCTTTGTTTATTTGATTGATTTAGTCTCCTCAGAGGTTTGAAATCTATTTTTGAATATTGTCAATCTGCTTTGTTTATCACATACCTAAATGCCTATTTTTTGTTTTTCTTCAGTCATTGAGAACTCAGACATTTATCTATAGCTTGAACTGAATATCTTGTTTTCATCAAGACTAAGCTACGTAACATCATATTCCTGATCAGGGATTTTTTTGTGATTACATCTTGACGAATCTGACTTGATAACAGCAGAGCCTTCTCAGGAACTTTCACGTAATTGAAAGGGTGATACAAAATACAAATAAAACTTGATAATAATCTCATGCATGTTTGATTTTAAATTCGGGTGGTGCTTGTTCCCAATATTCTCACTTAGATTAGCTATTTACGTCTCTAGTATCAATTTGATCATCTTGATCAAGGAAAACGTGGATGTCGAATGTTGGCCTAGCATACGTTTTACCCGTTGTGGCTTAAAGGCGCAGGGTCACGTAACCCTAAACAAACCTGTTATCTCTAGAATCTATATTGTTTTCCACATGTGGTCATTGTATTCTGCACAGATTTTGGTGGATGAGGTGAATCCACTAGAAGGTTACTTCCAAAAATCCACCAATATCTCTGCAATCGTACAACATATGAGTGTTTCGTTTCTTTCTCTACAAGGCTCAAGGGCCCGTCTTCAAAATAGCACTGTCATTTTGAGAAATGTAGTTGAAGACCTCTGTGATACGGCCTATCAAAAATACTGCAAAATCATCATTTCGAAAGAAGTTTGTTTACGTTACGTGACTACGTGACCCTGCCCCTTTGATAATGCCTAATAATCAACAACCTTCTCAACACACTTCCAGTCCTTTGTTTACTAAAGCATTCTTTACATCAATTAAATGCTGAAGCCGCCATGTTTGTTCTTCTTCTGTGTGAATCTACTATCATATTATCGAAACTGTCAGGCACATTGCAAGCCAGTGCAGCTAGCCGCCGTCACTTATTACACCCATGAATCTTTACATTCATCATTATGGTGGAATATAACCACAATCCGTCAGCGCTATCTTGAGAGATGGGGACCAGTCCGATAGATCAAAAATCGTGTCAGATTTTGGACATTTCATAAAACAAGGAACGGATTAAATGAAAAAAGCTTGTTCCTACGGTACGCAATGATTCACTACTGTGTGATCATAAAGGGTTGTTAACACATGGGTATTGAAAAACGTGGAATGTTTTTATGGGGTTATGTATTGTTATAAAACATTAGATGCATTAGGCCTACCTTTGTGCATCATTTGTGTATCAATGAATCTTCAATCGTCTTGAATGTTCAGATAGATGCTTTCCCGAATCGACTTCACTTGCATAGTGCCATATGGAAATAAGTTGTTGTGTTCTTCATGATCCTTCAAACGAAAATGGCGAAGCAGCTTGAACAACACAACAACTTACTTTTATATGGTGGTGTGCAAGCGAAGTCGATTTGGGAAAGCAGGCATCTGAAGATTCAAAATCAAGACGATTGAAGATTTAGCGATGCACAGATGATGCACAAGGGCAGACCTAATGCTTCTGATGCATTGCAACAATACATAACCCCATATAACACATTCCATGTTTCCCAGTATCCTTGTTTTACATCAATTTTCTCTGTTCATGTGTTCAGTTTGAACATTAACCAATCATTTGATGAGAATTGGATTAATGTTGACAGATTGAGTATACGCTCTCCTTATTTATTGAAATATTACCTTTAATAATGTTAAATTCTCACAGAGCTGAAAGGTTCTTAATATTTTTTGAGAACTGACAGATTCTTTACCCTATCCAGACTACGCTTTTTAAAACTTTTGTGAGACTAGGGGGGCACAAAGTGCCCCCCCCCCTCTGTTTTCTCAGAACCATAAGAGCTAGAGACTTGAAACTTGGCACGAGGAACAAAGATGATCAGGTAAACAAGATGACTTCATTTTTTGTTTATGTCACGTGACTAAGTGCTGACGTCAGCAAATGTTGCTAAATTAGGTACAAAACCACATGAACATTGTCGCGTTACATCTCCAGGTTGATAAAAAATGCTGCTATGATATTTGAAAGATAGAAAGCTTATATCCTTGTAATTCTTATTTTGAAATTTATGCTTCGTACCGAAGATATTTTTGCTGATATCATCATTTATTCACTTTGTACAATTTTTGTCTAAAACTTGTTAAAAATTGGTTTAAAAATTGCAAAAAATGATAGATACAGATAAAATGTTCTGCTGAATTATAATATGTTGCTCATTTTTCGAAAAGTTAAGCCTAACGTGGTTTTCAAATCAATAAACTACATATCAAATGAAAGCCTGTTTCAAGACAAGTCTAGTAATGTTTGTTTCATTGTTATAGAGCAAGTGGTTCAAAAGTTATGACTGAAAAGGAATTTTTCTTAGCACTCAATTTAAAATTATGTGTTGACCCCCTGAATCATGGTCAAAAATTTAGAAATTGACGCAAAAAGATGTCTCATAGATAGTAACTAAAAGTCAATAAAACTAGACTATTCTAAGAAATATCCAAGAAAGTGGCCCCTCCCCCAGTCTGGATAGGGTTAATATTTGTAGCTAAGAAGCCCTACGCAGGAGCGAGGAGCTTTGAAGTGCGAGCGAGGCGAGCCATTTAACTTTCTGGTCTATGCCAAGTCAAATCCACTCTTCCTCTCTGGGCATTCGGTCCGACAACATAATGACCATAATGATTTCATATATTTTTTCTCTCGACTTGCTGATCTCAGCAAAGCAAATAAAACACTTCCTAAAAGCGAAGGAGTCTAGGTGATAGAAGAAACTTTGCTGTTGGTCCTGCAAGCTATCTTTTTGTTGTGGGGCAAGAGGTTGTTTTGGAGGTAATGTAGAATGGAGTTGAAAGAAAATGATACAAAGTCAATTGCCTACTACATAGGGAGGCCTTAGTGAAGCTTTTTGGTACCGCAGTGTATGTTTCGTAAATGACTTACCTTCCTAAGAACCATGACATCAGCTTCTTTGAATCAATCACAAATGTCGACTAAGTTTCTTTTAGCAAAATGTTGATGTTCCGGTGTTAAATGAGATAATAAGTCTGATGTGCAGCGTGCCCGATCTTCGTTGTTGGCCAGCGTGTCCAACTTAAGCAGAACGTACAGTGCCAAAAAACTGCAGTGAAATTCCCCGTCCTTTTAAAGCTAGAGTGCAAATGCAGTGCCGAAATTACTGCAAGGCATATTTCCGCGCTTCTGAGACGCACTCAAACGAAGTTTTAATGTAATCTGACAAAAACAACTCAAAATTATTCGCATGAAGTTTGTTTTCGTAAAATCTCGCAGAACATCGCGTTATGTTGCTGGAAACCGTATTTTTTTTTTTTTTTTTCTATATTCATCTAAAATTTTACAAAATATTTTACATCTACATCCTACTATACTTTCTAATTACTATACAAACTATACAAACACTACAGGGACAGGACCACAAGGAGCAAAGGACAATGACTACCCTGTGGCCATTAACATAAAGACACGCAAATAATAACTAAATAAATACCGACAAAACGCTAAATATACGATTAATTACTCGAATCCGTTTCACATTGGATGTCAGGCCAGCATAGGAGAATGTGCTGAACAACAGGAACCCCGAAAGAGAGAACAACAGCAATAGCAATTGCTATCGCCACTGATCCTCCTCCAGGCCCCCACCCCTCAACACACCGCGCAAATACTTTTGGTTAGCATGGATAAGTTCCCATATTTTGCTTCATGTGCCTAACATCAAATGTGAAACGGACTTACAAAAGAAACGGGAAAAATGTACCTAGTGGCTGTGTGGCGTAAAAAGAAAGTTTGAATAAGTTATCCAAGCCGACCTGTTTTGTGGATGAAATCTAAAGTATGTTCGAGTATATTTCTGTTTACGTCATTAGAAAGTTCTTCATTACCATACAATAAGTATTGAACAAGAACGTTGTTTGGAAGGGTGTCGATTTGGACAAAAGGTCGTAACAATTCCGAAACTCCAGCGAGAAGATCTTGCCGTTGAATGTCAAATGATGGGCAAAGCAACAAAAAATGCTCCGTATCCTCAATGCCATCATTCGTTGGGCACATTGGGTTCACTGTATCCCTAAAATTGTGCTTGAATTTATGAAAATTCAATTTACTAAGACCAACTCTTATTTGTAAAAGATAACTCAAGCCTATTGGATCATGAATACCAAAGACAGACTTTGCACTGGGGCGAATTTTTGACAGAAGCTTTGTTTTAAAAACAGCAACAGAACGTGCAAGTCTGATTTCTGGATCAAGTTTATTCCATTCAGAAATGCAGTTAGGATAGAAGCTTGATAGAAATTTCTCTGTTCTTGCCCTTATCTGCCCAACAACATCCTGATTGCGAAGAGAGTAATTTGGCTGTTGAAATGGTGGGATTGGCTCCTTTGTATACAATGGGGTGAGGTTATTTATAATCTTATAGAACAAAGTAAGGCGTCTACTCCATCTACGAGAACTTAGTGTTTCCCAGCCAAGCTCTGCATACAGTTTTTCTCGTGATGTTCCCCTCCATGTTCCTGTTACAGCAAGAGCAGCAGAATATTGAACAGATTCTAATTTTTCCATTAAGTTTGGTAAAATTATGTCTTGACTGAAGTCATCCTCTTTAGCTGGAATGTGATAGATGATATCCCCGTAGTCCAGGTGGGGTCGTACATAAAGTTTGTATAATTCATTTAGGGTATGCCTGGGCAAATATATGGAGAGATACTTTAGCAAACCAATGCCCTTCCTAGTTTTAGAGATAGCAGCTTTGATATGAGGTAAGAAAGAAAGTTTCGAGTCCAAAATAATACCTAAGTGTTTATGTTCATTTACTTTTTTTACCGGTATATTGTTAAAAAGGAGCACTGGATGATCTATTTCACTTCTTTTCCTTGAAAATAATACTTCAACAGCTTGCTTTTGCGGATCGGGATTGAACGACATCCTCCATTTATGGGCCCATTGACTCACCAGTTGTAGGTCATGGTTAATGTGTTGTGCAGCTTCATTGACCTCCCGGGCGACCGTAAAAAGGGACGTATCATCAGCAAAAAGTTTTACATTACATTTCAGGTCTGAAGTGAGATCATTTATATACACAAGAAAGAACAATGGTCCTAAGATGGAACCCTGGGGCACTCCTGCTAAAATATCTCCCCAATTAGAGCACTGTCCGTTCAGAACGGTTCTCTGTTTCCGATCCTTAAGAAAACTTTTTATAAGAGAAAGAAATTGTCCTGAGACACCACATCGTTTCAGCTTATGAATGAGACCATCGTGCCATACCCTATCAAATGCTTTCGAAATGTCAAGATACACAGATCGAACGTCAAGGGGGGGATTACAGTCAAATGCCTGGAAAATCGTATGCGTTATGGAGATCAACTGGTTGATTGTTGAGTCACCAGGACGAAAACCTGACTGATTAGGGTTGAGTAAATCACATGAAACAAGATGTGAGTATAAGGAATCGTACATAAGTCTTTCAAGCATCTTCCCAAAAATTGGTAAGAGAGAAATTGGACGGTAGTTACTCTTTAAATTTTTTTCGTTTTTCTTGTGAACCGGGACTACGTTTGCACACTTCCATATTTCAGGAAATACACCATGCTTCAAACAGTTCGTGAAAATTATTTTAAGAGGAGTAACTAATGAAACATCGCTTAGTTTTATCATTCTTATAGAAATTTCATCCCAGCCATGAGCTTTGTTAGGATTAAGTGATCTTATGATTTTCAGTATCTTTTCCTCTGAGATGCAAAAGTCCTCAATCAGGGTAGATTTTTCTGGGGGATCTTGTGGAATCTCACTGCCAGTGTCGATGGTCGTGCATTGGAGTATAAAATAGTCATTAAAAAGCTGTGCCTTTTCAGTAAAATCCGTTATGAATAATCCGTTTTCTAAAAGGGGTGGTATTATAGGGATCTTCGCCTTATTTAGAACAGTATTGATTAAAGTCCAATAGGTTTTCCTAGATGTCCCTGGATTTGCTAGAGTCTGCCCAGTCTTTCGGAGGTAATTTTGCTTTGCATCCTCAATCATTTTTGTACCTTCAACTACCATGTTTAGTATTCCTTCGAGCTTGTCTTCTGGCTGACCGTTTTTCACAAATGTTCTGTAAGCATGATTCTTTTTCCTTAAAAATCTTTTGACATCTTTTGTTATCCAGGGCAATTTGCGGGGCTGAATAGTTTTTACTTGGTTTGGAATAAAATTCGAGTATATATTCAGCAGCACTTCGTTAAGCAATTTGACCTGCTCATTAGGGCATTTAATTTTGTTGAGATGCTCATGCCAGTTAAACATTTCAATACTTTTCATGATGGCAACAAAATCAGCCTTATCATAATACCAAATCCTGCGGGTATAAGGAGGTCGTGCTATGTTCGAAACAGATAATTTCCCATAAACAATTTGATGGTGACAATGCTCGTGTAGAGACGGATGGACACCAGATTCTATAACGAGGTTAGGCTGATCAGTTAGAATTAAATCAATGCATGATTTAGAATCTCCCATTAAGTGTGTTGGTTCTGAAATCAGCTGGTGAAGACCAAGGTCGGATGTTACTGGTTCAAATAGCTGTCCCTCTTTATTTTCAATATCATTTTCCCACCATTGAGTTGAGCGGCAGTTGAAATCTCCGGTGATGATAACGCAAAAAGGATTTTCAGCATGCAATTTTGACAGCAAACGTTCAAACTTTATTGTGAAATTATCAAATTCATTCTGATTTTGGCTTGGACTTCTATAAATTACGACAAAGAAATACTTTTTCTTGTTTAATTGGATCTCACAAACAACGCATTCTGGGAGAGTAACCAGGTCAGGGCGGTTTTTTGAAGGGAGAGCATCTTTTACGTAGAGTCCAACACCTCCTCTTTTCACATCTTGCGGATGATTTTCTTTGTAGAAAGTATAGCCGTCAAGTGCAAGCCTATCTTCATCAACAGTGCTGTCAATATGAGTTTCTACAATACCAATTAAATCATAGTTACACACCGAGTTGTATGCCTCAATAAGGGAGATTCTTAAAAAGTCATGTGCAGCAATACTATTCAAATTCCAACAGCAAAAGTCAAGTGTTTCAGGACCAGGATTTGTTTCAACATCCCCACATAGCAGGATGGTTGCAAAAACCAACCATTGTGTATGAAGTGTGTAGCAAGTCATGCACGCGATATAAAAATAGGCATACTGGAAAAGACATTGCTTGACAACAAAACGCTTATATCGAAGGAGACCAATGGCAACGAGCGGGATTCGTTTGAGAAGTTCAACAGTCGTGTAAATTACCCTTTTGGCAAACCGATGTGCGCGAGCAAACAGAGGCAAGAAAGAGGACTGTGTTGCCACAGAGTGCACTGCAAGAAACTGTGTTATTAGTACACAGGGAAGAATGAGGATTGAGATTGCAATAAAACAATAACAAAACCAGTAAAGCTTAGAGACTTGAAAAAGAACAGAAAACGGCGAAAATGTTTTGCTCAAGGGACAGGATATTTGAATGGATACACGGAAACACCCTATTGTTGCTCGCCAGAGATTTACTTCAACCGGCATCGTCACAAAGAAATCTTCTCGCTGCTTTTCCTAATTGGCAATAAGCCACGATGTAGCCACCACTAACCAATAACAAAAGATATAAGAAACATATAAACTCACAGCCTACGAACAATACATTTGTTTCCATGAATACAAACAAAAAAGAATAATGTGATAAACAGATAAACGAAAAGACAAGTCCTGGGAGAATACCAACAACAACGCAATAAGTGTAAACCGTGTTGTGTTAGTGAATAAAGTTGCAGGGGAAATCTAAGAAAACATTTTTTGAACGACCAAAGAATTGCTATTTTATTCCTTCTCTTCTCTGAAAGTTGGGAGCTCGCTAAGGTAAGAAAAATTCATTTTCTTCGTCCTAGGGGAGCAAAATTTTGAGAAAATAACACCTGCAATAACAAACATATGCAATAAACAATTGACTCGGGGGAGACTCAACATGGTTCAATAAGGTGCAACAAAAGGGTCCAAGGGTCAAAGTCTAAATCTATCCAAATCTAGTCAAAATCTATCTGCTCCTATGTATGGAAAAACCAATGCACCCTTTCAATACAAAAGGCGCAAAAGCCGAAGCCCCCCACCACTCAAGACCCGCATCCCCGAGGCGGCAACCCCGCTCCGCGCACAAAGTCCAGCAAAAGGCCAAATCCCCACATCCACCCCCATCCCAAAACCATAGCGACTCAAAGAGCTCAAAGCCACGAGGGCCCCAACCGCGAAACCAAAGTCCGGACAAATTATTGTCCAAACCTTGATTCCACGGCCAAAGCCCCCACGAATCCAAACCCCCCAAATCCCCACAATCCCGAAAAGAAGACCGATATGAATGCAAAAACCCGGCCCTCCACCAAACCCCGCACGCAGAACAAGACCCCAGCCCCAAAAACGCAAGATCCCAAATAACAGAAGACCCCAGCCCCGCACCCCCATCCCGAAAGGGTGGATAAACAGTTATGGATTACAATTAGGGATTTTCCAATTCTGTCCGACATTGAAAACTGCAGGCCTGCCATGAGAACACATTTTAACACATTTAACACATTTAATACAAACCGTATTTCGTTGATAAGAAGCACAAAATAGTACAGACGATGCTGTGATTTATAGATAATGAGAAGAGATTTTCCAGAATTCTGCTGCCTAATCGCCAGGGCGCCTTTAAATTGTACACTTGAGTCGGATCACGATGAAAGAAAACTTTGCATCTATGGAACTACTGCTTTTACGCAGATGTTCTCGCTAACTTTTCTGCTTTCAAATATTTCATTATGGGTCGAATGTTATTTTTGACAACGTGTCTTTATATGATGATGACCACTGTGCCCTTTTACGAAAGAATGGAATAGGCGTAGCAAATTTGCGCAGTCTAAATTTCCCTGAAAGCATCGGATCATTCATGAAAAATTCCCCCGTTTAAAGATTGTTTGTACAAGAGTGGGCCAGAGTGCATGTATATTGAAAAGACCAACACTCGTGTTGAAACGTAATAAAGAATGTTTTAAAGCATGCACGATTGCTTTGATAAAATGTTTCCAAAACATCAAATTTGATTTAAACATTTGTGGCCATGACTTAGGCCCCGTTTCCATTACTCCGTTTTCGTATGAAAACGGAGTGGAATGACTCCGTTTTTGGTGTTTCCATTGAAAACGATCGAAAACGGAGACATTTGAAAACGCTGATCAAAGTGGAGTGATTTGAAAACGGAGACATCTGAAAACGCATCGTTTTCAATGGAAACACCGAAAACGGAGTCATTCGAAAACGCTACAACAACAATCTATACAACATCCTCGGTTTCAAAACGAGTGCGAACAAAGGAAATGAAAACGAACAAAAACGGAGTAATGGAGACACCCCCGTTTTCGTACCAGGCGCTCTTGGCGAAAATGGAGTAATGGAAACGGTTCAAGATCATCTGAAAACGGAGCGATATGAAAACGGAGACATTTGAAAACGGAGTAATGGAAATGTAGCTTTAGATTTTGCTTAGATTTCTTGTTTTAATTGTGGAAGACAAATTTTGATGATTTCCAATGTTTTCGTTGTCGATGGGTCATATGCCATTATCAAAAACTGAAAACGTTTTTCCAAGGTCTTACGAAAGAAATTATATTGTTATACAGCCTTGACTGTATCTTTGCAGAAAATATTTTGAGAAAGTTAGTGTCTTCATTGAGAAGATATAAAAAACTGACTTTCATGTTTTCATCGATGCCAAAAACGAAGGCCAGAAACAGAAATGTAAAAACAGTTTGCTAATTAGTCAAACTTGAAAAATCAAATCTCTGGATTTAGAATCTGATTCAAGAAATTTCTGTTTTGCTGAATGGTTCCACATCTCCTCTTTGTGATTAGGCCATGAGGTGTCTCATTCTTTCTTCAAACTTCGTTGATATTGATGCCACGATTTTCTTAGGGCTTGAGCACGGTGCAAGAATCATACTAAAGTCTGTCTTGAGAGTAAGGTCACTTAAGTTTTGCAAAAATGCACTTATTTGACATCTAATTTTAGCTAGGTATGAACTGTTTCTGGTATTGTTTGTCGAGAAAGAAAAGAAACAAAGTGCCATGCCTTGCCCATCATCGTCCAACAACGTTGTTTTGGATGTCTTTGATTAGTTCATTTCAAAAGACAGCCGAGCCTGGCGTTTCCTTTCAAGAAGTTAACAGACATTACATACTGTGAATTGTGTCTGACAAAACGCATTCACTATATTCATCAATAATTTTGCTCTAAAATGAATTCTAACGCTTGGTTCCATAAGAAGTCCTTTCAAAGAAACAACTGTGGGACCTTGAAAAGAATAAATATCTAAGCAATAATTTATCGGAAATTTGAAGCTTAAATCCGTCTTCACATGATTTCTCTGTTTTTCTAAATTTAGACTATTATTGTAAAATTTAGCTTGTGAGTACACAAGGGGTGTGGTATCTTCCAGTTTTTACATAAAAGGAATGGCTGGACATGAAAAGATATTCTTTTTTAATGTGCTGAAGGTTTTAATACCATTTTCCCTGATGGTGACCAATTTTTAAGTAGGCCCGTTTATAGTTTTTATTTTGTTTTCTGTTTGTAAACGGGGATGAGTTGATTTTCGTTATCCTTAAAATGGGTGACGTAGGATATTTCCTTGTACTGAATGTCTTCAAAGGAACTTTATCTGTTTGGTATAACTATGCCGTTGGTAGCCTGTGTCCTGGACCCTAAAGTAAAGCAAACTGATTGTAAGGGCCAGCTTCCTATTACTTCCTAATGGACTTGCTCCAAGTCTTGCTCTTGATCAATAAACAAACGGGAGGGAAGCAGGAGAAGAAAACGAGACGGAAAAGGTAAGGAGAACGAGACTTGTGGACTACGCGCTCCGAAAACGAGGCTAGGCATTCACCTGCTCAAGTTTGATTGGCTCTTCCGCTATAAGAAAGAAAGCCGCCGGTCAAGATCTTGACCGGTCTCGTTTTCGGAACGCGTAGTCAACAAGTCTCGCTCTCCTTCCATTTTCCCGTCCCTTTTCCTCTTCTTCCCTCCTTTTTGTTTATTGATCAAGAGCGAGACTTTGAGCAAGTCCAGCTTCCTAGGGAAGGTAATGGCGAGCCTGGGAACGAGGTTGAACGTCAAGTAAAACCAACCTCTTCCTTTTCGTAACTGGGGTCAAGGAAAAAGGCTAACTGTTGGACGTTTTTTGCTTTCAATATTTTCATAATCAGAGCTTTATTCTCTTTCCTGAATTCAAGAACATTTGTTAAAACCTAAAACTATCATGGTTTCCAAAGTCTTTGCATAGATAATATAGGACAGTAACTATGGTCTTTGAGGAATCACTTTCAAGAAGGATTATGGATGTTTACAGGGTGTCCCAAAATGCATTTGTGCTATTTGAATGGCTGCTATGGAGCGATAAATCCATTTCTTCTGTGTATAAGGTTTGCAATAGAAGAGTCTTCAACTTAAAGTTGGAGTGAGCAGTTGCTGCTTTATGGAGCAATAAAGTCCAAGTTATTGGATGCCTCAAAGCAAGAGGATTCATTATTCTCCATTATGTTAAATTTCAAATAGATTAACTGAAAAAATTACTTAGGCCCAGGGGGGGGGGATAACACAACATGTTCAACGTACAGGTATGTGCCGCCAATATGGATGGGCTTTTCGGTCCAAAATTCTCTAAGCAAGCGTCTCTTTTCGGCAGACCCTCCTTTAACATGGGTGGGTTTTCCAGAAATTTCCAAAACAAGAGGGGCAAGAACAAAAACATGTTTTCTGTAGCGGAGACAAGGAGGTATTAAAATTTTGGGATTTGTTATGTTGGTCTCAATATATTTTGTGAAGAATTGTAGTCCAGTTCTCTAATTTTTGTAAGTAAATCAGATTGTCGTTCATTGGACATCGTGATAACCAAGAATTCTGAACATGTTTAGGTAATAGTTGTTGGAAATAGTGATTTAGAAAGCAAGTACTGCAGGCAGCGACATACGTCCATCAACAATATTGTGTTCAACAGGCTGCCTTGTCGATATCCTTGAGTTATATAGTAACGCCTAAATGTATTTCCTGACATACATAACTGCAGAGGCGCCGGAAGGAAGACGAAGCGGCGGCGGCAGCCAATCAAAATGGGACTGCAAACTTGGAGAACTGACACGCAACTCTCCCAGTTTATTTCCAGCATTTATAAGGAAGATTCTTATCTTGCTAGCCTGCTATATACTCATCAACTCTTCCTACTTGTGTTTGAAAGAACCCCCAAAAACCATCTTTTGACGACAGAGCAGAAATTGCGCAAAATGACGTCTTGGAGTAATCTGAGATAGGAAGTGTCTGGATAGATAAGCTTTCTGAAATGATAAATCAAGAGTTTAAGGCCCAAGGAACAAAATATCAAGTGTTGCCGAATTTTGGGATCTGTTGCAGGGAGCTATGGGAACTCAAAGATACGAGTTTTCGCGCATGCGTGCGCTGTTTCTGCTCGGTCTCTTTTGACAGGGTAGGAGGGCATTTGCAGAAGCTCGATAGGTCAAAGGTTTGAGATGTAGCAGATATACGAGAAAGGTTTCTTTTGAAAAGGGCACTTCTTGCCCCCGTGCCTCCGGCGCCCCTGCATAACTGCAAAGTTTAAGTCAGTTTATCCTAGATGTTAAGTTAAAAGGCAAAGTACAGAGATAAAATCCTCTTGTTGTGAAGCAACCACTGATTTTGACTTTCTTTCTCTTTAAATCAGAAACCACTTGTCACATTTTCTCAATCTTAGTGCCAAACTCAAAGTTGAAATCTGTTCTATTCAAAACTTTGAGAAAAAAGAAAGTTGAGTTAATGGCTCCTTCCCAGTAGCTATTCAAACGGCGTACATGGTTTTGAGACATCTTGTACGAGATGGTATCAAGCAGAAAAGGCTTTCATTGTTCTAGTTACGGTTCAGGAAATAGATGACATCACATCCGCAAATGGGTTCAAATATAAATACGCTGTAACTTCAAAAGAATATTCAAGATTTCTGAAAAGTCCAACGGTTAAATCATAGATCAGTGGTTAAAGAAAATTTTTTTAAAAATCATTCAATGAAAAGGAATAGGTCATAAAGTTTATACCAATTTCATACATCAATTTAAGGATTTGGAAAATGTGTTCTGCGTATGACTTGTTTTATTTTGGTACGGTCAAATCGATTATTTTGAAAAATTAAAAATTTTTATTCAATAAGTGGCAATGTGATTAAAATGAGTCGCATCCAGTGAAGCTCAACTTCGGTCTTATCTTAATTTTTAAGGTCATCTAGACTAACACTTTGCTCAAAATATTAATCGTTGCTTATCAGTTACATTTCCCTCATCAGCTGTTCCTACTTTACTAAAATACTGTTGACAAAAAGAAGCTTAAGTGTGGTTCTAGCTAACATTAATTCTTGTAATCTCATTTAATGTTGTTGCCCCCGCATTTCACCTTTTGCTAGCATGCTTTATCCGTGAACCTTTCTTGGTATGTTGCTACAAAGTTAATTGGCTCATTTTATGACTCAATTAAGTAGGGTTGCAAGAACAGATGTTTAAGGTGGTTGTCTACCATTAAAAACTTTTGTCATTTTCTTAAAATCTGCTATCTTGGGAGCAATTCTAGTAACATATTTTGTTTCTTGGCCACTCATATTTCATATATACAGAATTTCATGCATGAGCAATTCCGCATAAATTAGCATAATTAACTTAAAGCTTCCAAACTTTAAACAAATACTGTTGCTAGACTGTTTCAAATAACCTCTTGAAAACTATGGAGAGGCAATGTCTAATGATTTAGGCATGGCATCCACCAATTTTTCTTTTGACAAATCTCTTAAGGTGGTAGCTGTACATAGGTAAATGTTGATACTGACAAAAAATGTTGCTGCGGCAAACATAAATTTTGGAATAATTACATGGGTATGCATAATTCTGAAATATTTTTTGGTGCTTACTCTGCCCAAATGTATGCTTAACATGATGTGAAACTCTCACTGTGAAATCTTAAGTTGTTTTTGACCAGTATTTGTTCAAAATTTGAAAATACCTCCAAAATTGATTTTTGAGAAAACCGAGTTTAAAAATTGTGTTTCCATTCTTGTGTTATTCTGAAGCAAAACTGCCTGCAGAATATGAATCCCCTCCCTCTGCTTCCTTCTCAGCATCAATGTAACCCTTTTTGGTGGCCCTCAACATCTTCCTTCTCTTTTTGCCAATTTCAGAAGACTTTTTGTCACTGCTATCAATGCGCTTCTTGTCTCTCTGGGTTGCGCCTAACATAAAGTATTTGCCAACTGGTATGTCTAACTTCTTGTAAACATCACCAAGTCTCAAAGAACCATCATTATATGCAATAACAGCTGAATTTGTTGCAAGCTGCAATGTCTCTCTGCCCACGAAGATTTCCTTTGGGCATTTCTGCCATAAAACTGCATTAAATGCCTCATTAGCATTTTGCGTCTGGCCGTGGAGGCATTTTCCTAAAAGTTCATCAGCACTAAGGTCCCTGAAAATTGGCTCCAATAATCTTTTGATACATACTGGCAAATTCAGCTTTTTCTTGTACAGAGATGTACCCTTTAGTTTGTCTGATTGCCATTTGCACCAGCCCTCTGGCTCTCTGGGACAAAATTGGTGGCGGACCTCTTCCTTTGTAATATCACTACAGTGGTATAGCACTGCACCCACTGCCTTTTTCATACTAAAAAGAGAATGGGTATTTTGCCTGATGGCCATGCCATAATAATTCTGCAAGGTATTGATGGCCTTGTCAGTTAGCCTTCCTTTTCCAAGAATCTTCTTTCCATCTTCTAATACTTTCCCTCTGTGGTTGTTTCGCAATAAACGTAGCCTGGTGCCAAGTCGTTTCTGTACGTGTCCCACACACTCAAGTTTCTGTGGAACCATATCACCATAAGGATTTGAATTCTTTACTTTTGAAAAAGCTTCTGTGTCACCATCCCAAATATACCAGCGAAAACGAAGATTGTGTGTCTCAACTGATCTTTGAAACATGGCCACAGCACCATCTGCCTCCATGGCACCAGCAGACTTTTTATGATTGATACTGCACTTGTGGTTTAGCTTCCATTCATCATATGCAGGGGTGCCTTCTCTACTCTTCCAAATCCTACAACCCATGCAATGCTTTGACATAATTTGAAAATCTATCACTTTTCCTTCTTTTGATGCAGCAATAACAGCACCATTCAATGATGCATAGCCTCTCTTCTGCCATGTACCATCAATTGTAACTTGACAGTCATTGATTTCAGCACTCTTATCTTCCTTTACCTCATCAGCAGCTCTAGCCATGCTCTTATTGGCAACATCTTCATAAGCTCCAAATAGATCATCAGAGATTGAGGCAAATGCTTTCTTTGCCATTGGCGGGGGCATATTCATACAGGAATTAAACATTTTCATTGCCTCATGCCCCTTACCAATTTCCCGAAAAGCAATAGTAGCTAAGGTGTTCACAGTGTGTCTGTTTTGACCAGGAGAATCATTTTTTTCTATCTTTGGTGATGTATAGGTGTTAATACACCACAAACAGCTGCTGCAAGAAATCTTGAATTTCTGGGAAAAGCCCATTCTTTCATTGTCAAGATGCTGAAGAACAACATTGGGATTCTTTGCCCTGCAAGTTGCACAATGCTTGGAAACTACTTCAATAACATATTTGAGAATCGAGAAATTCATCAGAAAGAAAAAATTATCGTTTCCTTCTATGTCTCCATCCTCTAATCTGATCTTTTTTGCACTCCTTGAGAGTGGAGTACCATCGTCAGCCTTTCGTTTTTCCTGACGATGAGGTGTAGTTTGGTCTTCTTGCTTCTGCTTTCGACCCTTCTTTTTGTTGCCAGATGCATATTGGTTGCCACGAAATGACTTCGCAGATGCTCTGTTCTTGTTCTTTTTATTCCCCATAACATTAAAGCTTAGAAAACCTTGATTGTATAATTATTTGAACAAAACTCCTTCACGATTGCAAATGAAATGTTTCACAGCAAACAAGATGGCCTAAAATGACAGAGAACCTGCTGTCTAGCCTCAATTGCCGGCAAAACCAAGCATCATCAGAACGAGATATATTCATAATAATAAACATAAACTTAAATTCAAGCACCTTGGTGATTCAGGGGTTCTCATAGCCCCTAAAATAAGCACATATTTTTTTGAAAAAAGAGCAAAAGTGGTTGCTAAGGCGTTGCTAAGCAAAAGTATCAATACCTCAGTTGAAACAATTGCCAATAGCATGGAAAGGAAGTAAAGCACGGGAATAAGGTTTTCACCCACATATTCTCCAGTCTTCAGACTATATTCTTAACTTGAATTTTATTTTTGTCAAAAATTGGCCTGTAATGGTAGACAACCACCTTAAAGCAATCTCATTTAACGTCGTTGCTCCCGCATTTAACTTTATTGCAAGCATACTTTATCCTAGGCTGTGTTCCAGTCCACTTGAAACGATATCTTTCAAGCGGTCTGGAACACAGCACGGGCTGTAGGAAACGCTGAATTTGGAATAAAAATCTATGTGGATACATCAAGTTATTCCCTTCCATGATATATCGACTCGTTTTCCTTCTGTGTGTTCCCTCCGCGATCGGCGGCTGATTGACGTGATCTCAAGAAATTGTGCCAATCAAGTATTTTAAAAACGAAATAGAAGGTAGGGAAGTAAGTCGATATATCATGAATGAAATTAAACTTTGAACAGGAATAACTCGATGTATCATACGCCAATATTTTTCCAAATTCAGCGTTTCCTACAGCCCGTGAACACAGGCTAACTTTATCCATGAACCTTCTTGGTATATTGCTACGAAGGTTATTAGCTCAGTGTATGAATCAATTAAATAGGGTTGCGAGAACAGGTGCTTAGACGTCGGAGCGTCAGAAAATTATGAATTCAGGCCTGCATGGCTCTGAAGCATGCTGCAGTCAATTTGCTCCAGTTATCGCGACAACAATAACGACGACGACGACAACAACAACAACGATGACAACAACAACAATACTTTTATTTTCCATGAATATGCAATGCAATCAGACTGCAAGTGCATATTCGTAATAACAACTGTTGTTGTCATCATAATTGTTAATTTTTTATCTTTGAATCAAAAACTACATTGGGTGCTATAACTAACTTCTAAGAGAATAATAAAACAATGGGGTGGGCCAACTTGCAGCTGTAATATCTGTAGCTAGCACCGAAATATGCATATTATATAGATATAGACTGTTACTGGTTTCAATATTCGATTTAGATTAGTTTCTAGTAAATTGATTTTAGAAGTTAGAGTGAAATAGAATAAAAATAAGATTACAAATAAACAAACAAACAAACAAACATTGATGAAAAAGACAAAAATGCGATCTCCGTAAACATGAGTTACCTGGCCTGCATGCAAATTTATTAAAGAAAATTTAAATTAAACTAAACTGCGTGGTTTTGGTTTTCATTGCTGAGGCAGGCTTTCTGTAGACTTGCTCCAAGTCTATTCCGAGATATATCAGTACTAAGGAACATAGTTACTTCTGCGGGGGCGTAAACCACTCGCTTTTCCTTCGCAGCGTCCTCATAAAGGTTTACGCCCCCGCAGAAGTAACTATGTTCCTCAGTGCTGATATAGACTTACTACGTTGAGTCCTAGTAATCGCTACCACCCACCCACCCTCCGCTCATACTAAAACCTTCCTCAAATCTTGACAAAACGATATCAATCTAGCTGTATTGTTACAGTTTAATAAATTTCTAAGCAAAACATGACCAAAAAGAACTTATCTTACCTTCTTCTTATAGTTTCTTGTCAAGATCGCTCCTTGAAAATGTGAATTCGTGACTTCATGAAGATTGTGCATGATGGCGGTTGGCAGGCCGTTGTTGTTGCTAGGTTGTTGCTGTTGTTGCTATACACCCGAAGCTGTTCCGCAATTTAGCATTGGTCAATTTTGACAGCGAGGCAATTCCTTTACAGGGCCAACCTTTTGGCTGGAAAGCCATGAGTCCTAGTATGAGCGGGGGGTGGGTGGGTGGTAGCGATTACTAGGACTCAACGTTATAAGTCTAGTGCTGATATATCTCGGAATAGACTTGGAACAAGTCTAGCTTTCTGTGATGCATTCTGTATGAATTTTGTGAACGCAACAATTATTCGAATGCTGAAGTGAAGGTGATGGAGTTTGGTACAGATAAGAAAGAATTCAGAAATAGTTTGAAAAAAATGTTGGTTCCTTTTTTGGTTCAGGGAAGAAACTGCGAAGGATAGCCCACAAAATCCTGGAGGAACAGTGCTCATTAGCACTTGCACTTTGACAAACAAGTGCAAACGTGCACGTGCACATGAAAGGTCCCACATCAGTAGAGAAACGAGGCTATTTTCCAATAACGAGGCTGAAATTCTTCCTCTTCCTTTTGAAACAAACGAACAATCGAACTTCCTCCTCATGCACTGGAAGAAGGAAGATTTCACGTTTTCTTTCACCAGCAAGGCAGATAATTGATGCAAGACACAGAAGAGTGCTGTAGTTCTTTGATGTTCGTACCAGTGCTGCAAAGAAATTTCCTTGAATAGATATGGTAAGTGACTTGCACGTAAACTTTGGTCATCATAATCGCTCCAAAAGAAAGGTGCCAGACTGGTAGGCCCATTTTGTCCGGTCGACGCGAGCGAGTCCTGGCAGTCAAAACACAGCAGACATTGATTAAAAAATATGCTAGGAAGAAATCATTGAAATCATGTAGAATGCAAACTTTTCAGGGTCGACCGGAAGATTTTTTAAGGTCTTGTCGATGAAACATTCAAGTTTGACTTAAGCTGATGATGCTCGAAATAATGACGAATTAAATTTTATAAATTTTTGTCGGAAGGAGTTAAGTGGGACCTCAAAATCAAGAGGAACCAAGAATAAAATTTTTCTTACTTTGAACATTTGAATCCACCAACAACTTAGGAAGCAAAAATTTCACAATAAGCAATGAAATATGCAGGCAAATCTTGAAATCCTGATAAAGAAATTCGAAATTCATTCATACTTGTTTTCAAGACAGAAAGAGATACAAATGCAAATCAGGCAGTGGCACTAATGTCTTGGGCAAAAATTAGGCATCCTTTTAGGTTGTATCCCGGTTATCGTAACCCACTCCCTTCTTGCTGATACTATTACTGGTGTGTGAGCAGAGGTGGGTTGTAATAATTACTAGGTTAGGACTCAACACAATAAGGGGTCATCAACGAATATTTTTTGTCACAGTTAACGGAAACTGGAATCAGGCCGTTAACGGCTTGACCCTCCTCCCCCTCTTAACGGACCACTAATTTATCGCTAGACTTTCTCTTGTCACCGGTGTCCCACAAAATCTTGTTACAGGCATATTATGTGTCTTTGGTTTGGGCCTAAGCCTACCGTAACATCTCGGACTTCTTATTGCAGATCGCAACATCAAAATTAAGTAGTGCACCACCGCAAAATCTACTGCCACGAGTTATTCTTCAAGGATTGGTAACCGAATATTACTTATTTAAATTTTCATCACAAAAGTAACATTTTTAACTTATTTGACCTGGACCCCCTCCTCCTAACAGCCCAATTCCATTAACTGTGACGAAAATTGTTTTTCGATGACCCCTAAGTCTGCAGCAGTCCTGCTGGTGTTTTTGGCAGAATGTTCATAATCAATGGCCTAAGTTCATGCAACTGCGGTTGCAACCCCTCTCATATTTTAGCTTCCTGTGGCTACCTGCTTTAGTTGTTCTTGCCAGTCAAAAATGCTTTGTTCCTCCAGGACCCATGTCTATTGAAGATAATAGCACACCATAGGTCATGATTTAGGCCTGAGTTACACAATGTCAGATTGATTTTCACTTTGGATTGCCCACTCCAATCCAAAGCAGTTGCTCTTCCCTTTTCGAAGCGATTACACAACTTTGGATTGACTTTTGCTCCGCTTTGTGTCACTGTTACATGATGTCTGCGGAGACAAAGACCTCTCTTTTTTGTGCTCTTGAGACCTCTCTTGAGGAATGTGTCAAAGCAAGGCAAAGTTACTAGGAACCATGTTTTGGAGTGCAAATCACTTTGGATTCTGTGATTACACAAAATTGAATGTGAAGAGAAGTACTTTCAATTGAGTTTCACTTCACCTCTAGAGCGGAGTGATTTTCACTCTGGTTACGCCCACCGAAGTATTTCGGATTGCCTCAGCGTCGTGTAACTGAACCCCCAATTGGAAGTGAAAGGCAATCCGAAATGAACCCAATCCGGTGTCATGTAACTCAGGCCGTAATTGGATCATTTTGCATCACATACCAGGTGTCTCAAAAAAAGTACCCCCTTTTGACTGGAAATAGGAACGAAACGATAAGATATCATTACTCTCTGAGTGGACAGCTAAATTTATCTATCTTCAACTTAGATCCACATACCTTGCATTTTCCAGGAAAAAGGGGGTACTTTTTTCGAGACACCCGGTAGTACACCAGCTCACTGTTCTGGGAACATGGTGATCTTTTGTATATGCGACGGCACATTTTTGGGAAGAAAATGATATTAGATTGGGCTGCAATTCAACAACTGTCTCCCTAGAATTTGTGCATTCAAACAGTTTTTGCAACTGTGAAATGGTTCATTGCACTAAAGGTGGCTTCAAGAAATTTTTACCAAGGTTCTTTGCTTTAGTGGAGAAATCAGCCAATCAGATGGATTGAAATGCAATGTGACACTGTGTCTGTCATCTTATTGTCACTAGGTACTTACTTTACCTGAAGGTCTCCACTGTAGACCAAATCATGGGAATAGGTTGGGTGGCTCTTTGGGGGCAACTTTGTAGGTGAGTGGTACATCTTTCCTGATTCACTTTCACCGTTTAGTTTTTGTTTTTTCCATGTTATGGCCACAGAGTTGTCATAGACTATTGCTTCCTATGGTATTGTTCCTGAGTGCTTCGTAGAGAACTGTAGAGAGTAATTAGTAGGTAGTGTAGTAACTTGTCATGTAAAAACATTTTTTCATTGAATGTTGGAGAAGAAAAACTTATTGAAATCTGCCTAGAGATGTTAAAAGTTCACAAATTTTCTTCATTAATAAGGTGCAGTGTTGTTTTGCAGGGATTCTTTAGCACTGTGATGTTGCATGGTTGCACCATTTTAATTTTGTTTCAAATCATTCATGCACAACTGATTAACAAAGATCAATGCAATCAAAGTGAAAATAAATATAGCAGGGCATCTAATGAAAAGATTCAACTGACTGAAGAAGAGATGTTCAAAAGAGGTCACATGAAACCACTTGGTTCACATAAACCACCAGATTATTACGCTGATGTACTTGAGTATATGATTTCACCAGAAGATTTTTACATGAATTATGTTGTTGCACATAAACCTGTTGTAATCAAAGGTAAGTGCATGGACCTACATTAGGAACCTGCAAATAGAAACAAATTTTATATTATGAAGCCTCAGGCTTATATTTTTCGTAAATGCTGCCATCATTGTCACGCTAGTTTTAGCAAGGTTCCTTAAGGCAGGATCCCAATTAGATTGTATCTGTCTACAAGTAAAATAATTCTTGTTGAGATCAGGTGCAAACACTCTTTAGAGATTTAATGCAAAGCATCTCCATCTAGACTTGGCAGGTCTGATATGGTTCAGTCAAGAGAATACTACACAACAAGAAGATACCTCTTGATTGTTTTCCTCTCTAAAGATTTTAGTTGAAATTACTGGAGGTTTCTGAAACATGTAAGATCCAGATTAATGCCCTTTTAATGGAACTAAACAGATGCTGTCTTGAAAAAACTGGTTTCTATTTCATGGGCTCTTACTGTAGAGCACTTTATAGTAAGACCAAAATTCTCACATTTCAAAAACTAGGATTGTAAAATTAAAGATTTGAGAAACATTTAACCTTCTATGAAATTCCCAACAGAGCAAACCCCAGTTGTCTCCAATGATTTAATGACCTTGCAAGATTCAAATTCCAATCCCAAGCTCTTTTGAATGGTTACTCCTGTATTTTGCCACATTTTGTGGTGAAATTTCAGTTTTCTGTGGCTAAAGAGATTTTGACCTTCACTATTCTGGGAGTTAAGTTCTTTAAAGGCTTGAAATTATGGGCATTAATTTAAGGACATTTGCATTGACATAATCTTCTAAAAATTTACATTAACATAACCTTACATTGACATAATCTTTATGCAGTATGAATTAATCCTTTAGAAGTAGAAGGAATCAATTTTAAGACTTTACTTGGTATCATGCAGTGACACAACTTGCGTTAAGACTGTAGAAATGATGTGTAAAGCATTTATTTGTTAGGAAGCTCAATATTTCTATAATTCTTCTTTCATTGCAGGTGTTGCCAAGAACTGGCCAGCTTATCGTCTATGGACAGATGAGTACCTGAAAGAAAAATATGGCAACAGAACAATGTTGATGGAAACCAAGGATGATGACAAAGAAAATATTCCCCCAGCTAAAAATTTTGGTGCATTCATAGATAGTTACAGAGATGAAAAAAGTAGACTCTACATGGTTGATGAAGTTTTGCCAGAGATGAGAGATGAAATTGTTCTCCCACTGTGCTTGCGATGTGAAGAAATTGATCAGTTTTTCTTTGTATCATATTTTTGGTTGAGTGGAGGGAATACTCATTCCACTGCTCATATTGACACTGATGAAAATTTGCTATGTGTGCTGAATGGTCACAAAAGGGTAAGGAAATTTCGTCTCAAAATTGCAAAGGATTTCCAAACAATGTCTTTTGATAAACAGACAAAGCTCCAATTAGTTTCAGAGTTTACCCTTTAGCACTCCATTTTTATTAGGTTTTCTCATGCTTTATATAAAATGCTTGCGAAATGGCCTAAATCATGGTCAAGTTTTTCTAAATGTTTGTGTTTAGGATAACTTGGCAAATTTTGCACGATACTGCATGTTATTCTCTTTGGAGAACAATGAAAAGTCACCACAGCTAATTTCACACTGCTCGTTCACATTGCACCGTTTTCAAATAGTTACGCTATGAAAACGATAGGCGTTCACATTGCTCCAGCAAAACGGCATTGTTAATCCCCTTTTCAAAACAAAGCCTTTTGTTAGTAGCTGTCAACAAGGCGCCAATCGCGACTTTGAATGCCATTGTAGTCAAAAGTCTATTAACAAAGGAGTGTGCAGCGCTTTCAAATGTCTCCGTTTTTGGCGTTCAAGCTGAAACGGATCGTTTTCAAAACGCACTATTTTCAAATTTATGCGTTTTCATTGGCGTTTTCGAAAAGGCCCCTTTTCACCGCGGAGCAATGTGAACGCAAGGCAAAAACAGAGAAGTTTTACTCCGTTTTCATATAAAAATGTAGCAGTGTGAACGGGGCCTAAGAAAATTGTTTGATAGGATTCAAAACTCAATAAATGCTAGCACAGCAAATAAGATTGATTTTAATTTTCAGCAGCTTTGAGACTTCAGCATTTTTTAAAAAGATCCATTGCCAATTTTCATTCAGTTAATTTTTCTCATCAAATTGAACACTGGGTAAACCATTAAGCAAGACATCAGTAATACTGGGTTTCACTTTATTTTAGTTGATTCATAATCTGTTATTAAATGGAGGATTCCAGAAAACTTGCATCGGCTTTCCTAAAACAATAGTTGACTTGCTCAATTGGATCAGTGTTTCAGTAACTAAAATGGCAAACTAAAATTATTGTGACAGTTCACGTGTTGCTTGATGCCAAAACTCTTGAAATGTTTGCTTCCATATCGTCAGTGGGCATCAAAAAGGCGAAATCTACAATTGTGAATAATGCATTTTCAGTTCTTGGGAATATCAAGAAACAGGACTTTTGGCTAATAGACTCACGACATAGTCCCAGATATCGCAACATAGCAACAACAACAATAGTAACAACAACAATGACATTTTTTATTTTTGCGCAATCTGGGCCTATGGACTTTGATATAAAAAGAGGTTTGGATTAAGCATCCAAATCTTGTAAATTTTCGAGGGAAAACAAAAGTATGAACCCTGTACTCCGCGTGGCAAAAAGTTGCTTTGCGTTGCTCTGGGTATCAGAGAATTCGTTACCGAGAATTTCATGCAAATAGAGTTAGCAGTGGGTCATTTTACACAGAGGCAAGTGGTAATTGGTCTTTTTACTTTGTTTCTTGTTATTTTCATTCATTGTTAGCTGAATTTTCTTTCAATTGAATAACGGTTGAAAATTGCAAATTTTCTAATTCACAACTCGCGAAAAGGAACCCTTGCATACTTGCACTTGCCATGTCTGTCTGTTACACTACAAGATCAGCTAACAATGAAAGAAAACAGCAAGGAACAAGGCCAAAAGGCAAATAAAACTTAACAGGAACATCTAACTCAATTGGAGCAAAGTTAGCATTGATTGACGCTCTGAAAAATGTTCTGAAATTCAAAACAACTCCTTGCCACATCCAGTATGGGCTTGCTACAAGTCTCTCTCGCGGAAAAGACAGGAGAAGGAAAAAAAAGCGAGAGAGACTTGTAATACTTGGCATGCTCATTAATATTCATGAGCAATCGAGCCTTGCTTCCATTTTCAAAAGTTACGGGATTGTTGTCAACTGTTTCATCGAAGCTTGAGTCTGCCATGGTCAAAGAACATCGCAGAACCTCGCTCTGTTGTATCATTGTCCTTTCTAAGCATATGATTGGATATTGGTTTTTTGTAAAAGGATGCCGACTGGACAGAATCCTGTCCAGCCAACGACCCCGGCTGCCAAGTATTACAAGTCTCTCTCGCTTTTATTCCTTCTCCCTTTTTTGCCGCGAGAGAGACTTTTAGCAAGTCCACATCCAGTAGTGTCTATACCAAGAAGGGGGGGGGGGGGTGATGCTTTTGTTGTTCCTTTACAAATTTATCAGATTTGGACGCTTGATCCAAACCCCCTCTTTAGAAGTAGAAAGGTCTATTCATAGTTTTGAAATGAAATAAAAAACCTAAAATTACAAGAAAATTCTTCAAATTAATGGTAATGTGTCCATGTAAGTACAGTTGCTTATACATATTGTCAAAATATGCTGACAAGACGTTGATGAAGAAACGTCAAGCAGCAGACTGTGATTGGTAGAATTTAACTGATCACATGCAAACTCAGAGTCGAATTTCATAACGAGGCTGCCTACTGTGGTTCAGCTCTGGAAAAGCAACCGCAAGTACTCTCAAGTACCGAATAAACGGGGGGGTGGGAATAATCGGGGGGCTGGAAATGGTTCGACATAGCAATAATCGGGGGGGTTGGAATAATCGGGGGGGGGGCTGCTTGGAGAAATAGAAAACAGCCCTTTCTTAGGTAAACACCTATCTGTTATATATTTATGTGAACAGTGATGTTACTGATACATTTTCTTTTGAATTCTGGTTCTGTTGAATGCACTTCTTGAGACTTTTTCTTGCGTTTATTCAGAAATTATGTCTAATATCATTTCATTTTTCCAAAAATTAATAAAAGGGGGGGGGGGTTGGAATAAGAGCGGGGGGGTTGGAAAATTTTTCAAAAATTAATAAGCGGGGGGGGGGGACGATTATTCGGTACTCGAGAGTAGGTCGTCACTTTGCTTGGATAAGAACTGGCTATTGCAAGGTTCACATGAAATTACATGATCACATGAAATTTCACGTAAAATTACTATGCCCCCCCCCGCAAAGCTGCTGTACTTACATGGGCACATTACCTTTAAGTTGAAGTTTCGGTATGATAACAGAAATGTAAGTCAGTAGATCAATAATTCTTCCTTTCGTGTTGTGTCATACAATGATATCCTTCACAGGCAATTATGGTATCACCAATCTACTCAAACAGTCTGTATGCAGATGAGTCAAAAGTCAAGGGGGTTTCAAATATAAACACGAGTGCAGTAGATCTTGAGAAATATCCTGAAGTGATGAAGATGGAGTATTGGGTCGCAGAAGCAGATGAGGGAGATTGCATGTATATTCCGCAAATGTGGTGGCATCAGGTCCACTCAAGGTATTTTATTGTCTTCTTTTTGGAAGTTTGTATTAAGGCCCCGTTTACACGGGAACGGTTCCAAATGGGATCGGATCCATTTGGATCCGATCCACTTTTTGAGGGGCGTTTACACGGGATCGGATCCAGAACTGTTCGCGTTTACATGGGAGCGGATCCACTTGTATTTTATGAACTCTCAGCAGCGCTTTAGTAAACCTTTTCTCTTATTTTAATCAGGTTCTTTAAAATTTTGCACTCCAATGGACTGAGTCTCATCTCTGATTCCCCTCTTTGAAATGTCAAAAAAAGATTTTCAGTTTAATCGTGTCATTTCCTATCCGTACCAGTTTGGATCCGATCCCATCCGTTTACACGAGACTTTTTGGGATCGGATCCAAACGGGATCACTTTCGAAAGTGATCCCGTTTGGGTAGGGATAGCAGATCCAAATGGGTTCGGATCCGTCGAGTCCCGTGTATACGCAAGACCTATCCGTTACAGTTTCGGTATGGATCCATTTGGATCCGATCTCGTGTAAACGGGGCCTAAATGTTATTCTCGTCAATATCATTAGCAAGATCAGACCTCTTGCCAGAATGGTGAGAAGTTTTTCATCATTTTCAGGTGTTTACACGATGCCGTTACCAAAATGTGCCGGTTAGAGTTCTGTTTTCAAAATCTACCGTTTTCAAAATCTGCCGGCAAAAATGTGCCGTTTTCGTGTGAACGGGAGGCCTATCCGTCACATTTTTCACCATTTTCAAAATGTGCCGGTATCGTGTGAAGGCTGTCTAAAATTGGTTCACATAATGGGTTAAGTAAACATGAACAGATCTTGTTTGCAAGGCCACTGATTCATGGATATCATGATGATACCACTGGACAATACAGCATTTAACAGTAGATAGAAAGGTGGAAACATTGGAGACTTGTTCATGATTTTAGGCATGTGTTGAAGGTCCTTGAAGGGGCTTCCTCCTGGCTGTACGCAGCCTCAACTCCAAGTTGAGGCTGCATGTAGGCTAGTTTTTCGTCAAATTCCCCATTATCTCAGAAAGGAGTGGCCAAGTTAAATCATGTAAATTTTAAATGGATTTGAGGTTGTCTATCATTAAATGCTATATTTGTTGTTTTTATCGTCTTGATATCCAAGGAGCAGTGGCCTTTCAAATGGAGGTTCCTTAGTAGTGGAAATTTTAATGCAAAATTATAACTGTGGTACTTACGGGTGATGCAAGCGTTCTACAAAAACGTGTATATATAATACAGCGTGTGTGATTTGATTTCCAATGATCAGTCCTTTTTGTGAGAAATAAGGTACGCGTACAGCAATAATGCCCTCGCATATTACTCTGCGTGTGCAATCGCAAGTGCTGCATGTGGAAAAGTTTGAAAAATATCACTGATCTTTCAACTATGTTTCAACGCATTAATAGAAGCGTAACTTAAGGATATTTAGCCACGATTGAACAGAACAGTATAAAGACTTTAAAAATTGTGCACAAGTTATGAATTCCATGAAACTCCATTACTACAACAATCAGCCATCATCTGGATGGTTTCTTGAAAAATCGCTGAAATTCATGGTGATCTCTCAAATCAACGACAATCCCAAAGTGGTCAGCTCACATTCTAATTCTTGCCTAATTATGACACTCAAATATTGTTTTTCGCGTGCGACAAAATGCACACGTACCTTAATCTGCGCATTTACCAGCGCAACAAATGTAAAATGAAAAGGCCTGAATGATTTAAGAATATCGTGAATTCACATGTTTATTTTCTTTCAGAAAAGAAAGGCAAATGGCTGTAGCTCTTTGGTGGAAGTCAAAGCCTTTTTGGAAAAATGTGAAAGAAGAGGAGAAGAGAGCTTCCAGGAAATTTACTGAAGAAGAGAGTGAGTGGAAAATTTGTTGCAATTTTGGAGCGAGCAAATATTGTTCTACGAAACTGCAGTAGACCTTTATTCTGCAAAAGAAAATGTTCTGCAAAACAGTCTGGATCGAGCGTTATTTTTATGTGAGGTTTCACTGAGTGGTTTTAGAGCTTCTGTCACTTTCGTGTATTCGAAAAAATTCTACTATTTTATCAAGATATTGTTTGATTCAGATTCTTTTCAGGGTTGCCAAAAGATGTATTGAGCATATTTGCCAGCCGTTGACAATGATATTCAGTATAGATATCTCTCAGGAAGTGCATTTTCTCTGACCGATGTAAATTCGCTAGATTTACCGCAATTTGCAAATCTTACCAGAAGTCCAACTTATCAAATTACAGGCCGATATCAGCAGAGCTGGAAATTTTTAGCTTCTTGGCAGCAATACTGAAAACTTTAAGTTTCCTGCAAACCTAACCGAAATTTTCTGTGAATAGGATTAAATAATATTATGTTTCAGTGCAATAGAACATTGATCAGTTCTCTCCGTTCTCTCATGGCTACTTGAAAAGTTGGCGCATGATCAGCTCTCTGATTTTTGTAGAGCAAATGATCCCTCGAAAAGTTAGTTTGCCTTTTAAAAATTTCACAGCACGATAAGGTTGATGCTTAATATCATAGAAACTGGTTCAGAAATATTTATGACTGCAAACTAAATTTTAGCAGATATTTAGGCTTGAAACAAGTTTTTGATACAGTGGACCATAACATGCAGCAATCAAAGTTGTCAGCACTTGGAGCTAAACTTCTTTCAGAAAATACTGATGGTCCCTAGCACAAACTGATCTTTCTACCATTGGTGTTCTAAACTAAAAAAAGATCATCTTTCTTTTTACAGGGAAATCAAAGAGGCAATATTCATATTCAGATGCGTTAAAAGAGTATGAAGAATGGGTGTTAGAAGTAGCCCCAAAGGTGCCACGCATCAAATGCCGAGAGCAACAAGTACTCATGAGTAAATATCATTGGGAGACGGATAAGATTAAGGATGCGAAAATGACTCTTGGTGATGGCGGTGATATTGAAGAGGTTTGTAAAACTGCTGAAATCTTTCTTTTGGAATAATTTTCATTGTAGCTCAGCATAGGCCGCAAATCTTCATATGTGCAGATGAACGAGTCTCTGATTGAATTTTGACGTAGTTTCACACTCTTGTTTGGTTGATAATGTGCCCTAGCGACGTACACTTAGAGTACAAAGGTGTGGTAGCTATTATCGAAAGCTTGGTAGCAGATATGTCCTATTGCCTATGGACCTCGTAACAGCCGTGAGGCTTTCACTTGTACCCACTTTTCAGCACGCTATTTAAACACCTATAGTGGGAAATATTCGTCTTTTTGCCCTCTGTTTATTGGAATAACAAGAGCAAGTTTCCAGGCAATCGTTATGAATTCTACGACTTAGCGAACTCTAGAAAATTGAGTTGAAGCTCTGTTAAGATGATGGAATTAAACTGTGCCACTTTGTTTCACAGGTGAACTTAATACTATTTTACAAACAATGATGCACTCTGAAGGAACCGATTTTATTTGGGAGAATCAACTAAACCATCCCCGTTTGAAGAAATACAGTGCTAAAGCGTGCAGAAGTCATAGCGGAAAGGCCTAATTTTCCTTAAATCATAATTTATCGCAAATGATCGCCGATATTCGGTCTTCATATGAAATTGTTCTCTTACAGAAACAGATTTGAACATATCTACTAATAAATTATATATTTGCTGATATCATAGTCTTGACATTCAAGTAGCCAAGGCCGTTCACATGGGGCTGGCATTATTGATTCACCCGGTATATATTTAATAGGATATCTTAACTATAGGATGAGGCTGAGGAACGTAGCGACATTGACGAAATTACGAAAAATGTCGAAGAACGAAAGGAAAAGGGAGAAGCATCATGCGCCTTTGACAAGAAAAACAAAAAGAGTCCTTGCTTTTTCAAAAGATGTGAAGATGAAGATGACCTCGTCTGCGTCAAATATATTCTTGAATATTGTGGCCAGTACGAAGATCGAGGATGCGTTGTCAACAAGCCACAGTTACTGAACAAGAGAGGCCAAGATGAAATGTTGCAGATGTCATCTGCGAAGCCTATCTTCAAATCTTGAAAAGACCTCAATATTTTTTACTTTAGTTTCTACGCTTATACAACGTGTCCCAGAAAAAATGCAACCCAAGCATAACTGAAGATTTTAGAAAAATGATGAAATTTTAGAAGATGTGATCTATGCCGTCTGAAAGTACCATTTTTCTTCTTTCTGACAATATGCCATTGTTATGCATTAATGGGATAATTTATCATTCGGTTTATATTTCAGTAAGTATGCACATTTCCAAATGCATATTGTTACAAGAGGAAAGAAAACACCCTTTTTTAGGTCAAAATTGGGAAATAGATTTTGTCCAAGCATCTAAGGCATAGAAGTACTTGAGGTGACGCCCGAAGGTTCAAAAAAGAAATATTTGCATACATTGGATGCATTTTGTTAAGACTGACAAACTAAGCTCTCGTAAAAATGGGTTTCCATCTTGTAAATGTCGTATCAATCTCGCACTTTTAAAGTAGGCCATACTTTCAAAAACGTAGATTAGTTCAATTCAATTAATATGCCCAACCTGGATTCCATTGGAAAGAACAAAGATTGTACTTCTCGGTGGTATGCGTCAAATTGACTAATAAAAGATCATCATTTCCTGAACAATCTCGACCATAGTTTGGTTGCGTTTTTCTGAAGCACCCTGCAGAATTGATATTTCCTTTACTTTATTACGCATTTAGAAGCTTTACACAGTACCGTAACGTACAAAAGTAACATACACATTTCATGTTAGCATCTCCACCATTGAGCTTTAGGAATCAGAAAGACGATTTGAAATATTGACAAGTGGTGTTGTCAGATGTTATGCAGTGAATCACAGCATAGGTTCCAAATCCTTAAAAAATTTTGGTGTAAAACTCTGTGACCTGTTTCTTTGAAGGCAAACTGTCGTCGCGCTGATTAGATGAAAAAGGCAATGTAAAAGAATTAAAAATTGCGCATGCTTCATTGATTTTGCTGGGAAACCCTTCATTCTCGAAACAAAGTATCATCCAGCAGCGTGGAGGCTTGGTAATTATTCACAGGCAGGGTCTTCTGTTGATGATAGGGACCTTTAGCAACTAGGACGGCGACTGCAACGACAAAGCAGATGTGCCCATTGTTCCGAACTTCGGCTTGAAAAGACTCTTTGTTTTCCGTTCGAATTTGCTTCCCTTGAGAGTCTGTGAAGTTATCCTTTTCAATTGCACAACTTGGAAATCCTATTTCTAACGTGCAGTTCTTCAGATCTGGATCTTCAAAGTGAAACTCAGTCATTTTAAAAGTTAATTATCAAGAAAACAGAGCGTTCCGAAGCATTTAGATGAAGAAGGAGACTTTGTCTCATCTTATTTTAGAAGATGTGAAGGTAACGTGGGAAACTATACTCAGTTTGTATCATACAAGATGACGTTCTGGCTGGCGTTGCCGTCCTGGCTGCTAAAGGTCCCTGATGTCAACGTCACAACTTGCCAATCAAAGCCACAACAGTGTCCCCTTATACTGAATGTCTTGAAAGAATCTGGGGAATGTGTTATAGTCCCATAGGAAATGTCTGAAATCTTCATTGCTTCTAGAATTAAAGTATTTCTTTTTTTGAAGGATTCAAAAGTGAGTCTTGAAAATGCTTAGAACCATTGTAATTTCTAAAGCTAAACTGTTTCATGAAAATTCTAATAGAATCAGTTAATGACTGTCTACAGTGTGGTTTCAAGGACAAGCCTCGCTCTCTTAATTTGATGACGACGCTCACTCACATAAAGTTGAAGTTCGAAACATCCTGTCATTGGGAAAATGATGAAGGTGTTTTAAAATTCATACGGTAGAATTATATCAAAGTAGTTAACGGAATTGAATCAGGATAAGACGGCAAGGTGTACTCTATCTGTCAGAATTTGCTGACAACTCACACAAAAGATCAGCAGGGCTTTGATTGGTCAATTCTTTTCCAGTTCAGACAAATTATTCGCTTGATTTTCGATTCACAGAAATACGGTCGTACAATTTTCACTAATATTTTAAAGATTTTTTCAGACCTGTGCTGTTTCTGAACATCTTAGCCAATGGCCCCAGGAATCAACAATACGATCGCAAAATTTGCGTTTAGTTGCTAAATGTTTTCAGCATATCCCCACTAACAGCACGTGAAAAACTCTTAGGCCTAAAATGCGCACACAATATCTAACGTTGTTTTGAGATACTGGGGCTATTTTTGCGCTTTTAAAATATCTTAAAGGTGGAGTAAATTTGACCATTTGTTAGGGAAAACTCTCACAAATTGAGGAGCACATTCGACATTCAAGCATTTGCTGTTTTCCTTTAAATGTTTCAATGTGTTTTGATGATGTAGGGCCCTAACTTATGGATTTCATTAACAGCAATGAGAATTTTCATGCCGTGTCTCAAGTTTTATATGAAAGATCGTAAGTCCAATTTGAGCAAAAAAACTCATTTCCAAAAATGTGAAAATGTGCGTAAAAGTTTTAGAATGTATGCACTTAGATATGGATTTAATTATCACGTCGAGTATACTTAATTATCCAATTCATGTCGGAGTTCTTCTAGTTTGCTTTATCTAGCCGTTTATCTTTGTACAGTTTCAAAACACGCAACCAGAGACATTTTTAAGGAGAAATTTGTCTGATAACTTAACGGAGTCTGCAGGGGGTAAAGTTGGTAAGCTGAGTGTAAAATGGGTAGTGTTGATTGCTCGGAAATTGAGAAACTGAAATAATAAACAAACATCCACTACATCAGGGAGGGAAGTTCGAGCAGTTGCAGCTAGGGGAAAACCCTGAACAAAGACTTTGGAAAAAATGGGCCAGATTTTTCACCCTACCCACTTTACCCCAGACTTGCTCATTTGACCCCAGACTTGCCCATTTGACCCCAGACTTGCCCATTTGGCCCCAGACTTGCCCATTTGGCCCCAGACTTGCCCATTTGGCCCCAGACTTGCCCATTTGGCCCCAGACTTGCCCATTTGGCCCCAGTAGACTCTACATAATGGAACTTTTCAGCCTAACGTTTGTATTTGACGAAGTGGGGTAAGGTGAACAGTTAACAACGTGAGGTATGGAGATTATAATTTCATTTCAGAATCTTTACAATGCATTTTTTCAAAGAGAGGTGTAGGTTTTTTAGCTTTATAGCTCCTTTGCTGTACATTATTTATCCATAGATTGGGAATGGAATGGGCAAGAAAATTTTGTAGCAAAAGGAAAGATTTGTCTTTCTCTTGAACCTAAACGTCATAGTCTCAATCTGTCTCAAGATCAGAGTCCTGAAAATAACATATGCCGGCTATTTTCATCCGGACTGAAAATAACAAATCCGGATTGTTCGATCCGGGGTATTGTCATCTAATCTGTAATGTAACGTCGGATGTTTCAGAAACAAGAGGTTGCATATATACTGTGAATAAGAAACTAGTCATAAATTGAACGCTCGGATCGTTAAAAATTAAGAAGCCCCAGTATTGGGAAAACGTAACTTAAGAAGCTATTTGTTTTCATAACGGAAATCCGTTACAGAGATTATTTTGACGTGTTTCCCTTATCATATTCGAAAGGCACTCGAGTAGTGTCTAAACGTTGCAAAGGCATCATGAAACTATTGTTTTGTAATGTTCAGAATGGCCCAGCTAGTGAATATGAAGATTATTATGGAACTTTTAAGAAACTAGCAAGAAGCTCTGAAAGAAATGAACTGAAAGTCTGAAAAGTTTAGAAGCGTATAAGCACAGGCTCAACTTCTTGTTTTCTGATAAAAAACAATGCTTGCACTACTATTAGTTGAAATACCTTTTGGCACCAAATCGAAGTAGTGTATCGAGTTTCGGGGTTTTGCTGTGTTCGTTATACTGGTATAAGGGAGGAGGTAGGAGAATATAACACCGGGGCTGAGCTCATAGGTTCTGTACCACTTTGAAAATTCGTTTTAACTGAAGCGCATCATGGATAATGGATATTGATACGATAGACCGTACTTTGCAGCTAGGCAGGAGAACTGTGTAAATGCTCTCTTTTGCTTGGTATACAATGTTTCGGAGAGAAGATTGTTGACTTAAAGAATTTTCAAAGATCTGCTTTTTTCTGGCAAAAATCCACATCAACACCATTTGTGCAATCTTACGATCAAAGAAATTTTTCTAAAAAATACAAAAAGAGGAAGATGACATATACGTCTTCTATCAAGACCCTTCCTCATCTCTCCCAACCATGTTTCCGTCGCACAAACCGTTTTCGTACTGATAACAACTATAGTACTTTCGTTCTTGTTTTTCTCTTTTCTTTTATTTTTCTTAAGGGGACCATTATGGAAATAAGGTCAGCTTGACCCTTTAATGCTATCCCTGCCACTGTAATTAGGGGTGTTTTCCTTTTACGTTTTTAAACCTTAAAGTATTATATTGTATCTATTTTTTATATTTATTATTGCTGCGAAGCAGCCACCTATTCCTGTGCAGTGGCTTCCCTAGGCGAGATCGATTCTCGATGCTTGTATGTTGATCTGTCTGTTTTCAACAATTTTGCAGTGACTTCGGTCAGCGGCTATTGAAATGGCATCGGAATGGTTGGAATTCTTTTATTGGCAGCAAAGAACATTTACGTCACCTCTCTGTTCTCCTATTGCTAATTGACTCAAAGCCAATATACCGATTTGTCATGCATCACAATTCAATGAGTGTAAACTGCGGAATCAGGGAATGGACCTGCGCAAACAATACAATGCGCAGCACTCACTGACAATCGTTATTTCTAGTAATAACTTGTATATACTTTTTTTATGTGGCAAATGATACATACATACATACGAACAAGGCCCATACCCCTCGATAGTTCCAAGAATTTTCACATCAAGATTGGTTTCGAAGTTCTCGAGCAGCAAAAAAGTATTGCCCTGCCGTTGTAAATCCCTGCCGCTGTGGGGGAGCATTTTGTTTGTTGCCATGCTAACTGTGACCACTGCGACGGAGTTCGAGATTGTTGCAGATGTTGTTGAAAGAGAAAGGCGGCGCCCTTGTTAAATGTCATTAGCTTTAAGTTGGTGGAAAGAAAATTGTTACAGCAATGTTTGATCTAGTTACGATTCAGATACAACAAGGACAGATTTTGTAATAGCATCAGTTGCTTTTGTTGACACTGTTAACACCTAAATTGAAAGAAATCTGCGATTGCAGACGAAGGAATTCTCTCAAGCAGAAATTTAAAACAAACAAAGCCTCAAAGTTTCTCGGAAACCCAGGTAGCTATCTCGCTTGTTGTGCATTCCAGAAATGGTTTTTAAGAGCAAACATGAGTTTATATTGAAAGAAGGAGGATATATCTAAACATCTACCGCGGGCATTTTATTTGTTTGGTATAGAAACCGATTTGGAGGCTATTCAATTTCGTTGTTTTAAGGTGTGATCAAAATCAAAGCATATACTGCTCAGCCTCTGAACAACAAAAATAAAATACCCGCGGTAGATGTTTAGATATATCCTCCTTCTTTCAATATACGCTCATGTTTGCTCTTTAAAACCATTTCTGGAATGCACAACAAGCGAGATAGCTTCCTGGGTTTCAGAGAAACTTTACGGCTTTGATTGTTTTGAATTATTGGTTGAGAGAATCTCCATTGTCTGCAATCGCAAATCTCTTTGAATTTTGGTGTCAACAAAAGCAACTGATGCTATTGTCTTACAAATCTGTCCTTGTTAATTCAACGTAGTTTTAATCCAAAACCATAAAAAAGTTTATTTCTGGACAACTAAGAGTGGAGACCCATTGGAAGTTTTGCATAAGAAAAAGACGAAGCTGATAGACGTTTCACGTTTTGGGTTTCTTAATTTTTTCTAATTTTTCTTGCATGCATTGATCATTGAAGTCTGTAACGGTGCTGCAAATATGTTTTTTGGCATTTGAAACATCATTTCGGAATAAACAGTGTTCTGGTTAATCGCTCAAGGCTTATGGTTCAACGACAAAGACATGTTTGCTATAATATCCTTGCATTTGTCTTTTACAAGTTCTTTGCTATTTCTCAGCCATGCTACCAGAGTTTCTTAAAATTTTGTTCATCTTAGTACCAGTTCTTTAAAAGCCAGTTTCGTATAAAAGGATGTGTAGTACACTCTTCAATTTTTGAGAACATTATAAGAACATTCCTCAGCCTCAGCTCACATTTTTGGGTCTCATTTTTCAGCAGTTGCCTGTTTTCACAGTTTTGCGATGTTCATAACGGAAAATTGCATGACTCACACATATCGCTCCGATGTCGCTTTTTCTAAAAGCGTAGTTTCTATCCCAAACTAGAACAATGCCCCCTTGAAACTATATCAGATTTGGCAAAAATAGGAATACTTTAAGAATACATTCTGGCTCAAAAACGAAACGATCTAAAAGAATATCGAGGCTGCACAAAATTTATAATATTCATAAAAAAGAGCATACTTCAACTTTCTTTCTTTACGGTAATGGGTCTACTCGTATGTTAGGTTTCTTAATGCAACATGAAACTTTTATACTTATCACATTTGTACTGAAAGTTTCTTAATTAGTTTCTTATCTTTTTTGAATGCATGAATTGTTTTGTTGTCTCTGAAACTTCTGTAGATATGTTTCTTGAAGTTTGTAAAATGTTGAAAAGGAATAAGCCGTGTTCTGGTATGTTCAAAATATAACTTTATTTAATTTTGTTATGATAATTTCTCGAGGTCTGCCTCAGCACCCTTCTTCTGATCTTTCAAAGTAGCATTTTATCGCTCTTGCTTCTTGATGCTGAAAATCTTTTAATTTGAATTGTAGAATTGTACACTGCTGCAGACATTTTTCTTAGCTTTTAAAATACTGAAAAGAATAAAAAGTACAGTGCAGTATGTTCAAAACATAAACATGATACATAAAACGTTTAGTTGATTCAACAAATATCCTTGCCTGTTTAACTTTTAAAGTTTCTTTATTGTTTGCAGACTCCGACATTGCTCCGACATACCGACATGGTACTGTTGACAAATCGATAAACTACTTCCAGGCCATGACATTGAACATTTTGAAGAGGTTGGCGCGAAGCTTGCTGCATTCTGCAAGCTACTCTTTGCAAAAATGCCTCCACAAGACCCAAGAGTTCGCCAAATCAAGATCAAGACTGGTGTCGTTAAAAGGTTAATTTTTGCACTTACTTCTGAGGTTACCTTTTTTGTATTCTGAACTTGCTGTTAGCCGCAGAACTTCATTCTCTTTTTGTATGGTATGCTAGGCCTGTGGCCTGTGAAGGCTTTAAGCAAAAAGAAATGATGCAGCTCCTGATTATCGAATCCAAGGCCCCTTGTAATATTTGCCGTTCATGTAAAGGACCTTAAGGTGATCATTTACTCTTCATTTAGTGAGTGGGCCCTGCAGCCTACAATTGCTCCAAGAGAAGAGTGGAGGAGACAAATCACAGTGGCGAATGAGTGCAGATGTGTGTGGGTGTTTGAACCTGGTTGATGAGAGTTTGGCCTTCTACATCTACATCGATACTGAGCAGGACCGAGTATCGGTATAATGCTCAGAGTGCAAGAAATAATAAATTAATTAACAAAAAGTGCTGGAAGATGCCACTGATCAATGATCACTCATCAGACCAAATCAAAAAGGGACTGGAAATTTAAGGGAACAAGGGGGCATTGTGGTAATGGATTGGTCAGTAGCATCTATGTTTAATGCAGGTGCAAATTAATGATAAAAGTTACTTGTTAACTGAAGTGAAAAAAAAGAAATCTAAAATACAGTTAAAGGCAATCCCTTGACCTGTCTGTGAACAATGTGCGTCTTTGGATTTACAACGTTTATGTTCTTCAATTCAATTTCTTTCTGAAGCTTTCTCTTAAATATCTCTTCTTTAAGTTGCCTGTATTCAATTGGTAATATGTTCCAACATCTGATAGTTCTTGGGAAAAATGAATACAAATATGTGTTGGTATTTGCGCCAATATTGATAAACTGCCGCTGACTTCTTCCTTGAAGCTGCATTGGTGTCATTATGTAGGATGGAATGTTTACCGCAATATTACCATTTACTGCCTTATGGAAGAGGTATGACCTTGCAATATACCGCCTTTCTTGAAGGGTTGGCCAGTTAAGATATTGTAGCATATCAGAGACACTAGATTGTCTTAAGCCCCGGAAAAACGTGCAGGACCATGCCAGTTTTTAATCAGGAAAAGCACCCTTTTCTATCAAGCTCTAAAGATAACAGTGTTGACCCCTCCTTACCTGGCTCTACCAGATTGGCAGGTTCGCATATTCTGCCAGTTTGCAAGTTTGATTGTGGCAGGTTAAGACAATGGATGTTTGGACTGCAGAGCCCAGATCCAAGACCACATAAATTCCTACACACCCAATATCTTGTGTGCCAGTCTGGTCTCCTATTTTAAAGTCCTATTTCCAGGAGGGTCTCAAACCAATGTACATTTCCATGGAGGGTCCTGGTGTCCATGAGCTTTTCCGTGACTGAAAAAATTGTTAAAACCATGGCAAATGTCCACAGAAATCTCCATGGACACCAATTTTAAACCACAGGCATTCACATTTTGACGCAATGCTAACTATATATATCAAGGATGTTTTCAGGACATCAGTGTGAAAGTGGAGTGGAATAAAAAGCACATTCCTCAACTGTGACTTGATACTGGCATGAAAATAATCACAAACAAAAGCATGACAACTATAAAAAAACCATTGAAAGCCAGGGCAAACCATGCTAATGTCTATGACACAAAATATTTCCTCAAAAACCATGGGCAGTCACAGACTGGTATATGGACATACTACGGAAATTTACATGGGTTTGAGGCCCTCCTCTATTTTCATATACACCAACTTTTTTGAGCAAGGACAATTTCACACAATGAAGGGTCACTAAGCCATAACTATCTTTAAGTTCAAAGAATATGCTCACAAGCATTTGCCGCCATAGTGGAAAATGTTACTCCATGGAAATAAGGCTCAAAGATATTTTCTCAATGGATTTACACATATTTGAAGACTGACCTTGGAGTAAAGTGAGGGGGGATTTTCTCCTCATCTCCCCATGGATACACCACTGGCACCAGACAAAATTGAAATGCAGCTCTTTTGCCACCCGTTTTTATTCAGAGTTTCTGTTTCATAACCAGATTGAGTAAAGAGAAAGGGATGTATGAAAAGGAAGTGAAAGACCAAGAGACAAAAGTGGAGTCTATGAAAGCTGCTGGAAAAGATGAACATGAAATAAAGCAGCAGGTATGATGACAAATTAAAACTGAATTGAATTTCAGCCAGTGATCATGTTTTGAAGTCTTATTTCCTCCTGACCCCCAAGTTTTGCCCACTGTGAGGTAGGGCATGTTGTGGCACGGTGGTGCAATCCTCTGACTTTGCAGCCAGAACAGCCAGGTAGACAGGGTTCAAAACCTAATAGCACCCCACCATTTGAGCATCAAGACACGGTGTTGCAGTTGTGTTAGCTTTTAGCTGCTTCTGTGGCCCCAGTTCTTGGTGATAACAACTGCAACTTCACCTTCAGATGAGGAAAATTTCTGATTAACTTTTGGGAATGAAAGATTTTGATCAAATTCATACTAAGGCACTAATTATAATATGGAAATAGACGTCAATGGACATCTTAGCTATTCTGGAAAGAGTATTAATACTATTTAGGACACATTTTGTAGTATATAATTTTTGAATGTGCAAAATAGTGATAGAAGCTCTAATACCAACAGAACCTGCAACATAAAATGCGTAAAGATATAGTGTATACAGTATATAAAAAACATTGCTCAATCTAGGCACTTTTCTAGAAAAGTTGCAAGGTCAGTTAAGTAAAACTCATTGTAATTATCAGCCATAGTTGTAGGCCTTTGACTTTTGATTTTTTGTGTTTTTCTACAGCATTGGGCCATTATGATCAGGATTTTAAAGAATTCTTGATAATTTTCAAGAGTTCTTCACATAATGATAAGTATTCATGAACCGATGAAAGACTGTAAACTGCTGTAGCTAGAATTTTAAAGGAACTAGAAATTATCTTAGGATATTTGCAGAACTCTTAGGCAGCAAAACAATGCATAACCAAAACCTGTATATATATATGACTTCAAAAACTCTTTTTTGGGTTTAAGTAAGATTTAAGTAAGTACTTTGCAAGCCATGGCATAACTCATTGACAACTCAGACCTCAACCATCTTAGTACAGGCCTTACCAGTACAAAGTTTTCCTCACATCAGACAGCTTAAATTTTGTTTTGTTAAGTGCGGTTCATAACCAGATCCAGATGACATCATGTCTATTTCTGCTTTGGATGGCACAGAATATTGTATTTTGCTTAAGTTTTATGGTTAGCTTGACTTTTAAAGAACTTCAAAAACCCAAAAAACCAAGAAATTTTTACCCAAAACTTGAGGACAGAAATTAGCCAAACCCACAATTCTTGACACTTCTAAAAATTTGAAAAGTATTCATTCATTTTGCAGCAAGAATGTTTGTTTGCTTAAAGTTTCAGTTGCTTTAGAAATTTTTCTTAATGCTTCTATGTATCTTTTATAGCTAGAGGTTTTAAATGAATCAAAGAGAATGATTCCTGATTCTGCAAGAAGGTTGCGTACTGCTTATAATGAACTCACACAGTTGTTGGTACGTATAGTGCCTTTTCATTTTTCTAATGGTTGAAAAATAGTTTGTTGTATCCTGGATAGATTCTAAACTTGGTTTTCAAGCCAAAAAATAGCTAAACACATGTTGAATGGAATCTTGAAATGAAGTGAATACAAGTTGTTACTTTAACTCATTGTAATCCTTATTTCAAAGCTGTAGTAGAATCAATGGGGTTGGTTCCACTATATATCTTTATGGTAGACAGGATCGTGAATTTGGATGCATGGGCAAAGCCCAAAAAGTCTCTTAACCAAATATCCTGGTGTGTGGAAAATATTATAGAAAATATATATACCTGGTGGATGCATGTGGGGAAAGTGCAGTTCTACCTTGATTCCACTCTGCTTTTAGAGCAATTACAAAATACTTTTTCATTTTCCATCACTGTATCATAGGTTATCGTTTATTGGTGTTGCAAACGCTCAAAAGAGATGTTTTTTAGTGTAAATGCAGGGCTTTCACGTTCATAAATTAAGGCATGCAACCAAAACTCGCGTGAACTGTGTGGAGCACGCGAAAGAAATATCAAACGTTACTAAAGGTATGTGTCATACTTCCCAAGACCAAGTGAGTGACAAATAAAAATCATCATCAGGGAGTTACAAGGTATGTTTTAAAACAAAAATCATTTGTCTACAAAGTTTTCCGGCGTGGGCTCCGGAATGGGAGCTCACTGATGGGAGGGAATAGTAGGCCTGACTTAGCTCTTGTTTTATAGCTATTTTTGTATGTTGCCTACTTTATAAATCAATAATAGTAATAAAAAATATATCAATAATAGTAATAAAAATAATAATGGAACATCGCTCTCTTCAAGGGAAATATTCTATTACTAGGCGCGTGATCAATTGCTCCCAAAGGAACGTTTGGGTGCATGCCTGCGTGTGCGCGTGCTATCATGCACCCCCCACTGAAAGCCCTGTAAATGAATGATTTGAAAGATCTGATCACACTTTCAGACCATTGTAAAGAAACACCTGTTTTATGGGTCTGAAATTTACTGAGTTTCATTAGTTCTAGGTCCTGAATGGTCTAAAGTTTGTTATTTTGATAATTTTGTTATTAAGTCTTTCCAAATTTCCAAATCTGTCAAAGAATCCATTTATCTTTCCCATTTTTATTGCAGGAGAAAGAAACTGACTTGAATGAAACAGAAGATTACAAAGTTGCAAAAGATTTACTTCAAGAGATAAGCATTGAATAGATATTTTTCCGTAAATGGATGCTCCACAGGTTTGAGAAATGATATTAAGTGAAATGGAAGAAGGCGCTATTTAACTGGTGAAAAGAGTATTAAATTTGTCCCCAGTTAAAATAACTGAAATCTTACTTGGACACCTTCTGACGGATTGCGCACTTAAGGAGTCACTGTCATTCAGGGTCCATACATACTGTACATGCTACAATTTCATAATTTCTAAAATCAAATTAGGCTAAAACGGAAAATACAGTAAGAAGAACCTAGTGATTAAGAACCTACAGGCTGAAATTCTGAAAATGGTCCCCTAATACATAAGAATCCTTTCAGCCTGAAATTTGAAACAGGCTCTCATTTGTAGAGATCATCAAATTTCAGGGTTTCTGTTGCTTCGTCAATTAACCTATACAGACTGATAATGCTATATATGCACATTGGAACGAACTCCTAAGATGCTTTGAAAGCTTTTCGTTGTATTCTGTAAAAAATTTCTTATTCTTCCACAAACCTATGTTGTCAATAACACCCCATGAACTCAGGTGCTGTGAACTGACAGTAAAAGAATAGGCCTTTAATTTTCGATCTGAACAAAAGAAATGCCTTAAAGCCCTGAATGAAATAAGAAAACCAACATAAGAACTGTTGTGCAACATTGATATTCTGTTTGATAAAACGTTCCAGTGATTTTGAAGTATGCTTAAAAGCCTTGCTTCTGCAAGCACAAATTCCTGCAAATTCATACATTCTCAATTTAGTCTTCAGCAGTAACGCAGAAAAAAATTTGTATGATCAGCAATCTGATAAAATTTTGATGATCGCTCAAAGAGTGAAGTTCCCACCCATCAGGTATACCTCTGTCCCAGCAGTAAAGCATGCTATGCGATAGACCTAAACGCCCCTTTTCTTGCAATATTTGGAAGTTTAGTGGAAAAGTACTCATGATGGCAGGGCCACCGAGGCCACTGAGAGGGGGCAGGAGGGGCAGCTTTCCCCAGGATCTAAGGGGCCACATAATTGAAGATTTTTAACATTTTGACTACAAGAAATACTCTGAAATGCATTTTAAGCCAATCTAAATTGCGTTATCAAAAATATTTTCTGCTCACTTCGCTCGCAGGGGGCCTCATTTCCCAGTTTGCCCCTGGGCCTCCCAAAGTTCTCGGCGGCCCTGAGAAGTGGCAGCGACGCAAACCTACAGCCAACTCAACTGCCCATCTCTCCGAGGTCGGTACACGCTCGGGTACACAGGCGGTAGGAAACTCTGGTGTGTTGAATTAGATGATAACGATATTTGATTGACGTTGGTCTTCATTTCTGTTCCCCGTTACTCGTTTTTCTGCTTGAAGAAGTCGAGAACTTTTTTATGCATAAATATAAAATATTACGACATAGGCTACATTCTGCTGCACACTAGACTTGCTCCAAGTATATTCCGTGGTATATCAGCCTTAAGGAACATAGTTACTTTCGTGGTTTACGCCTCCGCAGAGGTAACTATGTTCCTCAATGCTGATATACCACGGAATAGACTTGGAGCAAGTCTAACGTCTAACTGCACACGTATTCTTTTATAAGAAACTGCTTATGAGAAACTGAACTCTCAGATCGCCAAAAGATTAAGAAACTCCAATACTGGGAAAATGTAACTCAAGAAACTAGTCATTTTCAACAGATGAAATCCTTAACATATTTTAACTTATTTCACATGCTTCCAGCATCATATTACAAGTATTCTTTACATGAAACTGCTTATAAGAAAGTCAGTTCTCAGATCGCCAAAAAATTAAGAAACCCTAGTATTGGAAAAATTTAACTTAAGAAACCAATTACTTTTTACTTCACTTGTTTCCTATATCATATTACTCGGAATGTACTTGAGTGATGTCTAAACATCGGAATAGAAAGTTGTCAAAAACACTGTTTTGAAAAGTCCAGGGGGCGCATTAAGTTAGCATGTAGATTGTTATGGAATGGAACCTTTAAGAAACTCGTAAGAAAGTCTGGGCACTCAAAATCTGATAATTCTAAGTAACTTTCAGTCCTGGCCCAAATTCTTAGGTTCTTATAAAAACACGCGTACTCAGAATGTACTTGAGTGATTTCTAAACATCGACAATGCTTCAAATAACATTGTTTCGAAAGGTTCACTAGGGCACAGGTAATGAACATGAAAACTATTATGAAACCTTTAAGAAACTCGTAAAACACTCCGAGTACTCGAAATCTGATAATTTTAAGAAACTTTCAGTACTGGCCCAAATTTTTATTTTCTTTTCAAAAAAAATACGTGCACTTTATATAACTATGCAATTTTACAGGAGTCATGAGCAAAAATATTGACAGCACCACGGCCATAAAAGTCGAGAAATGAGGACCAAGGTGACCAAAAGTACCGCGTTTCCTACAGTGTATGTCCACATCCAGCGTCTTGAGCGCGCGGCTCTATGACCAACGTGGAGATTGCGCAGTTGATAAGCTTTGGCAATCAATGTGATAGTAGCAAGAGGCCGATTTTTGGGCCCTTTGGAAGTACAGTAGAGTCCTGCCAGTGGCGGCGCCAGCTCTGAAAAATCTGAAATAAGTGGGGGGGGGCTTTCGACGTAATGCCATTTTTCTTTGAACATTTTTGCTGACTTTTGGTATTTGGGGGCGCAGCCACTGAGTCCCACCTATAAGAAACTGCATTATAAAGAAACTCTGATTTTGCTGAGTAAGATACCTCTCTATGTACAAGCAACTATCAAGGCTGATTTATGTTCAGTTTCCTTTAAAATGTTACAAAGTAATGTTATAAGGCGATCTTTGAATATGTCTCCAATAGGTCTCAATTCTCTTGAAACAAGAGTGACAGTTTCCAGCCCAAATCGTTATAATTTCAAGAAACCTTCAGTACTGGCTCTAGATCGTTGTACAACATCGCATATTTTAAAAACATTTATTAACAACATTGATAGCTGTTTGGATTATAAAATGTTTTTTATGACATGGTATGCAGATCTTGGTTTGAAGAAGTATTTCTTACGAAAGACGTTTGAAGTTTACTAAATTTTGCACAACCTGAATCCAGCTTTTATGAAAGATTATTTTCTCCCAAAATCCACTAGCTATGATCTTCGAAGAAATGATGTTCTATTCGTTCCAAAAATTTAAAACTTCAAATTATGGTATAAGATCTATTAGCTTTTTGGGTCCAAAGACTTGGAAGTCTTTTTAAATGAAATAAAGTTGTCCAAGTCTAAGAATACAAATTAGTTCAAAATTCTCATAAGGATTGGTATTTCGAAAACGAATGCGCACGCAACGCTTTTAGTCAATAAATTCCATAATGCAATCTCTTAGGTTGTTTCATGTTAGTGTATATCAGGCCCGTCGGAACGAAAATCATATTGGGGGGAGGGCTGAAATGAGGTGCGATCGAAGCGACGAAAAACGGGGCCCCGGGAACTTGCACCCGGAAAAAATTTCCATGACCACACCCCTTAGATCGTTGGAAAATGCCCCTTTTTTGGAAAATGTGCTATTGACGGAAGCAAAGGATCACAACTAATGAGAGTCTTTCCATGAAAATTTTGAAATTTTTTTACTTTTATGACATCAAAAGACATTGCATTTTCGATAGATTCTGGTAGCATCCTCGAATGCATGAGTTTGAATCCTCATTCCTACGACCTTGGCTTTTGTAACCTTTTTCACTTACAATTTCAGCAAATTTCAGCAAATTATTAGGGAGGCTGAAGACCCCCCCCCCCCCGTTATTATATATTAACATAAGAAACCAATTAGGCTGTTTTTGTGAAACAAGGTGGGACTTTACTGTAGGAACAACTCGAACAACTTCAACTCGAGATCTAGGTAGAGAGCAGCCTCGAGCCGCAGTACCCCAGGCCCACGTCAGCTGGAATACTGCCCTTATGCCCAATCTGCGTTAGCAAATGATTGCTTGCTTTTGCGTGCTTGCTAAAAGCTAAAGTCATCGATTGCTGTTCTTTCCTTGGAGAACTATCCCAGGGGGTACTCCATAACTTTCAATTCCATGCCAATATTTGGGGTCCGAAATTTTACGTTAAATCAATATTTGGGGTCTGTGAATTACAACATCGACAACATGGACAAAAATTCAATATTTTGGGTCCACAAATATGAAAAAAGGAAGAATCGTGGAATTTTGGGGTGCCCACAACATTAGGCTTTGATATTTAGGGTCAGTAATGAAATAGTGGCGTAGCCCCCCCCCCGTATTGAAGGTTAGAGAGTACCCCCATGGAGAACTGCTAGCACCAAGATTCCTTTCATGACTTGATACTCTTTTACTTTGGTGTGTATGTTTTCTTGGGAAATGGTCACGACCCAACCATGACAAAACCCCTCGCTTCTGTATCATTGCTGCCTTCCAAATTTCTTTCTTATTGATTCGACACAATATCAACAGATACATGGTCTAATCTAACTAGGACTAAAAGAGCTAATGCAACAAATTGATTAGTGAATTAACAAAGTAATACAAACGGTATTTCAAAGGTAGATTATGCACGGTCAAGGGGGCTTTCCCTTACGTCATTATTTTCATACGGAAAAGCAAGGTCACTGGCGTTCTGACCGTTATCTATGTTCTGACTGAACAGAGGGGGTGACAGGGGGAGTCTTTGGTACCGGTACCAATTCATAAGGTACTAGGTTCCAGCCAAATTGAAGGTATTAGTAACACCAATTTTGGGGGAAGGAGCTAATAACTGATAATTGATATAGTACAGTTGATCATGGTACCACTACCCTGTCACCCCCCTCTGAACAGCCTCAAGCCAAAAGCCTCAATTTTTCCAGTTTACATCATCTCGACTCGAAGTGTCTTTGCTGTACGTACTATAGCGAAGGGAAAATCCTTGTGCTCAATGTTCTGTCCGTCACATACGTCATCAAATCACATGGCCATCCCTGAAGGGAAAGTCCCAACTGCAAAGTCCCAACACTGCAAAGCATCGACCATACAGAATGTGATTCAGAGTGCTCTCAACATGCGTACGAAGTTGTTTGAAAAGTTGAAGGCTTTTGCAATGAGTTCTACAATGGCCTTTTTGATGAAGTTGATGTTGCTGCATCATTTGTTAGAAATTGGAATGTCAGTTCCATCTGGCAAAATTCTAACTCAAAGCTTCAGTGGCAACATTGAGTGTCATCCTGGCTCGGGTAATTTTGTTCTTCGTGGTGGAGCACCCTTGCCGTGTAAAGAACATGGTGTCAGTTATTGCAACACTCTTGTTGAAAAAGAAGATGTCCAGTTTTGCCTGACGACCTGTTGCAGAGAAGCCAAGAAGCCTGATGCTGTTGGTCCTTCTGACAAGCCGGATAGTGATGATAGTGATGCAAACCGGTGGGATGAAATTACATTCAAACGACCTACAAATTCGTCGGGACCAACCCCCTTCGAAAGAGGTAACATCTGATATTATTCTTGGCTATCTTCACTTAAATTTCTATCTCAGCAGTAACTTGTTGTTGGGTCTTTTCTGCCCATTTTGTACGTTCTCACCGTTTCGTCACATTTGGGCCTAAGTTGTGACGCAATGGGGTTTGTTTTGTTTTGGACCTATTTATCTCAATATGTAACAACAGTACTCCTTGGCAGAAATTTAAAGGTACTTTGCATTAGATTCCTCCTTGATTTGTTTCTATTTTATTGCCACTGAACGAAAAAGATCTGTTTGAGATTTTTTTGAAGTCACAACTTTGGACGCCATTTTGTTGCATCATCGGTTCAGTCAGCTGATAATGACGTAATCATGGGCCGAGCATGGATTCCTTTGAATGAAGAATGACTGAAGGCAGTATTTCGCTAGGTTTATAACTGCCGCAGCAAATTTTAGTTTGTTTTCTTCGCCTGAAAAGTTTTTTCCGTGCCATAATGCTCGTTTATCAAATTTTGCATGTGATTTAGGATGAAGGTGATCAAAGGGAAGATGATGTCATTTTAGAGAATCCAATGCATGATTTTCCAGTCCCAACGACGATTACGCTAAAAATGGTCGCTAGGACGTTTTTACCAAGATGCATTGCGTTCTTTAGTGAATTCCTGTTATGATTCCTGTAAGATTCGTAAAGAGAATGCAGCACATCTTGGGCCATACGGCCATGGGGCTAGGCTATGGCCATCGATTGGTTAAACCCATAGAAACCCTGAGTTTACCTGATTTTCTCTCAAGGCAACAAGAGATCTTCATATTATGCTTCATTCATTTTGACTTCTTAAGGCCAGGGGGAGTTCCCAATGGCCAGACCTCTGATTGTGCAATTGTTTTGTTTGGTCATCTCATCAAGTACATCATAACATAATGTTGGATGGACACAAGTATTTTTAAAAGGAACTGGTTTATGCTTATCAGAAACTCAACCCTCAGATTGCCAGATATTCAAGAAACTCCACTACTATGATATTTTAAGAAACTTTGAGTTCTGGCTGAAATTCATTGTCTCCGTAAGCCAATATCTGCATTTAATATTTTATGAAACCTTAAGGAATTTTCCCAGAAACTCTGAGTACTCAAAATCTTGTAATTTTAAGAAACTTTCAAAATACTATGTACGGTGCGTGTGATTTGATTTTGATACTATTCTTCAATTTGATCATGCGATATGATTGGCAACTAAGTTCTTTCGATTCCTACATCCTACTACACGTTTTTCATAAGAAACTGGTTTAAAAGAAGCTAGTAAATGTTTTTTTATATAAGAAACTTGGATCAGGCCATAGAGCTAAAAGTTTCTTAATTTCACATGAAATTTTGTCCATTTTAGTACTAAAAATTTCTTAATTGGTTTCTTATTTTTCTGAATGCAGAATTGGCAATGTGGTTGCTAACACTGTGGCAGATATGTTTCTTGATATTCAAAACATCATAAAGGAATAAACAGTGTTCTGTTATGTTCAAAACACCAATTTTTAGATAATATTGCTCAAGAATGAAGGTTCAACGATCTATTCACTATAAAATCTATGCTTTCAACTTTGAAAAGTTTCTTAGTACTTCTCAGGCGTATTACTAGAGTTTCTTAAAATTTTGGCCATCTTAGTACTAGTTTCTTATAAACTAGTTTCTTATAAAAAAATGTGTACTAAGATGGCCGAAATTTTAAGAAATTCTAATACTATGTCTGAGAAGTATTAAGAAACTTTTCAAAGTTAAAAGCATGGATTTTATAGCGAATAGATTGTTGAACCTTTATTCCTTTGCGATATCAATTAACCATTTTTGTTTTCATCATGACTGAACACTGTTTTGTATAATAGGCATAAAAGTTGGCCTATTACCTCTTCGAGTATAGTCTTGAGATGTTGAGAGCGTGACAACAAACGTAAAACGTGTGACTCGTGATGAGGTTAACAACTGACTGATTATCGTAAACATAATTAGTGACTATATACAATTGAGATGTGTAAATGAGTAATTAAGGATTAACATACACTAGCATACAAAGAGTAATTTCCAGTCCTACTACATTTGTTGTGGGGGGGGGGGGATTTAGAATTTTCTTTGAAAGTTCTAAGATTTTGTGAAGAGTTTTGAGATTTGCAAGACTTGTGGAGATTTTTAGTAAGGATTTTTAAGAAAGTGTACTAGATATTTGATGTGATTTGTTCCTCAGAATTTCGCATGCATTACATGGTCATTCTTTTTCTTTTCATTCCTTCAGTGGGTCACAAAGCTAACCATCACAAGTCTGGTGAAATGGTGCCAGATATTTATCGTTATGTAGCCATTGTGGCAATGGTCTTTCTTGCCTTATCTCTTGGTAAGTTACCATTCTTACTAGCTGTAAACATAGTTTAGTGGGTGCAGCTCAAGAATTTTGATGCAACTGTCTGCAAATGCTTTGAGAAATGAATGCTCTGAGTTTCATTGCAAATAGTTTGCAAATTACAAGCCAACCAAACAATTCTCAATTAAAGCATGAAATCGCATGGCATTTTTGAAATTAGCAACAGTACTGTGGGGCACACAGATACTCGCAAAGTAAAGGCTTTAACCGTTAAATACTGTGCTCCATGCACCTTTGATGATAACTTCATAAAAAATGGAAACTTGGCTTTGAAGGTTGTCGAGGGCAGTGGCGGAGACCCAGACATTTTTATCAAATTATCCCATGACTTATCCCAAATTATCCCAAATTATCCCGTGTATTTATCAATCACAACCTGTGCCAAATGTTTGATTTGGGGTTTTTTACCTTCTCATACCGTCCCCACGCTCCGTCACTGAATGACAGGGATTAAAGCTGCCCAACCCCTTGACGGCTGGGTGGTCTGCCTGTCTTAACGAGCAACAGCTCCAGGAAAGAATTTATGTAGTCATGGGCAGAGCGGCTACAAGAGCGAATTACAATGTCTTCTACTTGCCTTATTGATGCAGATTGATAATTGCGATAAATTCTTTCTTCTAGCGGCAAACGTTTTTCAGTGTAGTCAGAGGGGGAGAGTTTATGAAAGTTCAAAATACAGATGTATAATGGCAACGGATCCTCATCCTGCGACTCCCCCTATTGCGATGCCACACAGAGGTGGGAGGGTCACTACAGTATGACGAAGTTTCGATAGTCAAGAGACATAAAGAGAAAGAGAGGTGAAATTGCATTGAACGGTAACAGAGGAGAAAGAGCACCCCCATGAAAGAAACTTGTTCTGAAGAACACAACAGTGATGAACTTGGCAAACTGTCAACTGGGGCATAGAGCTCAAATCTTTGAGGAGGTTCGTATTAAGGTGTGGAATCAGAGTTCTATTACATGCCTTGCAAGCAACTTGGGGTACTCTGTTGTCAATTTTTCATGGAATTTTTGATATCTTGATTTTCTAAAAATGGTGCCATTTATTATTTTTTAGGCTGTGACGTCATCAAATTTCTAAATCCGAAGCCAGATGAGCTACGGATTTTTTGTTGCCACCATACTGTACACCTTTATAAACGGTGGTTTTCTATTCTTTCAAAGTTTTCCATGAATTCTTGCAAAAACAATAGACCTTTTAGCTACTCTGAAAAAGAATCTCTATCAAACGATACTTTGCTATATTTTGTAGAATTTTCGAATGTGCACAGTGGTGATAGAAGCTCTTACGCTACTCGATCGAACCTCGCGTATAAAAATGTATAGAAATAACGCTCGATCCAGGCTCTTTTGTAAAATAGCGAAAAGGTCTATTACGACCTGCCATTTTGAACGTAATCAAGATATGAATCAATTTCCATGTGAGAGTTACCACCAATTATTCTAAGTTCCTTTTCTAGGAGAGTCACTTCAGAGAAAAATGCAATGCATGTTTATCCAACCAGCTTTTTAAAGATATAAAAATTTTTAATGAAATGTGTAAAATAGTGTTGCCTCATTACTTCAACTGGATGGATCGAGGAGAACTCTGTCTAATTTTACCATGATCCGAGAGAGCATTTCCCATATCAAGATTGATTTCAGAATTACGACGTCTTCAGTTTTATGAGGGGATGCACAATAGGAGACATCTAAAGCTTTGAGAAACATAAAAGGATCCATTGAGTTAGTTGGTTCGTTTGTTTATTACGATGTTCCCTTTGGTTACGCACTTTTTCAGAGCAATTTTTCACTGAATATATTATTTTCATGGTTTATGAGCAAGAATGAGAATGGAGAAACACCACTTAGATTATTATCTTAGCCTTAAACATTTTCTCATTTACATAGCTTGACGCGGGGGTTTCTCGGCTAAATTTCAGGTAGGGGTGTGCCGCCCGCAGATTCAAAATGGTACCATTGGTTAGACCAGTTTTTGTGAAAAGATGCCCTGTGCCTGACTAAATTCTACATCGAAGCTGCCATAAGTTGGCGCTTTCTAGGGATAAATTGCCAAAATTTCCCATTCTCTAAACCTAAATCACCAAAATTTCGGGTTTCGACAAAGGTATTACAAAAATTATTTTTCTTGGACCAAAAAACTGCCAAAAGACATACCCTTTCCCAGACTGAGATTGCCAAGAAGTATACCCTTGGCCAGACTTGAATTATGCCCTTGAGGGGCGGCACATCCCCAGGTACCTTGGCAGTGGAAGACCCCCCCCCCCGTGGTTTGACCATGATTCGTGTTTTTCGCGTATCTCTTCTTTAGTCATTTTAACAAATTTTGTAATTTAAACGTCCTCTTTGTTTTACTCTAATGAAAACTGTTTCAAAGTTACGAAAATATTTGCCAATACTTGCCAAGAATTCACTATATTTTAAATCATGGTCTATGCTGGGACTTCTGCATAAATTTCATTTACCTTGGCTTTATTAAAGACCCATTGATTGGAAACATTGTAAATATCTGTAAACTTATGTATCTGTAGATAACTATTCTCTATTTGATTTCTTTTTTACAAGTTTTACTTCTTTAGATAGTAGGCCTGAATTAGCTCTTGTTTTGTAGCTATTTTTGTATGTTGCCTACTTTAAATAAATTAATAATAAAAATAATGAAAAATAAGACTGTTTTATAAGACCTAACGTTTCGATTAAAAAATCTTCCTCAGAGTCTTTTAATCTTCCTCAGAGTTTTTAATCGAAACGTTAGGTCTTATAAAACAGTCTTATTTTTCATATTTTCTTTTCTGTTTTTCTTGAAGGTGGTTTTAGTTTTCATAATAAAAATAATGATAATAATAATTACAAGTGTGAATAGGGTATAAAACTGCATTCACACTGACACATTTAAACCAGCTTTATCTAAACCAGGTTGAATTTCAACCACTCAAATTCACTCTATTCGTTTGCTTATCTAATCAGAAGGCTCCATTCCATAACCTGGTTTAGTTTAAACTGGATTTACTTGTAAGTTTAGGTGTGCAAGGTTTATTAACTAAACCATTGTCAGAACATGGTCAGAACATTAAGCTTTAACCTGATATGACTGTTGAACTGATATGAACAGTTCAACGACAGTAAGCTGTTTTAAGGCAGTTCCCCACCATTAGTAGTTCAGTCAACGACCAGTGTGCTCGCCTTGTAGACTCATTCCAAAAGTCTTTTGTTTCGCTCCCCCTGCAGCCTTGTCGCTACGACTCAAGCGATAGCTGCAGCAACAACAACAAGCGAAAGTTAGAGGGACTTCCGTTACGAGTGTATTGCTAGAGAGCATGCGCACTAGGCAAGCCCTCAGGTCGCCTGCCAAAACTTCTGCAGTGGAGGTACAGTTAAGATCCATCGTTTCCGCTCAGGCCAATTATTTTTAGACAGTCTGAAGTCTCAGCTTGCCTGCAAAATGACCTCAGGTGACATTCTCTATTTAAGCATTGGGGGTCTTGTGGTCCCTCTGGTGAACAATTCATTTGGCCTCGCTCTGGCATAGTAGAGCAACGGCCGCGGGAAGCCCCCTTCGACCCTTTCCTTACGCCTCAGGAAATTCCCACTGGTCTTTTGCTAGTTTCGATTCGTCATCACTTTCTGTGTCCACCAAGGAATGTTTGGCCCATGCCGATACGAAATGAATAGCTACATGGTTCTTTATAAGAAACTTGTTTATGAGAAACTAGTACTGAGATGGCCAAAATTTTAACAAACTCTAGTACTATGTCTGAGAAGTGCTAAGAAACTTTTCAAAGTTAAAAGCATGGATATTGTAGCAAATAGATCGTGGAACCTTTGAGCAGTATTATCTAACCGTTTGTGTTTTAAGCATAACAGAACACTGTTTATTCCTTTATTATGTTGTAAATGTCAAGAATCATATTTGCCACAGTGTTAGCGACCACATTGATCATTCTGCATTCAAGAAATAAGAAACCAATAAAGAAATTTTTGGTACCAAAATGGGCAAAATTTCATGTAAAATTAAGAAACTTTTTGTACCTATCCTAAATGGGGTCAGATATGCTATTTCAACTCGTAAAAGAGACCATTACAGGCTGCAAACGACCCACCCCCTCCCCTCGCTGAACGGAATGTGTTTAAGTAAACAGTAAATACGGTGTCTCAAAACTTTGCGCCCCATTTGTTTGGCTAATGTGGAGGAATTGTTCATTCTATTGTCCCATTCTTGATTCGACAGCAAAGGAGAAGCTTCGTTCAGGCAATATGACAAGTAGTTGCCAACTTATGACACATGGCAGTCTACAATAATTGCATCAAAATCGGCACTGTCTTCGTTCTGCAATGACGCTGGAAAATCAAGAAAATGTTGCAAAAAAGTGTGCTGCGTAGGAATTCTTTAAAACCATTTTCCATTTTGGAGTGTAGAAAATGTCAATACATTGCCAGAACCTTATCTTTGGAAATCTGTGCTGTTTACATGTTTGGGGAACAAAGAAAGTGCAGGTTTTGAAACAATCGCTACTACTTATCAGATTGGCTAAAACAAGGGATCGAACTCTTAAAGACCCTGTGCTCCCCATGATCCTTTGCATGCGCACAAGCCAGCAAAACTTCACAGTTACTTTAAACAACGTACTTCGACCACAGAATATGGGGAAATGAATAGCTCTAAGGAGAATAGCTTCCCTAATCCTTCAATTTACTTTTGGGAAGGTCTTTTGTTTGAGTTCAAAGCGATGACTTCATAACGTTCATTTGAAGGTTGAAGCGACAATGCAGCCTTGCGATTCCAAGGCCATAATTGTTCGGGATGCTATCAGTGAAAGTCTTTCGGATTTTCTCCAGAAGAGCCAGACGCCCGTCGAAGCGCTTTGGAGTCTGCGCAGTATCGATCTCAGGGAATCGCCCTCCATCCTTCCTTTGTAAAGTTGTGCATGCCCCAAAACGCTTCGCTCGTCCCATTGATCAGCGAGCCAATCAGACTTAACGTTTTTCCTTTGTGATTTACAAAAGGGGCAATTCGCAGTATCCCGAACAAATAATCTGTTTCATACACTATGAAATTCATTGTCAGATCAGAAAGGATCATGGGGAGCACAGGGTCTTTAAGTTGAATCTATTATGTATAACTGGGTCACGAACGAAACAATTGAACTTGCCCTTCCACTGCAGCCTCGGCTCAATTTGTTTGGGATTCTTGTACTGTCTCTGCAGCATTTCCCTGCGTCGTGGCGATAACCTTACCATAACTAAGAAACTCTTGGTAAGGTTGCAAACAAGCAATTCTAGGACTACCGAGTAAAGTATGCTTATTTATGAAGACAGATTGTAAACTCCAAGATTTGTAGATATTAAAGTTGTATTTAGTTTTTGTTAACAGATAGCATTCAGACGTATTTTCTGGTCTTGTAGATACGGCACCCCCTGGGTAAATCGTGATGAATTTGGATAAAAGGATGTATTATACTTTGGGGGGGGGGGGGTGACAGGGAGAGTCTTTGGTATCCATGCCAACTCATAGGGTACCAGGTTCCATCCAAATTGAAGGTATTGGTACCACCAGTCTCGGAGAAGGATCTATTAAATGATAATACAGTGCAGTTTATCGTTAATATGACAAGTTCTGAAAAGAGGTCTACGCCAGTTCCTCGTGAGACCAATGGGCAAGACCAATCCACTCCTGTTGAACACTTCACCTTCGCATCTGTGTCACTGTCTGCACTGATAATAGCTAAGATTTGAACTAAGAATTCCAAAAAAATCCATTGATGAAATTGTTATTGGTACTACCCTAGGTACCAGAGCCTAATTGGCTTGGTAGCGGTACCCCTGTTTTATACCACCTTTGGAAAATGTTATACCAGTTACCACCCTTCTGATACCATGGTACCACTACCCTTCCACTCTCCCCCCCCCCCATCTTCGGGGCTCGAATTGTACAAAATCATTGTCGGCAACTTAAATTAACATTATGGCATCGATGTAAAGCTCCTAGCTGATAGACATATAACCTGAGTGTTATGTGCGACACATGAAATAATCTAGTACTAGACTTATGACGATTAGTCTTTTGTTTCTCGTTGCTCTTTGACTTGATGATGGCGCTTCAGTCAACAGAGACTCACGATATTACTCTGAAAAAACTGACCCTATTTAGGCCCAAACTTCACGATTCTTACAGTGTCAATCAGACTGCGAGATTTGTGAATTACTACCAGGTGTCCCAAAAAAAAGTTCCGACGTTTGATGGAACACAGAGAAAAAGTTTTTGAACCTAAAGACTTCTATTCACTCTAGTTACATGCTATACATTTGAACTTAAAGTTTAGCATATCGTGGGAAGAAATTAGTCATCTGAAAATGGAATCATTAGCTCTAACGTTTCATTTCATGCTCAAGACAAAACCAGAGAGATTTGTACGGCGTCCTTGAGAAGGGGGAGGGGCAAGGTTTCTACTCACAGAGCAAAGTCAAAGAAGAGGCCATTTTCCAGTTAGTGGAATTAGCCGAGGGTGCAGAAATTCTTCTTTTGGCTTTAATGCTTTCTAATTGTATGAAATGACACATGCTCGAAATCATTTTGTGGACTGTCTTGGGACAAACAGCTTGCTGCTCTTATTGTTGCGCTATGCCAACTGGGAGTTTCAAATGAGAGTATTACAGTTTCGCAGTTTCTTTTCCTTAACTAAAATAGTTCTCAGTTCCTTGTTCGATGCCATATAATGCAACATTTCGTTTTCCGGCTTTTTCCAGCTCGAATTGAGTGGTAAAAAGTACAAACTTAGTATGTTTCCCCGAGACTTATTCCCGATTGGATTCGATTTTCAGACTCGATCAAATGTGATCAATGAGCAGAAATCTTGTTCGTCTGTTGCTCATCCGGAGATCCCCCTCCCCCCTTTATAGCGATTATGAAGGAAGGCGTACAGTCTCTCTGGTTTTGCCGTGAAAATAAACATGGAATGTCAGCAGAGCTTATTTTCAGATTACTAGTTTCTTCTAACGATATGCCAAACTTTAAATTGAAATGTCTAGCGTTTAACTAGATTGAGTAGAAATTGCCAGATTCAAAGCTTTTTTCTCTGCTTTTGATCAATTTTGGGACATCCACTAGTCCGTTTCTGGGGGTTCATACATCGATGCTGCTGCTACAGTAAAAACCCGCACATAAGAACCTTCCTCTCGTACAGGAAACTAAATTCTGAAATTTTCAGTATTTACTCATTTTTACAGGAACCTTTTCACCCTGGTTCTTGCATTGGATTTGATTTTGGAGAAAAATTCAGAGATATACCGGGAGAGTCAAAAAAAAAAGTTTGGGCGTTTGGAGAGCCGTGGAATAAAAAGTATGTGACCGATATTCAAAACAAAAGTGTTAATCTATCACTCAAAGGCCAATGACAAAATTTTGTTTGGTAAAATCAAACATCTTTGAGACCCAACAATGCTTGCAAGGGGTTTGTATGGGAATCGAGAATTCCACATTCCATTCTGGTCCATGATTTATGCTGCATTGAAGTTTGCATTGCCAGTTTTGAGATGCTGAATTCGAATTTCGGTAGACAGTAAATTATGGACCAGAATAGAATGTGGAACTGTTGTTCCTAAGCATGCCCCTTTCCAGCATTTTCCTCATTTCTAGGCTTGTAAGATGAGGGATACTACCAGACAAAATTTTCTCATCTAAGTTGACCTTTGACTGATAGATGAACATTTCAGTTTTGAATATCGGTCCCATACTTTTTATTCCACTGCACTCCAAACGCCGAAACTTTTTTTTGACTCACCCGGTACATTTCGTTGTGATAGTGAATTACATCAATTTAATTATTATGTAAAATAAAGAATTTTATATTGTCTTTGAATGGTCAAAAATGCCTTTGCATGTCTTATTCCTCGTCTTATTCCACCTTATTACTTATGTTCAATCCTCTACCAAAGTATGCTGATTTTAAACCGGTATTTTAACCCTATCTCACCTGGGGTGGTAGAATCCATCCCCCCCCCCAACCACGTTTTGTTCTCGGTTTTGTTTGCTAATTTCAAATATGGAAAGCAGCATTCCGAAGTAAAACACGGACTACGCTGTAATACATTGGTTGCCTTGGTTACGGTGTTTATACGTGTATCTGATGATATTCGACTCAATTTTAGAAAAATTTCGATCAAATGCGACGGATAATCGCGATGATCATGATTGATTTCTTTTTATTGTTATAGCAACAGAAACAACAGAGTTAATTTGATTTAACGACATGAGTTTGATTATTTGCATGAAAGTCCATCTTATTACCAAGTTGGATTACCAAGATCATTCATAGCTGCTATGACAGCGAAGAGAAAGAGGGAGATGGAATCCACCCCACTTAGTTACTGACCGCTTCAAAGCTCCGAGATGAGACAGGGTCAAGTTAAAGATTACACGCACAGTAGCATCATTGTAAACAAACTTTGAGAGCATCTAGGAACCTAACTTTAGAGCCTACAACTTCGTTTCATGAATGTTATCCGCTACATATCAAACAAATTGGCGTGGTTTGAAAAACGTGGGTTCTGATATGGGGGGGGGGTTTAAAGAATGAAGTTTCTTTTTTTCTGTGAATCTTGCCAGTCTTGTTACTCTCCGTTTAACTTGTTACTCAGGATTCTTGGCCTTTGCTTGTTCTTTGGCAATCTCCTTTGATGTGCCAATTGGGAACAAGAATTCAACATTCCATTCTGGTCCATGATTTACTTGCTATTGAAACAAACATTATATCTCTGAAACTGGCAATAGCATTGAATTTAAACTTCTGTTCCTTTACGCAAGTTTCCACTGTTTGATAAAATATATAGTTTCACATGTGTTATATGAGTATGTGCGTTTGTGCACCTTCGCAGAAGATGTTTCAGAGTTTCAGACCACGAGGCCGAGGCAGTTAGATTCGGATTACCAGACTACATAGCGGTTTGGCCAATTGAAGACACAAGTTGAACAAAGAAGACATCAAGCTAAGATAACTAATGGATTGACTAAAAACGTCGCTGTAGCAAGTCCAGGTAGCTAGATATTTTATCAAACATTGGAAACTTGCGTAATGAACAGAAGTTAAAATTCAATGCTATTTTCAGTTTCAGAGATATGATTTTGGTTTCAATAGCTAACAAATCATGGACCAGAATGGAATGTTGAATTCTTGTTCCCAAACATGCCCCCTTACCAATATTTTCTTAATTTCTGGGTCTAAATGATAAGTAATTTTACAAAAAAAAGCATTCTCATCAAAGTTAGCCTTTAAATGAAAGATAACCTTTTAGTTTGAACATCGGCTTTACACTTATCAACTGCTCACAACAATTTTTCGAGAAATGATTTACACACTTTTTGGCTTTGAATTGTCTGCTTTGTTTGAAATCACAGCTGAAATGACCGGTGGTTTAATTTCTTTTGCTTGCAACCGCTTTTTATTGACTGAAGGTTGCTCTCCATATCCAGCGGTTTGAGCACACGGGCGCTGGGACAAACTAGGAGCATGCGCAGTTGATAAAACTTAGCGATCAATTTGATCGCAAGCGACCGATTTTTAGGCGCTCTGGGAGTAGGAACAAGTTCAACTCCCATCGCAGGCCCTTGCAATTGCTACCGAAAGAATCAATCCTGATCGCAGCGCCCGCGCGCTCAAAACGCTATGCTTCCTCTTTGTCTCTTTACAAGTTCTTTTGCACGCACAAGTTATCAGTTAGACACCGAAAGTTTGGGCTATCTTTTGCAGTCTGCTTTGTTTGAAATGGCAGCTTGATTAATCGACCTTTTAGTTTTGTTTGTTTGTCATCGCTTTGTTTTGACCAATGCTTCTTCTTCGTCTCTGTACAAACCCTCTTCGCATGTACAAGTTATCAGTTGGACACCTACAGTTTAGGCTGTCTTCTAAAGTCTGCTTGCTAAAATTGCGGCGTAAATAATCAGCCTTAAAATTGACTTTGTAGTCTTATGTCAATCAAAACCAATGAATGCTGTTGTTATGAAATTCGGTCGAATCATTCAATTGAACAGTTTTTAGGTCTTGCAAAGTAAGCTATTGATTTGTGCCTGTAAAGGTGAAATATCCGGGAAATTGGATCGTGATTTTTTGGCTTGTTTCAAAGTTTTTTTGAAGGGGCTTTTTCAATTAGATTCCCATTCCGCAAAAATTCAGAGAGGAGTGGCCGATTTCCTTCAGCTAAATTGTCTAGGTAGTTCACTGTCAGTGGAAGAATTGGACAATACGTTAGGCAGTTGATTAACCCTCGATGTCAGATATTATATTGCTAGTCGAGCTTTTTACCTTTTATGTCAACAGAAATGATAGATAATGCTAAAAAAAGTCAGTCTCAAACTAGTTACCACATGAAGATACCTGCGAATATAAGCTACGGAAGAGTGATGTTTTTTGCAGTTTTAAGTTATCGCGAATTTCGAATAACAGATGATTTGAGACCATTGGTATACTTTTGGAAATCTTTTAACCCAAGAAAAAAAGACTTACCACCCCTAAATACATATGCTGAGTGGCCCCTGGGGATCAACTACTTGTTACTGTTTCTAATTTGATTTTAATGGCAAATGACCATTGTATTGGCTGATCTTGAGAGATTATCAAAACAATTGGACAAATAATGGCTGCCGCCCATCATCTTAACAAGTTTACGCGTTTATTGGGCTGCGAAATAAAATTTTGAGGTCGATATTCAAAACCAAAGTTCAAAACTAAAATGTTAATCTATTAGTCAAAGGCTAACTTCTGAAATACAGTACCAAGACTCTTAACAGGTAAGTATCAGTTAGCCTGCGTGCAGACTTCCCAAAGGCTAACTTAGATAAGAAATTTTATTTCGTTTATTTTATTTCGTTTCGTTATTTCGTCGATGAGCGCCGTGGTACTGTAGGGAAATTTTGAGCGATGGTGGCATGAAATTATATGTTTAAATGTCATTACTTGAATGAAAATAGAATCAATAGCTTGATGTGATAATTTCGTATTGGATTACTGGAAGAACAACTGCGTAATTTTTATTTGTTATTTGGCTGGCGAAGTTGCTATGAGTCTACCGCAAGGGACTAAGACCAGACTTATGGCAGGGAAGGAACGTGATATAAATGAGATAAAAGATATTCTTGAAGAGGTGCTGAAACCAATCAAAGACAGCATAGCTTCACTGCCGGATAAAAACTACATTGATGTGGCTGTTGAGAACATAAATAAATACATTTCAGAAGAGCTCGAGCAACGTGACGAGAAGATACGTCTATTGGAAGAACGGGTAGACATCTTGGAAAGCAAATTTGCCGTTTTGAACAGCCTAGATAAGAGAATTGAGGAGAGTGAACAATATAGTAGACGTTATTGTTTGAGAATGTATGGTGTAAAGATGCCATCACAAGGTGAAAGGGAGAATGTGATAAAGAAAGTTGAAGATGTTTTAACAAAATTGGATTGCGGAGTTGGAATTGAGGCGGTGGATCGCGCTCATAGAATTGGCCAGGTAACGACAGATCAGAACGGAACTCAACAGCAGCAAGTGATCGTACGCTTCAACAGCTTTAGTCAACGTACTAAGGTGTACAGAAAGAGGAAAACAGTCAAAGATGTGAAAATACGACTGGATTTGACGCGAACAAGGCTTGGAATTTTGAAGGATGCAGACGACATGACGAAATCGCGCGACGACATCACCTTTGTATTTGCGGATATTAACTGTCGGCTAGCTGCAAAATTGGCAAATGGAGACTTCATCTTCTTCGAATCCATAGACGACCTAAACGAAAAATTAGACCGCATAGAACAAGCAGCAGAAGACTAAACTGACTTATTTTTCCATGTCTGGTTTCCGTCCTGTGACCGTGGTAACGATAAACTTTCTTTGTTTTGTGTTAGTAAGATTTGGGCAGGATGGGGTTAATTTGGGGATACAGTGAGAATTTTAGGTGTTTTTTTTTATTTTGCCTTAAAAATATCCTTCGTAGAAAAATTGGAGATGGTACTTTGAGATCTTGCAAAATTCAAACCCACATTAAATTACCCCACCCTGCCCCATTTGGATCCATGTCTTTTTTTTTCATACATTGCCGTGGTCTCTCTTGTAAAAAGGGCAAATTAATGCACGTACAGGCGAGGGGCGTGTTGGGCTCTGAAAATTGCGTACACACCTGCCGCAAAAATCCTGTCAAAAACTCAAAAAATTCGTAAAATATCATTAAAATTTTGTTTTATTATTTTCATTTTAATTTTGTACGCTTTTTTCTGGAGGGTCATGCACCCCGCCTTGTACGTGCATCACTTTTTTTCTTATGCTTTGTTTCTGTAAATACTGTCTAGATTTTGAGTTTTGATTTTTTGGACTGTGGCAGTATTTCCCAATCAGCTTTTAAAAAAAAACCTCATGCAAAAGCAATCCAGCAAAACACACCGCGCGGTATAAATTTCGTCCGCTAAAACGTTGTTTGTCCCCTCTTTGAATTGAATGGTTTGTTGTTTTCTTTTTCTTGAAGTAGCGATAGTTCCACTCTTCCTTTCCCAATGGGAATTTTTCCAGATATACAGTACGGAATTTATCCTGAAAAATGAAATGATTAATACAATGCCACCAAGCCAGCAAGCTCATTGAATTAATTCCCTGGTGCATGACTAGCCATTTCCCACGTGAAATCGTTCAGTCAATGCCTTCTCTTGTGTTATGTGCGTGTAGTTTTAAGTATTTTAAGTGTTTTATGTTTGTATTTGACTCGTTAAATTGTCCATGTTCTTTTGTTTTCGCGAAGTTAGCCTGTTTTCAACGGTTATTGTCCATTGAAATTCTGAGTGGCCAAGGAGATGGATATACTTAATGCCAATAGGAATTGAACAGTGGCGTGCAGGAATAGCTTCCCCTGAGATTCATGTCCTGCGCAAAATAGCGAAACTCTTGCCAATGGGCTGCATTGTTTCAGATTGTATATGTTCTATTGCTTATTTGTACCTTTTCATATGGGCATCGGTTGTTACTACTCCGATTTCTATAATTACTGCTGGGTTGTTTTATTATTCACTGGACTCTGTCAATGAAAAGGCGTTATGTATTCAAGATCCATTTAGAATTTACATGTTTATCACGCCCCTTGTGGTTGTTCACGTGTTCTTCATGGCTACTGTGACTAAACATTGCGTGAATTTGGTTGTAACGAAATTTTGTCTTTATCGGAAACATTTCATACGGCTCTGTCTGTTTGCAATGCAAATTGGCCTATGTCTTGCCTACCTTCAATCCGTTGAAAATGAATTGCTCCTTTGTGGGGATATTGAAACAAATCCAGGACCCGAACAAACTAAGATTTTGAATTTTTGTCACTGGAATCTCAATAGTATTTGTGCCAGGAATAAAATAAAACTTTCTTTGCTTGAGGCTTACAATTCAATTCATCATCTTGATATCATTGCCCTCTCAGAGACCATGTTGGATAGCACGATAAGCAGTGATCAAATTATCATTGAAGGATTTAGCAATGAAATTTACCGCAGTGACCATCCAAGCAACACTAAGATTGGAGGGGTTTGCTTGTATTATCGAGAAGGGTTGCCGATTAAGCGTAGGAAAGAATTTGAGCTGCTGCAAGAAATGATTGTCACGGAGGTATCTATCTCTCGCAAAAAAATATTTTTCGTTACTGTTTATCGCAGCCCAAGTCAGGATAGGGGGCAATTTGCATTGTTCATAGATAAGTTACAATCCATAATCAGTAGACTGAAAACAGAAAAGCCGCACGCGTTGATATTAACAGGAGACTTTAATTGCAGATCGTCGCAGTGGTGACCTGGGGACACTGAACAACCTGAGGGGAGTGACTTAGATGAACTCATTGAAACAAATAATTTATATCAACTTATTGATGAACCCACGAATATAAGAGGAGACAGTATGTCCTGTATCGACCTAATAATAACAGATCAACCTGCTTTTTTGGTCGAGACAGGTGTAAACCCATCCTTAGATGACTTCTGTCAACATCAAATTGTCCATGGGAAAGTAAATATAGCCATTCCGTTTCCACCCCCATATAAAAGAACTGTTTGGGATTATTCCAAGGCAGATATTTTGAATATAAGAAATAGTTTACGAAATGTAAATTGGCATCTTTGCTTCCATGGCATGGGATCTAATGAAATGGTAGAGAAATTTTACGAAATATTGAAATCTACTTTTTCGGAAAACATACCTAATAAAATTGTCCAGTTCAATGACAAAGACCCTCCTTGGATATCCCATGAAGTGAAAAGTGCCATAAAGAGAAAGCACCGAGTTTACAAGAAGTTTGTGCAAAGAGGTAGAAGGGTGGAGGACTGGGAAAACGTTAAGGAAGTTCGTAAATCAACTGCAAAATTAATCGCTAGTGCCAAGGAGAACTACTACCAGAAATTAGGTAGAAAACTTTCAGACCCTAATACTGGTACTAAAGCATTTTGGTCATCACTAAACAGGCTGACTGGCAATAAAAAACACCCCAGTATTCCCCCAATACTCGAAAATGGGCTTTTTGTTGTGAACTTTGAAACTAAAGCAAGTGTACTGAATGATTACTTTGTAGCACAGTGCTGTTCAGCAAGAACATCAAGTACAATACCCAATTTTGTGCCGAGTTCTGTTCCAGCCCTGCAGCATCTTGATGTTAATAGGGAAAGAGTACTGAAGCTCATTCAAGCCCTTGATTCCAGCAAATCCCATGGGTGTGATGACATTTCTGTTACTATGATTAAGATGTGTGATGATGCAATCGTTGAACCTTTGTGCATGATCTTTGAAAGGTGCATTGAGACTGGTATCTATCCTTCTTCTTGGAAAAAAGCAAATGTTGTTCCAATTCATAAAAAGGGGAGTCGGCAATGCAAAAATAACTATCGTCCAATCTCTTTGCTTCCTATTTTTTCGAAGATTTTTGAAAAATTGCTGTTTGATGCAATCTACAGTCATTTGAGTGAGAATAAATTATTGACGCCTAACCAATCTGGATTCCGTCCTGGAGACTCCACCATAAATCAATTGTTGTTTATAACACATAAGATCTACTGTGCGTTTGACGATACTCCGAGCAAAGAAACACGGGCAGTATTCCTTGATCTGTCAAAGGCATTTGATAGGGTATGGCATGAAGGACTTATCCACAAACTTAGATGTAATGGAGTATCTGGTGATATGCTTGCTCTTATCTGCAACTTTCTGATGAATAGGAAACAAAGGGTGGTTTTGAATGGGAAGACTTCAGAGTGGAAGGATGTTCTTGCAGGAGTACCTCAAGGGTCTGTGCTGGGCCCTTTATTCTTCCTCATCTATATAAATGACCTATGTGACAACTTGAATAGTGACGTCAGACTATTTGCAGATGATACTTCGTTGTTTTCGGTGATTGAAAACGAGATTATTGGTGCTGAAGAACTGAATCGAGATCTTGAGAAAGTGCGGCTTTGGGCCTGGCAATGGAAAATGCAGTTTAACACGGACAAAACCGAAGAAGTAATCTTTTCTACCAAATTAGCTAGAATTGTCCACCCTCCCTTACTGCTAGGTAACGATGAAGTTAAGAGAGAAGATGAGCACAAGCATCTAGGGATGATTTTGGATTCAAAATTAAATTTTCAGAGCCACATCAGAGCAGCCATTCTTAAGGCAAGGCGAGGAATTGGGCTTATACGATATCTCTCAAAGTATGTCTCTAGAAATGTCCTTAATCTAACTTACAAACTATACGTCAGACCTCATCTGGACTATGGTGACCTATTGTATCACAGATATGACCCTGAAATGCGATTAGGTTTTACACAAAAACTTGAACAAACGCAGTATTCTGCAGCACTAGCTGTCTCTGGTGCCTGGAGAGGTACAAATAGGCAAAGACTGTACGATGAATTAGGATGGGAAACCCTGTACAGTAGAAGATGGTACCGACGCTTATGTCATTTCTTCAACCTCAAAAATAATCAACTTCCTGAATATCTCTTCAATCTAATCCCTGCTGAACGGGAAACCAACTATGATCTTAGAAATCAGCGCATATATACCCCGTCTGTCAGTAGGACAGTCCGTTTTTCAAATACGTATTTCAGTAATGCACCTTACGAATGGAATTTACTTGATGGAGATACAAGGAATTCTAAGTCTATTGCTGAATTTAAGCGTAAACTCCTGTCGAAAATACGTCCTGCTGAAAACTCTGTTTACAACATATATGATATTGAAGGTGTTAGAATCTTAACAAAATTGCGTTTGAAGTTCAGTGCATTGAATGAGCATAGATTTCGGCATAGATTCAACATTGCAAGTCCACTATGTAATTGCGGTACCGCGAACGAGGATAGTAAGCATTTTCTCCTGCATTGCCCCATGTTTTATCATCTTCGCAGAAACCTCCTTGGTCATCTCTCAGAAATTCTGAGCATGGATGTCTCCAATTTCGATGACGATTTTATTTGCTCGCTGATGTTGTATGGACATTCTGAACTTCCATACATTGTCAACAGAATGATTCTTGAAGCTACATTAGAATACATCAAATCATCCAGACGCTTTGTTTCATTAGACTACGAAAATTATTAGCCCTTGAGAACAGGAACTTCGTGATCTTCATCTGTGCCTGTACGTAGTTTTTGTTTTGGTGCGTGCGTGTGTATGTGTGTGTGTGTTTATGCGTATGTTTGAGTGTTAGTGTGTGTAGCTTTCTTTTTTCGTTGGAACATAGCTGTAGGAGGGAGATGGCCTGGAGACACTACAATCTTTACTCTTGATTGATTCTGCTCGAGCATGGACCTCCGAAGGTGCAGGCTCGTTGCTCGTTGCTCGTTAAACCTCAAGCGCCAAACACAATGGCCAATTGTTTGCTCCTGGGGCGTTCCTCTCCTACGGCTATAATTAGAGCAGTTTATATTAAATTGTGAGTGCCATACATAGTGGGGACTCGCTGACTATAAGTCCTTTCCCACTATGGATGGCACGTAGTTAATTAATCTTGTTGTTTTTATAGATTGTTGTTTTTTAAATGAATAAAGAAAAAAAAAAATTTTATTTGGTAACATTAAACATCTCTAAGAGCCAGCAATTAGAAAAATGCCTATCAGAGGTTTGTATAGGAATCGAAAATTCCACATTCCATTCTGGTCCATGATTTATGTGGCATCAAACTTCACAAATGTTGAGTTCAATAGCAAGTGAATTTTAGACTAGAATGGAATGAAGAACCCTTGTTCCCTAAACATGCTCCTTGCGATTATTTCCTGATTTCTGGCTTTGAATGATGAACGATTTTACCAAACAAAATTTCCTCATCTAAGTTTGCCTGTGACTGATGATTAACATTTTAACTTTGAATGTCGGTCACATACTTTTTATTCGATAGCCTGCCAAATGCGTAAACTTTTATTTGCCTCGCTTGGTTGGCGATATATATCCGTCCTTTGTCTTTAATCTCAAAATTCGATGCGTTATTCCTAAGAAATCAGCAAAACGTCTTTCTACAAATTTCATTTGAAACACTTTACACCCTGAAGGTCGTCAATATCTTAGTGATTTAGACTTTGTCTGTATTAAGCAGGAGGTGTCTTATTTCATTACTTTATCATTACCTCCAGGGGGAAGAGGTTGCCAGATTCGATACCAATTTTACCTCAAATCCGAATACCATTTACTACATCAAACTCACATGATCATTTCCTGCGTTTTGGCTCAAACTGCAAATATTCATACGTTGACACTTAGATGCAAGAACTTACAGCAACAAAGCGAAAAACAATTTTAGCTTTACTTCAGATTTTTTCATCACGTTTTTAAGTTGGTTAGTGTTTCATCTTTTCGATTGCAGTTTCTAAACATAGAGCTGCTGCCATTTGAGATCAATTTTATTCATGTAAAGATCGGAAGTCTACGATACACTCAGTAATGCTCTTAGCCTGCACATGTACAGAGATAAAGACAGAGAGATAGTAGTAGCTATTTCTTAGTATTCAGTGACAAGTGGATAGCTGAATTTTTTATTTTTCACCCAAGCAAGGCTTATTGCTTCTTTGTATCGGAATTGCTTTGCAAAGAACATTTTCACCTGAAAAATCCGAGAGCCCCATTGTCTAGATGGTCCTTAAAGGTTGGTTCTCTTTGGCCCCCTTTCTATCAAGCTCCCTCTTTAATAAGCGTTTCCCTTTGGAGCCAAACGTGTAGTGATGCCCCTCTCTATGAAGTCCCCCGCATAGATCAAATGTCACAGGTTATCAACGATTGTCCACGTACTTAGCTAACTTTGTTTATCAATGCTAATATGGTTTTGGATGGAAAATATGTTGGATTTGTGTATTTGAGTCGTAAAATTACATTTTCATTCTGCAAAATATGGGGTAAAAGAACGAAACCCCCTCGCTCACAACCCCCTCAGGGATTTCCCAGATTTAATGAGCCCCCTTGTGCTTAACAGAGCTTTTATGGTACTCAAGTTTTTGTTGTGAGCTTTTGGAGACAACACTTATGGGGAAACGATGTGACTTTGAACTTGCAGTACACACTTCCCCCCTCCCCCCTCATCAGCTCATCAAGCACAGTTTTGCGCAGGAGGAGTGTTATTTCGTTAATGTATCATTAGCAAATCTACTTTTAATTGTATTTTTCAAATTTCATTATCATCAGTTTTCGATCTTGAAAATCTGGCTAGGAAGTTCACTTTCTTATAGACTCCAATTTGTCTCATGCATTTAGGACATGTATGTGTCACGTTCTTGAATCTTCTCATCACCAGAGGCAGCCAAAAACAGCAATAACATCTGAAAGAAATTGATCATATAGTTGTTAAAGACCCATTGCTAACCATGATCCTTCGTGGCGCCAAAGTCGACTTTCGTATTATCTGAATGTCCTTTTTGGCTTAAATTACCTTTGTCTTACTAGCCATTCGGCACACAAAGGGTCATGGTTAGCAATGGGCCTTTAAGTGAACGTAGTAGGGTGTGCTAAGGCTTCTTTTCACAGGGGTGAGTTGTCACTTTCTCCTTGTAAATCGAAAACTTTGATTCTAATTGATTTTCCTGATAAATTTGAAAGAAACACATCTAGTCAGAAAGGTGCACTATGCATGTTTCTCGTATGAGAGTTCTTTGTATAGAGGTTTTTAAGACACTGAAAAATATAAACCCATCTTTCATGCATGAAATTTTCAAAATAAAATCTTCCATTTACTCATCACGAAATCCAAATGATTTACAGCATTACAGACCAAATCAAGTCACCTTTGGCTCAAATAGCCTGCGATCTCTGGGACCTCAAATATGGAATGGACTGCCCAATGAAATAAAATCCGCCGAAAATTTGAATAGTTTTAAACACATGATAAAAAAGTGGGATGGCCCAAACTGCAAATGCAATGCTTGTCAGCATGTGACAGAAACTTAATCTTTCCTTTATATACATATATTTTATTTATCTATTTATCGATTTAGATTAGTTTCCTGTGTATATATTGTATATATGTAGAAAGCTAGAATAAAATAATCGATTTTAAATAAGGTGACAAACAAACAAACAAAGTTTAAAAGCATCGTCGGCAAAGTTTTCCTTGGTTTTGTGTTTGCGTTTTGACTGCGACAAGTTACCCGTGTGACAAGAAGCCCCACTCTCTTTAATGAGGAGCATAGAAGTCAAATCTTTGCAGAGCTTTGAAATTAAGACTTTCACACGATACCGGCACATTTTTGAAGATGGAGGAAAATGTGACAGATAGACTTCCCGTTCACACTAAAATGATACATTTTTTGCCGGCAGATTTTGAAAACGGTAGATTTTGAAAGCGGATCTCCAACGGCACAACCTGAAAACGGCATTGTGTGCACACTCAAAAATGATGAAAGCGGAACATTTTCGCACGCTTTCAAATGAAGGCTAATCGATTCGCAAAGTTTCGGTACATTTCTTCAACAACAAATTCTTGAGGAACTTGCAAGGACTTTATTGCTGTCAAATTTCCTGCTGTTTTGACATTGTTGCCGGTATCGCGTGAACGCAAGCTGAAATTTTGCTACCGTCTCATTTCTCACCGTTTTTAACCCTCTGAGGCCCCAGGTGACATATATGTCACATGCTTTTGTAACAATGGTAACCATTGTTTTTTGAATTCCTTAGTGAAATTTTTATCATAAGAGCCCGGAGTGACATGTCTGTCACACAACAGCCACAATTTGAGGAACTTTACATCAGGAACTAGCTGAGGGGATCAAACAAAATTTGGTCAACTTCAACGGTGGTGACCTGGCTGCTGAATGCTGCGGATACTAGTTGCGATTCTGAGCATCTCAGGTAACTATAACCCATCATTCTATTATTTTACTAACATTTAAATGACAAAGGATACATTGGCTACCAAACTTATTGCAAAAGCAAATTTTATTCCATGGAAGCACCTATTTTAGAAGCATGTGACATATATGTCACTTCGGGTTTAGGCCCATTCAGGATAACAAGTTTTCTACAGGACTTCACTCGTTAGAACTGAAGATTATGGGTTGAATTTCTTTGTTATAAGGCCATTCATGGCCAGAAAATAACCCTGTAATTGTTCTTTATGATCAAGGAAGAAATTTGGCAAAAAATATTCCTTTTCAAGTAATGACTTGATTGAAGAGTGCCCCAAAAAACCAAGCAAAAACTCATTTTTGTATGTTTTTCCAAAAATTCTAATTCCTGTTCTCTAAATTATTATCTCTATAACCTATTTGGCAATAACAAATCATATTTTTACATATTTTTTGCAGGATGGCTGATCGAGGCAAATCAAAATTTATTGGATTGAAAGAAATGTTATGCCTGGCAGATCAAAAATGATAGAAACTGAGGACATTCCAGTTATTTTGCAGATTTTAGCATTTTGAAATATTGAAAATAAAGAATATTTTCTGTTTTTGTCAACTCTTAATGGTGCCAGTCAAACCCAATGTGACATCTATGTAACAAACAAGAAATACATGAAAATAAGGTGGAATTTGAAAAACAAAAAATTTTTATTTTTCTTGTCATAAAAGACATTTGTACTCAATTTTTTGCTGTATGTTTAGGGTGCTTGGGTTCCAGAGGGTTAAAATGTTCCAGCATCATGTGAACGTAGTCTTCTTCATCTTTTAAACCCAGAAATCAGGATAATGTTGGTAAGGAGTTCAACGTTTGATTCTCGTCAATGATTTTTACTTCATATTGAATTTTGAGTGCTGTTTTCAAAACTGATAATTGTATTGAATTTGTGTTTCAATGGTAAATGGTGTATGTGAAGGTGAAGTTGCGGTTTTTAGCTCCAAGCGTTGGGATCGCAGAAGTAGCTAAGCGTTAATCGAGTCCGCGACCACTTGTCGTAACGCTCAAATGGTGAGGCCCTACCGCGTCTCGAACCCACTTCGCCTGACTGTTCTGGCTGCAAAGTCAGAGGATTACATCACCACGCCACAAAAACTTCAATCCTTTAAAATAAGTTAAATAAATAAGTTATTGACCAGAATGCAAAATGCGATTCTTGTTCTCATAAAAACCCTTGCCGGCAATGCCCTAATTTCTTGCAGGCAATAATGCCCTAATTTCTTGATCTAAAAGATGAGTGACTTTAGCAAACCAAAATTTCACGTTTGAGTTAGCGTTCGACTGATAGATTAACATGTCAGTTTGAGTGTCGGCTGCATGGTTTTTATCCCACAGCCTGCCCTGCTGAACTTGTTCAGTTCTTTACTGACGCGGTAGTTAAAGAAAATAGAGGGAAGTCACGAGACTTCACACCCATAGCCATTTTTTCATTTGTCCTTAACTGGAATTGTGCAAGGTGTACCGAAGTGAAGGAAGGGAATATGGTAGTAAGTCTTACACTTAACACTTACTTGCGAGTTGCTCGCAGCAAATTCTTACAGTGCAAAGAAAAAGACTCTTTTTCGAACTGGCATTCATATGTTTCGTTCAAAGATTAGGCTTATAAGGACGAAATACTTACTAATTACACTCTTTGCGCAGTTCTTATCTCTTCTTTGTTTGCAAATTCATACTTTTAAGTATTGCTAAATCCACAAAAACATGCTTCTTTATAAATTATTTACGCAACGGGAATATTTCAGTGCCTGTCTTTGTTTGTGAACTGAGGGAATTTATGTTCCTAGCGTAATTTAACTGCGGGATTGCTTGATTGTTGAAACTTTGCAAGGATTAATGCGAGCGAGAGCATTAATATGAAACATATTCAGGGATTAATGTGATTTTCAGACGTTTGGAGTGAAAATCTAAACGACAGTTCTTGCTTGAAAAAAAACAGATTCACACGGAGGGCCTAAAGGGAATGTTAGGACACAAAAATGGCTCAAGCCACTTGCTATCAAATTCTAGCCTATCAGATATCAGAATTTCGTGTTGATGGAGATATGGCGCGGCACGTGTCACGGTCAATTGTTTTTGTAAGGTTATTTTTGTCCAAGGATTATATATGCTTGCATTCCCTTATTTTTTATGCCAGATTAGAACCTGAAAAGTTGACTGCTACTTTCTACAGTACAGGGTTTGCAAAACATCTACTGCAAGAAGACAGACCCCCCCCGCAGGTCTCTTTTCGTTCTATAGTTATGAGTGTTTTCTTACATAGAATTTGTTTTTCAGAGGGAAATGCGAAGGAGCGAAAATTGGAAACGAGGCGGAACGGTGGGAAGGAAAGAAATGAAGGAGGAGAAGGAAATATCTCCTCCTCCTCCTTTTTTCCCTCCTTCCCCCCGCTCCCGCCTGGTTTTCAATTTTCACTCCTTCGCATTTCAATGAAATCATCTCCTCAGCAAAATATTGATTAAGAAAAGAAACAGACTTGGAGAAAGTCTAGAAGAATAGGTCCGGGGTGGTAACTTCCAAGCAACGGGTACGTGCCGCCCATATGGATGGGTTTAGAACCTTGAAAATCCTTACATATGGGTCTCAGAGTTTGAATTTTCCTCCTCAGTTGGTAGTTTTTTTGAGTTGCAATGGAAAAGTTGCTTATCTTTGTATTTGCAACGTTGGATTTTGTCTTTCAACTCTGAAAGTTGGCTGGTAGCATCTTATGTTTCATATTGTATAGTTAAATTGAATTGAATCTTGAGTTCAAAAGTCTTTCTCTCTCAACAATCCTTAAAGATGGGTATGAATATCGACCGAAAATTCTTAAACATGGGTCTTACCCTTAAATTTCGGGCTGCGTGCCACCGTCATACCTGCCCAGTGCATGTAGACTTCTACGTAATGACAATCACATCTATTCTGGAGCACTACAATCTCCTAGCAGTGATTTTTTGGATGACACTTCACTTTTTTTGGAGAGGGGAGAGGTACTAGTTCTGGGACTCTGATATCAAACCTTGACAAAGTTCAATAGAAGCCCGAATTGTTGGTAAGATGAGATGGTGCAAGTAATTTCCCTTCTCTTTTTGCTCCTTTTTGTCCACTAGTGGGACAGAAAAGGGAATTTCCATTTTGCTAGCAATAAAGTGCATGTTAGGTATACTCACTGTAATACACAAAGACAAATCGAAAAACATTCGGCCTCTTTTGATCTTTCCAGTTCAATCCTTGTCACTCCTTTTTCTCCACATTTAGGGCAAATGATATAAACCGGAACCTCCTTCAGCTCAATTTCATCAATCGTTGGTACTCCAACTTTTGTCGTTGGCGTGGTATCTTGTTCTGATTCACCTTCATCTTCTTCTGGCGTTAGTAAAAGCTGAGATTCTTCTCCATATCGTTTCTCTTTGTGTGATGAAGACCTATAAAAACACATGAAGCATTTAGAGAAACTGTTTTTTTCCAGCTATTTTTGAACCAACCATCTATTTTGCTTTTCCTCTGCCATAAATTGGCAACGATTCGTTTAGATGAAGTGAAACAATGTTCCAAAATCTAAGCTCAAGCTCTATATATTCAACTGTGTAAAAACCGACTCAAGTAACGATGCATTTCTCCCACAGCAGGCACACAAAAATGACGCACATTTTTTGGGACACTGTGTGTAGGTTTAAATCAGTGGTAGTAAGCAAATGATGTTGGTTGCTGATTGTGATATCTACAGAAAATTAATCGTCATCGATTGACTGATTGGTCTGTTTATTGATCGATCGAACGATTGATTGATTGATTATACTTGTTCCAATAATGATTGATTGTTGATAGTTTATTACTTTCTTGGCTGATTACGTATCGATTATGATTCACTGGTTTGTTTATTGATTGGTTGATCGATCGATCGATTGATTGATTATACTTGTTTCAATAGTGATTGATTGTTGATAGTTCATTACTTTCTTGGCTGACTACATATCGATTATTTATTCACTGGTTTGTTTATTGATTGATTGATCGATCGATCGATCAATTGATTGATTGATTGATTATACTTGCTTCAATAATGATTGATTGTTGATAGTTATTTACTGTTTTGGCTGACTACTTATCAGTTATTGATTCATGGATTGCATGATTGATTTGTTTATTGATTCATCGATTGTTTGACTGATTAATTGATTGATTGAGTGAGTGATCCATCAATTGATTATACTTGGTTGAGTACTGATTGATTTTTGATTGTTGATTGCTGTCTTGGCTGACTGTCGATGGATTATTGATTGGATTCATGGATTGTCTAATGGGTTTGCTTATTCATCGTTCGATGGATTGATTTTTCGATTTACTAAGTGATAGATTGAATAATGGCAATAGAAAAATTCGGCAAAGGTTTGTTTACAACCTGTTTACACCCATTTCAAGTCATTTGATCGATCTCTTGATAAAACATCCTTGGCTTTTCCTAACATATTTCGTGGCATGCAAAGTTTTGTCATGCGTGCAAAATGCAGCATAATACTAAAAGTTTGCTAAGAGTATGGTCACATGACTCGGTATAGGTAAAACAAAACTTTGCCAATTAGGTCTGTTGGTAAACAGATAAATACTTGAATGACTTGCTGCGTAAAAGTGAATGAATAAGTGAACAAATGGCTTCGAAAATTGCTTGCTAAGAAGCAGAATAAAGGAATGGTCAATTTTGAAGAAGACATCTGGAAGCTGTAGATTCCTAAGAGAATAAACAGGTGAAAATATATTATCGAAGTTGACCCAGGGTACCAAAAAAGTTTTGAAAACATCACAGCAGATCACATACAACAACACATTGTTGCTAGAAAATATTGCCGGGCTCTTAAGATTTTAAGCTAATTCCAAAGAAACAGTATCTAAAACACACAGTGTGTTGTGTGAACGAACTTGCTGTGTTCAACAATTGATCGATTTGAGATGTGATTAGCTAGAAAATAGGGACTCATTTCTTGTCAATAGATTTCGCTACACCCATTTTTGCTCTTCCAAAATGTTTACAGGTGAAAATCTGCAGCTCTTTGACACAAAGTTTATTATAAGATTCTGCTTATAGAAACTCAATTCCAGTATATTTTTATTTGCGATTTTGAGCTTTCTTGAAATTCTCCCGGCTCAAAGCAGGGTTGGAAGCATCCAAAACTAGGGCACTTTTTCATAAGAGAGAGGAGGCAGGTCCTAAAAAAGGGCATTTCATTGTTTATTGCAAAATCTTTGGGGGCACTTGCCCCCAGTGCCCCCTCCCGTTTCCTACGTCTATGGCTCAAAGAACTATGCGTAGAGTTTGAAATTTGGTCAAAGTGAAGATCAAGACACTGCATGAAACTTTAAACGGTGAAGGTGCAGGTGAAGATGTAGTTCCGGTTTTTAGCGCCAAGCGCTAGGATCGCTACCCTGGGTACCAGAGCCAAAAATGATAAAAAGAAAAAATACAGAAGGAAAAAAGTTTCTTCCTTCTCTTTTCATTTACATTTTGAGGCTGGCTCTGGTACCTAGGGTATGGGATCGCAGAAGTAGCCAAACGCTAATCGAGTCCACGATCCCTTATCATGAAGCTCATGTGGTGAGGCCCTACCGCGTCTCGAACCCACTCCTCCTGACTGTTCTGGCCGCAAAATCAGATGATTACACCACTGCGCCACAACACCTTCATAGGAATTGGGCCTAAAGATAAGAAACCGTACTATAAAGAGCCACAAAGTTCACTGAGAACAATGATATCTAAGTAGTGGATGTGCCCCGTATGACTTTGCACTGTAATGTTCGTAACAATAACGATTGTTATGGAATCTTAAGAAACTCGTAGGAAACTGGCAGTGCTCAAAGTTGGATATTTCAAAGATCCAAACTCTTTTGTAGAATACCTATAATCTATTTAATCCGGGATGAATATTCTTAGCTTAGTTTCTTTAGAGTGCTATCTGACTTCCATACACGTTTTTTATAAGAAACTTGGATCAGGCCATAGTACTAAAAGTTTCTTAATTTCACAGGAAATTTTGTCCATATTAGTACTAAAAGTTTCTTAAATGGTTTCTTATTTTTTGAATGCAGAATTATCAATGTGGTCGCTGACACTGCGCCAGATATGTTTCTTGACATTTAAAACACGATTAAGGAATAAAGAGTGTTCTGTTATGTTGAAAACACAAATGGTTAGATAATATTGCTCAAGAATAAAGGTTTAACGATCTATTTGCTATAATATCCATACTTTTAACTTTGAAAGTTTCTTAGTACTTCTCAGACATAGTACTAGAGTTTCTTAAAATTTTGGCCATCTTAGTACTAGTTTCTTATCAACCAGTTTCTTATAAAAAAACGTGCTTTGTGACAGCTACCGGTGCGCCAAAATACACCATGCAACTTTGACAGGCCACGACGCGTCGACCACGATAAATCGTATACCGGGCCTATTTTGAAGATTTATGAGTTAATCTTTAGCAAAGATCCTCAATTAGAATTTTTGGTGCATTTTTAGCCTTTCATTTATGGAGCTATAAGCGAGTTTCTTAAAATTTTTGATTTCGAAAACACTGAAAATGACCCAAAATTCTAAGGACTCAACATCTCATTACTACTTAACGCTGCTTGCATAAAAGCATGAATTCCATGAAATCTGGAAAGGAAATACATTCTATATAATCCTTCCAATATAGAACTAATACACGTGCATTGGATTGTAACTAATCTACTCCTGAATCCCCAAATCTCCACGAAAACGTTCTCGCTCTGTCTTCATTCATGTTGAGTCCTTTGAAAACTTGATCACCGTTTTTGGATCATTTTCAATGTTTTTGAAATCGAAAATTTTAGGAAACTCGCTTATAGCTCCTTAAATAGAAGACTAGAAAGTAAAAAAGATACTAGCATCTCTATACCCCATTCACACTTGTAAGAAAAACAACTTTAAACCACGCTATGACTAAACCAGGTTATCAAATGGAGCATGCTGATTGGACAATCCAACAAATCGAAGGCATTGATTGGCTGAAATTTAACCCGGCTTAGATAAAGCTGATTTGATAAAGTTTAACTCGTGAATCTTCAAAATCGGCCTAGTACACGATTTATCGTGGCCTGTGAAAAGTGCATAGCTTATGCTGGCGCAGGCGCACTAGGTATAGGCCCTGCACCACAAACTTCCTTTATTTCAACCATGAGCACCGGGATCAATGATTTGAATGAATGGCCTACCATATACCATGAATGATGGCCTATGCTGCTGTCATGGTAATTTGACTACGGAGTTACTCACTCTGCTGTTAAGATATCATTACAACTTACTCGTGTTCTTCCCTGTCGTTTCGTTATCTCGCAATTATTGTTTGAATAGCAATCTCCAAGCAAACACAATCAGCGCCTTTTGTTCGGCCCGGGGAAAGTTGATTGACGAATGTTCGGGGGTCGGGCACTGAGAAATTAGGCATTAAGCAAAAGCACTTGGTATTGTCAACCGGACAAAAATTGACAGTCAAATACCGGGAGGCCATGAATCTTTACGTGCATATGTCCGCAGATGTCTCGAAGGTATGGTCACAGTCAAAGTATCGAAAATCTTCAATTATGAGGTCCCTTAGACCCTATGACCCTGGGGCAAATTACCCCTCCTTCCCCCTCTCGGCAGCCCGGGGCATAAGTTGTCATCATATACTACTCCCATACTACTTGGTCAAATAGCTATTTAGAAACAGATGCTTCCTTTCACTCTTATTGTAAATTTTGAACATTATTGTATATAAGTTTTAGATATTGTAAATAAGGTTTTATAGTATAATTTAATTAATACCTTTTTTCCCTTTTATGTTATATATTGTAATTAATGTTTTTATCGGAGGGCCCCTTGAAAATCAACTAGTTGAAGGGCAACCCTCCTTAAAAGAATTAAATATAAATATATATAAAATATATATAAAATATAAATATAAATATATAAAATATATATAAATATAATATAAATATATAATATATAGCTATGCGAGCAGCTTTAGGCCACGCGTGGCTTACGTTTAGCGTTAGACTATTCATTCAAATCACTCAATACCTCAGCGCTTACGATTCAACGCTTCGATAAAGTCTTCCTAAGAAAACCAAAAAGTTATTTTCACTAACAGAACACCAGTACCTATCTTTATCTGATGTTCACAGTCACACGTTTCAATGAAAACTATTTTAGACTTCTCCCTCATTCAAAAAATATAACTACGTCTCCAAAAAAAACCACTATGAATCTATCTTAGGTAGTCGACAATTGTATCTTCCCCAAACGACTCAGCTCAACTCAATATCTAGATAGATAGAGACCATTTTCTGTCATTTTCAGTCGTGTATTGTCAGAGTTAACGTGTTGTGAGAGCAGCTGCAATGGAAGTCTAAAACACAATGAAGAAAGAAAGTACCTCTTTTTATTCTAAATGAAAAAATGTGGACAAAACAGCTTTGAATTTTGACGAACATGACTTTAAAATAAAATTTTCAGCTCAGATATTTTGTTATTAGAATCTTGCTGACAAAGAATTACGGAATATGAAATAGATTGTAAACAAGCTTATGAAACAAATAGCAGTCATACAGACCACGAGAAATGAATTAAAATTCATAAATGAATTAAGATGACGGATGAATACAAAATTGAATATATTTGAATGATCAGATGAAGTCTGTAAAAGCAATTTCTAATCTATTTTTGAGTGATGGCAGTACATGAAATTTTCATAAGAGACTAAAAATTTGGGTCAAGCGACATTTTATTTGGTTGTGACAATTCGAAAGCGCGTCAGATTTTTCCCCATGTGTGCAAAAACGAGATACATCTCACTACCAAAAAATGTCACACATTTGGCAAATATCCTTTGTCTTCAAGAAAATCCGTTAAAATCCCAAATTTCCTATTGTTTAAAAAATTTTGTATGCATTTTTGGAAAAGCAATGCATCACTTGATTGAGGCAATATTATAGAGAAAATAAAGTATTCTTTGTCAGTGGGTAAAGGCAAAATTTTTCATGTTTTCAAGAAAATGTTACCATGGTTTAAAGAAAGAGAAAACAATATTGACTTTCTCCAAACATTTCCCGTAGCAATGTATATCCGTTCCTTATGGCAGTTTTCTTAAAGAGTATGCCCGACCTTATACCAATTTTTCAAAAAAGCATATCCGACCATATATTTCATACCAAAATCCTGAAAATCGGTACTGTTGCTTATTCCAAAATTGTGAAAGTTGATATCGTTCTTTATGCTACTATCCGGAAAATAGATACCCTTCCCGATGGCACGTCCACGTATTCGAAATATATGTAGTGCAGCAAACCCCCCACCCCTCGGGAAATCGATTTGCTGCAAACAAAACTATCTCATAACGATGGAATAGTCTCTGGGGAACACTTACCCCGGGAAATTTTGTGTAAGCCCATAGATTTTGCAGCCAAGTCGTAAAGAGCTTCGATGCAGAAGGCTTGTCCACTTTCAACAGATTTTCTATAATCGTAAATCCCCTAGTCGTGAAGAATGGTCCCAGGAGTATTCAAAGCTAGCAAAGTTTTACTCTTGAACAATGTAGCGAATTTTGAAACTGTGTTCATGACCTAGTTAACAGGTTAAAATGACAACACCACGTTTTAAATTAAAAGCGATGTGATTTACGGCATTTTCGGAGCAGAAGTCACCTACAATCCTTGCATTTTGCAATTATCGGTGAAAGAGAGGAATTTTGCAAGCCTCAAAGACTTCGAATAACGAAGACACAAAAGGAAAATTTTGCAGTCAACGAAGGAGAAAGTTTTTGACATAGAATATCCTGGAATGAGCAGTTACCAAATAGATTTTTGATGGAGGTAAGTTATGATTTAGAGTCCGTCTCAAGTTAGAGATATAGATAAGGGAGAATAAGTCTAATTGATTTGTTTCAGTAAAAACTTTCATTATTTCGTTCGTCAAACATTTAGGCCTTATTGGCCGTGCAGCTTATGGACCTTGGCCTCTATAACTCGTCACATATTCGACCCAATTTTGTGTTGCTCTTTTCTCATTTACTCCATCACTTCATCATTTTATTACTGAGGCAATTCTATTTTCACAATTTTTCGGCAAAATTGTCGAGCGGTACAATCTGATAAGGTCGTGCCATCTTGCCCAGAAAACTGGTACCCAAGGTTCCCAAAATTCTGAAGAATGTAGTGTTATTGCAAATATGGGCAAAAATTCCGCAGGTTTATTAATATGAAACATTCCTTTATCTAATTCATCAAATTTTAATCGAGAACACGTCCCATAATTCTACGAAGTGTCTGAGCATGGCACCCAAAATTCCTTTCTGAGAAAGTACCCTTGAATTTGTTTCATTTTCCAAACCTTACACTAATTTTCCGAAAATGGCCAATTTATGCTTTTTTTTGCCAACGTCACAAAATCGATGCCGTTTTTCTTTGAACCAAAATTGCCATGTTTTTCCCCTATAAACAGGGGCAGATTTTGTAATACAATAGCATCAGTTGCTTTGCTTCACACCTCAATTCAAAGCGATTAGCGAATACAGACAAGAGAAATTCCTCAACCGGTTATTAAAAACAAATATAGCCGCAGAGTTGCCATGAAACCAGTAGGACAACCTCTCGCTTGGTGCGGCTGAGAAAGGTTTTAAAAAGAAGTTATGTGCTTATAACGAAAGAAGAAAGGTAAATCTATAGTTCTGTTTTGCTGATTTTGTCTCTTTGAATCTGGAGCTGAGGAGTGACTGTTCACATTTGAGCGAAAGATATGTAAGGATTGTAATGCCTTCTGCTCGGCTTCTGAATCACGTAAACAAAATCCACCAAACAGAGCTTCAGATTTACCCTTCTTCTTTCGTCTTATGCGCACAAGTTCTCTTAAAAAAGCCCCTTCGCCCGCACCAAGGGAGAGTTTGCCTTACTGGTTTCGCGGCAGCTTTGCGGCTATGTTTGTTTTGAATAACTGGTTGAGAGAATTTCTTTTGTTTGCATTCGTTAATCGCTTTGAATTGAGGTGTGAACTAAAGCAACTGATGCTATGTATTACAAAGTCTGCCCTTATTTTTCCCCATGACACTTCCCCAGTGCCATATATGTTGCCCCCTGGCCAGGATCTTTCAGATGTTTGACAAATAACATTTACTTTCCTGAAAAAATTCTCTCGCACTTTCCAAGTTGACAAAATACTCTGGCTTTGCAAGAAATGCTTAGATGGAGTGTTTTCCGAAATTTCAAAAACATCGAAAGCGTGATCTCAAAGGAGCTTGTCAAACAATGTTTGATTCTTCATAATATTTTGCTCGTTTAAGTGTTTGAATAATGAGAATCTCTCAATAGTCTTTCAAACAATGTTTCACTCTTTTTACATATAACATGAAAGACTTACGATTTCTTCTTACCTTGCTTTACTGATGCTCAACCTTCGAAATCTACTTGTTTTTCTCGTCCGTTTCTCTTCTTTCTCTGGCCTCTTTGGCTTCTCTCCATTTCGTAACTCATCTGAAATCATTTTGCCGCTTTTTAGAAATCTTTTACTGCTGCCAAAAAGTTGATTTGCTTAGGAAACGAGTTATTCTATGATTCTGAAAGACTCGAAAGTTTTCTGTTTCCCATGCCTACCACCTTGCTGTAAATACAGATCTCTCGAAATATTTGCCAAAGCTAGTTTGGTGAAATATAGTGAAGTTTTAGTGGAGGTTTTATGTCAAACAATGCATCGTCTCGTAGGTTTGAACCTGGAAGATTTCACAAGAACTTGAGTGTCACACGATCTTCACCAGGTGAAAAATCCGGTTATCTCCACTAAAGCTGCACTAAAGCTGTGTTATGAACTTCACAAGGTAATTCACAGTCTTTAAATAACTATGCAGCACTTCCCTTCCTCGCAAATGTCAAAACTGAAGAACGCAATCAAACGTTTTCCTCTGCTGCTTCCCAACGGTAATTTCTTAGCCAGAAAGAAGCTCCTTCAATTCGTCGGGGCAGCTGTCTTCACAGTTTCTCAACAGCCTTGCAATAACATCAATCCTATTTGACAAAAGAATATCGGTTGAACTGAGGTCGATCTTTCTTCTGAGTTTCTAATGAATCAAAAAGTCGTTTAGTATTGTGCAGTTTGTCAGCGTTTTAAAGAAAATCGTCTTGAGTCTGGTGTATGTAGAATTTGATGTTCACTCCATCCACTTTAGCTCTTTATTATAATAAGTGCTTGTCGAATCTCTCTGTACAATTTGTAATAACAGTCTCCAGCTAATTTCATCGTTACATGAATGGTATACCGTCTGGTTTTCTGCATAGTATTCCCCCTCACAAGATGCTTGGGAGCTTAGAACCATAACTCAATGGATTTCCCTCTATCTGTTCCGCTTGCTCGGTCAAAGTCCCTGTCCACTGACTCCCTGCAATATATGAAGCCTGCTAAGACAGACTGTACGATTGCCTGAGTTTGAAGGGTGCGCAATTCATATACGGTGTTATTTTCCTCCAAGGCAAACCCCCTCACAAGCAATTGGCTTGGACAATGAAGTGGTACTTTGTATAGCCCCCTTCTACATTTATCCTTTGCCCGGCCAATTTCCTTTCAGGTGTCCCTATGGAATAGATTGTCTGATAATGCAGTATAAATACCTTCTCAGGTTTTCCCAGGGTCACGTAGCTTTCTTGAAGCCTAGATCTCCATGAATTAATCCCTTGGCCTTAGTCTTCAAATCTTCATAACATGGATGTCAAACCACTTTTTTCCAAACTAGTCAGCAGTTGCTCCTGTCCAGTAACCCCATACAATACATCAAGTCGCTTGTACTTATCTCAGTCTTTCACAGAAACATACGGCTGCTCTGCTCTTTAGTTATCTGCTAAGTAATCACCTGACAAGAGCGTGTGCTGTTGGTCTCGACAGTCAAGTTCCAACTCGTATATTTTTTCTGCTGTAATTACACTTTCCGAAGATCAGTGATTTGCTGACTTATTGAGGTCGGTTCTCCCTCGAAATCCTTTTGAGGAAAAACCTGCTTAGCTAATTGCGCATTTCATCGCAGCTGGCTTCTGACGGGGGCTAAGTTTTTCCTCTTGAAAGAAACATCATTTGTAGCTCGCTGTTGGAACGAGAAAAGGACAATTAAAAACTCGAGAAAACTGCTCAAGTACGCGCAACAGGACGTAGTAACAGATGCTTTGCTGGCAAATTGTGAAAGTTATATTGCAAACAAATATATTGTATTTTGCTCTCATCATCTTCGGCCTCCTTGCCGCGCAGTGAATCTTCTAAATACAATTTACGATCGCTGCAATTTGTCTCAATAATACGCTACGTGACGCCAAGCGCCGACGCAGCTGCTATGATCATTATTATGATTATGTTTTATGTTTATCATTTAAAGCGATCAAAATAAAGCATAGCAACCTCTGATATTCAGTTCAATGTTCTAGCTGTCCCAGCAAAAGTCATGCAGACTTTGTTGGGTCAAGCGAGCCGCTCGGGGAGAAATCCATGTGATTTGTTAATTTCTGTACTAAAAACCTAAGAGCCTTGGGGCTTAATATATGGAAGGGACTCCCAAATGAAATGAAGTCTGCTGAAAATATACAAATCTTTACGTATCGTTAAATCATATATAGTTTCTATTGTAGACATTTTCGAAATTGATTTGCTTCTCTTATTTTATGTATCGGGTGAGTCAATAAAAATGTCGGGCGTTTGGTGTGGATTCAAAATAGGGGACTTAGAAGTTGGTGTTCCAAAAGGTTCAGGTTTTGGCCCTCTTTTCTTCCTCATCTAAATCAATGATCTCCCACAAGTTGTCCAAGATTCTACCGTGTCAATGTATGCTGATGACACCAGTTTGTGCTACCAGGCTCAGGATTTGACTCGGCTAAATGAGGCTATTAATAGTGACCTTAGAAAACTGGACACTTTTTTTTTTTTTTTTTTTTTTTTATATTCCAATAAAATTTTACAGTAAACAAACAAAGGTTACAAGACGATGCCACGAGGAGCATGGAAATACATAGCAACCCTGTGACCATAACATTTAACATAGATATTCAAATTGATATTACATATAAATATTACAAATAACATATTACAAAAGGCAAATAGGAAAACAACAATTACAGATGATTCCGACAAAAAAAAAATTCACAAAAAAAATAAATGTACGAAAAAACAAAGTACAAGTTACAAGAGAGAGGAGACAGCAAACTTACGAACTCATTGAAACCGTTCTGAGGCGTGAATGTAGTTTAACGTTGCCTCAAGAATTTTTGCGTTCAAATCAAAGGATAACTTTTCGTGGCCATACAGGAGGATTTGAAGTAAGGTTTCATTTGTGAGGTTTGTTAATCCGTGGGGGCGCAGTATCGCATTCACACTGTTGAGAAGATCACGTCTTTCTTGGTCATAAGCATGGCAGAGCAGCAAAAAGTGTTCCGTATCCTCAATACCATCGTTTATCGGGCACAAAGGATTTAAAGTATCGCTGAAGTTATGTTTGAATTTGTGAAAATTCAGCCTGCTGAGTCCAACGCGAAGTTGTGTTAAAATTGATAAACCTTTTGGGTCGTGAATGTTATAGATCTTTTTTGAAGGTGGACGGATCATTGCTAATAGTCGTTTCTTGAAAACATTAACTGAGCAGGATTGTCTAATCTCAGGGTCAAGCTTTTCCCATTCCGACAAACAGTTAGGATAGAAACTTGATTTGAATCTCTCCGTTCTCGCACGTATTTGCCCTACTGCAGCTCTTCTGCGAAGACTGTAGTCAGATTCCTGAAGCTGAGGTACAGGACTCCTTGTGTAGTCTGGAGTCAAATTATTTATAATCTTATAAAAAAGAACAAGGCGTCTACTCCATCTTCGGAAGTTGAGCGATTCCCAACCAAGTTCATGATAGATTTTCTGACGAGATGTGCCCTTCCAAGCGCCGGTCACAGCTAAAGCAGCGGAATATTGAACCGATTCGAGTTTTTCCATTAAATTAGTCAAAGTGACAGTTTGACTAAATTCACATATATTTTGGGGAATGTGATATATTATGTCACCATAATCCAGGTGCGGTCGAACATATAGCTTATACATTTCATTAAGCGTGTGTCGGGGCAAATATTTCGAGAGGAATCTCAACATCCCTATTCCTTGTCTACATTTGGAAATAACTGACTGAATATGGCTCGCGAAAGACAGCTTAGAATCTAGTATGACACCAAGGTGTTTTTGCTCTTGGACCCGCATTACGGGAGCACCATTAAAAAAGATGGGCGGGTGATTCGTTTGAATTCTCTTTTTGGAAAAGGTCACCTCAACTGCTTGTTTAGTTGGGTCAGGGTTAAAGGACATTCGCCAACTGTGTGCCCACAGCTTGATGAGATTCAGATCATGGTTCATATCAAGAGCAGCTGTATGTGGATCATGAACGACTGTGAAAATTGATGTGTCATCGGCAAATAGTTTCACATTGCACTTTAAGCCATCAGTCAAGTCATTGATATAGATAAGAAAGAAAAGAGGACCTAGGATAGAACCCTGCGGGACACCGGCTGAAATGGTACTCCATGTTGATGTTTTACCATTCAAGACAGTCCGCTGTTTTCTGTTTTCAAGAAAGCTTTGCATTAGTGTGCTACAAGGCACTTGGCACTTGGCACTGGACACTTGGCTACAAGGCAAAAAGCTTTCCTTCAATGTTGTGAAAACTCATTCTTTTCTTATTTCTACCAAGCACAAACACAACATTCTCAAAAGTCAAAATAAAGACTTGGTTCTGAAAATTCGCGATAATGAGGTTGAAGTAGTCAAAAAAAAAAACAAAATACCTTGGTGTGCAAATTGACTGCTCCTTGAATTGAAAAGAATAAATCAAGGCAGTTTCTAGCAAGGTCTCGAAGGCAGTTGACTTTTTAAGACATTCCAAGTCTTTTATCCCGAAAGAAACCTTGCAAACTCTCTACTGACGTACTGTGGAGCCCCACTTTTGGTACTGCTGCTCTGCCTGGGGCTGCGCTGGTTTAACTGCAATTAATCAGTGCAAAAACTTCAAAACCATGCTGCTATGATGATAACGAATAGCAGCTTTGATACCCCAAGCAGACCTCTTATTAAAGGACTAGGATGGAAGACCGTTGAGGAACTTGCTTCTGGTGAATCTAAGACAATGGCCTTTAAGTCCCTGGATGAGCTGGCTCCACAATACTTGTGTAACCTTTTCACCCAAAATTCGTCCTGCTCATCATATAGCCTTCGTGATACGGGGTCCGACCTGAGGCTACCGATGAAAAAGTCAGCAAATCGCCAGAGATATTTCTATCATAGTGGAGGAAAACTTTGGAATAGCCTGTCCACCGAGTCAAAGCAGGCAGCCTCTCTGCATAGTTTCAAGCAAAGTATGAAGAAAATGTTTTCTTTCTTTTTGGTTGTAATTTTAAACATTATTGAGAATAGGTTTTGGATATTGTAAATAAGGTTTTATAGTTCAATTTAAGCAACAGCTTTTTACTTTTAGATTGCAATTAATGTTTTTATTTGCTGGCCCCTTGAAAATCAACTTGTTGAAGGGCAACCCTCCTTAACAGATTGAATATCAAATATAAAAAATATCGGACTGTGGCGTCGCACTGCACCTCTCGACCACCGTAAACTAAATCATTCTATACAGCTAACAGTCTTACTTAGATCATAAACCTTTTTGCCATTGAAATCGGTCTCTTGGTGCATTATTTAAAAAGGATTTTCTTCGCAAGAGCTTGTATGGGAGTCTTCGCAACTGATGAAGTCTTTGACCGAGCCCCTTCAGCATTTTTTAGCCTTGCCAGAGTTGCAGCTACCCGTGAAGTTATCATCAGGGGATACCGAAAAAAAGTTAAGCCTGGCTCAACTAATTCGTTGAAAAGTCGTTAAGATCATGCAGAGAGGCCTAAAAGGCAAAGACTCTGTGAGTTTTTATGCTCGAGTTTCGGGCATTTCATTCAAAAATTTCTACTTTTTCGGGCTTTCGAAGTCATACAGTCCATGAGATCGAAAACCCAGCTGCTTGATTAAACGATGCACAGAGAGTCAGTTAAAATGAAGATACGGGAAATAATAAAAGATTGACGAAAAAAGACTGACGAAATTGAAGATTTTTATTTAGCAGTGCAGTTTCGGGTTTTGGTTACTTTGCATCCGGGTTTTCGGGTATTCGTGAATTTTCCTCTGGGTTTGAGGGTTCTTGTGCACCTATGAATACGCCTCCCATTGCGCAAAATCTGTTGGCTTTTTCGATGAATTACATGGGAAATAGTCTTCAAGAATGAATGGCTGCTCAAATGACCTGTTGACAGTCTTTTTTTTCGCTGTGCAACTTTTAGTCAATGAAGCTCCATCTGCTCCACGAGAAAAAATCACCCACGTTCAAGCTCATATGAGAACTTTAATATCCTACGCGGCTGAAACTAAAGTAAACAGAATTTGCAAATAAGGTGAATTGAATCAGTTGAGACGCTGATCTTTGGTTGCAACGGAATCGTAGCGAGAGGGCATTATACCACCAAGCTAGTCAGGCAAGCGGGCCATTTTGGAAGACTTCGCCACGCTTGTACCAGGGGGTTCTGATATAGTAGGGGAACCAAAGCATGCGCTGCCCTCAAGGGATTTATATTTTTTCCGATTGTTTGATCTAGGTCAGGGTACATTTTTCTGGTAAGGTTAGTCTGTCAAAGGACATTTTTACTTTACATCGAGAATCCCCAAATTTAGACAATCCTTGTGTTATAAATGCCAAATTTCAGAAATCATTCTAGCTAATGGTGGCATTTTCACACAAATTCGTGTAGCCTACGGCTCCGCTTTGAAGATGCTGGCAGTGCAACTCTGTCCAAAGTCTGGCCAAGAAATGTGCTGTCATGACAAACGGAGTCTGTGTCAATTTGATTAGATTAAAGGGGCAGGGTCACGTAACCGTAAGCAAACCTGTTATCTCTAGAGTCTATTTTGTTGCCCACACGTAGCCATTGTGTTCTGTACAGAGTTTGGTGGATGGAATGAATCCACACAAAAGTTACTTCTAAAAATCCACCAATGTCTCTGCAATTGTACAACGTGTGAGTGTTTCGTTTGTTTCTCTACAAGGCTCAAGGGCCCGTCTTCAAAATAAAGCTTTCATTTTGAGAAAAGTAGTGCAAAATCACTGTGATATAGCCTATAAACCATACTGCAAAATCATCGATTCGAAATAAGTTTGTGTACATTACGTGACCCCGCCCCTGTACGCTTATCACAGTCATTACAGTCATCAATATTTTCAAACTTGGCTAACCTCGTTCTGATGGGCGATCAGTTTCATCAAATATTGTCACCCAGGGTCCTTTGCAGGCACCAGGCACCCTACTATTTCAGAACATCGGAAAATAAGATTTGGCCTAAACGGAAAATGTGATCACACAGCAGTTGTTCAACTGATACGCCAATTCAACTAAAGCAAACCGTCTCCGTTAATTCAACCACTAGACCAAAGGTATTATTGTGAAAACAAAACCAATCGAAGAGCGAACTTGCAATGTCACTAACAGAGCCGCCCGGGGCCAGCCACCATCGATCACGCCACAGGCTTCCCCGAGCTCGTGTAAACAGCAACCTTTTCAATGAGGCAGTTTTGAGCTACCTCAGAGTGAATACTACCCAGGGTTCGTGTAAACGGGGTCTAAAAGAACATAGAGTAAAACTGCCAGTTGTATTTTGAAATTCACCTCCTTCCTGAAGAATTGAGAGCCAAAAGAAACAACTGCATTCATAGATCTTACCTTGTCTTATTTATAGAACATAAATCGTAAATTTTGTCACAGTCCTCTGAAAAGCAGCCCTAGCTTCTGGGTTTATCGTGCACGAAGAATCCGGGCCATAGGAAGTAGCTGCTGATTGGAGGGCAATTGTTCTTAACCAATAGAGAACAATGCATCTTATTAATCCTTGTAGCATGGCACCATTGTTTTCAAAATTATTAGGGGGCTTAGGCCCTACATGCCCCTCTCCCTGCTTCCTTTGGGCCTGCGAAGAATATGAAAATATGAAATGTACCATCTAAAATTGAAAATGAAATGAAGACTTTGCTTCATAGTTCACGTCATTCACTTTCAAGATTCTGCCTGGCAAAAGAGGAAACGTTTTTCACTTACCTGCTATTATGAAATTGCTGAGTGGAACATTCATGATATTTCAAACGATAAAACCACTTTTTGAGAACTGGTACCTGTAAATTTGTGAAAAGATTTTTTTGGTGTATTTGAGTCGGAATAATCAATGACAACTTTTCATTTCTGATTGGAATGAGAATGTATGCAGGAAATCTTTTCCAATTTCCTATCCTGCAAACGGGGGCCAACATCTCGCCACTACCGTTAAAAAGTCATCACATTTCGAGTATCTAAAAACCTGTCGTAAAACTTTCTCCAAAATCTAATGAAGCAAGAAAGTAAGAAAGGAAGGAAGAAAAGTGAGAAGAGTAGAGAAAAGGCAGATAGGGTCCTAGAGTCGTATTCAGGCCGTGTTCACACTGCTCCATTTTTGTTATGATGCGTTTTTGTTGCATCCAAGCTACCCGTTCACATTACTCCGTTTTTGTACAAAAATGAAGGGGAAACATCCGTTTTTGTGCGTTCACATTGATCAAATGTGTTTTCGAAAACCTCCGTTTTTGAGGATATCCACTTTTGATAGCGTTTTCGAAAACCTCCGTTTTTGTGGCGTTTTTGTGCAGATCAGTGTGAATACCTTTACAAAAACGGAGGTTTTTCTCTCCGTTTTTGAACAAAAACGGAGCAGTGTGAACGGGGCCTCAAACTATTTCTGCATTCTCAAAAGTAGGTTTTAGTGCCCTAAGCATAGAGATAATATATTTTTGTTAGAAGGGCTCCGAAATAACTTTGTAGGATCTCAAAACAAGTAATTACAAGTGATTCACGTTAAAAAATCCGCGACTATTGCGGTCAAAATGGAAGAAGTGTACCACCTATTTTTTCAATATTTAAAATATTTTCATCAGATTCTGGATGACAAAATCCTAGAATAATCGTATTCATTGTGGTTCCCAGGGAAAAGTACTCCTGTTATAATCCACTATGCTTGACCCCACGGAAGCAATATTGAAATAAAACGGATGCAAACGAGAAATTACCATCAAGGCTTTATTTAGCGTCCTCTGTATTAAGCCGCCCCCTCTCTAATAAGCCCTTCCCCTCTGAGATGAAATTTGAGATAAGCCCCCCTCTCCATTTAGCGCCCCCAATCGTATCAAGTCCTAGAAGTTACTAAAGATTTGCTATTTATTTAGATAGCAAGCTTGCACGTTAATTTTCATGTGAATTGGGATAAAAATCTGTCAAATTTACGTATTTGACTCGTAAAATTGCATGTTTTGCCTGAAAATATGGAGTAAATCAACTGAAAAGGTATCCCATAAATACTCGGGGGGGGGGGGGTATCTCGACCTATTACCTGACCGGGACGTGCCATTTGCCCGAAAAATTGGTACCCATAATTCCGTAAATTCTGGTGGATTTTAGGGTCATAATTCCGTAAATCGAATGAAAATCTGGGCCATAATTCCGGGAATTATGAAAAATCCCCTGAAAAGGACACCCATAATTCCCTTAAATGTCTAAAAATTGTGAAAATGTTACCCATAATTCCGTAACGGTTTGAAAAAAGTAACCCTAAAAAATGGCATGTCCCCGTACCATGAAAAGTACTAAGTTACCCACCGAGCATACATCATTGCTATTTGATTTTGTGAATAAGCCCCCCATTCTAATAAACCCCTTCTCATTTAAGCCCCCTTCTGGAGTGTCTAAAATTAAATATGCCCCATAGAGGCTTAATAGAGCTTTTACCTTAATGTACAAATAATTATCCGATCATGTTACCTATTTGTAAATAATCCTCGATTTTACATGGTACGCTTCTACCGCTTTGACTGTAACATGCAGTGTCGAGGTACTTGAGTGACCTGGAAAGAGGAAATTTGCAAATTACAAGATTTCTTAGCTTTTCGCTTCAGGCAGCAGAGATAAAATGAGCGTACAATTCGTCATAAGGTGTTTTTCAGAAAAAAACAGTGTAATATGGTTTGTGCAGTAATTAACTTAGTTTGTGATTATGAAATTTGATTGGATTGTCAGTACTTAAAAGAAATCACACCTGCTATTTTCGCGTGAATTCATCATAAACAGCAAGAATCTTGTTCAATTAAATGATCTCACTTCAAAAATTCAATAAATCTCATCTTTAACTTGATATTTGATAAATCATCATTTTTGTAGTAGCTTTTATCCGCTATTCTATCATGGCTTTCATATTCATATCGAGGCTTTTAACACCAAAATTTTAGTATACTGACTACTAACTACATGAGTCTCAGTTCTTCACATTGGATTTAATGACGGTAATATCCTCAAACAAAGTCACTGGCACCACGAGCTATAGGACACCCAGTGTGTAGCAGTTTGAAATTTTTATCAGCAGCGAGCCACCTTGACTTACCGCTTTTTGTGCTTTGAACTTATTTTACTTGGTGCACAGTCACATTTCACTGTTTCATAGTTCTGAAATTTTCAGTAATGAGCCTCCTTAAGTGCAGATCCACCTTGATCTTAAACTCTAAAGGGAAAAATATCGCTCATTATCATACTTGGTTATACTGCTTCAAAATGTACAAGTCAAAATGATTCGAACACAAGTCACATCTATGACAACTGGGACAGAAAATCTGACCACAATTTTAAGCTAAGGAAGTGAAGACAGTATCATCAAAGCATCACTAAATATTAACCAGTGAATAGCTCCGAGGTAGTGGACACGTGATTTCAAATTTCTTTTGTTTGTTTGGGGATAAAAAAGGCTTCTCTGTATCATCAATTTGTTCTTCGCATGAACCGAACAGATAAGGGTGCAACGAAATGCGTCTTTCGTTGTTCAACGCTGTTCTTTGTTACTGGTGAGTTACTAACTTATCTCTTTCCTTTCAGATGATAAGATCAATTGGTTTTTCTCTTGCAGGTTTCAACAGTTTTGTCCCTAGTTACAGGATTATTTGGTTGTTGCACTTTCACGGGAGATAACAGTTTATGATTTTATTACGGCTATCGGTTTATTATGAAGAGTCCGTAATTTGTACGCTATTTTATCATCAAGGTATCAAAACTAAGAAAGTATCACAGAATTTAAGCCTGTCAGGCCATGACTTTCAACAAAACTGCATTATCCTATTTGTCCACTGATTATAAAACACTGAATTTAACAAAGAAAAAGTTGTGAAATACGTCGCTGGTATTATTGGATTCGGTATGTCCAAAGAACAACTCGAAGGACTTTAATGGTAATAGACCTTTTAGCTACTCTGAAAACGAATCTAGATCCAACGATATCTCATTACATTTAGTAGAATTTTTGAATGTGCACAATTGCGATCGAAGCTCTAACGCCATTCAATCGAGCCTCACGTATAAAATTGTATAAAAATATCGCTCGATCCAGGCTCTTTTCCATAATAGCTAGAAGGTCTATTGGACGCAAAATTTTATCTGTGATTTACCATGAAGTGTTCCTTTTAACGGTTGAGTCAAAATGATGCCAGACGATTGAAAGCCTGTTACAATGAAATCATTTTTCAGACTGACAATGCCTATGACTAACATTTAGACTTGGATAATAAAATTTGATTTATTGAAATATTGATAACATTTTTAGTTTCTCGCTTTTACAGAAAACAAAAGTTAGGCAATGTTATGCCATGATTTGAATGAAACTAACACTGCAAGAATAAGGGAAAGGCAGACCGAAGCAACGATAAAGACACAGGTATGATTTATTCATACAATTTATTAAAGAATAATCACCTTGTTTCCTCTCACCTATGGTATTACAAGCGATTTATAAACAAGTTTCTTCAACTCGAAATCCTTCGATATCCTAGGGAAATTTGCAAGCAATCCTGCGTTATGATAACAGAAATAGACAAAAAGGCTGAATAACATTATCCCAGCAGTATACAATTTAGCATGAGCCTCTTTATATGCTTCATACATGTTTGAGCAATGAGATAGACCGATCACATTTGACTATGATAGCAAAACTGTGAGCTGAGTTGACCGATTGGAGTCGCAAAGGATCACGGTTGGCTATCGGTCTTTAATAACGAAACAGCGATTCTGGACCGGAATTGGAAAGAATTTGCTCGCATGAACCATCTGTTGAAGTTTTGTCAAATATATATGAATTGAAGATTTGCAAATTTCTAACAAATCAACTGCAGATTATGAACAGCTCAAAACATATGCCGTTTAGAACAATTAGACATGACAATGGAAAATCAGCTGTGTGAAGCATTCATTTTAATTAGCTTTGTTGGTAGCCAATTAAGAGCTAGCCTCTTTTAGAAAATCACAGCTAGAAATATAATCAATGAAAATTGACGTAAAGAGAATATAAGGCGTAATCCGATGCACCTGTCGGCAAAGGGTAATAATTTCTGTGAACAGCGGTGGCGCCACAGGGGGACTGTGGGGACCTGTCACCCCAAAATCCCGAAAATCGACAAATTAAAAATTACGTCAAAATCCCCCCACTTCTTTCGGATTTTTCAGAGCTGGCGCCGCCACTGTCTGTGCACGCGATTCCTGTGTATATGACATCACTCACAGGGAGTTCCAGAAAAATACAACCCAAATTTAATCGAAACTCCAATGCTTTTGTCCGTCGTAGTGAGGTGTCATCTGTATGGAAGCGTCATCTTTCTTCTTACTGTATCAGGGGGGGGGGCAAATTAATTTGTCCCTTGCAAAGAGGCTTCCGATGTAAAAAGGTGTCCGTCAATGGAGGTTCTATCGCACATACCAAATCGGCTAAGGCTTGTTTAACCAATGTCAGGTCATGTGACTAAACTCTTAGGTAGCTTCAGTATTATTCTACATCTTGCATTCATGGCACAACTTCGCATGGCACGGAATATGTTAGAGGAATCAAAAGGAGTTTTATCAAGAAATTGATCACGTGACTTGACATGACTATAAACAAACCTTAGCCGATTTTATCGATTACGGTAAAAGAATAACAGTGTTCAGTTGGACTGGTCATAGCATGCAAAACATCTGGGAAATTTCTTACCATTCTCACAATAGACCTTTTAGCTTTGCTAAAAAAGAATCTAGATCTAATGTTATTTCATTACATTTTGTAGTATTTTCGAATGTGCACAATTGCGATCGAAGCTCTAATGCCACTCTATCGAGCCTCGCGTAAATAATTAGTTTTAAAATATCGCTTGATCCAGGCTCTTTTGTAGGATAGCTAAAAGGTGCATTATCTCCAATGCAATTCATTCCTGTTCACATAAAAAATTAAGCGAATTCACCTCCTTCGTGCAGTGTTTCGCAAAATCTCAATTTCTTAAGTAGATGAAATAGAAATGATCCTTTGACGTAAATGCTCGGCAAAAAACAATAGTCATGGGAAGAGGAACAACTGGAAGGGATTATGCGAGTTTTAAATGTATCCTAAAATCATGTGGCCTGGATGACGTAAGTTATATGAGAAAGCAAACTATATCTTTCTCAATATTTAGCCAACGCCAGGCTAGCTTTTTTAGGGTATCCAAAACCAAGTAGTCTTAATGAAGCATATCTTCTGAGAACGGAGACTTCATTTTCGAAGTATTCAGCAATCACTTTTTGACGCTGGGTCAGCCTTTCTGGTGTATGCAAAAGTCAAGCGATTTTACAGAATCAACTTGTTCGTTTTGATCGCCCTGTTATGGTACACAAGATTGTCAAGAAGCTATGACCTGAAAGCCTATAGAATATGTTCCAATAGAGATGTCCCATATCAAATTATGATACGAAGAATGACAGATCTCCATATTCCCAAGTTAATCCTTAAATTTACCAAGAAAGGATTTGAATACTCTGGAATTAAGGCTTGTAAGATATACTAGTTGATATCAGGGAACTGTAATAGCTATGCCTATTTAAAAAACACCTGAAAAGGTATTTGATGCGCCCGATAATTGATTCAAGCCCCGTCAAGAATGATTCCCTAGAAGCTCAGTTTAACTCAACTATCATGTTTATATTTTTAGTTCGAGATTAGTACGTTTATACTTACTGCTACTGAAGGGATATCGTTCAAAATGATATCCACATACAAGAGAACTGAGACCATATTTGTTACTGATTTTACTGTAACAGACCGGCCATTAGGTCTTGAAAGGGAGAGGGTGGATGACATCTAGGAGAGGGTACCAAAATTTTCCTTTCTTAAAGAGAGAGCACCGAAGACTATGGTGTATTTCAGGGAAGGGGTTATGAAAACACCTTGAGATGAATCTTGTAGACTTCTAGAATAACATTTTTCATGTTTTAGAGGCTATGACGATGTAAATGTCCATGCAGTTGAAATCATGATCGAATAGTTACACATGCATGTACATGGAGGGGGGCTGAAAATATTTCTGCAATGTAGGAGGGGGCATTACGAAAATCCATCAAATCTTTGTAACTGTCTCTCACCCCCTTCTCAGGAAGAATTATCGAGCCGTCCCTAAAGTTTCGACTTCTTATGTCTTCTTCTAAGATTCTTCTCGCAATCTGGTCTGTGACGCAGACTGTTGACATCCGCATACCACTTTTGGTGTATCCAGAAATCATGCGCTGTGAAAGAGATAATTTGTACGAGGACTGAAATTATGTCCTTTTAATTATTTTGCAATAATTTTTCCACAAAGCTCTTTTAGGATATCCAAAAGTCGAGCGGCATGAGTGAAGCGAATTTTCCGAGAACCGAATTCAAAGTTCTTAAGTATATGACCATAGTTCATTCATTCTAGGATAGCTCTTTCGGCATATCCTAAGGTCCGATGGTTGGAACGAAACACCGCAATCTTGTCAAAGGACCCGCAACTTTCTAATTACACAAAAAGGTTTCACGTTCCCAAGGAGACAACGTCTTCTATGCTTTGCTATCATTGATCAGATTTTTACAAGTGTAGTAATTGCGAGGCTGCTTGCTTTATCGCCAAGCGCTTGGATACCACAAGCAAGCAGCGAAGACTTGATCGAGCATGTGGCCTCTTGTCCTGTCGTTGTTTATGACGCTCGAGCGCTGTCCACTTGAGAGATCTGGCTGCCAGCCAGAAGATTGCGTCACTGCACCTTACAGTATCCAAAACTAATGTGGGCTGACTCAAGCCTCTTATCCAAGAACAGAAGCTGTATTTTGAAACCATTGTGCTATGACTGTCTTGGGTATATACAAAGGTCCACTAAATTATCATAGCTTAGACGGGAGGGGAAGGGAGCATTAGCTCAATACAATGTTGGTACTACTGAAAGCATCACAAGCTCGAAATTTCTGACCATAAAATATCAAATATTTCTATGATATGTAGGATGCAGGCACTTGCCATGAGGCACTTGCTGATATAATTACGCCTCATAATGTGAGAGATTTCCCAAGTCGAAACTAACCTGCATGTCAAACCACATTTTGAAAATCTTTACCTGGCCTTGCAATTGAATCGCTGCCTTTCAAAATCGTTACTTTCGAAAATCTTTATGTAAATGGTTTGCAGAGGAAGAGTATCCGACTTTCTTTCCCGTATGATAACTTATCCAGACTCTCCTTGGGGGCTGCTTCTTCAACAGAATGACCTAGCCAACATTTTCAGCTTAATTCTCCCTTAACAAATTCTAATCTTCTGTGATAAGTGGTTTCAACTACAAAGCTATTTACTATCAGTACGAAAGTGAAAATGAATCAAAATTTTTATCAATCACATTATGTTTAATACACTAAAATTCCGCCAATGCAGTTTCAAGAATCACGTTGCAAGTTTGATAAGAGCTTCACAACGGGTTTAAAAGGTGCTTTCTCTCTTTTGTTTCATTTAGACTAATTTAAACTAATTACGAAGGTCAACGGACGGCTCAGATGTCTTTAAGTTTAACCAGATATTATTCGAAATAGAAGATGCCAATTCTCTGATCTAATTTGAATCATTTCACCATTATAGAATTTCACAAGCAGATACACCAGGTGAGTCAAAAAAAGTTTAAGCGTTTGGGAGGGGGGTTGCAAAATATTCAAAACTGAAATGTTAATCGAGGCAAAAATGTTAATCGATGCTAAAATGAGTCAATTTTGCTCGAGAGCTAAAAGAGCTGAGGTATCTGGTGTGGCTTTTCTCCTTGTTTTCTGAGCATTGCAAATACAGGTACTGTAATCTCTTCACCGAGAGCTTCATCCAATTACAAGCATTTCACTCAAGGCTTAAAAGTGATTTTTATAAAATATAAGATCACATACGTTTATTACGTACATAAAGATTTGATTCTTACGTCTTGAGTGGCACAAAAATGGCTCCATTCACCCATTTGTAAGCGGTAGATATTGGATAAATTAAACTTTACCTGTCCTTCCAATGCTTAGAAAACAAGAAGTAAAATCCTGAAAAATACTTTAGCCGCTCAAGTATCAACGAAACTTTGAATGGTTCCAATAAGTGGAGTCGCCTTCGCATAGCGAACTTTGAAATATGTGAAGTTCTCTGTGGTCTACTAAGTACTGGGTGAGTCAAAAAAAGCTTACTGGTTTAAGGGGCTATGGAATAAAAAGTATGTGACCGATATTCAAAACTGAAGTGTTTATCTATCAGTCAAAGGCTAAGTTAGATGAGAAAATTATGTTTCGTAGAATTACACATCTTTAAGACGCAACAATTAGAAAAATGCCTGAAAGTGGTTTGTATGGGAATCGAGAATTCCACATTCCATTCTAACCCATAATCTGAGATAAAGAATTCGAGTGTCAATAGAAAGTAAATCATGGACCAGAATGGAATGTGCTCTTTACCAGCATTTTCTTAATTTCTGGGCCTATTGTGATATTACCAAACAAATTTTCTTGTCTAAGTTAACCTTTGACAGACTGATTAATATTTTAGTTTGGAGTTTCGGTCACATACTTTTTATTCCACAGCCTGCCAAACGCGCAAAATTTTTGAATCACCCGGTACTTTATAATGTTATTCAATATCTTCATCCGCTATTACCACATCAATAGGCTCTGCTAATAAAGCAACATTTTCTAGTGTTACCTTAGAGTCAACATAATACATAAATTTAGTTTCATACCCATGCTTCCTTAAATACTCTAACCTGCCAGCGTCAATGAGTCTTTTGCATTTCATACCAATCTCTTTCTTCTCGTCTGAATTAAGCTTTAAATCGTTTCTACGGCAGAAATACAGAAAAGCATTTATTTCGCGCAAATCATTTTAACTGTAAACAGAAAGTACCTTAAAACACAGAAAGCACCAGGGGAGATGACTCAGTGGCAGCACACTTGATTACCAGTCGGTTGGTTGGTATGGTGGTTCGAGTGCTCGCCCTATCGAGCCTGCCACGTAGAGTGAAGAGAGCTGTCAACCTGTAATTCGAGGCTAAAGAAGTCACGAGGTGTGGGTCACATCTAGAGGAAGAACCAGGAATCACGAGGTCCAATATAACTCAACTGAGAGTTGGTCTCAGAAAGCTAAATTATCAGAAATCTACACGCAGTTTTAGAGATACCACAAACCAAATGTTTCCAATTAACTATGGCATTGAAGATACTGAACACTTCTTGTTGCACTGCCCTTGCTTCGATGTACATAGACTATGTATTATTATGACCATTTGAATGTATAGATCTTGCAAATAAACTTTTGCCACATTAGTTATTGTATGGCGATGAAGATTTGCCTGACTCAGTGAATAGGTATATCCTTGAACTTACATTGCGATTGATCAGATTGCGAGATTTGTGAACTACTATTGTTACGGTGTAAATGTGATAGAATTTTCGATTCGATTGAAGAATTGAAAACACTCCCACGGGATTGAGATTCGAAGGCGTCATTCCATCTTAATTCCGTTGATGATTGTAGAAAATAGGGTCAAGTTTCTTACTGTTTCATTATGAGTCCCTCTTGAGCAAGGTTTACCGCAGGGATACAAGGGACTCATCGTCATAGGTCTACTACCAGCCTACATCAGTTCTCTTGCAGATACAATAACAATACAGACAGCTTTCTTCGAAAACGCCTTAAGTTGTTTAAAATATTGTATCTTATTACAAAAGCTGATCAATGGAGATAAAATCTGGAAGATACTGACTAACCTTTCTTGGTTATTTTCGCATTCTTTCTCTTCTTGATCTCCATTAGTGATACCTACAAAACATTGATCAAAGGCAATGAGATATGCTATATTCTTTGTCAAGAGTAACGAATTAACCAATGCATCAAAAATAGCGCCAGAGAAATGAACTAAATTACAGCTTACTACACGATAGGCCCTTTTACTTTTTAAAAAGAGGCTTGGATTTCACGTACATTCTGTTAAAATTTCAAAAGAAAAACATAAGCACGACCCCAGTTCTCAGGAGGAGCACTACTTGGTATAGCAAGAAGTTGTTTCGGATTTCAGAACACTTTTCAGAGAGTTCTTTCTTATCGACTTCTTTGCACAAAGTTAGTCAGCATTAGTGCAGTTTACAAACAGGCAAGTGTTACTTGTCTTTACTTTGTTTCTCGTCATTTTTATTCATCGTTAGCTGACTTTTCTTGTAGTTGAATAACAATAGTTGAAAAGAGCAAACTTCGATTTGCAGTTCGCAAGATGAAACCCTTGCATGCTCGAACTTTTAAGCCGTTACTGTTACTGTTAGATGACAAATCAGCTAACAACGGACGAAAACAACGAGAAACAGGGCCAGAAGACAAATAAAAATCCTGCGTATTAACTAAATCATTCCTAACTCGCTTTGAGTGAAGTTATCGTCGATTAATTCTCTGAAACGTAATCTAATAGCTGAAGCAATGTCTTCTTCTTGCCACATCTAGCAATGCTGATACCGAGAACGGGGGTGACACTTTGGGGGCAAAATTTACCATATTTGGACGCTCGATGCAAACCTCTTTTTTAAGAGGTAGAAAAGGTCCATGATCCATGATAAGGACTTTAAGCAACCCGACCAGCAACGCCAGCAAGAACGTCGTCTTGTAGGATACAAACCAAATATCATATGTTCTTACACAAGCCAACATAGGATCTGGTTCAATTAAATACTTTGAAACAATCTTTCCTCTTTGCTAGTCAACATTTAAAATAAGTGGATTTTACGTTTGAGGCCTAAATCCGAAGAACAACACGTCAGAAACGGGATTTGCAACTGAAAGGGTCAACTTCATGATCTCAATCAAAGGGGAAGCAGATTTGAGATAGAAACAATGAATTAATTGAACATGAAGTTCGGAAACGAAGCCAACATCGCATTGCAGTTGCAGTCGCCATCCTGGTTGTTGCTGCTCTCTAATGAAACGGATCGCCTCAAAGTTGTTACAATAGGGTATAGTTTAATCTGGCCTGGGTCGCATTTAAAGTACGTCGATTCCCATTTATTAAAGCATGCAGCTATTTCCACAAATCTTAAAATGCATGATTAATCTTGGGTGTATCCAAACAAAACTATTACAGCTAAGATTTAAATTGAAAAATTAAAACATCATGTGATCAATAATCATTATTTCCATTAGGATAAAATTGATACCCAAAATATTGACAATACCTTTGTGATGATCTCGGAATCCACACACAGCCCAGCTGCACATTTGCGTCATTCTATGGAAGTCGATTGCACTAAATGCATTGTTTGTAAAGAATTCATTTCCAACATAACTAGCCCAGGTGCATCGATGATAACAGCATAATGCAAGCAGTATTAGCTTAACGTCTAACTGTGTTGTATCTAGCTTCTGTTTCTTGCAAGCCCTAGAAATGACATAGCGATAACGATCTTAGCTTTGCGGTGAATCGGCTTCTATTGAGCCTCTCTGTTTCTTGCAAACCCAAGAAATGACATAGCGGTAGTTACATTGGCATAACGTCGAACTATGTTGAATCTAGCTTCTGTTCCTTGCAAGCTCTACAGAAAGATTAAGGTTGAACAAGGATGAACTGTTATTTAGCTCTGACTTAGATTCCATGTATGCAGTACTGGTGTAACTTTGAATCCGTAACAAAAGTGTAAGGAACCAGCCTCCCGTTTACACTGGTCTTACTTATCAGTAACACTTTCATTCCTCCTACATATAGAAATATAATATCCTAGTGCAATTCAAACGCTCTCGAACCGTAAAAACTTTGCAATTAATCAAAATTGTAATGATACAGGGTAAGTGCTACCGTAGGTCTGTTTACACGAGCCCGGCAAACGGGATGGCTCGGTAAGCGAGCGGATTTTACTGATGTATCTATTGCACAGAAAAGTTTCAGCCAGCTTACACTCACAGAAAAAAAATGGTTTCTGGAGTGCCCTTTAGGGTACTCCAGTCGGGTACAAATATGGTACCCTTTAGGGTACTCTGGAGTACCCTTTGTGAGGGTACTCTGGAGTACCCTAGATATGGTACTTCAGAGTTCCCTTAATGGTACTGCAGAGTTCCCCTGATGGTACTTCAGAGTTCCTCTAATGGTACTTCAGAGTTCCCCTGATGGTACTTCAGAGCTCTCCTAATCGTACTTCAGAGTTCCCCTAATGGTACCTCAGAGTTCTCCTAATGGCTCCAAAACTATTCCCTGGTTTAGCAACGCAAAGGAATGTAATAACCGCTGCGGGGGTGTAAACCACATAGAGGACGCTGCGAACACTCGTTTTTCCGTAGCTGCATTCAACTTCGAGTTCCGCTTCGCTGCAGTCAACTTCAAAACAACAATTTCTGCAACAGGTAATGAAATTTCCGTCCTCTCGCAAAATTCTAACGGCTGGAAATAGCATAAAGACCTTCAGTAGCTTAATTTCCTACAACTTATGGATAGAAGATTCCACGTCTCTACTTACTGTTCATCGTTTGAAACATCTCCAGATTTTTGTTCTAGGAGACATCTGAGTGCCAGGTCAGTAGCTCCACCACACAAATGCTTTCCAATACCAACTAAATGTTTACCATGCACATCATTGACTTTGCCTGAAGAGAGTAATTAGCGATGGAAAAAAATTTTAACCGATTCACGCTCGTTTTCGGTCTCGTGGCCTCTATAAAAGGTGTTGGATAGAGGAAAATACAAGTATCTTGCAGTGTTTCCATAGAGAGGTATATTTTCATTGTCAAAAGAGCATCTATCAATGAACATGAGTTTATCAATATCTTTTTCAAGAAGTTTTGCCATCAGAATATCAAGCTTTATGCAATTACACCCGCATTTGTATTAACTAAATCACCTGTAACCAGGTAACGTTTTAGTCATGACAGTACGATATGCTCGCAGCTCGGCGCTAGTTTTTTGAAGTTGTGACGTCATCCCATTAAGGCTACAGAATTTTGCTTGCTACCATCTGGTAGACCTCAAAAATCAAGTATTTCTTGTCTTGGTCACTTTGAATTTTATCAATCAGTTTAGAATTTACGGAGCCTTTAATGTTTTTTTTCCATTCATATACGAAATTTACAACAAATTTTACATTCTACTATACCTATTTAGGTACTATGCAATACTACAGGGACGATGCAAAGGGGAGCGAAGGACAACGAATACCCCAGAGCCTGAACATAAAGACACGCAACTATATCTTACATACAACTAATTGTACACCACACACAATTAAAGGCCAAAGAATACTCTACTAGATTCTGTTTCACATTGGATGCCAGACCGGGGTTGGAAAGAAATTTAATGTTTATCTAAGCATATTAGATACCTCCTCTCATACATCCTTTCATAAATCTTGAAAATGCTACAATTCTTAAAGGGGCAGGGTCACATAATATAAACAAACTGCTTTCGAAATGATGATTTTACAGTATTTTTGATAGGCCGTATCACAGAGATCTTCAACTATGTTTCTCAAAATGACAGTACTACATTGAACATGGACTCTTGAGCTTTGTAGAGAAACAAACAAAACACTCATATGTTGTACGATTGCAGAGATATTGGTGGATTTTTGAAAGCAACTTTCTAGTGGATTTCCCCCCATCCATCAAAATCTAGATTTCCCTCTCCCCCCTCATCCACCAAAATCTGTGTAGAACACAATGGCCACGTGTGGACAGCCATATAGATTATAAAGATAACAGGTTTGTTTACGGTTACGTGACCCAGCGCCTTTAAAGTAATCAGTAATCAGTAATCAAGTAATCAGTAATCATGATAATGGAAACTTACATAAAGCTCCCTTCGATCAATTCAGTTGAAACAAAATTCATGTTGAATTCTTTCTAGAAGCAAAGATTCTACTTGCAATAAAACAACCAAAAGGCTTAACACACCTAAATTCAAATGTTCAATGTCAACGTAAAGCCTCTTGAATACAGGTCCTTGGTCTTCTCCTTTATGATAACAATCAAACTAAAAGAAAACAAAATGTGGTGAAGTTCATGGCCCCTACGTTTCCAGATAAAACTCAATTTTCACAGTTGATAGCTTGTAATGTATACGGGTTAATAAGTTAACATCTTGTCCGTATTGGGTGTCTGGCATCTCAATATATACACATTATTTTCTTTTCTTCTTGTTCCTTAGTCATCTGCCTCTACCATAAGTTCATGGTATCCAAGTCTGCCAAATTTCTCAATCGTAAGCCACTTTCTGTAATTCTGCAGAACATTTGTTGTTTTTCATTGCATCAATTAGGCTCCGCTCACAATGCTCTGTTTTTGTACACAGACCAAGACAAAAATCTCCATTGCTGTGAAAGTTCACAATGATCCGTATGAAAACACCAAATAAAAAAGTGGAGATTTTGAAAACGCTATCAAAAGTGGATATTAACAAAAATGGAAGTTTTGAAAACGCATTTGATCAGTGAGAATGCGTAAAACGCAGGTTTTTGAAAAAGATCCAATATTTAACAGTGAGTTTCGCGAAAACGGAGCAATGTGAACGCACAAAAACGGATATTGTTTGCTGCTTTTTGATCATCAGGTGGATCAATGTGAGCGGACAAAAACAGGTGATTTTCCCTCCGTTCAACGGAGCAGTGCGAACGGGTAGGATCGATGCAACAAAGACGGATACAAACAAAAACGGAGAAATGTGAACGGGGCCTTAGTGTCAAGCGTTTCCCTTGCGCTATTTTTGAACGCAGTACGTTATGTTTACGAAATCAAAGTCGGCACAAACATCTTGAAACATAATTTTATTCTCGAGGAAAACTAAAATTACTCGTGTGTATCCTTGTAAACATTCGAAATATCTTTTTTCAGAACCTTGTTGGTTGCTATAATTCCAGCCCTGTCAAAAGCAAAAGCTGCCGCTTTTAGTTGCTAAAAATCCATTTTCAAAATATCAAGAGTTCGATGCATCCAAATTAAAAGGCACATATTTTCCATTCCTTTAAAGGGGAAGCTCGGTCAAAAATCGAAATTTCCAATTTAGCTTGTTTTGGGGTTAAAACAATGTTATGAAAGCAAAACTAACATCTACCCGCGATTTTATGCCGTTATTTCACCGTTTTTATCTCCAAATCTTGCGTGTTGACCGCCGCCATTTTTCCCGACCGAAAGACTGGAACGAGTGTTGCTGTTTGACGTCAGTACCTGCAGAAATACAGATTTTGGCACGACTGAGGCCTTTTGAACGTACGTTCTCATCAGAGTGTGACTTTACACGCTTTCTTCATGGTATCATGGCTAAAACGTAAGCTGGAAACGTTTGTGCCATGGCCCCCTGAAAAGCAGTTCGCATGGACTGACGGGGCTACCGTGCCTGAATAAATAAAAATGAATGAATGAAATGAATTAATGAATATCAAAGTTTTAGTAATCACTTTTAGCATCAAAGTTTCCCATTCCTAGGCATTCTAAATGTTCCTCATTTTGTAACTTTTACATAAATAAATCTAGATAATTATAAAACCTTGTTTCTATGATGCTGACGATCAACCAGAAAGTACTCTACTTCATCAATTTCTCCAACAGCTTTCTGAAGCCAATGTGATAATTTGCCTTTGAGAGGATAAAAGTATTGCACTAATGAAATAGAATTACTGAATATTAACATCATGGTCTTCCGAAAATTGACAATGTCACAATGTGACGAAATATAATAACATTAAAAACTTTATACTATTTTGGGCACCCAAAGAATTTATTTATGATATTGTCATTTAAAGGTTTTCAAGGAATCGCTCATTACTCGGGAAGTACGCCGCCCAAAAATCAACAAATAGTGGTCAAGTAGTCAAAGCGAGTACAAAGACCTGCATGCTTTACGCAAAGTCAGCGACTTTCTCTGAAGCTTCTTCCAGATTAAGTAACAAAAAAAAAGATGGCAGAGGCTGCTGGTCCTTGCTCTCCCTTTAAAGGTAATGTGTCCATGTAAGTACAGCTGCGTATACACATTGTCAAAATATGCCGACAAGACGCTGACGAAGAAACCTCAAGCAGCAGACTGTGATTGGTAGAATTTAACTGATCACATGCAAACTCGAAGTCAAATTTCATAGCGAGGCTGCCTGCTGTGGTTCATTTCTGGAAAAGCAGCCGCCAAGTAGGTCATCACTTTGCTTGGATAAGAATTGGCTATCGCTAGGTTTTGTTTGCTTCAGTGATCACATGAAATTTCACGTGAAATTGCCATGCCCCCCGCAAAGCTGCTGTACTTACATGGACACGTTACCTTCAAGTGGATTTTGACTTAAAGTTTCATCAATCCACAAAATAATAGAAATCAGGTACTGGGCGGTACGCCGCCCAAAAATCAACAAACAGTGGTCAAGTAGTCGAAGCGAGTACAAAGACCTGCATGATTTACGCAAAGTCAGCGACTTGCTCTAAACGGCTTCTGAAAATACTGACTGTACGAAATTCACAGAAACAAAAACAAACGATGGCAGAGGCTACTGGTCCTTGCTCTCCCTTTAAGTGGATTTTGACTTAAAGTTTAATAAATCAACAAAATAATTGAAATCAGCCTTGTTTGGATTTATCAAGGCCTGTCCTATCAAAAGTGGATAGAGTTTTTTGGGACACCCAGTGCACGAGAATGATGGAGCAAGTTTACCTTTTCCAGCACCCAGTTCAACAAATGCTGTGTTTTTCTTGAATGAACTGCTCTTTTCTAAAATGTTGATCAGAGATGCCTGGTGAATGAAGGACACGAAAGCTTGATAATGTTGCTTTTATCTTCCTTGGATGTTTTCTACCCTTTTCACACTTTCAAGGTAAACCACCTTAAACAAAACCAGGTTACTGAATGGGGACTTCTAATTGGTCAATCGGAGGAACCGAATGCATTTCATTGGTTGAAATTTAAGCTAGTTAGACAAAGCTGGATTAACTGTGTCAGTGTGAATGAGGTCTTAGGCTCTCAAAAAAGTAGTGTTGATGAAAATTGCTCAAAGGAAATAAACAGAACAATTTTCAACTTAATACAAACTAAGTATCTGTGCAATATGACTAATTGATTAGGCCCATTTTAGATACTTAAGCCTTTCCTCTACCAACCAGAACTCGACTAACTCAAATCCACCAACTGCTCTATAGGTGAGTGCTGGGCTAGTGGTAAAGCAGCTTATACGGTTTTCATCAGGTGACTGAAGTTGAGCTCGGTCGAATGAGGTCAAATTCCGGATGGGTGACCTCGTCGGAAGCCTGAGCTAGCAACTCACCTGGCCGTTCTTCGGAATGGTACCACACCACAATTCTTCACACGTCTGAACACACCCGGTAGAACGCTAGTCTCAAAACTGTCACTGAACTCTTTGGTTCCACATTCACTCAGGGTTTGGCAGTTGTGCTTTCGTTCGACTGTATTCCGCGAAACAATGATATTCTTTTCAGACAGGGCACTTTGAAGGATTATTGAGTGTTGCGGGCATTTGATTAAGGGCATTAGCTGAGAAAAGTTAGAACCTTAGCTTGGAAAAAGAAATCAAATATTTGCGTTGGTTTTGATTATTACATTAAGTAAAATTTTCACGACAGCCTGGTCATGTTGTTACGATACCAAACCATTTAAGGACTGCAGCTCTTCTTCAAGATCTAACAGATATCGTGATGTCTCTCCAAAAAAAATGCTTAAAATCAAAGCGAGCATTTGTGTACCGTAAAAGCACTATTAAGTCCCTGAGACGGGGCCTATTTAATTTCGGATACTCAAGCGAAAGGCTTATTAAAGCGAAGGGCTTATTCACAAAATCATTTCATTTCATTTACAAGAAAGATATACTTTATACAAAAGAAAGAATCATTAGCGGCATATTTTGCAGGTGCATTTAACACCAGCCCAGTCTTTGATCCTCTTTTTGAAAGCCGCAAGTGTTGGCTGATTTTTAATAGTATCATCAAGGGTGTTCCAGAGGAAGCTCCCTCTAAAGGACAGTGATTCTTGCCCACAGCCCTGTGTCTTTATTTGCGGCAGTTTACAAAGATTTTGTATTCTTAGATCATAAGTTACATGCTTCTTTTCATGAAATTTCATGAAATCAAATGACATAGATATAAAAGGTAGATTTTCAGTTCTTTTACCCAATATTTTTGCGAATTCAACATACTTTACGAGTCAAATGCATAAGTTCGGTACAGTTTTATCCCAAGCCATTTCAAAGTTAATATGCAAACTTGTTCAGTCAAAGATATGGAAAATCTTTGGTAAATTCTGGACTTTGATGTAAGTAGGGGGCCTTAATAAAGAGGGTGCTTCTAAGAAATATTCTGTCATCATGTCAAAATTCTTACCTGTTGCAATAAATGTTTCCTTGCACTTGCACCATTTTCTCTGCTTTCAAGTTCTTCTTTTAGCACTTGGTGAGTTGCAATACATTCCTCAATTTTCAATTTTGACTTTGCATAGCATAAATTTATTCTTTCTATCAAGTTGTCAATTTCTTGGCTTGGGACTTTGCTAAGTGGAACCTTGAAAAAAGAAATTGACTGTAAGAAAGGACGCAATAAAGGAGAAATTACTATCAAAGATAACAAAAACTATCAGCCTAATCTAATTTCGCTGACAACAAATTTGAATGATTATTTTCAGAAACCTGCATAGATTCCAAGGTTCATTGCTTTAGAAATAGCTCATTTATCGGGTTCAACTTTTTCCCGTTAAGGCTGGTTTTCAAATGTCGCATTTCATCACATTTCATCACATTTCATCATAATTTTTCATATGCCAGTTTTTCGTATTTCGTATGTCTTCGATTCGATTGTGAAGGAATATCAAATCAAGAATCTTAATTCATGAGAATTCATCCTATGTCATCGCAGAAAACAATTTTTTCATTGACTGGTATGATTTGCATCAAGGCGTGATGATTCATTATAATACCTGGGTTTAAGAAGATATGGTTGGTTCTCATGACAGCAACGAGCAACAATTTTTGATGGGAATTAAAAATGATTGCGCAATTATGTAAGGCAAGTTAAAGATCCAAAATATGATTCCTGGAGACATAAATTCAGGCATCATATATCAAAACTTCCCAATCTCCTCCTGTCCATTCACAAATTGCGTAGATTTGAATTCAAAGATCACAACACAAATGTCAAAATTCAGTTTCTAAGATGACTGAGCCTTGACTTCATACGGTTTGCCACAAACACAAAGTACGCAATGCCAGAGAGAAGACAAGACAACAGTGAGTGGAGATATGAATTTAAAGTCAATGAAACTGAGGGTATTTTGATTAGCAATTCCAAACCTACCATATCCTGAAAACGGTAGACTTTGCAGGGACCGAGAAAAAGTTCCCAATCAACACAAAGCTCTTCAAAGCAGCAGGTCTCAGATTTATACTTGAAGACGAGGTTTCCTGTTGAAAACAAGAATACGAGTCTGGTGCTTGGCGACAAAGAGTTACCAATACCGTAGCAAGGCAAGCAAAGTCGCCTCGTTTTCAGAGTTCTGCAAATAAAATCAAGAATTTCTCCAAAGTCTGCCAAACCTTCTGCCTTTTGGACGAGAGGGCTCGGCAGGCCTGCAAAACCTGCCAAAAATGCCGTTTTCGGAATTAGGGAGTCAATCAAACGCAAACTCTGAGTCTTCCGAGTCTACCGTTTTCAGAATTGGTGCCAACCAAGCACACCCTGAATAAGATGAAGTTTGCAGCAAGATAGAGTAAATTTGAAGAGAAATATCTTTTTGATTGGTTATTACTTTCTCAGCTTCACTTTTTTCATATCCAATGATTCCTGAGTTGATATTTTTACTGTAGAATTCCTGTGAAAATATTTGTTGACATTAGCCTTACCATCAACAATAGACCTTTTAGCTATTCAACAAAAGAGCCTGGATCGAGCGTTATTTTTATACATTTTTATATGCGAGGTTCGATGGAGTGGCGTTAGAGCTTCTATCACTATTGTGCACATTCGAAAATTCTACAAAATGTAGCAAAGTATCGTTCAATTGTGATTCTTTCTTAGAATAGCTAAAAGGTCTATTGATTAATAGCTAATCAATCAGGGGCTAGGCCAAATAATCAATGACCACTTGGCGTAACCATGAACTGACTAGTCCTGAATGACTGATTAATTGCACGAATATTAAAGTCATCTAATCAAATTTGATAATATGTAAGCAATATCATAATAATTCAAAACCCTATTTTGCTTGAGGCCCCCCTCCCCCCCTTCTGTAGATTTCTTAGCAACTCTGCTAGGAGAAAGATTATGGCCATGAAACTCTTCAATTTTTGCTGCTACTTATTGCGCAACTACGCATGCAGATTCATTGAAATATTTTAACACATTAGGGGGAGGGAGACCATTTTCCAGGAATGAAACTGGCAAAATCATGAATTCTCAAATCTCAAATTTCATGATAAAAAGTAGCAAAATTGAAATATTGTGCAACTTTTTTTAGATTAGTGTTATTTGATGTATTCCATTAAAATTAACATGTTTGGATGGAAATTGAGCTCCAAATTTAATTTTATTATAGTTTTCTACGGTTTGGCCAATTTTGCCGATTTTATTGACAACACAAGGAAAAATGCTGTTGTGAGCGAAACTGATGGCTGACTTTGCATAACTTTATATATTTTCATGAAGTAAATGCCTGAGGCTATTACACACCAAATTTGGTTGCTCTATCCGCTGTATTAACAATCAAGAGTTAATTATGGGGGCTTTTCACCTCCTAACCAAATAGGATATGTTAGGCTGCATTCACATTGCACAATCTTTTGTAAGCATGTAAACGCTCATGCAGAAATCTGCCATACTAATCCTTTACAGTGTTCACATTGCAAAATGTTTTTGCAATCTGAACACTGTTAGGGATTAGTATGGTGGATTTCTGCATGAGCGTTTACACACTTACAAAAGATTGTGCAGTGTGAATGCAGCCTTGGATAGCCAAGCCACTGCTGGGTGAACCAGAAAAAAGTTCCCACTTTTGGGGGGTTCATGACACCAAGACTACTCCACAGATTTGAATCATTCAAATTCTAGTTTAAAGCCGGAAGATCAAAGTATATTTGTGATTTTTCTTGGTGTCCTACCAGCACTACAAATACAGGTAAATTCAACTTTACAAAAAATTTCATGGTTGCAAAATGACTGAAAAATGATCAAAAACAGCAATCAATGCATAAATGACTTCTCACAAAGAATAATGAAGGAAATGCAACTTCTGGTGGGTGAGAGATATCCCCTGTCCATTAATTGCCATGGGAGTGAAAATCTTTCGTATTTGTTTGAAAATCAATGTCTTATAATTCTTGAGGGAGTTGAAACGCCCATGGCCTATTGTTCAATTTGAATAGAGTCCTTACGATTTGATCACAGTTTTAGGCCCTTTTCCGTCATTTTGCAACCATGAAATTATTACAAAGTTGAATTTACCAATACTTCTAATGCTGGTAGGACAGCGAGAAAAATCACAAAAATACTTTGATCTTTCGGCTTTTAACCAGAATTTGAATGATTCAAATCCATGAAGTAGTCTTGGTGTTATGAATTTTCGAAAATGGGAATTTTTTTCTGGCTCACTTGGTACAAGGGTAAATGTGATAATACATCAGGGCATAATTGATTGAGCTTGATGAAACATCGCAGGAGAAGTAGCAAAACAAATAAAACGGAAGGGTTACCTGTTCTGTTTTCTTTTTTGAATTGCACTTCATCAAATGCTTCTCAAGCCTCTCTTCAAACACTGTACTAGAATAACAGACATGATTAAAAGCATTTCACCATGTACCTGATTGGCAATAACAAGGTTGGAGCTCAACACAATGGCTGCCCTTTTGAATCTGTGTATAAGAAATAAAGGAAGGTTGATTTTTATCACTTCTATGGTCATAGATAGTTATAAGATTCAGTTTGCCATTCAACCTAATATTCTTTATGCATTGTTCTTATCATCCAGTACCTGTCTAATCTTTTTAATGGCTGGCTAATCTTTATTTTTGTTTCCTAACATCTCATACAGCTTGATTTTTAATGAATTTAATTCATCTTGGTGTACCACATCTAGGTGTATCTGAAACTTTCAGGGCAACACTTATCACTTTCACAGAATAATCTATAAAGCAGAAAGGGATCGAAAGTGCATCCTTGAAGATACAGTTTCTAAAAAAAATTTCAGAGTTTGAGTACCCAGCATTTCTTTTGAGTTTCTTGTAGATTCCTCAACAATTTTTGTATTTTTACTGCCCATGCTCTTCTGAACATACTTCAAAACATAGCTTGTCTAAGCCTTTCCAATGCTAAGACATTCATCAAGTGCCTTCCAAGCAAAGCAATGTAATCATGAAGACATATGAAAAAAAGTTATATAAAGTAGTTTCTAGATATAGTTTCCCAGAACTGGAGTTTCTTAAGTGTATAGGGTGGTCTTAAAGTTGAATTTTAAAGCATTTTCTCACAAAAAAGTAAGCATAGTACAATACAAAAACTAAACTTACTGATTTGGATCCAATGGACATTTTATTCTCTTCTTTCCACGCATCCATGAAACAGAAAAATCAAAGTATATATCATTTCAAAAGATACATAAAGAGAGTGACTGGAAATGCATAATATGGGGTGCAACCTCTACAGGGGAGGCAAAATTAAATTAAAGGAAATATCATTTTGTTCAATCTTTCCCCCCCTTTTGAGGTTGCACTGTAGACTAGTAGGAAATACATGTCTGTCAAGGTTTGTCTAGAAAGGTATTTTTCTAATATTTTAGAATCAGTCTTCAGTTTCAGTTTCATTTTTAGATTCACTACATACAATTCATAATCCCATCAATAAACAAATAACTTAACTAGGAAGACTAAACATGCAAAATATTACTGAAAATTAAAACAATGATACAAAAATTAATACAATAAAGAGAAGTGGTAAAATTGGCCAAAATCAGGAAAATCGTAATAAGATTAAATTTGGAGGACATTTTACATCCAAACATGATAATTGTGATAGAATGCATCAATTTATTTGCAAAACATTCAACTTATGCTCCTTTTTTCCCGAGAACTGAGATTTTAGAATTTCCGATTTTTCCAGGGTCAGTCCCAGAAAATTGACTCCCGCCCCCTCATTTTCAAAATGTTTCAATGAAACTTTCTGAGAAGCTGCAAATTAAGTAGTTGCAAAAAGTCGAGAAGTTTCATGGCTATAAATATCTTCTTGGCAGAGTTATTTAAAAAACTCTACTAGGGGGGAGGGAATTTGCCCCCCAACCAAAATAGGGTTAAATGAATGTAAACCAATGTTCAGATCTATTCCAATTTCCATCACCTGCGTGTAAAAGTGGGTATGAATCTACTGTGTAGCGATTGCAAGACAATGGAGAGATGAGATCTAAACAGCAGTTGTCGCTATTAGACCGAAATATGCATTCTTTGACAAATTAGTAATGGGGGTACCCTAAAAATTTTCTTAAGATTATCATTTATGAAAAATCGCTAGCTTTTCACAAAATTATGTATTCAAAATTGAATAGAATTTTGTAAGGGCTAGATCGATACAGCAGCTCCTTGAGTGAAAAAGAGTGAGAGCCATTAAGATCTGTGATCACATGTTTCTCTTTTCTTATTTAGTCACTTCGACTTCGTATTTATATGGACGAATAATAGTTGGTTACGTATTTTGCCAAGATAGGCATGTTTTAGAAGCGGCTTCGGCTTTGCGGTTTCGCTGCTTTGTCGGGCCCCCCATAATAGGCGCCCATCCCAGAGGATAGCCCCTCTATTTTCGCATAGCATACCTTCTTTGTCACATCAAAATGATCTTCTTGAAAACAAAGATGCTCGGCACAATACTTGTTTCCTTTCGCAGGAAGCATCTTGCAGTGTCTCTTCTTCCTTTTAACATAGAACCCACACCTTGGAATGATGCTTGCCATTTGTCTTCAATCACTTCGCTGCTCTGTCCTCACTGCTAAAAATTCTGGGAGAAGACGAGATGAAAACAGTTCATTCTTATTAGGCCATGTCGAAAGATCTTGGATAACATTAAAACAATCTCCTTTTCATTTCTGGAATCGAGGTATGAGGTTTAGGGATGACACACAAAGTACAGAGGGCAAGTTTACCGAAGACCTCTTTCAAGGTTTCAATGACGAGCCAACAATGTGGACATACATTGTGGCATTGCTTCAATGTGGGTCTAAATAGGGGGGGGGGGGCGGGGTGTCGTGTTTGGCTTTGGTTAGCACTCATACCTTTGCTTTCACTGGCTCTACTTGGGAGGAGCGCAATCCTGGCAGTGACATGCTCTTTCAAGTATCTTTCAAGTTCAAGTTTCGTATGGAAGACAAGGAGTCTACAAGAGGCCCTAAGTTGATTTTGTTACGAAGCTCGACCATTTGTACCCTGGGTACCAGACTCTCTCTAGAAGAAAATTGAGATCTCCAATTTTCTTTCAGAGAGAGTCTGGTACCCAGGGTAGACCATTTGGGGCGATATGCCTCTCTACCCTAGACTTAAATCAATTCTTTTATCGGGAGGCCCCTTAAAAACCAACTCGTTCAAGGGCAACCCTCCAAATTATTGAAAATGAAATGTGAAATATGAAATATGACATCTATGAAATGAATACATTAGTAAGCGATATTAATACAATATACGTTCATCAAAAGAAAGAGAAAACGACGAGTTACTCGTATATGGCGGGAAGAGCTCTCAGTAGTCAAACTTATCGCAGATCGCAGAGAGAACATCCCTTTTTATATTATCTCATATAGATTTGATTATCTTTAATAGAGCTTTTAACTATTCGAAAAGAAGGATTCATTAAAATAGTAGCACTGTTAATGTCTGTTGCTGTTGACCACAATAGTATAGTAAGCATTCTTTCAAAAATTTTGCTACGAAAAAACCAGTACAGTAGGCAGCACTATCTGATCTGTCATTGCTATGCTGGTTTTTGTGTCTTTCAACCTCTTCGAAGGCATTCCCCGCAACCTCCGCAGGCCTCCGCAGTAAACAACACTGCAGTTGTCATGGAGAAAATGGCGGCAAAATGAGCAACGGATTTGAAGTGAGCAAAAAGATGGAAAATAGCAACTTTCCTCCCATTCAACATAATGGTTCAAGACATGATTGTGAACCAAAAATCGATAGAGCATCGCCCGAAACACTTTCAGGGATTGGTGAAGTTTTGTGGAAGGTTAGGCTAGTTTTGTTTTTGCTTTAGCCTGCATTAGGTCCTACCCTCCAGTCTGCAGAGATGGCACTTTTCGACGAGATCTCCGGTGTGCAAGGAGAAATTTCTTTTGTTCTCTATTGTCTATTTTGAATTGTCTATTGAAAATCTCCGGTGTGCAAGTGCCATACTCTGCACACCAGGCCTAGGTGGTACGCTAAAAATAAGAATTGGCCTAAAACTAAACTAAGGCTATATAGGTAGGCTAGGCCTGGTAGGGGAAGTAACGTTGGAGTAGGTAGAGAGAGGTCCAGGCCGGGCGGTTGGGACCAAAAAGACACAGAATGGCTATATGATTGATACTCCGTTTTTCAAGTCTTGCATTTTGTGCTAATCCACCTTTTCAAAATAAGAGGTGCGAAAGCGGAAGTCTTTTTATTGTTCGAGTTGTTGCATTTTTGAGGCTAAAATCTTGTTCTGCGTACAAAGTTTAAAACAGAAGCAAAGTTTTACTGTAATATCTTTCTTTGTTTAGAAATTACGGCGATTTTAAAGAGTTTAATGTTATAAGGGCTTTGACAAATTTTGTCCAAACATCTGATTTCACGGTCAAGCCCTTATGATTTTTAATTCTTTATATCATCGTAATTTCCAAATGAAGACAAATATGAAAGTAAAAATTTGCTTCTATGCTAAACTTAGCACGCAGAACAATATTTTAGCCTCAAAAATGCCAAATCTCAAACAACAAAAGACTTCTGTTTTCGCACCTCTTATGATGAAAAGGTGGATTAAATTTTCAGGCAACTAAAGAAAGTCTGTGCATTAGGTGGGGCACAAGGCTAGGCCTAGGGGTTGTGTGTGTTGGGGCTGACACAGTCACAACCCCAATATTGTCTGAGTTGATCCAAAATTATTCTCATTGGGGAAAAGTGATCCCTGACAAAGCTTGGATAGTTTAAATTCAAGTTTGTCCAACTTTTGAACGGTTTGGACAAAGGTTGGTCCTTAACAACAATTACTAGAAGTTTTCAGTCTATTTGTGCTAGACTCAAGTCAAGTTTACACCATTTTCCTTTTTCGATCTATGTCCACAATCACTAATAAACAGAAGACCCATATATGGTTTTAGCCAAACTGTTCTTAATCTTAACCATAGAAGGCCACAAATTTCCTTGAAAATTATGCATAATGAAGGCCATTTCTATTAGAATTCACATAATACAAACTTTTCAGTCTTATGTTAAATCCCTAAAAAGGCAAGTTTTTATCCTTTACCAAGAGGAAGAAGACATTTCCTTTGTTATTCTAATGCATCCATTTTTACTTTATAACAGGCCCAAGAAGACATCAAACGAATGAAAGAAGAGATCCTAAGAGAAGCTGGCAATGATGAATTAGCAACAGAACGATTGAAAGAAATCATTGAAAAAGTTGAAAATAATATCAAAGTATGGTGCCTTTTTGTATCGTCTTTTTTATTTCAAAATTTGAAACTTAACTTTTTAGAGTTTGTTAAAAGATTTATGAAAGTTTACTGTATATGCAGGTACAGTCTGTTCACAGGAACTTCCCTTTGTGTGTCCATACCCATGCAAAATATTGTTATTTTGTGTGTCCTTTTGCCCATGACTATAAAGTACGCCTTCCCAAGACATATATTATGCTCTAATGAACAAGCCGCATAGTAGCACCCCGTTACAAAAAACCAATCTAAGAAGTAGACTTATTACATGCGTCCTTGTTTTCGCCCCATTTACCCCAACGATACCCTCACTATACCCATTCCACTCCAAGTTTTAGCGGAATGACTATAACAGTAAATAACAATTCAATTCAATGGAGCAAAACTTAGCCGAAAGTCATCAGTCTATCTAAGAAGTAAAAACATTTATTTTGTTTATTTTTTGTAGCCATTTTACGTAAATAATGTCTGAAGAGAGCAATGCAATGCTGTTCTTTCCACATTACAAGAATGTACAAGATTTGAATTTGCAAGAATTCATCATATTTTGACTGTCAAGTATCATTAACAAACCTCTTAAGAAATCAGAGAAAAAAATCTTTGAAGAGTTCTCAGTAGGAAAGCCATAACAATATGCATAAGGCAAAGATTATGTGCTCAAGTAACTGATTCATTCAGGAAAGCAGATGAAGCTGATGTAAATATAGTGATGGATTTATGGAGGAGGAAATAGGGGCACTGTCCCCTTCATGGTGAAAACTCAGCTTGGCACCCTCTTTTAGCGAGTAGTGCACCCCTTGTCTTGACACCCTAAGATAGTCTTTTTAACTGTTTCAATCAGAATGTAGGAAAAACATGCAAATCAAGATATCATTTAGCAGAAAAACCAATGAATTTTCTCAATCAGGAGTCCAAAAACATTTGTGCCTTTGATGCAATTATTTTTCCTTGTGCTTTGGGTGTCCTCTCTGCAGATTGCACCTGCTTCAACTTTGGGCTGGATCCCTCTGTCAAATTCTAAGGTCCTAGTCAGAAATTATGATTTTGCTCAGGGCTAAAGCCAATTGGGGGCCAGGGGGTGGAGCAACCCCCAGGAGGCCATTTGTTGGAAAATGTTGCTCTCTTGTCGGGATTTTTGTGATTTAAATGACTAGTTTTGGATGATTTTGAAGAAAAATGATGCATAGAAACATGAATTTATCGTTGTTAAAACATAAATTCCATTAGAAATTATTGAATTTATGGCATCTTTTTGATTGATATTCACTAATTGCGTTGATTTCAAGGTTGGATTGCAAAATGTGACCAAATTTTAGTTACTCAGGAGTTAGATCGGTCATATGATGCATCAATTTAACGTATGGTCCTACAACTTTTGTTGTTGCTGTTGTTGAATATAGTTTTATCGTTAGAAAATTTTGGTTTTTCATCCCCAGGCAGTTATGGCTGGTATCGGCCCTGATTTTGCTCCTCTTTATATCACGTAGCGTCAAACTGAGGATGTTGTCAAGTCTGTCAATAACAAATGCTCTACAGTGAGTCAAGAGCCAAAGACTTCAAAGAGTGCTGTTTTATCACCAAAGAAGTAAAAGCAAAATTCATACTTTATTTTTATGCAGCAAATTTTCATGAATTCTTAAGCCATATGAAAGACTACCAGTTTTCTAATCAAGGCTTGTCAGGCATCATTCGATTTAGATTAGTTTCAATTGAAGCTATAGTACAATTTAATTGAAATAAGATGACAAACAAACAGACAAAGGCCATGTTATTTTGTGCAAGGCCTGTAGCTTAGACTTGAATCAACATTGTCTTGTAGTGAAAATGAATGCTTCGAAACCGAAATAGTTAAAAGAATTGAGAGTCTAAGTTTATTGATGTGTCGACAGGTAATTCAGTCATGTGGACCAAAATTCATACTTTGGATTCCTGATTTCTGTTAAATCCAAATTCTCTCACCAGCCAAAACCGTGCCAGAAAATATTTTACTTCAATGTGTCAAATCTCCAGATAGGAATTAGGAAACAGAGAATGATGTAATATCCTAAGTAGGCAATTTTTCTTTTTATTTTCATGTTCCGACTTGAAATTTGTGTCTGTCTATTGGACAACAATCCTGGGGGTACATGACTTGTAAATTGATGGGGCTCTGCCACTCAATTTTCATCCCCTCTTCTAGTTTCCAAAACTCACCGTGCTACCCACTTTTATGATGAATTTTGGTGGAAGAATTCACATTGTCAATCAGATTTCAGTGAAACTCTCTCTCACGTCTAAGGAATCTGCCAAGAAAGGACCCTTGCTTTTTTAGAGAATTCTGGACCCAAACCCCACCCATATGGGCAGCACATACATGTACCCTCAACATGTTACAGTATGTACCCCCTGAGTGATAACTAACAGTATGAGGCTCTCTGTTAAGAGCCTATTTTTGAAATATATGTTTACTTATCTTGCTATCATTTTAGAGTTCTGCCGAGCCCATCTGCCAACAATGTGAGCCATGCTGCAAATGCCAAACCAGTTCAAGCAATTGGCCCTGGAACTTTGCCTCCAGGACAACAGGTCTGATTTTCCTTGTTTACTGTATTTAATTATGACCTTTAGATTTTATGATACAATATGTCATTTCTGGCAGCCTTCAGTACATCAAGACTTATCCAGCCAGACCTTTGTTATTTTGTATGAATTTATAAAAAGGTGAAGATTTGATTACTTTCATCTATTTTGATCAAGTCATTTATCTTGCAGTTTCTCAACTTTCAAAAGCTGAAATCAATTATCAACCCTCTGAGCAATGATGCAAGAAAATTGTTGAATCAAAAATACAGTATCCCCTTGCCCGTAGAACGGGACAAGCAGGACGAGAATGAGGTTGGTGAAAGAATTCTCTTTACATCCAGGAACCTACGAACATTAAATGCGAAGCATTTTGGACAAAGAGATTTGCAACAAAATATTTTCTAAGAAAACATCTCCAATATTTTTTCAGAAAACCTCTGAAGTTTTTCAAAAATATTTAGGCAGCCATTAAAGATGGCCCATTTGCAGATTTGCTTGTTTTTACTTTTAAAAATTATATTTTTTACGAGTCATGCTTCATTTCAAGTTTTTGTGGGGATCCTCTTCAGGAATTGTTATGAATGGTGAAAATTATTGCTAAGAGTAATTTTGTCCCAAAAGGTGAAGGTGAAGTTGCGATTTTAAGCGCCAAGCATTGGGATCGCAGAAGTAGCTGAGTGCTAATCAAGTCCGCGACCCATTGTCATGACGCTTAAGTGGTTGGGTCCTACCGGTTATCGAAACCACTCTGCCTGACTGTTCTGACTTCAAAGTCAGAGGGTTACACCAGTGTGCCACAACACCTTCAAAAACTATCATTGATGTTTTACAAAGTAGCTACCCCAAAGCATCCCTTCTATATGCAAATTGTTTTGTTTGCAGAACACTATGCAACATTTTTGATCTTATGTTTTTCTTCTCACTCATGCAATGACTGACAACCCAACAAAAAACCCAACAAATTCTAAGCAAGGACTTAAATCTTACTGCGGAAAGTCTGATAAAACATGGAATAGTTTCTACCCTTCTAACGTCGAAATGGAAAGTCGAGTGTCCCTTCTAACGTTGCCTCGCTTCGAAAAGTCGAACTTTTAACTAATCAGCCAATCGAACTTAAGACTAGACTCGTGGGTTGACCATGTTAAGGAAACATTGATCTGACTGGTCGGGCCGTAAACGGGGCGGACTCGGCCTAAATTTGTCTATGATTTGAAGCTGTTTGACATGCGCCTTAGTTTGAAGCCACTTCAATGCGAAAAACTGAGACTCGTGTAATCAGTGTACACTCAGTATTGCGGGCAACGAAAAATTTGGACGCTAAAATTTTGGACGTTTGTAAATATCATGCCGAAAATGTTAACATCCAAAATTTTTGATGGGATCTCCTTTCATCGTCAGCTAGGAAACTATACGTGCAGTTTCGAAACTTATTGGACTGCACCGGTCCAACTGGTTTTGTCCTGGCAATGGAATTATGGTAACAAACTGGGTGCCCTTAAAGAATTTGTGCCCCGTTTGTGTGGCTGCTGTGGAGGAGCTGCAGATTCAATGCTCTTGGGCCTTACACGGTTGCATAGGTCAGGATTTAACTTAGAGTTTGAGACCTTGTATGAGTCAATCTGACAAGTTGCTGCTGGTTTATCGCAAAGAAGAGACAAAATATGTACTTGCTTTAAAAACGGCAGCTCTTTTTTATGGAAAATAAAGTCTGTTTTCAAAGAAAGAGTTCTAGCGACAAATTAAGAGTTTTGCTAAGTTTTTTAAATAGTTATTAATGTTGTAAGCATTTCATTTGAAAACTTATTTTATTTTGTCTTTGCTTGAGAACAGTAGAAGTGCTGTTTTTGAAGCATCCACTTATTGTGCCCTTTCTCTGCCATAAATCAACAGCCACTGGTCAGATTGACTCATACAAGGTCTCGAATTTTAAGATGAAACCTGATCTATTAACTGTGTAAAAACTGAGATACGTGAATCAACATCTGCTCCAAAGCAGCCGCGCATATATTTTATAGAAATATCTTTTATGGCAGTTGGATTTGTCATGAAATATAATGATATCATGGAAATGTCTCTATTTTTCATGTGATCGGTGTTACAATCTTCCTTGTCAGATTTTTATTAGACTACTTTTTCCACCTGGAGTTGCATTATCTAAGGTTTGTTTTGTTTTCTAGGAAAAGGAAGGTTCTCATAAAGGACAAATACTCAAACCTCAAAGCTTCAAAGCTGATCTTACAAAGGGTCCAATCATATATGGTACAGCTAAGGATCCAAATGTAAAGTTTGCATTGACTTTTGTTTCTATGTTATACCAGATGAGCATGTAAACGCTTTGCATGTTTGCCAATTTTTGTAAATTCGTTCTTTGAAATTCATTGGATAGAAAGAGGGCTAACTACCAAAGCCAAATTTTGTAATACGATACCATCAGCTGTTTTGGTTCATACCTCAATTCAAAGCCATTAGCGAATGCAGACAAAAGAAATTCTCTAAACCAGTAATTCAAAACAATCATAGCCACAAAGTTGACCCGAAACCAGTGTGGCAAACTCTCACTTGGTGCGGGCGAAGGATGGTTTTCAATAGAAGTGATGTGCTTACAACGAAGGAAGCAGGGTAAATCTAAAGCTCTATCTGGAGTATTTTGTTTATTTGATTCAGGAGCTGAGGAGTGGCCACTTTCATTTGAGCTATCGATATTCAACAATTGTAATGCCTTCTGCTAGGCTTTTGAATCACGTAAAAAAATCCGGCTGACAGAACTTTAGATTTATCCTTCTTCTCTCGGTGTAAGCACATAATTTCTCTTAAAAAATCTCCGTTCGCCCGCACCAGGAGAGAGTTGGCTCTACTGGTTTCAGGGCAACTTTGCGGCTATATTTGTTTGAATTACAGGTTGAGAGAATTGCTTTTGTCTGCATTTGCTAATCGCTTTGACTTGAGGTGCGAACCTAAGCAACTGATGTTATTGTATTACAAAATCTGCCCTTGTTTATATGTGAAATATTTTTTTTGACAAAATCGGTCATTCTGTTCCATGATTACGAGCGCCTTTAGTGAAATTGATGTTGTGCAAGATTCCTTAAATAGATAAACAAGTAGATTACGATTGATACACTTTGCTGCGAATTTAAATGCGCGCGATGTTTTAAATGTAGCTCGTCATCAAACTTTTGCTCGAAACGCCATGGTTCTATCAAGTTTCATCAAAGTGCTTTTTACTGTACTTACTGAAGTATACTTGTTTATCTGCGTAGAATAACACTGCACGTAACAAGAAGAATTTCTAAATAGGCCTTTCAGTAGATTCATACTAATTCACGTGTGAACTTCTAAATGTACGCAGAACAAGATTTTAGTGTAAAAAATGCAAAGTCTCAAACAACGAAAGACCGTCAGTCTGGCGCCTCTTAGCCTGAAAAGGAGGATTAGGCAATATTAACACATCTTATTTAAAGTTTTGCAAAGATTTGAGCCCTTTGCTAGCAAACTCTAATGTTATTTTGGGACACTGTGCAGTGGTTGAGAGGTTGCTTCACTCAGCTCTGAAGATTATGAATAAATGTAAATTTACGAGTTGTATTTTTGACGAGACTGCAACAAAAATTTTAACAGAGTTCTTTTTCAGTTTAAAGCATAACATTAATTTTCTAACAGAGGAAAAGCACGGGGCAGTAACAAGTATGGATATCACGTATTCTCCTTCCCAAGCAAATGAAAGAATTTTTGTCAAACAGCTATTCTAATTCGAACATTCGCCCTTTTAAACAGGCAGCTCCCAAAATGACAGCAGATGATGCAATGCAAGGAATGCTTTACCTAGTCGAAAGACAGTTCATTCCTGTAAGTTGTCACATGTTCAGTTATTCTTAATTCTTAATTCTTGTTTGATAATCGCAGCCAGTGGAATGGAATGTTTCTTATTTATCTGCTTATAGTTTTGCTTTAAAGATAAATTACTACACTATATATTCTGACGTTACACTGTACATTTCATAGCGAAAAAGACATAAGGTAAACTGGTCATCACTGTGGATGGTACTTACATTACAACGCAAGTTGACTTTAATTACACAGAACAGAGAACCAACACCAAAACTACGGCAAATTACTGGTCAAAATTTTGGGCTCACACCTAGGTGTAAAACGAGAAACGAGTTACAGTGCTTTGGTTTTTCCTTTAACCTTAGTGCATAATTTGTTTAGTGATCAAGTTTATAGTTCATCACTTTTTGTCGGTGCAGTTTCGATTATCTGTACTTAAGTGTTGATTACCTTTCCGTACCTGTAGTTTTTTGGGTTATTCCAAGAGGTACTAAAAATGATCGAATCAGTAAATTGCTCCACATCGTTATCATTTCTAAAAGTGAACCAGAAGGCACTAAAATCCTCGCATTTCATCTGTTCTCAAAATCAACACCCTCGAATTGACCAAACTGTCTTGAGACAATTTTCCTGTGTTCAATCTGGTCTACAAGAGCTTATCCTCCTCTATGGAATATTCATTCACATATGGTTGATAATTATTTTTCCACACATTGAAATTCATAGAGCATGGAAACGCTTCTTCATCAAATTTCCTCTTCTATACTTGCTTTTTATTGCGTAATTAGCAGAAATGTTTTCAGAAAGAACCTAAAGACACTTTTTTTTATATCAATATAAAAAGATTTTACAATACATGCTACAATCTACTATACTCTAACTACTATGCAACACTACGATGACGATACCATGAGGAGCAAGAGACAATGTCTACCCCATGGCCAACACCAGAAGGACACTTGGAAGGACATCTTAACGAATCCTTTACCAAAAGCGTTGTTGATGTAGAGATTTTACATAATCCAAAGATACTGTATATGTAAAGCTTTTGTTGTCAGTTCACCTCAATTCATTTGATTTTAGAATTCCACTACATACGATTAAGAGAATTACAACATACTAATTCAAAACAACAAAGTTACGACGAGGAGATTCTAACAAACAAAATAAGCCTACAAACTAACAGCTCTATAAGGGAATTTGTATGAAGAGGATTTCTTAAAGGCTGAAATCTGTCAATATGTTAACTAATCGAGGAAAGAACACCCCCTTTGGTCAAAACAAGTTGTGGACTTTGATTGAGGACCCTCTACTAACCACAAGGCTTTGTGCGCATTATTTTTATGTGCAAACAAACAACTGGAGACGGCACGTGCGAAGTACGGGAGGTATGTTCGTTCTTAGGCCCCTTTTGAAATTGGAAAGAGAGAAATATCACAGTTAGACTCTAATGAAAAGCAAAACAAAGAGAATTTAGGCCAGAAACGACTTTCAGATAATACGAAGGTCGAATTTGGTGCCACAAAGGGTCATGGTTAGCAGTGACTCTTTAATAACAAAAATTCCATGAATTGAACAATAATGTCTTCCAGCTTATAATTTGAATATTTCTGCCGATATTGACTGCCTGAACTTTTTGATGTTCTCCAAAATTTAAAGCTTGGATTTCATTCAATTTAGCCTTGTGCCAAGGTCAACCTTAATCCACCACCTGTGCAATCGAAGCAGATGAAGGTATGCCCCTTTCTCAGATTCTAAACTTTCTTGTTACCTGTTGGTAGTCAATTAATCAATTGATCTATTTATACCAATTAATAGCAAATTAGCCTTATATTTACTTCAGTATCTCTCACAAAATCAAGTGAGGCAATTTTGGAAATATCGCCAAAATATAAAACCTTACATCACCTAATTTGTTTAAATGAAATTTCACTTGCTAGTTTCGGTTTTGTTTGCCATCGATAGGAAATAACATCCCACTTCCCAGGATTATGCTCTGGTGAATCGAACGAAAGTTTATCGTTGTCGCTGTAGCCGTGCCCATCCCCCCGTATTTTTCAAGCAAGGAGTTTTATACCCTTCATTCTATTTGGCCCGTCGACAGATCTACTTTAGTTTCATACTTGAAAGCCAGCGCTTTGTTTTAAAGTACTGAAGAGGCCCCACTTTACCCTTTGAATAAAAACGTTTCCTAGATTTCAAAGAGCTTCATTCGTACTCTTAGGCATATTAAAAATCTGCATAAAGGAAACCTCCTGGCTGATTTTTAGCCAAGCAAGAACCTCCTATGCTGGAACCTATGCTAAAACGTGTAGGGGCCATGTCAACCTATTATAGAAAATCACAAGTTATTTTGTGCAGGCTTTTACGCCATGCAAAAAGTTGAATTCGCAACATTTTAATCCGATTTTTCGAGCTTGATATTGATCATATGATTCTGTTTAGTTGCGTCCTCTTTCTGAAAGAAATCAGGATAATGATGCATTTGTTTCACGCCACATCGCAAAAGTCAGCGAAGAGAAAACGGATCTTGCGAAGGCTGTTGTTGCTAAGGATGCAGAACGAGGTTATTTTATGAATCATTGTCTTTTGAATTTAAGCATGAAATGTCTGATACTTTTACCAAAAGATTTTAGTCGGGAAAAAGCTGGTCACAAAGTCAGATCACAAGGATAGATACAAATGATAGCTCTTTAGTTCTTTTACCCCATACGTAAGTCAAAATACAAATTCGACTCTGCCTTTATCCCAATGTCAGATTAACATGCATACTAGTGTCGCTAAATGGATAACTTTCGTGACCTCTTCTGGCATTCCAAATAAAAGTTGGTTTATATAAATTTTGGATCAGAATAGAGGGGCTTTATTGGAGAGAGGGCTCTGTAGAAAGGCTCTGCTAAATAGAGTTTTTACGGTTTACTCCTTGCTATAGTGCATGCAGTTCTAAGATTGATAGAGACTTACTCTGCAGATGGAAAATATGGATGTAACCTAGATAGCATGTTGTCTTAATGCAATGAACATAGATGCCGCAAACTTTCATAACACGGAGTAAAAGGGAACCTGTACTTTTGCCAAAATTTTGATTACCCATGTTCAACAAGACTGTGCTGTTATATTCGCTTGTACTCATAAGTCATTTGACAAAAATTTAGTCCGACGTACTTGAAGTAAAGTTGAATATTTGACTTTTTTATCGTTAGGTGCAAGTTCTCCTTCAAGAGTAGCATTGAAACATCAGGTGAGCTATTGTTTTATTCAAATTGAGACAATCTACTTTCTTCAAGTTGGGGATTCAGTTGGTAACACGATACACAGTCCACAGGCCACCTATAAGACACGATTTCATGTGCAAGAAATTATTTTGGTGTGCACAAACAAACAGATTGTTTTACCATCTGAACTCACCTACTCTGGATTTCCACCCGTACGCAGGCTACTGATGTTATATGGCTGTTATATATAATGAGTATGGCTGTAGGTTGCATGAATTACAAAACGTATTCTTAGGGAACCCTCCACCCTACCTTAACGCTATGACCTCGATATCTGCTTTATTTGTTTACTGAGTGTCCCAGAATGGTATACAGGTTGCTTCGTTTGATGCAGTGATGTGGATTTATCTGTAATCACCTTATGTAGTTGTAAAACCTTATTTATATACAATGTTTAAACCCTTTTTACAATGGAGTTATAGAATTCAAACCTAAAATTAAAATCAAAGTCAAGTCTTTATAAATTAATTGTTATTTTCAGCAAAAATCAAAAGGCATACAAGAAGACCCTGGTCATGCTAAGAGCGATTTCCTGTTTGGTAATAAAGGCGAATTGAGGCAGCAATCTACCTTAACGGATAGCGCTAGTATTCGAGGATTACAGGTTTGTCCAGAACGTAATTCTTTTCCGAAATATTTATGAAAGTTAACAAGTTTAGTAAAGAAGTCGTTCCTTCAATCATAGAGTATCATCGCCTTGAACAGCCACCCTAATGCATTAATTACATAGGAGATGTGACCCTAGCAAATAGCATTGCTGACAGTAAAGTAAAACTTTCTTTCGGGAAAGCTGATTGCAAAAAAGGAGGGGTGGCGGTTCAATTAATTAATGCTGATTTTTACCAATGCCCTGGGAGTTGTGGCTATACTTCAAAAAGTGAGAAGATTAACTTGACGAAGTGCTACAGTAAGCACTATGAAGTGAAGAATCTTCTGGTGGCAAGTAATTGTTTTAAGTCCTGGCCATATTGCTCATAATAGGAGCTTTTTGTGAAAAGTGGTGGTTCAGGGCGACGGTACTCAAATACAAAGAAGAATCTTATCTTCAACAGGAAGACAGTGGGCTGAAGTGCTGTTTCAACGCGCATTCACGAACGTCTTGGCAAAGATTAATGCTATTGTGGTCGTTGAGGACTCACTAAAAGCTTAATACTGCACAGATTTCATTTAAAGAAGTCCTTTCTGAAAGTTTCAAAATCTGGGGGGGGGGGCTGTTTCGTTTCACATTTACCGTAACCATAGTAATTCACAAATCTTGCAATCTGATTGATACTCTTGGAATCTCAGAGTTTTGGCCTAAATAGTGTCAATCTTTTCAGAGTAATCTTATGAGTCTCTGTTGACTGAAGCACCTTCATCAAGTCAAAGAGCATAAAACATATGATGCGTTGGTAAGAATGAAGCAGACTTGATACGAAGTTTTACTTTGAATAGCAAGCGAACTTGTTGCTAAAAATAGCCTAAAGAGCTCCTCCTTTTTGATCTTGCATAGGCTGGTTAACCCACTCTTAGAAATTCGCAGAAATTATTTACAAGGGATTACAACTCACAACCAATTATGCTCAAAACCTGACAACTAAGGCGTCGAAACAAATTTGCTGTGGTAAAGGGGTTTTAGTGGGATAGATTCACTTACCTTTACTGTAGAATTTATGCTAAAATGACACTTATAAATGTTGCAAAGGGGTTTTAGAGGGGCGGATTTACTTATATTTGCTGCTAAATTTAGGTTGAAACAGTTCTCGTAAATGTTGTACTCGGAGGAGTCATCATGGCTGTGTCAAAGCACATTGTTGTTAAAATGCCAACGGTAGACCAGTCGGTAATGGTATGTTAACTCTATGAACTTTTGAGTTATTGGTGCGTAACAGTTGACAGAATCTTAAATCTCTTGCAGCAGTGAAATCATTCCTGAAGACAGGTTATCGGTTAGCATTGGCTACAGAATAAGGTCTTTCGTTAAGATCCCAGCTGAACGAGAATAATAATCGTGCAATAAGACTTTTCCTGCATCGTATTTTATAAATGACCGTTACATTTGAATTCGATGAACCATCTAACGTAGCGAGGTCTGGCTCACAATTACGAGTAAAAATGCGTTGGAAATGTTCAGCTATGCGTCTGCTACCCAACTAAGCAACCCCTAAATGTCAATCCACTTATATCTAAAGCGTAAGATATATGAATGTTTTGTTGATTCATCTATGGAATAGAAAGATTTAGCGTCAACAAATCACTTTCATTTTGGAAGGAAGATGAAAATTCTGTGTGATATTACGTTTCAAATGAGGGCTAAATCACCGTTCGACAAAAATTTAGAGATGGATTCCTTTTAAATGTGTTTTAAGGTAATGATAAACAGTCACAGTCAATCTTATTTATTTTAATGTGAGATCTTTCCTTGCAGGCAGTTGTCCCTCATCCAACGCCAACCTTTGATGACAAATCAACCCAAAGGTTTATGATACAGAATGGAAAAGCACGCTGTGCTGCAGCGGTATGTTTTATAACGAAATCTCGTTTTCTAAATGACCTGCCTTCGTATCATTAGAAGCGCCTGTTCATCTTGGAGTTGACTTATCTGTGGACATGCTTCAAGGCCAAGTAGAAAGGGAAGAGGTGATCTTATAGGAACAGGCAAAACTTGTTGGTACAAAAGTTATTGTTTTTTTTACCAAAATTTCTACACCAGATAAAGTTTGTTCACAGATAAGAAGTCGGCCTGTAATCTGATAAAGCCTTGAGAATAACCCATAAAGACCTCTTTTACAAATGATTTAAGATGTACAACTTTTTGCGTTTAATGTAATCATTTTTCACTTTAGGACTTTATAAAGTTCAAAGAATTTTACCAGTCATCCTGGGGCAGGTGAGAAAAGACTTATTGGTTTGATATCTTTTCCCTCGTAAATTCTTTTGCACATCAGATGTCACGTATTTTATCTACTACAACGAATGAATTGTGCCTGTGACATCATTCAACCCTTTCACGCCCGGCTGAAATTAAACTTAACCGGAAAACCTAATGTAGATTGTGGTTTTCCAGGGGGTGTCATAATCAGTGATTCAGTAAGCAATAGATAAATGCAATGTTCATAACCTTTCAAATCAAAATCAAATCAAAATCAATCAAAATTCCAAATGTTTTCCCCCCTGAAAAATTTGCAGTTCTCGATGAATACTGTTGGGCCATATGGCCCTTCCGGGGGTGAAAGGGTTAAGTCATCGCAGCACTTACCTGACATCTAATGGGGAACAGAATCTAATGCATTATCCATTAGTCTTCAATCGTTTGTAATGTAGTTGTATTTAAGTTCAACGTTTTGTGTCCTTTTTATATTGGCATTGGGGGTAATCATTGTCTTTCGCTCCCCGTGGTATCGCAGCTGTAGTATTGCTCAATTATTTTAAAGGTTTAGTTAAATGTAAGATAAGTTGTAAAGTTTTATATTTGAGTTAGAAAAATATCTTTGATTTTCGTTTAGGCTTTTCTTAGACTTTGTTTTTTTGGTGATCTACTCATCTTTTTATGAATGTCTCATTGCATCTCAAACATATGATAAGGTCTTCCCGAAGATCTTTTGCCTGCTTTTTCAGCCTACGCGCAGCCTCAACAGAAACGAATTTCATGGAAGAATCCCAGTGAAATCAATTTTTTGGTCTAATTTAAACATTGGCCGAGAAAATGCTTTACTTCCTTAGAGTGCACATTCCAAGCCAAACATTTCCCGTGGTGAAATTTGCCCAGGATCAATTCTCTTGACTACATTAGCTTCGTATTCTTCGTCAATGAAACTCCTTCGAACGAAGAAAAGTGCATGCAGTAGTAAATTTTATCAGTTTGCTCTGAGTGATGAAATGAAATTTTTAGACGGGAAGAAAAATGTGGCTTAATATCTTTTGGAAATTTGCCACACTTTCTAAATATGAAGTGAAAATATAATGCGAGACCTTTTATTTTACAGCATTGTTTCATTACTAATAAAGATGGAAAAGTTCCTGTTAAGTTATTCTATTCCGATAGCAATCATCGATGGAGATCAGTAAGTTTGAGAAGAAAATTTTGTTCATGAAATATCATACTGTTTATTGTTAGTTTCTTTCAATCGATGTTACGTCGGATTCAGACAACATATTTTATGTACCGAATATAGTGAACATTTATTGGACGCAAATTTGATAAGTACATAATCCATCTTGTGTATGTTAATTCATTGAATAAATTGACCATGCTTGTCGTGACGTTTCCTGGTATTATTTTCCAAAAACTTAATGGTCTTTTTATAAACAAAATATGAATGAAATATGAGCATTATATTCAGCACATGACAAACGCGGCCCAAATACGCCGTCAAAACCGGGCTTGACTGTATCTTGATGTTTCTAGATATTTGCTAACTTTTGTCATCTCTCTAATTTTCTATCTAACTAGTTTCTTTCTTTGCTATGCTATGTCGTATATTCAACATATACTCGCATCGTCCGAGGTTTTGGATACACTTTTTTCCACTTAAGAAGTACGAACTGCAAATAATAGTTAATGATTATCAATTCCCTTATTTTTATATTTGCTTTTCTTCATTTACTTTGTTTCTCTTAATCTCAACCGCAAAGTTTCTGTCTATACTTTCCTACCTTGGCTGTTGTGAAAATTTTATCCTTAATTCTAAGATAGTGCGAAAATTTCCCTACTTTTTAAGCCAATTCCCTACACTTGTGTATGCAATGCACTTGTATTTTTGTGGTACAGGGATGTGCCATTTTTAGGGGTTGTCGATCTCGTTATGGGTCTGCTTCTTAGACATCTTTGCTGGTTTATTTTCTAAGAAAATCTGGAAAATGACAGGAATAACAATTGTTTGAATATTTTGCGGAATTTAGTTCCAAATTTTCATCAAATAGATCGAATCATAACCATAGAAATTGCGTAATTATGTATACTATTTCATCGAGCAAAATGGCACGCCCCCCTCCCCATTAGACGGTTGGTCAAGGTAGTTCTCTCTCGACAAAATTCCATTTGACGATTGATTAGCCTGCGTCCACATTTTACTGTTGTCGCGGTTGAGTAAAGAAACCCTCCGCTACAACAGTCAAATTTGTGCACAGCACAGGCTAACAATTGATCAGCTGATTGTTTATTTTTGATCCTGCAGATTTGTTGATTTGGCTCTGTACTTTGAAGGAAATTTGACACCAACGAAAGAGGTACTGCTACACTTTCTTCCTTTGAAATGTTTGTTATTGCTATATCGCTATTTTCTTTGCTAGTTTTAAGAGTAATTTTCAGTAAATACTTTTTATCTTTACAAAAGGATCTGATGACATGCATATTGAATAGAGATGACGTCAGCAGGTTCATGATGATTCCGGTAAGTTTCGTATTCATCAAAAACCTGATTCTGTTTCCATTTTGAAAATGTAACCAAAGTTTTTTAACCTGGAAGTTTTGAAATCGATGAGAAGAAATTAACTTTCATCCTGTTAGATCATATTTTTTAAGACAATGAATTCTCCGTCTGTTTTCTTTATTCAATGAATAATTTTAAGCATAGGTTCCAAATCTTTGAATTAGCATAAAAAGATGGACGCAAGATTATATGACCTATTTCTTCTAACTGAACTGCTTAGAAGAAACGTTTACTATCTATTCATAATTTCACCGTTGGAATTTTCAGAAATTTTGAATATTTTTCGAAACTGCATGTGTTGTGTATTTTACATTTTAGTTCATTTGAGAATGTGATGACACCACACCCTTTCCACAATATTGTTGATTATCTTTCTCCCTTGCTAACGGCGAACGTTCTCTCATCTTATGTTTCTGATCTTTCTGCAGGGCCGACGTTATATAGCTGCTGACGGTCTTGAAGTGGCTGCCACTAAAATTCAGGTACTCTTTGAAATTTCTCTCCTTACCTATTTATTATTGCCCATCATTGGTTTTCAGTTCTTAAACAGTGATAACATTGACACCATCCACGTCATTTTATTCAAAGCTGGTAGCGTACGTAGCGAAACGACAAGCTAATCCAAGCCTATAGCTTGAGTATAAAGTTAGAAGATGAGGTATAAAGGTAAAATTGGTTGAATAAATTTCCTGAAAATTCGTATCAAGCCTATATGAGAGTACGATGTATAAAATTATGCTGAGTACCTAACTCCCTTGTAAACCTTACTCATTGGCCGAAGTGAAATCATCAAGTCAAACTGCACAGGGAAGCAAGGGACCAAGGTAACTGTCTGTAAAGAAAGTCTGCAAATGTAATCATCATTTCCAAAATTTGATTTTATTCCTAAATTGTTGCATAGAACATATGAGTCTCTGGTTTCCTTTGGAAGGGAGTGCCAAGAGAGTTCCAACGCTGACACTGTCTTAGTTCGATAGACTGTATGTACCACAGGAAGCAGGAATGTATTATTTCTCACAGTACTGCCTCATTCTGGTTTTAGAGCTCTTTTCGAAGATACAAGGATAGAGTTGCTTACTTGCTGTATAGAAGAGGAAAATGGGCAGCAGGTAAGTTATGTAGTATAGCTTATGTTTTTGTCTTATGCTCGGTAAGTAAAAGAGGCTACTTACAAGCGTGTTGTTTGGTTAACTATCCAAGCATAGTAGCGCAATCTCTAAAAAACTGCACGATTGGTTAGGTCATCTTTCGTTTGTGCAATCTCGTCCCCTGCTCTACCTCAACTCTGGGATAGGAGAGGCCGTTCTTCAATTTGATTGACTATTCCAAAACAATAGCAAACATAGACTATTTCTCGAAAACTTTCTGATTATTCGAATAACAGCTATGTAGCCTTTTCACTAAACAACAACCCTTACAATTTTGCATTTCTGTTTGGAATCGAGGCCCCATTATTAGCGTTACCTGGTCAACCATTAAATCCATAATGTCTACTAATGCGCCCATTTTCTGGGCGCATTTGATCGAATTGTTCCAGGATGTTGACTCGGCTTCCTGATCAGCGTATGATGTAAGAACACCCTGGGAACGAGGCTGTTGCTTGTACGATTCGATCGGTTAGGACATATTTTTCTTTGCCGTAATAGCTTAATGAGAACTTCACGTTTTTGTAACTAAACAGTAACGAGCGCGATGATTGGCGGAGTGGCTTATACAGTTTTCGTAAGGTGATTGAAGTTAAGCTCCGGATAGGTGACCTCGGTCGCAGGCCTGGCCTTGCAACTAACCTCGCCGTCCTTCCGGAAGAGACGCTAAGCAAGGGATCCCAGACCGCACCGCAGCATGCATAGTGGGTCTAAATTAGCTTTAAGTAGCTAGAAATCCTGTTAGGCCCACTTAAAACCAATTGCCACTACAACTACTTCTGCTACCTACTACTATTACTACTACTACTACTACTACTTCTACTACTACATCTACTGCTACTACTACTACTACTACTACTACTACTACTACTACTACTACTACTACTACTACTACTACTACTACTACTACTACTACTACTACTACTACTACTACTACTACTACTACTACTACTACTACTACTACTACTACTACTACTACTACTACTACTACTACTACTACTACTACTACTACTACTACTACTACTACTACTACTACTACTACTACTACTACTACTACTACTACTACTACTACTACTACTACTACTACTACTACTACTACTACTACTACTACTACTACTACTACTACTACTACTACTACTACTACTACTACTACTACTACTACTACTACTACTACTACTACTACTACTACTACTACTACTACTACTACTACTACTACTACTACTACTACTACTACTACTACTACTACTACTACTACTACTACTACTACTACTACTACTACTACTACTACTACTACTACTACTACTACTACTACTACTACTACTACTACTACTACTACTACTACTACTACTACTACTACTACTACTACTACTACTACTACTACTACTACTACTACTACTACTACTACTACTACTACTACTACTACTACTACTACTACTACTACTACTACTACTACTACTACTACTACTACTACTACTACTACTACTACTACTACTACTACTACTACTACTACTACTACTACTACTACTACTACTACTACTACTACTACTACTACTACTACTACTACTACTACTACTACTACTACTACTACTACTACTACTACTACTACTACTACTACTACTACTACTACTACTACTACTACTACTACTACTACTACTACTACTACTACTACTACTACTACTACTACTACTACTACTACTACTACTACTACTACTACTACTACTACTACTACTACTACTACTACTACTACTACTACTACTACTACTACTACTACTACTACTACTACTACTACTACTACTACTACTACTACTACTACTACTACTACTACTACTACTACTACTACTACTACTACTACTACTACTACTACTACTACTACTACTACTACTACTACTACTACTACTACTACTACTACTACTACTACTACTACTACTACTACTACTACTACTACTACTACTACTACTACTACTACTACTACTACTACTACTACTACTACTACTACTACTACTACTACTACTACTACTACTACTACTACTACTACTACTACTACTACTACTACTACTACTACTACTACTACTACTACTACTACTACTACTACTACTACTACTACTACTACTACTACTACTACTACTACTACTACTACTACTACTACTACTACTACTACTACTACTACTACTACTACTACTACTACTACTACTACTACTACTACTACTACTACTACTACTACTACTACTACTACTACTACTACTACTACTACTACTACTACTACTACTACTACTACTACTACTACTACTACTACTACTACTACTACTACTACTACTACTACTACTACTACTACTACTACTACTACTACTACTACTACTACTACTACTACTACTACTACTACTACTACTACTACTACTACTACTACTACTACTACTACTACTACTACTACTACTACTACTACTACTACTACTACTACTACTACTACTACTACTACTACTACTACTACTACTACTACTACTACTACTACTACTACTACTACTACTACTACTACTACTACTACTACTACTACTACTACTACTACTACTACTACTACTACTACTACTACTACTACTACTACTACTACTACTACTACTACTACTACTACTACTACTACTACTACTACTACTACTACTACTACTACTACTACTACTACTACTACTACTACTACTACTACTACTACTACTACTACTACTACTACTACTACTACTACTACTACTACTACTACTACTACTACTACTACTACTACTACTACTACTACTACTACTACTACTACTACTACTACTACTACTACTACTACTACTACTACTACTACTACTACTACTACTACTACTACTACTACTACTACTACTACTACTACTACTACTACTACTACTACTACTACTACTACTACTACTACTACTACTACTACTACTACTACTACTACTACTACTACTACTACTACTACTACTACTACTACTACTACTACTACTACTACTACTACTACTACTACTACTACTACTACTACTACTACTACTACTACTACTACTACTACTACTACTACTACTACTACTACTACTACTACTACTACTACTACTACTACTACTACTACTACTACTACTACTACTACTACTACTACTACTACTACTACTACTACTACTACTACTACTACTACTACTACTACTACTACTACTACTACTACTACTACTACTACTACTACTACTACTACTACTACTACTACTACTACTACTACTACTACTACTACTACTACTACTACTACTACTACTACTACTACTACTACTACTACTACTACTACTACTACTACTACTACTACTACTACTACTACTACTACTACTACTACTACTACTACTACTACTACTACTACTACTACTACTACTACTACTACTACTACTACTACTACTACTACTACTACTACTACTACTACTACTACTACTACTACTACTACTACTACTACTACTACTACTACTACTACTACTACTACTACTACTACTACTACTACTACTACTACTACTACTACTACTACTACTACTACTACTACTACTACTACTACTACTACTACTACTACTACTACTACTACTACTACTACTACTACTACTACTACTACTACTACTACTACTACTACTACTACTACTACTACTACTACTACTACTACTACTACTACTACTACTACTACTACTACTACTACTACTACTACTACTACTACTACTACTACTACTACTACTACTACTACTACTACTACTACTACTACTACTACTACTACTACTACTACTACTACTACTACTACTACTACTACTACTACTACTACTACTACTACTACTACTACTACTACTACTACTACTACTACTACTACTACTACTACTACTACTACTACTACTACTACTACTACTACTACTACTACTACTACTACTACTACTACTACTACTACTACTACTACTACTACTACTACTACTACTACTACTACTACTACTACTACTACTACTACTACTACTACTACTACTACTACTACTACTACTACTACTACTACTACTACTACTACTACTACTACTACTACTACTACTACTACTACTACTACTACTACTACTACTACTACTACTACTACTACTACTACTACTACTACTACTACTACTACTACTACTACTACTACTACTACTACTACTACTACTACTACTACTACTACTACTACTACTACTACTACTACTACTACTACTACTACTACTACTACTACTACTACTACTACTACTACTACTACTACTACTACTACTACTACTACTACTACTACTACTACTACTACTACTACTACTACTACTACTACTACTACTACTACTACTACTACTACTACTACTACTACTACTACTACTACTACTACTACTTCTACTACTACTACTACTTCTGCTACCTACTACTATTACTACTACTGCCAATCTGTTGCATCTTTAAAAATGTTTGCTTTATGTCATCTTCCAGTGTTTTAAAATTTGAGGCAGCTGATCGTTAATATTTGTTTTGATTTATCCTAGGACTTCTGGCCTTGAATTGGATAATGATTTGCAAAATAGCCCTGATCAGAAAGCAGCTCAAACTTGCAAGGGAGAAACATCTTGAACGATATAGGATAAGAGGAAAGGTATGAGAGAAAATATTATTCAAAGGATACAGAGATAACTCAACAGCCCATTCACCTAAGCATATGAAATTTTAAAAGATAATTCAGAAATACACTACGAATTCGTCAACGTTTCGACTTTCATCTTCGTCAGGAACTCTTACAGAATTGCTCTAAGTCTATTCCGTGGTATATCAGCACTAAGGAACATAGTTACTCCTGCGGGGGCGTAAACCACGAAGAGGACGCTGCGAGTTTACGCCTTACAGAGATAAGTATTTTCCTGAGTGCTTGGAGCAAGTCTATAACTCTTATTGAAGGGGACGAAGAAGATTAAAGTCGGAACGTTTAAGAAGTCGTAGTATGCAAAAGGAACAGACATAGCTTTGTCGATTGGCCGCTGTAAAAAGGCCAAAGAAAGGGCCTGCGCACCAATTGTTTCTCTAGCTACACAATGGAATTGTCAATATCAGCTGTCAAAGCTATCAACTATAAAAACGTATATTTCTAAAGTGACCAGCTATTCACCATGTCGATTCCCTTTGCAATGTCAATGTGAATTCGAGAATGAAATACATTTAGCATTCCACATCTGTTTAGCTGTGTGTGCACAAAATGATTGCAAATGATTTACTGATTATCCGACTCCATTTCTTCAAAGACTTTGAAACAATCTTGGGAAAAACTTCAGACTTCGAGGCGTGTTCTCATACATATTCCATCTCTTGGTAAGACCATTTTTACTTTATTGTATCTCTCCTTGTAGCTTCTTAGTGATATAATGATACCACAATCATTATCTATCATTGATTCAGATGCACAAGGAAGGAAGACGCATGTCCCTGGATATCAAAGCAATAAAACTGGCTAATGTTTTGTTTGATAGCCGAGATTTATGATTAGACATGAAAATTTACCTGGCCTAGACTGGAATCTCCATTTCCAAATTTGTCAAAGATGTTCTCAAAATTGCTAGAAACGGCGATCATTTTCCTACCTGACCAGAATGACAATTGCCGGTCTTACAACTTACCCTCCCGAGAAGATACCATGTGTCCAGGTGTCTCCAACTCATCGCTCTAGGGCATAGATGTTACTGAAATTTGATCGTGACGTTAGGGCAGTTATTCCAATTTGCTACGAGACTTTCTCGAACCAATCCCATATGAAATCGGAACAGCTTGACAAAATTTTAGCCAAGGAACCTTCGGGGATCGTTCACACTTGTCGGCTGTATAGTTAATGTAACCTATGTTATTGTTTTGAGTTCTAGGAAACGGTAGCCTTTCAAATAGTGTGTGTTTTCTTACGCCTGATATCAAGTCAGCCACGAAATTCTTCACCATCTTATCGCCTCGAATTTTTATTCAGTGCTAGTGCTGAAAAGCCGAGAACTATTATTGAATCAATTCAAATTGACACACCTTATTTGAATCTGATAGTGAAGTGTCTTAAATTTATTTCAGGTTATACACAACAAGTGCGAGATAACCTTCCTGACATTAGGGACAGACAGAATCAACAAGTAGGAAGAATGTTTGAGGTTTTTGGTAAGAATTTTAGCCATTTGTCATGTTTCTTTTTTCATTATTTCTACATGGTAGGCTGTTAGTCGCAAGGATTGCATTAAGGCCGACCTCCACTTCAGTAGATTTGGTCGGTGACGTGCGTGTTTGCCTAGTGCACATGCTCTTTAGCAACAGAGCATGCGCACAAGGTGAGTGCGCTGGTCGCCGACCGAAACTACTGAAAGTGAAGGACGGCCTTTACAGAGGGCGGGGGCTGTCAACCTTTCAATATCGCGATGCTATTAAAACAAATGTCGTCTAAATTTCGTCGCCACCTCTACATGTGAATAATTCGCTTTTTCCTAAGCAGAAAATCGTTACGAAATGACTCTGAAACGAATAGGAAAGGAATGAAAATTGGCAAACACTGTTCGCTCTTCCCTGAATCGCTCAGTATAAAGTTAATAGTTATTCTTTCAACTCTGCTTCTTATGGTTATTCTGTTTCTCATTTCAGATCCCAATGTTGAGGTAATTTACATATGGCCTTGGCAGCTAAACGAAGACACTGAAAAATATTACATGAAATTTCTCGATATGGTTGACAGAAAGGATGCTGATGGCGAACCACCGTCAAAAAGATGTACTATTATATCTCCTGATGCTGCGACTTGGTTTCCGGTAAATCATTTCATATTTCATTTCAATTGTTTTACGCTTCATTGCGACTTTTCGTCGTTTTTATATCTGTAATCCAGAACTCTTGGCTGCAATTTTAAGTCTCGAAATAACGCTTATGGCTGTCTTTAGACTGTATTTTACTAAACTATATTGTACCATACTATACTAAACTATACTATACCATACTATACCATACTACATCATACTACACTATACTACACTACACTATACTACACTATACTATACTTTACTACACCATACTACATATACTATACTAAACTACACTATACTATTCTGTACTATAATATACTATAACGTACTATACTATACTATAATATACTATACTGTACTATTCTATACTATATTGTACTAAAATATACTATAATATACTATACTGTACTACAATATACTACACTGTACTATACTATTCTACACTTTAGACTGTAGACTGGCTGTGTTATTGTTAATGGATTTCATTTCTTGTTATGTTTCGAAGACTAAATTTAAAGCTCAAGAAGAGTCTTTGATCGTATAGGAATAAAGAGTAACACAAATTGTAGTGCTGGAATACAGATGATTTTTGACGAAGATCAAATGATGGAATTCGTGTTTTCTTTTTAGAATCATAATATGTGTCTCTCAACGCTTCTGAAATACAGTACCAAGACTCTTAACAGGTAAGTATCAGTAAACGCGAAGGCAGATCTCACTCCCAAAGGCTAACTTAGATAAGAAATTTTATTTGGTAATATTAAACATCTCTAAGACCAAGCGATTAGAAAAATGCCTGTAGGTGGTTTGTATGGGAATCGAAAGTTCCACGTTCAATTCTGGTCCATGATTTATGTGGTTTCGAAGTTCACTTTGCAAGCTTCAGAAATAGAATTTTAGTTTCAGTAACAAGTAAGTTATAGACCAGAATGGCATGAGGAATCCTTGTTCCCTAAACAATGCTCCTTACGAGGATTTTCCTGATTTCTTGCTTTGAATGATATGCGATTTTAAAAAAATTTCCTCATCTAAGTTAGCCTTTGACTGATAGATAAACATTTCAGTTTTGAATATCGGTTGAATGCTTTAATTCGATGGCCGGCCAACGCATAAACTCTTTTTGACTCACTCGGTATAAGAGAAATTTGATGATGATTTCATAAATCGCAATTCTCAATGCATGTCAATTTCAAGGCTGTGCAGCAGCTTATCGTGAACCTGGGCATTGCTGTGTGATAACTAATTTGAGGCAAATTTTTATGTTTCTCTCGCTGATTTGTTACAGGATAAAGTCGCTAATCAAAGGGAAGAGTGCCTACATTGTGCCTGGTCTGATGCACATAGATGACTTGCAAGTGGCTGATTTCCTTGGTAACGATTTTGAGTTTACGTTTGCTTATTATTGGCAGGCAGCATAGAGGTCTAATCGTGGAAAAACGTAAAAATGTTAAAATCAATCGTCTTAGATGTTATTGGCCTAGTCCTGCCAATGCATTGCTTTAGGCAGCTCTGCAGGGTGTCTCAAAATAATTGAGTGCTGATTTTGAAGCAACCTAAGCAGCCATGTTTTTTGTCTTTCCTCTGCCATAATTCAGCAGCCACGTTTCATTCATTTCATTTCATTTCATTTTGATTCAATTAAGTAGGGTTGCCCTTCAACCGGAGTTGTTTTACAAGGGGCCCTCCACTTAAAAAGTTATTTACAATATGCAATTACCAAATAAAAAAGAGAAATTACAATGCAAAACCATGATATGAAATCCTATGACACAAAATTTACAAAATTTAATATAAATGGAAAGAGAAAATCCTAAATAGATTTTTTTAAACTATTCAGGGGAAGATGCCTGGTAAAGGTGTTGAGTTTTCTTTTGCTCATTCTTAGCAGGCAGCATAGGGGTCTACTCATGGAAAAACGTAACAACGTTAGAATTAATCGTCACGTATTACATTGACACATAAATAATCTCAAGCTAAAAGTTGAACCCTGACCCATCTAGCTCTGTCAGAATCGAGAAAATGGGAGTTACAGCTCCTCCGCAACAGCTACATAAACGATGCATGATTTCCTGGAATACCCTGTTTGTAACTTGCCATAAATCCAGTGCGAGAATTTATGGTATTATCGTATTTTAAGTCGCATATCAATCATCTTAATATTAGAATTACAGCATTTGATGTTTTATGAAACGATGTCTGAGTTAGAGCTGTGTGAAATATGTAGATCAGTCCAAAGTTAGGCTCATATTTGTCCTTGTTGAGGAGAAAATCGGCCATGTGGTTATTTTCCATGCTTTTCAGCTTTCACTAGCATTCTAATTGCTTCAGTTAGTATTGGTGAATTTCCACTTCATTCACATTACCCGTCGTCCTATTTTGATTGCCTATTGTTTTAGCCTCCAAACTTTCCTGCAGCCGTTTCCCAGCTCAAGAGTACGGATTTTCATTGCTTTTCGTTGAAGGTCTTGTGGCGCCGTGTTGTAATCCACTGACGTTGCAGCCAGAACAGTCAGGTGGACGGGGTTCAAATCCCACCAGCACCTTTGAGCGTCATGACAAGGGGTTGCGGACTCTATTATCGCTTAGCTTGGCGCTGAAAAGCGCAACTTCACCTTCACCTTCAGTCTCATTGCGATCATAGTTTCATTGCGATCATAGTTTCATTGCGATCATAGTTTCATTGCGATCATAGTCTCATTGCGATCATAGTCTCATTGCGATCATAGTCTCATTGCGATCATAGTCTCATTGCGATCATAGTCTCATTGCGATCATAGTTTCATTGCGATCATAGTTTCATTGCGATCATAGTCTCATTGCGATCATAGTCTCATTGCGATCATAGTCTCATTGCGATCATAGTTTCATTGCGATCATAGTCTCATTGCGATCATAGTTTCATTGCGATCATAGTTTCATTGCGATCATAGTTTCATTGCGATCCTAGTTTCATTGCGATCATAGTCTCATTGCGATCATAGTCTCATTGCGATCATAGTCTCATTGCGATCATAGTTTCATTGCGATCATAGTCTCATTGCGATCATAGTTTCATTGCGATCATAGTCTCATTGCGATCATAGTTTCATTGCGATCATAGTTTCATTGCGATCATAGTCTCATTGCGATCATAGTCTCATTGCGATCATAGTTTCATTGCGATCATAGTCTCATTGCGATCATAGTTTCATTGCGATCATAGTTTCATTGCGATCATAGTTTCATTGCGATCATAGTTTCATTGCGATCATAGTCTCATTGCGATCATAGTCTCATTGCGATCATAGTCTCATTGCGATCATAGTTTCATTGCGATCATAGTTTCATTGCGATCATAGTCTCATTGCGATCATAGTTTCATTGCGATCATAGTTTCATTGCGATCATAGTTTCATTGCGATCATAGTTTCATTGCGATCATAGTTTCATTGCGATCATAGTCTCATTGCGATCATAGTCTCATTGCGATCATAGTCTCATTGCGATCATAGTTTCATTGCGATCATAGTTTCATTGCGATCATAGTCTCATTGCGATCATAGTTTCATTGCGATCATAGTTTCATTGCGATCATAGTCTCATTGCGATCATAGTTTCATTGCGATCATAGTTTCATTGCGATCATAGTTTCATTGCGATCATAGTTTCATTGCGATCATAGTTTCATTGCGATCATAGTCTCATTGCGATCATAGTCTCATTGCGATCATAGTCTCATTGCGATCATAGTTTCATTGCGATCATAGTTTCATTGCGATCATAGTCTCATTGCGATCATAGTTTCATTGCGATCATAGTTTCATTGCGATCATAGTCTCATTACGATCATAGTTTCATTGCGATCATAGTCTCATTGCGATCATAGTCTCATTGCGATCATAGTCTCATTGCGATCATAGTTTCATTGCGATCATAGTCTCATTGCGATCATAGTTTCATTGCGATCATAGTTTCATTGCGATCATAGTTTCATTGCGATCATAGTCTCATTGCGATCATAGTTTCATTGCGATCATAGTCTCATTGCGATCATAGTCTCATTGCGATCATAGTCTCATTGCGATCATAGTCTCATTGCGATCATAGTCTCATTGCGATCATAGTTTCATTGCGATCATAGTCTCATTGCGATCATAGTCTCATTGCGATCATAGTTTCATTGCGATCATAGTTTCATTGCGATCATAGTCTCATTGCGATCATAGTCTCATTGCGAGCATAGTCTCATTGCGATCATAGTCTCATTGCGATCATAGTCTCATTGCGATCATAGTCTCATTGCGATCATAGTTTCATTGCGATCATAGTTTCATTGCGATCATAGTCTCATTGCGATCATAGTCTCATTGCGATCATAGTCTCATTGCGATCATAGTCTCATTGCGATCATAGTCTCATTGCGATCATAGTCTCATTGCGATCATAGTTTCATTGCGATCATAGTGTCATTGCGATCATAGTGTCATTGCGATCATAGTTTCATTGCGATCATAGTTTCATTGCGATCATAGTTTCATTGCGATCATAGTCTCATTACGATCAAAGTCTCATTGCGATCATAGTTTCATTGCGATTATATCCAGGCAAACACGAGCCTGGGTTTCATATTAAAAACGAGTCCTATTTGGGGATCATAGAAGCGTATCTGTTGCTGGGGCTACTGAGAATGGGTCATGGGGCTATTTGCGCCAGAGCCTGATAAAGTAAGATCTTCCACTGTGTTCTGCCCGCTTCGTGCGCAGGTCCTCATTTTGCAGTTTTTCCGTGGGTCTCTAGAGCCACCCGGTGGCACAACAGTTGCAACTTTGGAGTGATTTCAATTTGTCACATTTCAGATGTTCCGATTCTTGGTTGTGAACCAGAAATAGCCAATCTTTACTCATCGAAATCAGGTGCAAGGCGGATATTTGAAGATGCTAATGTCGATAGGGGCCCTTCAGATGCTGACATATACACCATACATCAGGTAATTTTTTTGACTTTACATTATGCTTTACATAGACTGCAAGTTTTCATATGTGTTTTCGTAAGAATCTGCTTGCAAGATATCCAACTCTGAGATCACTAAATAAGCAACTCCATCTAATGGGAAAATATGAGTTCAGATACTAGTAATTTTGGTGAAGGAAATCCTGTTCACAGTCGACTTTTTCCTTTGAGAGGACTTCAGACATTTTGAGCTTGTGTATTTCCGTTTCTGCCACACAAAACGGGGAAACGATTCCTTTTGAAAGTATTTCAGAAAGCCTGCTTGCAGAAAAAAGTCTTCATGCAGGCTAAATTTCAGAGGGCTTCTTTAATAATTCCTTTTTATTTCAGTTGCATGAATCGTTGTCAAGCTTAGTTGCTGAAAATCTTCATACTAAAAGGTGGCTTCTCAAAATAGATGATGAGATTCACGGACGAGGGATTGGTCAGTATTACTGTGTTTAAAACACTGAAAATGTATTTCATTTTTTTGCAAGACTTCGGTCTTACATTGTATAAAAAGCTTTAAACATGGTCCTTCGCTAGACGAAACGTTTCATGAGCATTTGATGAACATCTGTCACTGTACAGAACAGCACAGAAAATGATTTTTAGAAATCAATAAAATTCGAAATTCTGAAATCTTAAGCAACTTTGAAATCAACGAAATCAATCTTGCCTGCTCTTATGTAACTTCATTAAGCTTTTCCTTCGTATTTATTTCAAGTACCAGATAGACGTCCATCCCTCTTGTTCATCAAATGTCGGAAAGTTTGCCAACTCCCAACCCAAGCCTTATTTAGGAACTCCGCTAGTTGATTCCATTGAAAGTGTGCTCAAGAATTATCCCTAACAAAGGCAACCGCAGGAATAAGCTGCTAAGATGACAACTTTAATTTTGAAATATTTACCGTCCCGCGAATCAGAATCTGTCGCTTGTTAAAGTTTTCATTTTATTCCCACCTCTTCCCCAATTTATTAAGACTAGCTCCTCAATTTGGCAATGGAGAGTAGATGTACGCTTTCTCCTCGCGTTAGCTATGTTTTTTTCATTCTTATAGCATACTGTGATGTAGTAACGCATCTGACATTTTATACCTGGGCTCAGAAAGAAGCTCAGCGTTATGGTGAAAAGTGGGCAAAGAAATGGGCAAGAGAAGTTGTTTACAGTAAAATTTTACAAGAGATTCCACAGATACTTGACAAACATGCAATCGTCATCGATAAACGTCGATTCATTTCCTGGAAGAAGTTCTTGCATGAATATTTCAGTAAAGGTATTTTCACAGTTTGATTTTGTCATATTTTCGTTTAACAATTTCAGTGTGCAAGGTTCAATCCTCTGTTAGTATAGGGCTTCAGTTTAAAAAGGGGGGGTGTCAAATTTTGTTACATTTTCCTTCGTGGATCGTGGTTTCAAAGGAGTTTAGTATATATTGCTTTAAGTCTGCTGTGGAGATGTTTTGATATCATTATTAGTTTCAACAAGGCGTCATTTATGACATTTAAGGATGTAACGTCATGATTTTTCTGAATTTGAAACTAGAAAATCGACAGGTGTCTGCATTCATGAAGATTGTATATTTCTTTCTGTGTTGGTTTAGGTTTTCAGGATGATTTTAACTTTTCCAGATTTTGCCATGACTTCTTTCTAAGAAATAGAAACACCGCAATTTTGAAAATGATAAAAGCTCAAAGGCCCGAATTTTGGTTTCTTCTTGCAGCAGGAACGGTGTATGCAAAGTCTGTATACACCGATCCCGTCATTGCAGGACAGGCATGTTTTCTATTGCATTACTCCTCTGGCAACAGGAACGTTGTATACTTAATCTGTATACACTGTTCCCGTTAATGTGGGAGAGCATGTTTTCCACTGTGTGACTCCTATTGTAACTAGAAGGGTGTATACTAAGTCAATATACGTCGTTCAAATTACTCAATTAAAGGCATATTTTCCTTTGCCTTCCATTGCAACAGAAACGGTGTATACCATTTTGTCATTGTAGGTGGAATAATTGAAGCATGCCCTCCTTCTGATAGTATCACCTCATTGTCTGTTGATTTGTTGATTGATCCATGTGGTAACTGCAAAATTCTGTCGGCTGCTGATCAGGTAAGTTTTTTTTGTATTCATAAAGTGTTATTTGTTTATAAAGACGATTTATTTACTCAGCTCAGTTTTTCTCCGCCTTGGGATCATCTTTGCGTAGGCATTTTCGTTTGAGTTTGTTTGGGAGGCGGAATTTTACTGTGGTTTAGTAGTTAGTACTGATCAAAATTTAAACGCCAGGCCTAAAGGGCTGTTTACTGTTAGTAGACTTTTCCGAGCCGGTGGAGATTATATTGTGTATGACAGAAAATGCTGTGTAAGATGCGGCCCGATCGGGATATTCCACTTACTCGAAGATGATGATGTGAAAGTGCATAATATTTTGGTGAGTACGTTGCAGGCACATTTATAGAAAAACCAGTTTTTTATGAGAGTTTTGAATTGATTTGCGTGTCTGGATGACTTTATTTCATTTGGAAGAAAATTCCAAATCTTTGGACCCAAAAAGGTAATGGATTGTATTCCACGATTGGTCGTTTTAACTTTAGGAATGTAGTTCTAACCGCTTTTATTAGTTATTTTGTAGGTAGCTCGGAATGGAAACTATAATGTCCGAACTGCCCATGTTTATTCACATTTCATTCTTTATTGACAGCTGCCATGCTTTTCACAACATTTACCATCTCGAATGGCTGTTTGCCCTTCTTGTATAATATTTGATTCAGAAAAAAGTTTCCATTTCTGAAAAATTATGACAAGAAGAGTAATAAATGATTGGAATGAGTCAAAGTCTGCTGATAACCAAAGGATTGCAGTATTTTGTAATTTCCTTGCGGTATTTATGAACACTGAGACCATAGGCAAGTTCAATACAGAAACTTTCTTGGCTAGGAAATGCTTGAGAACGGTCCAAAACACTTGTTCCAACCGAAGAGAAACTCCTCGCACAGACCAACAAGGAAAGTATGATTTGTCACGGGTAAAAGATATTGTCTGTCAATTTTTGCCATAGGAGTAAAAAGAGAATGTGAATGGTTTAGGGAAAAGCCTAGGCCAAGGAGGTAAGAGGACTGGGGCGTTACAGCCGAGCGTTGAAAAGATTTGCGAAAATCAGCCATAATCGGGCAGAGAATGCGCCTTAAGTCCGGCGAAATTATCATAAACAATGGATTTTCTAGCGGGCAGCCCCCTTAAATTTTATCTCCCCGTGCAGTAATGGGGAAAAGGTAAATAAATCAGACAGTATTCGTTGTATATTTTTGCTCCAGCCCCCACTAAAAATTACTTGTGTATTGGTCACAAAACAAATGGGTCATCTCTATTTGCAGATTCACGGCCTGTCACCTTATCGTTGCCTTGGCTACACTCTCCCACAGTTATCAGTGGAACCAAATGTCTTGCAGAAAATAGCAGATGATATTTGTGTGTCATGCAAGAATAGAGGAATCATTGGATATCTTTCCATCAATTTTGTAACGTTTATTGATCCATCTTCGGTAAGTTTGTAAATGCGTTTAAGATATGTTTGTACTGAAATGTTTTCTGCATATTTGACTTCCTCGTGCTTCTTAACTGCTCATGTTTTCACCAAAAGAGTTAAAGCATTTGTAACATTTCAGCTCCTCGAATAATTGATGGATTTAAAGAATGAATTCTCAGCTTGTTCAATTTCCTACCTTATCGTAATCCAGGTATTAGAGTAGACTTATGACGATGAGTCTCTTGTTTCCCTGTGTGCTTTGATTTGATGATGGCGCTTCGGTCGACAGAGACGCATGATATTACTCTGAAAAGCAGGCCCTATTTAGGCCCAGACTTCGCGAGTCCTTGAGTGACAATAAAATTGCGAAATTTTTGAATTACTATTGTTACGGTGTAAATGTGATTGGATTTTCGATTCGATTGAAGAATTGAAAAAAACTCCCATGGGATTGATATTCGAAGCCGTGATTCCATTGTAATTCCATTTATGATTGCAGAAAATAGGGCCTGCCTTTTCACCGTTTCATTATGATTCCCTGTTGAGCAAGATTTACCGCAGGGATACAAGGAACCCATCGTCATAAGCTTAGCATTAGAGACGTCCCCCAAATCGTTGTTAGGAAACGGAAGAAGATGAACATCGAAACGATAAACCAAGAATAACTTTGAATATCTGAATAATCTTTTCTATTGCAGATGAAACAAAGGGTTTGGCCTGTTGGACTTGATCTATCATACAATGCTAGCTTAAGTTCATTTCAAGTCTTCCGTCATATCACAGGCGGATCCTTCAATTTTGCCAACAATTCATTTCAAGCACCAGTGCAGGTAAAAAACGAGAGATCTCCATACAGGAAGAGTAGAAGAAAGCCAGCACCATCTAAGCTAGTAAAGGTGAGAGATTCGTTTGTTTATACTTTTTATGAATTTAGCCTGGTTTCCATGTTGCAGATTTAGGCAGCAAGTGGTCTTGAGGGCATAAAATTGCCTGCTTTCTGATACCCCGTTCTGGAAAAAATATGTGGAAACAATACCCTGAAAAATGGCACGTCCCCGTCAGACAAGTATACTAAGTACCCCCTTCCCCTGGTTGGTTGATGCATCTTTCGCGGATTTCTTAATTTACAAGAACTTTTTTCATTTTGTTACAGCAGTTTGTTATAATTCTTCATTGGCAGTCTGATAGCTTGATCACTTTCAGAGTTACAGCATCTGCCATCTTTAAACCATAGGTAAAGGGACCAAAATGCTAATGTGTTTATTCTTTAATGAAATGGGACCATGCTTTCCGGTTGTGAAGTTTCTAGAAGTTTGGTCAAGAATTTTAGACATGGTTTACAGTTTGGCTTGAAGAATCTTTACAGATTTGCTTTTGATTAAAGGACGCCGTGACCAATGTCGACAAACTGAGCCTTGTTGTGTAAGTAGATATGTTAGCTGCTCAAGTATTAGTATTTTAAAGGGATCTGATAAATGGTTCGAGAGACATAGGCTTTCAAATGTTTAAATATTTTTCTAACTTTACCCTTTGCCAACTTTACCATCGCTTCGCTGTCTGCAGTACTGCCTTGCAAACAGGAAAATCGTTGCAGCTAGCAATGAACTGTGCTTTTCCCTCGTTCAGTTTCTTAGTTGTGACGAAATTTGTTATAAATGAATTTTTCTTCCCATAGTATGAAGAATTGCATCGCTTCGCGGTGTACAGCACTGCCTTGCAACATGAAAACCTTCGCAGTATACAATCAAGAGTACTATTCCAGCTTTGCAAATCACATGGAATTGGTTATGACGTCAAGGTTAGCTAACGTTTACACCAGGGTGCATTTTATGCACTTAGGCCCGAAGATCTTCGGCGTAGACCTGACGTTTTTGTTGGCGTAGCGGCGTCATTTTGTCAGTAAAGTCAGTTTTTGGCGTGATAGCATTTCAAATTCTTCTTATCTTGACATGAATGTGAAGTTGTCCTCGATCTTTTAGCAGTTTCTTTTGATAATACATGCATTTCCTTTGTAAGAAACTAAGAATTTGGGCCAGAAATCGAAGTTTCTTAAAATCATCAGTACTCAGATTCTTAGTAGCTCTCTTTCTCTGAAAATACCTGGCGTACGAAAGCTAAGGGATCGGCGTACCTTCGGCGTAGGTCTTACATGGAATGCACCCTGGCGTTTACATTATTATTCTGCAGCATATCTCTTGTTGTTCATTGTGTCAAAGTTTTATTTCCTTATTCTGCTAACCTCTGTAAAGTGAGTATATCGATTTCATGAGCCATTTCACACCGATGAGCCATTTCTGAGCCATGAGCTAAAACCAGCCACTTTTGAGCCATCTGTCTCACGGCGCCTGGTGAAATCGATATACTCCTTTTCCTGTAGAATATACAGAAAAGACGAAGATGACATTGTTTTCTCCTTGTTTGTACACAAAACCCTTTTTTCGGAACACATTCCTTTGATTATTACTACCTCAGGAGGGACATTATGGAAACAAGGTCGCAATGACCACTTTAATGTCTACCATCTTTAACCTGGAGTATATTTAGATAAATTATTTAGCTTTTTGCCTGCAAATCTTCTATGTCTGTAAACTGATTTGCCTTCTTTTTTATCATTTATTGTTATTTGATTTTATAGCTAAAATATGCATGCATACTGTACATTCATAAAATTGTCAGTGTAGGATGTAGAATGGTATTGTTAATATGAGATACGTGCTGGAAATTTTCAACATCTTTTTTCAAATTTCGCTGATCTTCATCATGAAGTGAACACTTTGCAAGACAACGTTGGTCCGTATTCCTTTCACGTGTTTTATCAATACAACCATGATTTCACTTACCGTAGTCACAAGCCTCCGTGGCCTAATGGATAAGGCATCGGCCTCCTAAGCCGGGGATTGCGGGTTCGAGTCCCGTCGGAGGTGTTTTGTTATGGTCTTTCATTTTTGTTTTCGTTCATAAAATCTTCCTTGATTTCCTATTTCATGTAAAATTCAGAATTCTTTTTATACTTGTCATTCTTCCTGAAGATTCTTTTTTGACCCTTTTTGTTACGTGGAATTATTTCTTTCGCTGTTTAGGCCTATTTAGTTTTGCTTATTGGATTTTGATTTATTCTGTCATCTCTATCAGACTTGCTGGAAAATTTATAGGTGTCATTACTTTCAGACAACATACAACATTCTATATAATTTTTGTTTTATTTTTTTTCATTTTGAAAATTAATTTGTTAATTAATCTTTGTTATTGAAATTTACAAATGCTAATTTTAGTAATTTGAAAAGAATTATTTCATTTTCAAACTGGTTAGTTTGATCGAATTTGATCACGAATTCAAATTATCGCAAAATATGTAAATTGCAAAAGACTAGTCTTCCTCGTTTTGGCTTCCTTGTTATTTAAAGGCAATACGCGTATTTTACAAGAAAAGAAGACTTTGGGTCAGTACTAAAAGTTTCTTAAAATTATCAGATTTTCAATACTCGGAGTTTCTTACGAGTTTCTTAAAGGTACCACAGCAGTCTTCATGTTCTTGTTCTGTTCCCTCATGAACATTTCCAAAACGATATTTTTTAAGCTTTACTCGTGAGTACCTTCCTAGTCACCCTGGGTACCAGCCTCTCTCTAAGTCTGGTACCCAGGGTAAGAGAGAGTCTGGTACCCAGGGTACTTCCTAGTAATATGATACAAGAAACAAACGAAAGTAAAGTAAACTATTTTATGGCTAATAAACTATTTCAAAATTGATTCTCTTTTTCTTTCCTTTCAGGCAAAAATTGGAACAGTATTTACTGTGATTGATCAACTGAAAAAAGAAACATTTGGTGTGCTGTATGTTTATTTAAACCTAATTCCTTCATGGATCCTGTCTTGCATTGTGAATCAAAAGGAAGACTTCGGATGTTTCTTCGGCGTACAGTAAATCCCCGCATATAAGAACCTACCAAAATAAGAACCTAGAGGCTGTTTTTCCTAAATTATGTACCTTGCAATTAAGAACCTGTTTCAGTCTGATGAAACATAGGCTCTTATTGCAGAGGTTGCAAAGTTGATATTTGATTGCTGTTATCAAGGTCCTTGTGGTCTCAGTTGGGTCTGAAAGATTTATTCTCCTTCCCAATTACTTATTATGTCCATAAGAACGCTTCTAACAAATAATAGGGCTCAATATATTTGTGAGACTCTCAAGGGGACAACACGAGGTACCCTTCAAATAAGAACCTTTATACCTTGAACTTAATTTTAGTATCTTTGAAATAAGAACCAATTTCAGCCTGGCTCTCAAAAAAGTAGGTTCTTATACGCGGGGATTTACCGTACTGTACAATCATAGATGACTTGCCTGCTTCTACAATTTTTTCCAGTGTGGGGGCTAATTTGGATGAGAGCATTTGATCCAGTCTAATAATTTGTGACTCAAAACAGTGAAGCTTTTGAAAAACAAATCTCCAAAATTTATTGTCTTTTCAGTCATAAGAAATACTTTGTGTATATTTGAAGAAAAGGACCAAATTATTTTGAAGAATATTCGTTAGTCCTGGAGTTGCTTTGGCATTTAATCATGCTTCCAATACCTACTTAGTTTGGGCTTAGTTTTGAAACATACTTCGAAATGACAAGCAATTATTATAGATGTTTTATGTTGACTGCTTCCCTCTTTTAGATATTTTTATTGGTTGTTTGAAGAAATTTCCCAAAACTGAATTTTACTACTTACAAATTTTGGTAAATTTTAAAAGTTTTTCTTTTTAGTGGGCCACTCGAGAATCTGATATCACTGTGACCGACATTGCTTGGAAGATATAATCAAGTACGAAAGTAACTTTCTTATTTTCTGATCCAGTGTTGGAAACTTCAAGTAATTAAATTAATAAAAACATGTTTTAATCCACTTTTATTTATTGTCTTAGGACAGTCGGTGAAAGTATGCAAGAAGCACTGTCTTCATTTGCTTTAAACTTGTCGCTCATCCATCGAGATATTTCTACTGGTGACAAACAAACAGACACAAACATCCAGGTATGTTTTCAATTTCTTTTCCTTTTTTTCTCCTACTTTATTCACTTGATGATAGCTGGAAGCTTGTAAATTACTTAACAGAAAAGCAGTGAAAACTTACACAAGTCAACAAGGGAGGCGCTTATTTGTGTAGCTTGAGGCTGCTGAGTCATCGAAGGCTTATAAATATTATTATTAGTTTATTCAAAGTTGGCAACTTACATAGCTACTTAAACAGTTAATTCAAGCCAGCAATGTCTTTTAGTTTAGACTTTTAACAAGAACTTGTAATCACAAACGAATAAAATGTGACAGCAGCCGGCGTCGAAATGACATAGTGATAAACAAGAACAAAGACATAATGGAACCATGCAATGATGCAAACAATATTTATGAGAGGTATCTGCCATATGATAAATCCTTTATTAAACGACCCTAAAGGTCGTTCCAAAAAACTTGTCTTCGATCATAAAATATTACGTCAAGTGAACTGAACGGGCTTCTGGTTACATAAACCTGTTCCTAAGTTCTTCAATTAATTTTAGAAGCCAGAGCCTTGCCAATCCGCTAAAATTTCACAGGGTTACATTCTTTTACAGTTAAAGTTCTTACAAAAGATGAAAGCAAAAATACGTCCCAAATCGGGGTAAAAGAGAACTGCCAATGTTATACGTCTCGTTGATATCAGAACGAACCAAGTAGGACTTCGAAAATATTTTAATTCTTGTAACCAATTGCTAACAGTTACTTAGCAATGCAAGTATCCAAAATCTTTGAATGGAGATCTTATCAATGAGAGGTGGGGTCAATTCAAATCGCGTTCAACACAGGGTTCCTCTTAGCATCCATATCTTTGATTTTACATTAGAGAAAGTTAAGTTATTGAAGTGCTTTTCAAATTCTTTGAATAAATGAGATTCTACTTTCACCACAAATGCTATTTAGGAGAGTTTGGTTTCAGCTTTCGCACAAACTTGAACTTCAAAAGCTTTTAACCCCGTAAATTTGCAGCCAATTTGCAAGCTTCTTGTGTCCAAAAATTAATTCAAGTCTCAGTGACATGGTAATCATACCACAGAACCCGTTTATTATTTCTTTATTTTTTTATATTTAATTAAACATCAAACAATTTTTGAATCGCCCTGTAGTACCTTGTATAGATCCCACAGCATTTGGTCTGTACGTCAAACTGCAGACCAAATGTTTCCAGGATTGACCTCATATCATTTGATAACTGCATATTATTGATCTTTTGCAGGACATATTACAAAACATCCAGCTGATCTTGAATGTGACTGCTGTAAATGCAAATCCTCAAGAAGCGGTCCCTTTCACCCCAAATCATCCTGAAGCAACCCCAGATTCTGATGTTGCTGATCAACCAATTACTGAAGTTGCTAACTGCAACAACCCCGTAGCCAGCCCTGTTCGAATTGCTGGTCCTTCCCCAGTTACAGGACCAGGAAGCCCTTTTTAAATGTACAACTGGTGACCAAAAGAGTGAAACTATTTGAAAAATCATGAAAATTGAATTATATTACCTTTCAGGTAAATTTCTTCACATACATTTTCATGGATCATTCATTTTTCAAATTAAAGTCTTTCTTGAATTAGATGTCTTTCATGCAATCAGACAAAAAAGTTTCAAAGATCTGAAACAATTTTAGATTTTATAGTGGCTTTTCAAACAGTTTCATTTTTCATTTGGTCATCTTGTAGAAACCATATATTTTTAAATGATAATGATTCTAATGGTTGTTTTCAGGTGTTTTATTGCGTTTAACTCTTACCTGCCTTCAATCAATGAAAAAATTCGCCTTTCTAGGAAAACAGGGCCTTGGTTCGAGTATCTTTATTAATTAGCCATGCACATAAGACCAAATCGAGACAGAAGAAGTTTTAAAAGGCTACTGATCCCAAAATTTGTAAGCAATGATATTTTGTAATATTTGATTAAACAGGCAGCATGTTCAATCATTTTTAGAATTTTCCTGGCTGACATTGGTCATTCTGTGCAGACTTTATAAGGTATATCCTCAGGAAAGCCCCATGGACAAACCTGAAAAAGTGCTAAATTAACGAGCAAATTTCCGAATACTTCTGCCTTGCAGCAACAATTTATCGTTCTTTAGCACGTACTGTCCTCTTTGGATGTGAGGATGAAAGTCTTCTCGCTATTCAGTGAAAACTGTAAACGTTGCACCTATGTTGATGAAATATTGAAAATGAAATTTTTGCCAACTTAAAAATTACAGAAGTTTGCCCAATATTGTGTCATTGCTTTAGAAAGTCCATTGTACTCAGTTATGCTTAGCTATCTTACTTATTTACCGACATTTAAAATTTTATTCTGTGGTTTAAGTATGAAAAGGTGTTTCTTGCCTGATAAAGTAGAAAACCTCATATGTGATTTTGATGGTAAAGTTTTTTTGATGGATTATAAGAAACGCCAGAAGTCTTTATAATCTATGTTGTTGCTCAATGTGAATAGACCCTTAAGCTATTTTACAAACGAACCTAGATCGAGAGATATTTTATACATTTTTTACACGCGAGATTCGATTGAGTAGCATGAGAGCTTCTATCGCTATTGTGGACATTCGAAATTCTACAAAATTTAGCAAAATATCCCTCGATTCTAATTCCTTCTTAGAATAGCTAAAAGATCTATTGTTGCTCGCATAGCATCTAAATGTTATTTTTATATTTCTAATAAGTTTAATCAAATAAAATTAAGTCTGATAAGTAGGAAAAGTTTATCAAGATCTCTTTTGAAAAACAAGGAGAATTTTGAAGAAAAATACAATACCCCAACCTCGATTCCAGGGGTATCATTGTCTTCAGCCTCGCCTATTGTTACCTTGGGTTCGAGGTTGACAATACCCCCTTTTTGCAAGGCCCAGGATTTTGCTTGATTTGGTGTGCTTTGGTCTATTCTTGCGTTCCTTTTGCAATGAGAAAGAATTTGATTGATCTAGATGCTTTGAAATGAAACGATAATAAAATCTTCAACAATACAAATCATGATTGCCTTTATTGCCGAAGGAATGGACTCAGTCCCAGTCCCCCATTTCGATTTCGAAATATTTTGATTCAGAATGGAAACGAGGCTTCCCGCGAAAAACAAGAAACCAAAATGGAGGATTTGGTCGTGCAATCATTGATCGAGAAATGCAAGGCGAACTGTGAAACGGCCCTGTTTCTCAACTATGAGAATCTTGCAGAAATACCAGAGGCAGTACTACAGATCAAGATATTAAAAAGGCTCTATTTAAAGCGAAATCTTCTGAAGTCTGTTGTAAGTTTAAAGTCTTTATGGCCTACATGATAAAGGTAAAGCGTACTTCTGCACTCACACACATATGCACCTCATTTAACACATGTTGTTGTTAGAAGGGAAACCCTAGAGCGTCTGGCAATGGTTGTAGCTCAACTGGACTCTTTAGTATCTATGATGTATTTTTCACTTTGATTGGATGCAATCTTGTTTTTACTAGGCCAAGTTAAGTTTACACATTTCATTCAATATTGACTGCAACCCCTTTGCTTTATTTGTCAACTTCTGAATCTCATTGTTCTCTATTTTCAGCCAAAAGAAATCAACTTTCTTGCATCATTAGTTCAGTTGTAAGTAAAAAATATTTCAAAAGCGTAGATTTGCAGAGTTGCCTATCAAGTCATCATCAGTTTTCAGGGAAAGAATCTTTATGGGCCGCACACAAAGTGATTCTTTCACTTATAATTTCCATTGGACATTTTAAAAATACCCCCACCCCCTCCCCCCAAAACGTCCAATTGAAAATCGATGTAATTTTTCCGATCACGAGAAGATTTCAAACTGTTGTTTTGCTGCAGATCAATTGGCCTAGTGCTTACGAAGTCATCAGCGACGTGCTTTCCATGACCATACTAAACGAAAACAGACAAGATATGTCACTACTGTCGATATTCTTTGGGACTAACAATGTATGTAGCAAACGAAAGCTGTAGAATAAGGTTTCTTGCTTAAAAATTCTCGGGAGAAATGTTGATAAAACAAAAATTTTGAAAACGTCCAGTTCTTTTATCCCCTCCCACAAACATCCAATGGACGTTTTGCATGAAAGAGTTGATTTGTTTGCGGCCCCTTTACAGGAACTTGTACTTGACTTGTGGAAGGACGGGGGCTGCCACCCAGTTTTCAGAAAGATACGTTCTCCTAACTACTGACACTTGATGTCATACCCACTTTTATGATGAATTTCTGGGGGAAAGCTACCCATTTTTGGCAATGTTTATCAATTTCTTGTAAACCCACCCATATTTATGGCAAATCTGCCAAAAGGGACCCTTGTTTAGAGAATTTGGGCCCAACAGCCTGTCCATATGGGTGGCACATACCTGTACCCTCAATATGTTATGTATCCCTCTGGGTCACTTCCAAAGATTAGAGAGGGGGTGTTCTGACAGAGAGAGTGCATAGCTCACTCTAACTAAAGGAAACATGAATGAATGATCCCACATTAGCCTTTTTTACCCTAGGATGGGGGGGGGTTTGAGTGCAACAAAATGATAGCTGCATTGTGCATGTAATGCATTGCTTGTTATGTTTCTTGGGGGCATTAGAATTCTGTTTGCATTGACGTGGGTTTTATCATTGTACTCCTTACTATTTGTTAAGCTGTTCATCACTGTTAACTCTCATAAAGTTTTTCTTTCAGATACTTGAATGCAAACATGATTGAGAACATTCCAGAAAGTAAGTTTCCTCTATTTCCTTTGGCATTGAAAAAAATTGGACTTTTTCTGCAAGGTATTTGAACAGCATGCTTTCTACTTGAGCAGAAAAAGAGATACTTAATGTTCTAGGAAGCAGAACAAAGATATCTTTTCTCCAAAATGCCATATCACAAAATGGCCAATAGTTATAGGAATGGCAGGATTTACCAACTGAATCTCTACGATATAAGTAATTTGATCATTCTTCTACCCTATAAAACTCTAACAACTACAATCTGGGCTGCTTTTGCCAAAATATTGCCTGATACTGTAAATGTCTCAAGCTTTTTGTGACTCGCTTTGTAGTCCCAAGATGGTAACTTCCTTATGAAGAGCAACTGGTAAGTGCCACCCATAAGGATAGGCTTTGAACCACAAAACTTCCTAAATCATGGGTCCCAAATTGTAACTGTTCCACTAGAAATGGGTAGCTTTTTGAATCAGAACAAAAACTTTTTAATGGGCTATTTATCTTTATTGTTGGATTTTCTTGGTCTTAGTTGTGATGATTGGTTTGTGGTAACCTTACCCTACACTATTATACCTTTACAGTGAAATGAAACATGATTCCTGGGGAGTTCAACAGGCTTTGCTCCCTAGAATCCTTAAGAATTGGTATGAAAATCAACCAAAAGCCGATTATTACGGGTCTTCCTGTAAAATGTTGGGTGGCACATCCCTGTCATCCCAAGACTTGTGTTAGCCTCCTCATTTGGTAGTATTTTTTGATATGTTACTTTTTCAGGTATTGGAGATCTGCAGTGCTTAGAATACTTGGAACTTGATCACAATGAAATAAGTAAGCTGCCAGTGACAATTGGAAAGTTATCAAAATTGAAGTCTTTGCTCCTTTCACACAACAACTTATCAAAGCTACCTCCAGGTGGGCAAAGTCTATATTTTATTTTCCATATAGCCTTGGTCTCTTTCCAAGTAGAATTCTAGCAGTTTGATTAGTGCATGTCATCCATACACTGGAGAGGCCCAGAATGTCAATTTCATGTAATTTCATCAGTCTCTACTGACCCAATGACTCAAAGATTAAGAAGAATGACTCAAGATATTTCTACTCCCACCTTCCTGCAAGAGAGAGTCTGAAGCTTGGATTGAGAGGGGGGGCGACTCATTGTTCAAATCACTAGATGTGCCACTCAGATGGGTTACTGTTTTAGTTGCAAATTCCCTCCATATGAGTCTATTATCATAAATGGGATCACTATCACTACTCATGTATGGTATTTATTGAAAGAAGTTCTTCATTGCTAAAACGGAACAAAATTTTGTCATGAATTTTCCTGTGCATGTCCGAAATTTTACAGCCTACATATGGTTGTTTACAAAAGCTTCAGAGGCACATCTACTCAACCCTTCAGCAGTAGGGCCTGTGTTCTTTTGGTTGTGTAGCCAGTGCATGGCGTTGTTGCCAGTATATCGACAGACATGAGACCAAGAGACTGAGTGAGCTCCAAAGAGGCTTTCCATTAAAAGCCAAAAATTTCAGACTTTCAGACAAAGATTTGCGAGTTTTCTTCATCGTTTTCAACGACTAAAAGCTACATATTTCTAGTTTATTTTTTTGCCCAACTCGTATTTAAAATGTCATACATTCATGAATCATGCTTCGTTTTAAGGGTGTTGCGTCAGAAATTTCCGCAAATGATTATTGAGTAGGATTACGAGAACGATTGCAAGATGAATTTAGTGAGCGAATATATATAGTATTTTGCACCAATTAACTTTCTTGCCTCATCCCTTTTAATACAAGCATTCTCTGTGTTTTCAAACCAGTGGAAATATTTGATTTCATTTTTCTCTGCTGCGAAAAATTTTGTGCACCCACCATTTATTTCGGCGAAGGGAGGGGGGGGGGTACATAACATGTTGAAGGTATGGGTATGTGCGGCCCATATGGGTGGTTTTTTGGGCCAACATTCACTAAACAAGGGTTCTTTTTGGCATATTTTCCTTAAACATAGGTGGGTTTGGCTGAAATTTACAAAAAATAGCTAAGAATGGGTAGTTTTCCGCAAAAATTAATCATTAGAGTTGATATGAAAGCAACTTTCAGTAATTAGAAGAGGGTGCCCTTCTGAAATTGAGGCGGCAGATCCCCGTCCATCCACACACAAGTGATGTAATCCGGGTATTTCGGGCTGCAAAAACGCACAGTAGACTTTTCGAACGTAAGAAATATCAGAAAATATTAAAGTCGAAGGCGTTGGCTTTTAACGTAAATATGGGATGTGTGGCAAGGCTAGATAATGTAGACTTCAAATGTGAATCAAATACTAATTGCTCCTTCTACCATCCAATATTTCTCAAAGCCTTAACAGTCATGGTGCCTTTCTCATCATCTCAGTATCGATTTCCTCTATATTTTCTCATGGTCATGTTTTGCTCAACTGCTTTGCAGACAATGCATTTTTGATTGCCGTTCCTTATCTCAAAGGCATTGAATTCGGATTCATGTAATTTGATGTTGCACTTGGTGCACTCTACATCGCCAAGGTTAACAGGCTCCATCACCCCAAGCGGCATAAAACCATGAGCCTGGTACGGATTGCCTTATACAAATCTGACATTCTCTCGTCTTTCTTCGGCGTATTTTTCAGAAATTTCCTGGATTTCTTCTTGGCTTTTGGAGCATTTTTTCAGCAGGGCATTCCTCACAGGAAAGAACATAGAGATTTCAAATGCTGCATACTCCAGTAAGCTTGCTTGCAATGGCCGTCTCCCCCATGCAGAATAATCCTTGACTTTAACTTGGAAGAGACGCTCCTTTTGTGATTTGCCCAAGTATCCATGCACGACGAAAGGAAACGGAGCAATTCGCTTCGCAGGCTTCGTATCTCGATGCTCCACAATATACTGCATGATTTGGAAATCCTCGATTCCATTTAGCTTGACCTCGTGTTTGTGCCATAGTGAGTCTGCATCTGCACGGCAATCAAACATGACCTTTTTTATCTCATCATTCTCGAGAAGAGCCTTTAAACGATCTGATATGCCTCCCAGGACTTGGATATCCACCAAGAAGATGTCACCATTCTCCAAGCAGATATTTAGTACTGTCACCGGCTGTGTTCGGCCTAAATCAACAGATTCGCAGTCGAACGCAAACAACTTATATTGCTCCAGCTTGTCCAGGAGGTTTTCCACTTCATTTGCATCTGTGATCAGTTTAAAACTGACTTGAGATGTTGACAAAGGAGTCTGTAATGCGAAGGCAAATTTCCATTAGTTTCATAAGCGTACGAGCCAGTAGGACCGGAAGGGTGGAGGGTGGCACCCCTTGCATGCGTTGGCAAAATTTACTAAGAGCAGTCATTTTCGGGCAAAAATCCGTCCAAATTTGGCAAACTTTGGTTAAACAGTTCACTACTTGTCGGCATACCACAACAGATTTGATCTTCCTCTATCACTTTACGCTTGTGGCTAACTTGAATCAAAGGTAAACTTGCGGACAACGATTTGTGATAAAGTTTGTTATTGCCCTCTTCCTATCAAACGTGTACGAGATTTCTAAAAATGGACCTACCACTGGATCCTGAGCATCCTTAATTGTCTTGAAAATGGGCGTGTTTGATGATCAACGGAGCAAGTCAGAAAGAATGTGGGGCTCTTACCAAACCACATTTTGGAAAACTTCAACTCAAATTGTTTAGTAACGTTTAAGAGACGAAGTATTTTATTAGATTTGTTACAGAAATTTAATTTCTTCCCAATGGTCATTGCTGTCCATATCTAGATTCAATTTTGTGATTTTCTATTTTGATCGACTATTTTGATGAAAAGGTATGGTTTGTGAGAATTTGCTGCTTGCTAATAATAGGCAATCAAGCGAAAAGTGTCTTTAGAATTCAAAATAAACAACAATACAGTAATGTCCCGCATATAAGAAACATGAATTTAAGAAACACCGGACCTTGATTTTTAAAATGATACCCCTTCTTATAAGAAACTGGTGCAGGTCTGAAAAAAAGCTTGTTTCTTATTCAAAAACTATGTGTATATTAGAAATTTGAAAAGCATAACAAATTCAGCGTTGTAGTTGAATCAGACTGCACATATTCAAATGAAAACAAGATTTTTACATGCAAATGAAGCAAAAAGCATTTTCCTGGAATAATTGAACCTTTTCTTGGCAGTGAAAATTTAGAAATGCAAGTCAAAATAGTGTAGTTTATATGGCAATTAGAGCTCGTGTCTCAGTAGTTCATTGATAGTAAATGATTTTTCTGATAAGAAACTTTACCCTGATTTGAACTTTATATCCCATTTTGTAAGAAACAATTCAGACTTCAAGTTGAAAACATTGTTTCTTATATGCGGGACGCTACTGTAGCTCTCGCTTTTGGTCTGCAACACGACAGATGCTTTGTTTCAATGTTTGAACGAAGCAGCATATTTGTCAAATCTCTCATAGGCATGGAAAGGTAAGATCAATTTGGACCAAGAGAATTTTCATGCATAAGTTAGCCTTTTACCAACACTTGCGAATTTGCGAAATAAATTCCATTACAATGAGTTGGAAAACCACCGCACTTTTTTAACTCATCCAGTACATTTTGGTCCCAAGGGTCATTATGTGCAAAAGCAGGCCTACATTACCTATTTGAAAAGCGGATAGTGGTAAGGCCAAGAGGCTAACCTGAAATCTTCGCCAACAAGTAGGCCTAGGCTGAAATGTGATTTGATTTGGGCTGCATAAATTGAATGATAGCTCGCAAAGAGAACTTACTCCTCTGCCAGCACCACTTTGGTATGAAGATCTTGATCGTGCTCCTTGTCCATACATAGCTGAAAGTCCTGAAGGCCCTACCAAACGCCTGTTTAGAGATCACTGACTTTGAGTGAGGGGATCTTCGCTTTGCGAACAAATCTTGAAATGAATTTGCAGATGTCCTCAGTCAGGAGCAACGATAGTCTGTGATCTTTTAATTTTTCCAGACTGTTTTCTTGGAAACTCTTTGTATAATAAGAGCCTATATTTGGTGTCAGTCGCGTTGTTGTCAGCAGCAGTTTCCAAAATGAGGAATTTGATATGATCTACCGGTTGACTCAAAAAGTGACCCAAGAAAAATTGCTGAAATGCTTCAAACGTTGTTCTATCGATAAAAGACCAGCCAACAATTAACATTTTTTGGAAGTTTTTTCGGCACAGTAAATTTCGCTAATCAACAGTTTTGAGGAAAATGGCATTCCTGAAATCCCCGAGACATTGTCAAAAATAGGGTATCGATTTACAGCCATTTCAGGTCTTCAAAACAATGAAGAATGTGTTTTATTTCAAGCTGGGAATAAGCATCTCAGTTGAAAGTTTCCAAAGATAGTTTATAGTCTCCAGTTACCTAAGAATTCGGAATAGAATAAGCCTTCCCGCATTGATTTTTTTTCAACAATATTCCACTTTCCACGCAAATCTAAATCTTCAATAACTGCTCACAGAAAAGCAGGAGTATCCTTGTCCCTTGATACAAAAATATCTTAAGGTATCTTGGAACTATAAACTTTCTCTGAAGACTTTTGACTGAGTTGCCTATTCCCAGCCCGAAAGAAACACGCTCCTCATAGTTTTGAGGGACTGAAATGGCTGTAAATCGTTCCCCTGTTTTGGTCACTTTTTTAAGATCTCCAGCATGCCCAATTCCGCTACATCCCTGACTTGGGAAATTTACCGAGCCAAAAAAACTTGCAATAAATTCTCGTAAGGTTGTCTGGTCGTTAAGTGATAGAACAACGTTTGAAGCATTCCAATCAGCCTCTTGTTCATTTTTCTGTGATAGATTGCATCGGCTCACTTTTTTGGGCACCTGGTAAATGCATAGTAACAATTTCTACCTGTTAAACTAACCTATTACAGAAAATCATAGCTTCTTTTATACAGGTTTTTACTGCACTACGAAACTTTGACTCTTTTACATATCCTGCTTTGCCTCCGATGAAATGATCTTGTCCGCACAAGCTTTTCTGAATTGGTTCATATTGCCTAGAATTCCTCCTTCCCTCTTCCCGGGTTGAAACTTTCTAACTCAAATTTAGATTGCAAAGTGGAGTTTGTAATCAAAAGGCAATATTTTTAGGACCAGCATATATCGCGTTTATGCCTAGACATGTGGGCATTGTTGACCTTGATGTTTACAATAAGACAAAATTACTTATCCAAAACTTGTAAAGTTCTCGATTCGTGGACTTAGCAGTAATATCTCTTTGAGGCTCACTGTAGTCTCATTCAGTTAGAATTTTTTGATGAAAGTTTTGCTAAAGTATTATTTCATCGTAGAGATTGGTCAATTGAAAAGCTTACAGACGTTAAATCTTGTGAACAATAAAATCGCAATACTTCCTAGAGAACTTGGACAATGTATGAAACTCCAGACATTGCAGATTGATGGAAATAGGATCCAGTTTCTAATTAAAGAGCTTATGAGGCTGCCATCTCTTCAGGAAATTTCAGCAAGCAGGAATAAATTATTATACATCCCTTTTGGTAAGTTTTCAATTTTTTTGATATCTTTCCACTTTCTAGAGTTTGCAACATTGGTGGTTCCAAATCTTTAATTAGATTGATATATTGATGTGGTAGTGTCAAAAATCAGAAATCCGAAATGCTTCAACTAGAATAATGTTCAAAACGAAACTAAAAATTAATTTATTGAACAAGGTCGACCGTTGAATTGAATCTGAGCTATTTTGGTACTGTAAATGCATAAGTATTTAAACTCAAATAAATTCATTTGGTTATATCTTAGGATGGGGGGGGGGCTCTGTCGTCAATTAGTTTACCTATTGAGAGAGCTCATCCTTTAGGTAATTCCCTGCATACAATTTATTTTTTTCTCCTTTATTCGTATTTGTATATTGTATCAATTCTTCTGTATCCATGTATCAATTTTATGATAAATTACTTTTAATCTTTGTAGTTTAGTTATTTGTTTGTATTCTTAGCAAAAAATTGTATATGATGAATTTATATAAAATAAAGCTGAAACTGAATTACATAATCTTTTCATCGTATCTCTAGATATACATCACCTACCATCGCTTACAGACCTCGTTCTGGATGCAAACACAAACTTAGAAATGCTCCCTGGCTCATTAATATTTTCTCCAGGCCTAAAATATGTCGGATTACACGAGTAAGTTACGTTATTACCAAGTCTTCCTATGTACCTGATGTGAAGGAAAAGTTCCCACTTTGAAAATAGACCTTTTTATTTCTTAAAGAAGAAGTTTGGATCGAGCGTCCAAATCTGGTAAAATTTGAGATGAAAAATTTAAGCATGAACTCCGTTCTCATAAGAAATGCTGCTAGCTGTTGCAAGAAGTTGCTAGAGTTCGTTAGCGACTTCGTTGGCCAAAGCGAAAAAGCAACGCAACGGTTCAGTCACTGTTAGCTGACTTATCTCTTTATGGAATAACAACAGTTGAAAACAGTAATCCTCAATTTGCCGCTCGTTTCTCGTGCGTTTCTACAAACTTTAGGGGTTACATTTTAGGCAAGCATGCACTGTGATAGTCTCAAAATACTCATTCTTGTTTAGTTTTGAATGCAGTTAATTCTGTCCACTCGCTTGTTTCTTTTCTTAGTTGTAAACAAGAAAGATCCCAAGAGGATCAATCAGGTAACGTTGTACACATGCTATTTGCTTTCCGCGCCATAATGATGAATGTCAGTGAAACACTTGCACTTTAAGGGAGCAGCGTGGGGGGTATATACCCCAAAAACCGGGTGAGTCGAAAACATGTATACGCGTTCGAAAGGCTTTTTTTACATTCTATTACAAAGTTACAAACATTTTACTGACTACTTACATGATACAATACCTTACTACTCAGACAATAACACTTGGAGCCAAAACCTATGTCCACCCGAACGAAGCCTTTGCCTCTCTTCAAAAATGTGTCACCTTCAAATAAACTGGTAATGCTTTTGTGGCTAACATATAAACTTGATAAGCTCATTTACTTTGTCAAAATCTGTCGTGGCCGACTTATACTGCAAGCGATTAAAGAAAACATGTCATCCCAGAATCCTTCTGTCTCTGTCAAATTTCATCTAGTTATTCGACTTCAACTATGTGTATAGGATGCTGCTGCTTAATCGCATATTCTAGGAACTTTCATTCAGGCTTGCCTACTGTCTATCAACACGAGGTTGGCTTACTAGCAAACTTTTGTTTTTATATATAAAGGTTGTCCCAAAAAAATTGTGCCCTGTTTGTGTGGCTACAGGGGAGGCACTGTAAATTCAATTATCTCTGGATTTACACAGAACCATAGTTGAAGCTTCAACTTAGAGTTTGAGACTTTGTTTGAGTAATCTGACTCATGCTTGCTGATTTATGGCACAGAAAAGGCAACATTAGTTGTTGTTTCAAAACGACTCTTCTATTGTTCTCCAGACATGTCAAAATAAAATAATTTTTCAAAGAAAGGGTTCTAGCATTGTGTTGAAGTTTTTACTACATCGTTTAGACGGTTAGCAGTGTTTTCTTTTCATAGGAGGGTATTTTCAACTCTTTTAGAAAATCGACGCTAGAACCCTTTCTTTGAAAACCTATGGGAAGTTTGTGATTGGCCAATAGGAGTGGCAGGATTCTGTATTGCCTCGTTTTCGAAACTTCTTTCAGGTAACAAGGCATAGAATATGTTGAAAGTATCGGAGCAGTTAAAAGTGTCTTCTCATCTACCATTAGGCTGGCCTGCTAGATGTATGAATGAACTTGGAATAATATGGATTGGAAGTGAGAAGAACGCAGTTCTTTCATTAAGAGAACTTTGCTTAAGGAAAGTTGGTGAGTTCGATTATTTGGAGCCTTCTACGCGAATATTTATACCACCATTTTATTGGCTTTGTTCTCGTAGTTCATCAAGGTGATTAGACCGTTATGAAGAAACTGTAAATGTGGTATCAATGCCTTGCATTTCTGCAAGAGAAGTAACGGATTAATCTGAAGCCCTGAAAGGAAAGAAACAAGGGAGCGATTATAGAATGCAGGACCATACAGGGCCCAGTCATAAAATGAACAGCAAATATCATGAAATGAACGGGTAAATATCACAGTGTGACCTACATTCTATAATCAGGCAGAAATAAGTTCTTACCACAACCACCTGTAACCAAACTCACGGTTGGTCGCAAACTCATTGATTTGGTTCGTGCAAACAAGGCGATTCAACACCAGGATGACAAAAGAAAATTCCTTTACAATTAAGTTCCCAGGGCCCGGGAATATGTTTTCTAACAAATACCGGAATGTCCCGGGCGTGCTTAAGATGGGAGTGGAACGAAACATTTTGCTGTAAACGTATTGCGAACTTATTTAATATCTAATACTCCAGAGGACTGTTTATTCAATAAATCAAATCATGAGGATGAAATTGATAGCTGGCTTGCAGATTTTACCTCTTTACTTTGAAGGAGAGCCATTGAGGAACCCATCAGCTCTCCTTCGCAGTGAACTGTAACGTCTGCTTAAAGGCCAGTAAATGACGGTGTTTCGGTTTTTTACTCAAAATTTGTGAAGTCAATCTACAATAATTTACTAGTCAAATACCCACATTCGATATAGTTTTCATCCCACACCATTTTAAAAATCATCACATAAAAATGCTTAGGTAAAAATAAATGGAAATCATTTGGTAACCCTTATAATAATAATAATAAATTCTGATATGATTTGACTAACGAGAGCTAACTAAGATGTCTCAACGTCAAATGTTTGTCCAGCATACTCATAAAATCAAATTTCATTCTGTCCGTGAATCCCTTTGCATCGGTTTCGCCATATCATGTTTCCACATATCATATTAGATACACTGCACCATTTCATCGTAGACTTTGCCTCCTCACTCGACAGTCCTAATCCTTTTAAGTTCTTTCTTACGTCTTCATGAACAGTTCCAAGCGATCCAAAGCACAATATTCTTATATTTGTCTTTATCCCATTCCGATTCAAAATGTTTTTCAGTTGTTGGTACTTCCTAGCTTTACTTTCATATGACTCTGACATGTACAATTCAAAGCATACAGTTACTTCTATGATCTCGCATTCTTTTTCGTTAGACTTTATCTCTAGCAAATCAGGCTTCCTGTTATTGATTTGCTGCAGTTCTGTTCGTAAATGTGGAAATGCTGTTTCTGCCATCCTGTTAACAAACTTGAGTGACGTTTCACTGTACCGACGAATCTTTTGATAAATGGCTTCTACTATCCTATCGTGTCGTTTTGAGTAAAGATCTTTAAATCTTTTGCAAGAGTTCATTAAATGGGCTACTGACTCTGTTTGATGGTTACACAACGAGCATCTCTTTTCATGATCTTTATTCCAAAAATTGATCAGCTGGTTGCTAGGTATTTGGTTCATTCTTGCTCGTAACACAAATTTTACTAAACTATCTGAGAGCTTCCATCCGTAGTATATTTGATGAGATATTTTCCGATCAATGGCATCTATTCCTATGAATTTCCCTTGAAACCTGAGTTCTGAGCAGTTTGCTATATCATGTTTTTCAAATTCTCGCTCGATCTCTTGCTTCAGATTTTTGTGACCAAGTTTTTTTCCATTAACAACAACTTTCGCCAAATTTTCCTCGTATATGACACACCCTTTCAATTTATTCACTTTGAAAAGAAGATCTGGCCAATCTGAATTTCCACCGTAAGTTTTGTTTTTCACCAGTCTGTCGTTATCATCTAATTCATAGCCTAAAAAGTTCTTTTCATCATTTGTAGCTCTTACACCCCGCGCTCTCATATCCAAACTTAACGATTCTCTTGCTATGTGCCTTATATTTTCTTCTTCGTGGTAATAATAATAATAATAATAATAATAATAATAATAATAATAATAATAATAATAATAATAATAATAATAATAATAATAATAATAATAATAATAATAATAATAATAATAATAATAATAATAATAATAATAATAATAATAATAATAATAATAATAATCGAATGTTTTAAGAGGATGACCTGTCAGTACATAATATACTGTTATCATTAGAGTCCTGAATTACATCTGACTAAGAGTATGCTTTGGAAGCAATTTCTTAGCATATTTTAGGAAACCCAAAGAGCGTGATATCTTTGAACGTAAATCCTTAGTGTGCTCATCCCACACAAGATGGTTATCACTTGATGGTTATCAAGTGGAGGAGCTTGATTGGGAGGTTGGATTATTTAATGTTTTTTGCGTAGAATATTAAAATGTTCATATTTACAGGCAAACTGATGGCAGACGATGGGACAGAAATCACCGAACAAACTTCACTGCCAATAGAACTAACAAAAGCTCTGGAATCACCACTAGGCAGCTGTACGGTTTGTAGGAACCTGATTTACAATGCAGTATTTTTAATGCTTAAGTCTACTTTGCAAATAATAAACTTTATTACTGTCTTTCCAGTGCCAAATGCTTTTATTTTAGATATTATTGTCGGTATTCCGCAAGGGTTTAGTTTTTTATTTATTTTTTGTTCCTTCAATTGTTTTAAGCAATACGAGTTTTGATCGAGTATGGTTTAGGCACAAGCATTTGCTTAGACTTAGTACACAAGTTGAGTAGTAGCTGGCCCACCACCTGCTGGCGTTATGTCGCCCGTCTGCTGGCGTTATCTCTGTTGAAACTTATTGTGGTTGGTAAACATATGGCTCAAAGGCACATTGACACCGATACATCAGCCAAGAATTTAGCCCTAGTTTGATTCCGTTGGTTGCCTGAGCCATTTCTAACGTGTCTGTAAAGCTCACTAAAGTTTATCCAGAAAAGCTGTTTGACCGCTTGTTCTATTCAAAGATTTGATTGAAGGAAAGTTGTTTTGATTGAATCGTTTGGAAGCCTCAATGATTGTTTAGCAGTGAAGTTGAAAATGTGATTATGGTGCTTTCTGAAAATTGCAATAGTTTATTTCCAGCACCATGGGTAATAAAGCACCGTGTTTGTAGCTCAGAAATCAAAGTTCATTACCTCAATATCATTGCTTTTCTTTGTTATTTTCTCTTCGGCCCAAGCCTACAACTGCTAGAAATCAAAGTCAAATGGCTCCTGCGCGTCTGAACACTTAGCTCCTACACAGTGTTCATCCTCGTTTCAAACTCCTATTTGACCAAACAAAAAATTTTGGTATCTAAGTTAGGCTTTGAGTATCTTGAAAATGGTAGACTTTGAAAACGGAACTCCAACCGGTACATTTGGAAAACAGCGTCATGTGAACAGTCGAAAATGATGAAAACGGAACCTTTTTCTACGCTTTCAAAACAAAGCTCATCAATTCAGAAGGGGCAGACACATGTCTTTTGCATCGAATCGTTGAAGAGATCGGAACAAGTCTTTTACCGTCAAATGTACTATCGTTTTCGAAATTTTGCTGCTAGTGAACGTTAGCTTCAGTTTTGCTACTGCTAAATTTTCACCGTTTCAAAATGTGTCCACATTGTGTGGATGTAGCCTTATTTCCTTCAAGCGCTTCTATTCAAAGAAAAACATTAGAATTTTGTACCCACATTTTTAAAGATTTGAAAGATTTAAGCACTATGCTAGGAAAGTACCTAAAGTTGTTGTAAGCTGTTCATTCAAAAGAATAACGTAACAACCATTTACACCATAATTTCAATAGATTTGAGCGTCTTTGCTTGTCATTTTGCTAATTCATTCATTTCGCAGCCATGGTGTATCATCATCAAATGTCAAATCATTACTTGGCATCAAACTCAGCTGGTTCATTTTCTCTCTCATCTTCGCTACTTCATCCTCACTATATCTGCAACCTTTATAGCCTCCCTTTTCTATGCAGAAGTCCAAGAACCTAGATAAATTGAACAGAGAATACAAAAATTGAAGAGAGGTAGCTAGCTTGCTTACAGTTCTTTCCGGATATGATAGTTCTTTCCAGTACCAAAATTTACAAAAACGAGCGACTTCAGAGTATACTTACAAAGGTTTGAAACCTTTCTTGTGCGAAGGCGCACTAAGACACAGAAATACAAGGGAGTTCTATTTGAACAACTTGAGAGCAGTTGGACGTAACCACGCTCAGTTGTACACATAAGTTGAAGACGGAGCAAAACAGAAAACTAGACAACAAAATAAGACACAAGGATCAAAACAAGGTGAATAGATAATCAATCAAACATCCTTTTCCTAACATATTTGGTTTCAGTAAACGCCAGAACTTGCTTTGAATCACTTGGTATCACTTGGTATAATATTTTCGTAAAGAACCTACTTACTCTTTCCAGTGCGGATCTACTGACAGCACAAATGGATTGCCAACAACTATCAGCAATGCTTGTGGACGGGTGACTGCCACGTTAAAACGCTGAAAGATGAATATCAATAAATCCTAAGAATATGAATTCTGCACAGCATAGCAAGGTTGAATTTTGCGAATAAAAAATTCGGCTCTTTTACCTCACAAAGCGCTTTGCCTTTCTAAAGGCTGATTTACACGGAGGAAAGTTTTCCATGCGGAATTGAAATCTGTTATTTAGAATCTGTCCGTTTTCCCTCGTTACAAAATCATGACTTCTCTCAGAAATAACCTTTTGCATGCACAAGGCGACAGTTTGCGTAGCTGGTTTTAGAGCAACTTCTGCAGCTCTCTTGTTTTGAATTACTGGTTGGGAGAATTTCCTTTGTCTGCAGTCGTTAATCGCTTTGAATTGCGGTGTCATTAAAGAGCAGCTGATACTGTTGTGCTGCAGAATCTCTCTTTATCATAATAGATCACAACATAAAGCAAGCAGGATAGAAGTAATACTGCATTCACACTGACATAGTTAACCAGCTTTATGTAAACCAGTTTAAATTTCAACCAATCAAATGACTAGATTTGTTCAGTAGGCCCTATTCAAAAATCTGGTTTAGTTGAAGCTGGTTTAACTTGAAGTGTAAATGGGGCAGAAGAAAGGATGAATGATGGAAAATGAATAACAAATAAAAATGCTCAAACCTTTGGATTTCGAAGGAAGCCAAGACGAAACTCGGAATCCAATTTCAGAAAATCTTGGTTACTTCGCACTGTTGTAATTATAATGATTCTCCTTTCCTGGCCTTGAAATTCTTCAACAGATCCAACTTTGATGTCCGAAAAGTTGTGGCGGAAATTTCTTTCTTTTTGAAACAGCTGGCGTATCTTTGCGACCTGATGAAATGATAAAGTTTTGGAAAGAGAATTGAAATGAAACCAAGTTGCTTTCAAATGCAACCCATAGCAACATGGCCTTTGCTGCATTGAAAGGCGAGGTTTTACATGGTTTTCATTATATTTCAAAGGGAAGGAACTTTCGCCAATTCGCATGGTACCGCATTCGTATCGCTATTTTGGAACGGCCAGCCCTTCCGCAGTTCAAAAGAAATTTAAAAGCTCTTCTAAAGAGCTGCATTAAACATGAAAGACGACTCCCTGGAAGAGCAGCAAATAGGCTCGCACAGTTCCAAAATTACTTTTTTCTCCATGTCTATATGTTGAATTGTTTTATAACGTGTAATTATAATTTGTTTATTTTGATATGCTGAAGGAATTTTTGTGATACGAATAATCTGACATGATATTACATGAACTGAAATTATATAAAAAATGCGAGAAATTTTTGAATTGAATTTTCGCAAATCAGCAAAAATAGGAATTTTTCTTTGGAAGTAAGCTTTCGCAAATTAAGTTTCTTATCAAATTGTGTAATTTCTCAAATTTTCTTCGAATCTTCAATTACTCTTCCAAATATTCCATGCATATGCTTATTTGTAGGATAATCTGTAAGAGTTCTTGTTGCAAATGAATATCAGATTTATGAAATATTGTCGGCATAAAGTTTCACGAATTTCTAATTGTACGACATCGTGGATCAATCATTGCAAACTTTGGCAATGAACGCGTAAACCAGGAAAATTTCTTCCCGCCAGCGTTTCTTCCCTTAAGGTACTCACTTGTTTTCTGTAAGGAGAAATGATCCCGATATGTGCAGGCACAACACCAAATCTTCTTTCATCAAGCAACTTTCTAATGTAGCCCATAACAATTGTGGCTTCTGCTGCATTGAAAAAGGAAGGACTGCTCTCTTCCCTGCAATCGTCTCCTTGCACTCCGTGAAATATCATCGGGAAGCCTTTCTTAGGTAGCTCATTCCATTGACACAAAGATGCTCTTTTTATTTCATCTGCTTTAGGCTGTAGCTCATCATCGTAGAACAGTTTGTTTGGTACCTACAAATTGCAAAGCCTGTTAAATCAAGAATTCGTGCACACTAAGTGAAGTAAAAATAGTTCTCTCTCCGTGATGAATATAATACAACCTGCGTTTGAAAGGCCACCGCCACCCCCCCCCCCCCAATCTCAAGGCAGTAATATTGGCAAAGATATTATTTGATGGTTGGCATGTTCCTATGCATTTCAGATTGGCACAACTGAAATCTGCCGGTCTGTTTTGAAATCATCGGCGATTTTCTCGAGAAGGCTCATGCAGGAATTCAAAAAACGGCATGAAGTCACAATTAAATTTTCCTAATGTTTCTGCGTTAATGCAATGACTTTGCGCATGCTTTGTCACGTGTCGTTCCTTTGGGAAAACGAAAGTGCCATCTCGAGGAGTGTAAGATGTTATCTTGTAGCTGGTGCTGGTTATATTTAGGCAGTCAAAGAATCCTCTTTCCTCTCAATTATATTTAGCCTCTCAATGTCTTCTTTCTGAAAACGCAAAGTTTACCTTGAGGATTGCGGGATGCGAGCGATAGTTATTCACCAATTTCGTTATGTAATGTTGGTCAAATTCACCATCTGCTCGTTGGTATCTCAGGGCTTTTTGCATCAATCTCTCCAAGAGTGACATCTGCAAGCCATACTGTAGGAAAGATTCAAAGTGAAGTAAAGGATATAGAGACAAGTAAATTCTAATCAAGCTCAGATGGATTACCTGCAGGGGAAAGCAGCTTAAGACTCATCCGTGTTGGGAAATTTTATTCAGCCTGGACAGTACAGCTACCATTTGTCTTTGTTTCTGCTCACAGAGCTGTTTGATACTTCAACCCTGCATAAGCATTTTGAAATCAAAGTACATAAACACTGAATGATGGTATATGTTGCCGGAAGTGTGCAAGAAAACTAGCCCCAAAATAGCCAAAATAGCCCCAAAATTCCTATGTTTCTTAAATTTTGCTAAGTTTCCTGTAAGGAATTTTATGCCTTCCTCCAATGTGACATTATCGAGCAAACATCCCTCCATTAGTTTTTCTGCTCGACTCTGTCGTTACCTTGATTACAAGGGATGACCTCAGCACAGGTCCAAGCTGCTTCGGATCTCCAGCCAGCACAAGTTGTCCTCCATTAGCATGCCCTCCATCAAGCAACCCAGCTATAGGTATCAGTGCTTCTGGTTCCAATGCCTGGCCGCATTCGTCCATGAAAACGTGGCTGAAATGGTTTGGAGGAACTCCCATGGTTACCAACCTTGAAGAGAAATTATCGACGTTGTTTTCGGATGATCTGGACTGTCAGTTTGTGGTGTAAACGTAGAATGATTGCATATTCGTAGTTGTCACTATTGATAGACTGATAGACTGATAAACTGATAGACTGATAGACTGAGTGATAGACTGATAGATACTCAAAGTACGTCTCATCGACCTTCATTTTCAAATTAGGATGACGTTTCCCCCCCCCCCCCCGATTTCATGTCCGCTTATGGAAAACATAGGAACACTGCACGAAAAGCTGTGGTGCTCCAAGCAATGGCGGATGGGCCTAGGTTGTCGGCTCGAACCTCCGATACTGAAACGCCTCAAAATTCAAGTTTTCAATGGTATAGGATATGATAAAAACCACTAGTATCAAGATAAATGTTTGTTCAACCCAAGAATCAACAAAACTTTCACTGTGAATCAAGAGACCTTCATTTTAAGGCCAATTAGCTTCTATGAGCTTCACGGCAGCAATCAGAATATGTCAAAATTTTCAGCAGACAAAAGTTGTTTGCCTCGTATCCGAGACTACGCCTTGGCCTCGTTCCAGAGCGCACAAATAAATCTGTGCATTTCCTTCTCTATTTTTTATATGAAAATCAATAAGTCCCAGTCTGAGCAAAATAAAAAGTATTGTTGTTGTTGTTGTTGTTGTTGTTGTTGTTGTTGTTATTTTCGTTGTGCTGCTGTCATTGCTGTTGTTGCAATAACTGGGAGTATGTCATTAGTCTAGAGGAAATAGACATCCTAGTGGGCAAATACCCTGCTGGGTAGCAGAGCCTGTCCTTCTTTCTTATTTTTATTATTTCGTTTTTTGGGTCAGGTACCCAAGGTAGTGGGTAGAGAGTTTACTCAACGTAGAATTTTGCATCATGTAGGACTTCAACATTGTCTAACTATATAAATCAACTAATTTTCCGACGTAGTTTCAGAATTTAAATTTTACAGTTAACATGAAATTGATTCGACGTGGAGTTAACAATTGCATCTTCATGTTTACGAAAATTTCATTTAATATGTTGACTCGATTTGGTGCAACATCAAGTTTTTTTCGCACCTTTTTCACGTTCTATCACCGTTGTTTCCATTCTGGGATAGTTAGATAGTTAAAGATGATCGGCCACATAACGTCAGGTGTTTGAAAATAAACCATAGGTAAAATGCCAGGTGCGGGCCGTCAGTCATTTGAGCCAGAGACCTCGTATGATTTGATTGGTAAACTCTGACGGGCATGAAACATAAAGCACCTCGAGCCCCTGCAAAAATTATTGAAAGCAGACAGGCAGACAAACAAACAAACAAACAAACAAACAAACAGACAAGCAAACAAACAAACAAACAAAATGTTTCGCAGCAAAGATACATCTTACCTCCCAGCTGTTGTCATTGTGCAAACTACAAGTCGATATTGACTGATTTCTGCCCAATCTGGAATGTCGAATCTTGCTTTGTTACCTTCTCTTGCTTCTATCTTGCAATGCGCCTTATATGAGAGAAGAGGCAAGACGTTCAAAATAGGCTTAAATTGCGAACCCGTCGTAATGAGGCAAACGCAACATCTTAGACACTGTAATCCGTTTAACTATATTTATTAAAGGCACACTGTCGTGGTCCTGATTGGATAAACAAGACAATCAAGAAGAAAAGAATTAGGCAAGGTTCAGTAATTCCACCGTACAGTGAAATTCACGAAGATGATAATGATGTGATTCCCTTTATTCTTGAAACAAAGTATGATCCAAGAGCATAAAGGCTTGGTAATTACTCAAATGCCAGAGCTTTGTTTTTGATTTCAACATCACAACTAGCCAATCACAACGACGAGAGCGTGCCGTTAACCTGTACCAACGCAGAAAGCTGTTAAATCTTCCCAGAGAAATAACGACCAACCTGAAACCCTGGAGAAAATGAGGAAATAGTAGCAGTAAAGAGCAATGTTGAATAACAAAAATTACAGTTCGTTATTATTAGGGAATGTCACCTAAGACTAACTTCACCTTTTAGGAAACACGAGAAAAGATACATTAAATGAAGAGGAAACGTCACGATACCTTGAGATCTTCTGGAAGGCTTTTCATTGGTCTGTTGAATGCATTCATACGAAATACTTCTGTTTTCATAATAGGGCATGGATTCAAAAATCTCTGTAACATCAAGTCAGCTGCGCTGTTTGATGGTGCACATGCCAAAATTCTGCTGCCTGGTTGCTGCTTCAGTACCTAAAACAAAAGAATAGAGGTCGTTTGCGAAGTGGATAAGCCTCTCCCCTTCTCCCTAGGCTGACGAAGTGATTCCTTGTATTTCATCAATGTGAATCTTCTTCGTTGTGAATCTTCTTCGTTGTGAATCTTCTTCGTTGTGAATCTTCTTCGTTGTGAATCGTGTTCGTTTTGATCGCTGTGTTATGGAAAATAAGATTGTAAACAAACAATGCCCAGAAAGCTTATGGAATATGTTCCATCGGAGATGTTCTATATCAATCATAATACGAGGTATTATAGAGATCTTCGTATACCCAAACTAAATTTTGAATTAACCAAGAAAGGATTTCATTACTCGGGCATTAAGGCTGCGAAAGATATTCTAGTTAATACCAGAGAACTGCCATCACTCGTCTGTTAAAAATAGATCTGAAGAGGCTTTTGATGAGCGTTGATAATTAATGAGAGTTCAAGCACCCTCGAGGGCGTTGATAATTAACGAGCGTTCAAGCACCCTGAAGAACGACTCCCTGGAAGATCTGGGGGGTACATGATTTATGGATGGACGGGGGCTGCTTCCCCGTTTTCAGAAAGGTACTCTCTTCTTATTACCGAAACATGCTTTCATACCCACTTTTATGATGAATTTTGACAGAAAACGACCCATTTTAGCTATTTTTTCGCCAATTTCTGGATAACCCACTCATGTTTATGGAAAATCTACCGAAAAAGGGACCCTTGTTTAGAGAAGGATCATCAGGTTTTGGAAGATCAGGTTTTACCGAACAACATTTCCCTTGTCTAAGCTATCCTTTGACTGATAGGTTAATATTTCAGTTTTGAATAACGGTCACATACTTGTTATTCCAGAGCCCGCCAAACAGGTAGACTTTATTTACTCATTCGGTACATGTTTACATACTTTTGGCCGTGTTAACAGTCGCTAATAATTACCTGTTTCATAGCCTCAACTGTTGTTACAGTTTTCCCTGTCCCCGGTGGACCAAATATGATGTATGGAAAAGGCTTTGCTGTGCCACAGACAATGTTATTTACTGCAGTGTATTGTTCTTTGTTTTGCTCAATCTTTCGGTCGTACAGCCTGCATAGAAAGGATGATTTTATGAAAGATTGAATAACACCGTGAATCTTTTTATTTTCATGAAATCAACTTCATATAACAAAGACTAGGAGAAGTATCAAAATGAAAGTCTGTTTCTAGTTATCTGCCAAATGAAAACGCCAGCAGATGAAAACGATTGAAGTATTTTGTACGAGTACTCCTGCTTTATCTCAAAACCTCAGCTGACATCTCATTTGAGATTTGACTTCAGTGTTTACGCCAAGAAGGGTTGGGTACTAAGGCCCCGTTTACACGATACCGTTTTCATTTCATATCGGATTGGGTAAGGCAATCCGATATGAAAATTTCTCCTGTTTACACGATGCCATTTTCATTTCATATCGGATTGGTTTCATGCCACTTTCAGAGCGTTTTCATTTGAAAACGTGAAAACGGAATGAAGCATATCGATTGGTGTGTTCTCGTGTAAACAGGAGGCCAATCTGTTATGGAATGAAAACGGTATCGTGTAAGCAGAAGGTCAATCCGATATGAAACCAATCCGATATGAAATGAAAACGGTATCGTGTAAACGGGCCCTAAATCCCAATCTAGCAAAAATTTCATTCGATGGTTTTTCCAAACAGGAGTTGACTCAGTATTGAAAGTCTCTTGAAATCATCAAATTCGAGTAATGAAAGTTTCTTGTAAGTCTTTCGAACAGTGCCTCAATGGAGCAATTTGCCCCTTGTAAAATTTTCTCTTAGCGATTCTCGATGTATGAAATGAAAAAAATCATACCTCAACTTCAGGTCAGGAAAATTGCCTGGTACATTTTCTGCGTCTATATCCAAGAAGGGGAATTTGCCAGACTTGACCAGTCCATTTGCAATATCAAGTGCCCTATGCTGAAGTTTTAATGTTAAGCGATTGAAACTAAACCGGACATGATAGCGCGTGCCTCTGATGAAACTGGAGTGGAAGCTTGAAATAAAAGAACACATTTGAGTTATGTTTCACAAATAAGATATGACCATGAGCTTTAAAACACAGGTTCGTTGTGTTCAATGACAGTTTTGTTCATCCCTGTGGCCCGTTCCCGGTTTCCCTTGTATTCCTGTGCCCTGCGAACAACAACAACTCGCAAGGGGACAGGGACACATAGCAGAATTTACAGCTGTAGCGTACAACAACTCATGTTTCTTAAAGCTCATGGTATAACAATATGGTTAAAGAAAGAAGTACAGAAGCCATGCACATATGAATACGCCTAATATTTGGGCTTGCCTCTTCTTCAGTTATGCATCAATGTTGTCTGGTAAATATTTCGTCATCAGCTTCGCTGAAACAAAGGTCTTTGCTCTCTTATCGTACTTTCTATCAGAGCATTAGCAGCCCCATTACATTACATTAAAATACATACGATTTGGGTAAGGGAACTTAGCCCCTGAAAGAGTCTCATTTTCACCTATTTTGGCACTTTTTCTTACTTCCACGCGATTAACTGACCACTTTAAAAGAAGGTTATTTCAATATAAAAGAAAAAGGTGGGTGATGCATCTTAGATTCAGGTAATATTTCGCAAATTTTGAGAAGTTTGACATAGATCTGACCTAGACTTATTTATGACGATGAGTCCCTTATATCCCTGCGGTAAACCTGCTAAGTTGACCGAAGCGCCATCATCAAGTCAATGAGCACAGGGAAACAAGAGATTCATTGTCATGAGTCCAGATAAAGCCCACAGCCTTTGCCAAAGTTTAGTCAGGAAGTCAGCATTTTTTCTCTATCGAAACAAGTTTGTCACGTCAATGGGTTGCTAGATTCATGACATTAGGTGTAGAAATACCTTCTCAAAATTCTCGTTGGCACCCTGTCAGTACACGATCAGAATCATTGTGTCTACCCCCTTCCCCTGGGAACCAGCGAATCTGAGCGAAACGTTCTCTCAATACCAACCTGCTTTCGAACTTTAACAAAATCTTCTCTCCTTCAATAGAATGAATGAATCCTTCGTATTCCACATCTTCAACTGGCCGTCCACTGATCATTTTTTGAACGTAAACTCCATCTCCAGGAATAAGAGAGGGTCTGTTTTCAGCAAGACCGGGTACCTAGAATGTAAAAAGGGAACTCTTATAGGCAACGAACACTGCTTTGTTTCAGCCCCGGGTCTGTTGTTTATTGATTTAGATGGCGGTTGTTTAGGCTCCCTTTCACACCACTCTCTGTCTTCATGAAAATTATGTGCCGCTGGCATTTAACTGCTTTTACTTTGTTATTCTACTTTGTATATTTGTATATTTGCATGAATAAATAAAAATGAAAAAAATTAACTGGAACTGCTTCGTTTTCATTTGCGAATAAAAGAATTTTGATCACAGCGAAGACAATTGAACGTGAAGAGTAAAAGATATGAGCTTGGGGCTTTACTATAGAAATAAAAAAATCAAACGGCCTTTCAACAAATCATTTGTTGGAATGATGAAAATGCAACTTCAGGCTCTGCAAGATGGAGATCCGGAAAGTTGAAACATTAAGTTATTCTTCCAGTCATCTATATATTGGCATCTCAATAAATTTTCATCCAATTATTAACAGTAGGCGTTGATTAAACAACAATTTAGTTGTGCCTTTCAGCCATTTTCTCAATAGGTATATGATGATGATGATGATGATGATGATGATGATGATGATGATGATGATGATGATGATGATGATGATGATGATGATGATGATGATGATGATGATGATGATGATGATGATGATGATGATGATGATGATGATGATGATAATGATGATGATGATGACGATGATGATGATGATGATGATGATTATGATGATGATGATGGTGATGATACAGTAAGATGTATTTTCCATTAATGTGAAAGCAAGACCAAAGCAGACCAAAATCAACCCGTTTACATGTCACAGCGCACCAGTGTAAATGGAGCCTTAATCTCAAACATTTGGTAGAATGTGGGGACGGAGAAACTACAGGGAAATGGGTAGGTTCCGAATTCAAGGCATTTTTCTGATCACCTACCCTGAGTACCAGACAGATCACCCAGTGACCCACTCACAAAACCGTGTGTTAGCCGAAGGTTTGCGTACCCTAATATTAGGGTATCTGTGGAATAACAATTTTCCGGACATTTTTGTCTAAAAATAAAAATGAATGACTTTTTCTCACTGAAAGGTAAAAGATCCCACAATATTGTTTTGAAGAATGGCCCATGAAGAGATTGAAGTTCATTGATAGCCCCTTTATAGCCTACCTTGAGTCCAAGTTGGTTGTGGTTCTCCTTCGTCATTTCAGCGTTTCTCATGTCATATCGTCTAATGTCGACTTCCTGCTGCATTTCTTCAACATACAACAATGCATGAAATTTTTCCTTGTGGTTCCGCAGAGTTAAACCTTGTTGCAGTGTTTTCTTCCATGATGCTGGAACTCTTACATATTTGCCAGCAGCTTGCAACTCACGAGGTAGTTTGTAGTCCGCGAGGGGGACTTTGATAATGCCCTTTGATAAGCTATTAAGATGGAATAGTATTGATGGTAATTTTTCTCCCCTTTTCCATTCCAACGTTTATTATCTTACGAAGTCAGCCTCATCGGTTGAGGTGACTGCTTAACACGGGCAGTTTCAAACCTCACAATAACCAAATAAACCTGTAGCTACAGAGAACACTGTTGAAACCTGCAAGAGGACGTTGAGCTATCAAATTCTCGTTATTCAACGTTGTTCTTCGTTACTGGTGAGTTACTAGCTTATTTCTTTCCCTTCAGATGATAAGATCAATCAAGGACTGAGTTGCCCGGGGGGGGGAGGGTCCAGCGGGGCCATAGCCGTCTCAAAAATTTTCGGTAGTTGCTGCAGTAAATCTTTTTTCTTTTATTATTTTAGTGTTTACAGAATATCAGATAGGTACTCCACGTTCTTATGTATATCTCGTTCAATTTCTACCTTTCGTTAGTCTAGGAAGCCCCTTGAGGGTATTTACAAGCTAACAAACTTGTCTCACACCAGAAACTTGATGCTGTTAACTCTACACTAGTCTTTAGGTAAATCAAGTTTTTTTGGTTTTTTAGGGATGTGTACATCTCAACGTAGATTTTCCAGTAACGCCATTCTGCATTGAGGATCAAAGATTAGCATCCCTGAGACTAGTTTTATCTCGGTCCTTGAGATTGATTCCCTTCTCTCTTTTTGGTTTCAATAGCTTTCTCTTTAGTCACAGGTTTATTTTGTTGTTGTAGTCGACAGTCCTCTTTCCTCAGATCACGGTGTTTTTTTATCCATATAAAAATTTTGACAACATATCTTACTTTCCACAATACTTCCCTAATTACTTTACAACACTACAGGGACGACACCATGGGGAGCGAAAGACCATGACTACCCCATGGCCAATATATAAAAACAAGCAACTTAATGTACCTACACAGAACAGAACAAAGTACGAATGATTAGAAACTAATGGATACTGTACTAGATTCTGCCTACATTAGGTGTCAGGTTGTGATGACTTTTAAATGTCACGAGCGTAATTCGTGTGATGTTATTAGTGAAAAAAAAATGACCGGACACCCGATGCAAAACAGAATTTACAAAGAAAAAGAACATTAAATTAAGGACTTAGTGGCTGGTTTGTACATAAGTGAAATTTCAAAAGATTTTAGTCAAACCGACCACGGTGTTTTTGTCTCGTCCATGCCTTTATCATAGTGAGTCCGTTATCAAAGGTATTTTAAAGATTTGCACCACAAATTATTTGTTTACAACTTCACAATACTACAACTACAAGGGATGCAATGTATCAAGTCATCCACCGAGTAAGTGCTCTTCAACCATTGCGACTCCCAGGGGGGGTTACGAACATGCGAGGAGGTGCCGCTAGAAAATCTGAAAAGCAACCCTGTCCCTGAGTCAAATTCCTGAAAATGATAACCTGTCCTGGAGTAAAATTTTCTTAAATAATACCCTGTCCTTTGGTTTCTTGAAACAAAACTGTGCACTGCAAGGAAACTTGTACGCAATCTATCGAAAATTGTGGAAATATTGCCATCCAAGTGATTTGAATCACATTCGCAGAGTGCAAATGGCCTACAACGACCTTTCGGAATCAAAAATGACAAATATGGACCCTTTCATGGAGCCGATGTTACGAAAATGATACCCAGTATAGTAGGATGTTTTTGATTGGTGATTCCAAACCTACCAAGTTCTGAAACAGTAGACTTTGGAGAGACGGAAACACAGTGCCCAATGAAACACGAAGTTCTTCAAAACAGCAGGTTTCAGATTCATCCAGGCGAAAACGAGTTATGTCCACCTGAAAAATACTAAGACGAGCTCGGTGCTTGCAGTGCTTGGCAACAAGCATGACCAAATTCGCCTCGTTTTCAGAGTTACGCAAATAAAAGTGAGAATCTCTTAGCCTTCCATGTCTCCAGTTTTCTGAATTGGCACCAATCTAACACACACATGACGGGCAATACATACCTTTTTGGTTGCACGCCAGGAACAATATAAGCAGATGGGCCTCTAGCACTTCGTAGTGGGTCAAAAGCTGTGTATGGAGCTGTTGGCATTATTTCATCCATTTCTTCATTCTTGGTTTGACCATTCAGGAAACGCCAGATTTCAAAGTAATTTTCACCATCTTCATTCTGAAATCTGAGAACTAAGGGACTCTTGTGATTACCAACTTCATTGCTGCTATAAACGACTTTCATGTCGTAGGTGCTGTTCTGCCTGGATGTAACCACCTAGAAATGATTAAATGGACCCGGTCATGGTCAAGCATCGTCCTTTCCGAACCTTGTTGCTGCAATATCCTGGGAACAAGAAATCGGAAATTCTGATGATGTAAATGTCCTTGCGAACAACTGGTCTAATTTGTTCACGAGGATAATAGAAAAACATGCACCCATACGACAAATGAGGGTTTCTGAAAAGTACTGCCCTTGGATTAACGAAGATCTTAAAAAATTGATGAGATCTAGAGATAAGTTGAAAAAGGCAGCCAATAAAACGAAATCAGAAATTCTTATGAATTCTTATAAGCATGTCCGCAATCAGGTAAACAGCCTCAATGTCCAGTTAAAAAAGGACTATTTTTCAAACAAAATTATTTCTCAGGAGGGAAACATGAAAGAAACATGGAGAACATTAAACCAGATCTTGAATAAGAGATCTAAAAGTACTAACATAGTTTGTATCAAGGACCAAGACAAAGAATTGGTTGGCAAAAAGGAAATTGCTGAGAGCATGAATCAATTTTTCTGCTCTGTGGGTAAGGATCTTGCAAATGAAAATTGATGATGCCCCCAACCCCCTTTTGTCCGGGGACTACACAATTAACTTTCAGGAAAAGAGATTTGAGTTTCGTGCTATCCAAGATCAGGAGCTCAGAGATGCAGTTGGGAAACTAAAAAACTCAAAAAGTTTTGGTAATGATAACATCTCAAGTTTCTTTCTGAAACTTGCATTGCCGTTTGTTGCAAAGTCCCTCCTAAAGATATTTAATACTTCTTTGGAGACTAGCAAGTTTCCTGATACTTGGAAAACTGCAAGAGTTGCTCCAATTTTTAAAGATGGAGACAAGTCCATACGGTCAAATTACCGACCAATTTCTGTGCTGCCTGTTGTTTCAAGGTTGTTTGAGAAGCTTGTATTCAATCAGTTGTACAAATATTTAGACTCGAATCGACTTCTTTCGAATGGTCAGTCGGGATTTAGATTGTTATTTTCCACTTTGACATGTCTGCTCAAAACAACTGATGAATGGTATGATGGTTTTGACAATGGCTATATGATAGGGTCAGTTTTTATCGACCTAAGAAAGGCCTTTGATACAGTCAATCATGAGATTCTATGCCAAAAACTCGAGCACTATGGAGTTTGTGATAGAAATCTCTCTTGGTTTCAGTCCTATTTGTCTAACAGGAAACAGTTTTGTAGGGTTAATGGTATAGACTCTGAAACGGAGAGAATAGAGGTTGGGGTTCCACAAGGCTCATGTCTGGGGCCTCTACTTTTCTTGGTCTATATCAATGATCTCCCCTGTGCAGTAAAAAATTCAACTACTTCCATGTATGCTGATGATACGACTCTATTCTTTCGTTCTAAGAATATTGAGGACCTGAATGAGGCGATCAATAGCGATCTCAGGGATTTGGATTCGTGGTTAAGTGGTAACAAATTATCTCTTAATGTAGCAAAGACACAGGGAATGCTAATTTGCACAAAAAATAAACAAAGGTCACTAGAATGTACTAGTGAAAGTCTATGTTTAAAAATAAGAGATAACGATTTGGCTTTAGTTGAGAAAACAAAATATCTTGGTGTTCAGGTAGACAATAGTCTTGATTGGAAAGAGCACATAAAAAGTGTCTCTGCCAAGGTATCTAGAGCAGTTGGTCTCTTAAAGTATGCAAAAAGATTTCTCCCCCAGAATTCCTTGAAAACACTATACACTAGCATCGTTGAACCCCACTTCCGCTACTGCTGCACTGTATGGGGATGCTGTAGCACTACTGAAATCTCGAAACTTCAGAAGCTTCAAAACAGAGCAGCTAGGATCATTACTAATAGCAGCTTTGATGCCTCTAGCAAACCACTTATCCAGAATCTAGGTTGGAAAACAGTGAATGACATGATTAAACACGAAAGCAGGACAATGGTATATAAGTCTATCAACAATATAGCTCCCCCATATATGAATGATATGTTCACAAGAAATTCACAAGATGCAACACGGCAGCTACGCAATACAAACACTGATTTAAAGCTGCCAAAGAAAAGGACATGTAATGGGCAGAAGTCATTTTCGTTTAGAGGTGCTAAACTTTGGAATAGCCTAGATACCGAAGCTAAGCGGGCAACCTCTTTAAATCGATTCAAATCTTTGATTTAAACTTTTCCGTTATGATTTCAAATTTATCTTATATGACTTGTAAACTTATGTAAACAGATAAAGGTAAAGAAAAGACAAAGTTATGTAATAGGGTATCCAAATTAACCTGATAGGGTAGGGTAGGGTAGGGTAGGGTGGGGTAGGGTAGGGTAGGGTAGGGTAGGGTAAGGTAGGAGTAGAGTATTGCAGGGTAGGGTATGGTATTGTAGGGTAGGTAGGGTTGATTAGAGTATGGTATGGTGAGGTAGAGTAGGGCGAGGTAGGGTAAGGCAAGGTAGAGTAATGTAATGGTTGGGTAGAGGAGTAGAGTATGATAAAATGTTCTTTTTCTTTATCTAGATTTGTTGTATTATATTTTTTCAAATTTTTTGCTTTTTGTAGTATTTTAGATGCATGGCCCCTTGTAAACCAACTTAGTTGAATGGGCTACCATGCTTAAATAACTGATGATATGATATGATATGATATGATATGATATGATATCATTATCTGAATCCTAAGGAACCATGAGCAGACTTTCACCAATTTACTTTCATCATAACTATCTCTTTCTAAATTCTTCTGCCTGTGCTGTAGGTGGAACATGTCGGGTCACCAGAGGTGACTTTTAGACTGATTACATATTCGTATTTACCGCTGTTGATAGACTGATGGACGTTCAAACTATGACTCATGGACTTTCACATTGCAAACTTGGACGAAGCTTTAAATTTCATAACAAGGTAACCATAGCAACACTGTAAGAATTTTAGGCAATGGCGAATGGGCCTAAGTTGCCGGCGCGAACCTCCAATGCTAAAATAGCTCAGAGTTCAAGGTTACAGTGATATTAGCCAAAAGCCGCAAGTATCTATACGAATGTTTCCTCAATCCAAGAATCAACAAGCCTTTCACCGTGAACATGGAGTTCCTCATTTTTAACGCTAATTAACTTCCATGAACTTCACCGCAGCAATGAGAATTTCCAATTTCGAGGGTTGCTGCCTAGCTTATGAGACCAGTTCAATAGTTCAATGTCTGAGACTATTCTGCAACCTCGTTTCAGAGGGCACAAGGAAACGTATCGTATTAAAAGTCCATTCCAGTTTTAGCAAAAATAGATTATGTTGTTGTTGTTGTCATTGTTTTTGTTGCTATCGTTGCGATAACTGGGACTATATCGTGAGTCTAGGTGATGTATTCATCTCTTTGAGATGGGCCAACCTCTACTAGAAACAGTACAATATTTGGCTCCAAGCTGTGGAATACTCTTCCCATAGGGAAGATTTGAAAAGACATTGCTTTGAAATGTTTTCAAGGATACAGGTAGTAAACATGGGGACAGTTATGGAACTTTTAAGAAACTCGTAAGAAACTCTGAGTATATACTGAAAATTTGATATTTTTAAGAAAAAGTTTTAGTATTGGCCCAAATTCTTCGTTTCTTACAAAAAAATACGTGTAACTCAACTTACTGTTTCCACAAGAAATTCCACGGAATTATCCAACAGTTCACAGCCAGTCATTGTCGTTGTGTCGTTTTCTGCATATGTTATCCTCAGAGTAGCAGAGCTCCGTTCGCCAACATTTTGTGAGCCAAAGTCGACTATTCCTTCTACCTTATCACTGTCTGCTGAAACACCGTGGCCGCGTGCGAGTGAAATCGCAACACCGTTTTTATCTGCTGCCAGTGCTTTCCTGAAATCAAATGAAACATGATTTGCTGCAAAGATCTTCAAGTAGCGTTGGATAGATTTTAGGCTGCTGTTGTTGTTGCTGTTGTTTTACATTTTAAAAGAGCCTTTTTAGAAGATGTGTCCTGGTTCATATCATTCAGATATGCTTTGCTCGTAGCATTATAGTATCTAGTAGTACCCCATAATATTGAAAACCCCATTGTGTCTTGTTTTGTGCGAGAGACTTTGATCGAATGTTTTAGGCCCTTTTAAGTCATTTCGCAACCTACGAGTATTCATTAAGCTGAACTTATGTATGCTTTCCTTGCTCACTAGAATGTGAGTAAATCACAAAAATACTTCAGTCTGTCTGCTTTCAACCAAATTCCAGCCAGCATCTCAGGCTCTAAAATTTGTCAAACGCCCGGACTTTTTGGCCCACGAAGAAACGTTGATCCTCGTAAGTGAATGGGTAGTTAGGCACTGCAGTTATGTTGCAGCATATATGCTTTTGCAGAGGAAAATTCACATTCATCTTGGAAGGCCCTTTTGATTTCGTATTCCTCCACAGGAGCAAATATTATTTTCCTCCGCAAAAAGCGAAGGTTTGGCAACGCAACACAACTGCGTTGTCTAAAACACCAATGATAAATGCTCTGATCTCACCTTGTTTTCTCGTCCATCAACTTTTGTGCTGGTTGTCTCACCACTTCAAGGTTGTATGTTGCTCCTCTGCTACTCTGCCATTCGCTCGTTCTGCTCGTTTCTGTTTCTTCTCTTTCTTCTCCGAGACCAAGCCTTTCTAGTAACGATTGAAGACTCATTTTCTGCAAAAAGAAACGTTTGATATGCCTACCAGATGACTAAAGATAAACTGAAACGCTGTCTAGCGAGGGGGTACTTTGCTAGCCAGTGCCGCACGGTGGAGAGATAGTATGCCCCCGAGTGATTTTCACAACGTTGCACCAAGGAATTTTCCATGATTTCGCCCTTTCGATGTACGAAGTAGAGCAAAGTACACTTAGGAGTTGGAGGTGTAATACACTAACTAACTAACTAACCAACCAACTAACTCACGAACCAAGAACGCTTTTCTTTGATACTACCAAGATGCTACCAACGAATGTAAAGAGCGCAATCAGCTGCCGGCAGCCACAGCCGTCACATTTGGTATCAATGCCAACTGCTGACATATTGTTTCACCTCTGCGCCATCGCATCAACCGCAGTTCCTGAAAATTTTTAGCACAGCACCGCGCAAACAAATATTGACATCAATTATTTTTCATTCATGTCCAATTTGACCATGAAGCTAATTATTGTGGATTTAACTGCAATGGTGATAGTGGCTGTAACGTAGCCTACGCGTTGACCTTTTACGCATAGGGTACTGTAACGCCCATATGCCACTCGATCAAACCGTCTTTTTATGTATAAATATTTCGCTCGATCAGATCAAGGCTCTGCACTATGATCCAGAGTATCGAATTTAACCTAAATTTGAAGTTTTAGATTCTTGTTTGATTTTGCGCTTGAGACGTGCACCATAACGCAAGGGCCGCAAGGGTTCATGTGCTCCAAAAATTTTCAAGATCAGTCAACCGAAAGTGAAGGTATTGATTTTTGAAGTTGGGCCTAAATCAGATCTTTGTTTACATGACCGGCAGAGGCATGGAACTGTTTTGACAGCAAATTACAATTCCTTGTATCTAGCCTCAGACTTCACCGATCATTTAATTTTAGTCTCATTCTGATCCTCTAAATGTGTGCTTTAAGGCAAAGTAAAGCATGCTAAAATATTTTGCCCCTTTAGGACCGTTTTTAGGCCATTTCACGATGGTACTTTCCTTAAAAATTATTGTCTTCAAAAATCAATTGTAAAATTAAAAGCTGAAGACAAATAAGTATGTTTCGCTATGCTTTTCAAAATAATTTCAACAATTAGAAACACCTAACTAGTTTCTACCAAAAAGGCTGGTGTCAATTCGAACCCAAAAATCTTTAATGACTATTTTCATTTCAAAAGTGTTAAGGACCAACGGTGACCATGCCTTACCTACATGTTAATAGGATATAATGATTAACATTTGGCACGTTTTGCAGGGCTTTATTCGTTGAAATTCTCTCAAAATTGAAAAATTTATAATTCTTTTAGGGACGAATGGCTGCAAAGTGCCATTTTGGTCTTTAAAATATTTGACTCGAGGCTTTAACAGGCTTAAAGGACAAATAAATGGCATACCTTTGACTCTGCATTGGTTTCAAACGATTGCAAAGCTTTCCGTTTTAATTATATAATTTTTCAGCACTAAATGTGCAAAATATGTTAAAATCATTCACAAAACTTTTAGAATTAAGATCATTGTAAAGAATTTTTGGGGGCGAATTGGCACCAGCCCTTTTGGTAGAAACTTGTTAGAAAGGTGTATCTAATTGCCGAAAATATTTTGAAGAGCATAGCGAAACATACTTTCGTGTCTTTCCCTTTTAATCTTACAATTGATTTTTGAAAACAAATCTTTTTTGGAAAGTAACATTGTGAAATTGTCTAAACATGGTCATAAAAAGGCAAAATATTTTAGAATGATTTACATTACCTCAAAGCACACATTTAGAGTATCAGAATGAGACTAAAATGAAAGAGATCGGTGAAGTTTGAGCCTAGATACAAGCATTGTAATTTGCTGTCAAAACAGTGCCATGCCTCATCTGGTTATGAAACAAAGATCTGATTTAGGCCCAACTTCAAAAATCAATTTCTTCGCCATCGGTTGATTTATCTCGAAAATTTTTGCAGCGCATGAACCCCTACGTTATGGCTCATGTCACAAGTCTAAAATTTTATTAGGATTAGGAACTTTATTTTTGGCATTAATTTGATAAAAAAGGCCTAATAGACAAAATCGGCTAAGGTTTGTTTATGCCCATTTCAAGTCATGTGATCAATCTCTTTAAAACATCTTTCGATTTCTCCGACAAATTTCATGCCACGCAAAGTTGTGCCATGAATGCAAAAAGTAGCATAATACCAAAACTTCCCATGGGCATGGTCATATGACTTGAAATTGGTAAAACAAACCTTAGCCGATTAGGTCTATTGATCACAGTGCTATGTATTATGACATGCAAAAAGTCTAAAGGCTGGTTCTTTGGGTACAAAATCTGCCTTCCCACATTCAAAAGTCTAGTCTAGGCCTACAAAACGGAAAGAAATTTCCAACTTAACAGCAAAACATATCATCAATGGGCCTTTCATCTAACAAGTGTTGTATTTCAACTGTTTTGGAATATCGTCCACTGAACTTTGTCTCTTTGTATTGTCTTAAACATGCAGAATTTTTTGTCCAAATGTTGGTCGTTTCTAATTAGACTGTAGTTCCCACCTGGCGTCGCAGTATATAAAATTTGGTTTGAAAAAAGCAATTTTAGAGCTTTTCAGCTTTAGCAAACACCTGAAACCTGAAACCACAAAAATTTAGGACATGACTATTTAGCCTTCCCCAAGCTTTACTCTTACCTCTTGTCCCTTTGTTGCAGGCTGTCAAGGTAGTTTTTGCTTCCTTTCCAGTTGTTCAGTAACGCTTTCCTCTTGATCACAAGAGAGTACAAAAATCGAAAAACCATCAACGCACTAGATGAAATCTGTTGTGTTTTCGATGTTTCGATCGATCGCATATTTTATGTGATTCAATGTCTTCTTGGAAATGTACTTAATGACGTCATTAGGATTCAGATAATGGAATAGATACAATCCAGAAACGACAGGGTTGACCGCAACCGAGAGGAAGGTGTTTTGTTACAAATTGCATGAACAAAAAGAAATTAATGCATTTTATATAAAGACAAAAAGCGATGGAATCCTTGCACACGTACTTTGTGGTAACAAACTACTTATTAGAGTACTCTCGAGTACCGAATAATCGTCCCCCCCCGCTTATTAATTTTTGAAAAATTTTCCAGCCCCCCGCTCTTATTCCAACCCTCCCCTTTTATCAATTTTTGGAAAAAAGAAATGATATTAGACATAATTTCTGAATAAACGCAAGAAAAAGTCTCAAGAAGTGCATTCAACAGAACCAGAGTTGAAAAGTAAATGTATCAGCAACATCACTGTTCACATAAATATATAAAAGCTACGTGTTTTCCTAAGAAAAGGGCCATTTTCTATTTCTCTAAGCAGCCCCCCCCCGATTATTCCAACCCCCCAATTATTGCTATCTCGAACCATTTCCAACCCCCCGATTATTCTCACCCCCCCCGTTTATTCGGTACTCGAGAGTATAAGAAACTCAACGATCAGATCGCCAAAAATTAAGAAACTCCAGTACTATGGTACCTTGGATACCAGACTCTCTCTAAAAGAACATTTTCTTTCAGAGAGAGTCGGGTACCCAGGGTACTGCCAGGAAAATCCATGTGGCTTGTAAAGAAACTATCTATTCTGGTAAAAGAATTTAATACTATCTGTGAGTGTGTTTCTTCTAATCTTATATCCAGATTATTTGTAAGTACAACATAGCAAATCACCGTCTACAGAAATGTGATTCGAATGTATTTGATACAAGTGGGGCATGCTTAAAATAAAGGGGGGATGGCATGTTTCAATTTTTTCTTCAGAAAGGAAGCTCATTAGAGAGGGAGACTTGAAGAGAGGGGGGGGGGGCTAAATGTAGTTCTTACCATGATTTGAAGATCTCTGAAGTAAAATTTTTCAAACAGTCTCATTAGAAAATGATGTCAGTTATGAAAAGTTTTGATTTCTTTCAACACTGTCGATGAGAGTGAGTTGTGCGCCTGACAATAGTTGCAGCCATTGAAGAACTACAGTAAACACCGTGTATAAGAAGTAGTGGATCCCTAGTGGATAACGAAACTACAGACTGACACTATCGAACTGGTATTTGTTGGGCCAATCTATTATTAGAATCATTGTAAGAAGTGTTTCCTGTACCTCCAGAAATCATGAAAAATGGAGTGATTTGAATCAAATAATTTGCTTTGGAGGCAGGGGCGGATCCAGGCTTGGAGTTTGGGGAGGGCCACCAAGAAGGCATCACGGGGGTCTGGGGGCGTAGCGCCCAGGAAAATTTTTCCGGGCCACGCCCTTCAGACTCTCGGAAAACGTGGGAAACGCCCCTTTTACTTCATCTTAGATCATAAAGCTTATCACTTAATCTTCATTCTTCCTGACATACAAACTGGAATTTTTGTGCAAAACGTAATGGGCGATCAGTTAGGAAAGTAAGAGACCATCAAAAAAATGTTTATCGTAAGCACCGTTTCGGAAATGTGTATCGCGGAAATAAGCTCCACCACCATGGGAATGAAAATTTGGCATAAAAAATGAAGTTGTTGTCAAATTCACGATTCAAAAACATTTCAAAGTTACGTGAAAATCCCGTGAAATTTCCCATGGTAAGTTCCCTCATCGGAGTAGGCAATCAAAATTTTCTTCGCTTAGTCACCTTCAAGAAGCTTCACTTGTATTCGAAAGTGTGTTCTCCTTCCAGTGATATCAAAGTGACTTATCAACATTTTATAACTATCACAACAGAAGACACGAATCTTTATCAAAAGTCTTTATCAGAACGAAATTCATCATAAGATAAACTTCAACAGCAAAGTTCACTGGAAGATCCTGAATCACCGATATTTTGACACAGTGAATGAAACAACTGATTTTCAGTTGCCACCTCACGCAATGAAATTTCGTTTAGAATTCAGATCCGTATATTTTCAAACCTCTGGATCAACAATAAATAGTCAGTTAAACGGGCTTGTCGTTAGCCGAATTACCATGCAGCTGTGCTATGGTTATTTGTGGGTTGCTTTTGGAAGTAAAGTTTTAAAACTTACTCTTTTATCTATAAAAGACAATGGTTTTGCGAGAATTCATGCACTTTGGGGGGCCATGGCCCCTCGGCCCCCCACTAAATCCGCGCCTGTTTGGAGGTCCGTGACTTTTAAAAATCTAAAATTCATGCTAAAATCTTGTAACAACTAAAAGTCAAGCAGTAATTGTGGCAAAACTTTTTCAAGATGTTCAATGAGGATTTTATCAATTCCTTCAGTTTCAGCTTGAATTTCAGATCTTGCGATTGCTTCTTCAACAAACAAACGAAGAAACTCTGACATCATTTTCAAACCATCTGGGCTAACTTTCGTCTTGGTGTCTTTGAATGAACTATGGAGAATTTTGTTGACGAGCTCTGTCTTGAATGACATTGGCACATCATCTGACAGATCTTTGCTTGTTCCGGCATGACTTTCCATTACATTTGTGACCTTTTCATCTACACTGTACTGATTTCATCAATATTTTTACTTGGTTTCGTTTGAATTACATCTGCACAAACAGTTTTTTAACTCAATCACAAGAGAACGACCTTCCGACATTGGAAGTGGTGTCTGAAATACTTCACTGCTTTGTTTTGATCAGTAGCCATCATGAGATAGCCTCGTTTCCATCAAGACGCCATTTTGTCTTTGGGTTGGCTGGCTGGTTAACAAGGAGAAGGAAAGAAGGAAGAAGGCTCCCCAAAACAGAAAGATAGCAGAATAAAGTTCACCGGAAAGTAAGCGGTAAGAATTGTTGCCAAACTGAAATGTCTATTCATTTGATTTTTAGATACGTTCTTATTATAACAACGCGTTGCAGTCCCCAACCAGCCAGGCCATCATAATTAAATAAGGCCATTAGCATTAGGCTGGGAGAACTATTCTTTATCTGAAATGCAGGTAATCAGGGGCGGATTCAGACCGGTTTCACCGGTCTCCGTGCATCGGTCAGGCTTCCAAACTAAAGAGAGAATGACGTTATTTACCATAATTTTTTAGAAAAATTAAAAGCTTCACACTTTTTTGCGATTTTCAAGCCAGTGCAATTCTAGCAGTGAGATGTTTTTAAAGGCATGACACACTGTCATTCTCTTTATAATTCGCTTCAAAACAATACAAAATGTCATGATGGCTGCACTGATTCTGCTCTTATTTGCCATGGTCCTTTCGGGGACACGTCATTTGAAATTTGCACAATGAATTCCGCATGTGATTTGCTTTGAATAGCTATGACATTTCACATTGTTTTCATATAAACACTTTTGTAATCTGATGAGCCAATAAGGGTTGAGTGAACCGGTAGAATGATTTCCGTGAACCGGTACGCGATTGTTTAAAATCAGTGAACCTGTATCGATTAGGAAGCAAACCGTTTCTGAAGGAAGTGAACCATGCCTGCAGAGGAAGTTGATAGCAATGATCCAGGAGAGAAGGATCTCTGCCGCCTTCACACACTGCCGCCATTGAAGAGAAGGTTGATGGAGAGGCAAAGGAGATGAAAGAGAAGTACGAGTGTATTTGAAATATGATAAAGGGGGAGAAAATTTTTAGGGAGCCCTGAGGGGAGAGTTGTGCGGACTTCAAAAGCCTTAGAAGTGGACTTGCAAAAGTATGTAATGAATTTGGCAATTTTTGCATTTTGCAAGCAAGTTTTGTTGATTTCACCTGGAAAAAGTTGTTGTGGATACGCAAGTGGAACAGCCTTCATTTATTGAAAAGGGCGTTGCCCATGTTTTCTGAGAGTCTGAAGGGCGTGGTCACAGAAAATTTTTCTGGGGGTAAAGCCCCCAGACCCCCTCCTTTTCCATGAACCAGTCAAAAAAAATGGGCTGGATCCGCCCCCTGGTAATGGAACAGAACTTTTCAGAAAATTGCAGGAATCTGATAAGAAAACATACATAAATAATTCTTTTGAGAGACACAACTAACACAATTGAACTTGAAGGTGTTGTGGCGCATTTGGCGTGCACAGTGGATGGCGTAATCCTCTGGCTTTGCAGTCAGAAAAGTCAGACAGTGGGTTCTGGTAGGGCCCCACCATTTTAGCGTCATGACAAGGGGACACAGACTTGATTGGCTCTTGGCTACTTCTGCAGTCCCTGTTGATGCTAAAAATTCACCTTCATTGGGCATGATGAGCCAATAAGAGTCTGGGGGGAGGGGTATGCAAGTAAAGCATTTAAAAGCAAAACAGTGAATCAGGTTGCATTTACGGTACTTTACACAGACATTACTTTGTTCAAAACATCTACATGCAGGGAAGTCCAGCCTTTTGAAAAACATCACATCCAGTACCAAAGGGATTTATTTGCCTAGTTCAACACATGTATAAAGGGGGGAGGCAGTTCTACCACTACTACACTAGCAAATAACAATGCAGATAATGGTTTCTGGATGACATGTTCCCTTTGTTTCATTTTTAGCAAAACAGACAAAATGAATGTGATTGTAGCTGTAAAACAATATATCACCAAGATGATTGATGAATCCGGTCCAGGGATGAAAGTTTTGCTCATGGACAAAGAAACTGTATGTCAACTTATCTTCTTTCATTCTTGTGTTCCTATTAAGGTCCCTGCAAACAGGGACAACATAAGGGAATTCCTTTATTTGACATTTATGATTCCCAATGGATGGTTCTTTCAGATATTTAGATTAAAGGAAGTTGTCAAAGTGCTGTTTGAATCATTTTAAAGCAAAAGTTAACTATTTCCCTTTCAATCTCATTACACCATTTCATAGAAAGATAAAATTCAAGATTCATGTAAGCATATGGATATTTTAGAAATAATTCAGAAATAGCAGCACCATGACTTTGTACGTAAACATTCACATCTTGTTCAGTAACTGTTCTTCGTTCAGAACAGTTACTGAAGGAGATGAATATCGAAATGTTTGCAAAGTCATAGTATATTTCTGAACTTGAACAATGATTGTTGGAAGTAATTATTTAAGATTTTCTATCATTTTGGACAAAATAAAAGTTGCTTGTCGGTTTTGTTGTTACCTGCACTAAATTCTGTCTCATATAAGAAGAGAAGTCATGTGAAAATTCCCACAAATTTCCACACAACTGAAGAATTTTTCTTGAGCAATTCTGCATCATCACCTACAGTAGCTCATGTGACAGCTATATTGAGACAGAATTTGATTCAATATTCTGTATTGTGTCTTCTTCAGACTGGAGTGGTAAGCATGGTTTATGCCCAAAGTGAAATATTACAGAAAGAAGTTTATTTGTTTGAGAGAATTGATTCACAAGGAAGAGAGACAATGAAACATTTGAAGGCAATCTGCTTTCTTAGACCTACAAAGGTGAGATATTTCTCCATTAGGGTCTGATAACTTTCTGGTGCGTACTGTACTTTTCACACAATTCATGCTGCTTGGACTGTTACCGGTAGCTTTCTGTGTGGATTTTTTTCCATGAAAATCTGATGTTTTTCTATGAATACAGCAAGAATTTGTATATTTGTATTATAAGATGTCATAGATTACTAATCATCTTGAACATGAGAGGCTAGATAGAAGCAATTGTCTTACACGTTTTGGACCTGGTGAGTTAAGAAAGTTAGCATGTTTAGCAGGCTATAGAATTAAATTTATGCAGCCAATATTAAAAAGTGAAAAGTTAATCTATTAGTCAAAAGTTAACTTAGATGTGAAGATTTTGTTTGCAAAAGTTACTAATTATAACTTGAACCCAGAAATTAGGAAACGCTGTTACTGTACATGATTTTTGCAAACAATTTCTATGTTTTGTTACTGCTCCTACAGGAAAATGCAGAATGTCTAAAGAAGGAACTGCAAGTTCCAAAATATGGTTCATACTATCTGTGTAAGTAAAAAGAAGGAACTGCAAGTTCCAAAATATGGTTCATGCTATCTGTGTAAGTAAAATGATCAATTCTTAACCTGTTAACAAATCATGTATCACATATGAAGAGGGATTAACATTCTGTGTGGGATTTTACTGTATTGGATTTTTTTCTATTAACATCAAAACATAAAAACCTAAAAATTGTAACATTCAGCTGTGCTATTCAAAACAGGAAAAGACATGGTCATCTGGTCCCTACTCTGGATGACACTTACAATTTTGATACTTTTAGCAAATAAAGGTAGATTTTAAGGTAGCCTTACACCATGTAAAATACAAAGCCTTTCTTTTTTACAAATATGGAATCCTATAGCTCATGGCTTAATTGATTATTTGGTACCAAGCAACCATGATAAAACAAAAAATGATAAGGGGATGGGTTGCTGCTTTTTCTTTTCTAAACATTCAATCAAAGCACTTTGTTGCTTTTATGGATGAAATTGTTGTTCCTATGATGATTCTGTTTACAACTACATTTAGATCAATTGGATATTTTGGGGAAGAAACAATTTTTCCATAGTACAAGCAGACTTTCTTGAATTTCTTATTTCAGGCTACTGTAGGTTGTAAATTCAAAGTATTTCAATAGAACTGCAAGTAATTCCAGTCATTGTTTGCATAATGATACACAATACTGTACATAATACGTACATGATACATAATTGATTTTATAATATGCCCCTATACTCAGTGGTGGATACAATTTAAAGGCAAAAAGTGATAAATTAAAAAATTGCATTAAATCAAAATAACTTAACAAGTGCATTGAAGTTTCTAAAAATTACAGTAACAATAAATAGATATTAATAGAATTATCTATTACTGTATTATCTATTACTTAAATTATCTATTACTGTATTATCTATTACTTAAATTATCTATTACTCTATTATCTATTACTTAAATTATCCATTACTGTATTATCTATTACTTAAATTATCTATTACTGTATTATCTATTACTTAAATTATCTATTATGGTATTATCTATTACTTAAATTATCTATTACTGTATTATCTATTACTTAAATTATCTATTACTGTTTTATCTATTACTTAAATTATCTATTACTGTATTATCTATTACTTAAATTATCTATTACTGTATTATCTATTACTTAAATTATCTATTACTGTAGGTTTTGTATGCATATTAACATGGTAATAATCCTGTTCATTAGGATAAGAATTCTTTGGCCATGTGAAAGAATGTAAATGTTTCTAAGCACGTATTCTTAAGCAGGAAAAGCTTGTTAATGTGTGCAGCACCAGTAATACATATGAGTTGTATAGCATACATTAGAGTCATTCTTTGAAGTTTGTTTCAAAGTTAAGTAGAAGCTTATTCATTTTCAGTTCATTTAGTTTCTTTAGCATGTAAATTGATGTTTTTCTTGATTTTATGTGTAAGTGATACTCCGATTTATTATCTATCATTAGATTTCAGTAATGTTGTTCCAAAAAGCATCGTGAAATCATTAGCTGAAGCAGATGATCAGGAGGTTGTAAAAGAAATTCAGGTATTCATTTAAAACATGAAGTTTTGTCTTCTTATTGAGTATATTTTGATTTGACTTTTGGCTTGTTCCTCCTTTCAAAATAAAGTTTTGTTTTTCGTTACACAAATCAGTTTAAATATGTTCTAATAAGCCCTTCTGTAGATTATACCAGTTGAGTAAAAAAACAACAAAATGGGCAAAATGGTCTTTCCTACCTAGGACCTGTAATCTGGAACACCTACACTTTGACCTAAAATCTGCTAAGAATGTCATCAGCTTCTAGCATAAGATCAAGGAAAAATTCTCTAAAGGCCTTCACTTGCAGGACAACGAAGGAAGTTTTGCTAGTTGTTTTCATTCTGTTTTGCAACTTTTGAAGGGGTTTTCTGCAAAAAATATCCCATTTAACGGAAAGGAATGGCCAGTGAAATCTGTGGAAGTTTCCTGCACCTAAGTGAGGATATCTGCTATGAAGCAAGACAGTTATTGTGTCATTATATGGAGCATCATTTGTCAAATGCCCTGCATTCTTTCCTCACCCGGTAGATGTAACGAAGCGACCTTAAGTCAAATAATTTTTTATTATTACCTGACTTAAGTTTCAAAAACGAGGCAATACAGAATCCCGCTACTCCTATTGGTTAATTGCACTTTTCCCGCGGGTTTCCCATAGCCTTGTTTGATAAGATACAAAGACACGTTTTTGTCACCACAGCAACTGCGTTAGGCTGGTGAGGTTTACAAGCGACTCAAACGATATGACTGTAACAAAATGTGTTTGACTAAATGATACAAGTCAAAATTAGAAGCTATCAGGTAATAAAACTGATACTAACCGGTTTTGTCATTATACAGGAAAATATAAAGCCCTCAGTCTTAATACACAGACCTCGCAAGCTTGGTCTGTACTTTTAAGACCTCAGGCTTTATATTTTCCTGCACAACACAAAACCGGTTAGTATGCACACATTACATACACTGCGAATCAGGGAGTGCCGCCATGCTGCAAATCCTGTAATAGGGACCAAGTATGCTTAGTAAATCTCTGCTTTGAAGGGTCCTCAGTCAACGTTGGGAGATGGTGCTTGCTTTATTTTGTCATCCTTGTAAGTAATGGATGTTAAGGATATTCCTATTCTATCAAAAATGATTAACCTAGTATTTACTGGTTCAGTTCAGTTCATTCATTTTGAAATACATACAAATGTCATTAGAATAATTGCAACATACTACAAAGCAGCAAATTACAATAAGAAATACAAAGTAGCAGAAATAGCAAATTTATAATGGAATTTGTACTCAATAAATTTCTTAAAGGAGGAGCTCTCTCAATAGATAAACTAGTTGAAGAGTGAGCCCACTCTTGGTTAAAAAACAAACTTTTGGAGTTTGATTGATGATAAAAGTACTCTTGTTTATTTATAAACAGCTGAAGTTCCGAGCCACATCGTGATTTTCCTACCAATATGCCTGAAACTGCTACTATTGCTACCATTTCAACTTAGAGGGATGGCACTCATTCAATTTGTTTGGCTTTGGGAGTCAGTCATTCAAGGGATGGAGCTATTCATGTGACAACATTTGCAGAGATACAGAACAAGAAATTTGTCTTTTATTTTCAACCAATCATGAATTTTATGATCGTTTTCACTTTCAATGTTTGGCCATTTATTTCTTTACATTTTCTTATTATAGGAGTACTTCGGAGACTACTTTGCTGTTAGCCCGCATGTTTATTCTATGAATATCATTGGCTGTGCAAGGGTATGTATCCAGCTCAAAAATGCACTTAGAATTAGATTCAGGAAAAATTTATCTTTGTATCTAGATTATGGAGGATGGAGCAGCCTTATTCGACTCGTTGAAGGTATAAGCCAGAAGTAAATGCGTCCGTCTATGAATAAAAGAAATAAAAAACCCACACGCTCTTTTTTTCTTATCTCCTGCTTGTGTCGGTTTCTATAGTTATAACACATTTTGCATTCCTCATTGTTGAACACACTTTTTAACCAAGCCGTTACTTTAACCTCTAATTATTTGATTCGAAAATTTTTAATTCAAATTCGTTTAATCTAAGGGCCAGGAGATTATGCCTGACCATTGCAGCACCCTTGGATAAAATTTTAGGGATTTATTTTTAGAAATCACTATTATATTTTAGGGTGAAAATTGGGACTTTGAACATCAGGAGAGAGTTTCAGAAGGACTCTTTTCCTTATTATTATCACTGAAGAAAAAACCTGTAATCAGATATCAACAGTCATCATCGATGTGCAAAAGGCTTGCAGAAAATGTTATGGTATGTAGGCATTCACTTGTTATGGTGATCTCTGCAGTACATTCGACAATTTAATGAGTAGGCAGACAGGGAAGAGGTGTTTTTGTTTGGTAAAAATGGCGGATGTGAATCTGGTAGATGGCGGCGACTGAGCTTCCGCGAATGAAGCACCCCCCCCCTACAGAACTGTCATTTGTAGGAGGTCCCTGTGGAGGCTATTCAACAAATTTGTGTCCGCCATTTACCAGAAACCGCTCTCCAAAGTCTCCATTTTTAATTGTCGAAAAGGTCTGCTCCAGAGAAAAACTTAAAATGTGTTCATATGTACCGGTACCATTTCAAAGCGGCATACAATTTTTAGGGATAGCCGTCCCATTCACACGAAATGGAACAGTTTTGCCAGCACAAGTTAACAACGGTAGAATTTGAAAACGGACGGTTCTAGGCGACACAGTTTGTAAGGGACATTGTATGAAAACTCGAAAGCGATGAAAATGGATAATTTTTTATGCTTTCGGGACTAGGATGGTCTGGGAGAAATCTTTACACGTGTTGACGTCATTAGCCACCAGTCATATATTTGAATATGTAGTTTCACAAGGAAAATACGAAAAGATGGTGAAAACCGTACAATACACCATTCTTGTTGGGGACACTAGTCATCAATGTTCAAAGCAATGATTATCCCAAAAAGGAAACCTGTGATCATGCGCAGAAAGCATGCTTGGTTTGTGAAATAATGGGGGGGGAGAATCCTGCCACAATCAAAACAAGGATTAGCAAAGAAAGGCAGAGATTCTCGCGCATTGCAATAGGCTCCTCGGCTGTTGATCTGCTTTGAACATTACAAGCAAAACAATAGGCTAAGACAAAAGGGGCAATCCTCGGTATCCTCAAACTAATTCATAGCCGAGGGGCAAATCAGTCTGTAAACACCTCGCACACCTTTAGCAAGAATCCTTTTTGTTTCGAGAAAAATCCGTAAAAAGTTCCCGAAAATCGTATTGTTTTAAAAAATCTCATAATCCTTTAGGAAGTGTGATACTTCCCTTGTTCATAACAGTATAATCCTGTTTTTATAATCAAATCATACCAGCCCTTTACCAATCGTTTAATGATATTCCATGGCAAAATGCATGACACAAATTGTGGATTCTCATTTCATTCATTTCAGCAAAAGATGTACCAAGATCCTGGATTATTTGAATTCAGGCAGTCAGACGTTCCTCCGTTGTTACTCATTATTGACAGAAGAGATGACCCTGTCACACCGCTTCTAAACCAGGTTAGAGATCATATGTTTTCCCATACACTAAATTTTCCCTTGTTTACTCTGTAGAAAAATCATTTAGTGTAGATCATATCGTAACATCTTCTAATAGGTCGTAATGCATCTGGTTAATCTCTCAAGGATTCAAACGTCCAACCGGGAATTGAAACACTGGCTATGTATGCTGCAAGAACTCGCGTCCAGCTTATAGAAATGGAGTTTGATAAACTTCAAGTATATCCCATGTGCAGAGGTTTCATGGATATTGGAGTGAATTAAAGCAGACAGGTAGATCGTTATCGCATCAACACATTTTGATGCTGCGAAGCGCTGCTTACAAATACTGACAAGTTGGTTGCGATATGACGACCCCCTATTTGCGTTTCCGTGGCTCAATTTTGAAAAATTAATCCACATTTAGTAACTGCATTACTACGCTTTTACAAACGTCTGATTCGTTTTGCTAGGATAAGCTGGTCGAGAGATATTTGAGTTTAATACGGGGAAGCTTGTATGAGGCACCGTGTAGCTTATTTGCAAAGATTTTAGCGAAAGCTTCAGTTTACTTGTGTTGTGGGTCTCCTGAAGCCTGCCTTTTCCAGCTTAAGTTAGACTGTTAACCTTTAGTGCATTTACTTGTGATTATTTGCAAGTAAGCTTTTATTTTAACAGTAGTCTTTTTATTGCTTTAAAGTGGACATATCAAGCCATGGTTCATGAACGTCTTGGTATTAAGAATAATCGAATTGATCTGTCAAAAGTCCCTGGCATTTCCAAAGAACTCAAGGTAATTTTGCAAGAAGTTACGACATTGATTCCTCGTGTTTCAAATGCTGATTATGCTGATGCATGCACACGGGCATGGGAAAGGATTTACAGAACTAGGGTAGCAGAGAGGGAGTGCATTTGACATTGTATGATTTGACGTCTCTCTAGGTCTTGAACGAAAAGGGAGTGAATGTCATGAGTATGACTTTTCCCTCATTTTTGCATTTATTTTGCACGTCATTATTGTCTGGCAGTAAAATAAACTAATCAGGCTTCATATTTCCTTATTTGTCTAGAAAACCGAGTGGAAGTGAAATGGAATAAAAATATACAGATATTGGAATGTATTGGAATATGCCCCTTCAAAATCAGCATTTTGCAGATAAACATTTCAGTTTCAATATCGGCTTCTACTATTTTATTCTGTAGCCTGCAAAATGTGTCAACTTTTTTGACTCGCCTGGCATACGGGAACCACCATATAAATAAGGTAAAGGAACTATTTCAACCTGTACAGAAAATCACAGGTCCTGTTATGCAGGGTCTTGCGGTATTACAAATATCCAAATAAGTAATTTTTTCTTTTATTGCAGGAAGTTGTTTTATCTGCTGAACATGACGATGTCTACAGAGAAGTGAGTTGACGTTTTTGATTACTTCAACTGTAATTCCCACTTTGAACCTATTTGATCTGATCTTAACCGATTGTTTAATCCAAATTTTTCCACCATATACTCTGCATATTTTAAAAGTTGATCTGCCATTTCCACAGTATGCTATATAGCTGTTTATCGGGCAATGGACTCAGATTGATCAGTGACTTGAGTGAACTGACTGTGTAAGAGATCTTATACGGTCTTATAAGAGATCTTTTCGGTACAATTTTTACTGTGCTTTAGATTGTTCCACGTTGCTCATTCAATAATATCTCTATATTTATCTGTTTGTTCAAATCCACCTTTTCAAGGTAAGAGGTGCGAAAGCGAAAGTCTTTTGTTGTTAGAGATTTTGCATTTTTGAGTCTAAAATCTTGTTCTGCGGACAAACTTTAGCATGGCAGCAGATTTTCACTTTCATATCTGTCTTCGTTTGGAAGTTATGGCGATTTAAAGAATTTGAATTCATAAGAGCTTTGACCGTGAAATCAGATGTTTGGACAAATTTTTGTCCAAACTTTGATTTCACGGTCAAAGCCCTTATGAGTTCCAATTATTCATAAAGCCATAATTTCGAAACAAAGACAGATATCAAAGTGAAAATTTGCCTCTATGCTAACCTTTGTATGTAGAACAGAAATTTGGACTCACAAATACAATATCTCTAACAACAAAAGACTTCCGCTTTCGCGCCTCTAACCTTGAAAAGGTGGATTCCCAAACCATTGTATCTACACAGTTTCTTACAATTTTGCTAGAACATGTACCTCAACTTTGGAGAAATTGGACAGAATATGAAACAATTGATGGATGAATTTCAGAAATCTGCAAAAAGTAACCAGAAACTCGATTCCATCGCAGATATGAAGGTAAACCTGAGGAGAAGCAGTTTAATACAGCTTACCATGTGATAAAGTGGCTCTTAAAAGTGAATAAAGAATACTCCAGCCTTTCATTTCAAAGAATATCTGAATTATATACCTTTCAGAACAGTTAATATTTTTGAGTTTTTTCCTCATATAAAGATTTTAGCTTAGTACTGGAAACTACGTGGAAGACCACAGCATTGCTCAAGCTCCATCGTCCTTCCAAACATCCTTTTCTGCTTTGTTAAAGCAAGACAAAAGTCTGTTAGATTGACTCCAGTGCAGTAGGTATTGTAACACACCGTTGTATTAGAATCAGCATTACGAAAAAAAATCCTGAATGTCGCAAGTATATAAAAGACTGAAAACTTTTGAATAGCCAGGTTCTTTCCTGGCTTTTTATGTCCTTAGATCCAAGTGTTATTTTTGTTGATTTTAATTTTTGTAGGCCTTCGTGGAAAATTATCCTCAGTTCAGAAAAATGTCCGGAACCGTCTCAAAACACGTAACCGTTGTAAGTGAACTTTCGAGACTTGTCAGCAACAATTGTTTATTGGAAGTTTCGGAATTGGAACAGGATATTGCATGCAGATCGGATCATGCTCAACATTTACAGGTAATTTTATGACTAGACTTACTACCAAAGCCCCTTGTTCGCCTATGTTCTATTAATCTACTGATATTATTTCTGTCCACAGTGACTCTTGATTTTGCACCAAGAAAAACTTGGCCTTATTTGTCTCGCTATAAGATCTTTTAGCGTCATCTTTGACAGTAAACTGGGCTTTTGCCTGCGTAGTTCCGATTACAGTTCGCTGATTAACTGTTTACTGCAACGGAGCTGACATAAGTACATTCTTTTGCCTGTTAAAATAGAAACGCCTGCACACTTATTGTTTCCTCTGAAGAGGCGGACAGTGTCGATATCAGATAGTGCCCCACAAGTTGATCGTCATTACAAGGTGTAGCGCACTCGATCAGATTAACTCTACTTTTGCGATCCCAGCCCTTAGCGCTAAAAACTGCAAGTTCACTTTCATCTTCAGCTACACATGGAAACGTCACGTGACAAAGTTTTTAATCTCAATTCCCTGTAATGTGATGCCATTTGCAAAGAGCAGAACTTATAAAGATAGTCCATGCAAATCGATTGTAGTTGCACACCTGATGCGAACAATAGATAGTGACTTATGAAGATGAGTCTCTTGTTTCCCTATGCTATTTGCCTTGATGATGGCGCCTCGGTCAACAGAGACTCATAATATTACCTGAAAGACCTAACCTTATGTAGGCCCAAACTCTGCGATTCTTATGCGATAGATTATCAAAGCCTATGATGGTGAATAATTCTCTTTTATACAGTTACTACGAAGAATGATTGGAAATGAAAAGCTGACCCAACTAGACTTAACAAGACTTGTGTTGCTTTACACACTTCGATATGAGCGAAATACGAGCAATGATATAAAAGGACTCCGAACTGAGTTGCAAAGAAGAGGCGTTAATGATATTTATCTTCAGGTATGTTCAGGTTTCCTTATTGGACGGAACATACGCAAATTTTCTTATCATCCAATCAGGCTCTTTGTTTTCATATTTTCAATAACCAAGCCTCGAGTTCAATTTTCACTTGAATTTAGGAAGTAGTCACATAACCCGCACTGCACAGGCATTGAATTGTTGTTGGTGTTATCATTCCAGAGGGCGTTATTTCCATCAGCTTGAAAACCGAACAAAAATCTCAGTCAGTGACAATTTTTTGTCGCTTTTTTGTACAATTAGAATGTGGCATTGTAGAAAGCTGATATGCAATTATGGCTTGAAGAAACACAGCATAGGTTTCAAATCTTTAAGAAGCTGGGTGTAAAATTCTATGACCTATTACTTTGAACTGAACGCTTCAATATAACTTGAACTATTTTACAGTAAATCTGCCGTTGGACTTTTTCTGAAAGCTTCAATATTTTCAGAATTACAGTTTTTTTCTTCTTTTTTAAGAATTTAAGAAAATTTTCGAAAACAAAACTGTCGTAATTTCTAAACCTGTTGACGAAAGATCAAATAATTTTCAAGAAAACCACAGTTTATGGATGCTTACAATACAGTATCAAGCAAAACTCTTTCATTTCTTCTGGTTTGTGATTTAGAAATTTGATGACATCACATCATAAAATGAGCAGAAATATAAAATAGACTGTAATTTCGAGAAATAATCAAGATTTCTGTAAAGTCCAATTGTAGAGTCATGGAATAGTAGCTAAAGTTTCTTTCAAGTCATTCAGTTTAAAGAAATACGTCATGGACTTTTACACCCGCCTTTTTTCGTAGCCTTAAAGATTTGGAACCTATGCTAGGAAACACTCATCTAAGTACTGATAGCTTGTTTCATGGTATAGCAGTTCTCGGATACTGCTCTTTGTGGCATTTTATGCGCAGTAGTTTTGAGAAAAAATAGCAGATGATTTAGGCGAAATTTTTTAGGCCATGTAGAAACAGCACGAGGCTAATTCACTTCTGCAAATGAAGGAAAATGAGACGTAGTTGTAGCTGTGTTAGTTCAGTTAAAAGAGAGACTACGACAAGTATTGAGTCTAGAGTAACATCTAGCTTTGGGAGACTATCTGTGTTTAGTTGTAACCCCACAATGATTCTTTCAAAGACGAAAGCACTTCGGTGCGTGAAGCCCGGTCAACTGTAAGTATTTGAAATCTGCCCAAGTTTGTCTTCATTGACCAAGCCATGCCTGTGATCAAGTGGATGCACTGTCTTGTCTCAAATTAGATGCCACGCGAAAACACCGCGAATAAAACAAATTTAAGACTCTTGCTTGTCAATTTAGCTTTATCGTAAATAGTACGTGACATCTTATTTGAGAAAGGCCTCGCTGCATATTTTTCATCGCCATTAGACCATATTTACATCGTAGCAGTACAGCTTGATTCGCTACAGAGTTGTTATGGTTGAGGAGGGTTTACACTGACATCTTAATTACTAATCCAAAGTTGTACCGATATGGTGTAAGCAAGGTCTCAATTTCTTGCTTTCTTGTTTTTAGCTGGTGCTGAGCATGATCGAGTATGCTGGGGCAACAGTTAGATCCAGTGATATATTTGGACAGAGCAAAAACGCTTTAGCAATGACGAAGAGATTTATCAAGGGACTGAAGGTCACTTTTTACTTCACTTTTCAAGCCTAATAGCTACCCTCATGGGGCTCTTACACAGCGAGTAAAAGTTTGACCAGTCGTTAAAAAATGTCACAACGAAATTCTAAAAACAGCTGACTTTGGAGAGAGGGAAATTTATTTCCCAATCAAACACGAGGAACTTAAAACCGCGAGCTCCGGATTCACCACTTGGGTTTGATGATAAATTTGAGAATTCCTTCAAAGTCTGCCAAACATACACCCTTAGATAGTGTTTCGTGTTTTTCTGTGATCCGTCTCCAAATAGGACATCTAGGAGTCACGAAGTACAACTATTCATGAATTAACAGTCGAAGAGTTTTAATTTGACAATTAAAACAATGTAAGTCCGAGTGTTATGAACTATATGATAAACAAACAAAAAATATCACTACTGTCAAATTTCAGTAAAAGTCAAGAAATTGCAGCTCCAAATCTAAAGCAACGGTGGAGTTATTTGAGAAAGTTTGATAGATGCCTAAAACGCCCCCACCGGGTAAAATGTTATTGACACCACATGCTAGAATTTTTTACCTCAGTATACCGACGGTGATTGGCCGTTTAAGCAGACTCTAATTCCTATTTCGTCAAATCGAATGGCTTGAAAGAATTCTTACTCATTGGTCTTACAAAAGAAAATAATAGGAAATCAAGTACCAGGACATTTTCAACCTCTAGTGGCAGTTTTTTTTACAAATTTTGGCATTATTTCCATTATTTTGATCTAACCTTTCATTCTCGTATTTTCAGGGCGTTGAAAACATTTATACCCAACACAAACCATTACTCCATGACACACTTGACCAGTTGATGAAAGGAAAGATTCGAGATTTCCAGTTTCCTTACCTTGGCAAAGATATTTTACGCGACAGGTAAGATTGATTTACTTCTCTTTTTCAATCAAACAAAATAGTCAAAGCTACAAGCCGCTGGACGGGTACTTTACCAGGAAAATTGAAAGCCAGGAAGAAATTCAGTTCTCCCTGTTTGAAAACTTTTTTACTAAAAGATACCATAAGACTTTTGTCTCTACCTCTTATTTTTTGCATAGCATCAAAGTCTAAAGAGCAAAACCCAGTGATGAATCAAGCACGCCGATGATTAGGTGCAGCGTCATTAAGTCTGGACAATGATAAGCATCTTGGACAAAGAATTACGCATCTAATGCACCCCCAATATCAATATCACTGAAAAGATTCCTAACAAACATTGTATCCCTGCCAAGACGGCAACTTCATCATTAAGTCTGAATTTAAACACCCCGTATTATTCCAGTTATTTCATTAGACATAATAATTCCCCGCAAAAATAATACAAAATTCAAGGTTTTAAGTGGTTATGGAACATTTCCTGTTGTCATGCTTTTTTCGTTCGAAAATAGATAATTTTAATAGACTTATTTCACAGTTAGATTAAATTCGATGCAAAAAAATGCGATTCCGTGTACTGCAAGAAATCCACATCATATCATTATGTTGCAAATACACGTACAAAACAATTTCATGCGTTGCTGCGGGCAATGCACGCTTTTGAGATTTAGATCCACATTAAATCGAGGTAAGTGACGTTCCTGGAAGATTTTCAAAAAACTGACGTCAATGTGAAAGTAGTCCATTTTCCTTAAGAGTGTTGTCGATCAGCGACTGGGCCGTGGAGGTTGTTCTAATGGTTTCGTAACTTGACGCTTTTTTCAAGGCTAATAACTTTCATTTTCCTGCCCACATTTTAGGCCGCAAGATATCATTGTATTTATGGTTGGTGGAACCACATATGAAGAAGCAATAACAGTTTACGAATTGAATAAAGCAAATCCTGGAGTGAGGATCATTCTCGGTGGAAGCACAATACATAACTCTGAAAGGTGTGTTTCTGTTCCTCAGAAAGGTGTGTTTCTGTTCCTCAGAAAGGTGCGTTTCTGTTCCTCAGAAAGGTACGTTTCTGTTCCTCAGAAAGGTGCGTTTCTGTTCCTCAGAAAGGTGTGTTTCTGTTCCTCAGAAAGGTGTGTTTCTGTTCCTCAGAAAGGTGTGTTTCTGTTCCTCAGAAAGGTGTGTTTCTGTTCCTCAGAAAGGTGCGTTTCTGTTCCTCAGAAAGGTGTGTTTCTGTTCCTCAGAAAGGTGTGTTTCTGTTCCTGCTACCGATGGGCACATTCATTTTACAAGAAACTATTTACCGGGATAAAAAAACTGAACACGTTTGGTGGCCTTTCGACTTTCGAATAACAAGTACACTGCCTTTATTCAAAGTGAAATTTTAATCTTTCAGTCAATGGCTAACGTATATGTGAAAATTTTATTCGGTGAAATCGCTCATCTTTTATACCCAGGATTTAGAAAAATATGTTGAGGGTGCATGAATAGGAATCGACAATTCCACGTTCCATTGCAGTCCATAATTTACTTGCTATTGAAATTAAGATTCTATTCCTGAAACAGACAATTTTATTGAGTCTAAGTTTCAGTGACAATTAAATCATTGACCAGAATCGAATGAGCAACTCTTTTTTCCACGCAAACCTCTGACTAGCGCTTTACTAGTTTCTGGGGCTAAGTAAAGAGTGATTTTACCAAAATAATTCTCGCTGATTTTACCATAAACAATTTTTGTATCTGTAGTTAGTTTTGACTGGTAGATCAAGAGTTCAGTTTTGAATATTGGTCATGCACTTTTCATTTCATAGCCCGTCAAACGAGCTACAGTAAAGTCCCGCCTTTAAGAAACTCACTTCACAAAACAGCCTGATTGGTTTCTTATGTTAAGATATACTTCTTCAAAACAGGATTTGTATACCATGGTGTTAGAAGCACTTTTATATTCCAAACAGCTGTCAAAATTGTTAAGAAAGCTTTTAAGAAATATGCTTCGTTGTACAAGAAACTAATGGTTTGTGCTAGTACTGAAAGTTTCTTGAAATTATAACAATTTGGGCTTTAAACTTTCATTCTTGTTTCAAGAGAGCTGAGACCTATTGGAGACATATTCAAATATACACCATAAAATGTTACTGTATACCATTGTAAAAGAAACTGAATATGAATCAGCCTGGATTGCTTCTTTTAAAGATGTAATTCATTCAGCGAAATCAGGCCTGGGTTTCTTATAATGCATTGTCTTAAAGGCGGGACATTTTAAAGAAACTTATCTTTCAAACGGCAGAAAAGAAAGAAACTGGAATAATGGGGAATTCACATTATTGATAATGTCATCATGATATCTTAACTTGTTCGAAAATGATATTTCGCACTTTAATTCTCTTTTCTTATGTCCCTGTTTCAGCTTTCTGGAAGAAGTCAAGATGGCGACAATCGGAAGCACCCCCAGCGGACAAAGAGGAAAAAGTGGTTCCTACAGCCTTACATAAAAATGGACACATGGTATTTGTGAATGTATTATTATTGTATAAAATTCAATTTTGATTTACTTTACGTAGAGTAAAGGATTTGTTTCAACCAGTATGTGCCATCTCTTGCTTGGCCATTTTTGTCAATATTTTCGTGTCTTATGAACATGGCAGCAACCACAACCAACCAAGAGATGGTACAGGTAAAGACTTATGACCTTGAGTCCCTTATTTCCCTGTGCTCTTTTCCTTGATTATGGCGCATCGGTCAACTGAGACTCATGATATTACTATGACAAATCTGACCCTATTTAGGCCCGAACTCTAAGCTTCCCAGAGTACTGATCAGATTGCTGGATTCGTGAATTATTATGATGGTAAATATGATGGAGCTTTCTATTCGATTGAGCAGCGGAAAGCATTCGGACGACATTCGAGGACATGAATTGAGACACATTGAGATCCGAGACTGAGATTACATCATAGTTCGACTAATGAATGCAGAAAAAGGGCCAGCGTTTTCACTGTTTCATTGTGAGTCCCTGTTGAGCAAGGTTTACTGCAGAGCTGCAAGGGACTCATCGTCATAATTCTAGTACGTGTAGGGCAAGCTGGCTGAAACAGAACCTTAAATAAACCGCGCAGCTACAGCAAAACCCAGATTTCAATCTCCTAGTACACAATTGCACAATATCGGATTCGTTTCATGGCACTTTCATAGCGTTTGCATTTGAAACTGCAAAACGGTATGAAACGTATCGAATTGATGCGTTCTCGTGTGAACAGGAGGCCAATCTGATACGAAATGAAATCGGTCTCGTTTAAACAGAAGGCCAGTCCGATATGAAACCAATCCGACATGACATGAAATGAAAGTGGTATCGTGTGAACGGGGCCTTATTTGATATAGAAAAATAGAAACACAGTAATTCATAATACCATGAGTATAGTCCAACAGACCATTTAGTTATTCTGCAAAAGAGACTGGATCGAGCGATATTTCTATACATTTTTATGTAAGATACATATTTTACATTCCTGATCAACTTCTAAATCTCCGAATCAGAACGAAAACGTTCTCTTTTGTCCATTCATGTTGAGTCTTGGAGAATTTGATAAACGTTTTTAGTTCATTTTCAGTGTTTTCGAAATCGAAAATTTTATGAAACAGCTTCGTAAATAGAAGACTAAGTAGGAAATATACAAAAAACACTAGCATCTAATTGAGGATCTTAATTAAAGAGTAAATCATGAATATTCAAAATCGGCCTAGTATATGATTTATCGTGGCATGTCAAATACTTATTGTTTATTTCGGTGCACTCGGTATGCGAGGTTTTCTTGAGCCGCGTCAAAGATCCTGTCATTATTATGTAAATTCGAAATTTCGTCAAAATGTCGCTCAATTCAGACTTTTCTTTTAATAACTAAAAGTTCTATTACGAGTTCCTTTTCAGAAAGGTTTACCACAACGATGCAAGAGAACAACCTCCCCCCCCCCAGTAACGACCCCGCTGAAACGCTGCCCGGCTAGGGCAAAAGGATGGCCCGCCAGGAAAATGCGTTTTCCCACCAAGTTTGAGTTTCCAGCTCTCCCCGCCCTGTTTCCGTTGCTTCCCCGTGGAACTTTCTGTTTCCCCGTCAAAGATTATGCAAGTTCCATCACGAATGATAGCCAAAAGCTATTGTTTCCCCGTCACGATATTTTCAATCCCCGCTGAAAATGTATAGTTTTATAATTTCCCCGCTGTACTTCTAATGTCCGCTGTACTTTTAATGTCCGCTGTACTTTTAATGTCCGGTGGGGTCGTACTGAGGAGTGTAAGAGAAAAAGCCTCTCATCATTTGGCATTGAGATTAACCAGCCAAAGAGCATTGGAATTTGGACCTCCTGACACTCCTAGATAATGTCGGTTATTGTAGTCGGCGTTGAATTGTATTATTGTATCATACTTTTGATTTCTTTGATAAAAAAATTGAGAACCGGAATGTCGCAATTTGGTACTATAATTTTTCTGAAACAACCTTACTTTCTTCTGACATGGTTGCGCTTAACGAAAAGCATATTCTAGTGAACATAGCTCAGGGATATCCTTATACTTTAGCAGACAGAAAGAACTTTCAAAATCAGCTAATTTTCGCCACAAATCGAAACCTATGCCTTTGCTTTGACCAACAATAAGGATTTCCAAAAGCACCCATCTTTCGCGAAAAAGCAGTGGGTATCCCCTTACTCTTAGGCCGAAGCTCGGTATCCTCAGAAAGATTCTATTCTATAAAAATAGCAAAGTGTATGGCCTTACTTTTTGCCTTAAAATCGGCATCTTCAAAAAGGGCCTATTTTTCAAAAAAGAAAAGGCTATAGCCTTACTCTTTCCCTAAAAATCGGTATCTCTGAAAAGGGTCTATTTTTTCAAAAAAGCAAAGCCTATAGCCTTACTTTTTGCCTTAAAATCGGCATCTTCAAAAAGGGCCTATTTTTCAAAAAAGAAAAGGCTATAGCCTTACTTTTTGCCTTAAAATCGGTATCCTCGAAAAGGGCCAATTTTTGCAAAAAAAGAAAGGTTATAGCCTTACTTTTTGCCTTAAAATCGGTATCTTCAAAAAGGGCCTATTTTTGCAAAAAAGCAAAGCCTATAGTCTTACTTTTTGCCTTAAAATCGGTATCCTTAAAAAGGGCCAATTTTTGCAAAAAAAGAAAGGTTATAGCCTTACTTTTTGCCTTAAAATCGGTATCTTCAAAAAGGGCCTTTTTTTCAAAAAGGCAAAGGCTATAGCCTTACTCTTTCCCTAAAAATCGGTATCTCTGAAAAGTGTCTATTTTTTCAAAAAAGCAAAGCCTATAGCCTTACTCTTTGCCTTAAAATCGGTATCTTCAAAAAGGGCTTGTTTTTGCAAAAATGCAAAGGCTATAGCCTTACTTTTTGCCTAGAAATCGGTATTTTCAAAAAGGGCCTTTTTTCAAGAAAGCAAAGACTATAGCCTTACTCTTTCCTTAAGTCGGTATCTTCAAAAAGGGCCCTTTTGCAAAAAGCCAAACACTATAGCCTTACTTTTTCCCTAAAAATCGCTATCTTCGATAAGGGCCTATTTTTTCAAAAAGCAAAGCCTATAGCCTTACTCTTTGCCTTAAAATTGGTATCTTTAAAGAGGGCCCTTTTCTCTGCAAATAGGCAAAGGCTATAGCCTTACTTTTTGCCTAAAAACTGGTATCTTCGAAAAGGGCCTATTTTTCCAAAAAGGCAAAGGCTATAGCCTTACTTTTTGCCTAGAAATCGGTATCTTCAAAAAGCGCCTTTTTTCAAAAAAGCAAAGCCTTACTCTTTGCCTTAAAATCGGTATCTTCAAAAAGGGCTTGTTTTCGCAAAAACGCAAAGGCTATAGCCTTACTTTTTCCTAGAAATCGGTATCTTCAAAAAGGGCCTTTTTTCAAAAAAACAAAGACTATAGCCTTACTCTTACCTTATAAATCAGTATCTTCAAAAAGGGCCCTTTTTGCAAAAAGCCAAAGGCTATAGCCTTACTTTTTCCTTAAAAATCGCTATCTTCGAAAAGGGCCTATTTTTTCAAAAAAGCAAAGCCTTACTCTTTGCCTTAAAATTGGTATCTTCAAAAAGGGCCTATTTTTGCCAAAAAGCAAAGGTTTATAGCCTTACTTTTTGCCTAAAAATCGGTATCTTCAAACAGGGCCTATTTTTGCCAAAAAGCTTAGGCCATAGCCTTACTTTTGCCTAAAAGTCGCTATCTTCAAAAAGGGCCTATTTTTGCCAAAAAAGCAAAGGCTATAGCCTTACTTTTTGCCTAGAAATCGGTATCTTCGAAAAAGGCCTATTTTCAAAAAAGGCAAAGGCTATAGCCTTACCTTTTGCCTAAAAATCGGTATTTTCAAAAAGGGCCTATTTTTGAAAAAAAACCAAAGGCTATAGCCTTACTTTTTGCCTAAAATCGGTACATTCGAAAAGGGCTTATTTTTCCAAAAAAACTTTGCTTTGGGAAAAATTAAGGCTACAGCCTTTGGCTTTTTGCAAAAAGGGCCCTTTTTGAAGATACCGATTTATAGGGAAAGAGTAAGGCTATAGTCTTTGCTTTTTTGAAAAAGGCCCTTTTTGAAGATACCGATTTCAGGCAAAAAGTAAGGCTATAGCCTTTCTTTTTGCCTTTAAATCGGTATCTTCGAAAAGGGCCTATTTTTCAAAAAAGCAAAGACTATAGCCTTTCTTTTTGGCTATAAAATCGGTATCTTCAAAAAGGGCCTATTTTTGCCAAAAAGCGAAGACTATAGCCTTACTTTTTGCCTAAAAATCGGTATTTTCAAAAAGGGCCTATTTTTTCAAAAAGCAAAGCCTATAGCCTTACTTTTTGCCTAAAAATCGGTATCTTCAAAAAGGGCCTATTTTGAAAAAAAAAACAAAAGGCTATAGCCTTACTTTTTGCCTAAAATCGGTACATTCGAAAAGGGCTTATTTTTCCAAAAAAACTTTGCTTTGGGAAAAATTAAGGCTACAGCCTTTGGCTTTTTGCAAAAAGGGCCCTTTTTGAAGATACCGATTTATAGGGAAAGAGTAAGGCTATAGTTTTTAATTTTTTGAAAAAGGCCCTTTTTGAAGATACCGATTTCTAGGCAAAAAGTAAGGCTATAGCCTTTCTTTTTGCCTTTAAATCGGTATCTTCGAAAAGGGCCTATTTTTCAAAAAAGCAAAGACTATAGCCTTTCTTTTTGGCTATTAAATCGGTATCTTCAAAAAGGGCCTATTTTTTAAAAAGAGCAAAGGCTATAGCCTTACGTTTTCCTTAAAAATCGGTATCTTCGAAAAGGGCCTATTTTTTCAAAAATGCAAAGGCTATAGCCTTACTTTTTCCCTAAAAATTGGTATCTTCGAAAAGGGCCTATTTTTTCAAAAATGCAAAGACTATAGCCTTACTTTTTCCCTAAAAATTGGTATCTTCGAAAAGGGCCTATTTTTTCAAAAATGCAAAGGCTATAGCCTTACTTTTTCCCTAAAAATTGGTATCTTCGAAAAGGGCCTATTTTTTCAAAAATGCAAAGGCTATATCCTTACTTTTTCCCTAAAAATCGGTATCTTCGAAAAGGGCCTATTTTTTAAAAAGAGCAAGGACTATAGCCTTACTCTTTGCCCAAGAAATCGGTATCTTCAAAAAGGGCCTATTTTTCAAAATGCAAAGGCCATAGCCTTACTTTTTCCCTAAAAATCGGTATCTTCGAAAAGGGCCTATTTTTTCAAAAATGCAAAGGCTATAGCCTTACTTTTTCCCTAAAAATTGGTATCTTCGAAAAGGGCCTATTTTTTCAAAAATGCAAAGGCTATAGCCTTACTTTTTCCCTAAAAATTGGTATCTTCGAAAAGGGCCTATTTTTTCAAAAATGCAAAGGCTATAGCCTTACTTTTCCCCTAAAAATTGGTATCTTCGAAAAGGGCCAATTTTCAAAAATGCAAAGGCTATAGCCTTACTTTTTGCCTAGAAATCGGTATCTTCAAAAAGGGCCTATTTTTTCAAAAATGCAAAGGCTATAGCCTTACCTTTTGCCTAAAAATCGGTATTTTCAAAAAGGGCCTATTTTTTCAAAAAGCAAAGCCTATAGCCTTACTTTTTGCCTAAAAATCGGTATCTTCAAAAAGGGCCTATTTTGAAAAAAAAAAACAAAAGGCTATAGCCTTACTTTTTGCCTAAAAATCGGTACATTCGAAAAGGGCTTATTTTTCCAAAAAACCTTTGCTTTGGGAAAAATTAAGGCTATAGACTTTGGCTTTTTGCAAAAAGGGCCCTTTTTGAAGATACCGATTTATAGGGAAAGAGTAAGGCTATAGTCTTTGCTTTTTGAAAAAAGGCCCTTTTTGAAGATACCGGTTTCTAGGCAAACAGTAAGGCTATAGCCTTACTTTTTGCCTTAAATCGGTATCTTCGAAAAGGGCCTATTTTTCAAAAAAGCAAAAGGCTACAGTCTTACTTTTTGCCTAACAATCGGCATCTTCAAAAAGATTTTTTTTTCAAAAAAGCAAACGCTATAGCCTTAATTTTTGCCTAAAATTCGGTATGTTCAAGAAAGGCATGTTTTTTCAAAAAAAGCAAAGGCTATAGCCTTACTTTTTCCCTAATAATCGGCATCTTCAAAAAGAATTTTTTTCAAAAAAGCAAATGCTATAGCCTTAATTTTTGCCTAAAATTCGGTATGTTCAAAAAGGGCCTATTTTTTTCAAAAATGCAAAGGCTATAGCCTTACTTTTTGCCTAGAAATCGGTATCTTCAAAAAGGGCCTATTTTGCAAAAAAGCAAAGGCTACAGCCTTACTTTTTGCCTAAAAATCGGTGTCTTCAAAAGGGCCTATTTTTTCAAAAAAGCAAAGCCTATTGCCTTACTTTTGCGTAAAAATCGGTATCTTCAAAAAGGGCCTATTTTTGAAAAAAAAACCAAAGGCTATAGCCTTTCTTTTTGCTTAAAAGTCGGTACATTCGAAAAGGGCTTATTTTTCCAAAAAACCTTTGCTTTGGGAAAAATTAAGGCTATAGCCTTTGCTTTTTTGAAAAAAAAATCTTTTTGAAGATGCCGATTGTTAGGCAAAAAGTAAGGCTGTAGCCTTTTGCTTTTTTGAAAAATAGGCCCTTTTCGAAGATACCGATTTCTAGGCAAAAAGTAAGGCTATAGCCTTTCTTTTTGCCTTTAAATCGGTATCTTCGAAAAGGGCCTATTTTTCAAAAAAGCAAAAGGCTACAGCCTTACTTTTTGCCTAACAATCGGCATCTTCAAAAAGATTTTTTTTTCAAAAAAGCAAAGGCTATAGCCTTAATTTTTGCCTAAAATTCGGTATGTTCAAGAAGGGCCTGTTTTTTCAAAAAAGCAAAGGCTATAGCCTTACTTTTTGCCTAACAATCGGCATCTTCAAAAAAATTTTTTTCAAAAAAGCAAAGGCTATAGCCTTAATTTTTGCCTAAAATTCGGTATGTTTAAGAAGGGCCTGTTTTTTCAAAAAAGCAAAGGCTATAGCCTTAATTTTTTACCTAAAAATCGGTATG